>JALAZF010000013.1:10137500-11387500 GCA_022829125.1 Lathyrus tuberosus | reverse complement strand
ACCTGCCCATAATGATATGCAACTGTGGGGTAGCAATCATACAGAGGAAACTTTGTTCCTTACACCCACTTTTCAGAAATTAGAATTAAAGCGGAAAAATCTAAAATCTGATTAACATATATACATATACACATATAAACAGTTTGTCATACATCAGGTAACATATGTACAACCAAAATATATCATCAGATATACAAAATAATAGCGCGCGGCCACCCTAACTACCCGGAGTCACATATCAGAGCCGACCGACCAAAATAATGAAGACGCAACGCTTCACAAAAAGGAATACCTCCAGCAGCTCTAATCTGCAATGCCTCATAGAGCGTTATAAAACAGCAGAAGGGTGAGAAAAACAATCATAATACCGTTGAGTAAAATTATGTATTAACACAAAAATACACAAGTATAAAGTTCTCACCACAAATGCACCACAATCGAATAAAACATAACACAGTACAATTATCAGGTATTCATCACCAATGCACGTCAATCACCCATAATACACTCCTCATCAACACAATTATACATACTCCATCACATTATCACATTCACAATTAACATACACATTTAATCCATGATTATGCAAATACACAGAGACCGACACAACGACTCTATGCACATGCCATGCGGTACCGACTTCCATTGTTTCTCATGTCTCATCACCAGTTCACTCAGGAACTATTGGAACCATCGCTCGTTACTGAGAATCTCAAGTAACACCCCGTCGGGCCTACGATGTTCACCCGTCGCTTTAGGTCCTCAGGCATCGCCTCATATTTTCGAGGCACACAACATTATGGATCGCTTTAAGTCCCATCATGGGCACACGATCGTCTACAACCATCGCTTTAGGTCCTCAGGCAGCGCCTCATATTTTCGAGGCACACGATGTTATAGCAAATTCCCTCAGGAATTAAACCGCCACTCAGGACGTTTTCACAATACATATCATGATGCTTGGCATACAATGACTCATGACATTCACATTGCATACATACACACATTCATGATCATGCATTTATCATCAAATATCACACATAGTATTTTCTTGCCCTTAGGCCACAAATCATCATCGACACATAGTATTCTTATCCCAACACAGCACACAATCCATACAACATTCATATTAACAGTACGGTGTACCTTACACATCCAATTCACACACTTATAACAGCAAAAGTCGACAAAACAACACTATTCCCGATTTTTCGACATAATTAAATCGGCCAACAATTCCAAAATCATCATCATCCAAAAGTACATTTCATAAGCTTTCCAAAGATATAAATATCACTCAATTCGGAAATACGGTTCGAAAGATATGGATTTTAAAAAAAAGGAAAATTGTTTTCAAAAACAACCAACCGCCCGGCGGAGCATGCTCACCGCCCGGTGGAGCATGCTCACCGCCCGGCGGAGCATGCTCACCGCCCGGCGAAACGCACTTCGCCTCTGCTTCGCCCGGTGAAACACAGGCGATACCAATCCCCCAAAATAATTCAAAGAGGCAGAAGCTTGGCACCTCTACGCCTCTCGAACCGCCCGGCGAAAAGAACGCATCGCCCGGCGCTCAGGGCCTTTCGCCCGGCGCTCTGCACCAGAAGCAGAAAAATTCTGCTGCATGAACACTGTTCCATACCTCCAATTTTTCCCATTTTCTTCCCCAAATCATTTCCAACAGCAAAACAATTACTAGCAATGGTTCATACACATACATAGATCATACAACACAAATTATATCGAATTCCGTCCGTGAAAACATCGATTTCTACTCGATTACACGATTTCGACCTATATCCGAAAAACTACCGAACGAGACAATACAACATGCAACCGCACATACATAATCATACACAACAATAAGATAATCGAGTTTCGCACCCTTACCCGATTTAATCGATTCCTAGAACTTGTTCTCTTGATTTCCCAAGCTTTTTCTCCAATTTCTCTCTTTTCTCTCTTCTCCTCTTTTCTTCTCTTTTCTTCTTTTCTTACTTTCTTTCTCTTCTACTATTTTTCTCTCTATTTCTATTTTTCTTTTCTTTACTAACTTAACAAAATACACCCAAATGCCCCAAAATACCCTTACACTCAAATATCTCGCAAACGTTCCCAAAACCCGATAAAATATATTCACGACGAAAAATAACATATTTTCACATAAAAGTCAGAAATAAAATAATATAATAATAAAATAATAAAAAACGACTCAATTAAAGTAAAAGACCAAAACTGGGGCGTTACAATTCTCCCCCACTTAGAAATTTTCGTCCTCGAAAATCTCACCTGAAACAAACAACTCTGGATACGACTCCCGCATCCGACTCTCCAACTCCCAAGTCAAATTACCCTCAGCAGCGCCTCCCCACGCCACTTTCACAAGTGCAATCTCTTTACCCCTCAACCACTTCACCTCGCGATCCAAAATCCTAACTGGTAATGCCTCGATCGTAAGGTTATCTCTTACCTCAACCTCGTCCATCGGAATCACATGTGAAGGGTCTGAAACATACTTCCGAAGCTGTGAAACATGAAAAACATCATGCAAATTCGAAAGATTCGGCGGTAACGCCACACGATATGCTACAACACCAACTCTCGCAGATATCTGGTAAGGACCAATAAATCGAGAAGTAAGCTTCTTAGATTTCAAAGCACGACCAACACCCGTTACCGGCGTAACCCTCAGAAATACGTGATCACCCTCTTGAAACTCAAGATTCTTACGTCTCCGATCATGATAACTCTTTTGTCTACTCTGAGAAGCCTTCATTTTCTCACGAATAAACTTTACCTTTTCCGTCGTCTGTTGCACCAATTCCGGTCCAACCACAGAACTCTCACCAGTTTCTTGCCAACACAACGGCGTTCGACATCTTCGCCCATATAAGGCCTCAAAAGGTGCCATTCCAATACTAGAATGGAAACTGTTATTATACGTTAACTCAACCAAAGCAAGATAACCGTCCCACGCACCACCTTGTTCCAAAACACACGCTCTCAACAAATCCTCCAAAGACTGAATAGTTCTTTCGGTCTGACCATCCGTCTGCGGATGATAAGCCGAACTCAACCTCAATCTAGAACCCAAAGCCTTCTGTAAACTTTCCCAAAATTTCGATGTAAACCTAGGATCTCGATCAGAAACAATGCTCAATGGAATCCCATGCAATTTCACAACCACACTGATATAGATCTCAGCTAACCGTTCCAAAGAAAAACTGATGTCAATCGGAATAAAATGTGCCGATTTAGTCAGCCTGTCCACAATCACCCAAATAGCATTATGCCCACGCTGAGTGTCCGGTAATCCCGTCACAAAATCCATCGAAATGCTATCCCATTTCCACTCAGGAATATCCAACGGTTGCAACAAACCACTAGGCCTCAAATGTTCCACTTTCGATTTCTGACAAGTCAAACATGCATACACAAACTGAGCCACATCTCTTTTCAAACCAGACCACCAGAAAATCTTCTTCAAATCTTGGTACATCTTATTCGCACCCGGATGTATACTTAAATTACTCCGGTGTCCTTCCTCCAAAATCATTCTTTTCAACTCTGCATGTTCTTCCTGAGACTTAGAATAAATTAAAATATCATCAATAAACACCACCACAAAACGATCCAAATGCTCGTGAAAAATCCGATTCATGTATTCCATAAACACACCAGGCGCATTAGAAACCCCGAACGGCATCACCGAATATTCATAATGACCGTAACGTGTTCTAAAGGCCGTCTTCTGAATATCCTCTTCTTTCACTCTTATCTGATGGTACCCCCGATCTCAAATCGATCTTACTAAATACACAAGCACCAACCAACTGATCCATCAGATCATCAATCCTTGGAAGCGGATATTTGTTCTTAATTGTCACTTTGTTCAACTGGCGATAATCAATACATAATCGCATACTCCCATCCTTCTTTTTCACTAACAAAACTGGAGCACCCCAAGGAGAAACACTTGGCCTCACAAACCTCTTTTCCAACAACTCACTTAACTGCTTTTTCAACTCCACCAATTCAGATGCCGACATTCGATAAGGTGCCATAGATACAGGTCTAGTACCAGGAACTAGATCAATAGAAAATTCAACTTCTCTCTCTGGCGGCACATCTGAAATATCATCAGGAAACACTTCAGGAAATTCACACACAACAGGAAACACCTCAAGAGAAACTTGACTATCCACAGTCAAAGATGCAAATAATCCAAACAACTGAGCTTCATCCGCCAAAAGTCTCTTCAACTCTTTTGTAGGTAAGAAACTCGAGTCTTCGTCTTCCTCAAGAGAAGGAAACCTTACAAGCTTATGATAACAATCAATGTGCACCCGATTGAATTGCAACCAATTCATTCCCAACACCACATCTAAACCTTCCAACGGCAAACACACTAAATCCATCTCAAAGTCTTTACCATAAATGGTCAAAGGACAACTCAAACACACCAAAGAAGTAGTTACTGACCCCATCGCTGGAGTATCAATAACCATCTCACCATCCATCGAAGACAACCCAAGATTCAAACGTTCCGCGTACTCAGACGAATTAAACGAATGAGTCGCTCCAGTATCAATAATAGCAACTAAAGGCGTGTTATTAATAAAGCAAGTACCTCTTATCAGACGATCAGCACTTGAAGTCTGAGTTCCCACCAATGAAAACACCTTGCCACTAGTCGGAGCTTTCTTCTGATTCGGACACTTCGAGCTAATGTGACCAGGTTCCCCACAATTATAACACTTCACTACATTCTTCCTTTTACAATCAGCTAAAACATGTCTGATACCACCACAATTAGAACACTTAATCACCTTCTTCCTACATGCATACTGTCGATGACCCAATTCACCACATCCAAAACACCTAGGAGCATTAGACATACCACCTCCACCTGACCTACGATCAAAAGTACTCCTTTGTTTACCCTTATCAGCCGGTGACACATACGGTCCACCACGGAACTGTTGCTTCCCTTTCCTGTCACTTACACTTTTATAATGAGCAGAACGAGCCTTACTGTCTTCATCATAAATTCTACAGCATTCAACCAAATCAACAAACCTTCGAATCCTCTGATAACCAATCGCCTGCTTTATCTCAGGACGCAAACCACTTTCATACTTCACACACTTAGAAAACTCAGTTGTTGCTTCCACATAGTGAGGATAAAACTGCACAAGCTCCACAAACTTAGCAGTATACTCAACGACAGATAAATTACCTTGTTTCAGTTCCAAAAACTCAATCTCCTTCTTTCCTCGGACATCTTCCGGAAAATACTTCCTTAGAAACTCTCGACTAAACACCTCCCAAGTAATCTCTTCTTCCTCCTCATCAGCTTCTAACGCTTGACGAGTACTGATCCACCAGTCGTCAGCCTCTTCATGCAACATGTGAGTGCCCAGCCTCACCTTATCCTCCTCGTCACAATCCATTACACTGAAAATCCTCTCAATCTCTTTCAACCACAGTTGTGCACCATCCGGATCATGTTTCCCTTTAAAAACCGGCGACTTATTCTTTCTAAACTCATCATTTCCGGCAGCATTCGGTGCACCCTGCACAGCTCGTGCCATTGCCTCCATCGCCGCAGCCAAAGCAGCATCATTACGACCAGCCATATTTTGTTCGTCCAAAACAGAAACTATGTTTAAACAATAACTCTTCCAACACAACTCGCCCAATATGCCAGACACAACAGACACAACTGACACAACTGACACGGACTGGCTCTGATACCACTTAATGTGACGCCCCCGATCTATACCCCCAATTAACACGCAATTAAGGCGGTAAAAAGAAAATTCGAAAATTAATCAGAGTATATTTGAAACATCATGGCATAGAAAGGGAGGATCACATCAAAGTAACCAAACATACACATAACATGCAACACCTGCCCATAATGATATGCAACTGTGGGGTAGCAATCATACAGAGGAAACTTTGTTCCTTACACCCACTTTTCAGAAATTAGAATTAAAGCGGAAAAATCTAAAATCTGATTAACATATATACATATACACATATAAACAGTTTGTCATACATCAGGTAGCATATGTACAACCAAAATATATCATCAGATATACAAAATAATAGCGCGCGGCCACCCTAACTACCCGGAGTCACATATCAGAGCCGACCGACCAAAATAATGAAGACGCAATGCTTCACAAAAAGGAATACCTCCAGCAGCTCTAATCTGCAATGCCTCATAGAGCGTTATAAAACAGCAGAAGGGTGAGAAAAACAATCATAATACCGTTGAGTAAAATTATGTATTAACACAAAAATACACAAGTATAAAGTTCTCACCACAAATGCACCACAATCGAATAAAACATAACACAGTACAATTATCAGGTATTCATCACCAATGCACGTCAATCACCCATAATACACTCCTCATCAACACAATTATACATACTCCATCACATTATCACATTCACAATTAACATACACATTTAATCCATGATTATGCAAATACACAGAGACCGACACAACGACTCTATGCACATGCCATGCGGTACCGACTTCCATTGTTTCTCATGTCTCATCACCAGTTCACTCAGGAACTATTGGAACCATCGCTCGTTACTAAGAATCTCAAGTAACACCCCGTCGGGCCTACGATGTTCACCCGTCGCTTTAGGTCCTCAGGCATCGCCTCATATTTTCGAGGCACACGACGTTATGGATCGCTTTAAGTCCCATCATGGGCACACGATCGTCTACAACCATCGCTTTAGGTCCTCAGGCAGCGCCTCATATTTTCGAGGCACACGATGTTATAGCAAATTCCCTCAGGAATTAAACCGCCACTCAGGACGTTTCCACAATACATATCATGATGCTTAGCATACAATGACTCATGACATTCACATTGCATACATACATACATACATTCATGATCATGCATTTATCATCAAATATCACACATAGTATTTTCTTGCCCTTAGGCCACAAATCATCATCGACACATAGTATTCTTATCCCAACACAGCACACAATCCATACAACATTCATATTAACAGTACCGTGTACCTTACACATCCAATTTACACACTTATAACAGCAAAAGTCGACAAAACGACACTATTCCCGATTTTTCGACATAATTAAATCGGATAACAATTCCAAAATCATCATCATCCAAAAGTACATTTCATAAGCTTTCCAACGATATAAATATCACTCAATTCGGAAATACGGTTCGAAAGATATGAATTTTAAAAAAAAGGAAAATTGCTTTCAAAAACAACCAACCGCCCGGCGGAGCATGCTCACCGCCAGGCGAAACGCACTTCGCCTCTGCTTCGCCCGACGAAACACAGGCGATACCAATCCCCCAAAATAATTCAAAGAGGCAGAAGCTTGGCACCTCTACGCCTCTCGAACCGCCCGGCGAAAAGAACGCATCGCCCGGCGCTCAGGGCCTTTCGCCCGGCGCTCTGCACCAGAAGCAGAAAAATTCTGCTGCATGAACACTGTTCCATACCTCCAATTTTTCCCATTTTCTTCCCCAAATCATTTCCAACAGCAAAACAATTACTAGCAATAGTTCATACACATACATAGATCATACAACACAAATTATATCGAATTCCGTCCGTGAAAACATCGATTTCTACTCGATTACACGATTTCGACCTATATCCGAAAAACTACCGAACGAGACAATACAACATGCAACCGCACATACATAATCATACACAACAATAAGATAATCGAGTTTCGCACCCTTACCCGATTTAATCGATTCCTAGAACTTGTTCTCTTGATTTCCCAAGCTTTTTCTCCAATTTCTCTCTTTTCTCTCTTCTCCTCTTTTCTTCTCTTTTCTTCTTTTCTTACTTTCTTTCTCTTCTACTATTTTTCTCTCTATTTCTATTTTTCTTTTCTTTACTAACTTAACAAAATACACCCAAATGCCCCAAAATACCCTTACACTCAAATATCTCGCAAACGTTCCCAAAACCCGATAAAATATATTCACGACGAAAAATAACATATTTTCACATAAAAGTCAGAAATAAAATAATATAATAATAAAATAATCAAAAACGACTCAATTAAAGTAAAAGACCAAAACTGGGGCGTTACACGAAGTCTTGTCGAGCCCCCTAGTAATAAAAACCCTTAGGTCTCCCCTTTAAAAAATCCTAATAACATTTCTCTCTCTTTCCTCAAGTAGAAGATTAGAAACAAACTTTAAGCTAACATACATTTAACCCTATCTAAATGGTTCCCGTTGAGTACAACGGACGTGAGGGGTGCTAATACCTTCCCCTTGCGTAACCGACTCCCGAACTCAGACATTGGTTGCGATGACCATATTCTTGTCCTTTATTTTAAGGATTTTATTCGGTATTTTCCCTTTCCCTCTATGGAATAAATAAAGATCGGTGGCGACTCTGTTAAGTCCATCCCGCGGGCATGCGATTGCGCTTCGCGAGGTCGTTCTCATTTTTCGAGGTACGATACAAGGAAAGCTTCAATCTGAACCAAAACCATTTATACAAGCTATGCAAACTCTGAAACATTGAGAGAGGAAGTCAACTTGAAAAAGCAAAAGCGTACTTGTACTTCAAAAGTTACTTTATGAAAAGTTTCATTATCTAATGGATCATGCTTCAAACTTTGTCCAAGTCTTGGCCACTTGCTTCAGATCCTTTTCCTATAAATAGAGCCACATTTCATCAACAAAAACACACAACATCTGAACTAGAAACCTCTCCATATTAGCATCTCCAACCTTGAAACCTCATTGTTAATCATTTGCACCATTTCCACAAAACTCCTCAAAACTTCACACAGTCAAAAAACACTTCCAATAATCATCCTAACACACCACAAATCACCCATACCAACTGTCTAAACCATCCATAACCTCAAAAAATCCCTAAACCATAAAGTTAACTCCCATTTACTCATTTTGTTAACTTTTGAGCCAAAACACCCTAACACTTCATCCAAACCATTTTCAATCCATTTGATCATTCAAACACCATCCACAAACATCATTGAAACTGTCTTAACACTTACATTGAATTTGTAACACCATTTGCACCATAATCAATTTCTCATTTTTCACTTTGCAAGAGGAATCGTGTAGGAAGGTTGAAGCAATTTCAAGTCAATTTTAGCATTGTTATAACATCCAAGGAGGTCAAGGAAGCTATTTGAATCATCATCCACCTTCTTGCAGCTTGCTTGAAGAGGCATTAGACCTACTCCAATAGGTAAGTCCATACACTTCTGCAACTCCATGATCCTTGCATCATCTTCATCCATTTTAGTTACCAAACTACTTGCCACAGTGTAGAGATCAAAACCCCTAAGCTAATTGAACTTAATCATTGATGTATAGCATTTCATATTGATTTTAGGTTTTAGGCTTCATACTAGTTCGTGGATGATTGTTTGCAATATGTTGAAAATTAATGAAATTAAGTTATACCATTGAAATCCTTGTGAAATTCTAAGCAAGTTTCATCTTTACATTTTTGAATTCCATTGAGAAACGAGGAAGTTGTGATTTTTTGAAATTTGAAAATGGAGGGTGAAGGTTCAGATGAAGAAGATGGCCATGGCGCGTTTTGTTCATTTTAAAAAGCAAGTTATTTATATAATTTTGTGTTTCCATTTTAATGTCAAAATTCGCATTGCGCCATAGTGGTAACACTAGTATTTGTGTGCTTGCTTATGAGCATAAGGTCTGGGGTTCGAATCCCCCTCGCCCTAGACCTTTTGCTATTTTTATTTTGTGATTTTTCACTTGAAACCTTTATTTTTCTTTTACTGCACGCGTTATGTTGCAACATCATGGTGATTGGCCTGGTGGTAAAGCTTTTAAGCTGTGAGCAGTAAGGCGTGGGTTCAAACCCCATTGACAGCTTTCCTAATTTTTACCACTTGTTTCCTTTTTATTATTTATTCATTTTATTTTCTTTTCATTTTCTTTTTAATCCATGATTTTCCATTTATTCTTTTTGCTCCCTTTTATTTTATCATCCCTAATATTTTTAAATAGCAACATTATTTTATAAAAGTCGTGATTTTATTTTGTTTAGCATATTTATAAGAAATCAAAAATATATGTTTATTAATCATTTCTTTTAAATTCAAAAACCCTAAATTGTTTCTTATCCTTTCTTGCATTTTATTTGCGGACTTGTGTTGATGTTATCTTCAATTTTGTCAAGTTTAAACACTCTTGTTCATGTTCATGCTTGATTACATTTTCTTTTTTTAAGGGTATCATGTTTGGTGTTGATAACCTAAAACCTATGTGAATGTTCATGCCTTTTTTATTAGTGTTTTGTGTAGTTGATTCTTGCTAATCCTTTTTACCTAAACCTTGTTAAACTGTGTCCATGTATTGATGATAACATGCTTGTTCCTAATGACCATCTTTGTCTTGTTTGAATACTTTAAATGATTAGTTTTATTCATGTTTGTTTCAAATATGTTCATGTGTTTTGAACTTGTTTTTCTTGACCTAAAACATTTTGAAACTATGTCTTGATCTTTATCCATGTCTATTTCCATGTATATCTTTAGACCTTTCTCTTGGTTCTTAAACTTGCTTGTTTGGAACTTGTAAATAACATGTTCATTTTTGTGAAACCTCATAAATATTTGTTGATCTATATTTATCTATGTTTGTTAATATACCTCATGTTTACCTCTTTGGTTGAATGATGGGTTATACTTGTTTATCATGTTGCCTAATTCCAAGGGAGGTACTTGTGGTTGACATCTTTGTCATTTGTATTTGCATCTTTACTTTCTTGTACAAATATCTCTTAACTTGTAATCCTAGAACTTGTTATCCCTTAGGAAATCTCCCTTACGATTACCTACAACTTAGACATTCAATTAAGGTTTACCCTTTACAAACTCAAAACCATTTTCAATTAAAAACTTTGACCTTAGGTAATTGACTTTTCAAATTCATCTTTCTCAACAAATGCTTCAAGACATCTTAAGCTTATTCACAACTTTTTCACAAAGACTAAAAGACACAAATTTCAATTCAAACCTTTTGCCACTTTGGATTTTCAATTTAAAATCTGTTCAAATAGATTAGACATTATTCATCCTTAGTTGAGATATAGTTCTGCTATCCCATGTTATTGTTGAGAAAGATGTTGATTCTTTTCCACTTGAGAGAGGTATGTGACATACTTGTTGATTATATATCCAAGTTGGAGCTCTTCTCTCAATGTGAAGCAAAGATCTCTCTTCCAGATGTTTATGGCGGATAAGTTGAGTATTCTCCTTAAGATGATAATTTCTCTCTTCTTTATTAAAATCCACCATAACAAACAATTTTCAATTTGTACCCCAAACTACGAGGTTTTGATCCTTCATTGGTACGTAGGCACAAGACTTTGTGTCTTGCCAAACACCAAAACAATAAAAAACATTTCTTTTCTCACCTCATCATTCAATCCCAAATAGCAAACAACTTAACAAATAAACACAAAATCAACAAGAGGTTCCTATAGGATATTATAGATACTTATGGTGCTAATATCTTCCCTTAGTATAACCAACCCCCGAACCTTATATCTCTTTATTGCACTGTTTTGCATTGCATATTTATGGGTTATTGTTTATTTACCCCTTCCCTTTGATAAATTAAAGATCGGTGGCGATATCTTAAGATTTGTGAAGCCTAGTTAACTCAATAGCTATGGTCTCCAATTCTCACCGCGACATCACTTGCAAAAATTTGGAGAAATTTAAAGCAGGTAGCCTCATTCTTTATTTGAACTCTATCATACATGAAAGTAAGATTTTGCCAGCCATTTTTCCCACTCACAGGTCCAAACATTATGTGTGTGCATAGTATGTCTAACTCCTCTGGCAGCACCTTAAACACATAAAACAAATTATAAAGTGAGCCAAATATTTATCTAACTCCTCTGGCAGCACCTTAAACACATAAAGCAAATTATAAAAGTGAGCCAAATATTATCTAAATCCTCTGGCAGCACCTTAAACACATAAAACAAATTATAAAAGAAGGTAACTAAACATATCAAATTATAAAAGAATAATACAAATTAACAACACATCAAAGTGAGCCAAATATGTTTTTTTATGTTATAAAAAGGTTTCTTAATGCTTTACCATCAAAATCTGCACCAACATAGAATGGAAAAGATCTTATAGTTGATATTAGGAAACTTTAAAGTGTTAGTTAATAACATTCACAATTGATTTTGTTTGATGATCAGACTGAGATAAACTATTCATGTTTTGCTTGCAGAAATAATGAAATTGAAGGATAAATTTGAAGAGGATAAAAAATGTCTGCAACAGTTGAGAACTTCCATGGAAGCCACCATGAAAGAACTATGAGAGAGAACAATAATAGAACAATAGTGAAAACTCATAATTTTCCAATTTTTTTCTCTCTCTTCAAAAGCTGCGCGGGGAGGCACAATTCTGAGTTGACTATTTCATTCCATGTCAGCAACGTTAACTGACACTTCAACGACTTTAGTACCATATATTCATTTTTGGAATGAAATCATTAAAAAAGGGCAACAGTGTAGCCGTTAGGTAACTTAAAGGACTGACTTGTAGCAAAAAAGAAACTTAAAGGACCAACCGGTTACAATTAAATAACTTAAAGGTCATCGGGTGTAATTATGCCTTGAATTTTTTATATTTTTTAATCAAACTCTAATTATTTTTTTACTTTTACATACTAGTTTCCATAATATTTTTTAATCTAGCTCTAATTCTTTTAAACGAAATTCATTAATATAATTATTATTATACTAACAAATAAATTACATATATGTTATTATTTTCAGCACTTCATTAATATTAATTTTTACCTAAAATATGAAGAGGCAACGCCATTCCCAATACATATATGGATATATCTATACTAAACCAATACCAGTCTATTACTTAAAAAGAGTGGCAACGCCGCTCCTCGTGCATACACACGGGTTACCTACTAGTTTTTAATATATATATATATATATATATATATATATATATATATATAATATCAAAATGCATTCAACGCATATATGTAAATTTTAGAAGTGGATAACGAATGATAAAGTGGGAGTGAGTAGTAATAGAGAATAAGGTTGAAATCGGCAGAGTAAGAGAATGGAGGAAAGTTGCATTAACATATTCATGATTTTTTAAGATACAAAATTAGACTTTTTATATTCATGCATTTAAAAATTTTTTTTTTAAATTATAATAAATTGTAAAGTATAAAAATGAATTTTAGTTAAAATAATAAGGTAAAAATGGAAGAAAAGACGACAACTAAAAGCTATAACGATTCCTACGCGATGATCCAACATGTAATCACCTCAAGGGACGAAAAATATTCCTACATGAGGATCCAACATTTAATCGTCTTGAGAGGCGACCTTGATAACATTTACTTGCTTTGAGATGTGCTGCACATAAATTGGTAATAATTCAAATGCTTGCATAAAGTTAAGTGAGGGTCTTATTAAAAACCATGTGTCGCCTTAATAGCACAGGAAAAGAGGACCCTTACGAATACCTCATTATCCATACAAAACCACCGAGAATATAACTTGTCTAAAACAAACATCAAGTAAACTAAACTAAATAAGATCCACTGCTTTGGTCGTCACTTCATGTTTGGGGATCTTCTTCACCAGCTTTAACTTTATGATCCACAATATTCGAGTGAACTACATTTAACCCTTCTTTGGCTCTCATATACAAACTAGACTTAAAAACTAGCCTAGGTTGCTTCCCTATCAAGCATACATTACATGACCTTCCAAGAATCGACATCTTAGGAACTTCTATCACCATTCATTTAGAATTTAGTTGACTCAAGCTTTTATAGTTTAAGTGGCTAAACCTCTTGTTCCATAACTCATCTTGTTGTTCTTGTGTTGTTGCAGTAAAGAGCTCCATGTCTTCACTTTGAACACATGTCTTGAAAGTCTTGTTTCTTGACAAATAAGAATTCAGAATTAGCCTATTCTTGAAATCAAAAAGTTTCAAACAATCATTCACCATAATCACTGAATATCCTTTATGCACTAATTGACCCACAATCATCAAGTTGAATTGCATGTTATGAATAAACAACACATTATTAATCATTGTTGTTTTCCCATGTTTTCTTTATATAGCCACATGTCTCATGCCTTATACTAAGATTGAATTGTTGTAAGCTAATTTGATGTTAGTCTTCTTGCTTTCATCAAAATCAATCAATCACTTATTCTTTACAGCCATGTGATTGTTGCAACTAGTGTGAAGATACCGAATTTGAGAATTTGAGACCTTAACATTAGTTGCGATAATAAGCATAATTATATTTCAATCTGAGTCAGCATCTTATTTATATAATTTGTCTTCTTCGTCATAATTCTTGGACTTAATTCCTTATCATATCCAACATTCATATGCATAGTGTCTCAATTTTTCACAATTGTAACACTACACCTTTCTTTTATTAAAGTTCTTTTTCATGCTTTGGTTTTCGACAAACCCTCCACCATTCTTGATTGATGATCCAGTCTTGTATTCATTCTTTTTTTTCTTTATAGTGATTATTTCATTTTCTCTTGCTCCATTTTTCTCTATTTGTTTCATATTTCTTGATTTTTTTTAAAGTGTTTGTTCATCTTGGTTCTTAGTATTTCTTTTAGCTACCTTCATTTCATGAGTTTCAAGGGTAATCTTCAAGTCATCAATATTCATTCTATCCAAATCATTGGTCTCTTTGATAATCATTGATCAGTCACTATTGGTGTTATGTATTTCATTATTTAATCGTAAATAAGTCAGGTAAACTGTGTGAATTTGAGTTTGTTTTAGTAGTAATTAGGTGTGTTTTGATTATGTCAAGTATGTCATGAATTATGAGTTTCTCGAGGATATTTTACGCTTTTGGTATGTCAGCAGGTCAAATACAGATTTGGAAGCTCAGAGGATCGAGCATTGGATGTAAAACCGAGTCGGAGCGAGAAAGCGGAAGAAAAATGTACGATTTGGAAGACCTGCTGCTCTTACGCGTAATAACATTGATGTTATGCATAAGGACCTCTGTGCTATGCGTACCTTACGTATTCTGGCAGAGGGGTGGAAAAAAGAAGAAAAGTGAAGCTTCTGTCCATACGCGTAAGGGTCTGGTCATTACGCGTAATGGGATGAGTGTTGACTGGCCCATGGTGCTTTATGCGTAGAAGATCTGGTGCACAACAGGCCATTACGCGTAACAAGCAAGGCATTACGCGTAATGAGGCCCAAAATTGATGAAAGCCCAGAGTTCGACTATTTATTCCCAGAACGCGATTTTTCAAGGGTTGGACGATTTTTGAGAGCAAAATACAAGTTTTGAAGGCTGAAGACTCAGATTTTCCCAAGGGTTTCATATGTTCAAGAGTTTTTTGACGATTGAAGATTGATTCCTTGAGATATTCTATAATGACAACACTTTCATCTTTGATTTTATTTTCTGTTATGAGTAGCTAAACCCCCCATTGCTAGGGGGTGACCCTGATTCTGACTGTAATGATTTCGAATTTATTGATGCAATGACAATTTTAATTCAGTAATCGTTGATTTGTTCTTATCTCTGTGCTTAATGCTTTAACCGTCGGAAAAATAGATTTTGAATCTTTACATATAATTTGAGTTGGACAGCTGTTGTATGTTGATCTGAATAAGAATCTTTGATAATAAATATCACCTAGGACTAGGGATACTTTATCTTAACCGAAAATTCTAGATATTTGCATGCTTGATCATGAACATAATTACCTATGGAGATAGTAATTAGGTTACGTGACCAAAGATCTTTTCACTAAGGACTTAGGATTAGATGCCCTAGAGAACCGGTAATCAACTGTTGGGAATTCTATTATTGCATTGATAAATCATAATTGTTACAGGATGATTCATTCACCGAACCCTAGCAATCTACTCCTCTCTGTTAATCATTTAACTATTTTACTCGCTTTATTTAACTGCAATTCTAGATATAATAATATCAAACAAAAAAACCCAAGGCCTTTTGTTTAATTGAAATTGTCTCTGAACTCTGTATCGTCAAGCAGTCCTTGAGATTCGATACTTGGGATTTTCCCTTTATTACTACAATAGGCAAAATAGTACACTTGCTATTTTTCCTATCAATCATCACTATGTGATCAAAGAAATAAGGCAAGTTTCTGAATATTTTCTCAATGATTTTCACTTCACTGAGGAACTCGCCACATTGTTTCATTTTGTTTGTAAGATCTAGTAATCTTGAGATGTAATCACCTATTTTCTCATCATTCTCCATATGCAATAATTCAAGTTTCCTCCTTAATGATTGCAATTTTACCTTATTGACTTTGGCATCACCATAAAAGTGTATTTCCAATTAATGACATGTCGCCTTTGAACTAGTTTCACCATAGATCTTTTAAAGACCTTTGAGTCCACACTTTTATGGGTAAGAAATAAGGTATTGTATTCACTTTTATTTTCTTCTTTGAATGTTTTCCTTTGAGCTACACTTGCATATTCAAGCAAAGCTTCTCTACATCCCATAATTCCCAGAGGCCGATCTTTTGTAAACCGAGTACGAAGAAGCAACTGGGTCGGATAATCATAAACCTTGCACAATTCGGAACCCGGATAGGGTTCATTTAATACAAAGAAATCATGTAACTGATATCGTAGTAACTCTGAGAGAAGAACAAGTCAGACCCGACGTCGTGAAAGGTGCTAGAGAATCATATGAACAGACACAATGGGCGGTTACAAAATATCTCCATGGGAGTTACAGGAACTGAAGGAAAACACATTATTGAATAAGTATAGATGGTAGAGGACGTTATCCAGAGCCACCTTAATGAGGGATATGAAGAAGCATTCCTTTAAGGATCATTGATGGGTGAAGGAGTATAAAAGGAGACTTCCCCCATGAGAAGAGGACAACAACTAATACCTCCTAACTAAATAAGCCAATTGTGATCTCTCCTAGCTAGCTTCAGGGAGATTTCTCTAACTAGTGTTTAGCAAGAACATTTGACGCCCACCGAGGGGCCTTAGTAAAACTCTCCCAGGCCTCATAAAAAAAATATACTTTTTATCATAACGACGCAATGACTGGATCATCTCCTAGTATGAGTGAAGATTAAAATCCCCCATACATCACACGCCTCCTAGTAATTATGTAGAATCTACACCAGCAGAATGAGTCTCTACAAGAAAGTGTTTATACATTGCAGCAGTCACAAAGTATTTAGGAGGGGGAAGAGGAGGACAAACTTTTTGACCTTTAACCTCTATCAGAACTGGTTTGGGGTGATCAACTCCCAGAGAATTTCAAACCACCACTTTCACCATCCTTCAATGGCAAAAGTGATCCTCGGGAACACATAATATCAATCAATAATCAGATATCAATAGTCTAGGGTTACGACTCCATGAAATGAAAACTCATGGCGGGAACATTCAAGGATGTGGCACTACTTTGGTATATGAGTCTGCCTAAACTATTAATTAACAACTACCAGGATCTGGCTAAAAAGATGGTGCAACATTTCTCCGCAGTAAACATAGAAAGGTGACTTCCACAAGTTTGTTCAATGTCCGACATAGGCCCTTCGAATCCCTTCAGGAATACATGGAAAGATTCAATGAAAAAACCATAAAAGTCTCCCATCCAAATCAGGAGATGTTCGTGGGAGCTTTTCAAAATGGACTAAAAGATGACCACTTCAATGAGTCATTGGTGCAGAAGTCGACCACCAGCATGGAGTAGGTCATGAGCTGAGAAGAATGTTATGTTAAAGGGGAGGAAAGAAACATGGAGAAAAGGTCTCGGGATGCTAAAGAAAAAACACAATCCAAACATGAAGGATCTGGTTCCAGAAGAGAGCACCACAAACACGGGCCAAAAGATGGGACAACGATGAGACCTTCTCGGAGGCCCTATGATTACTTTTCTGAGAATTTCTCACCTCTCAATGCAAAACGAACCGACATCGTAAAAGAAATGTATCATTTCAAATTAATACTCGAGCCAGTTCATCCCAAAAGGGTCAATTTTGTGATAGGAAGTGATGTAGGAGCATGGTGTGCATATCACTATATGAATGGTCATCATACTAAAGATTGTCACCACTTAAAAAGTGAAATTGAGACTCTATTCCATCCTCCCGTCAGATCGAGATTCTTTGGTGGAGCGAAGTGGGTACCGTGCCTATGCCATGTATCCATTCACGACCCAAGAGTAAGTTGTAGTTGGCTTTTGATGTTATGACCATGAACAAAGTTGGCCTAGTAATGGATCCAACTGTCAAATCAACTTGAATAACCCCTAGAGTGTGACCAATATTCCCTTCATAATTTGACAAAACTATGTTATGTGGCCTTAGGTCAGTATCAAACTTGCCAATCCTCTTCAACATGAAGTGTGGCATTAAATTAACTGTTGCTCCACCATCAACTAGAATTTTTTTACTCCAGTATTTTCAATCTTTCCTCTAATGAACAAAGGTTTCAGATGACTTCTCATTCCCTCATCTGGCCTTTCAAAGAAAGCATTTTGTTCTTCGACATAACCATTATTCATCACATAGTAACAAACTGGCCTGTGTCGAGCCATTTCAGCTTCATCAAGCTCTTCGACCTTAGTCACCTGGTCATATTCCAATGGTAACACTGAGACCACATTGAAATTGATATTCAATGAAGACTCTTCCACTGAGTCAAAATCATCTGTCAGCTGTAGCGAGCAAAACTGGACGTGGTTCTTAAGCATTGTCGCTCCTTGGGGGTTACTACAGGTCGATTCATTTTTTATCCTATTGTGAGTTGACTAAGGAAGGGAAATAGATATCTCCAATTAACCCTGCTTGCATACTGAGTTTAAACAGCCGTATGTTAGGTTACGGATGCGATATGGAAGTGGGGCCTCTTTCTTCTTTCTTTGTTTATAAAGGAACACCGGGAAGGTTTATGGGTAAGACGCTAGGACTGATATTTTTCGATTGAGATATGAAGGTATGGGATTGTGGGTTTTTGTTTAGTGTGCTCGCTAAGATTTTTCTTTCAATCTTATCCCTACGTATTCCCGTTTTTCTGAAACAGGGAAATCAGAGCGATCATAGTTCCTCCTATTCTACTGGAGGAAATGGTGTTTTGGTGTCTTGTTCAAAGCCCAAGACGAAGGCTGAAGTGGGTTGTGACTCAACAAGAGAGTCTTTTTTTTTGTATCTCGTATAAAGCCCGAGATGGAGGCTAAAGTGTTGATTCAATAAGAACCTTTTTGTATCTCATACAAAGCTCGAGATGGAGGCAAAAGAGGGTACTGTTTCAGTTGAGTGACCAGTATATGGGTTCAAAGAGAAAATCAGTTCTTATATGAGTAACACTGTACTCAGGGATTTTGATTCGAGGATCAGGGATATTTCCTTTTCTTTGAGGAAATGGGAAATCCAAAGGGTATTGAGACTGTCCGAGTCTATGGGGTTCCTTCCTATTCTTGAAGGGTGCTTGAGAATGTCTTTGAGACTCAAGGAAATTAGATTGTCCAAGTCTAAAGTTTCATCTTTTATACTATGCTTTGAGAAACAGTAGTAGACTCTTGGAAAGACTGTTCTATTAAGATGACTGATTTCTGTTCCTAAACCTCTAGGAGGTCGTCGGGACAATTTGTACGAAGCCCAACAGGAGGCTGGAAACTTTTAAGAAGCCGAGGGACAATTTGTACTAAGCCCAAGAGGAGGCTATCATTCCTGGAGGAAGAAATCATTTATACGAAGCCTAAGAAGAGGCTGTGAATACTTCTAAGAAGCCGAAGGGTCCTTGTACAACGCCCAAGAGGAGGCGGGGATGCTTTTAGGAAGCCTGTGGGTCCCCAAACCCCGAGAAATTTAAGACAGGCTATTCACAAAGAATAGATCAAGCCAAGAAAGTCCAAGAATTTGGAAGAAACTCAAGAGATGCCATTCACGGAGAAAAGATCATCTCTGGGGAATAGAGTCTCTTGACAATTTCTAAGGGTGCTTTTAATAAGCCTGTGGGTCCCCAAACCCCGAGAAATTCAAGACAGGCTATTCACAAAGAGTAGATCAAGCCAGGAAAGGTCGAGAATTTGGAAGAAACTCAAGAGATGCAATTCACGGAGAAGAGATCATCTCTGGGGAATAGAGTTCCTTTGACAACTTCTACGAGTGACAGTCTGTGAAAGGGTTCACCGAGAATGCTGTCTTTCACGTCTCCATATTATTTAACCCCAAGAGGAGGGAAGATTGTGTCTGGTAATCCTATGGGGATCTAGTTTCAACTATATTTAAGAGTGACCAACGGGCTGAATGCTAGACGTAGTTGCTGGGTAAACTCTAAATATCTATACTAGTATTACACAGTCGATATGAGTTTATGAAAGAAGACTTACATCGAAACAGCCCCACAATACAGTTATGTGTATATGAAAGCGGTAAATGAAAGCGGATAAACACTTACTCGGTTGTAGAGCTTCCATGCTGTTTGGTTAGTTGTCCAACAAAGAAAGATTGAAAACAACAGTATATTTCAAAATCAAAGGAGAAAGTGCTTTGAAAAAGAAAGATTTGGGGCTTACAGCTCAAGGAGAGGCCCAGAGTTTTATCAGTGATTGCACTGTTGAATTTGTACAGAGGGACTTATACGAGTGACTGAGGCCCAAAAAATTGTTTGTTGTACAAAGGGATGGGTCTTACACTCTCTCAAGAGGCCCAAAAGGATTAAAGAAAAAGAGTGGGGCTTATAACACGAGGGTAGGCCCAGCTGATTTTTCGTTTGAAATGGCGATTGCGCCGAGATTTTCTTTTAATGCAAAGGGGCTTATACAATATCTGAGGCCCAAAGTTGTTTTGGTTAAAAAGGGATTGGGTCTTAAACTCTATTAGAGGCCCAAAGTTTTGAATGGGTCTTATAGCTCGAGGAGAGGCCCAATTGATTTTTTTAAAAGGCGACGATCGCGCCATTTACTTGTACAGAGGGACTTATACACTAAGTGAGGCCCAAAATGGTTTGTACAAGGGGGTTTGGGTCTTACACTCTCTTAAGATGCCCAAAAAGGTTAAAAAAGAAGAATGGGTCTTACTACTCGAGGGTAGGCCCAAGGTTATTTGTGTACAAAATGACGATTACGCCGAGGTTTTTGAAAGCGGTAAATGCTGTCTTTCACGTCTCCATATTATTTAACCCCAAGAGGAGGGAAGACTGTGTCTGGTAATCCTATGGGGATCTAGTTTCAACTATATTTAAGAGTGAACAATGGGCTGAATGCTAGACGTAGTTGCTGGGGAAACTCTAAATATCTATACTAGTATTACACAGTCGATATGAGTTTATGAAAGAAGACTTTTATGTGTATATGAAAGCGGTAATGAAAGCGGATAAACACTTACTCGGTTGTAGAGCTTCCATGCTGTTTGGTTAGTTGTCCAACAAAGAAAGATTGAAAACAACAGTATATTTCAAAATCAAAGGAGAAAGTGCTTTGAAAAAGAAAGATTTGGGGCTTACAGCTCAAGGAGAGGCCCAGAGTTTTATCAGTGATTGCACTGTTGAATTTGTACAGAGGGACTTATACGAGTGACTGAGGCCCAAAAAATTGTTTGTTGTACAAAGGGATGGGTCTTACACTCTCTCAAGAGGCCCAAAAGGATTAAAGAAAAAGAGTGGGGCTTATAACACGAGGGTAGGCCCAGCTGATTTTTCGTTTGAAATGGCGATTGCGCCGAGATTTTCTTTTAATGCAAAGGGGCTTATACAATATCTGAGGCCCAAAGTTGTTTTGGTTAAAAAGGGATTGGGTCTTAAACTCTATTAGAGGCCCAAAGTTTTGAATGGGTCTTATAGCTCGAGGAGAGGCCCAATTGATTTTTTTAAAAGGCGACGATCGCGCCATTTACTTGTACAGAGGGACTTATACACTAAGTGAGGCCCAAAATGGTTTGTACAAGGGGGTTTGGGTCTTACACTCTCTTAAGATGCCCAAAAAGGTTAAAAAAGAAGAATGGGTCTTACTACTCGAGGGTAGGCCCAAGGTTATTTGTGTACAAAATGACGATTACGCCGAGGTTTTTGAAAGCGGTAAATGCTGTCTTTCACGTCTCCATATTATTTAACCCCAAGAGGAGGGAAGACTGTGTCTGGTAATCCTATGGGGATCTAGTTTCAACTATATTTAAGAGTGACCAATGGGCTGAATGCTAGACGTAGTTGCTGGGGAAACTCTAAATATCTATACTAGTATTACACAGTCGATATGAGTTTATGAAAGAAGACTTTTATGTGTATATGAAAGCGGTAATGAAAGCGGATAAACACTTACTCGGTTGTAGAGCTTCCATGCTGTTTGGTTAGTTGTCCAACAAAGAAAGATTGAAAACAACAGTATATTTCAAAATCAAAGGAGAAAGTGCTTTGAAAAAGAAAGATTTGGGGCTTACAGCTCAAGGAGAGGCCCAGGGTTTTATCAGTGATTGCACTGTTGAATTTGTACAGAGGGACTTATACGAGTGACTGAGGCCCAAAAAATTGTTTGCTGTACAAAGGGATGGGTCTTACACTCTCTCAAGAGGCCCAAAAGGATTAAAGAAAAAGAGTGGGGCTTATAACACGAGGGTAGGCCCAGCTGATTTTTCGTTTGAAATGGCGATCGCGCCGAGATTTTCTTTTAATGCAAAGGGGCTTATACAATATCTGAGGCCCAAAGTTGTTTTGGTTAAAAAGGGATTGGGTCTTAAACTCTATTAGAGGCCCAAAGTTTTGAATGGGTCTTATAGCTCGAGGAGAGGCCCAATTGATTTTTTTAAAAGGCGACGATCGCGCCGTTTACTTGTACAGAGGGACTTATACACTAAGTGAGGCCCAAATTGGTTTGTACAAGGGGGTTTGGGTCTTACACTCTCTTAAGATGCCCAAAAAGTTTAAAAAAGAAGAATGGGTCTTACTACTCGAGGGTAGGCCCAAGGTTATTTGTGTACAAAACGACGATTACGCCGAGGTTTTTGAAAATACCCGGAGGGACTTATACAATAAGTGAGGCCCACAATAGGTTATTTTACAAAAAGTCTTGGATCTTACACTCTATTAGAGGCCCAAAGAGTTTTGAAAATGATTTATGAGGGTTGAATTAATCAAAAACCCTAATTTGTTTTCAAAATGTGTTTTAATTGAATAAAATATTCAATTAAAATGATCAAAATTGTTTAACATGTGAAAAAGAAATTGTGATCTTGGATTAATGCTTCATAAATCAAGTTTTGCCCTACAAAATGATTAGAAATCATTAAAATTTGAAAACTCAATAAGGAAAAAATATTTTAAATGTCAAAAACAATTAAAACATTAATTTTTTGCAAAAATATCAATTATGTGAAATAAATAATATTTTTGGGATTTTTTGGCAAAATAAAATATTTTAACATTTTTGTGAATTATTAAAAAAAGAATAAACTCAAAGTAATTAAAACTCAGAGAAAAATTAATTTTTGAATCAATTAAATAAAATCACAAAATTCAAATATTTGAATTTTCAAAAAGGGCGCCAAGAACACCCCAAGAACATGTGCGTGTTCTGGGTTTTGCCCAGATTTGCATTTTCTCTCCAATCTCACTGAATACTTGATTATATCATGCAATCCACATACCAATCTGCTCGTCTCAACCTCACGATCATGTCTATGGTATTTAATTTCATTTATATTAAACATGGAATAAAAAATCAAGACAAAACCTCAAGAACCCTAATTTCTGCATGAAGGCTGAGAATTTTGATACACGATTCAAACAAAGCAATTAATTGAGGGGAAACATTCCATGCATGATTATGAACATTTGGCAAAAGTATTGTGCGAGGAAATATGCATAGATTGAGAGATGACCAAGTTTAGGCTTACCTCTAGGTCGTGGCAGCAAGTTCAAAGTGATTTCTGAGTTGGAGGTGTTACAGATGAGTTGTGATGATCTGAACAGCTTCCCTACACCCTATGGAGTGTGTTTGAATGCTTGGACTTGATGGAAATTGGCTGGATCACTTCATGGTACCTCAACTGTAACTTGGTTAAAACCTTGACCAATTGACTGGTGATTCTGAGAAATCAGTGTTCCAGATGTTGTTTTAAGTGTTTGATCAGCTCCTATATGATATATGTGAGGTATGTGTGTGATTGGTTTGAGTGGAATTGCTCTCTACTGAAAAACCCGATAGTGACTTGCTAAGAAAGGCATTTTTGAGAGTGAGAAGTGGATTTTGAGAAAGGCAAGTGTTGTAGGCCTTTGGTGTACTTAAACTGATCACAATTGAGCTCTATTTATAGTAGAGCAAGTTTGTTTTGTAAGGAATAGTGAATGGCAACTGCTGAGTAGGGTTGGCCAATGTTGACAAATGAAAATCCAAGTCTCCTCTAGCCATTGACTAGAGGTTAGGGCACAGGTTGCTGGTCCCCTTGGTCTTGGATAAGTCTTGACTGAATTCAGTTGCTAATAGCTCAGTCCATGCCACCTTGGTGCTTCCATTGAATGCTCCAATCCAAAATTGGAGTCTTGTCCCTATTTTGGGCAATTCTAGGATTGGCATGCTATTTCTTGTTCCAAGGACTTTGGAGGCTTGGCTCAGTGATTGTCCCCTTTAGATTCAATCCTCAGATGTATCCAAAGTGATGACAAGGCTTGGAATTGGCTGATTTTGGCAAATCGACCAAAAGTGAAAAAATCTGCCTTGCCTTGGCAGATTTCAGCAAGGCATCTTGCCACTACCATATCTCAAAGCTCAAATTGAATTTGGTGATGTTCTTGGCCATTTTGGAAAGCCCTTATATGATACAACAACTGTCTAATCATATTTGGTTTTGATACTTTTTGGATCCAAGTGAAAAATCCCCCTACATTTGGAAAAAAATAAGGCAGATTCTTACTTAGTGAAATTTTCACTAAGTGTTGGAACAAAGTGACTTTTCTTGATTTTGATCACTCCATAACTCAAAATCCATGAGGAATTTGGACATAGATCAGTATGAAGCTTTTGTAGAGGGCAATGAGATCTACAAATCAAGCTTTGGATGGGGAAAAAATGGCATTGTGGTTTAGGAGTTATGATCCTCCAAAGTTGGTACCTTTGTCACTTTATTTCATAACTTAGAAAATTTTCTAAGTTTTTATGGTTACCCCTTTTACAAGTTATCCCACTTTCTTTGATTTTTCTTGATGAATGATGATTCAAATCATACATTAACATCATTTTAGGGTAAAAAATCTATTTTTGTGAAAAATCTCAAAAAGTCAAAGTTGATTTTTGTGCACAGTTGACTTTTTGTCAGATGAATTTCAAACTGTGCGATCCTTTAGGAAATCATGTCCTTGACCTAAATCAAACTTGATGGACATGTTCCATGGGTGTTATAAGGTGTATTGAATCATGTCTTAGGGTTTGGGATCATGTCCTGGTCAAAAGTCAAAGCTACAGTTGACTTTTCTCGCAAAACCCTAACTGTGGTTCAGATGAAATTGAAACTTGTTGCTCAAGCTTCTTGGACCAATCCATTGTTCCAAATGGATCAATATGGTATATTAGAGACCCTAAAATCATGTCTTGAGGTCTTGGTTCATGATTTGTCCCAAAAGTCAACTTAGGGGTGAATTAGGTCAAGAAACCCTAATTCCTGATTTTTGATGTATGCATCCCTTGAGGCCAAATTGACTTGGTGATTGGGTCCATGAGGTTCCATGGAGTATATTAGGATATGTTTTGAATCATTGGCTCGTGCCCAGATGAAAATTCCATCTGGAGGCCCTGGTCGACCAAAACCCTAATTTGGTGACACTGGCGATCTTGAAGTTTGATCCACCTGGAAGGGAGCAACTTTGTGCTTAATCTTTGAAGTGGGAATCCTCTTGATCTATTGTGGATGTTTAAGAGGTTAGACAAGTTGAAGATCATGTCATTCCTTGATTGATCCTTTGTCTAAGCACTCAGAGAGGGCTTGAAACCCTAATTTTGATTGTAGTGAATGCTCAATAATTCCTTGAGGAGATTGATGAGGCATAAAGGTACATCCATATTGTGATGATGATTTTCACAATGGTGGGAAATCTTAGTGGTCAAAATTTGGGGTATGACAGATGCCCCTATTTAATCTTCTTGGACACGAAGGTGTGAATGGCGAAGGTATTCGGGCATTCGACGTGCAAGAGGATTAAATATCGGAATATCCAAAATTTTGACGGCGTCTATGAATGGTAATTCACGCATTCATCTTCTTTCGCTAAGCAATGATGCTTAGAAAAGGTAAACTTCCCCTCGATCCTGGTCTTCAGCCAAGGAACTGGTCTTAGTTTCTGATTTAAACTTCCCCTGGATCCTGGTTTCCTACCAAGGAACTGGTCTTAGTTTCTTGATTTAAACTTCCCCTTGATCCTGGTTTCCTACCAAGGAACTGGTCTTAGTTTCTTGATTTAAAATTCCCCTCGATCCTGGTTTCCTACCAAGGAACTGGTCTTAGTTTCTTGATTTAAACTTCCCCTCGATCCTGGTTTCCTACCAAGGAACTGGTCTTAGTTTCTTTTGTCAATAAAATTTATTGACAAGGGACGCTATTCGTAGTGGTTTTCCTCAAACTTCTCGCCGAATTTTCCTGGGGAGATGCCATTTGACGGAAAAAGTTGACGTCAGACTTGCTAGGGAGCCCAATCACCTGAGTTGTAGAGGTGCACAAACTTCTCTGTTGGAGACGCCATTTGCCGACTCTACTGGGGAAAACGAGTCTCTTGAGAGACTGCTTTCACGCTTGGGGATATTGCATCATACTTTTCTTGGGATCTTCCCGGAGAAACGCCATATGATGTGATCCAATTTTGAGGTGCTGATGACCTTTTCATCAAGGGTTTTTTTCTTTTTTTTTTTGGAGAAAAACTGCTGTATTGCCGAATCTCTGCTTAAGAGGCTTCCTTTAGGGATTTTCCTTAATCCGGGAAAGCGAAAATATCATTTTCAATGGCAAAGAGTGACATCGGTTGAAGGTTCTCTGGTCTTTCAGAGGTTCAAGTTATCAAAGTGGTCGAGGAGCCAACTTCATTCCAGAAATAAACTGGAGGAGAGAGATTGTTCAGATGCAGCACCTCTTGACGAGGAAAAAACTTGACAACTCGATTGAGAGGACTTTTTATCACCAAGGGATAAGACCGACTAGAGTGATAGTGATGCAATATGAATGTGAATGCAAACCAATAATGCATGATGTATGTATGTATATGCTGACAAAACTGATGCGACATACAAACTAAAAGATGAACATGACTGGCTACTCGGCCATCGCGGGGCGAAGAAGTACCGTTGGTCCAAAAGTAGCAATTCTACCTTGCTTAGGAGAAGTAGTCCTCGTGGGGAACTATGTTGGTCGGGCTTAGGAGATAAGAACTCGATCGAGGCGTGTCAGACGAAACAAGGTCTCTGACACAGTTGATCCCTTCATTCAGGCGTACTGGGTTAGAAGGAGTACTTTGATTCTGCACTTTGAATTTCGCTTACTTCTGGAGAAGCGATTGATGTTCTTTTGATGTTTAACAGTCAAAAGAAATTGCCATCTTTATTTTAAAGCAGAAAAAGTTTTACAAGTAAATTCATTTTTGTTTTATTTCAAGAATCGTTGATCATATTAAAATGTTGTTCTGTAAAGCTAAAACAAGTGAGAATTACAAACAAAAGCACAAGGGCTCAAATTTTATTGATAAGATGGAGATCACCCAAACGCGTGATTCCAAAGAGTATCTACAAAGTTAGAAAATGGTAATTTACAGGGAAAAGGGCTACGTTGAAACATAACGACCACTATCCTTCTACCAACTTTGAATTCGGGACATCCTGAGCTTCTGTCGAAGATGACCTTGACTGGCGTTTTTCTCCGATGGATGGTGTAACTGCTACTGAGGGACTTGCCTCTGTTGAACATAGTTACTTGCCATTATCCCTAACTTTTGCCTGGATTGTACTGTGATGTTTCCAATCCACCGGGATGATTTTTTTTTGTCTCTAACTTTTGCTTGGACCACCCTTTCGGGTTTTTAATCCACCGAGACGTTTTTTTAGGCGAAGTATTTCTTGACTACATCAACATTTGTGGGGTAGGCAAATTCCTCTCCGTCCATGGTTGCAAGTCTCAAGGCGCCGCCTGAGAAAGCTTTCGTGACCACATAGGGGCCGTCATAGTTCGGAGTCCATTTGCCCCAGGAATCAGTGAGAAATAATTGTATCTTCTTGAGCACGAGGTCTCCTTTCCTGAAGACACGAGGTCGAACCTTTTTGTCGAACGCCTTCGTCATTCTCTGCTGATACAACTGACTATGGCACAGTGCCATGATTCGCTTCTCTTCGATCAGGTTTAATTCGTCGTGTCGACTGTGACACCATTCAGGTTCTGTGAGCTTAGCCTCCATCAATACCCGGATTGATGGGATCTCTACTTCTATGGGGAGAACTGCTTCCATGCCATATACTAGAGAGAAAGGGGTTGCCCCTATTGAAGTGCGGACAGATGTCCGATAATCGTGAAGAGCAAAGGGTAGCATCTCATGCCAGTTTTTGTAGGTTACAACCATCTTCTGAACAATCCTCTTGATGTTCTTGTTAGCCGCTTCTACCGCTCCGTTCATCTTTGGTCGGTAGGGACATGAGTTATGGTGTTCGATCTTGAACTCTGCACACAACTCTTTCATCATCTTATTGTTAAAGTTAGATCCATTATCCGTAATGATCCGGCTTGGAACACCATAACGGTAGATGATATTGTTTTTGATAAATCGGACCACCACTTGTCGGGTTACATTAGTGTACGACGCTGCTTCGACCCACTTGGTGAAGTAATCAATGGCTACCAGGATGAACCGATATCCGTTTGAAGTCTTAGGCTCAATCAAGCTAATCATGTCGATTCCCCGTATGGAAAAAGGCCACGGGGAAGAGAGAACTTTGAGATGCGTTGGCGGTACATGAATTTTGTCGGAGTATATCTGACACTTGTATTACCTCCTCATGTAATTGTAGCAGTCAGATTCCATTGTCAACTAATAGTACCCTGCTCTCAGAATTTTTCTCGCCATTGTGTGTCCGTTGGCATGAGTGCCAAAGGATCCTTCATGAATTTCTTTCATCAACATGTCTGCTTCTGGTCTGTCGGCCCATCGAAGCAAAACCATGTCAAAATTTCTCTTATACAGCGTGTCACCGCTCAGGAAGAAGCTACCTGCTAGCCTTCTGAGGGTTTTTCTGTCCTTCCTTAGTGCCCTAGGTGGGTACTCTTGTTTCTGAAGGAAGCATTTGATATCTTGATACCAAGGTTTGTCGTCTATGACTGCTTCAATCATGAAGATGTAAGCGGGCCGTTCAAGGCGTATTATGTCGATCTTAGGTATGTCATTCCACTGACCTACACTAATCATGGAAGAGAGAGTGGCTAAGGCGTCAGCCATGTGATTCTCATCACGAGGGATGTGATGAAACTCGATTCTGTTGAAGAAAGGTAACAACCTTCTTGCATAATCTTTGTAAGGAATCAGTCCTGATTGGTATATGTTCCAATCTCCTTTTATCTGACTGATAACCAGGGCTGAGTCGCCATATACGTCCAAGTTTTTGATCCTTAAATCAATTGCTTCGTCGAGACCCATGATACAAGCTTCGTATTCGGCCTCATTGTTCATACATTTGAACGCAAGTCGAGCGGTGAAACGAATGTGGGTACCCTGAGGGGTAATAATGATTGCCCCAATTCTGTTTCCGTAATGATTGACAGCTCCGTCAAAGATAAGTCCCCACTGGGAACCTGGTTCTGGCCCTTTACTGGGTAGCAGTTCGTCGCAGTCTTTCATCTTTAGATACATGACATCTTCGTCTGGGAAGTCTAACCCGATTGATTCTTGATTGTCAATCGGTTGATGAGCCAAATGATCGGCTAAAATACTTCCTTTAACGGCTTTTTGAGCATGGTACTCTATGTCATATTCTGATAGCAACATCTGCCAACGGGCAATCCTTTCCGTGAGAGCAGGTTTTTCAAATACATACTTGATTGGGTCCATCTCGGAGACCAACCAAGTAGTGTGACGAATCATGTACTGGCGCAGACGTTTGGCTGCCCAAGCCAAAGCACAACAAGTTTTCTCGAGCATCGTGTACCGAGTTTAACAGTTGGTGAACTTCTTGCCTAGATAGTAAATGGCAGACTCTTTCCGTTTTGTTTCGTCCTGCTGGCCAAGTACACATCCCATTGAGTCTTCCAAGACTGTGAGGTAGATGATCAGTGGTCTTCCTTCAACTGGAGGTGATAGAATCGGAGGATTCAACATATATTCCTTAACATTGTCGAAGGCGGTTTGGCAATCTTCTGTCCAAACGCAGTCCTGGTTCTTTTTGAGTAATTTGAAGATCGGCGCACATGTCGCGGTCATGAGGAATATAAATCTGGAGATGTAGTTCAAACGTCCCAGGAATCCTCTGACTTGTTTTTCAGTTTTCGGAGAAGGCATTTCTTGAATGGCCTTGACCTTGTCAGGATCAACCACAATTCCTTTCTGGCTGACGATGAACCTTAAGAGTTTCCCTGAGCGGACACCGAAGGTGCACTTGTTGGGATTCAAGCGGAGTTTGTATTTTCTCAGACGCTTGAATAGTTTTGACAGGTGGGTCACATGCTCCTCCTCTGTCTTAGATTTTGCAATCATATCATCGACATATACCTCGATTTCTTTGTGTATCATGTCATGAAACAGAGTAGTCATGGCCCTTTGATAGGTTGCCCCGGCGTTCTTCAAACCGAACGACATTACCTTGTAATAAAAAGTACCCCATGGGGTAATGAAAAAAGTTTTCTCCATGGCTTTCGGCACCATTTTGATCTGGTTATAGCCCGAGAATCCATCCATGAAGGAGAAAACTTTGAACTTTGTTGTACTGTTAACCAGCATGTCAATGTCCGATAAAGGAAAGTCGTCCTTTGGACTTGCCTTGTTCAGATCCCTGTAATCGACACACATTCTGACTTTTCCGTCCTTTTTCAGAACGGGTATGATATTGGCTAACCATTGAGGATATTCTGATGTAGCGAGGAAACCCGCGTCAATCTATTTCTGTACCTCCTCTTTGATTTTGATGGCCATGTCCGGGTGAGTCCGTCTCAACCTCTGCTTTACTGGCGGACATTCCGATCTTAACGGTAAGTGATGTTCCACGATGCTGGTATCCAACCCTGGCATATCCTGATAGGAGCAAGCGAATACATCGGGGAATTCTTTGAGAAGCTTTGTCAAACTCTCTTTAGCAGTTGGACTGAGCAGTGCCCCAATCCTGATTTCTTTTCTCTCTTTTTTTGAACCCAAGTTTACCGTTTCCAATGGCTCTTTGTGAGGTTCAATAGACGTTTCCTCTTGTCTGAGTAGTCGGGAGATCTCTTCTAGAATTTCGTTCTTAACTTCTTCTTCAGCCCCAAATACCGGGAACTCAAAGTTGGGAGAAGGCATCGGATCGTATGTTTCAACGGGGTTTAAAATAAGTAATCTGCATGACGTGATGATTCATGTTTAGAAGAGATAGAGAGAATGCAAAAGTGTGTGCAGTGTATTTTTTTATTACTGCTTGTTTTTATTATTGAATTGTTTTTTTTAGGATTACCATTTTCTGAGAAAAAGCAAAAATAGAAAACGGCAATTAATGCGGAAATTACAGAACGACGTTATTTTATTAATGAACAAGTCCATTCTTGAAACTACAGCCCTATAAAACAAAACTCTGTCGCTTTGGGCGAAACGAAGAGGGAAAATTTACAGAAAGCGAGCCCTATCAAAACATCTGTTTCACCTGGGCAGGGTGAAAGGTTAAAGATGGCAATTACTTTGACTTATGAACAATCCTTGGAACATCGACAGCAACCCATTGGCGGTGAACTCCTCGATGAATCACAAAGTCTGGCACCTTCCTTAATTTGTCTTCAGAAATAACGCTGATTTCTGGTGGAGCAGGATCATTGGAATCTGTCTCCCAAGCAGAATTGTTGTAGGAGGATTCCTCAGTCGTATTTTGCATAGCATTTGTGCTCTCAGCTGTATCTCCCCATCCAGTTGGCTGGATATCTTCGAGCCTGATACGAGAGCTTTCGGGAGCGGTGTACTTGACCATATAGTCGTATTTTCCACTCGGTTGTCCCAAGGTGTCCCACACTGCTTTGGAACTGAATGAGTCATCCTTCTCGATGACGTTGACCTCTGGAAAAGCATAGTTGATGAATTCAAGTCCTGTAAATGTTGCAAATTCATCGTTATGTTGAGTAGTTTCTGAATGACCTGAGTGTTGATCCCATGACATGGTGGGGACACAGGTATTCTGTTTAATGATGCTCAGCTGAATTTCATTATTCGGCTGACTTTCTGGCCCCAAGTCTACTGGGTAAGGCTGCCACATTGGCAGGCCATCCATCGAGCCATAGTAATTATGGTCAAAGTTGTCTTTCATCAGAGTGTCCTCCTCTAATGAATTTGGCGGAGCACGACATCCTCCCGGATCACAACCTCCGTATATCATTTCGACATCTGACCGTGGTATAAATCTCAGACTCTGTGTGGGATAGAAAAATGGCGTAGGCACCTCTTCCTGAGACATATAACCGTCCTCGTTAAGATAGGACTTCCATTCTTCATCTGTGTCGGAGGAATCCTCCTCATTGATAGCATGGATTGCCTGAGGCACTGGGTGAAGGAAACCTCCACTGTGGAAGAAGTCCTGAATGGGATGAAGACTTTCATCGTTAGCAGCTGTCCGGGTACAGGTTGCAGAAAAACCAAGACCCTTCTTTGTTGTATTGCTAGTAGGAATGACAAGCTGTCCCCATCCTGTTGTATCGGTACTCTCGACTGCTTTAATAGCATCTTTGTATGAGGAAATCGAAGTTCCTCCTCCGGATTGATCGTCTTTGTGTAGCGAAAGCGCTTGGAACTGGGTTCCGATTATCCCTTCTGGTTCCACACAAGTGGATGACGATAAATTGCTGACGAGCAAGGCCTGTTCCCCACAGACTGTGATGAGCTGGCTGTTCTGGACGAACTTTAGCTTTTGGTGGAGGGTTGAAGTGACTGCCCCAGCCTGATGTATCCAAGGTCTTCCTAATAAACAACTATACGTTTCCCGGATGTCCATGACCTGGAAGGTGACTTGGAAAGTGTGAGGACCAATAGTTATGGGAAGGTCAACTTCGCCGATACCCGTTTTTCTGGATCCGTCGAACGTTTTGACGACGACCTCGCTGGTTCTCATCGGAGGTCCTTTTAATGATAATTGCATCAAAGTGGACTTCGGCATAACATTCAGGGCTGACCCTGTGTCTACCAGTATGCTGGCTAAAGCATTGTCCTGGCAGTTGACTGTGATATTGAGTGCCATGTTATGACGGCGACCCTCTTCAGGTAATTCCTCATCACTAAATCCCAAATTATTGCAAGAAGTGATGTTAGAGACAATACTATCAAACTGTCTGATTGTTACATCCTGTTCCACAAAGGCTTGCTCCAAGACTTTCTGTAGAGCCTCCCTGTGCGCTTCTGAACTAAGTAACAGTGATAATACCGAGATCTTTGAAGGAGTTTGTAACAGTTGATCGACAATTTTGTATTCACTCCTTTGGATGAGCTTCAGCATCTCATCATTGTTTTTCGAAAGGTCGGGATTACTGGATTGACCGACTGATGGATCGGGAGCTTCTGTCTGAAGTTCCTTTTCTTTGTTGGACTCTCCAACTCCTCTGTTGAAGATTCTACCACTCCGTGTTACACGACTGATGTCTGCGATATTCACGACAGAGGGTAATGGAATTTCCTTTCCATTTTCAATTATCGTTGCACCGTGTTTGTAAGGGATTGCCTTAGTTGATTCATACGGTAGTGGTCCCGGCAGATAGATGACTATGGGAACCTTCTGGTTTTTCTGACCATCGTACGTAATCTCGATCCGTTCCAAGTTGGGAATTCTTGATTCGTCAAGCAGAGGGATAATAGCAAAAACATTCCTGGTCCTCTGATGATTAGAGATGACGACAACGTCCTCAATTTGATTGGCAAGGTAGTTCGGCGACCAATTGATGGGTCTGGAACCTGGATATGGGCAGATCTCTCCACGATCTACCTGCCCCTGAAGAGCTGCTCGCACAAGGTAGCACCCTTGGTTACTTTTCGAACAGACTCCACAACGTTCATAATTGTGTGGTGGCACCTGGCCACACCCACTTTGAATACAATGTAACCTCACTAGGTTAGCTTCCACAGATCGGACATCCTGACTTTGACGCCGAGTGGGGTTTCTGTTATTGATACTAATTTGCTGAGTATCTTCATCCATGTAGATTGACATCCACCAATGATTTAACAAGTGCTGAAGTGCTTCCTAGACAAAGGCACATCCCTGATCGTTTTCGCAACCCGCTTTACAGCTGTGATATCAGGAATCCGAGTCGGACCTGCTCAGCATGCAGCTCTACCAAGTTGGTATTCATCAAGCGAATGTCGAAGATTTGAACCATATTGATCTGATAGGGATTCCTATCATGGTAGTCTTGGATCCATCCAAGATCCATCTGACGCTGGAGGGTCTCCTGTATGAAAGAGCATCCCTGTATGTTCACCGAGCAAGTCAGACAAGAACTATAATCGTGCCGAGGCAGATTATGATACTGGCTTTGCCTTGAGTGCATTGCCACCAAGTTGGCATTCATCGCACGGATGTCGTGGTTTTGAATGACGTTGGAATTCGTGTAAACCATGTTAACTCCACGAACTCGATGCTCTTGGATGTTAGACGATGGCTATGGATCTAGAAGGGGGGTTGAATAGATCCCTTGAGTTTTACACGCAAATGGACTACAAAATTCTGTTTTAAAAAATTCTGTTTAACGGAAGCCGCTGCTGGATAAATCGTCTACAACGAACCTTCTACCAAAAGGATCGGATATGCACGAATATATTTTGGATGAGTATGAAGGAGAAAAATTCAGTTCTGAATATTTCACTTACAAACACAGACAACAAATTAATCACTTGCTTGATGTTTATTCCAATCCAATGAGGTTAATTGATAAACAATTAAAAGCACTGTGTTCGAATTTTGCTTGAAAACAAATTATCAAACACGTAGTGTGCGTAAACACACTATGTGCAGAATTTCTATGGAGAATAATGTGCAGCTGCTCCTGAACACAATTCAACGAATTGTATCGATTTAACCAAAAATAGTTTATCAGCGTACAATTATTCCACGACAGAAATTACGATAGTTTGCAACGTTACGAAATCGAACACTACTGAAATGTAAAAGAGTTAAGGGAAAGAGAGAGAACACCCGAGATTTGATTAGGCAGTTCCCCAATCGTCCTCGCTTTGGGTACGTCTGCCCCCAACTCCGCAAAAGGAATTGAGATATATATATATATATATATATATATATATATATATGTTGTTGTTGCAAATTGTTTGTTACAAGAGAAAACTATGAACATACAAACCCCGAACGTCTTCGATCGTTGATGCAGAATTTTCTCTTCCCTTGATTCAAGATGAATCAAGTGCTCCGAATTTGGTTGATTCAATTACCATCCCACGCTACTAAACCGAAAGAAAACTTCGTTCTTCAGTTACCTTCACTCGGTCAATTGAAATCTTCCAAGAATTCGAACCCAAACCTTCTTCTATGATCCTCTGATTACAGCTACTAAACCGAAACAGTTGCGCCAATTTCCGGTTACCTTCGCCCAGCCGAATCCCTATAGAAAGAACAGTTTGTGCAAAAACCCCCAAAATCTCCTCGATTCTTGGAGGACAAACCCAACTGATTTGATTCAAGAAACACCTGCCAAACTCTCAACCCAGAAGATGAAGATCACACTTCCTAAATTCTGAACGTTATCACTTCTAACAATGGGCGACACAAACAAAGATGATTATGTGTGATTGTTTATTTGCACAATGAAGAAGATGAAGATGAAGAGAGAACTGACATATATTTTTCACGTTTCTTGTTCTATATGAAAAAATGAAGACCCAAAACTATTTATATCAGAAAATATGACCAAAAGAAATAACAGAAAGTAACAGAAACGAAGTTAAGTGGAAAGGGTAAAAAACAAAGTCATGCGTCGACCTGTGGACTTTATGCGTCGACGCATAAAAGGTCAATTTTTGAGTTATCACCCACGGGTAAGCGCATGACCTTTTTGAGGTCAGCGCATGATTGCTGAGGTCGACGCATAAGGCAGATTTTTCAAGAAAATTCAATTTTTTGAATCGTTTTTCACCAGACCAGAATCAGACATACATGCTAGACACTATTAGATCACTTGTGGACATATATTTTTGGAAAGAATAAGATCTTATACATCTATACACACGACCAACACGGACATGACCGACACGTGAAGTGATACCGCTCAAATTACAATCTAATGCATTTGTTGACATCATTAAAACAAGAAAGCTAAAAGGGTATCCCTCACATACTCCCCCTTTTTTTATGATGGCAACACTTCCTTGATTGTTACTAGAGATGTAATTTGAGATGATCAATGCTCCCCCTGTCTTTAACACTTTAACGTTTCTGTAGCTTGTATGTATTCATTCTTCTCCCCCTTTGACAACATCAAAAAGACGAGAGAACAGTGGTCAAAATAGCATATGAAAGTATGTAGTGGATCATCAAATATTTGCAACAACAAAAACAATTACCAGTATCCACATATGATACCGCTAATGTAAACAAGTAATGATTAAATATGGAACAACGATATTAAAGCAAAACATTCACTTCAGAAAATTCAAATCATGACAGAAAAGTTTAGTACATGTCAACATAACAGAAAGCAGACAACAAAACACACATTCATGCACAACTAAACATGATGCCCTAAGATTTATGGTCTCCTCCCCCTGAATGGATAACCTCGTCCCCTGTGGTATTGACTTGGTGGTGGAAGCTCCTCTAGTTGAAGGTTGAGGTCAATCATGGCGCTATTGAGGTTACCACGACTGTTGGCTAAATTTTGATTTTGCTGGGTCAGATTTGCATCCATTTGATTAAACCTATTCATAGCAGCATTTGCAAAATTGTTGAAGTTGGTGGCATGAGATGATATTTGGTTGGACAGGTTTGTGAGTTGTTCCTGCTGAGTCAGGTATCGAGTTTCCTGTTGTGCTTGAAATTCTTGATGTTGCAGAGACAACTCAGTCAGTCTTGCCAAAATTTCATCATTGGTTTGTTGATTATGCTGAGACGGTGGAGTTGGAGGAGCAAAATTATCTGGAAGCTGCCATTCAGAGTCCTCATCATGGGATAGAGGAACGTATACAGCACCAAGGTTGGTCCAGCAGTTTTGTTGCCACTGACCCTAGCCTTGATTGGCATAGGATTCCTCTGGTTGATATCCCATCCATGCCTCATTGTCTTCTTGATTGGCTTCTTCTTCCGGTGGATTGTCTTGCATGACAACGTCTTCCTGTATCACCATATTTTCATCATTACCAACATGATCTGCATTACCTTGACTTCCTTCATCCTCACTTGCTTCAAGATGGACAGGTTCAGGATGGGTAGCTCTTGGTCTATAGATGAACCTTCGTACACGTGAGTTCCAATAGTAACCCATCATGGACAAAGTTCTAGCCAGAAACTGTTGTTCAGCAGTAATGTGAATATGACAAATCTGTGGAATAGGAATGTCAAAGTGATTCAAAAAATTTGCCACAGCAGATGCATATCCAAGTGCTAAAAACTTTCTAGAGTTGCGAGTTGTAAACATTCTAGAAGCAAAATAGTAAGGCCAGTTGATTTTAATCTTTTCCCTCAGGATGTAGATGAGATGCACCTTTGCTTGTTCAACTCTTGAGAGGCCTCCTTTCTTAGGCCTCAAGATGCGAGCAGCGATCCACTAAAGAATACGTTCCTTAAATTTCAAGTGACCTGTGGTGACACTCTTAGGAAATGCTTCACTTGCCACAAATTCAGCTGGATATGGTCCCCTCAACATTGAATTCAGAGCAGTTTTGAATTCATAGCCCTGAACAAAGGTGTTATCAGTAACCTTTGGGTGACTTTCATCAGTTTTCAACACAAACAATGTAGACCATACATTGTTTGTCACCTGACATTCTGTATTATTCATAGAGAATTTAAATTCAGCTCCACGAAATTTTCCTTTCAATCCACAATAGAACAGCCTAGTCAAGTCTTCACTGTACTTGTCATCACATTCAACAAATTCATTCAGATTTTGAAAGGTGATGAGTTCAGAAATTTCAGGAATGTGAAAATCTTGACCCATCAACGGATAAAATCCATGTTGTCTAATAACAGTCCGTTTAGAAAATATTTCTGCAAACGGAGTGGCTAACCTTTCAGAAATTAAAGATTCAAACGTTACCCGTTGTGAGGATGAGCTTCTTGTTGGTCCTTGTTGTGATGTGGATCCTCTTCCTCCTCTTGTACCAGCATTTCTTCTGGAAGCCATTGTTGAAAAAGGGTTCAAGGAAGATTCTCAAACTTGATAGTTGCAGAGGTAGAAGAGAAGATGTGTGAAATCCTTTGAATGCTTTGCAGTAGATATATAGAGTCTTCCCCCCTTTGCTAATTATTAGGGTTTTGATGAGGGTTTAGTGGAGATTTACTGAGATTAATGAGGTTTAAAGGAGTAGAATAGGGAGAGATTGACCACAAAAGCTAATTAGATGACATGTAATAATCATAGTTTAATGTGCAATGAGAAAACATAGGGAAAGTAAAGCATTTATAGGTCGGCGCACGCAACCCAGAAACATAAAGAAGTCTGAACGAATTCTTCATGCGTCGACCTGTAAACCTTGTGCGTCGGCGCATGCTTCCTGAAAAAATTAAAATTACTTGACCATGTGGCTATGCGCTTACCCGTGAGTTTAATGGGTCAGCGCATGAAATCAGGCGTCGACGCATGGAAGTGAAAAAGTGAGATTTTTGCAAAATTCTTGTTTCAAGCAGATAAATACACATATACACACAGAACCAAACATTCACATGAATGATAAGTGCTTAAAATGAAATAAACATCAAGATTAGAGTAAGTAACATGGCACAAAATGTTGATTAACCTCTATAAGTTGGAACGATATTACCTTGAACGTCATGACGGAGAGATCCCTCACATATGAATGAATTTCTTTTTGCATTGTTAGTAAAACAACACAAGCATATACATATATATATATATATATATATATATATATATATATATGTGAAGATCATAATTCTAAAAGATGTTATGCACGATCCGAGATATCGAGAATGCCAAGTTCCCTACGGATATGAAAGAAAGGCTCTGTAGCTAATGGTTTTGTGAATATATCAGCAAGTTGATTCTTAGTGTCAACATGCTCAAAGATAACATCACCTTTCTCTACATGATCCCTAAGAAAATGATGGCGTATTTCGATATGCTTGGTGCGTGAATGTAGTACAAGGTTCTTAGTTAGATTAATCGCACTAGTGTTATCGCACAAAATTGGAATACGTTCAAGTTTTAAGTTGAAATCGAGTAATTGTTGTTTAAGCCATAAGACTTGAGCACAACAACTACCGGCGGCAACATATTCCGCCTCGGCTGTTGACAAAGCAACGGAAACCTGTTTCTTGCTATGCCAACTCACCAAGGAGTTTGCGAAAAAGTGACACGTGCCACTAGTACTTTTCCTATCCAACTTGCACCCGAAAAAGTCGAAGTCGGAGTAGCCAACTAAAGAACAAGCACCTCCTTTGGAATACCACAACCCATACTTTGGAGTACCAGATAGGTATCGAAGTATGTGCTTAACTGCCTTCAGGTGGGATTCCTTGGGATGTGCCTGATACCTTGCACACATGCATACACTAAACATTATATCGGGACGTGATGCGGTAAGATAAAGAAGAGATCCTATCATACCTCGGTACTTCTTTACCTCAACATCCTTACCCTTTTCGTCACGATCGAGGTTAGCACTAGTAGGCATAGGAGTATCTATTGCTTTGCAGTTCAGCATATCAAAACATTTTAGTAACTCAAGACAATATTTCGTTTGACTCACGAATGTGCCCTCTTCAAGTTGTTTGATTTGCAATCCGAGGAAATAGTTAAGCTCCCCCATCATGCTCATTTCAAACTCCCCCTGCATCAAACTAGAAAACTCCTTGACCAAGGTCATGTTAGTAGATCCAAATATAATATCGTCAACATAAATTTGTACCAAAATTAAGTGTTTTCCTTGACGTTTAATAAAGAGGGTTGTGTCAACCTTTCCTCTTGAATACCCTTGATCAAGTAGAAATTTGATTAGACGTTCATACCAAGCCCTAGGGGCTTGTTTAAGTCCGTATAAAGCTCGCTTAAGTTTATAGACATGATCAGGATATTCATGTGATTCAAAACCTGGAGGTTGGGCAACATACACCTCTTCATTTATATACCCATTAAGGAATGCACTTTTAACATCCATTTGGAATAATTTAAAGTTCTTTGTGCAAGCGTAGGCAAGTAGAAGGCGTATGGCCTCGAGTCGGGCAACCGGCGCATAAGTTTCCTCATAGTCGATTCCTTCCTCTTGGTTATAGCCTTGCGCTACAAGCCTAGCTTTTTTACGCGTTATTACTCCATTTTCATCAAGTTTATTCCTAAACACCCATCGGGTGCCTATTACTCGATGATCTCGCGGAGGGGGGACAAGGTCCCAAACCTCATTTCTCCAGAATTGATTTAGTTCATCTTGCATTGATAGATACCAATGCTCATCGAGTAACGCTTCCTTAGAGTTTTTAGGTTCAACTTGGGAGACAAAAGCAGAGTAATAACAAAAGTTACTAAGTTTAGAGCGAGTAGTTACTCCCTTAGAGATATCACCGAGAATGTTGTCAATTGGATGGTCTTTTGAAGACTTCCAAGCTGGAGGAAGTTCATCTTCATTAGTATGATGATCATCCTCACTTTTCACTGATTGGTGATCCTTTTCCTCCTCAATACGCACTGCTTCAGGCTGATCAATTCCCTTATCAGTGTCCTTGAGTATGTCTTCAGTAGGTACACCTGCACCATGAAAAGAACTACCTTCTCCGACATTTCTCGAATAAGACTCGTCAAAAGAAACATGAACTGACTCTTCAACTACACGTAACCTTTTATTATAGATTCTATAAGCTTTACTTGACTGAGAGTATCCAAGAAAAATACCCTCGTCAGCCTTGGCATCAAATTTGTCGAGAGTCTCTTTTCCATTATTTAACACAAAACATTTGCAACCAAATACATGAAGGTGAGAGATATTTGGCTTACGCCCTTTTAAAAGCTCATACGGTGTCTTGTTTAGAATAGGCCGGATGAGCACCCTATTCAAAACGTAACAAGCCGTACTTATGGCGTCTGCCCAAAAGTATTTTGGTAATCCACTATCATTGATCATAGTCCTTCCAAGTTCTTCCAAAACTCTATTTTTACGTTCCACTACCCCATTTTGTTGAGGAGTACGTGGTGCGGAAAAATTACGATCAATTCCGTTGGAATCACAAAATGCTTCAAATAAATGATTTTCAAACTCGCCCCCATGATCACTTCTGAATGAACCAATGTTTGTGTTTAACTTGTTTTTAGATAACTTAGCAAATCATTCAAAGGCTGAAAAAGTATCACTCTTATTTGCCAAGAAAATTCTCCCGCAAAACCTAGAAAAATCATCGACTATAACAAACCCATAGTAGTTACCACCTAGGCTTTTAACCCTAGATGGTCCAAAGAGATCCATATGGAGGAGCTCAAGAGGTCTCATAGTTGAAACAATGTTTTTAGATTTAAAAGAGATCCTTGTTTGCTTCCCCATTTGGCATGCATCGCAAAGATGATCCTTTGTAAATTTAATTTTGGGCAAACCGATGACTAGGTCTTTAGATACAATTTTATTAAGCAAATCAAAATTGATATGAGCCAAGCGTCTATGCCACAACCATGAATCTTCATTCATAGTGACTAAACACTTGTCTCCATCCAATGATACCTCGTTTAAGTCTAGCATATAGACGTTATTCACCCTCAAGCCCTTAAACACATTCTTCTTGTCGCAATCTTCAACTACGCAATAATCCTTTGAAAAAGAGACTTTATAATTTTTGTCGCATAGTTGACTAATGCTTAAAAGGTTGTGTCTAAGGCCCTCCACAAGAAGTACATCAGAGATAGTAGTAGATGAGGGGTTACCTATACTACCTTTACCGAGAATCTGTCCCTTGTTGTTATCTCCGTAAGTGACAAACCCCTTTTTCTTCGCCATAAAGTCAATGAAAAGAGATATGTCTCCGGTCATATGTCTTAAGCAGCCACTATCTAGAACCCATCTTCTTTCGGTGGTCTCAAGACTTTGTACCTACAAAAATAATCAAGGGAGAGTAGGTACCCAATTCTCATTGGGTCCTTTATGGTAAGTGAAACCAATATTGCCCTTGGGCAGCCATTGATAAATGCCCTTTGGAACAAGATATCTCCGAAAGCGGCACTTAGTAATAGTATGACCGGGCTTACAACAATACAAGCAATCACGATTTGTTTGGAGTTTACCTTTGCTATCACTATCTCGAATCACATACGTGTATTTTTGATACGGATTATTCATTGTTTCACGATAATGTGATCGATCAATAGCAAACGTAATCTTAGGCTTGAGAGCCTTGTCTAACTTGGCTTTGAGGGTTCTCACCTCTCTTTGCCAAATGTGACAAGTACCACAGCCCCCAAGGTCAAACCATGTATATTCATCCTTATCGATATTAGTTTTTGATACATTCACCATAGAGTTTTTAAGATCTTCCAATTCCTTTTGGGAATCGGAAACCTTTTTCTCCAAATAGGAAAAAATCTTTTTATTCGAAGCTAAGCGTTGAAATGCTTCCTTAGCTTCGTGGTGTAATGTGTCAAAAGCTCTTTTCAATTCAGCATGAGACATATTTTGACAGTTTTCATATTTAGAGTGTTTTACCTCTTTTCCTTTGTTGTGACGTGCCATGAGACAAAGGTTGACGGATTCACTTTTGTCACTTGAGGAGTCATCTTTCTCCGACTCGCTATCGCTTTCCCAAGCGATGTACGCTCGTCGAGACTTGTTGGACTTTTTGTTTGAGCGACTCTTGTCTTTATCCTTATCTTTGTCTTTCTTTAGGGATGGACAATCCGGCTTGTAGTGCCCAGATTTTCCACAATTGTAGCACGTCCCCTTTACTTTGCCATTTTTATTTCCTTCACTTCTAGATTGCTTCCGGAACTTGACAAGATTTCTGTCCGAGTGCTGAATATCATTCTTGCGAATGTATCTATTGTATCTCTTCACAAATAAGCTCATATCATCACCGGATTCTTCATCCTTGTCATCTTTGGCTTCATCATCACTTAGCTCTTGATGTGTGGACTTTGAACAAGAAGCCTTAAGAGCTATCGACTTCTTTTCCGTATCTTTTGCCTTCTCTTTCTTTATACTCTTCTCATACTTATCCAAGCTAATGAGCACTTGCTCATGCTCATCGAGTTTAGCAAAGAGTGTTGTGAGGTCTAATGTAGCAAGATCATTGGCCTCCTTGATAGCGGTAACCTTTGGTTGCCATTCCCTGCTAAGACACCTCAGAATTTTATTAGTAGAAACCTCATTTGGAATTGGTTTACCAAGGACATGCAATTTGTTGATAATGTGAGTGAATCGTTTTTGCATATCCGCAATGGTTTCCCCTTGCTTCATGTAAAACAAATCAAACTCTTGCGTAAGTGTATTAATACGAGCCAACTTAACATCATTTGTGCCTTCGTGAGCTACTTGTAAAGCATCCCACATGGCTTTGGTCGTTTCACAATGAGAGACTCTATAATACTCGTCAACTCCCAAGGAGGAGATGATCATATTACGAGCCTTCCAATCATAACTGTACTTTTTATCGTCCTCCTCATTCCATTGAGCTTCGGGTTTAGGAACGACAACGCCTTCCGCGTTAGTCATAGTAATTGCCATGGGACCGTTTAAAATAACGTTCCAAACCTTCCGATCTAAGGAATTAATATGAACGCGCATACAATCCTTCCAGTAGCTGTAGTTTTCACCTGTAAAAACTAGAGCTCTATTATAAGCCCCCTTAGGTTCGTTCGCCATGATCCAAGAAGTTTTACCGAAGCACCAGAATCAACCGGAGCTCGTGATACCACTTGTTAGACGATGGCTATGGATCTAGAAGGGGGGTTGAATAGATCCCTTGAGTTTTACACGCAAATGGACTACAAAATTCTGTTTTAAAAAATTCTGTTTAACGGAAGTCGCTGCTGGATAAATCGTCTACAACGAACCTTCTACCAAAAGGATCGGATATGCACGAATATATTTTGGATGAGTATGAAGTAGAAAAATTCAGTTCTGAATATTTCACTTACAAACGCAGACAACAAATTAATCACTTGCTTGATGTTTATTCTAATCCAATGAGGTTAATTGATAAACAATTAAAAGCACTGTGTTCGAATTTTGCTTGAAAACAAATTATCAAACACGTAGTGTGCGTAAACACACTATGTGCAGAATTTCTATGGAGAATAATGTGCAGCTGCTCCAGAACACAATTCAACAAATTGTGTCGATTTAACCAAAAACAGTTTATCAGCGTACAATTATTCCACGACAGAAATTATGATAGTTTGCAACGTTACGAAATCGAACACTACTGAAATGTAAAAGAGTTAAGGGAAAGAGAGAGAACACCCGAGATTTGATTAGGCAGTTCCCCAATCGTCCTCGCTTTGGGTACGTCTGCCCCCAACTCCGCAAAAGGAATTGAGATATATATATATATGTTGCTGTTGCAAATTATTTGTTACAAGAGAAAACTATGAACATACAAACCCCGAACGTCTTCGATCGTTGATGCAGAATTTTCTCTTCCCTTGATTCAAGATGAATCAAGTGCTCCGAATTTGGTTGATTCAATTACCGTCCCACGCTACTAAACCGAAAGAAAACTTCGTTCTTCAGTTACCTTCACTCGGTCAATTGAAATCTTCCAAGAATTCGAACCCAAACCTTCTTCTACGATCCTCTGATTACAGCTACTAAACCGAAACAGTTGCGCCAATTTCTGGTTACCTTCGCCCAGCCGAATCCCTATAGAAAGAACAGTTTGTGCAAAAACCCCCAAAATCTCCTCGATTCTTGGAGGACAAACCCAACTGATTTGATTCAAGAAACACCTGCCAAACTCTCAACCCAGAAGATGAAGATCACACTTCCTAAATTCTGAACGTTATCACTTCTAACAATGGGCGACACAAACAAAGATGATTATGTGTGATTGTTTATTTGCACAATGAAGAAGATGAAGATGAAGAGAGAACTAACATATATTTTTCACGTTTCTTGTTCTATTTGAAAAAATGAAGACCCAAAACTATTTATATCAGAAAATATGACCAAAAGAAATAACAGAAAGTAACAGAAACAAAGTTAAGTGGAAAGGGCAAAAAACAAAGTCATGCGTCGACCTGTGGACTTTATGCGTCGACGCATAAAAGGTCAATTTTTGAGTTATCACCCACGGGTAAGCGCATAACCTTTTTGAGGTCAGCGCGTGATTGCTGAGGTCGACGTATAAGGCAGATTTTTCAAGAAAATTCAATTTTTTGAATCGTTTTTCACCAGACCAGAGTTAGACATACATGCTAGACACTATTAGATCACTTGTGGACATATATTTTTGGAAAGAATAAGATCTTATACATGTAGACACACGACCAACACGGACATGACCGACACGTGAAGTGATACCGCTCAAATTACAATCTAATGCATTTGTTGACATCATTAAAACAAGAAAGCTAGAAGGGTATCCCTCACATTGGATCCATCCGAGATCCAACTGTTCCTGTAGAGCTGCTTGCACCACAGAACATCCTTGATTACTTTTGCAGCAGATATTACATTGATGATAATTATGAGGTGGGACATGGCCGTACCCACTCTGTCTACAATGCATCTTGACCTGATTGGTCCTCAACAAGAGTACATCGTGAATTTGATAGACATTGTTAAATTCTTTCTCAATCAGGTTGACTGCAGCTTTCTCATGTTGAGGCAGCGGGTTAGTGAGAACATTGGGATTCGTATCTTTGAAAGATAAGAGCCCGCTCCTAACAAGCTTTTGCACGTCAGATTTGAAATTGAGATAGTTCTCTATGTTATGCCCTGGTCCTCCTTGATGATAAGGGCATGTCTGATCCACCTTAAACCAAAAAGGCAGATTTTCCAGTACTGTAAGAGGAGACTTAGTCTGGATGTGCCCCTTAGCCAGTAGTACGGAAATAGTTCTGCGTACAACATGGGTATAGGATCAAACCTTGGTGGCCGCGTTGTACGGTTGTTATTGTGTGGAGGACGAGCCTGCTGAAGAGGCTGTTGTGTCCTTTGCTGATTAGGTTGGCTCTGCGCAACCTGAGGTTGATACGTAGGAATAGGCGCAGGGCTGATAGCAGAAGTTATAGTTGCTGCCGTTTGGTACTGTCGCCTTTGCTTTTCGAGAGAGATATTCCCAATATCTTGCTCTTTTTTCTTAGGGAGAGCACTACCGTATCGTTTTGTACTACTTGATGATCCAGCGTCTTTTACTAAACGTCCTTCTCGGACGGCTTCCTCAAGACGAACTCCCATGCCCACCATCTCGGTGAAATCACTGGGCGCACTGGCAACCATTCTATCATAGTAAAATGAGCTTAAGTTCTTTAAGAAGATCTTTGTCATCTCTTTTTCCTCAAGAGGTGGACAAATTTGAGCCGCAATTTTGCGCCATCTCTGAGCGTACTCCTTAAAGGTTTCCTTGTCCTTTTGTGACATTGATCTGAGTTGATCTCTGTCTAGTGCCATGTACAAATTGTATTTGTATTGTTGGACGAAGGCAGTGCCAAGATCTCTGAAAGCGCTGATCGTGGCACGGTTTAAACCCATGTACCATTTGAGTGCGGCACCGGTTAAACTATCCTGAAAGTAGTGAATCAGTAGGTCCTGATTCTCCGTCTGAGCTGACATTCGCCGAGCGTACATCACCAGATGGCTCTGGGGGCAAGAGTTACCCCTGTATTTTTCAAAGTCGGGCACTTGGAACTTGTGCGGGACTTTCACATTGGGGACCAGACAAAGGTCTGCGGCGTCCTTTCCAAATAAATCCTAACCGCGGATGGCTTGCAGTTCCTTTTCCATTTCCAGGAACTGCTCATGGAACTCGTCCATCCTGTCGAACATAGTTTCCTTCTTACCGGAAGGTATCGGTGGAATTTGTCCTTCCGCGACAGTGTGCACCACAGGGGGTGGTACCGTGACTACGGCAGTGAATCTTGGCGTTTCTCGAAGTTTGTAACCTTCAGGAGTCTTCAGTATGCCCCTGACATCTTCGCTTTCCCGAAGTTTGTAACCTTCAGGCCCAGTGGCTTCTGTTATGATTCCCTGATCTTCAGTGATCGGCGGAACATATCCTTCCGGGATATAGTTAACAGACATGCCCCCAGGACGATCTTTTGGCATTTGATACCTAGGATTATACTTCTCCACTATAGGCGTTGAGGTGATCTCTGATATCACAGTCCTTTGTAGCTGAGCTTCTACCATGGCTTGCATGTCGTTACGAAGCTTTCTTATATCCTCTCTCAGAGCGTCGATCTCTTCTTTCAACTCTCTGTTCTCTTCCTCAAGATTATCCATCTTTTTCTGACGATTGGCCCGAGTATTGTACGAATGAGACAGTTTGACTCTAGAACCGAGACACAAACGTGAGATTCGTAGGTAAGAAGAATACGCGATGTGAGAATGATGAATGCAATGATTATATTAATTATTTTTTGGTTTAATCAAAATAAACTTCGATAATTAAATTGCAAATATCAAACAGTGGGGAAACCCCTTTTTATTGAATTCAAAGGATTACAGAAATGGAAATACAGTAGATTACAAGGTGCAGAAACAGAAACCTAAGCTAATGGGTCCCGAGTCCTCTCTGAAGAGATATCGGGTGCTGACTCTGGTACTTTCCTTTTCTTTGACCGGGGCTCTTGGGCCTTTGTCGGGTTGTCATTCCTTTGCCAGGTGAAAGGAGTGAGCAAATTCTTTTGGTCATCTTGATTCTCTACAGCATGTTGCTCCAAAATTTCAATCAGAGCGTCCTTTTCATTCAACAGTTGCTATATTTTGATGCACTCCACGTTGAGGGTGCGGTACTTGTTCTTCCAAGACCTCTTCTCCCGTTGAACTCTGTTGAGAGTAACCTGAAGCTTTTCAGTCTCAGTCATGAAGTACATGACAGACTCCCTCGGTGGAAGAACTCTGTGACGAGGATAAGGCATTTTTAGCTTGACAGCTCTAGTTTGCACCCAGTGGAGATAAGGCTCCACCGAGACACAGTCGGGTTTTCCTAGAGACTCCCATCCTTTCTTATGAACATGTTTCCAAGCATGCACTATTTCCATCTTTAGTGCCCTGTCACTTTCTCCTTCCTTGAAGAAAAGACCTTCCAGATGAACACTCTGTGGGACGTGCCTCATCGGGTATCCAAATTGACGACGAACGAGAACTAGATGGTAATTGATTCCTCCCTTAGTTCCTATAAGGGGTACGTTGGGGACGTTTCCACAACGGTCAATGATCTTGATTCCTTCATAAATCCTATTACACCAATCTATGTCAGAGCTGGTGAGGGACATGATTTTCTGCGACCAACGTAAGGCACTCTTGTGATTCCAAAAAGCATCAGACTTAGGCAAATGGGAGATAAACCCTTTATAAAGTAGAGGTACACAGCATGTGATCTCCCCTCCGCTGTACAAATTTCCTAAGTGTACAGAATGATACGCATCTACGAGCAAAGTCGGCACAGGGTTTCTAATGAGGAAAACCTTAATGGAGTTAATATCGACGAAGTTATTAATGTTGGGCAACAGAAATAACCCGTAGGTGAGTAAAACAAAGATGCTTTCAAAAGCAGTCACGTTCCCGATACTGGCAAAGTACAGGGCTTTCTTTGTCAAGAACTGGGCTGGCAAACCTTGTATGCCACCCTTACTAGTCATGTGAGTCCTGACCTCAGACTCGTCCAAATGAATTGCTCTTGTAATGGTCTGATTCTTTGGAATTTATTCCAGTCCAGAAAATGGAGCTTGATCGATAACGTGCAGATCAATCAGATGAGAATATTCCTCCAGCGTTGGTGCTAGCTGGTAATCTGGGAATGTGAAACAATGATAGACCGGATCGTAGAACTGAACGAGTGCATCCATGATTCCCTCAATCACATGGACTCTTAGCAGAGATAGCAAACCTCCGTACTTGGCTCTGAAAGCCTCTTGGTTTGTGATCATCCTTGCCAAACCTCTTAAATCCTCTAGTTTCAGAATCCTGAAGGTGTACTTATGAGTTCTCCTTCTACCGAAATCCACTAGCGCAATCCTTTTCTCTGATATTTGCAATCACAGTCGTAGTTTATTTTGAAAAGACAGAGAGACTAGAAGAGAAATTTTTTGAATGTTTTAATGTTTTTTAAATGAATGCATGAATGCAGCACACAAAAACATAGAAAAACCATGGGGTCAAAGGGTCGTTGTCATGGAGTCAAGGCTCTACCCATCCCAAAGGTTTATACTAGGGTAATTTTTTGTACCTGTACTCAAAATCTTCAGCTCCTCCCAGGATAACAAACAGCAAGCGGATCGCCAGTGAGCTGTATGAAATCTTAGAGTAAATGCTATTCACCGAGAATAGATCATCAGCCTTAAATGAGGGTAGTATCGCGTGACAACTATTTTCGATAGTTTCTGCACTACAAAAGGGTTGGCTCCTCAGCTTCTCAGACATCACAATCAACCCATTGCATGTGAGAGGGAATGGGTTGCATTGGGAAGCCTCCACTGAGGTTGTTGGTCGACCTCATCGCCATCACTTATCTTAAGTGTATACTCAATCTTTCCACATGCGGCATCACACGCATTCCCATTAGCAGAAAAATAAACACAGATATCAATTAGGAAAAGCAGTATATATATTTGTCCTAATGTCCTAGACTTTTTAAAAGCTATGAATCTTATGTTCCTAACAGAAAATGGCTCCCCGGCGGAGTCGCCATTCTGTGGTTCCTTCCCGATTTTAAAGGTTTTTGACCTAAGATCCTAGTGAGGTCAACAAAAAGTCCTATCCCAGTGAAAAAAGAAAGAAAGAAAGAAAGACCGGCCCCACGGTGGGCGCCATTTTTTCTGTAGCGAGTGAAACTGGACGTGTTTCTTAAGCATTGTCGCTCCTTGGGGGTTACTACAGGTTGATTCATTTTTTATCCTATTGTGAGCTGACTAACGAAGGGAAATAGATGTCTCCAATTAACCCTGCTTGCATACTGAGTTTAAATAGCGGTTTGTTAGGTTACGGATGTGATATGGAAGTGGGGCCTCTTTCTTTTTTCTTTGTTTATAACGGAACACCGAGAAGGTTTATGGGTAAGACGCTAGGACTGATATTTTTTGATTGAGATGTGAAGGTATGGGATTGTGGGTTTTTGTTTAGTGTGCTCGCTAAGATTTTTCTTTCAATCTTATGCCTACGTATTCCCGTTTTTCCGAAACAGGGAAATCAGAGTGATCGTAGTTCCTCCTATTCTACAGGAGGAAATGGTGTTTTGGTGTCTTGTTCAAAGCTCAAGACGTGAAGCTTAAAGGTGATATATATTAGGGGTGTTCATGGTTCATGAACTGCATTGAACTGAACCACATTTATGGTTTGGTTCAGTTTACAATAACCACTTTAATAAAAATTCAGTAAACTACTAAAATGGTTTCAATTCAGTTTAAAACTAGTTTATATTTATAAACTAGTTTATAATCCGTTTACAATTTTAAATCAATTATATATTTTGAACTCTTTTAAAATCAAACTTTTTAACTTTATAAAAGTTTATATTTTTTCATATTAAAAAAATATATCAAAATATTTATTTTTTTAAAAAAATTATAATTTTTTCAAATTTATAAAAATTGAGTTTTTAAATATTAAAATAATATTTAAAATCTCCATCTGTACTTAATTTACTGTGTACTCATTTGTGTGATTTGTCTATTGGTCCCTTGAATATTTTGAAACCAAATAAAGACATACATCTGTTTTTTTATGCATTATTCTTTTTGATTAGAAATTTGTTTCATTTAATCATTTGTTGGCCTGGTAATTGATGCATCTACGATGTTAACTTATAATTGATGTCGCCTCAGTTAACTGAACATTAACAATCCATGAAAACTCACATTAAAAACTATAAGTTGCTTCCTGTTGTGGTTGTTAGCGTTGTTAGCTTTATTTTCAAATATTAAAGATTCGATTTTTTTTCGGAAATATGTAAAAGTCGAGTTTTTTCAGAAGTATGAAAAAGACGAGTTTTTTCGAAAACATGAAAAAATTGTGTTTTTTGGAAATATGAAAAAGTAGAGTTTTTTTCGAAAATATGAAAAAGTCGAGTTTTTTCGAAAATATGAAAAAATCGAGTTTTTTCGAAAATATGAAAAAGTCGAATTTTTTAGAAATATGAAAAAATCGAGTTTTTTCGAGAATATGAAAAAGTCGAGTTTTTTTTCGGAAATATGAAAAAGTAGAGTTTTTTCGGAAATATGAAAAAGTAGTTTTTTCAGAAATATGAAAAAGTCGAATTTTTCGAAAATATGAATAAAGTCGGTTTTTTTCCGGAAATATGAAAAAATAGAGTTTTTTATTTTTGAATTTTTTTTTACAATCAATTAATATTTTATTAATTTTTATTAAAAACTAATTAATTTGTATAATTAAACCGGTTTATAAATATAAATTGGTTCTGAACTGGTTTTAAACTGAATTTAAATTTTTTTATTAAATGGTTCAGTTCATTAACCATTTAAGTGGTTCAGTTTTTTTATGGTGCAATGCGGTTCAATTCAAGTACACAATTCAGTTAACCATATTTTTGAACACCCCTAATCTATATCTTGTTCAAAGCCCAAGATGTGAAGCTAAAAGGGGTTGTCTTTAGAGGATATTTTGTCATCTCTAAAGAGGGTCCGTTTATCACAACTGTTGGGTGACTGACTATAAAGGAGGATTACTTTAACCGGGATATGTGAATCCTAGCAATGCCATAATTTCCTTTATAGGGGGTTTTAACCTGAAGGAGAAGACTTTAACTCAGTGTAGAGCAATGCCATCTTTCCTTAGGAATTTCTCATGCTAAAAGAAGGACAGTGGCATGGATGTAAATAATCCAGAGGCTTGCTGCTTACAGCAATTAGATGAATGGAAAGAAGTTGTTGATGTTTGTGTACTGTGAACGAGGCACAACTTTGATGCTAAAAGGTTGATTGGATCAACCAGTGGTTTTCTTATACAAAGCCTAAGAGGAGGCTAAAAGGTTTTCCTTATACAAATCCTAAGAGGAGGCTATTGGCCCAACAAGAGGGAATTTGTATGTGTCTCATACGAAGCTTGAGAGAGAGGCTAAAAGGGTTGTTTTATACTCAACAAGGGAGTGATTTGTGTCTTGTACAAAGCCCAAGACGGAGGCTGAAGAGGGTTGTGACTCAACAAGAGAGTCTTTTTTTTGTATCTCGTATAAAGCCCGAGATGGAGGCTAAAGTGTTGATTCAATAAGAACCTTTTTGTATCTCGTACAAAGCCCGAGATGGAGGCGAAAGAGGGTATTGTTTCAGTTGAGTGACCAGTATATGGGTTCAAAGAGAAAATCAGTTCTTATATGAGTAACACTGTACTCAGGGATTTTGATTCGAGGATCAGGGATATTTCCTTTTCTTTGAGGAAATGGGAAATCCAAAGGGTATTGACACTGTCCGAGTCTACGGGGTTCCTTCCTATTCTTGAAGGGTGCTTGAGAATGTATTTGAGACTCAAGGAAATTAGACTGTCCAAGTCTAGAGTTTCATCTTTTGTACTATGCTTTGAGAAACAGTAGTAGACTCTTGAAAAGACTGTTCTATTAAGATGACTGCTTTTTGTTTCTATACCTCTAGGAGGTCGTCGGGACAATTTGTACGAAGCCCAAGAGGAGGCTGGAAACTTTTAAGAAGCCGAGGGACAATTTGTACTAAGCCCAAGAGGAGGCTATCATTCCCGGAGGAAGAAATCATTTATATGACGCCTAAGAGGAGGTTGTGAATACTTCTAAGAAGCCGAAGGGTGCTTGAACAACGCCCAAGAGGAGGTGGGGATGCTTTTAGGAAGCCTGTGGGTCCCCAAACCCCGAGAAATTCAAGACAGGCTATTCACAAAGAATAGATCAAGCCAGGAAAGTTCGAGAATTTGGAAGAAACTCAAGAGATGCAATTCACGGAGAAGAGATCATCTCTGGGGAATAGAGTTCCTTTGACAACTTCTACGAGTGACAGTCTGTGAAAGGGTTCACCGAGAATGTTGCCTTTCACGTCTCCATATTATTTAACCCCAAGAGGAGGGAAGACTGTGTCTGGTAATCCTATGGGGATCTAGTTTCAACTATATTTAAGAGTGACCAAAGGGCTGAATGCTAGACGTAGTTGCCGGGAAAACTCTAAATATCTATACTAGTATTACACAGTCGATATGAGTTTATGAAAGAAGACTTACAGCAAAACAGCCCCACAATACAGTTATATGTATATGAAAGCAGTAAATGAAAACGGATAAACACTTACTCGGCTGTAGAGCTTCCATGCTGTTTGGTTAGTTGTCCAACAAAGAAAGATTGAAAACAACAATATATTTCAAAATCAAAGGAGAAAGTGCTTTGAAAAAGAAAGATTTGGGGCTTACAGCTCAAGGAGAGGCCCAGGGTTTTATCAGTGATTGCATTGTTGAATTTGTACAGAGGAATTTATAGGAGTGACTGAGGCCCAAAAAATTGTTTGTTGTACAAAGGGATGGGTCTTACACTCTCTCAAGAGGCCCAAAAGGTTTAAAGAAAAAGAGTGGGGCTTATAACACGAGGGTAGGCCCAGCTGATTTTTCGTTTGAAATGGCGATCGCGCCGAGATTTTCTTTTAACGCAAAGGGTCTTATACAATATCTGAGGCCCAAAGTTGTTTTGGCTAAAAAGGGATTGGGTCTTACACTCTATTAGAGGCCCAAAGCTTTGAATGGGTCTTATAGCTCGAGGAGAGGCCCAATTGATTTTTTTAAAAGGCGACGATCGCGCCGTTTACTTGTACAGAGGGACTTATACAATAAGTGAGGCCCAAAATGGTTTGTACAAGGGGGTTTGGGTCTTACACTCTCTTAAGAGGCCCAAAAAGTTTAAAAAAGAAGAATGGGTCTTACTACTCGAGGGTAGGCCCAAGGTTATTTGTGTACAAAACGACGATTACGCCGAGGTTTTTGAAAATACCCGGAGGGACTTATACAATAAGTGAGGCCTACAATAGGTTATTTTACAAAAAGGCTTGGGTCTTACACTCTATTAGAGGTCCAAAGAGTTTTGAAAATGATTTATGAGGGTTGAATTAATCAAAAACCCTAATTTGTTTTCAAAATGTGTTTTAATTGAATAAAATATTCAATTAAAATGATCAAAATTGTTTAACATGTGAAAAACAAATTGTGATCTTGGATTAATGCTTCATAAATCAAGTTTTGCCCTACAAAATGATTAGAAATCATTAAAATTTGCAAAATCAATAAGGAAAACATATTTTATATGTCAAAAACAATTAAAACATTAATTCTTTGCAAAAATATCAATTATATGAAATAAATAATATTTTTGGGATTTTTTGGGAAAATAAAATATTTTAACATTTTTGTGATTTATTAAAAAAAGAATCAACTCAAAATCATTAAAACTCAGAGAGAAATTAATTTTTGAATCAATTAAATAAAATCAAAAAATTCAAATATTTGAATTTTCAAAAAGGGCGCCAAGAACACCCCAAGAACACGCGCGTGTTTTGGGTTTTGCCTAGATTTGCATTTTCTCTCTAATCTCACTGAATACTTGATTATATCATGCAATCCACATACCAATCTTTCGTCTCAACCTCACGATCAAGTCTATGGTATTTAATTTCATTTATATTAAACCTGGAATAAAAAATCAAGACAAAACCTTAAGAACCCTAATTTCTGTATAAAGGCTGAGAATTTTGATACACGATTCAAACAAAGCAATTAATTGAGGGGAAACATTCCATGCATGATTATGAACATTTGGCAAAAGTTTTGTGCGAGGAAATATGCATAGATTGAGAGATGACCAAGTTTAGGCTTACCTCTAGGTCGTGGCAGCAAGTTCAAAGTGATTTCTGAGTTGGAGGTGTTACAGATGAGTTGTGATGATCTGAACAGCTTCCCTACACCCTATGGAGTGTGTTTGAATGCTTGAACTTGATGGAAATTGGGTGGATCACTTCATGGCACCTCAACTGCAACTTAGTTAAAACCTTGAGCAATTGACTGGTGATTCTGAGAAATCAGTGTTCCAGATGTTGTTTTAAGTGTTTGATCAGCTCCCATATGATATATGTGAGGTGTGTGTGTGATTGGTTTGAGTGGAATTGCTCTCTACTGGAAAACCCGATAGTGACTTGCTAAGAAAGGAATTTTTGAGAGTGAGAAGTGGATTTTGAGAAAGGCAAGTGTTGTAGGCCTTTGGTGTACTTAAACTGGTCATAATTGAGCTCTATTTATAGTATAGCAAGTTTGTTTTGCAAGGAATAATGAATAGCAACTGCTGAGTAGGGTTGGCCAATGTTGGCAAATGAAAATCCAAGTCTCCTCTAGCCATTGACTAGAGGTTAGGGCACAGACAGCTGGTCCCCTTGGTCTTGGATAAGTCTTGACTGAATTCAGTTGCTAATAGCTCAGTCCATGCCACCTTGGTGCTTCCATTGAATGCTCCAATCCAAAATTGGAGTCTTGTCCCTATTTTGGGCAATTCTAGGTTTGGCATGCTATTTCTTGTTCCAAGGACTTTGGAGGCTTGGCTCAGTGATTGTCCCCTTTAGATTCAATCTTCAGATGTGTCCAAAGTGATGACAAGGCTTGGAATTGGCTGATTTTGGCAAATCGACCAAAAGTGAAAAAATCTTCCTTGCCTTGGCAGATTTCAGCAAGGCCTCTTGCCACTACCATATCTCAAAGCTCAAATTGAATTTGGTGATGTTCTTGACCATTTTGGAAAGCCCTTATATGATACGACAACTGTCTGATCATATTTGGTTTTGATACCTTTTGGATCCAAGTGAAAAATCCCCCTACATTTGGAAAAAAATAAGGTAGATTCTGACTTAGTGAAATTTTCACTAAGTGTTGGAACAAAGTGACTTTTCTTGATTTTGATCACTCCATAACTCAAAATCCATGAGGAATTTGGACATAGATCAGTATGAAGCTTTTGTAGAGGGCAATGAGATCTACAAATCAAGCTTTGGATGGGGAAAAAATGGCATTGTGGTTTAGGAGTTATGATCCTCCAAAGTTGGTACCTTTGTCACTTTATTTCATAACTTCGAAAATTTTCCAAGTTTTTATGGTTACCCCTTTTACAAGTTATCCCACTTTCTTTGATTTTTCTTGATGAATGATGATTCAAATCATACATTAACATCATTTTAGGGTAAAAAATCTATTTTTGTGAAAAATCTCAAAAAGTCAAAGTTGACTTTTGTGCACAGTTGACTTTTTGTCAGATGAATTTCAAACTGTGCGATCCTTTAGGAAATCATGTCCTTGACCTAAATCAAACTTGATGGACATGTTCCATGGGTGTTATAGGGTGTATTGAATCATGTCTTAGGGTTTGGGAGCATGTCCTGGTCAAAAGTCAAAGCTACAGTTGACTTTTCTCGCAAAACCCTAACTGTGGTTCAGATGAAATTGAAACTTGTTGCTCAAGCTTCTTGGACCAATCCATTGTTCCAAATGGATCAATATGGTATATTAGAGACCCTCAAATCATGTCTTGAGGTCTTGGTTCATGATTTGTCCCAAAAGTCAACTTAGGGGTGAATTAGGTCATGAAACCCTAATTCCTGATTTTTGATGTATGCATCCCTTGAGGCCAAATTGACTTGATGATTGGGTCCATGAGGTTCCATGGAGTATATTAGGATATGTTTTGAATCATTGGCTCATGCCCAGATGAAAATTTCCATCTGGAGGCCCTGGTCGACCAAAACCCTAATTTGGTGACACTGGCGATCTTGAAGCTTGATCCACCTAGAAGGGAGCAACCTTGTGCTTAATCCTTGAAGTGGGAGTCCTCTTGATCCATTGTGGATGTTTGAGAGGTTATACAAGTTGAATATCATGTCATTCCTTGATTGATCCTTTGTCTAAGCACTCAGAGAGGGCTTGAAACCCTAATTTTGATTGTAGTGAATGCTCAACAATTCCTTGAGGAGATTGATGAGGCATAAAGGTACATCCATATTGTGATGATGATTTACACAATGGTGGGAAATCTTAGTGGTCAAAATTTGGGGTATGACATCAGCATGTCATCATCTACTGTTAGTTGCTCTTACAGTTTCTCCTTGGATCCTTCCCTTTTAGAAGAGAAGAGTTTCCTGTCCACTGGTTTCTTCTCTTAAACTCTATCTTTGGCTTGAGGTTGGTTACTACTTGATTCCACAATTCCATTTTCATTAGCTTCTCTTTCAGCTTTCCTCCTTCTCTGTTGCCTTCACCATTGAGACCTCGACATAGGATTTTTTCCTTTATAATTTTTTGACCCATATGTCTATTGCCTCGACACCTGAAACTCCTTGCGATAAGATAGTGAAGATTCCCTACCAAATTCAAAACTTTACCACTTCTCTCAACCTTGATCTCTTCTTTCAGTGGGCCTCACCCATTTATCCCTTGGGGCATCAGCAGTTGGCTTGAATGTGGCTGGTCTATTCACTTGGAGATTTGGGCCTCTTTGTCGCTGTCTATGAGGAACTCCCTCTTTGTCGAAGACGTGTTGACTTCTGGTATCTTTCTAGTTTCCCTTGTAACGGGCTATTTGAACTCTTTCCAAATTCTCAGCGGCCTTCTTGTCGAATGCAAAACTGCATCTGGGGTACAACATCACATCCGACTTCTTTTTTCAGCAACGATGGAGGAATTCGATCAGGTTTTCATCATTCTTAGGAAAAGCAGCCTTCATCTAGTCCTGATTTCCCTAGGTGTTTTCTTCATCTGCTTCCATGTCAGCTTCTTCACTTACTTTGACAATGTTGATCTCTAACTTATGACCATCAGTAATCCCAACCTTCTGTAACTTGACACTAAGGCCCTCAGTAGCCTCATCCATTTTGACTTCATGTTTGTAACCCTCAGTAGCTTCAACCATGGTGTTTTCCTTACCAAGGTGTTCAGTGGCCTCAATCATGTTGACATCTGCAAGCTCAATATAGTGGGCATCTGCCACCTGCAGGGGATCAGAATCAATTTTCATCTGGGCTTTTCCCTTGTCTCCAAATTTTAGCCTTCCTTCCTTGATTGTATTATGCACAAAATCCCTAAAAAGAAAGCATTGTGAGGTCTTGTGGCCTAAAAAACTATGATATTTACAAAATCCTCTTTTCTTCCGTTGTTCTAACGGTGGTATCTTAGCACCAGGCGGCACTATAATTTATCCATCTTTAAATAATAAGTCAAAAATCTCATCACACTTCATTACGTCAAAGGTGCATGTTCTCTTAGGGAATTTAGTGTTCTTTTCTGGTTCGACATGATTTTTCCCGTTCGAAGGTGCAAGAACTTTACATACATAAGGTGGTCCTTGCTTTAGTTCGGCCAGATGGACTTCGCCTTCATCGAAACTACCAACATCAATGATGGCCTCTTGATCATCCTCATCCATTTCAACATATGTTACCCTATCTTTTCTATTATTCTTACTCGCCCTAACCTTTTCAGCCTTCAGGCATTCTACCTGTCAAACCCTGGCTGCCAATTGGATGATATCTCTTAAATATTGGGTATTTAGTTTCTTCCTGACGGAATAATCCAAATCTCCAGCAGCCATCTCGACCAACTCATTCTTAGGCACTTGTGTAAAACACCTTGCATTAGCAAACAGAACCTATTTAGATAATCATATATTGGCTCTGTGAACTTGCGCTTAATGCTAGCCAATTCTTTTAGACTAATCTTCAACTGACCGATATAAAATTGTTCATGGAAAAATCTCTCCAAACGGGTTCAATCATGGATGGAGTTTGCTGGGAGTGTAGTGAACTAAATAAAAGCATTCTTGGTGAGGGAACTGGGGAAATATCTTATCCTTAATTTTTCATTGTTGGAAATGTCCCTAGCCTCAGTCAGATACCTTGTTATATGTTTGACAGTGGACTCGCTGGTGTCGTCAGAAAATTTTGTAAAATTTGGGACCTTCCATCCCTTAGGAAGTTCAGTCTATAGGACATATTCAGATAATTTGGAAGAATAGTTTGGCATGCGAAGGCCCACGTTCACTCCATTTAGTGCCATTATTCTTTTGACTATGGCAGCCAAATTATTCTCTCCTGCTAAATCGTCTTGTCGAACTCAGTGAACAACTTCATAAGCGTCTTGGTCACGATTGACTAACACAACCCTGGGTCATACGACTTCCCTAGGCACTGGTTGTTCGACCACTCTGGGTTCGACATGTTGGCCCTGGTTAACCTCGCCCAAATTCGGTACAAACTGTTGGGTTTTATTAATCATTGGGTCTTTTTCCAAAATCGTTCCTTGATTTTCCACTAGCCATGTTGTTCGTGGTTGTGCAACCGGTCGAACTGACGCCCTTGGAGCGCCAAAGAAATCTATAATTTACGCCATTTACACGACCAATTTTCGATCTAACCTGGCATTTTGCTTATTAGTTTGGGTAGCATTTTGGATTAAAGGATTGAATATCGTGCCCATCTGTTGGCCGAGTATATGAACCATCTCATGGTTAATTTCGTTCATCTGATGCTTTAATATTGCTACAGAACTTGGAGTAAAAATGGGCATTGGCTGGGCAGGAAATCTTGTTCCCATGAGTTGGGTATTTTGACCAAGATTGTTGAAATTGATCCCGACCCTGGCAACGGCGAATACACAGTCACCGCTGGGTCAGCAAATGTTGATGCACTATTATGCAATCTTGCCATCATTGAAGTTGGCATACCGTATGGTTGTTCGCGACCATTCATATGCATTGTGAATCCAGGCACATATGGCCTAAAATCACTTGAAACTACTGGTCTTGGAGTCACTGGTTGACTTTGTGCTCTCACAGGGGATAATATTAGTCCACTTTGGGTACTTTACGGTATGGTCGTCGTATTCATCGTCGAAGGTATGACTTCGGTCATAATCGTTGCGGTCGTACTTTCCCCCGTCATTTGAGAGGATTGTTCTTCATTGTTATTTGGTGAGTTAACCATTCTCCTAACGTATTTCCTTTTTGGCAAAGTTTCGTTGTTTCTGGCTATCCTACCACTTCTCAATCTCATGCAATAAAGTTTGAAAATTCGTTTTCTGTGTATAAAAACTAAAAATTAAAACAACTAAGCACAAGGGTCCCATCAGGTGTGTCAATTTGTTTACCGTGGATTTTGGTAAACAACCACTAGTCGTCCGAAATTGATATTTTGGTTACTTGCAGGATTGATTAGATTGATCCTAGGACATATGTGCATAGTTTTCTTAAGTTTTCTTAATAATGAGTATTTAGACACTGGTTTGTAACTTTAAAGTAATGCAAGAATAATTTATAAAATATAAAGAAATCAAGAATGATTCCAGCTGAAATTTAAAAGGTATGAAAATAACATTAACGTAAATGACTTGATATTGAATGAAAATATGGTGATTCACACGTACATTTCACTCACCAACTCTTTTCTCAATACACTTAGATACTTTGAGTAATATGAGTTTTGTATACAATCGAACACCTTGAATCCTGATACTAGGACCCCTATTTATACTAAATCGATAGTAACGATAACAAACGGTACCCCTTTCCAGAGAATGATACGTTCTCGCTTGCATGTGTTTCGCCCTTCGTATGCTTCCACGCGTCCTTTAAGAAATGGATAAGGCCAAACAGTAGTTAATCAACCTTATCTCAAATTATCTCATCGAAGTCATTATCATACTAGGTCAATAATATTCTAAGTCCTAGAATGATTTCACCCTATAGAAGTGAAAACCCCTTCTCCAAATTCAGTCGAAATCTTACCAAGATCTTCTTAGTCGAACTCAACTTACTTGCTCCAAATATTTCCTTCAGCGTTTCTTGACACATTAAATCCTTCTTAGCATCCAAATTCCAGCTAATAATACTCTGGTTTAATCATGGGATATTTTATGAGCACGCACAAGGTTTTACTACCGCATGTTCATAAGACTATCACATGACCTATTGATGATGCGTATATCTCTAGGTATTGTACCAATATGAGAACCAGAGGAACCAGGAAGGCACCTGTAAACCTCCAGCTACAACTAACCTTGGTTTTGGTGATTGGGACACAATAATGAGAGCTTTTTTTTCTTATACTCGGGACCAAAAATTAGTCCAACCATAGAGATTTTATGTATATGCAAGACTATATGTATATGCTTTAATTGCAGATGGGGAGACCTAAGGAGGAAAGCCATTATGTGATGGATCCAGGAGCTTTCCAAGCACACATTAACTAGCTTGAGGACAAGCCATGCTACCAAGGGTAGGCAGCAACTGCTGGTAATGAAGAAGAAGTTGATGATGAAGAAGAAGAATATGAGGAAACAAAAGACATGATTGAGTGAAGAATAAAATGAAGAGATGGATGATTAGGATGTGGATGACTGGAAATCTCGCCATAACAAAGTGACATTTTTAAAAAGCTTTTAGTCATTTACATTATATCTCTTATTGCTTTTTGTTCATTTTATCTTGTAATGATCAAACTGTTTGTTTTGATGTGGCATATTTTGTTGGTGTTTTCAACATGACTTTTGAATGATGGTTATTTATAATTAGTTTGTTTAAATAACTTTGTTTAAATATTGCAAATAGTATAATGTTCAAAATTTCGCAACAAACTTTTTGTGTTTGTTTTCAAGATTAGTCTAATTTTCTTGGAGAAGCATATGAGACTTAATCAAGTTTCAAGTAAATCAACAAAATGTAATGGTGATGATGAGAACTTTGGATGAATTGAACACAAGCAAGGTACATGTTTATTTATTTCTAGAATGATAGCATGAATTTGAACTTTGTTCTTTATACAAAATAATTTAATGCATCATTTTGCAAAAACATGTTTCAGACTTGAATCACTTAGGTCTAAACTAGAAATTATGAGGAAACCGTCCATTGTTCACTAATATGCTCAGGATGATTGATAATTCTTGTTTTAAATCGTTTGATTCATGTTAAACCTTGCATTTATTTTGAAATATGTGGAAGTATAGAAAGGATCAAGGCAATTTTTTATGATTGGGCAAAACCACCGAACCAAAAATAGCCTCGTCTTACCTGGTGAATGAGTGAGTATTTTTAAACCCCTTTGAGCCAAATGTCATGAATGAATCAATTATGATCTAAAACAAATTACTAAGTAAACCACTTGGTGATTTTGTTATCTTTCATCCAAAAATAAAATAAAATAAGTCATAATTGATCCATTCTAGTTTTTCTTTGGAAGCAAAACACTAAACCAATCATGCTTAATGTTCCTTGCCAAGAATGAAGAGTGTTTTTAAAGGAAAGTGAGAATTGTTCAGGTTGGGGAGAGGTTGCTTCAAGGACAAGAAAAAGAAGAAAAATCAAAAAGGGAAAGAAAGATGCAATGAAAAGAAAAAGAAAAAGAAAGGAAGAAATGAAAGGAAAGAAAAAAATGAATGATGAAATTGTTGCATCAAAAGATCTTGAGGGGTGGAAAGTATGTAAGAAAATGAAAATATGAATTTTTGTGATGCTCTTCATTAACTTTGGCCATTTGTGTTTCAATATCCTTAGAAATGACCATTCTTTTGAAACCAGACCAAATTACAACCTTTGAAAGTCCTTTGTGATCTATGCTTTTATAATTTCAAGAGGAATTGCTTAGATGGATGCATGAATTGATCGAGATGTTAGCAAGGTTATTGGATGAGATTTCATTTCCCACAAGTTGAATTTCAAATTCTTCATCCATTTTATGAAGAAGTTTGTTAGGGTGATTCAAGTAGGAATATTCTATTGCTTTAGAATGTATGACATGAAACTTATGTTTAGAACTTATTTCATATTCATGTTTTAATTCTAGGACGGTAATAAGCATAACCTTCACATATGCATTCTACACTTGAACCATACATTTTCTTCATATATTTGAAAAATATTGTTGATCATGGAACTTGGTGAAACCTTCTTGCATACGATAAATAAATTCATACTTTTGATTATACCGAACGTCAACCTCCTCGCAGATGGATGTGTTGAACTCAGCCAAAAAATCTGCCAAGACATGTGATTTGATCCTACCTCTAGAAATGTACTAAAAATCATATTGAGATAGTTTGAATGCCCAAGATACCATTCTTCTGGCTAGGTTGGGCTTTTTAAGGACCTGGCATACGGGATTTTACGTTTTTACCAATATCCAGTGTCTTTGAAAATAAGGCCTAAACTTTCTTGCGTTCACCACCCCCGCCAATTTGAGCCTTTATATTTTCTTATAGCGGACCTCTGCGTCCCTGAGCACTTTTCTTATGAAATATATAGGTCACTCTACCTAATATGTTTCCTCAACAAGCATTGAGCTTAACACCTGGTTAGTGACAAACAAGTAGAAATATAATAAACAACCTTTTATTGGGTGTGTTAAAATGGGTAACGACGCTAAGAAAACCTTCATCTTTGAGAATGCATGCTCACATTCGTAAGTTTAGTCAAACCTCTGCTTCTTCTTCAACGTGACAAAGAAGTGGAAAAACCTTGTCATCTTCACAGAAGAGAAAACAAGAAAGGGTGACTAAGTGTATGATTAGTTGTTGAACCTCCTTGACATTAGAAGGGATTCTCATGTCTATGATGTCTTAGAATTGATCTCGATTCGCCTTTATTCCCCATTTGGAGAGCATGAAACCCAAGAACTTTCTCGCATGTACACCGAATGAGCACTTGGTTGGATTAAGGAACATGTTATAATTCCTGAAAGTTCCAAGGATATCTTTTAAGTTTAATGTATGGCTTCCTCTTTCTGATGTCTTAACAATCATGTCATCAATGTAAACTTCCAGGTTGTGTCCTATTTGCTTAGCGAATACCACTTTCATGAGTCGTTGATAGTAGCACCGACATTCTTAAGCCCAAAAGGTATGACATTATAGTAATAATTATCGTGATTGGACGTGAACGTCATCTTGGGAGCTCTATGGGATCCATTTTAATCTGGTTGTACCCCGAATAGGCTTCCATGAAACTTAGCCTTTTGTAACCCGAAGATCTATCAATCAGGAGATCTATATTAGTGAGGGGATACGAATCTTTGAGACATGCGGTATTGAGTTTGGTGAAGTCGATGAACATACGCCACTCGTTTGATGCCTTCCTTACCAGAACCATATTATCCATCCACGAAGGGTATTTGATCTCTATTATGAAACCGCTGCTTGTCAGCTTCTGAACTTCTTTGTCAATGATTTTTCTCTTTTCTTTACCAACCTTGCATTTTCTATGAGACACTAGCTTGACCAAGGTATTTATGACGACGAAATGAAACACTACTCTGGTATCTATGTCAGTCATATTTGAGGGCGCCTAAGAAAATAGGTCGACATTCCTCTTGAGCAAGGCGATGAAATCTTCCTCATCAAATTCAGACAGTGAAGTGCCCAACTTAGTTACTTGGTGAGGCAGGGGCCCGATTTGTACCTCTTTCAGGTCTTTGGTTGGAGTAAGCCTTTCATTTTTTGCATGGAATCATAGGTCCCAGCTTGCCATATCATCCATTTTAGGGAGAGGGATATCAACTAGGGTGAGGGGCTTCATCGCTACTTTTATTTTGTTTAGGTAACATTCTTGGGTAACCGACTGGTCCCTCATGACCATACCCACGTGCCCGTCAGGCAATGGATATTTTAAGCTTAGGTGGCGTGTGGACAAGACTTCCCCTTGTAGATTGAGAGTGGGTCTTCCCAAGATGACGTTGTAGGAGGACATGGCATCTACTACAAGATACTTTACTTATATGGCCTTGGCCTTTGCCTCCGAAACTAACGTAGTTTCAAGGGCAATGTAGCCCATGACCTGTACCTGTTCGACTAATAAATTGATCATTGATCCTTGGAAAAATCCAATGTTATGGGGATCCATCTAGAGCCCTTGAAAGGTACGCAATAGCATAATGTTTGCGGAGCTTCCAGGGTTGATTAATACCTGTCTCACATCCCAGATGGCATAGTGAATAGTTATGACCATATGATCATTGTTGTAGGGCAGTACACTCACAATGTCTTCTCTCGAAAAGGTGATTTCAAGCTCCTAGTCTATATCAAAGACGTTGAAGGCTTTTATGGGTGTGATGTATACTATTAAACCCTGTTGGGTGTAGCTTCTCCATGAGAAATTAGATTCTCTCTCTCTCTCTCTCCCTCTCTCTCTCTCTCTCTCTCTCTCTCCCTCGAAAAAAAGCTCCAGCAATGGTGTTAGTGGTCTTCTTGAAACTTTGCTCGGATATCCTCGTGAGAAGATGGTGAGAGCAACTTGTGAGAGGATGATATATGTGTGGCGCAAGTTAGTTTTACCGGGACTCAATGGTCGGCTCGAATTCTACTTGATAAAAGTACAATATACATGACAACCCCTAACTGATAAGAATTTTCATAGGCTTTAAGGTTGTAAGGGTATTGAGAGTTATCTCACTTGAGGTGAGAAGCTAATGTATAAGTTTATTTCTTTGTGTTCTTGGTTGTTCCTTTAATATCATGGTACTGGTGTATTTCTAGCCCCCGGGGGTCTTGAATCGAGTGAGCTCAGTCTCTCTAGAATATAACAACCTTCACAAGAGTGAGTGATTGATACCCAAAAATTAAAGAGATGTAGTTAAATCCCACGACTTCCTATGTACCGAATGTTAACCCAGTAGACGCTCCATCCACTATCACAGGTTATGGACGAAGAATGGAAAGTCGATTGACAAATCTAGACAAACGAAGATCGAACCAATTGAAAGACACTCAAACTAATACATAGGCGACTCGGGAAGGACAAAGCGTACGCCTCTCGCTCTCGCCCCGAAATTTTCCTCAATTATACCACTACAATAAGCATTAGTATATTCAATATTATTATAATAAACTAAATTTTTATTAATTAATGATAATTTCATAGTTTTTCTCATAAAAAGTTATTTAAAAATTATTTTAAAAAGAATAAAGACAATAAAATATTGGTTTTGTTTTATCATCCTTCTAGATGTTTATATTCTGTTATTCTGGTCCATTATTCTATAGATTACATATGATCTCCACCACAATAAATTAGGCTATAACCAAAAACCATAGTACAAAGTTTTCTAGACACCAACCTTAGATGGATGTAACTGATTAACTGCATGCATTGGATGTTCTTCCTTGAACTGCAGACAATACATTATTCCTCTCCAATTAAACACAAAACATCTTCACGTGCCTACATGACACCTCCTTAACTCTGATAATGATATAAATTGACCCACCAACCTTATCTCCAAACGCACTAACACGTTATACAATTATTTGGCTGTCCAAAAAGTTAGATATGGAATAGTAACGATATCGTGATTTTATTGGCTGAGATAAAAGATGCTAATACATCCAATGTTGAACATAATGGTGGAGATTCTATTTTAAAATTTGAATGTGCAATAATGGTGGAGAAGAAACAATGGTATAATAAGATTGATTGTGACATTTGAAAGGCTTTTTTGGAGAAACAGTGTGGGCAATGAAAATAGAAAAAGGGAAAACAAAGAGAATGATAGGGGTATAACCGTTTTAGGATTGTTTGATTTAATTTAGTTTATTTCAAAAAGGGAAAGGGAATGGGGACTAAATCGCTTATGTGTCAAATTTGGCTCCCCATAGGCGTGGCTTTTTCTTTAAAGATTCAATAAGCCAGCATTACAAATATCATAAGACAATTGAAATCCGGCATTACCCCATCCATATTTTAGAAGCAATTATTGAAAGAAATAGCTAGATAAACATATAAAAGACATTATATATAGATTTATAACAAGTTAAGAAGATACAAATGAATCAGAAATAACAACATATTATTTATCTATTTACTCTTTTACGAAGACGATCAATGAGAATATAAGAGTAAGAATTCCGTTATTTAGCAAATTCAATCTAGAATAATTTTTCTATTTGTTTGTGCATTTCAACTATCTTTAGTCTCGAGATTTTTTAAATATCTCAAATGTTCAAAAATTAATTGATGACTAGAGATAATTTTACAATGAGTGTCATACTCATAAACTTCCTCACTCCCTGCGAGATGTCTATAGACACACACTAAATTTATCCAAGACACAACTCTTTTAAGGCTTATTGGCAAACACCAGGAGTGCAAACTAAGACCCGAAAAGACAAAATCACCAAATATGTTGTTCCTTTTGGATTGACTGCATTATGCAAAACAACATGGAGTGTTCAAGTTGTTTTTCTGAAGAATGGGACATATGTGGGACTCGATGTTCCTGCATGTGTGCAACATATGACCCTTGTTAGCAGGTCATGATGGATGTTGTTATGGGTGTGTTTTCTGATTGTGATTCAATAAGATTTGTTGCTATCTTTTACGAATGCATTAATTAGATTTGTTTGACAGTTTAAAATGATCAAATCAAATCAGTTAGAGATTTAAATTTGAATTCAAACAAATCAAATCTTTTTTGAGGTGGTTGAAAAACAAATAAAAACAGAACTCTCTACAAATTTGGGTGTGATTAAATCTTATGCCCATTGGAGAAAAGCCCAGAAGATTTCACTGTTATTTAAAGAGGCTCAAACCTAACGTTAGATGTGTGCAAGCATTGAACACTTTTATGTTAGGGTTTCTATTTTGAGTCTTTTGTTTATGTTGTTGTTTGTGCACCACTCTAGCGTATACATTCATAACTAAAGGCATATAGTTTGGCTTGTTAGTTGAGTTGTAATTCGACGTTCAATATTCTAATTATTGTAGTGAACACTAGGGTTAGTGATTGAGAGAAAGTGAGAGAGGTTCTCATATTTAGGGAGAGTCCTAAATAGAAATACACTGGTAACATTAAGAAGATGGGCATTGAATAAGGGGTTGTTCATCTAAGACACTTTGTAATAATTCTATTGAAGAGTAGATTTCCTTTCTTGTGTTAGAAGCTCCCCCCGAATGTCAGTGTTGTTTACACTGAACTGCATTAACAATTCTTTGTGTTTTTTTATTGTTTTATGATCATCTTGTGTATTAATTATTTGTCATCTGATTTAAGATGTTGAATATATTGGCTTAAACATCTTGTCTAACATTTGTCCCCTTAAGAACATAATTTCAAAATAGAAAACACATAAATAGTAGACATATTTGATACACTAAATAACTGCAAACTATAAAAAAAAACTATGGCGGCTTTGAAGGTGGACGAATGTGTTGGGCGAGAATGTGAGGATGAGATGGTCTAGAGGGGGTTGAATATGTTGGGTAGGAATATGGAGTAAATAAACTGTCTACAAGGGGTGAATATACCTTTTTGAAAATTTAATTGTTTTTCAAAATGAAAAATCAGAATCGGTGTTACAGAAAGCGATTTACGAAAATAGAGATGTTATACTTATTTTGGAAGGAATCATAATAGTACTTAGACTAAAATTCATAATTAACTTAAGATTGTTCAAAGACAATAATACACAAAGTTCAAAGCTATATTGAATTGAAACTTTGTAATTCACACGAGATGTGTCCCCTACAAAATAGCAATTGCGACAAGATTCTAACACCACAATTTTCATAATTTAATTAGTACAAAAACACGAATAGGTTCTGATTCTAACACCGCTATTTTCAGAATTTAATCAGTACAAAAACACGAATAGGTTCAGATTCTAACAAAACCTACACTTACGTATTAAATTTCTACCAACGAGAATTAACGATAAACTATGCTAAGAAATGAAAACCTAAACATGGAATATCCTACGAAAATTAAATGCGAGAGAGAGAGAGAGAGAGAGAGTACATGGGGATTTATAGTGGCTTGGCTCTATCGTCCTTGCAGGAGCCTACTTCATTCTCCAATGGTTTCCCATTGAAAGTTGTTCTTCCACTATGTTCTAACAAATATTACACAAGTTCATACAATCATTAATCCAAAATAATATTGAGAAAATTAAATCTCTTATCAGGATCTTTACTTATACATAACCTTTACGCTGAACTCTCGGCGAAATCTATACTTGATTCTCGCTTCTTAAATCTTCCAGCTTCACAAATCTGCTCACCGTCTTCGTGTGTGGAAATCACCCCGGATCCCATCGATTTCTTGAGCAATGAACTATCCAAAGATTGAGAAGAACTCCTACCTTGTCTGTAGACTTCCATATAGTACTACCAAGGTCAACTTGGAGAGAATAACCTCTTTCTTTTCATTGGAATTTGTCATCACCAGTCACAACAATACCATTCTTATGAGCTTCTTAGAAATCTTTACCAAAACTTCAAGAAATAGTGTTATAAGATTCACGAGAACTAGTGTTTAGCCATCTGGCGGTGTTATTAGGTTCGCAAGAATCGATGTTAACCTTAATCGGAGGTGTTAAAATTTGGTGTTAGAGGTTCGGATGGAAGATTTGCATTTGTTTGAAAGCATTCATGCATCATATATATCGGAGTTAAGTTAGGACTTCGGTCTGGTGTGTAGGACTTTGGTATAGTGTTTAGGACTTCGGTTCGGTATTTTAGGATTTTTAGAAAAATAACTCTGAAATTTGGCGATGGTACCACATGTATGGGAGTAGAGGATATGAGCATTGCATATTTAATCTTATCAGTGTTTGTGAAATTGTGTAACTGTTATTGATTGTAAATTATTTATGGTGTACTATCCTTATTGATTTTACACCATTTAATTATAGAATGTATTTTCACCCCCTTCTTTGTTTTGATGTTTCCATGTATGTGAACTTATGCAGATGATTCTCATATTGAGTCTAAGGAATGATAATGGCTGATTATTTATGGAGGATGACGTAGATGGCCACTCCGAGTTACATTTGTTTAATTTCATTTTTGTCGGACCTTAAGTCGGCTAGATGTTTTATTTTCCAAATAGTAGCTCAGATATTGTAACATCAGGCTGAGATCTTTTATCATTTATTTTATTTTGACTTGAATCAAATTATTATGTCTTACTATTATATTTTGGATTGAATTTCCCATTTTTAAATATAAGTTGAGTACATTCTTATGTGACACCCTTATCGCATTCTATTACATTTTGTAATGTTTTATAAATAAAAAATATTTTTTATTATGGGTTTAGGGTGTTACATAGTTGGTATTTAAGCAGGTCGGTCCATCTGACCTTCTGTGTTATACGTATAGTGTACCCTTGTGTACGACATGTGTATTAACACTATCAATACTGTATTCCTTTAGCCACTATTTGCTTTACTATTTACAATGGGTCAAGTTATTTATGGTTGGTTGAAATGATTTTGTGATTGCTTATGCTCTCGAGGCAAAGGCTTACGTGATGGCCCAAGATAATCAGATTTTACTAGCTAACCAGCAGACTCATCAGAATCATAATGGAAGGCCTGACGAGTTTCGTGGGCTAGGAAATTTCTAAAAGATTAACCTGTCTACATTTTAAGGAAGTTATGATCCCGAAGGAGCTCAGGCTTGAATTCAAGAAATTGAGAAAAATTTCACGGCCATGGCATGTATCAATGCTCATAAGGTATTGTTTGGACCTCACATGTTATTTGAAGAAGCTAAGCACTGGTTGGGGAATACCCGCTAGAAATTAGACGTCGTTGGTACTGACATTACTTAGGATAATTTTAAGAAAAAGTTTTTGGAAAAGTTTTTTCCAGCCGATGTTTGTAACCATAAGGAAATTGAATTATTGGTGCTAAAGAAGGGTAACATGTTTGTAGTTGACTATGTAGCCATGTTTGAAGAGCTATCTAGGTATTATCCTTACTATAATGATGTGGATGTTAAAGGTTCAAAATGTGTGAAATTTGAAAATGGTCTACACCTTGATATTAAGCAGTTTATTGGGTATTAGAAGATTCACCGTTTTTCAGTGTTTGTTAATAAGTGCAGAATTTATGATGAAGACATTAGGGTAAAATCTAATCATTATAAGAGTGTGAATGAGAATAAATTTGGTGATTGGAATCGTGGCAAGCCATATGCAACCCCAAGTGGCAAAGGAATTCGGAAAGCTACTACTAGGAATGGAAATAGTGGGGGAGGTGCTCCTCTTCCTTCAAGGTGTTATAGGTGTGGAAAGTTAGGTCATCGTGTCTCTGAGTGCAAGGATGCAACTCCAACATGTTTCAATTATAGGGAGGAGGGTCACATCAATACCTATTATCATAAACCAAAGAGGGAACTAGGTATCGGTCAGAATGCTCAAGCTAAAAGAAAAGTCTTTGCTCTTAGTGGTGTTGAAGCATCAAGATCGAATAGACTTATTCAAGGTACATGTTTCATAAATTGTATTCCCTTAATTTCTATCATCGATACAATTGTAATGCATTCATTTATATCACATGATTGCTTTAACATGTTAAATCTAGAAGTATCTCTTATGAAATTTGATATGGTTATTGATACATCAACCATTAGTTCTATAGCCATACCATTAGTCTTCTTAAATTATCCTCTGTCCATTTATGGTAGATATTTTTGAGCTGACTTGATTTGTTTACCTCTAAGTCAACTAGATGTCATTCTGGGGAAGACCTGGTTATCGTTCAACCACGTTCACATAAATTGTTTTGATAAAACCATGTTGTTTCCTAAGTCATAAAGGAGTAAGCATTCAAGATTTATATCCTCCAAACAAGTTAAGGTTTCCTTGAAATAGGATGCTCAAGTGTTCAAGATGCTAACCTCCTTGAGATTAGAGAGTGAAACTTCCATCACTAATCTTCCTATTGTGTGTGAATTCCCTGATGTTTTCCCTGATGATATTAATGATTTGTCGCATGAGCGTGAAGTAGAATTTGCAATAGATTTAGTACATGGTACTAGACCTATGTATACCCATATAGGATGTCTGGATTGGAATTGAGTGAGTTTTAAAGCAACTGGAGGAATTGTTAGAAAATAAGCTTGTCAGGTCTAGTGTATCACATTGAGGAGCTTTGATGCTATTGATTAAAAAGAAAGATGGGCATATGAGGTAATGTGTGGATTATCGCCAGTTAAATAAGGTTACTATCAATAACTGGTATTCTTTTTTAGGATTGATGATCTTATGGATCATCTGGTGGGGACGCGTGTGTTTAGCAAGATTGATCTAAGGTCGGGATACCATAGATTAAGGTGAAGGCATAAGATATTCCTAAAACTGTGTTCAGGACCCGTTAAATGGCCCTTGTGAGTATGTTGGTATGCCCTTCGGTGTGTCTAATATGTTAGGAGTATTCATGGAGTATATGAATCAAATTTTTTTACCATTATTTGGATCAGTTTATTGTGGTGTTCATAGATGATATCTTGGTATATTCCAAGTCAGATGAAGAGCATACAAAGCATTTGAAATTTGTGTTACAAACCTTAAAAGACAAGAAGTTGTATGCTAAGTTGTCCAAGTGTGAGTTTTGGTTAAGAGAAGTAAGTCTCCTTGGTCATGTAATCTTTAGTGTTAGAAAAGTAGTGGACCTTTCTAAAGTAGATGCAACGTTATAGTGGGAGATGCTGAAGTTGGTGACCGAGGTCAGAAGTTTTCTAGGTATGGTTGGAAATTATAGTAGGTTCATAGAAGGTTTCTCGAAGTTGGCCTTGCCTATGACCTAGTTGACCCGGAAGAGTCAAGCTTATGTATAGGATGTTAAGCGCGAGGAAATTTTCTAAGAGCTCAAGAAGAGATTGGCATCCTCACCAATCTTGATTCAACCAAACCCAAGTGAATACTTTGTGGTTTATTGTGATGCATGTAAGTTGGGATTAGGTGGTGTGCTTATGCAGAAGGGTTGGTTGTAGCTTATACTTCTAGACAACTCAAGACTTGTGAAAGAAATTATCCTACCCATGATTTAGAGTTAGCAGCAGTAATTTTTGTGCTTAAAGTTTAGAGGCATTATCTTTATAGATCGAGGTTTAAGGTGTTTAGTGATCATAAGAGTTTAAAGTACATATTTGACCAGAATGAGTTGAATATGCGGCAGAGAACATGGCTAGAATTTTTGAAAAATTATGATTTCAAGTTGAATTATCACCCAGGAAAAGCTAATGTAATGGAAGTTGCGTTAAGCAGAAGTTCATTGCATATGTCGGCGTTAATGGTCAAAGAGATGGATTTAATTGAGAAATCCAGAGATCTAAGTTTGGTATATGAGATAACACCAAGAAGTGTGATGAAGCTGGGTATGTTGAAGTTAACTAGCAATGTACTAGAATAAATTAAAGAGGGTTAGAGATTGGATTTTCACTTGATAGACCAATTATTACTAATCAATTAGGGGAAAGGAATGGACTTTAACATGGACGATAACAGGGTTATGAGGTTCGAGACAGAGTTTATGTGACAGACGTACTGGAACTTAAGAAGAAGATTTTGGAAGAAGGTCATAAGAGTGGTTTGAATATTCACCCAGAGGCCACAAAGATGTACGAGGACCTTAAGAAGATGTTTTGGTGGCCAAGTATTAAGAAAGATGTCGCAGAACTTGTGTACTCTTATTTGATTTGTCAGAAATCAATGATAGAACTTCATAAACCATTGGGATTGAGGCACCCTTTAAGTATTCCTGAGTGGAAGTGGGATAGTATCTCTATGAATTTTATAGAAGATTTGCCTAAAACCACTAAAGAAAGTGATTTGATTTGGGTTATAGTGGATATGCTGACTAAGTCAGCTCATTTTGTCCTGATAAAGATCACCTACCCATTGCAGAAGCTGGCCAACATTTATATAGGTGAGATAATGAGATTGTATGGAATTCCCTCTAGCATTATTTCAGATAGAGACTCGAGGTTCACCTCAGGATTTTGGAAAAGTTTGCAAGAAGTATTGGGAACCAAACTAAGGTTGAGTTCTGCTTACCATCCTCAGAATAAGGGTCAGAAGGAGAAAACTATCTAGTCTTTAGAAGATCTATTAAGAGCATGTGTTCTACATCAAGAGGGTGGTTAGGATAGTTATTTGTCGCTAATTGAGTTTAACTATAACAATAGTTTTCATTCCAGCATCAGAATGACACCTTTTGAAGCCTTATATGGGAGGAGGTGTATGACATCCTTATGTGGATATGAATCTGGTGAAAGCAATGTGTTAGGCCCAGAAATAGTGCAGCAAACTACCAAAAAGGTTAAGATGATTCAGGAAAATACGAGGGCATCACAGAGTATACAAAAGAGTTATCATGATAAGTGGGGGAAAATCTTCGGATTTCAGGAAGGAGATCATGTGTTCTTGAGAGTCACTCTCGTGACTAGGGATGGTCGAGTGTTAAAGTGTCGAAAGTTTACTCTTTGTTTTATTGGTCCTTATCAAATCCTTAAAAGAGTCGACGAATTTGCCTACCAAGTTGCATTACCCTCATCTCTAAAACCTCCATAGTGTCTTCCGCGACTCTCAACTTTGTAAGTATATTTCTGACATGTCTCATGTGATTCAATTAGATGATGTACAAATAAGAGATAACCAAACTTATGAAACATCACCTTTGAGAATTGAAGATCGAGAGGTATAGCACTTAAGGGGTAAAGAAATCCCTTTGGTGAAGGATGTGTGGGGAGGCTCTGTTGAGGGTAGTGTGACTTGGGAGCTAGAGAGTCAGATGAAGGAGTCTTATCCATATTTTTTCATCTCAAGTAAATTTCGAGGATGAAAATTCAATAAGGGGGGAGATTTATAAAACCCCGAATTTTTAAATAAGAATTTTTATTCGATTTTTTAAGTTTATTGTGATTATTAATAATTCGATTTTTATAGTGATATTGGTGTAGAAATAATTGAAATATTGGAAAAAATGAAGGTAATAATTAATTAATGAAATTTTGGAGTTAATAATAATAGTTAATAAAATAAAGGGTTGAGGTGATTTAAGAAATTATGACAAGTCTCACCCAACTGACGGGTATCTACCTAGACATTCATTGAGTGACTGATGTCAGTAATACTGACAAGCGCCTACCCAGACCATTATTTCATGATGACGGGTGCCCTTCGACAGTCAGCGATTGACGGTTAACCCCAAGGGGGTGACGGTCGTCATGGCCACAACGGTCAGACCGTCGACCCCTGTCTGATCCATTTTTCATGTTTAGCATGATTTTTCGTGGAGATTCTGATTCCTCAACATATTTCAGACTGTTTTAAGTCATAAGTGTTAGGTATTGAGTCTGTGATGTGATGCGTGTTATCCTCAAGTATACGGATTACGTCAGAGTAATATAAAAGATTTATCGATCACACGGAGACCAATGTCAACCTATCGATTACTATTGTTACGTTGTTTATCTAAGGCTAATAAATATCAGGGTAAAAGTTTTCTATAGAACGAAAATAGAATTAAATCAGATAAATACTATACTGGAATGTAATTCACATCAATCAAACAATACTCCTATCATCTAAATAGTAACACTTATGGGGCAATGTTTTCTTCTTTGAAAAAAAGTTAATTAAAAAGGATCTGCCGCGTTAGCGTGATCGGAACCAGACCTAACCTTTAATCTATACCAGCTGCTCACGCTGCACCGGTCGTTCTCTGCGTTAAAGTGATAAAGTCCTTTTTTATGTAATTACCTCTAAGACTTAGTTAAAAAGTGCTTTCGATTGAAAATATTTTATACCAAAGGGTTTCCGGCATATGCTCGGCCAACCGGATCCTAAAACTATAAACGCGTCTGCAAATAGTTTAAAACCTCTTTCTAATAATATAAAACTTTCCTAGTTAATCAATAAAGCGCTTCCACTGTATTTATCAATTAACAACTAACAAACTCTTTTATAAAATGTCGGACGACTTTCGATCTTACCCAATCTAGTCACAGTCATTACACAAATAAAAACACGGTCTCATTTACATAATGACCAATCAATTGAAGATCAGAAGAGTTTAATTAAAATAAAAAACAGCCCCTAAAGTATTTCTAAAGAGATGACATGTGGATACCGTCGGAACGACGATCCTCACATCCCAGCACAAGGGATTTAGCTGGACATGGTGTTTAAAGACATAACAATAAATTGGTTTGCAAAGTAAAGTATTTGTAATATAAAAACGTGTGAAATGTGAGAGTATATTTTGAGAGAGTGAACACAAGTGTCACGCTTACGTTCAGTTCCAAAAGATAGAGATCACACAGACAAATAAAATAATAAGGTAATGGCAGAGACAGAAAATAAACGAATATAAAGCAGTGCAGGAAAATAAATTAATATAAAAGCAATGCGGAATATAATAAAATGTAATTAATTAAAGAAACCTGCTCCAAAGCGGAGATTGAATCTGGTACAGAGCTGGAAAGTAAATTGCGGGAAAGTAAATAACTTCTAACTATGATTGCTCCAATTTCACTAACAATTATAGTGCAACAACCCCTCGATATGACGAATTCTTGCTTTACATAATGAACTTTATGCCTAAGGTTAAAAACTAAGATTGAATGAAAATAAAAGTGAAAATACAAGGCCTATTTATAGTGGTCGTGAAGCTGTAACTGCCATACGACATTATGGAAAAACGGCTAAACAATAATTTCCTTCGTGTGTAACTGCCTTTAACGTTTCTGACTGTTTGCATGTTACAACGGTCAGCGCCCGCCGACCCCTACTCCGCGTCCGCCGAGTGTGTCCATGGAATAAAACGTATTTTGAGACCGTTGGAATGTGGGCGAAATCCACTACTCAAAAGGCGTTCCCTATGGCGTTCGCTGAATGAAACGATTAGTGTATAATTTGCACAGGAAATCTCCGTTTTAGCCTCTTTTTGCGTCGTTTCTTCACTGTAAGCTCAAATCAGGCAATGTATCTGAAAGTAAAACAAAATACCATAATACATGGGAAAATAACAAATAAAAAACTAAAAACATGTGCAATCGGAGTCAAATATACAGTGTGATTTGGTGTTATCAAATTCTCCCACACTTAAACCTTTGCTTGTCCTCAAGCAAACTCTCATAAGAAAAAGAAAAATAGCAAACATACAAGTATCTAATCCGGGCTAAGAACTTAAGTTTGATCAATGATACATCAGTAGGTACTAACTCATGAACCAAGGGTATCGAATGACACTTTTCGCGATTTGCGGGCATAAGTTTCTCTCTTATACAAACCAATCCAAACCATGATGTTATACTTAGGCGTATCTTACTCATTCCTTTCTTACCCCTTTTCATTCAAGCGCACTCACATTAAGCCCGTTATCTTTCACTCGCATGGTGAACATAACCTGTGGTAATCCTGATCCTTTTATATCAATGGTTTGATACTTTTTGCAATTTTATTCTTTTTGGATATATAATTTTTCTTGCAAATTTTTTTTTTCTAAAGATACTTTAGCATCTTCTTGGATTTTTCTTTTTCTTTTCTTTTTCTTTTTGTTTTTGCAGGATCTTACCTATTTGCATCGGTTTGTCACTTAGCGGTGGCCAAGATGGTGCTGACTGCTAGAATAAACTACTTAAGGGTAAGTGATGAAGGGTGAGATTTTAAGGCCACCGTATAAGAAAAACTGGATAAGCCCCTATATTTGAGAAACTTACGGTGTAAAAACGATATCGATCTTTCAAAAAGTTTTCCCAAGCCTTTGCAAATGATACTTACTTGTCCTAATAGCCCAAATTTTCAAAATAAATGTTGTTTTCTTTGTTCAAAAGAAAAATTAATTTTTGTTAAGGCTCAAGAAATGGGAAAATAGACAAACTCACACTAAATGACTCGTCGAGCACATGTGAAACTTTTTTAGAACAAACAAAACTATACTAGAAAGCAATAATAAAATAGAAATGGTAAAAACAAGTAAAAACAGTAAATATCTCCTCCCACACTTAAACTGAACATTGTCCTCAATGTTTCGATAAAAGTAAGAAAGGGGTAGGTGAAACCTGGCAATCAATCATGTCGACCACTGGGGCCATCACCATCATGCTCTGAACGCCTAGGACGATGGCTCCTACTGCGATGTCTGGTGGTATGTGACAGCTCCATCTGCCCAATCCTCTTTATCAGGGAGGCATTTTGATCTCTAAGTGCTTGGAAACTCTCAAGAGTGGATTGTTGTGACTCCCGCATAAAATCTATCATCTCCTGCTGTTGTTGGTACATGGCATAGAACATGCCATCACACTCTTCTTCTCTAGCTTGTTGTGCTTGCCACATTTCTTCGGTGATATAAAATCCGAAAGAAGTACCTGCAGGATGGTTAGTAATAGGTGGGGTGTGTGCAGGTGATACAGGAATAGGAGACTGCTCCATACGGTCATACTCATCATCAGTCTTGTTTCCTTCATCCTCGGGGATGTTTGGTAATAACGGACCTAAAATAGGAGCAGCCCTCAAATCATAGAGCCAGTTTCCTCTTTGGCGCACATCAGTGCGTCTTGACCAAGGTAAAGCGACACTTGGGACAGCAGCGTTGCGAACCATGAGGATATAACCTCCTTCCGACCTCGCTTTGCATAAATGCATATCTCGCAGAAATCTTAAATCAATGATGCGAGGCGGGAGTGGTTCTAATATGGCCAACTCGGTGTCCAGGTTAGAGGAATAGACAGTAGTCCTTTCAGGATAGGGTGTAGGATGGTACTCAGGCACAGGTGGGGTCCTAGGTCGGATGGGTGTCTCGTCTTGACCTTCCAAAACATATGACCAGTTAGCTTTATCGTGGATACTTGTCCGGGTATGGTTTGGCAAACTAAAGTAGTGAACAACTTCGTTGTCTATCAAGAGCTTATATTTATCGGCACTAAAGAATGTTCTCCTGATGAGGCCACGGTCAAGGCAATGATTAATGTCAATTAAGGTGTAGCCACAATTGGAGGTAAGATGAGTTAGCTTGCTTGCTAGACCTAGGGCATAGGCTATGTGTGTAACAGTACTGCCTACATGGATGGGTCCTCTGGTATATTCAGCATTCAAGTATAGGTTATACATCAAAAAATTACCACAGGCTAAAGGGCGTGACTCAGCTGTATAAAAGAGCATCAGAATCTTTTCTGCAGTAACCTGGTTCTCGGTTTCACTTCTACCAAAGAAAGTTTCGGCTAGGATCATTTGGAAATAATGGAAAACTGGGTTGTGGATTTTGTTTGCTAATTGGGTGGAAGGATCAGGTCCTCCTCCACCGGTGATTTTGCTCCAGAATATGTCAAGCTCATCCTGCATAACATTGACTTCATGCATAAAATGGATGACATCCATGCCATACTGAAAACCAAGTAATCCAGCAAAATCCTTGTGGTTAAGTGCATACTCGTTCCCAAATAGTCTGAATCTTATGCTTCCACTGTTGTAACCTCTTCCACTGTAGGGGCCATAAATGAGTGAACTGAGGAACTCTAAGGTTAGATGCTTATAGGTTACATTCATTGCTTCAGAATACTCATCCCACTGGAGCTGGTGACAAAGGTACCTCACACTAGCCTCAATACCTAAGGTCGTTAGACAGTTTGGGTCAGGGTACCTAGTGGGTAATATTGGTCTCTCAGAAAGGACTACATATTTTTTCCTCTGTGTGTCATCTCTGAACACGATGTGCATGTCATCATAGCTCTGCATCCTGAAAAGAAAGTTAGTGTAGAATATCTGAGATGATGTGATCTGTAACCTGTAAACATAGACATTTCATAAGTTAGTCCAGTTAGTCAAATAATATAAATCTTTTTCTTTTTTTTCTGAAATAAATTATATGCATAGATAAAAATATAATGAAAAGAAAGTCGTGGGTTGCCTCCCACGCAGCGCTTGTTTTACGTCGTTAGCTGGACGAATGTAAAACTTACGTTGTGGATGTTGCTATAGGTGGGTCTATCAAAGTGTGACTAGAGTAGTAGGTAGGGATATCACCTCCATAGTAGAGTTTTAATCTTTGTCCATTTACTAAAAAGGGACTACATGAATGATTTGCAATTTCAAATGCTCCAGATTTTAGGACTTTGGTGACCTCATAGGGTCCAGTCCACCTCGAGCGTAACTTACTTGGAAACAATCGTAACCTAGAATTGAAAAGAAGTACAGGATCGCCTACGTTGAACTCTTTTTTGGCAATCCTTTTGTCGTGTCATGCTTTGGTTCTTTCTTTATATATTACGGCATTTTCATAAGCATTTCGGCGTAATTCTTCTAATTTGTGAATATCTAGAATGCGTTTATCTCCGGTTGTTAAGTAATCCATATTAAGAGCTTTTATGGCCCAATAGGCCTTATGTTCAAGCTCGAAAGGTAAATGGCAAGATTTCCCGTAGACTAATTGATATGGGGTTGTTCCTATAGGGGTTTTAAACGCGGTTATGTAAGCCCACAAGGCCTCCTGTAGTCTTAAGGACCAATCTTTTCTAGAGATTGATACGGTTTTCTCTAAGATTTGTTTTATTTCCCTATTTGATACTTCTACTTGTCCACTAGTCTGCGGGTGATAAGGTGTGGCTACTCTGTGTTTAACTCCGTACTTCTTTAAAAGGTTTTCGAATATCCTAGATATGAAGTGCGATCCTCCATCGCTTATAACTAATCGAGGTACCCCAAACCTAGGGAATATATAGTTTTTAAACAGTTTAATGACTACGCGAGTATCGTTTGTGGGTGAAGCTATAGCTTCAATCCATTTGGATACGTAATCAACAGCTACGAGGATATACTTGTTTCCCATCGAAGATGGAAAAGGTCCCATAAAATCTATACCCCAAACATCAAAGAGTTCTACCTCTTGAATATTTCTCAGAGGCATTTCATCTCTTCTTGAGACGTTACCAGTGCGTTGGCATCTTTCACATCTTACAATGTAGGCATGAACATCGCGCCATAAATTTGGCCAGAAAAGACCTGCTTGAAGTATTTTAGCGCATGTTTTGGATGAGCCTAGATGTCCACCATATGGTGAAGAGTGACAATGTTTAATTATAGTTTCTACTTCTTCTTCAGGGACACAGCGACGGAAAATGTCATATGCGCCTATTTTGAATAAGAGAGGTTAGTCCCAATAGAAGTGTTTCACGTCATGAAATAATTTCTTCTTCTGTTGGTAATTTAGATTAGGTGGTATGATATCAGCTGCTAGATAGTTAACAAAATCTGCTTACCAAGGTATGGTTGTCACTACGAAAGCTTTTTCAATGTCTAATTCTAAATAGGGGTCAGGATCATCATCATGGATGGTTCTAACTGCTCCTACTAATCTATCGTATGCGAAATCATCATTGATAGGAACAAGATCTGGCTTTAGATATTCAAGCCTTGAAAGGTGGTCAGCGACCACATTTTCGGTGCCTTTCTTATCTTGGATCTCCAAATCAAATTCTTGAAGTAAAAGGATCCAGCGTAGCAATCTAGGCTTAGCATCCTTTTTGCTTAATAGATATCTTATTGCAGCATGATCAGTGTAGACTATGATTTTTGCTCCTACTAAATAGGATCAGAATTTGTCGATTGCAAAGACTACTGCCAAGAGTTCCTTCTCGGTTGTGGCATAATTAAGCTGAGCCGCATCTAAAGTTCTACTGGTGTAGTAAATTACATGGAGTTTCTTATCCTTCTTTTGTCCTAAAACAGTGCCAATAGCGTAATCGCTAGCATCACACATAATTTCAAAAGGTTGGTTCCAATCAGGAGGTTGAATGATGGGTGCTGAAATCAGTGCTTATTTTAGGTATTTAAAGGCTTCAAGACATTTATCATCGAATTTGAATTCGGCATCTTTCATAAGTAAGTTGGTTAATAATTTAGTTATTTTGGAGAAGTCTTTAATGAAGCGTCGGTAGAAACCGGCGTGTCCAAGAAAACTTCGGATTTCTCTAATGGTTTTAGGTGGTTGGAGGTTTTCTATTACTTCTATTTTAGCTTTATCAACCTCAATGCCTTTTTCGGATACTATGTGTCCTAGTACTATGCCTTCAGTCACCATAAAATGGCATTTTTCCCAGTTTAGAACGAGGTTAACTTCTACGCATCTCTCCAGGATTTTCTCGAGGTTTGTTATACTTCCATGATCTCATTAAGGAAATCTGCGAAGATTGACATCATACAGCGTTGGAAGGTAGTTGGGGCATTGCATAGTCCAAATGGCATTCGTCTGTAAGCAAATGTTCCATAGGGACATGTAAAGGTTGTTTTCTCTTGATCATCAGGGTGAATGGGTATTTGGAAGAATCCTGAGCATCCATCTAAATAACAAAAGTAAGAATGCCTAGCTAAACGTTCGAGCATTTGGTCTATGAATGGAAGTGGGAAGTGATCTTTCCTAGTTACCTTATTGAGCTTCCTGTAATCGATACACATCCGCCAACCATTTTCTATACGTTTGGCTATTTGTTCTCCTTTTTCATTTTGTACAACGGTGACACCTCCTTTCTTAGGTACCACATGTACGGGGCTTAACCATTTACTATCGGATATTTGGTATATTATTCCAGCCTCTAACAACTTTAACACTTCCTTTTTTACTACGTCACTCATTATAGGATTTATCCTTCGTTGATGTTCTCTGGAGGGTTTTGCGTCTTCCTCCAGCATAATTCGGTGCATACACACGGAAGGACTTATTCCTTTGAGATCGGAGATATTATAACCTAGAGCTGAGGGATATTTTCTTAAAACATCTAAGAGTTGATTATTTTCAGGACCATCAAACGTGCCACTGACTATGACTGGGCGGTTTAATTCTTTGTCTAAGAACTCGTATCTTAAATTCTTAGGAAGCTCCTTAAGCTCTATAAATGGTTTTTTCGGACATGGCATATGATCTGGGGTAAGTGCCAAGCATTCGTAAAGAATGTTATCTATGTAAGGTTCAGATAAGCGTTCAAATCCGTCGTCCTCCATAATGGGGATCGAAGGTAGTTTGATGGTTTCTACTGGATCTTCTTTATCCAGTTCTCTTATGCATTCATCAATTATATCGATGACATAACATGAGTCATCTATGGCTGGTGCATTTAAAAATTGGGATAGTATAAATTCTACTTTTTCATTACCTACCTCGAATGTCATTTTTCCTTTTTGACGTCTATTATAGCTCCAGCTGTTGATAAGAAGGGTCTACCTAAAAGGATTGGGATCTCATCGTCTTCCTTAATGTCCATTACGACGAAATCTGTTGGAATATAAAGTTTACCAAGCCTAACTAACTGATCTGTCGGCTAATTGGAGAGACATCCTAGTCAGTTGCATTTCTCCTAGGTTTAACCTTTTACAAACGGCTAAAGGCATTAAGCTTACACTTGCTCCTAAGTCCATAAGTGCTTTATCAATAACTTGGTTTCCCAAAACACAAGGTATAGAGAAACTTCCTGGGTCTTTCTCTTTCTTAGCAAGCTTATTCTCAGCAATTGAATTACATTCTATAGGTTTAGGATCATCTAATCTTTGTTTATTGGTTAGAATGTCTTTAAGGAATTTGGCATAAGATGGTATTTGGGTAATAACTTCTATAAATGGAATCTCTACGTGGAGTTTCTCAATCACTTTATGAATTTCTTATATTAGTTATCTACTTTGGTTTGTTTAAGTCTTTGTGGGTATGGAATCGGAGGTTTGTAAGGAGAAGGTGGTACATAAACTTTTTCATTCTCTTCTCTTTCCTTCTCCTTAACTTCCGTATCTTTAGATTTCTTAGGTTCCACCGATTTCTCAACTTCTTTCTCAGGTGTGTTCACAACTTCTTTCCTAGGAGGTTCTGGATTATTCAACCTGGAGTTTGTAGGCCCATCGTAAGTGGTCCCACTCCTTAAGGCGGTAGCAATTGCGTGCCCTTTAGGATTAGGTTGAGGTTGTCCAGGGAATTTTCCTCCTGGTGTAGCATGAGTAGATTGTTGTTGTGCTACTTGAGCGATTTGGGTTTCAAGCATTTTGTTATGGGTAATTACAGAATCGAGTTTAGTACCCAACTAAGTAATTAGTCCATTCATATGAATGTTTTGGTTCATGAAATCCTTGTTCTGCTGTAATTGAGCTGAGATGAATTCATCCATCTTTTTCTCAAAATTTGATTTCTGAGGGGCATATGGTGCAGATTGGTTGGGTCTTTGAGTTTGGAAACCGGGTGGTCTTTGAGGTGTTGAATTTTGAGTAGGGTTATTATTCTTGTAGGAAAAATTTGGGTGATTCCTCCATCCAGGGTTGTATGTGTTTGAATAAGGGTTTCCTTGGGCGTAATTAACCTGATATGTGGTACTCTCGGCTAAAAGGTTGCATTCAGCTACAGTATGTCCTGAGGTTCCACAGATTTCACATCCGGATTGTATAGATACTATGGTTGTTGTGGGGTTTATAGTTAGGTTTTCTACCTTTTGAGCTATAGCATCCATCATTGCGTTCATATGGTCAAAACAACTAACTTCATACACACCTCCTTTGGTCTCTTTCTTCTCCACCCGTGCTCGTTCGGTTCCCCATTGGTAATGGTTTTGTGCCATATCTTCAATGAGAGCGCTAGCCTCGGGGTAGGGTTTGTTATTAGAGCGCCACTAGCGGCAGCGTCTATGGTCATCTTAGTGTTGTACATGAGTCCATTATAAAAGGTATGGATTATGAGTCATTGTTCTAAGCCATGACGTAGACATGCTCTTAATAGTTCCTTATATCTCTCCCAAGCATCGAAAAGTGATTCTCCCTCGCTTTGGGTAAATCGAGTTATTTGGTTTCGTAGAACAGCAGTTTTACTCGGTGGAAAGTATCTAGCAAGGAATACTTTCTTTAGGTCATTCCAAGTGGTTATAGAGTTGGCTGGAAGGGAATCTAACCATGATCAGGCTCTATCTCTGAGGGAAAATGGGAATAGTCTTAGACGTATTGCCTCAGGAGGAGCTCTGTTTGCTTTTAAGGTATCGACTAGTTGAATAAAGACTTTAAGATGTTGGTTCGGGTTTTCCGTAGGAAGACCTGCGAACTGGTTCTGTTGTACTAATTGTAACAGAGATGGTTTTAATTCAAAGTTATTGGCTGGTATAGCTGGGTTAACTATACTAGAATGAGGTTCTTCGTTAGAGGGTAGGGCGAAATCCTTAAGAGGTTTAGCGTTTTCTTCGTCTGCCATTGCTCTTTTGAGTTTTCGAAGTAAAAGACGAGCTCGGGCGTAACGTTCAGGTTCTTCTAATGGATCAACTAAGTTTTTGGTACTGCGAGTTCTTCGTATTTACCGGCTAAGGGATGCCTTAGTCTAGACGGTGTAACAACAGGGTATGAAATTTTGACGTAATTGGTCCCCGGCAATGGCGCCAAAAACTTGATGCGTGTTATCTACAAGTATACGGATTACGTCAGAGTAATATAAAAGATTTATCGATCCCACAGAGACCAATGTCAATCTATCGATTACTATAGTTACGTTGTTTATCTAAGGCAAATAAATCTCAGGGTAAAAGTTTTCTATAGAACGAAAATAGAATTAAATCAGATAAATACTATACTGGAATGTAATTCACATCAATCAAACAATACTCCTATCATCTAAATAGTAACACTTACGGGGCAATGTTTTCTTCTTTGAAAAAGAGTTAATTAAAAAGGATTTGCCGCGTTAGCGTGATCGGAACCAGACCTAACCTTTAATCTATACTAGCCGCTCACGCTGCACCGGTCGTTCTCTGCGTTAAAGTGATAAAGTCCTTTTTTATGTAATTACCTCTAAGACTTAGTTAAAAAGTGCTTTCGATTGAAAATATTTTATACTAAAGGGTTTCCGGTATATGCTCGGCCAACCGGATCCTAAATCTATAAACGCGTCCGCAAATAGTTTAAAACCTCTTTCTAATAATATAAAACTTTCCTAGTTAATCAATAAAGCGCTTCCGCTGTATTTATCAATTAACAACTAACAAACTCTTTTCTAAAATGTCGGACAGCTTTCGATCTTACCCGATCTAGTCACAGTCATTACGCAAATAAAAACACGGTCTCATTTACGTAATGACCGATCAATTGAAGTTCAGAAGAGTTTAATTAAAATAAAAAACATCCCCTAAAGTATTTCTAAAGAGATGACATACGGAGTACCGTCGGAACGGGGATCCTCACATCCCGGCACAAGGGATTTAGCTGGACATGGTGTTTAAAGACATAGCAATAAATTGGTTTGCAAAGTAAAGTATTTGTAAGATAAAAACGTGTGAAATTTGAGAGTATTTTTGAGAGAGTGAACACAAGTGTCACGCTTAAGTTCAATTCCAAAAGATACAGATCACACAGACAAATAAAATAATAAGGTAATGGCAGAGACAGAAAATAAACGAATATAAAGCAGTGCAGGAAAATAAATTAATATAAAAGCGATGCGGAATATAATAAAATGTAATTAATAAAAGAAAACTGCTCCAAAGCGGAGACTAAATCTGGTACAGAGCTGGAAAGTAAATTGCGGGAAAGTAAATAACTTCTAACTATGATTGCTTCAATCTCACTAACAACTATAGTGCAACAACCCCTCGATATGACGGATTCTTGCTTTACAGAATGAACTTTATGCCTAAGGTTGAAAACTAAGATTGGATGAAAATAAAAGTGAAAATACAAGGCCTATTTATAGTGGTCATGAAGCTGTAACTACCATACGACGTTATGGAAAAACGGCTAAACAATAATTTCCTTTGTGTGTAACTGCCTCTAACGTTTCTAACTGTTTGCATGTTACATCGGTCAGCACCCGCCGACCCCTACTCCGCGTCCGCCGAGTGTGTCCATGGAATAAAATGTATTTTGAGACCGTTGGAATGTGGACAAAATCCACTACTCAAAAGGCGTTCCCTATGGCGTTCGCTGAATGAAACGATTAGTGTATAATTTGCACAGGAAATCTCCGTTTTAGCCTCTTTTTGCGTCGTTTCTTCACTGTAAGCTCAAATCAGGCAATGTATCTGAAAGTAAAACAAAATACCATAATACATGGGAAAATAACAAATAAAAAACTAAAAACATGTGCAATCAGAGTCAAATATACAGTGTGATTTGGTGTTATCATGATGGCCAAAAATTAATTGATGGTCTCCTCTTGAGTAAGAGATGTGAAAATTATGTAATCATGCAATGATGAAAGTCTAGTGTTTAAATAATCATAAGTAGACTCACGCCGTGAATATCATAGATATGAGTATTATTCTGGTAATATGTATGTGAGACAAGTAAAAAAATTAGGATGTAAGTCCGGTGTTAATACGATAATCTTAGATTATGTGAAAGACTTGTCAATACCATATGATTCGGTAAGAATCGATGTCTTGTGTGTTTAGGTTCGGCGAGAATTGATGTTATTTGTATGTGAGATATTCGATTGAACTCTAGTATGGTCGAAAGGTAGCTTCTTGGTTCGACAATTCGAAAGAATCTTAGCATGTCGTCGAAGTCTGGTTACATGATGTAGTCGAAGTATGCTAGGAATGTTATCATGTCGAATAAGGCCTTGGTTGTATGTTCAATTGTTTAAGTTAGCTTGTTCCCTAAGTTAGCTTGTGTAATGGGCATGTGTATAAAAGCCCATTAGGTTAGTATGTTAGTTTTCTTATAAATAGCATGGTAATCTCTCATCTTTGTAGAGTGGTGCAAATCCTAATTAGGGTGAGAGAGGTTATTTGCTATTTTGTAACACTTGTAATCTTGTTTCAAATAGAAAGTAAAAAATAGCAGTTTATAACCAATTTCATTTTGTTTTTCTTGTTTCCCTTTTTTCTACCCTTGTGGGTTTCTTGCTGATTAAGAAATCTATTATACTTTGTTATTCAGAATCAATTTTCACAACAATATGGTGCGGTGAGCGTGGAGAAGATGTTGTCAGCAAAGTATGAGATTGAAAAGTTCACCAGAGTGAACAATTTTGGTCTATGGCGCTTGAAGATGAAATCCCTACTGGTTCAACAGGGTTGTTTAGAAGCGTTGAACAGAGCTAGAACCATGGACGTTGCGTTAACGGACAAAGAAAAAATGACTATGGTAGAGAAAGCCCACAGCGCCATCTTATTGAGCATTGGTAATAAGGTTCTTTGATGGGTTTCGAAGGAGATGGCGACGTCTGAGTTATGGGTGAAACTCGAAAGTTTGTACATGACCAAATCGTTGGTCAATCGCCTCTACCTGAAGCAAGCTCTGTATTCATTCAAGATGAGTGAAGACAAAATTCTGGCTAAGCAGTTGGATATGTTCAACAAGATCATTTTTTATCTTGAAAATATTGATGTCAAGATTGAGGATGAAGATCAAGCGCTATTGTTGTTGTGTGATTTGCCCATATCACATGTTCACTTCAAAGAAACTTTCTTGTATGGAAGAGAGTCTCTAAACTTTGAAGAAGTTCAATCAGCCTTGTATTATAAGGATTGAACGAACGAAAGGAACACAAGCCATCTTCGATTGGTGAAGGTATGTCGGTTAAGGTGAAATTCACAAAGAGAGATGACAAGTTCGACAAGAAGAAGTGTAAAAGTCAGCAGAAGTCTTATAGTGGTGATGCATCTGGTATTCGATGTTATCATTGTAAGAAAGAGGTTAATACAAGAAAAATGTGCCTTGAATGCCTGAAAGATCATGGAGGTAAGGATAATGGCAACGCAATCATTGTTCAAGATGATTTTGACGCATCTGATGTTCTTGTGCTTTCAAGCGGTGACTCAAGTAAAGAGTGGATTATCGATTCGGGTTGCACTTGGCACATGACTCCAAACAAAGACTTGTTCTAAGAACTATGTGATCAAGATGGTGGATATGTATTAATTGGAAACAATAAAGCTTGCAAGATTGCAGGTGTTGGATCTGTGGGATTTAAGCACTATGATGAGTCAATAAGGTTGTTGACTAAAGTCAGGTATGTACCTGTTTTGAAGCAAATTTTGACTTCTCTTGGTGAATTCGACAAGAAAGGATATGTTTTCAAAGGAGAGAAAAGTATTCTGAAAGTCATGAAGGGGTCAAAGGAAGTCTTAAGACGCGTGAAGAAACAAGGCTTGTATACCCTTAAGGCTGAAGTTGTAAGTGGTTCTGCAGATATTGTATCCACGAAACCTTTGTCGAAGATAGAAATCTGGCACATGAGATTGGGTCATGTCAGTGAAAGGGGTATGGTCAAACTGGGGAAACAAAATCTGCTTGGTGGAGACAAAGTAGAAAAGCTGAAGTTTTGTGAACCAATGTACTTGGAAAATCATGTAGAATGAAGTTCAACAAAGGCAAACAAAGAACACGTGGATCCCTTTATTACATCCATGCTGATCTTTGAGGCCTGCAAGGTACGCATCACATTCAGGAGCAAGGTATTTTCTATCCATAGTTAATGATTGTTCCAGAAAGTTATGGGTATTCATCCAGAAGACTAATGATGAAACTTTTGAGAATTTCAAAAGCTGGAAGACTCTGGTCGAAAATCAAACTGGCAGAAAGGTTAAGAGGTTGAGAACCGACAATGGCCATGAATTTTGCAATGAGGCGTTCGACAATTTTTTGCACCCTCTTGTATTGCAAGGCACAAAAGTACTGCAGGTACTCCCCAACAAAATGGTTTGGATGAAAGTTTTAATTGAACCATTTTGGAAAGAGTTAGATGCATGTTGACTAGTGCTGGGTTAAAGAATGTGTTTAGGGCAGAGGCTGTTTCGACAGCAAAATATCTTATAAACAGACGTCCTTCGAATACGTTAGATATGAAGACACCTGAAGAAGTTTGGTCGGGACATCCATCAGATCTCGACAAACTTAAAGTATTTAGTTGCATAGCCTATGCTCACATTAGAAAAGACAAGGTTGAACCTAGAGCTCTGAAATGTATGTTCCTTGGATACCCTGAAGGAGTCAAAGTTTATAGGCTATGGTGCCTAGAGTCAGGTCACAGAAGGTGTATCACAAGTCGAGATGTAGTTTTCAATGAGATTGAGATGACTTTCAAGAAAACTAATGACATTGGTTGAAGTTTGAAAATATCTGAAGAAGAGATGGAATAGGAAGAGATTCCTGTTGAGGTGGATCATAGTGATGCTGAATTGCATGACCCAGATGAAGTCGAAGAAGATATAGAAGCTGCTGTCGAAACTGAAGAAACTGTTGATGACTACCTGTTGGCAAGAGATAGGTCGAAAAGAGTCATCAAGCCTCCTCAAATACTTGGGTATGCATATCTTATAGCCTATGCCTTAATATCTGCAAGTGAGGTTCTGGACAAAGAACCTAGAGACTATAAGGAAGTTATGAGAAGTCGAAATAAGACTAAATGGCTAAAGGCCATAGATGATCAGATAAAGTCTCTTCATGATAACCATACTTGGGAACTAATAAAGAAACTTGTTGGAGCCAGGTTAGTTAGCTGTAAGTGGACTTTCAAAGTTAAGGAAGGAATCGAATGAGTGACGTTGAAGAGATACAAGGCAAGATTAGTCACAAGGGATTTCACTCAGAAAGAAGTTATTGACTTCAATGATATGTTCTCTCCTATTGTGAAGCACAAGTACATTCAAATATTGCTTGCCATGGTGGTACAATTCGACCTGGAACTGGAACAAATGGATGTGAAGACTGCTTTCTTGTATGGAGATTTAAATGAAACAATCCTTATGAGGCAACCTGAAGGGTGTGTAGAAAAGGGAAAGGAAGATTATGTGTGCAAGTGTTAGCTCCTAATTTCGACGCTACCTGTTTCAAACAAATTTGGCTTTAAAGAAGTTGTGTTGTTCTTTAAAAATAAATAAGCTAAAAGAAAAAAGAGGCTTCGACCATACTTTGTGAAAGCTTGGGTCGAAGAAAGGAGTCTTGAGACTTCAAGTATTTCTAAGTCTAGGAAGTCAGTTTGACGGGATGATGCGCTGTAGTTACAAATAATTAGTGGAGGGAATTTTCTACTGTTTTGAATTTGAAAAGAAGACAAGTGGCGAAGATACAGAAGTTGAAGACATGCAAAGTGCCAAGTGGCGTGTTTTAGGAGTAAACTGTCAAATGGTGGTTATTTTAGAGTATTATAAATAGGTTAGTTCTAGAGTTAGAATGTGTGTTAAAAATCGTGTTGTACAAGTAACTCGATAATCACTCAAAGTATCCAGCGTGTAGAGAAAAGGGTGAAGCGAGAATGTACGTGATTGTAATCACCATTGTCTTTCATTGCAATGCAATTTACTTTAAAGTTTCTACCTTAGATCCTTTACTTTGAAGTCCTTTAATTCAGTCTTTTACTTCTAAGCATTTTACATTACAAAGTTTTTACTTTGCAGTTCTTACATTATAAAGCTTTTACCTTCAAGCATTTATATTTCTGCAGTTTATTCAAGATTTTATGCGCTTCTTTTACCCTTTAAAGTTCAATCTTTATCAAACTTTTCTTTACATTTCAGTCTTTCTTTAAGTTTCTTGTTTCGACCCAAACGTTTTCTTGCTTCTTATTACTTTTCATTCACATTTCAAAACATCCTTTTTGCACGCAAGCATTGTCGGAGTGTTTGTTTTATGCATTAGTGAAACATTTTAAATACACTCATAGCACATGTCCTAGGATCAATCTGATCGATCCTGTAAGTTACTAGAACTTTGTTGTTTTAGAATATCAGCGGTTGTTTACCAATTTCCAGGGTAAAAAAATTGGCACGCCCAGTGGGACTGTGCTAAACGTGTATTTGGAAGTTTGTAACTTTTAAATAACTGTCAAAAGGAAGTTTTATAACTGCCTTTTTGAAATTTTTTCGTTTCATTGGTCGAGATTTTGGCAAACTTCATTGTATGCACTTGAGAAGTGGAAAGGTAGCTAATTCAAACGAATATAGACCAAAGAGAAGAAACACGAGGAAAATGGCATCTAGCCAAGGGAATCCAAACCCCAGTTCTGCTGGGATGAATCCTCAACTAAGCAGTTCAAGCGCTCAGAACTGCACCATCAATCCTCAAGAATTACCAAGAAGTACTGTGGCGCCAACTCCGGTTCCTTCGTCGGGAGGGCCAACAATATCAACCATGGTGACAGAGCCAATGCCTTCGACAGCGGTAACAGGGGCGACATATGTGAGGCCTTACACACAGCCAGTCCTGGAGTACATTGGCCCATCAGTGACAAATCCTCAGACTCCACCAGGAGGAATTTCGACGTTTAGGCAATTTCCTCCCCCAGGATTTTCACAGCCTCTGCCTAGGAACCCAATCTATGGCATACCAACGTCGATGATGCAGAATTTGCCTAATGCACCCCCAGTATTTTCAGAGAATGTGATATCTTCCCCTTTACAGGAGTCAGGTTCTGGAATTAATATGGGTCAAAATAGCCAGTCTATAGGTGTGGGATATTCTGCTCAAGGGCCCAGCTTAACAAACGAATCTGCAGCATATTTGAGGCAACAGATGGATAAGAGCAACATGCAAATGGTACACACTTTGTCTCAGACAATGGGAGAGATTTTCCAGCCATTGATCCTGAATACTACTCAAACCAATCAAATGATGACAGCCCAGATGACGCGTATAGCAGAATTCATGGGAATGCCCGCTCCTATTCAACACCAAAATCAAGGAATTGATATGAGGGAAAACGCTCAACAAGTGAATCCGGTGAATCCTGAGTTGGTCGAACCACCTAGGGAGGAGCCTCCTAGAAATCAAATACCTATACTTGAAGAGGAGGAGCCAAGGGTGGTGCTAGTAAACAAAAATCAAAATGTTGATCGTGTGGTGAATCAGGTTCGACGCAATAATATAGCAGTGGAGAACAATTTGGCAGCCATGGTCGAGAGAATAATGGCTCGAAATGGTTTGAATATGGATTTTACTAAGCCAAACTTCACTTCGCCTATAGTAGACTATATACTCTAAGACGAATTGCCCCCCAGAACGAAAGTACCAAAGTTTACTAAGTTTTCAGGAGACACTACAGAGTCTACCGTCGAACATGTGGCGCGCTACCTGATCGAATCTGGCGAGATTGCAAATGATGAGAGTCTAAGGGTGAAGTATTTCCCTAGTTACCTCACTAAAAATGCATTCACGTGGTTCACTACATTACCATCTGGCTCAATTTGTAACTGGACCCAGTTAGAACGTCGATTCCATGAGCAATTTTACACGGGGCAGACTAAAATTAGTTTGAAGGAATTGGCTAGTGTGAAACGAAAGTTCAATGAGCCAATAGATGATTACTTGAATAGGTTTCGACTACTCAAGGCTAGGTGCTTTACACAAGTGCCTGAGCATGAACTTGTCGAAATGGCCGCTGATGGCCTTGATTACTCTATCAGGAAAAAACTGGACACCCAGTATTTGAAGGATATGGCCCAATTGGCTGATAGAGTTCGACAGCTAGAGCGTCTCAAGGACGAGAAAGCTAGGGCGAACAAAAACAAAAAGATAGCTTACGTCGAATACCAGGAGGGCATCGAAGAGTTATATGATGAGCCTGTTAAATTTGACGAAAATGAAATAGATCTTGCTGAACTTAAGCAAGGTCCTCCTTATTCTTGTAAATTATTAGTCCCTTCCAATGGGAAAAATCCTGTCGAACCCGAAAAGAATGATAGGTTCCCAAAGAAAATATACACTTTCGACATCACTAAATGTGACGAAATTTTGATTTTTTAGGTAAGGATGGTCAAATACTAGTGCCTCCTGGTGCTAAAATACCACCTTTAGAGCAAAGGAAAAAGAGAGGTTTTTGTAAATACCATAATTATTTGGGTCATAAAACTTCTCAATGTTTTCTTTTCAGGGATCTGGTGCAGAATGCTATTCAGGAAGGTAGACTCAAATTTGGGGAAAAGACTAAGAACCAGATGAAAATTGATACCAACCCTCTTGAAGTAGCTGAAGCAAATTACATAGAGCCCCATGAGGTTAACATGGTCAAACTAGCTGAGGAATCTGACAGCAGCTCAAATAGTGTTAGCACCAATGAAGCTCTTGGCAGAAATGGATGCTTGCCAGCTTGAGCATTTGATATGTATGGCAGCTGAACACTACTTTAAGACATCTTCTAAAGTCCAAAGGTTCGACGTTGAGTCCACAGTTGAGACCCATGACGAAGCTGAAGCGTCGAAATTGCAGATGGTAACAAAAGAAACTGCTGACCCTTTCAGACAGATGGATGAGGTTGCTGAAGGCCTTGAGGTCCACTTCTCCAAAATGCGCTTGAAGGATGAAGTTGACATAAACATGGTCGAAGTTACTAACGGACAGGCCATGGATGTGGACGAACAGATTCGTCAAGAAGACTGCAACAAGCTGGCTTATCCCAGAGAAGATGAAACCATTGTTGATTTTCTCCACAGGTGCCAAGGAAAAAACTCTGAACTCATGCTATGTCCTAGGTGCAGTGCTATCTTTGACAAAGAGGCTGCTCATAGCCTCCAAGTGGGGAAAGAAGCCAAGACTGGACGTGAGAAAAGAGCTGCTCAAAGGCCAGGGGGTTTCGACCAAAGGAAAACTACCCAAAGACAACATGGCCAAAGGCCATATATGCCAAGGGCTAAGCAGGCTACTTTCAAGCCTAGCAATGAGGTACCAACTGGAAAGTGGGTCAAACTAGTTGAAGCAGCAGGGAAAGGGAAACAGAGATGGAAGAATTTCGACGTGGCAAGAGGTTCTTCAATGGAGTACCAGAAAGAATTCAAGTCCTCTAATAAATTTGCCTATATTTCTGAGAATTACAAGGGCAAAAATCCTATGTCCAGGTCCTAGTGGAGAAGGGAACAGAGACGAAGAAAGGGTTTGAGGGAAGCTCAGGCCAGAGATCTAACTGAAACAAGTACCAACGTTCTGCCTGCTAGCAATAAAGATGTTGGGACAAAAATAACAAATAAGATGCATGTGGGGCATAGGTTATTTACTTCCAAGATGGAAGAAGCTGAGAGGTTTACAGTCGAAGCAGCTGAGGACGAAGATTTGACTCACAACTTTGATTCCGACTCTGATGCCTCTTTAAACATCATTGTTAATGTGGTTTCGGTGATGCCAAGAGAATATGATAGGATAACTGAAGTGGAAAACTTAGACGCCAACGCTGAGGCTGAAATGGCAGCGCACCAACCTGTGTGCTACTATGTGATGAACAATGGCTGTGTCGAAGAGCAGAATGCCTTCTTCGAACGACCAACTGAGGCCATGAAAGGGCACTTAAAACCTCTGTACATTACAGGGAAAGTAGAAAACGTGGTTGTGAATAAAATCTTGGTGGATTGTGGGGCTACAGTCAATTTAATGCCACATTTCCTACTAAGCAAGCTTGGTAAATTCGATTCTAATCTTAAGCCCCACAACATGGTCCTTTCTAACTATGAAGGGAAAATTGGGACCACTATGGGCGTCCTGCAGGTTAATTTGACTGTGGGAACAGTAACAAGACCTACCTTGTTTATGGTAGTCGAAAGCAAGGCTAACTACAATCTTCTGCTGGGGAGGGAATGGGTCCATGGTGTTGGAGCAGTGCCTTCATCAATGCACCAGCGGATAATAATCTGGAGGCCTGATGGCATAGTCGAAAACATTGAAGGTGATCAAGGGTATTTTAAGTTGCTTATTAATCACGTTGATGGTGTTGAGTTTGATAAAAACTTGGCGCATATTGCGCCTTGTACTCCAGCAGAATTTGATTTCACCCCAGATGACCATGCATTCTGCTCATTATACTTGCACCCTGTGGAGGGATTTCGATGGGATAGAGAGGTCATAAGGGAAGAAGGCAATGTCCCATACTGTGGGGAGCCTGATGTAGACCCCACAGGCTAGGGAAGTGAATTCAGTAATAATGACTGAATTCGATGCACTACAAAGAATTTTGGCCTATGTGGCCGAATCTAAGTTACAAACAGCCTTTGAGGCTGCACAGAACCACATGGCTGTCGAAGCCAAAACTCAAATTTTTGAAGTAGGGCCTGGTAAGGACTTTGAGCCTGAACCACCTGATGCATCTCGAATCGAAGACCAAAATCAAAGGCTTGATGTTATTTATGATAATGAGCCTTTGGGTTTTGAAAAGGATCCAGTGTCAGATAACATTAAAATGCTGGCGCAAGATCCTTTGGAAGAAATTAACTTGGGTGAAGGGGGAATAAAAAGGCCTACTTATGTTAGTGCTAACCTTGACCCACAACTCAAAGTCGAAATGGTCCAACTATTGAAGGAATTTAAGGATTGTTTCGCTTGGGACTATGATGAAATGCCTGGTTTGAAGAGAGAGCTTGTTGAACATAAGTTGCCAATCATACCTGGGAAAAAGCCAGTCAAGCAAAATCCAAGACGGTTTGCCCCAACCATCCTTTCAAAGATCAAAGAAGAAATTGAAAGGCTACTTAGATGCAGGTTCATCCGTACAACTAGGTATGTCGAATGGCTAGCTAATATTGTACCAGTCATTAAAAAGAATGGTTCTTTAAGGGTCTGTATAGATTTTAGAGATCTAAATTCTGCAACCCCTAAAGATGAATATTCTATGCCTGTAGCAGAAATGCTAATTGATTCTGCTGCAGGACATGAATATTTAAGTATGTTGGATGGTTATTCTGGTTATAACCAAATATTCATTGCTGAGGAAGATGTCCCAAAGACTGCCTTTCGATGTCCAGGAGCATTAGGCACCTACGAATGGGTAGTAATGCCTTTTGGTCTAAAAAATGTTGGGCCAACTTACCAGAGAGCAATGAATTCGATCTTTCATGATTTTATTGAGAATTTTATGCAGATCTATATTGATGATGTTGTTGTTAAGTCTTTTTCAGGAATAGATCACTTAAGCCATCTTCGGCATTCCTTTGAAAGGATGAGAAAACATGGTCTTAAAATGAATCCTCTCAAATGTACTTTTTGTGTGCAGGCAGGGGATTTTTTAGGCTTTGTGGTCCACAAGAAGGGGATCGAAATTAACTAGAATAAAACCAAAGCCATTATGGAAGCGAAAGTTCCATCAACAAAGAAGGAATTGCAGTCTCTTTTGGGCAAAATAAATTTCTTGAGGAGATTTATATCCAACTTGAGTGGGAAAACGCAAGCCTTCGCCATTGCTTCGAGCTAGCAAGGATGGGTTCAACTGGGGGCAAGCTCAACAGGAAGCCTTTGATAAGATCAAAGAGTACCTGAGTCACCCCCAATTCTCTCACCACCTTGTGGGAATAAGAGTATGAGATTGTACATAGCTGCGTCAGATAGAACTTTAGGGAGCATGTTAGCTCAAGAGGATGATGATGGCGTCGAAAGAGCCATCTATTACCTTAGTAGAGTTTTAAATGATGCAGAAACTAGATATAGCATGATCAAAAAATTATGCTTATGTTTGTATTACTCTTGTACAAAATTGAAGTATTATATAAAACCAGTTGATGTTTATGTTTCTTCTCGTTATGACGTTATTAAACATATGTTGTCCAAACCTATTTTTCACAGTCGAATTGGAAATTGGGCATTAGCATTAACTGAATATTCTTTAACCTATAAGCCTTTAAAAGCTATTAAAGGACAAGTAGTCGCGGACTTTATAGTCGACCATTCTATAAATGAAACCCCTCTGAACTATCTTGAATTGGAACCTTGGAAGTTATACTTCGACGAGTCGAGCCACAAAGATGGGACAGGCATAAGAGTGCTTGTTATTTCTCCTAATGAAATTCCAACAACACTTAAGTATAAAATTGAAGGCCGTTGTTCTAACAACGAAGCTGAATATGAAGCTTTAATTGCTGGACTTGAAGTATTGTTGGAATTGGGGGAAACTCAGGTCGAAATAATGAGAGATTCAGAGCTGGTCATAAAACAAGTTACCAAGGAATACAAGTGCATAAAAGGAAACTTGATTATGTACTTTGTAGTTGTGAATCGACTGTTGAAAAAGTTCGACGCAGTTAGTTTTCGACACATCCCTAGACTGGAAAACCAGGTCGCTAATGACTTGGCTCAGATTGCATCAGGGTATAAAGTTTCGAAAGACAAATTACAAGAAGCAATCGAAGTTGAAGTCAGAGGAAAGGTGGTGTCAGTAGGATTAGCCCCATCAGACTTGGAAGAAACTAAGCTTGGATACGCTGATGAAGATAATTTTGCAATTCTGGCAGTTGATAGCATAACTGACAAGGATTGGAGAAAACCTATAGTAGATTATCTAAAAAATCCAATATCTTCAACAGAAAGGAAAATCAAGTATCAAGCTTTGAGTTATGTCTTGTTGGGTAATGAATTATTCAAAAAGACTCCTGAGGGAATATTGCTTAAGTGCCTTAGTGAGGCAGAAGCGTACTTGGCCCTTTCAACTGTCCATAGTGGGACATGTGGAGCACATCAGGTAGGCCATAAAATGAAATGGTTGTTATTTCGACAAGGTATGTATTGGCCTACCATGTTAAAAGATTGCATTGAATTTGCTAAGGGTTGTCAGGAATGTCAAGTCCATGCTGGCATTCAACACGTCCCTGCAAGTGAATTACACTCTATAGTGAAACCTTAGCCTTTTAGAGGATGGGCTTTGGATTTGGTTGGAGAAATCAGACCAGCATCATCAAAAAATCATAAGTACATTTTGGTGGGTATTGACTATTTTACCAAATGGGTCGAAGCTATCCCTTTACCAAATGTTGACCAGGAAGATGTGATTGAATTTATTCAGAAACACATCATCTATAGGTTTAGAATCCCAGAGACAATTACAACAGACCAAGGATCAGTCTTCACTGGTCGAAAAATGCAAGAATTTTCCAAAGAAATGGGATTCAAGCTTTTGACGTCCACACCTTATTACGCTCAAGCTAATGGCCAAGTCGAAGTGGCAAATAAAGTAGTTATTGGGTTGATAAAAAAGCATGTGGGAAAAAGGCCAAGAAATTGGCATAAGACATTGGACCAAATACTTTGGGCATGTCGAACGTCCCCAAAAGAGGCAACTAATACTACCCCATTTCGACTGACATTTGGTCATGATGCAGTTTTGCCTGTAGAAATTCATCTTCAATCCATAAGGATCCAAAGGCATCATGAGATCCCATCTGAGTCTTATTGGAATATGATGCTTGATGAGTTAGTGGATTTAGACGAAGAAATGCTCCATGCGTTGGAGTTGTTGAAAAGGCAAAAGGAAAGGGTGGAGAAGTCTTATAACAAAAAGGTCAAGATTAAAACCTTTTCAGCTGGGGAATTAATGTGGAAAGTGATCTTGCCTATGGATCGAAAGACCAGATCTTTAGGGAAGTGGTCTCCTAAATGGGAAGGTCATTTTCAAATTATTAAGGCATTCAGTAATAATGCTTACGAGGTTCAGGAGATTGAGGGTGATCTAAGAGTCTTAAGGGTAAATGGGAAATATTTGAAAAAATATAAGCCTATTTTGCAAGAGATTCATATTCGAACATAAGTTTTGATAAGATTGTAAAAGCCAAAATAGGCTAGATAAGGCCAAAATGGCGTACAAAGGAAAAGAAATAAGTATAATAACGCCAAACCCATGAGAAGGATCATTCATAGTCTCTCCAATTGATGGAGTTGAGAAAGGTGAGGTAATCTTCGTCAGCTTCATCATCAGGATCTTGTGCTTTAGAACGCCCTTTCTAGGGGACCTTCATCTTAGTTTCTCGCTTCTTGGCCTGGGAAGTTGCTCCAGTTGAAGTGCTATTGCAGGTAGTGGTGGTTGCCTCAGCCTTCTGTATTTCTTCAGCCACCTTCTTGGTTATTGTTTTCTTTGAGGAAGTACTCATACTTGCTTCAGTGAATGCAGAATATGGCTCATGTGAAGAGGATTTTATAGGGGCAATGCCTTGTAAGGATTAGCCAGTCAACGATGGAAACACGTGAAATTACTCTTGGAAATATACCCTAGGGTTACGCTATTAATATTTCTTTATGGAATAGAGACTTGTGCTGTTGGAGCACTAGCCTGCTAAAGTTGCGTTGTTTTCATGATTTCCAAGGGAAAAGGCAGAGTGCCTTAATCACAAAGATTAGCAAAGTTTGAGGCCATTAATAAAACATTTAAAAGAAAATGTGCCATGATTTCCAAAAATTTTGCAAGTCGAAGAGTGAACAGTAAATAAAAGTATTCAAACAGATGCCAGAGGGCATTAAAATTGTCATTACATAAGGCCTCAAAAGGGCCAGAAAATATAGTGATAAAAAAGAACTACAAACAAAAGTCATGAGATGATCAAAAGGGGAGCTTCGACTTCAACTGAAGAAAGTTGACCTTGTGAGTCTGAAGGCGTGTTTTGCATAAAGCTTTGTCGAGTTTGGCTGCTGAAAGTTCTTTTTCAAGCTTTTGGGCATTATCAATGAAGTCCATAGTGCGTTTCAGCTCTTTGGCCAGTTCAGTGTCATCGAAATTCTTCAACTCAAGATTACGCTTTTCAGCATCAGAAATTTTGTTTTGCAGTCCCGTGATTTGCTATCTCCATGTGTCAATATCATTTTCGTTCGACACTATCTCTTCCTGCCTTTTAGCTTGGGCAATTTCCAGGTCTCCGACTTTGGCTTCTGATGCATGTGCTTCATCCCAAGCTAGATGTTCCAGCGCAGTCGTATTTTCAATGGTGTTTTCAATGTTGGGAAGAAGCTTGAAGTCCTCAGACATCTGATTCACTAAAGTAGTTAACTTTATAAGGAAATCAGACACCTCTTTCTTAAGGGTCGAGAGGTCCAGTTTCTGGAGGGTGTCTGTCAGAAAGAGATGAACAGTTCGATCTGCATTTAAGATGCTGTGGATGTCTCCCTTGAAGAATTTGTTTTTAATTTTCTGAAGGATAGGGCCAGCAAAGTCATCTGGAGCTGGATCCCCAGAAGTGGTCGAGGTACTAAGATTGCTACCAGAGGAGCTGTACTTTTTCCCAAGTATCATTTTGGCGTACTCTCGAGGATTCGACCATCTAAGGGCAGCCTGTGGATCTTCAGTAGTGGGTCCTCCAATGGTCAAAGTGCCTGTAGGTTTAGGAGTTGGAGTTTTGACAGGACTTTTTTCAGTTACGGGTGAAGTGGACTGGTCCTTCTCAGTTCTTTCTTCTTCATCCTCTTCTTTTTCCTCTTCTTCTTCTTCCTCTTCGTCTCCTTCTTCATTGTCTTGGTTGTCATTCTCTTGATCATCATCAGATGTAGTTTGGAATGGGGGTTCTCCCATATTGTCCATCCCTTGATGGGCAGTTTGATTAAGGTGATCATTATCTGGTTCATTTTCAATACGTCCTTCTTCCGTGGCAACGACCTCTGTAGGTTGTTGGCTAGAGACATCATCCTTTTCAAAATCAGAGCTATCTGTCTGGGATTGTTTAGTGGTGGTCTTGACAGGCGAGTTTTTGTTTGTTTCGACCGTCGCAGAGGGAGGAACTGTAAGGAGGATAGGTTGGTTAATTTCGCTTATTGAGCTGTACCCAGAACCAAGGTCAGAAGTGGGGTGATAAGTTGGATCACCTTGGCTATTCAGAAGAGTTGGTGCAGAGGTCGACGTAGTTTGTGGTGGGTTAGAATCACCCACATCAGCCTGAAACCACAAGTAAGGAAAATAAGATTGAAGGAGATTTGAGTGAAGAGTGCAAATACTATAAGAAAGATGGTGTGCATACCTGAGCATTTGCAACATCAAGGCTTGAGTTTTCACTCTCATGAGTCCCGGCGTTCGATTTCGACGCGGCCTTGGAGGATGGTTTCTCGACACCACTAGTAGTAGGTGTCTTTTCAAGAATTTTGCCTGCCTTCGAGGAAGGTTGGCCAGCAGCTCCAGAAGCTTTGGTAAGCTTCCCTTTCCTTTTAAATATGACCTCCTCAGGAGATTCATCATCAGCATCTAAAGGAATGACTGTTTGAGCACCTTTCTTGGTCTTCTTTTGAGGTGTTGGAGCTTTTCGAGCAGTCTAAAAAGGTGATGCAAACATTAGAAGGTGATCACATAAAGAAGACTTAGGCAAGGGATATAAAATACCTTTGTGTCTTCAGATTCCTTCTCGACCTTCACAGCAGCACTCTTAGCTGGTTTGGTCTTCCTGGGCATAGCTGAAAAGACAAAGACAATTATTACAAGTTAATAATTAAGTGATTAGTTATAAATCACAAATCGAGGGCCTCAAACCTTCATATATTTTGGATTCGATGCGAACATCCCGATCCCTATATGAAGGTATCCTTTAAAATTGTCCAGCGTATGCTTAGTCGCAACCACCCTTTTGGCTTTCGGTTGAGACTGTTGTCGAAGGATTTTTATGGAATCACCACAGACAAACCAGTCTGGAAATGGAGGGGCAAGTGCCACTCCAAAATCAGCGTTAGGCAGTCGAGGGAACTTTGGAGGAAAGCGTTTAAAATCCATCTCATAACGTCTCTCAAGAGGAACGTTGGAAGGGATTTTTAACTTATCCATTTTTTGTAGAAATTTTTCCTTCAAAGTGACAGCAGCCTCACGAACGGTTCGACTAATATCATCTGGTCGATAGACAGTTTCAAAGTACCTTTGGAAGGCTTGAATTTCTTTGATATGAGTGAACTTACTCTTCCTGGTTTTCTCCTGCACATCAAGGAAAGCTTGGTCAAGTAATGAGGAGAAGGCAGCAACATCAAGAAATTGTTCATTGTAGTGCTTTGACCACCAGTCGTGAAATGGTTGAGTGCACAAAAAACTGGGTTGAAAGTACACAAGGGAAAAGACTGCTTTTCGAGCATTCAACCGGTCGAAGTGGATTGCAGCACCTCCCTTGTCGAAGCTGGCAGTGTGAAGAACAACATGGCCCTTTTTCTCATATAGGCACTTAGGGAATATCTGGGCCAACCCAAATTGTCGAGAGACAAGGTTTGGTTGGTAAGCAATCAAGGCTGCTATATCTTTTCCAAGATTCAGCCTATGGACGATAAATCTAGGAATCAAGAAAGCCTTCCAGATTGAAACAGATTCAGTATGGAGCTTTTTGTTTGAATTAGGGAATGGCCTTGTGAACCATTCAGGGCCACATCTTCTCTCAGTAAAAGGGGCCATGCCTGGTGTGAACTCATACCGTTTGGCAAACATCATGATGTAGCTGGAGAAGGCTCCTTTGAGAGTTTCCCCATCATCATTAGGGGTGAGTTTGACCAAGCGAGTCCCTGCGACCTTCCTCTCCTTGATTTCAGTAGAAGTTTCATCGACTCTCCCTTTCCTGGGAAGGCTGGCTTCGAAAGTTGCGTTAAGCCATAGTTGAAGTAGCCAGAGGGGGCCATTCAGGTGTACAGTGCCCTGGGCCTCTAAATCTTTGAGTCGAGATGCCCATTCGCTGATAGATTCATAGAGGTTTGCCAGGATCAATTCACTAAGGCAAACCTCTCTATTGTTGTGGAGTTGGTTGGCTAGAGTTAGATACTTCTTAGCTACTTGCAGAGATTTGGAGCAAAACACATACCTAGACATCCATACAGTCAGGAATGCAATGTGTTCTTGGTCAGATACTTCTTCAGTGTCGCGTTTGAAGTGGTGGTTTATGAAATGTGTGTAGGTGAGTTTGGAATTGGAGATCCCTATTGTATCCTCTGCGTCAGTTTCAGGGTTATAAGAAATGCCATCTGGTCGAAGTCCGGTGATGGCAGCCACGTCGAAGAGGGCAGGCGTGACCATCCCACAGGGAAGATGAAAGGTAAAGTGGGTACTATCCCAAAAATAAAGGGATGCTGCCAGCAAGTTTAAACAATAAGGAATACTAGTTTTTGACAGCATGAGCAAGTCATAAATTCCTATTGTTTTCCAATGTTCAGATTTTACCTTTTCCATCCTGGTCATCCAAAGGTCAAAATCTTTCAACGGGCTAACCGCTCTCACTAATCTAGTGCCATCTTGGAGATATCTAAGATCCATCTTGGTTAAGGTGGGTTTATCAAGGGAAGTTTCACCTATTTTAGGGTTACTTTTTTGCCCTAATGGCCTTGATTTGCGATAGGAAGGAAAAAACTCACTGAGTTTTTCATCAGAAGCTTTAGCATCGGATAAAGGACCAGATAAAGCATAAGGTTTGTCAGAAATAATAAGAGGAATCATTACCTGAGATTCATAGATACTCCTTACTTCTGCAGCATGGAGTTCTGGCATGAACTGGTGATTATTTACCATCTTAGGTCCTGGAAGGTTCGAAAATGGTGGAAGAGATTGTTTGAATTGTGTGACCTTGCCTTTTTGACCTTTCTTTTCTTGAGGAGCGGTTTGTGAGAACGCCATTGTTGGGAGTTAAAGAAGAAATGAAATGGTGTTCTGGGTTTCTTGAAGAAAGTTTGAAGGATGAAGAAATGAGTTATAAGAAATTCTGAGAATACAAAAGTTTGGCAAGTTGTGGAAAAGGAGTATTTATAGGCGTTTGGAAGTTCAAAGGATTGTTAATCCACCGTCAAAGCAAGTCCAGTAGTAGGACGCGTGTCTTCTTTTTGGAAATTTTTGAGTGGTGGCAGTTATGATTAGACTGTGAAATGTCTAGTTTCAAGAAAAGGTAATGATGAATACTGATCAAAGATACGGCTGAAAAAACGTTTGAAGATTCACCATTATGATATGACGTCATAAGCGTGGTTGAAAGAAACTGAATAGTTTCTAGATCGTGGGCTAAACAGTTATGACCATGTCTTCTCATAGTCGAATGAGCAAGCGTCGAAAATTGTTCTATCAAAAAATGACCTTCTTACCGATACTGGCGAAAGGACATTTTTGGGGGGCAATTTGTTAGCTCCTAATTTCGACGCTACCTGTTTCAAACAAATTTAGCTTTAAAGAAGTTATGTTGTTCTTTAAAAATAAATAAGCTAAAAGAAAAAAAGGCTTCGACCATACTTGGTGAAAGCTTGGGTCGAAGAAAGGAGTCTTGAGACTTCAAGTATTTCTAAGTCTAAGAAGTCAGTTCGACGGGATGATGCAATGCAGTTACAAATAATTAGTGGAGGGAATTTTCTACTATTTTGAATTTGAAAAGAGGACAAGTGGCGAAGATCCAGAAGTTGAAGACATGTAAAGTGCCAAGTGGCGTGTTTTAGGAGTAAACTGTCAAATGGTGGTTATTTTAGAGTATTATAAATAGGTTATTTCTAGAGTTAGAATGTGTGTGAAAAATCGTGTTGTACAAGTAAATCCATAATCACTCAAAGTATCCAGCGTGTAGAGAAAAGGGTGAAGCGAGAATGTACGTGATTGTAATCACCATTATCTTTCATTGCAATGCAATTTACTTTTAAGTTTCTACCTTAGATCCTTTACTTTGAAGTCCTTTAATTCACTCTTTTACTTCTAAGCATTTTACATTACAAAGTTTTTACTTTGCAGTTCTTACATTATAAAGCTTTTACCTTCAAGCATTTATATTTCTGCAATTTATTCAAGATTTCATGCGCTTTTTTTACCCTTTAAAGTTCAGTCTTTATCAAACTTTTCTTTACATTTCAGTCTTTCTTTAAGTTTCTTGTTTCGACCCAAACGTTTTCTTGCTTCTTATTACTTTTCATTCACATTTCAAAACATCCTTTTTGCACGCAAGCATTGTCGGAATGTTTGTTTTATGCATTAGTGAAACATTTTAAATACACTCATAGCACATGTCCTAGGATCAATCTGATCGTTCCTGTAAGTTACTAGAACTTTGTTGTTTTAGAAGATCAGCGGTTGTTTACCAATTTCCAGGGTAAACAGCAAGATGAATAGATCGTTATATGGACTGAAACAATCTCCTTGACAGTGGAATATGAGATTTAACAAGTTCATGGCACACATAGGTTTCATTAGAAGTCAGTTCGACCACTGTGTTTACTTCAGATTTTAACCTGGAAATTCATTTTTTATTTTGTATCTTTATGTGGATGATAATCTCCTAGCATGCAACAATGTCAAGGATGTAATGAAAGTGAAGGCTGAACTCAATAAAGAATTTGATATGAAGGATCTGGGAGCTACATCCAGGATTTTTGGGATTGGCATCTGAAGAGATAGAAAGCAATCGAGATTATTCTTATCTCAAGAGGCATACCTGAACAAGATTCTTGACAAGTTTGGTATGTCGAATTCAAAGCCTATTCTAACTCTGACAAACCCTCAATTCAAGCCGAGTACAAATCAGTATCCCAATACCGAGGTTGAAATAACTTATATGAATAGCATGCCATATGCTAACATAGTAGGTTCTTTGATGTATGTTATGGTTTATATTAGACTCGATATAGTATATGCAGTAAGTCCTGTAAGCAAGTATATGGCGAATCCTGGAAAGGCTCAATGGTAAGCATTGAAGTGGATTCTAAGGTACATAAACGGGTCTCTAAACAGACTCCTAATTTATGGTGGAGCATGTGGTGAAAATAGTAAAGCAGAAATCGAAGGGTATGCCGACTCTGATTATGCAGGTTGTGTGGATTCTAGAAATCTATTTCTAGATATATGTTCACTATGCTTAGCACAACTATCAGTTGGAAAACAACACTTTAGAAGGTTGTTGCCTTATCAACCACTGAAGCTGAATATATCACCCTCACTGAAGATGTGAAAGAAGCATTGTGGTTTGAAGATTTTGCTAAGGAGCTGAAACTTCAAGGTCGAGTTATCACTGTTAAATGTGATAGTCAAAATGCTATACACTTGTAGAAGAATTCTTCCTATCATCAGTGAATCAAGCACATCGATGTGAGGCTGCATTTCTTCATAGGGGTAATCGAGCGTGGAGAAGTCCAAGTGCTGAAGATTTTGACAGATTACAATGCTGCCAATATGATCACCAAGACATTATCAAGTTGCAAATTCTTCCACTGTATGTAGTTGATAAAGTTGCATGAAGAAATCTAGTTTGATCCCTTGATGTTATAGAGTTTGTTCTAAGGTGGAGATTTGTGAGATATTGGATCGAACTCTAGTATGGTCGAAGGGTAGCTTCTTGGTTCGACAACTCGAAAGAATATTAGCATGTCGTTGAAGTCTGTTTACATGTTGTACTTGAAGTATGCTAGGAATGTTAGCATGTCAAATTGGGCCTTGGTGGTAAGCTCAACTGTTTAAGTTAGATTGTTCCCTAAGTTATGTTGTGTAATGGGTCTGTGTGTAAAATCCCATTAGGTTAGTATGTTAGTTTTCTTATAAATAGTAAGCTAGTCTCTCATCTTTGTAGAGTGATGCAAATCCTAATTAGGGTGAGAGATGTTATTTGTTATTCTGTAACACTTGTAATCTTGTTTTAAAGAGAAAGTAAAGAATAACAGTTTATAACCAATTTCAATGTGTTCTTCTAGTTTTCCTCTTTTCTACCCTTGTGGGTTTCTTGCTGATCAAGAAACCGATTATACTTTGTTATTCTGATATCGTTTTTCACAACATTGTATTTAGGTTCGAGCGAACCGATGTTTAGCCCATTGGGTGGTGTTATAAGGTTCACGAGAACTGGTATTTACCCATCTGGAACAAGAATTTGTGTTAGCCTTAATCGGCGCTGTTAAAATTTGGTGTTTGAGGTTCAAATGGAAAAACTGCATTTGTTTAAAATCTTTCATGCATCGTATATACCAGATTTAGGTTAGGACTTTGGTTCAGTGTTAGGATTTTGGTCTGGTGTTTAGGACTTTGGTCTGGTGTTTAAGACTTCGGTACGATATTTTAGGATTTTCAATAAAATAACTCTGAAATCTGGTGATGGTACCACATGCATGAGAGTAAAGGAGATGAGCATTGTAAATTCAATCTTGTTAATGTTTGTGATATCATGTAACTGTTATTGACAGTAAATGATGTATTGCGTACTATCCTTGTTGATTTTACACCATTTAATTCTAAAATGTATTCTCACGCCCTTCTTTGTTTCTATGTTGCCATATATGTAAGCTTATGAAAATGATTCTCAGGTTGAGTCTGAGGAATGATAATGGATAATTATTTATGGAGGATGACGTATATGGCCTCTCTGAGTTACATTTTTTTAATTTCATGTTCGTCGGACCTTAAGTCGGATAGATGTTTTATTTTCTAAATAGTAGCTCTGATATTGTAACATCGGATTATGATCTTTTATCATTTGTTTTATTTTGGCTTGAACCAAATTATTATGTCTTACTATTATGTTTTAGATTGAATTTCTCATTTTTAAATTAAAAGTTTATTAATTTGTTCAGTGTTAGGATTTTGGTCTGGTGTTTAGGACTTCGGTCTGGGGTTTAAGACTCCGGTACGATGTTTTAGGATTTTCAATAAAATAACTATGAAATATGGTGATGGTACCACATGCATGGGAGTAAAGAAGATGAGCATTGTAAATTTAATCTTGTTAGTGTTTGTGAAATCATGTAACTGTTATTGACTGTAAATGATGTATTGTGTACCATCCTTGCTGATTTTACACCATTTAATTCTAAAATGTATTCTCACCCCCTTCTTTGTTTTTATGTTGCCATACATGTGAACTTATGAAAATGATTCTCAGGTTGAGTTTGAGGTATGATAATGGGTAATTATTTATGGAGGATGACGTATATGGCCTCTCCAAATTGCATTTTTTTAATTTCATGTTCGTCGGACCTTAAGTCGGATAGATGTTTTATTTTCTAAATAGTAGCTCTGATATTGTAACATCGGACTGTAATCTTTTATCATTTGTTTTATTTTGGCTTGAACTAAATTATTATGTCTTACTATTATGTTTTGGATTGAATTTCTCATTTTTAAATAAAATTTTATTAATTTATTAAGTGGCGCCCTTATCGCATTCTATTACATTCCGCAATGTTTTATAAATAAAAAAGAACTTTTTTTAATTGTGGGTTTAAGGTGTTACAGTCGATTCCTGGATTTTTATATGAAGAAGGGGTTAGGCATGGCTACGGGCCATAGTGCCCATTACGGACTGGCCGTATTCCGCCTCTGACTTCTCCTTCCTTAAATCCTATTCAAATATACCTTGTGTAATTGATGGTATATTCTCTTACCATGCTTGAATGTGATGTTTTCTTGTTAAAAGGATTAGAATGTTTGTGTTTCACCGATATTAAATGGTAATATTAATTAATTAACTAATTATGTTGATTATGTGATACTTGTTTGTTGACCTATAAAGGATTAAACAATGATGTGAGGAACCCTAATGTAGATTAGGAGTACACTAGTAAGACTTCTTGGATATATAGTCATATTATGATCTGGTGAGTATCGATAACATTGATTTCAGAAGAAATAAAGTGAAATATGTATGATGGGTGTTGAGACTCTCAGAGCATATCGTGAATGTAGTTCGTTATTAAGAGGGTAATTCAGGCAAAGATGGTAGGTTGCACCGTAAAACTAGCCTTAGTAGAAAGGATTAGTAGGAAGTCTCTTGTTCCTTAAAACTAGTCTCGGAAATAAGAAGTATTAGTAGGTAATGGACGTTTCATGATGTTAATTATCTCCTGAGTTCTACATGAAATGTAGATCGAGTGTATTGACATTCACATATTGTATGAGGCTGGATAGCCTCGTTCCCTTATTATTTTTATTTATCTGATACACGAGTATAATCCTAGTAAAATTAGCATAATATTAAAACCTTTTGGCCAAGTAGACTTATGGTTTAGTAGGACTACACTAAAATAGCAAGAACATCTAAACACGTTTGAATGTATCAGTATCAGCATTTAACATTCTGAATATAGTGATTCAAAACTATACTTTACTCACGATGTTACAATTGATATCAACTTTTTGTTATATCGCCCAACTTAACATTATTTAATATATATATATATATAGTGAGATTTTGGGTCGAACTCTAGCTCAGTCGAGGAATTGGTTTCATGTGTTTCAACAGGAGACAAACATGAAGTCGAAGCTGGGTCACATGCTGATGTCGAAGGGTTATATACTGTAGTGCAAGCTAGTTCTAGTATGTAATGTCAAAATATAAATTGTTGACATATTATGTCAAATTGGGCCTTGTGTTAAGGATCCAATTGTTTTAGTTAGCTTGTAATGTAAGTTAGTTAGTTAGTCTATAAATAGGCTAGATCACTTAGGTTGTTGAGTGAGGCCAATTGTGATATTCATTTATAATCATTTGTAAACCCTTATGAGAAAGTGAATAGTAAGCAATTTGCCCTAATCCTTCTTCCTTCTTTCTCTTTATCCTTTCTTCTTTCTCTCTTTGTTCTAACCGTTTTCATTATTCACTCAAGAACTCAGTTTTTCTCAATCTTTATTTGTTGCAAGGTATCGTTTGTGATCACAACAAACTGGTGCGGTGAGCGTGGAGAAGATGCCGTCAACAAGGTTTGAAATTGAGAAGTTCACCGGAGTTAATAATTTTGGTTTATGGCATTTAAAGATGCGAGCCCTTCTTATTCAACAGGGTTTGCTAGAAGCGTTAAAGAGGGGAGATGTAATGGATGTTGCATTGAAGGAGAAATAAAAGACAACAATGATCGAGAAAGCCCACAGTGCAATTTTTCGGAGTCTTAGTGATAAAGTTCTCAGGCAGGTTTCGAAGGAGACAACGGAAGCTGGTGTTTGGCTGAAACTCGAAGGATTGTATATGACAAAATCCTTGGTGAATCGTTTGTACTTGAAGCAAGCTTTGTATTCATTCAAGATGACTGAAGATAAAGCATTGACAGAGCAGCTGGATGTGTTCAACAAGTTGACTCTTGATCTTGAAAATATTGATGTTACCATCAATGATAAAGATCAAGCGTTGTTATTGTTGTGTTCTTTACCTAAATCACATGCTTACTTCAAAGAAACCCTCTTGTATTGAAGAGAGTCTCTGACCTTTGAAGAAGTTCAAGCAGCCTTGTATTCGAAGGATTTGAACAAAAGAAAGGAGCATAAACCATCATCATCAGTTGGAAAAGGGTTGTTTGTGAAGGGGAAGTCCTCGAAGAGAGATGGTAGGTTTGAGAAGAAGAAAGGTAAAACTCAGCAGAAGTCTTATGGTGGTGATATTTTTGGGATTAATTCTTATCATTGTAAGAAGGAGGGTCACACAAGAAAGGTGTGTTCTGAGCGCCTGATTAATCATGGAGGTAAGGACAATGGCAATGCAGCTATTGTGCAAGATGGTTATGAATCATCTGATGCCCTTGTGGTGTCAAGCTGCAACTCTTGCAAAGAGTGGATTATGGATTCTGGATATACTTGGCATATGACTCCAAACAAGAATGTGTTTGAAGAATTATGTGATCAATATGGTGGATCAGTGATGTTGGGGAACAATAAAGCTTGTAAGATTGCATGTATTGGAACTGTTAGATTCAAGCTCCATGATGAGTCAATAAGGCTATTGACTGGGGTTAGGTAAGTACCTGACCTTAAGAGGAATTTAATTTCTCTTGGTGGATTCGACAAGAAAGGATATGTCTTCAAAGGAGAGCAAGGTATCCTAAAAGTCATGAAGGGGTCTAACAAAGTTTTGAGAGGCGTGAAGAAACAAGGCTTGTATACCCTTGAGTTTGAGTTTGTAAGTGGTTTATCAGTTTTTGCATCCACGAAACCGGTTTCGAAGACAAAATTATGGCACATGAGATTGGGCCATGTCAGCGAAAGAGGCCTGGTCGAATTGGGGAAACAGAACCTGATAGGTGATGACAAATTCGAAAAGTTGGAGTTTTGTAAACCTTGTGTATTTGGCAAATCCTATAGGTTGAAGTTTAACAAAGAACACATGGATCCCTTGATTACACCCGTGCTGATCTTTGGGGACCTGCAAGGAATCCTTCACATGCAGGTGCAATGTATTTTCTATCCATAGTTGATGACTATTCCAGAAAATTATGGGTATTCATTCAGAAGACTAAGGATGAAACTTTTGAGAATTTCAAAAGTTGGAAGGTTCTGGTCGAAACTCAAACTGGAAGAAAGGTTAAGAGGTTGAGAACCGAAAATGGCCTTGAGTTCTGCAATGAAGCTTTTGACAGTTATTGTGTTAAGTCTGGGATTGCAAGGCATAAGACTGTAGCTGGTACTCCTCAACAAAATGGCTTAGCTGGGAGATTCAATCGAACAATCCTTGAAAGGGTTAGATGCATGTTGATTAGTGTTGGATTGAAGAAGGTCCTTTGGGCGGAGGTTGTTTTGACACCAGCTTATCTGATAAATAGATGTCCCTCGACTGCTTTGGGAATGAAGACACTTGAAGAAGTTTGGTCGGGTCAACCACCAGATCTCGACAAACTAAGAGTATTTGGCTGTTTAGCCTATGCTCACATTAGGCAAGACAAGGCTGGTTGTTAGGGGGTTCACTCAGAAAGAAGGTGTCAACTTCAATGATGTGTTCTTACCTGTTGTAAAGCATATATCCATTAGAATGTTGTTGGCCATGATGGCGAAGTTCGACTTGGAACTTGAGCAAATGGATGTGAAAACAACATTTTTGTATGGTGACCTAGACGAAATGATCCTGATGCGTCAACCTGAAGGGTGTGCAGAAAATGATAAGGAAGATTATGCGTGTAAGCTGAATATGTCTTTGTATGTCCTGAAATAATCTCCTCGACAATAGAACAGGAGATTCGACAAGTTCATGGCACACATAGGTTTCACTAGGAGCCAATTCGACCACTGTGTTTACTTCAAATTTTGACCTGGAAACTCACTTGTTATTTTGTTGCTTTTATGTGGATGATATCATCATAGCTAGTAACAGTGTCGGGGTGTAATGGAGGTGAAGTCTGAACTTAGTAAGGAGTTCGAAATGAAGGATTTGGGAGCTGCCACTAGGATTCTTGGGATTGACATCCGAAGAGATAGAAAGCAGTCGAAGTTGTGCTTATCTCAAGAGACATACCTATGGAAGCTTCTCGACAAGTTTAGTATGTCAAACTCAAAGCCTGTTGTGACTCCAACAAATCCTCAGTTTAAGCTTAGTATTATTCAAAGTCTGAGTACTGAAGCTGAAAGAATCTATATGAGTAGCATCCCATATGCTAGTGTGGTAGGTTCTTTGATGTATGCTATGGTCTGTACGAGGCCAGACATAGCGTATGGTGTGAGCCTTGTAATCAGGTATATGGCTAATCCTGGAAAGGCGCACCGACAATCCTGATTTACGGCGGAGCTTGTGGTGATGATAGCAAAGTCGAAATCGAAGGATTTGTCGACTCTGATTATGCAGGTTGTATGGATTCCAGAAAGCCTATTTCAGGATATGTGTTCACTATGTTTGGCACAACAATCAATTGGAAAGCAACGCTTCAGAAGGTTGTTGCCTTATCAACCACTGAAGCAGAATATATTGCTCTCATTGAAGTTGTGAAAGAAGCATTGTGGCTTGAAGGTTTTGCAAAGAAGCTAAAACTTCAAGGTCGAAGTATCACTGTTAAATGTGATAATCAAAGTGTAATACACATGTCGAAGAACTCAACCTATCATGAGCGAACAAAGCACGTCGATGTGAGACTGCACTTCGTCAGAGAGATAATCAAGCAAATATGATCACCAAGACGTTGCTAATATCATGGTGAAGTCCAGGTGCTGAAGATTTCGACTGATGACAATTTTGATGATATGATCACCAAGACGTTGCCAAGTTGCAAGTTTTTCCACTATATGCAGTTGATAAAGCTGCATGATGAAAGCTAGTTTATTCCATGTCATTTGTAGAGTTAGATCTAAGGTGGAAATTTGTGAGATTATGGGTCGAACTCTAACTCAGTCGAGGAATAACTTCCATGTGTTTCGACAGGAGACAAGCATGAAGTCGAAGCTAGGTCATATGCTGATGTCGAAGGGTTACATACTGTAGTCGAAGTTATTTTAGTATGTAATGTCGAAATATATATTGTTGACTTATTATGTCGAATTAGACCTTGTGTTAAGGATCCAATTGTTTTAGTTAGCTTGTAATGTAAGTTAGCTAATTAGCCTATAAATAGGCTAGATCACTCAGGTTGTTGAGTGAGGTCAATTGTGATATTCATTTGTAATCATTTGTAATCCTCATGAGAAAATGAATAGTAAATAATTTGTCCTAATCCTTCTTCCTTCTTTCTCTTTATCTTTTCTTCTTTCTCTATTTGTTAGAACCGGTTTCATTGTTCACCCAACAACTCAGTTTTTCTCAATCTTTATTTGTTGCAAGGTATCGTTTGCGATCACTATATATATATATATATATATATATATATATATATATAATTCTTCAGCATAATCATTTAAAAGAGATTCTCAACCAAACTTTAAAAGTTAAATAATATTTTGAAAAGAGAACAAAATCAAAACAAAAATAGTTGTCATAAAGTAATTAATTAAATACCAAAATTAAACATACCAACAACAACAACAAACAAAAAAAATTCAGAATACCAACGGTGAATTGATTCGCAATTCTAAATCAAATTTAACCTAATTATTACAGTTGGGGCTACTATTTGGAGTATGTACAGTCTCACCAAAATCATATACCATCTAAATCTACATAATTCAAGCTCTACTTTATATAAAATAATAAAGAGGCCAAAATCAAATACAAAAAACAAAAACTTGTTACTATAGCTTATAGAGTAGCCCCAAACTCTATCATATATTATACACCACATTAATATTATACACAAATTTCACATATGATTCATATATTTTATACACCTAAAATTCAAAGAATCTTAGGCATGCATGACATTGATTGGACCATGTTACCCTTACACGTGGCATCACTCCCCTTGCCATGACCAAACAATGTCCTTTAGAGCTGGCCTAACCTCATCTTCAAACAACTTCACATACTCCAAAGTATCACCGGAACATTTCGAAAATTCAACCACCGCAAGCTCCGGCGCCACCTCATATACCTCCGCCGTAACGGCCAACTTTCCTTTTCTCCCTTCAACATTCCCTTGTAACCTCAATTTAAATTCCTTCATTTTCTTAACCTTAAACCTTAAACTTTTCGCAGCGGTTTCAATTTTTGTCATAATCTCTAAAACCGAAGACTTTGAAGTAAAAACCGAACCTCTTTTCTTCTTTTCCTCGAACAAACCCGAAAGATCAAAACCAGAAGACATAGTTGAAATAAACTCAAACGCATTGAAGAATTCAGGTGAAGTAGAAGAATCAATCAAATTCACCTTTGATTCTATTTCCATTTCCAAATCCAAATCATCATTTGAAGTAGTATTGAAATTCAAACCTTTCCGAAACCATGGAGAGTTCATGATCGAAGGAATATTGATTCTTCTTTCGGGATTCGCCACGAGAATCTTCGAGATTAACCTCTTCGCATCAGATGAAAACCATGGTGGAAATTGATACTCTTCTCTGAAAACCTTATTATACATGGAAATTAAATTCTCATGTTGAAAAGGTAAAAAACCAGCAAGTAAAGTATAAAGAATAACACCGCATGACCAAGTATCCGCTTTAAAACCGTTATAACCTTTTTTTCTAACGACCTCCGGCGCCACGTACGCCGGAGTCCCACATTGAGTGTGTAAAAGTCCGTCTTGGCGTAGCTGTTCAGGCAACGCCGAGAGACCAAAATCAGAGACCTTAAGATTCTCGTTTTCGTCGAGTAAAAGGTTCTCTGGTTTTAAGTCGCGGTGTGAGACACCGCGGCTATGACAATAATCAACAGCGCTGATAAGTTGTTGAAAGTATTTTCTCGCGATTTCTTCGTTGAATTTCCCTTTGGCGAGTTTGTCGAATAATTCGCCACCTCGAGCGTATTCCATGACGAACAGGATCTTTGTCTTTGTCGCCATGACTTCTTTAAGGTTGACGATGTTTGGATGTTTTACTAAACTCATGACGGAGATTTCACGTTTGATTTGTTCCATCATCCCTTCTTTTCTCACTTTTTCTTTCTCTATAACCTTGATTGCTACTCCTTCGCCTGTGGTGATTTCTTTGGCATAGAACACTTTTGCAAATGTTCCTTTTCCTAGTACTCTTCCCACCTCGTACTTTCCAAATAACATGTTTTGTTTCACTTGTTCCATTGAAAAAAATGAAAATTGTAGCACAGATTAGGGTGTACTATAAGGTCATTTTTTTTGAGTAAGAGAAGAAGAGGATTTGAGGAATTTTGGTTGTGTGATTTAGGTTTGATTGGGAATTGTTGTTAGTTAATAAAAGGGAGTGACAAAAAGAAAGAGAGTGATGGTTTTGATGGAAAGTGGAAACCATTGGAATGCTTGTTTTGATTTTTCCTTCCTATTGAAAGCACACGGAATTGAAATGTGATTAGGTTTTATAAAGGAGAAAATAAAGGCCACGTTCACTTAATAATTTCTATAATTTAATTTATAATAAGTATTTTATGTATGATAATCATAATTTTCTAGAATTTAATTTTTTATAGGTCAAGAAATATTTAAAATTAACTATTTGAGATACCTATTTGGGATCACTTTTTATATTTATACGGTCAATAACAAAAGTTTTTTTTAACAACTTTTAATTGTAAATTAAGAATAATAAATTAAGAATAAAATAATAGTGGGTTTGGCCGATTTTTGGGACACTTGATTTTAGATTCTCTTGCCTGGAAAGCCCACAGAAAAGGAAAAAAAAAACAAAACAAACTTAAACTGAATTATTTATGCAATGTTTGTACTCTTTCCTCGTAAATCTCAGCAAAGGTTAAAAACTGTGTGCTCCTGATTTTTATAATAATAATAATAATAATAATAACAAAAATAACAATAATAATAATAATAATAATAATAATAATAATAATAATATTTTTAATAAATTATTTATTAAAATTTGATACAAAATATTTTGGTTTTGATCATTATTTTTTTAATTTAATTAGTATGCACTAAAATATAAAATAATTTTAGACTGTCAACCAATAATAGTATGACATAGTAGATTGATATATTTCTATTGGATGACAGTGAAAAATTATTTTATACTGTCAGTGCATATCAATTAAACTCTTATTTTTTTAGCTTAATTACAATTTTGATTCTCTATTTTATTTAATTTATGAAATTAATTTTTATTTTAAATTTAAATAGTTTTGATTTTATTTTCATTTTTTACACTAACAATTGATGAAATATTTATTTTTAATTTATATTTGTTATTTATAATTTTTTTAAAATATATATATAAAATAATTTGTCATAATGATATGTAATTTAAAAATAAATTTGTCAATTTTGAATAAAAATTGTAAAATGAGATCAAAATTATTTAAATATAAAAATAGAAAAGTTAATTGCATAAATCAAAGAAAAAAATATCAAAACTTAAGTTAAGGCTTTTTACAATGATATATATATATATATATATATATATGTATATATATATTCATGCTTTAGTTTTGGTAATATATTTTTTATAAAAACATATTTTTATAGAAAATTATAAAAAAAAAAAGTCTTTATTATAAAAAAAGCTTATCAAAATAGAAAAAAAAGTGGAAACATAATATATTGATAAAAAATGGAAAAAAGTGATTAGGTTTCCGGCTTTTCTGGTCCAACAAAAACTGAAATGATAATGTTGATTGTTGGTTAGGACTACTACATCCCTTCTGGTCTAGTTGCATTGTTTTGTTAGGCTGGGGCATTAATCTTTGATTATTTATTAATTTAGTTCACCTAATTATATTTTTAATTAAAGAATTGCCAATATAAAACATTTTCCTCACAAGTTTCTTCGTTAATTGACAAATTATGAGGAGTGTGGGTCTAATATTCTCAAGCGGCGAGAACGGAATTGTTTTTTCAAAAAAAAAAAACGGTGTTTATTATTTTATTTTTAGACAAAAAAACCATTAATTTATTTTATGTGTGTGTAGCGAGCGAGAGGTCTGGGGTTCGAATCCCCCTCGCCCCAGACCTTTTGGTATTCTTTTTGAACTATTTTTCAAAGCGAGTTTCACATATTATTCACTCTTGCCACACTCTATCAGCCAACACACTTGGCTCAGTTGGTATAGTTTTAAACCCTGCACCTCAAGGGCGTGGGTTCAAACCTTGGGAGGGCCATCCTAATTTTTTTATCACTTGTTTTCTTTCACTTTTCTTCACCATTTTTTTAATAACTTCCAAAATTAATTTCTCTCTCATTTTTTATTGGTTCTTTTTTTCAAAAAATCACAAAAATGTTAAATTTTTTATTTTACAAAAATTCCAATTTATATTATTTATTTAATATAGTTAGAATTTTTGTAATTAATTTCATTTTTTATTTGTTTTAAACATTTTAAAATGAAATTACCACTTTGATCTTTTCATTCCAAATGAATTTCAAGCTTTCATGTTATTAAACATGATTTTTCAAAATATTTTTCAAAGTTGACATCTTGTTTTTAAATACATTTGATATTTGATATCATTTTTTATTTAATTTCCTTTGAAAATTATATCTTTTAAATTCAAAATTAGGGTTTCCTCTAAATTTTGATTTTTTTCAAACTTCACATAAACATTTTGGGCCTCTAATAGAGTGTAAGACCCATCCCTTTGTAAATAAAACAATTTGGGCCTCAGTCATTGTATAAGTCCCGATACGATTTCAAAAATCTCGGCGCGATCGCCGCTTTTCAAACAATTTTCATCTGGGCCTCCCCTTGTGTTGTAAGTCCCATCTTTATTCTTTTAATAAATCTTTGGGCCTCTTGATAGAGTGTAAGACCCATCCCTTTGTACATAAATAATTTGGGCCTCAGTCATTGTATAAGTCTCAGTACAGTTTTCAAAATAACGGTGCGATCGTTGTTTTTCATCTGGGCCTCTCCTTGAGTTGTAAGCCCCATCTCTTGTATAAAAATAAACTCTTGGGCCTCTAATAGAGTGTAAGACCTAACCCCTTTTGCAAATACAATAAATTTGGGCCTCAGTCATTGTATAAGTCCCTTTGTGCTTTTCAAAACTACGACGCGATCGTTGCCTTTTCAAAAAGAATTCATCTGGACCTCTCCTTAAGTATAAGCCCCAAACTTCCTTTCAAAACAACTTCCCTTTTGATTTAGATTCAAATTAATAGTTGTTATCAAAACTTTCTTCAATTTCTTGAATAACTAACCATACAGCTGTGACACTGGAAGCTTGCTCACCTGTAAGTTCTACCAGCTTTCTTTTTCATACTTGTTATATATTTCATCTGTATATATATATATGCCTGTATATCTTGCTTAGAGTTTTTCCCAGCAACTAGGTCTAGGTCTAGATCAAACCAGTGGTCACTCTTTCAACACAGTTAAAACTAGTTCCCCATAGGAAATTCCAGATACAGTCTTGCCTCCTCTTGGGCTTATACAATATGGAACAGAGAAAGGAATTATTCTCGGTGAACCTTTTCTCAAGACTGTCACTACTAGAAATATGTACAAGAAATTCATTTCCTCAGAGAGGATTAATTCTCGGTGAAAGCTCTCTTGAATTTCTTCAAACCCTAGAACTGTTCACTAAAGAAAGGATTATTCCCGGTGAAACCTTTCTTGAACTTTTCTTAGGTTTGGACCCACAGGCTTCCTAAAAGCATCCTCAGCCTCCTCTTGGGCTTTGTACAAGGACCCTCAGGCTTCTTAGAAGTTCTCAAGCCTCCTCTTGGGCTTAATACAAGGACCCAAAGACCTCCTACAGATATAGGACAGAACTTAGTCATCCTTTGATAGTTCAATCCTTCAGAGAGTCAGAATTTCAAAACATCAAACCAGTTTAGGGTTGATTCTCATCCCTTAAAACATCAACCTCCTCTTGGGCATCATGTAAAGATAAACCTTCTCATACCAGTAGACTTGGACAGTCTCACCTCCTTTTAAATCTCAAAGAAACCCTCAAGTTTCCTAAAAAACACAGGATAAACCCTGATCATTTCATCAATCACCAACAGAGTTAAAACCTCCATAGGTTTCAAAACTCAATCTTTAAACTCTCACTTTAAATTTCCCCAGCTAGGGTCAAGTTACTCCCAGTAAAAACCCTTAGAAAAATCAGAACCTCAAGGCATCTGATATTCCAACTCTTCTCCACTCCTTAGTAAGAGTTGATTCCCTAATTTGGACCTGTCTCTAGATCTCACTAATCCTCAGCAGAAGTTAGCCTCCTCTTAGGCTTTATATAAGAAATTCCCCCAACCAACCTCCTCTTAGGCTTTGTATAATGATCATCCCTCAGCACCTTTTAGCCTCAATCTTGGGCTTTGTACAAGACACATATAAAACCTCTCCCCAGTGGAGTCAATTCTTTTAGCCTCAATCTTGGGCTTTATACAAGACAGATAAAACCTCTCCCCAGTGGATTCAATTCTTTTAGCCTCAATCTTGGGCTTTGTACAAGACAGATAAAACCTCTCACCAGTAGAGTCAATCCCTTTTAGCCTCAATCTTGGGCTTCGTACAAGACAGACAAAATATTCCCCGGAAGAGTCAATTCCTTCTAGCCTCCTCTTAGGCTTTGTATAATGATCTCCCTAAGCAGAGTCAATCTCTTTTCAGCCTCAATCTTGGGCTTTGTACAAGACAGATATAAAACTCCCTAGTAGAGTCAACCTTTTAGCTTCAACCTTGGGCTGTGATAAAAGACACACAAAAATCAACATCCCCTCAGAGGAAATAAAAAATCTCTCTGTAGGAAGACATTTCTCTGTACAATCACACATCAAAACAGACAAATCAAAACAAACCTAATTCCAGATAACTGCTGTAAGTGGCACACTTGTTGATTCAAAAATCCAAGCTGTGATCCCTCTTTTATCCTGGTAAACTTCCATTTTCATCTAAATAGCTGTAAGTGGTAACCCTCTGGATTATTTACATCCAAGCCAATGTCCCTCTCTTAGCATGGAAGATTCCTAAGGAAAAATGGCATTGCTCAACACTGAGTTGAAGTTTTCTCCTTCAGGACAAATCCCTTATAAAGGAAATTATGGTTTTTTGCTGGATTCCATACTTTCCAGTTAAAGTAATTCTCCTTTATAATCAGTCACCCAACAACTGCGATAAACATATGAGATATCTCCCTTAGAGATGATAAATTCTCTCTCAGTAAAACCTTTTAGCTTCAATCTTGGGCTTTAAACAAGACACAAATACTCAACCCTTTTAAGCTTCAATCTTGGGCTTTGAACAAGACACAAATACTATTTAGTGTCATACCCCAAATTTTGACCACTAAGATTTCCCATCATTGTGCAAATCATCATCACAATATGGATGAACCATCATGCCTCATCAAATGCCTCAAGGGTTGTTGAGCATTCACTACAATCAAAATTAGGGTTTTAAGCCCTCTCAGAGCCTTAGACAAAGGATCAATCAAGGAATAACTTGATCTTCAACTTGTCTAACCTCTCAAACATCCACAATGGATCAAAAGGACTCCCACTTCAAGGATAGAGCACAAGGATGCTCCCTTCTAGGTGGATCAAGCCTCAAGATCGCCAGTGTCACCAAATTAGGGTTTTGATCGACCAGGGCCTCCAGATGAAAATTTTCCTCTGGGCGTGAGCCAAAGACCCAAAACATAACCTAATATACTCCATGGGACATCATGAACCCAACCATCAAGTCAATTTTGTCTCAGGGGATGCATACATCAAAAATCAGGAATTAGGGTTTCTTGACCTAATTCACCCCTAAGTTGACTTTTAGGGCAAATCATGAGCCAAGACCTCAAAATAGGATTTGAGGGTCTCTAATGAACTATATTAATCCATTTGGAACAATGGATTAATCCAAGAAGTTTGAGTAACAAGTCTCAATTTCATCTGCACCACAGTTAGGGTTTTAAGGGAAAAGTCAACTATAACTTTGACTTTTGACCAGGACATGCTCCCAAGTCCTAGGAAATGAATCAATATACCCTATGACACCCATGGAACATGTCCATCAAGTTTGATTTAAGTCAAGGACATGATTTCCTGAAGAATTGCACAGTTTGGAATTCATCTGATAAAAAGTCAACTGTGCACAAAAGTTAACTTTGACTTTTTGAGATTTTTCACAAAAATGGATTTTTAACCCTAAAATGATGTTAATGTATGATTTGAATCATCATTCATCAAGAAAAATCAAGAAAAGTTGGATAACTTGTAAAAGGGGTAACCATAAAAACTTAGAAAATTTTCTAAGTTAAAAAATAAAGTGGCTAGGGTACCAACTTTGGAGGGTCATAACTCCTAAAACACAAAGCCATTTTTCCCCATCCAAGGCTTGATTTGTAGATCTCATTGCCCTCTACAAAAACTTCAACTAGACCTAACTCTAATTCATTATGGATTTTGAGCTATGAGTGAGCCAAAATGGCTGAAAACATGAAAGTACCACTTTTCCAACACTTAGAAAAAATTCTGTCCAAGACAGATTTTGTTGGAAACACCAAAACTTGTGGGGTTTTTTCACACAGTTACAAGCTGAATCAGTTCCAAAGATAAACATCAATGTTGTTGCAAATGTTGCCAAGAATCCAAGCAACTCAATAGCATGAAACCAATCCACTTGTGCCAAGAATTATGGCTGCCACAACATGCCATGTCAAGGCTGCCATGAAAAATTAGTTTGGGAGTTTTGTGCCATCCACGATTTCTGAGTTAAAAAGAGTGATCACTATGCCACATGCCTTCAATCTGATCATGAACCAACTGATCCAACTGATAGGGTTGAGTCAAAAAGCCAAGGAATCTTCCAAGTTGAAATTCATCCACTTTGGCACATTTTTCCTTGAATTCAAAGGGGCATTAATATGGAATAGTGAATTTTCAACAAAGCCACTCTACTCAGTCAAGTTCTCTGATTAAACAACAATAAAAACATCTGAGGAATGTGATTTTGGTCAAGGCATAGCCCTGCTCTTGGGAATGGCTAGTTTGCCTTGCTTGAGAAGAAATCCTCCAAGCCAATCCATGCAAATGTGATCTGATCCAGCAGCCATTCACTATTCCTCCAAGACAAAAGTTGATCACCTATAAATAGAGGTTCCAATGGATCATTCAACTCACACCAAAGCCAGTTACATCACTGCTTTCTCTCATTCTTCCTTAAACCTCAAGTTTCTTGGTTTTTGAGTAACCACTATCGGGTTTTGAGTTGCAGCCTCAAGTAATCAATTCAATTGCTCAAACACATCACATATGATGTATTTGAGGTGTCCAAACACTTAATCACTGTCTGTAACACCTCAGGCTCAAAATCACCCTTCAACCAAGCCATTATGCCTCAATTATGCAGTTGGAGGTCTCGAGCTTGATCCAAAGAGTTTCAAAGTGTTCCAAAGCTTGCAACACACTCCATAACATCCATTGAAGCTGCAGGGATCATTAATTCACAATTGGAACAAAGTTTGTGCAGAGCTCCATTTCAGCTTGCATCAAGGTAAGCCTCAAAACTCAAACTCCATGATCCATGCATATTTCCTCGCATGATATTTTTGCCAATTGCTTGCCATCAGATGTTGATTGTTTTCCCTCAGAAAATTTGATCATAGGACTCATAATCATGTCTGTACGATTGCTTTTGCAAAATTAGGGTTCATACGGCCACAATGATATAATTTGTTATACACTAAAAATGAATGAAATTGGGTATTGCCATCTTCTTCCTTGTGAAAAAACGCATGAGTTTGGTGTTTGAATCATGTCAAATGGTTGAGAGATGAGTGAAATAGAGGGCTTCACGCATCAGAGCTTGAGGAGGAAGATGGCCATGGCGCCATTTTCAGAAAATCCAACAAGTTCTCTATATATTTTTCCCTTGCCATGTTATATTTGAATTGGCATTGCGCCCCAGCGGTTCATCAGCTGGTTTTGTGTGTATTGGCAAGCGAGAGGTCTGGGGTTCGAATCCCCCTCGCCCCAGACTTCTTTTTATCACTTGTTTATTTTGTTATTTTTCATATTATTATTTTTAATGATTTGAGAAATTAATAACTCGTTCAATTTTTATCATTTTTGATTAGTTCTTTTTGCAATAATTCACAAAAATGTTTAAATATTTGATTTTACCAAAAAATCCCAAAAATATTATTTATTTCATATATTTGATATTTTTGCAAAGAATTAATGTTTTATGTGTTTTTAGCATTTAAAATATTTTTTCTCCCTTTGTTTTCTAACCCTAATTTGATTTCAATCATTTTGTAGGAAGAAACCTGATTTTTTGGAACATTGATCCAAGATCATAATTTGTTTTCACATATTTAACAAACATTGATCCTTTTAATTGAATTTTTATTCAATTAAAAATACATTTTGAAAACAAATTAGGGTTTCGAATCAATTCAACCCTCATCAAATTTTTTTCAAACAATTTTGGGCCTCTAATAGAGTGTAAGACCCAACCCTTTGTAAATACAACCTATTTTGGGCCTCACTTATGGTATAAGTCCCGTTGTATTTCAAAAAGTTCGACGCGATCATCGTCCGTTGAAAAATACCCTGGGCCTCTCCTAGAGCTATAAGACCCATTCAAAACTTTTGGGCCTCTAATAGAGTGTAAGACCCAATCCTTTTTTTTTGACCAAATCATTTTTGGGCCTCAGTGTATTGTATAAGTCCCGATACTGTCAAAAATAAACGACGCGATCATCCTCCGTTGAAAAATAAGTCATATGGGCCTACCCTCGTGTTATAAGCCCCACTCTTTTTATTTAAACTTTTTGGGCCTCTAATAGAGTGTAAGACCCAACCCCCTTTTAACCAAAACAATTTTGGGCCTCACTTATTGTATAAGTCCCTCTGCGTTAAAAGAAAACCTCGGCGCGATCGCCATTTTAAACGAAAAGTCATCTGGGCCTACCCTCGTGTTATAAGCCCCACTTATTTTCTTAAAACCTTTTGGGCCTCTTGAGAGAGTGTAAGACCCATCCCTCGGTACAGAAAACCTTTTTGGGCCTCAGTCACTTGTATAAGTCCCTCTGTACAAATTCAATAGTGCGCTCACTGATAAAACCCTGGGCCTCTCCTTGAGATGTAAGCCCCAAATCTCTCTTTTTCAAAGCACTTTCTCCTTTGATTTTGAATATACTGTTGTTTTCAATCTTTCTTTGTTGAACAACTAACCAAACAGCATGGAAGCTCTACAACCGAGTAAGTGGTTATTGCTTTCATTTACCATTTTCATATACATATAACTGTATTGTGGGGCTGTTTCACTGAAAGTATTCTTTCATAAACTCATATCAACTGTGTAATAATAGTATAGATATTTAGAGTTTCCCCGACAACTACGTCTAGAACTAGGTGACGCCGTTTCATTTATTCGTAGAAATAGATAACTAGATCCCCAATAGGATCACCAGATACAGGCTTCTCTTCGGCTGTCCTCATTAGGAATTGTCAAGAAACTCTACTCCCAGAGATGAATGTATTCTCCGTGAATGGCATCTTTGAGTTTCTTCCAAATTCTCGAACTTTCCTGACTTGATCTATTCCTTGTGAATAACTTGCCTTAAATTTTTCGGGGTTTGGGGACCCACGAGCTTCTTAAAAGCATCGCCCTCCTCTTGGGCATCGTACAAGGACCCACGGGCTTCCTAAAAGCAACCCCGCCTCCTCTTGGGCTTAGTACAAGGACCCGTCGGCTTCTTAGAAGTATTCACAACCTCCTCTTAGGCTTCGTATAATGATCTCTTCCTCCGGGAATGATAGCCATCTCTTGGGCTTCGTACAAGGACCCGTCGACTTCTTAAAAGTTTTCAACCTCCTCTTGGGCTTCGTACAAATTGTCCCGACGACCTCCTAGAGGTATAGGAATAGAACTTAGTCATCTGCATAGAACAGTCCTTTCAAGAGTCTACTACTGTTTCTCAAAGCATAGTACAAAAGACGAAACTCTAGACTTGGACAGTCTAATTTCCTTGAGTCTCAAAGACATTCTCAAGCACCATTCGTTAAAAAGGAAGAAAACCCGTAGACTCGGACAGTCTCAATACCCTTCGGATTTCCCACTTCCTTGAAGAACAGGAATAACCTGGATCCTTGAATCAAATCCTTGAGTACAGTGTTGCTCATATAAGAACTGATTTTCTCTTTAAAAATCAGTATACTGGACCTGTCACTTAACTGAACAGTCGCCATAGCCTCCTCTTAGGCTTTGTATAATGATCCTTCTCCAGTGAAGTTAGCCTCCTCTTGGGCTTTGTACAATGATTCTCCCCAGCGGAGTCAAACAACGTTTAGCCTCTCTCTCGGGCTTTATACGAGACACATAAGAGACTCCCTCGTTGAGGCAATCACTCCTTTCGCCTCCATCTCGGGCTTTGTACGAGATACAAAAAGGTTCTTATTTAGCCAAACAAACAACAGCCTCCATCTCGGGCTTCGTACAAGATACAAAAAAAATTCTCTTGCTGAGTCAAATAGCCTTCATCTCGGGCTTTATACGAGATACCAAAAGACTTCATCGTCGAGTCAAAACCTTTTAGCCTCTCTCTCGGGCTTTGTACGAGACACCTTTCAGCCTCCTCTTAGGCTTTATATAAGAAAACCACTGGTTGATCCACTCAACCTTTTAGCATCAAAGTTGTGCCTCGTTCACAGTACACAAACATCAACAACTCCTTACCCTCCATCTAATCGCTGTAAGCGGCAAGCCTCTGGATCATCTACATCCATGCCACTGTCCCTCTTTTAGCATGAGAAATTCCTAAGGAAAGATAACATTGCTCTACACTGAGTTAAAGCCTTCCCCTTCAGGTTAAAATCCCCTATAAAGGAAATTATGGCATTACTAGGATCCGCGTATCCCGGTTAAAGTAATCCTCCTTTACAGTCTGTCACCCAACAGTTGTGACATACAGACCCCCTTTAGAGATGACAAATTCTCTCTAAAGTGAAACCTATAGCTTCATATCTTGGGCTTTGAACAAGATACAAATAGACTCTTTATCTTCACATCTTGGGCTTTGAACAAGATACAAACTACCTTTCACTTCACGTCTTGGGCTTTGAACAAGACACCAAAACAACCTCTTTTCCGCCCGTAGAATAGGAGGAACTACGAACGCTCTGATTTCCCTGTTTCGGTAAACGGGAATACGTAGGCATAAGATTGAAAGAAAAGATCTTAGCGAGCACACTAAACCAAAAAACCCAAAGTCCCATACTCCCATATATCCTAATCTGAAGCAGTATCCTAACAAAAAGAGAGAAATTAGTATTGGCGAAAATACAAATAACCAGTACAAAGGCCCCCCACATTGATAACATCTGTAACCTAACAGACCGCTGTTTAAACTCTGTATGCAAATCAGGGTTAATTGGAGATATCTATTTCCCTTCCTTCATCAGCTTTAATAGGATAAAAAATGAATTGACCTGTAGTAAGCTCAATCGCAGAGAGCGACCGCGCTTAAGAACCGCGTCCAAAATCGCTCGCTACAGAAAAGTGGCGCCAACCGTGGGGCTTTCTCTCCGTTTTTCTTCTTCCTTTTCATCTCTTGTGTGAATACCACATGTTGGGGCTTCCGCCGGGGAACCCATTTCTGTCAGGAACTTAGGATTCATAGCTTTAAAGGTCTAGGATGTTTAGGACAAATATATATACTGCTTTTCCTAATTGCTATACATGTATATTTTTCTGCTAATGGGAATGCGTGTGATGCCGCATGTGGAAAGATTGAGTATACACTTAAGATAAGTGATGGCGACGAGGTCGACCATCAACCTCAGTGGAGGCTGACCAATGCAACCCATTCTCTCACCTAGACAATGGGCCGATTGTGATGTCTGAGAAGCTGAGGAGCCAAACCCTTCTGTAGTGCGGAAACTATCGGAAATAGTTGTCACGCGATACTACCCTCATTTGAGGCTGGTGATCTATTCTCGGTGAATGGTACTTGCTCTAAGATTGCTCTACAACTCGCTGGTGATCCGCTTGTTGTTTTTCTTTCCTGGGAGGAGCTGATGATAATGAGTACAGGTACAAAAATCACCCTAGTATAAACCCTTGGGGATGGGTAGAGCCTTGACTTCATGACAACGACCCTTTGACCCCATGTTTTTTCTATGTTTTTGTGTGCTGCATTCATGCATACATTTAATAAAACATTAAAACATTCAAAAAAAATTCTCCTCTAGTCTCTCTGTTTTTCAAATTAAACTAAGACTGTGATTGCAAATATCAGAGAAAAGGATTGCGCTAATGGATTTCGGTAGAAGGAGAACCCATAGGTATACCTTCAAGGTTCCAAAGCTAGAGGATTTGAGAAGGTTAGCGAGGATGATCACTAACCCTGAGGCTTTCAGAGCCAAGCACGGAGGTCTGCTACCACTGTTAAGAGTCCATGTGATTGAGGGAATCATGAATGCGCTCATTCAATTTTATGATCCAGTTTATCACTGCTTTACATTCCCGGATTACCAGCTCGCACCAATGCTGGAGGAGTATTCTCATCTGATTGATCTACACATTACAGATCGAGCTCCATTTTTTGGACTGGAAGAAATTCCAAAGAATCAGACCATTGCAAGAGCCATTCATTTGGACGAGTCTGAGGTCAGGACTCACATGACCGCTAAGGGTGGCATCCAAGGTTTGCCAGCCCAGTTCTTGATGAAGAAAGCCCTGTATTTTGCCAGTATCGGGAACGTGTCTGCTTTTGAAAGCATCTTTGTTTTACTTACCTACGGGTTATTTTTGTTTCCTAACATCAATAACTTTGTCGATATTAACTCCATTAAGGTTTTTCTCATTGGAAGCCCTGTGCCGACTTTGCTCGCAGATGCGTATCATTCTGTACACTTGGGAAATTTGTACAGCGGAGGGGAGATCACATGCTGTGTACCTCTGCTTTATAAATGGTTTATCTCCCACTTGCCCAAGTCTGCTGCTTTTTGGGATTGAAAGAGTGCCTTACGTTGGTCGCAGAAGATCATGTCCCTCACCAACTCTGACATAGATTGGTGTAATAGGATCTTTGATGGAATCAGAATCATTGATCGTTGTGGAAACTTCCCCAACGTACCCCTTATAGGAAATAAGGGAGGAATCAACTACCATCCAGTTCTCGTTCATCGTCAATTTGGATACCCGATGAGACACGTCCCACGGGGTGTTCATCTGGAAGGTCTTTTCTTCAAGGAAGGAGAAAATGACAGAGCACTAAAGATGGAAATAGTGCAGGCCTGGAAGCACGTTCATAAGAAAGGACGAGAGTCTCTAGGAAAACCGGACTGAGTCTCGGTGGAGCCTTATCTCCATTGGGTACAAACTAGAGCTCTCAAGCTAAAAATGCCTTATCCTCATTACGGAATTCTTCCGCCGAGGGAATCTGTCATGTACTTCATGACGGAAACTGAAAAGCTTCAGGTTACTCTCAACAAAGTTCAAAGGGAGAGAAGGTCTTGGAAGAACAAGTACCGCACCCTCAACGTAGAGTGCATCAAAATACATCAACTACTGAAAGAGAAAGATGCTCTGATTGAAATTTTGGAGCAACATGCTGTAGAGAATCAAGATGACCAAAGGAATTTGCTCACTCCTTTCACTTGGCAAAGGAATGACAACCCGACAACGGCCCAAGAGCCCCGGTCAAAGAAAAGGAAGATACCAGAATCAGCACCCGAGTTCTCCTCAGAGAGGACTCGGGACCCATTAGCTTAGGTTTCTGTTTCTGCACCTTGTAATCTACTGTATTTCCATTTCTGTAATCCTTTGAATTTCAATAAAAAGGGGTTTCCCCACTGTTTGATATTTGCAATCTAATTGTCGAAGTTTATTTTGATTAAAAAAAAAACAATTAATATAATCATTGCATTCATCATTCTCACATCACGTATTTTTCTTCCCTACGAATCTCACGTTTGTGTCTCGGTTCTAGAGTCAAACTGTCTCATTCGTACAATACTCGGGCCAATCGTCAGAAAAAGATGGATGATCTTGAGGAAGAAAATAGAGAGTTGAAAGAAGAGATTGACGCTCTGAGAAACCTTCGTAACGACATGCAAGCCATGGCAGAAACTCAGCTACAAAGGACTATGATCTCAGAGATCACCTCAACGCCCATAGTGGAGAAGTATGATCCTAGGTATCAGATACCGAAAGATCACCCTTGGGACATGCCTGTTAACTATATCCCGGAAGGATATGTTCCGCCGATCACTGAAGATCATGGAATCACAACAGAAGCCGCTGGGCCTGAAGGTTACAAACTTCGGGAAAGCGAAGATGCCAGGGGCATACTGAAGACTCCTGAAGGTTACAAACTTCGGGAAATGCCAAGGTTCGCTGCCGTAGTCATGGTACCACCCCCTGTGGTGCACACTGTCCCGAAAGGACATATTCCACCGATACCTTCTGGTAAAAAGGAAACTATTTCGATAGAATGGATGAATTCCAGGAACAGTTCCTGGAAATACAGAAGGAGCTGCAAGCCATTCGCGGTCAGGATTTATTTGGAAAGGACGCCGCAGACCTCTGCTTGGTCCCCAATGTGAAAGTCCCGCACATGTTCCAAGTGCCCGACTTTGAAAAATACAAGGGTAACTCTTGCCCTCAAAGCCATCTGGTGATGTACGCTCGGCGAATGTCAGCTCAGACGGAGAATCAGGACCTACTGATTCACTACTTCTAGGATAGTTTAACCGGTGCCGCATTAAAATGGTACATGGGTTTAAACCGTACTAGGATTAGTACATTCAGAGGTCTTGGTACTGCCTTCGTCCAACAATACAAATACAATTTGGACATGGCACCCGACAGAGATCAACTCAGATCAATGTCGCAAAAGGACAAGGAAACCTTTAAGGAGTATGCTCAAAGGTGGCGTGAAATTGCCGCTCAAATTTATCCGCCTCTTGAGGAAAAAGAGATGACAAAGATCTTCTTAAAGACCTTAAGCTCATTTTACTATGACCGAATGGTTGCCAGTGCACCCAGTGATTTCACCGAGATGGTGGGCATGGGCGTACGTCTTGAGGAAGCCGTCCGAGAAGGACGTTTGGTAAAAGACACTGGACTGACGTGCGGTACTAAAAAATACGGTAGTGCTCTCCCTAAGAAAAAAGAGCAAGATATTGGGAATATCTCTCTCGGAAAGCAAAGGCGACGTTATCAACCGGTAGCAACTGTAACTCCTGCTATCAGCCCTGTGCCTATTCCTACGTATCAACCTCAGGTTGCGCAGAACCAACCGGATCAGCAAAGGACACAACAGCCTCTTCAGCAGGCTCGTCCTCCATATAACAACAATCGTACAACACGGCCGCCAGGATTTGATCCTATACCCGTGTCGTACACAGAGTTGTTTCCATTACTACTGGCCAAGGGGCACATCCAGACTAAGTCCCCTCTTACAGTACCAGAAAATCCGCCTTTCTGGTTTAAGGTGGATCAGACTTGCCCTTATCACCAAGGAGGTCCAGGGCATAACATTGAGAATTATCTCAATTTCAAGTCTGACGTGCAAAAGCTTGTTAGGAGCGGGGTCTTATCCTTCAAGGATACAAATCCTAATGTTCTCACAAACCCGCTGCCTCAACATGACAAGGCTGCAGTTAATTTGATAGAGGGAGAGACTAACGATGTCTATCAAATTCACGATGTACTCTTGTTAAAGACCAATCTGGTCAAGATGCATTGTAGACAGAGTGGATATGACCATGTGCCACCTCATAACTATCTTCAGTGTGATATCTGCTCTAAAGACAACCAGGGATGTTCTGTGGTGCAATCAGCTCTACAGGAACAAATGGATCTCGGATGGATCCAAGAACACCGAGTTCGTGGAGTTAACATGGTTTACACGAATTCCAACGTCATCCAAAACCACGACATCTGTGCAATGAATGTCAACTTGGTGGCGATGCACTCAAGGCAAAGCCAGTATCATAATCTACCACGACACGATTACAATTCCTGTCTGACTTGCTCGGTAAACAAACAGGGATGCTCTTTCATACAGGAGGCCCTCCAGCGTCAGATGGATCTTGGAAGGATCCAAGACTACCATGATAGGAATTCCTATCAAATCAACATGGTTCAGATCTTTGACATTCGCTTGATGAATACCAACCTGGTAGAGTTACATGCTGAACAGGTCCGACTCAAATTCTTAATATCACATGACTATCAAAGTTGTAAAGCGGGTTGCGAAAATGATCAGGGTTGTACCCTTGTCCAGGAGGCACTTCACCACTTGTTAAATCATTGGTGGATGCCAATTTATATGGATGAAGATACTCAACAAATTAGTATCAATAACAGGAATCCTACTCGTCGTCAAAGTCAGGATGTCCGATCTGTGGAAGCTAACCTAGTGAGGTTACATTGTATTCAAAGTGGGCGTGGCCAGGTACCACCATACAATTATGACCGTTGTAGCGTCTGTTCGGAAAGTAACCAAGGGTGCTACCTTGTACGAGAAGCTCTTCAAGGTCAGGTGGATCGTGGAGAGATTCGTCCATATCCGGGTTCTGGACCCATCAACTGGACACCGAACTACCTTGCTGATCAGGTTGAGGATGTTGTCACAATCTCTGGTCATCATAGGACCAGTGATGTTTTTGCCATTATTCCTCTACTTGACGAATCTAAAGTTCCCAATCGGGAACGGATCGAGATTACTTATGATGGTCAGAAAAATCAGAAGGTTCCCATAGTCATCTATCTGCCGGGACCACTACCGTATGAGTCAACTAAGGCTATTCCTTACAAATACGGTGCAACGACAATTGAAAATGGAAAGTAAATTCCATTACCCTCCGTCGTGAATATTGCAGACATCAGTCGTGTAACACGGAGTGGTAGAATCTTCAACCGAGGAGTTAGAGAACCTAACAAGGAAAAGGAACTTCAGACAGAAGCTCCCGATCCATCAGTCGGTCAATCCAGTAATCCCGACCTTACGAAAAATAATGATGAGATGCTGAATCTCATCCAAAGGAGTGAATATAACATTGTTGATCAACTGTTACAAACTCCTTCAAAGATCTCTGTGTTATCACTGTTACTCAGTTCAGAAGCGCATAGGGAGGCTCTACAGAAAGTCTTGGAGCAAGCCTTTGTGGAACAGGATGTAACAATCAGACAATTCGATAGCATTGTCTCTAACATCACTTCCTGCAATAATTTGGGATTTAGTGATGAGGAATTACCTGAAGAGGTTCGTCGTCATAACATGGCGCTCAACATTACAGTTAACTGCCAGGACGATGCTTTAGCCAGCGTACTGGTAGACACAGGGCCAGCCCTGAATGTTATGCCGAAGCCCACTTTGATGTAATTATCATTCAAAGGCCCTCCGATGAAAATCAGCGAGGTTGTCGTCAAAGCATTCGACGGATCTAGAAAAACGGTTATCGGCGAAGTTGATCTTCCTATAACTATTGGTCCTCACACTTTCCAAGTCACTTTCTAGGTCATGGATATCCGGGCAACGTACAGTTGTTTATTAGGAAGACCTTGCATACATCAGGCTGGGGCGGTCACTTCAACCCTCCACCAAAAGCTAAAGTTCGTCAAGAACGATCAACTTGTCACGGTTTGTAGGGAACAAGCCTTGCTTGTAAGCAACTTGTCATCATCTGCTGGTATAGAACCCGAGGAGGTTATTGGAACTCAGTTCCAAGCACTGTCGGTGAGCAAGAACAATCAGTTCAAAGAAGGAACTTCGATTTCTTCATACAAAGATGCTATCAAAGCGGTCGAGAGTACCGATACAAACGAATGGGGACAGCTTGTTATTCCTATTGACAATAAAACAAAGAAGGGTCTTGGTTTTTCTGCAACCTGTACCCGGACAGCTGCCAACGATGAAAGTCTTCATCCCCTTTAAAACTTCTTCCACAGTGGAGGTTTCCTTCACCCAGTCCCTCAAGCAGTCCATGCTATCAATGAGGAAGATCCCTCTGACACAGATGAGGAATGGAAATCCTACCTTAACGAGGACGGTTATATGTCTTAGGAAGAGGTGCCTACGCCATTTTCCTATCCCGCACAGAGTCTGAGATTTATACCACGGTCAGACGTCGAAATGATATATGGAGATTGTGATCCGGAAGGATGCCGTGCTCCGCCAAATTCATTAGAGGAGGACACTCTGATGAAAGACAACTTTGACCACAGCTACTATGGCCCGATGGACGGTTTGCCAATGTGGCAGCCTTACCCAGGAGACTTGGGGCCAGAAAGTCAGCCGAGTAATGAAACTCAGCTGAGCATCATTGAACAGAATACCTTTGTCCCCACCATGTCATGGGATCAACATTCAGGTCATTCAGAAACTACTCAACATGAAGATGAATTCGCAACATTTGCAGGACTTGAATTCATCAACTATGCTTTTCCTGAGGTCAACGTCATCGAGAGGGATGACTCCTCTAGTTCCAAAGAAGTTTGGGACACTCTGGGAGAACCAAGTGGAAAATACGACTATATGGTCAAGTACACCGCTCCCGAAAGCTCTCGTATCAGGCTCAAAGATATCCAGCCTATTGGATGGGGAGATACAGCTGAGAGCACAAATGCAATGCAAAATGCAACTGATGAATTCTCCTACGACAACTCTGCCTGGGAGACAGATTCCAATGATCCTACTCCACCAGAAATCAGCGTCATTTCTGAAGATAAATCAAGGAAGGTGCCAGACTTTGTGATTCACCGAGGAGTTCGCCGCCAATGGGTTGCCGTCGAGGTTCCGAAGGTCGTTCATCAGTCAAAGTAATTGCCATCTTTTAACCTTTCACCCTGCCCAGGTGAAACAGATGTTTTGATAGGGCTTACTTTCTATAAATTTCCCTCTTCGCTTTGCCCAAAGCGACAGAGTTTTGTTTTATAGGGCTGTAGTTTCAAGATTCGACTTGTTCATTAATAAAATAACTTCGTTCTGTAATTTTCGCATTAATTGCTGTTTTCTCTTTTTGCTTTTTCAGAAAATGGTAATCCTAAAAAATAATTAAAAACAAGCAGTAAAATAAAACACTGCACACACTTTTGCATTTTTCTCCATCTCTTCTAAACACGAATCATCACGTCATGCAGATTGCTTGTTTTAAACCCAGTTGAAACATACGATCCGATGCCTTCTCCCAACTTTGAGTTCCCGGTATTCGAGGCTGAAGAAGAAAATGACGACAAAATTCCAGAAGAGATCTCCCGATTACTCAGACAAGAGGAAGGGTCCATTGAACCTTACAAAGAACCGTTGGAAACGGTAAACTTGGGTTCAGAGCAAGAGAGAAAAGAAGTCAGGATTGGGGCACTGCTCGGTCCAACTGCCAAAGAGGGTTTGATAAAGCTTCTCAGGGAATTTCCCGACGTATTTGCTTGGTCCTATCAGGATATGCCAGGGTTGGATACCAGCATCGTGGAACATCACTTACCGTTAAGATTGGAATGTCCGCCCGTAAAGCAAAGGTTGAGACGCACTCACCCGGACATGGCCATCAAAATCAAAGAGGAGGTACCGAAACAGATTGACGCGGGTTTCCTCGCCATGTCAGAGTATCCTCAATGGTTAGCCAACATTGTACCCGTTCCCAAAAAGGACGGAAAAGTCAGAATGTGTGTCGATTATAGGGATCTGAACAAGGCTAGTCCAAAGGACGACTTTCCTTTACCACACATTGACATGCTGGTAGACAGTACAACAAAGTTCAAAGTTTTCTCCTTCATGGATGGATTCTTGGGCTATAACCAGATCAAAATGGCGCCGAAAGACATGGAGAAAACTTCGTTCATTACCCAATGGGGTACCTTTTGTTACAAGGTGATGTCGTTCGGCTTGAAGAACGCCGGAGCGACCTATCAAAGGGCCATGACTACTCTATTTCATGACATGTTACACAAAGAAATCGAAGTGTATGTCGATGACATGATTGCCAAATCAAAAACAGAGAGTGAGCACGTTGAACATCTGTCAAAATTATTCAAACGTTTAAGAAAATTCAAGCTCCGCTTGAATCCTAACAAGTGCACCTTCGGTGTCCGTTCAGGGAAACTACTAGGGTTCATCGTCAGCCAGAAAGGAATTGAGGTTGATCCTGACAAGGTCAAGGCCGTTCGAGAAATGCCTTCTCCGAAAACTGAAAAACAAGTCAGAGTATTCTTGGGACGTTTGAATTACATCTCCAGATTCATATTCCTCATGACCGCCACGTGTGCGCCAATTTTCAAATTACTCAAAAAGAACCAGGATTGCGTTTGGTCAGAAGATTGCCAAACCGCCTTCGACAGTATTAAGGAATATCTGTTGAATCTGCCGATTCTATCACCTCCAGTGGAAGGAAGACCACTGATCATTTACCTCACAGTCCTAGAGGAATCAATGGGATGTGTACTTGGCCAATAAGAGGAAACCAAAAGGAAAGAGTCTGCCATTTACTATTTGAGCAAGAAATTCACCGACTGTGAAACTTGATACACGATGTTCGAGAAAACTTGCTATGCTTTGGCTTGGGCAGCCAAACGTCTTCGCCAGTACATGATTCGTCACACTACTTGGTTAATCTCCGAAATGGATCCAATCAAGTATGTATTTGAAAAACCTGCCCTCACGGGAAGAATTTCCCGTTGGCAGATGCTGTTATCAGAATATGACATAGAGTACCACGCTCAGAAAGCCGTTAAGGGAAGTATTTTAGCCGATCATTTGGCTCATCAACCGATTGATGATCAGGAATCAGTCGGGTTTGACTTCCCAGACGAAGATGTCATATATCTAAAAATGAAAGACTGCGATGAACCGCTACCCAGTGAAGGGCCAGAACCAGGTTCCCAATGGGGACTTATCTTTTACGGAGCAGTCAATCATTACGGAAACGGAATTGGGGCAATCATTGTTACCCCTCAGGGTACCCACATTCCTTTCACCGCTCGACTTACGTTCAAATGTACGAACAACGAGGCCGAATACGAAGCATGTATCATGGGTCTCGAGGAAGCGATTGATTTAAGGATCAAAAACTTGGACGTATACGGCGATTCAGCCTTGGTTATCAATCAGATAAAAGGAGATTGGAACACATACCAATCAGGATTGATTCCTTACAAAGACTACGCAAGAAGGTTGCTACCTTTCTTCAACAGAGTTGAGTTTCATCACATCCCTCGTGATGAGAATCACATGGCTGATGCATTAGCCACTATCTCTTCCATGATTAGTATAGGTCAATGGAACGACCTACCTAAGATTGACATAATGCGCCTTGAACGGCCCGCTTACATCTTCACGATTGAAGCAGTCCTAGACGACAGACCTTGGTATCACGATATCAGATGCTTCCTTCAGAAACAAGAGTACCCACCTGGGGCATCAGGAAAGACAGAAAAACCCTCAGAAGATTGGCTGGAAACTTCTTCCTGAGCGGTGACACTCTCTATAAAAGAAATTTCGACATGGTCTTGCTCCGATGCGTAGACAGACCAGAAGCAGACATGCTTATGAAAGAAATTCATGAAGGATCCTTTGGCACTCATGCCAATGGACACACAATGGCGAGAAAAATCCTAAGAGCAGGGTACTATTGGTTGACAATGGAATCCAACTGCTACAAGTACATGAGGAGGTGTCACAAGTGTCAGATATACTCTGACAAAATTCATGTACCGCCATCACATCTCAAAGTTCTCTCTTCCCCATGGCCATTTTCCATATGGGGAATTGACATGATTGGCTTGATCGAACCTAAGGCTTCCAACGGACATCGGTTCATCCTGGTAGCCATTGACTATTTCACCAAGTGGGTCGAAGCAGCGTCGTACGCTAATGTAACCCGACAAGTGGTGATCCGATTTATCAAAAACAATATCATCTGCCGTTATGGTGTTCCAAGCGAGATCATTACTGATAATGGATCTAACTTGAACAATAAGATGATGAAAGAGTTGTGTGCAGAGTTCAAGATCGAACACCATAACTCATCTCCCTACCGACCCAAGATGAACGGAGCGTCAAGAAAATTGTTCAAAAGATGGTTGTAACCTATAAAGACTGGCACGAGATGCTACCCTTTGCTCTTCACGGTTATCGCATATCTGTCCGCACTTCCACAGAGGCAACCCCTTTCTCTCTAGTATATGGTATGGAAACAGTGCTCCCCATAGAAGTAGAGATCCCATCAATCCGGGTATTGATGGAAGCTAAGCTCACCGAAGCTGAATGGTGTCAAAGTCGACACGACGAATTGAATCTGATCGAGGAAAAGTGAATCACGGCACTATGCCATGGTCAGCTGTATCAACAGAGAATGAAGAAGGTGTTCGACAAAAAGGTTCGACCCCGCATCTTCAGGAAAGGAGACCTCGTGCTCAAGAAGATACAATCTTTTCTCACTGATTCTCGGGGCAAGTGGACTCCGAATTATGACGGCCCCTATGTGGTCACGAAAGCTTTCTCAGGCGGTGCCTTGAGACTTGCAACCATGGACGGAGAGGAATTTGCCTACCCCACGAATGTTGATGTAGTCAAGAAATACTTTGCCTAAACTAAAAAAAAAAGAAAAACGTCTCGGTGGATTGAAAACCCGAAAGGGCGGTCCAGGCAAAAGTTAGAGACAAAATAAAAAAAATCATCCCGGTGGATTGGAAACATCATAGTACAATCCAGGAAAAAATTAGGGATAATGGCAAGTAACTATGTTCAACAGAGGCAAGTCCCTCAGCAGCAGCAGTTACATCATCTGTCAGAAAACTCCAGTCAAGGTCATCTTCGACAGAAGCTCAGGATGCCCCGAATTCAAAGTTGGTAGAAGGATAATGGTCGTTATGTTTCAACGTAGCCCTTTTCCCTGTAAATTACCATTTTCAAACTTTGTATATACTCTTTGGAATCACGCGTTTGGCTGATCTCCATCTTATCAATAAAATTTGAGCCCTTGTGCTTTTGTTTGTAATTCTTATTTGTTTTAGCTTTACAGAACGACATTTTAACATGATTAACGATTCTTGAAATAAAACAAAAATGAATTTACTTGTTAAAACTTTTTCTGCTTTTTAATAAAGACGGCAATTTCTTTTGACTGTTGAACATCAGAAGAACATCGGTCGCTTCTCCAGAAGTAATCGAACCTCGAAGTGCAAAATCAAAATACTCCTTCTAAACTAGTACGAATGAATGAAGGATCAACTGTGTCAGAGACCTTGTTTCATCTGACACACCTCGGCTGAGTTCTTATCTCCTAAGCCCGACCAACATAGCTCCCAACAGGGACTATCTCTCCTAAGCAAGGTGGAATTGATATTCCGAACCAACGGTACTTCTTCGCCCCGCGATGGCCGAGTATTCAGTGGTGTTCATCTGTCAGTTTGTATGTCGCGTCAGTTTTGTCAGCATAAACATACATACACCATGCATTATTGATTTGCATTCACATTTCATATTGCATCACCATCACTCTAGTCGATTTTGTCCCGTAGTGGTAACAGTCCTCTTAATCGAGTTATCAGTTCTTGTCTCGTCAAGAAGCGCGGCGCCCGAACGATCTCGTTCCTCCACTTACTTCTGGATTGAAGTTGGCTCCTCGAACACTTTGATAACTTGAACCTCTGAAAAACCAGAGGAACCTTCAGTCAAATGTCACTCTTCGCCATTGAAGATGATATCCTTGCTTTCCCGGATTAAGGAAAATCCACAGAGAAAGCCTCGTAATCAGAGATTCGGCAGTATGCCAGTTTTACTCCGAAAGGATCACTGATGAAAAGGTCATCGACACCTCAAAATTGGACCCCATCATATGGCATTTCTTCGGGAAGATCCCGAGAAAAGTATGATGTAAGATCCCACGCAGAAGGCAGTCTTTCAGAAGACTCGTTTTCCCCAGTAGAAACAAATGACGTCTCCAACAGAGAAGTTTGTACAACTCTACAACTCAGACGATTGGGTTCCCCAGCAAGTCTGACATCAAAAGTTTTTCCGTCAAATGGCATCTCTCTAGGAAAATTCGGCGAGAAGTTTAAGGAAAGTCGCTACCAATAGCGTCCCTTGTCAATAAAGTTTATTGACAAAAGAAACTAAGACCAGTTCCTTGGTAGGAAACCAGGATCGAGGGGAAGTTTAAATCAGAAACTAAGACCAGTTCCTTGGTAGGAAACCAGGATTGAGGGGAAGTTTAAATCAGAAACTAAGACCAGTTCCTTGGTAGGAAACCAGGATCGAGGGGCGGTTTATTTCAAAAGAAAACTGAGACCAGCTCCTTGGCTGAAGACCAGGATCGAGGGGAAGTTTACCTTTTCTAAGAATCATTGCTTAGCGAAAGAAGATGAATGCACAAGCTACCATTCATAGCCATCAAAATTTCAGGTATTCCGATATTTAATCCTCTTGCACCTCGAATGCCCGAATACCTTCGTCATTCACACCTTCGGGTCCAAGAAGATTAAATAGGGGCATCTGTCATACCCCAAATTTTGACCACTAAGATTTCCCATCATTGTGCAAATCATCATCACAATATGGATGAACCATCATGCCTCATCAAATGCCTCAAGGGTTGTTGAGCATTCACTACAATCAAAATTAGGGTTTTAAGCCCTCTCAGAGCCTTAGACAAAGGATCAATCAAGGAATGACTTGATCTTCAACTTGTCTAACCTCTCAAACATCCACAATGGATCAAAAGGACTCCCACTTCAAGGATAAAGCACAAGGATGCTCCCTTCTAGGTGGATCAAGCCTCAAGATCGCCAGTGTCACCAAATTAGGGTTTTGATCGACCAGGGCCTCCAGATGAAAATTTTCCTCTGGGCGTGAGCCAAAGACCCAAAACATAACCTAATATACTCCATGGGACATCATGAACCCAACCATCAAGTCAATTTTGTCTCAGGGGATGCATACATCAAAAATCAGGAATTAGGGTTTCTTGACCTAATTCACCCCTAAGTTGACTTTTAGGGCAAATCATGAGCCAAGACCTCAAAATAGGATTTGAGGGTCTCTAATGAACTATATTAATCCATTTGGAACAATGGATTAATCCAAGAAGTTTGAGCAACAAGTCTCAATTTCATCTGCACCACAGTTAGGGTTTTAAGGGAAAAGTCAACTATAACTTTGACTTTTGACCAGGACATGCTCCCAAGCCCTAGGAAATGAATCAATATACCCTATGACACCCATGGAACATGTCCATCAAGTTTGATTTAGGTCAAGGACATGATTTCCTGAAGAATTGCACAGTTTGGAATTCATCTGATAAAAAGTCAACTGTGCACAAAAGTTAACTTTGACTTTTTGAGATTTTTCACAAAAATGGATTTTTAACCCTAAAATGATGTTAATGTATGATTTGAATCATCATTCATCAAGAAAAATCAAGAAAAGTTGGATAACTTGTAAAAGGGGTAACCATAAAAACTTAGAAAATTTTCTAAGTTAAAAAATAAAGTGGCTAGGGTACCAACTTTGGAGGGTCATAACTCCTAAAACACAAAGCCATTTTCCCCATCCAAGGCTTGATTTGTAGATCTCATTGCCCTCTACAAAAACTTCAACTAGACCTAACTCCAATTCATTGTGGATTTTGAGCTATGAGTGAGCCAAAATGGCTGAAAACATGAAAGTACCACTTTTCCAACACTTAGAAAAAATTCTGTCCAAGACAGATTTTGTTGGAAACACCAAAACTTGTGGGGTTTTTTCACACAGTTACAAGCTAAATCAGTTCCAAATATAAACATCAATGTTGTTGCAAATGTTGCCAAGAATCCAAGCAACTCAATAGCATGAAACCAATCCACTTGTGCCAAGAATTATGGCTGCCACAACATGCCATGTCAAGGCTGCCATGAAAAATCAGTTTGGGAGTTTTGTGCCATCCACGATTTCTGAGTTAAAAAGAGTGATCACTATGCCACATGCCTTCAATCTGATCATGAACCAACTGATCCAGCTGATAGGGTTGAGTCAAAAAGCCAAGGAATCTTCCAAGTTGAAATTCATCCACTTTGGCACATTTTGCCTTGAATTCAAAGGGGCATTAATATGGAATAGTGAATTTTCAACAAAGCCACTCTACTCAGTCAAGTTCTCTGATTAAACAACAATAAAAACATCTGAGGAATGTGATTTTGGTCAAGGCATAGCCCTGCTCTTGGGAATGGCTAGTTTGCCTTGCTTGAGAAGAAATCCTCCAAGCCAATCCATGCAAATGTGATCTGATCCAGCAGCCATTCACTATTCCTCCAAGACAAAAGTTGATCACCTATAAATAGAGGTTCCAATGGATCATTCAACTCACACCAAAGCCAGTTACATCACTGCTTTCTCTCATTCTTTCTTAAACCTCAAGTTTCTTGGTTTTTGAGTAACCACTATCGGGTTTTGAGTTGCAGCCTCAAGTAATCAATTCAATTGCTCAAACACATCACATATGATGTATTTGAGGTGTCCAAACACTTAATCACTGTCTGTAACACCTCAGGCTCAAAATCACCCTTCAACCAAGCCATTATGCCTCAATTATGCAGTTGGAGGTCTCGAGCTTGATCCAAAGAGTTTCAAAGTGTTCCAAAGCTTGCAACACACTCCATAACATCCATTGAAGCTGCAGGGATCATTAATTCACAATTGGAACAAAGTTTGTGCAGAGCTCCATTTCAGCTTGCATCAAGGTAAGCCTCAAAACTCAAACTCCATGATCCATGCATATTTCCTCGCATGATATTTTTGCCAATTGCTTGCCATCAGATGTTGATTGTTTTCCCTCATAAAATTTGATCATAGGACTCATAATCATGTCTGTACGATTGCTTTTGCAAAATTAGGGTTCATACGGCCACAATGATATAATTTGTTATACACTAAAAATGAATGAAATTGGGTATTGCCATCTTCTTCCTTGTGAAAAAACGCATGAGTTTGGTGTTTGAATCATGTCAAATGGTTGAGAGATGAGTGAAATAGAGGGCTTCACGCATCAGAGCTTGAGGAGGAAGATGGCCATGGCGCCATTTTCAGAAAATCCAACAAGTTCTCTATATATTTTTCCCTTGCCATGTTATATTTGAATTGGCATTGCGCCCCAGCGGTTCATCAGCTGGTTTTATGTGTATTGGCAAGCGAGAGGTCTGGGGTTCGAATCCCCCTCGCCCCAGACTTCTTTTTATCACTTGTTTATTTTGTTATTTTTCATATTATTATTTTTAATGATTTGAGAAATTAATAACTCGTTCAATTTTTATCATTTTTGATTGGTTCTTTTTGCAATAATTCACAAAAATGTTTAAATATTTGATTTTACCAAAAAAATCCCAAAAATATTATTTATTTCATATATTTGATATTTTTGCAAAGAATTAATGTTTTATGTGTTTTTAGCATTTAAAATATTTTTTCTCCCTTTGTTTTCTAACCCTAATTTGATTTCAATCATTTTGTAGGAAGAAACCTGATTTTTTGGAACATTGATCCAAGATCATAATTTGTTTTCACATATTTAACAAACATTGATCCTTTTAATTGAATTTTTATTCAATTAAAAATACATTTTGAAAACAAATTAGGGTTTCGAATCAATTCAACCCTCATCAAATTTTTTTCAAACAATTTTGGGCCTCTAATAGAGTGTAAGACCCAACCCTTTGTAAATACAACCTATTTTGGGCCTCACTTATGGTATAAGTCCCGTTGTATTTCAAAAAGTTCGACGCGATCATCGTCCATTGAAAAATACCCTGGGCCTCTCCTAGAGCTATAAGACCCATTCAAAACTTTTGGGCCTCTAATAGAGTGTAAGACCCAATCCTTTTTTTTGACCAAATCATTTTTGGGCCTCAGTGTATTGTATAAGTCCCGATACCGTCAAAAATAAACGACGCGATCATCCTCCGTTGAAAAATAAGTCATATGGGCCTACCCTCGTGTTATAAGCCCCACTCTTTTTCTTTAAACTTTTTGGGCCTCTAATAGAGTGTAAGACCCAACCCCCTTTTAACCAAAACAATTTTGGGCCTCACTTATTGTATAAGTCCCTCTGCGTTAAAAGAAAACCTCGGTGCGACCGCCATTTTAAACGAAAAGTCATCTGGGCCTACCCTCGTGTTATAAGCCCCACTTCTTTTCTTAAAACCTTTTGGGCCTCTTGAGAGAGTGTAAGACCCATCCCTCGGTACAGAAAACCTTTTTGGGCCTCAGTCACTTGTATAAGTCCCTCTGTACAAATTCAACAGTGCGCTCACTGATAAAACCCTGGGCCTCTCCTTGAGCTGTAAGCCCCAAATCTCTCTTTTTCAAAGCACTTTCTCCTTTGATTTTGAATATACTGTTGTTTTCAATCTTTCTTTGTTGAACAACTAACCAAACAGCATGGAAGCTCTACAACCGAGTAAGTGGTTATTGCTTTCATTTACCATTTTCATATACATATAACTGTATTGTGGGGCTGTTTCACTGAAAGTATTCTTTCATAAACTCATATCAACTGTGTAATAATAGTATAGATATTTAGAGTTTCCCCGACAACTACGTCTAGAACTAGGTGACGCCGTTTCATTTATTCGTAGAAATAGATAACTAGATCCCCAATAGGATCACCAGATACAGGCTTCTCTTCGGCTGTCCTCATTAGGAATTGTCAAGAAACTCTACTCCCAGAGATGAATGTATTCTCCGTGAATGGCATCTTTGAGTTTCTTCCAAATTCTCGAACTTTCCTGACTTGATCTATTCCTTGTGAATAGCTTGCCTTGAATTTTTCGGGGTTTGGGGACCCACGGGCTTCCTAAAAGCAACCCCGCCTCCTCTTGGGCTTAGTACAAGGACCCGTCGGCTTCTTAGAAGTATTCACAATCTCCTCTTAGGCTTCGTATAATGATCTCTTCCTCTGGGAATGATAGCCTTCTCTTGGGCTTCGTACAAGGACCCGTCGGCTTCTTAAAAGTTTTCAGCCTCCTCTTGGGCTTCGTACAAATTGTCCCGACGACCTCCTAGAGGTATAGGAACAGAACTTAGTCATCTGCATAGAACAGTCCTTTCAAGAGTCTACTACTGTTTCTCAAAGCATAGTACAAAAGATGAAACTCTAGACTTGGACAGTCTAATTTCCTTGAGTCTCAAAGACATTCTCAAGCACCCTTCATTAAAAAGGAAGAAAACCCGTAGACTCGGACAGTCTCAATACCCTTTGAATTTCCCACTTCCTTGAAGAACAGGAATAACCCGGATCCTTGAATCAAATCCTTGAGTACAATGTTGCTCATATAAGAACTGATTTTCTCTTTAAAAAACAGTATACTGGACCTGTCACTTAACTGAACAGTCGCCATAGCCTCCTCTTAGGCTTTGTATAATGATCCTTCTCCAGTGAAGTTAGCCTCCTCTTGGGCTTTGTACAATGATTCTCCCCAGCGGAGTCAAACAACGTTTAGCCTCTCTCTCGGGCTTTATACGAGACACATAAGAGACTCCCTCGTTGAGTCAATCACTCCTTTCGCCTCCATCCCGGGCTTTGTACGAGATACAAAAAGGTTCTTATTTAGCCAAACAAACAACAGCCTCCATCTCGGGCTTCGTACGAGATACAAAAAAAATTCTCTTGCTGAGTCAAATAGCCTTCATCTCGGGCTTTATACGAGATACCAAAAGACTTCATCGTCGAGTCAAAACCTTTTAGCCTCTCTCTCGGGCTTTGTACGAGACACCTTTCAGCCTCCTCTTAGGCTTTATATAAGAAAACCACTGGTTGATCCACTCAACCTTTTAGCATCAAAGTTGTGCCTCGTTCACAGTACACAAACATCAACAACTCCTTACCCTCCATCTAATCGCTGTAAGCGGCAAGCCTCTGGATCATCTACATCCATGCCACTATCCCTCTTTTAGCATGAGAAATTCCTAAGGAAAGATAACATTGCTCTACACTGAGTTAAAGCCTTCTCCTTCAGGTTAAAATCCCCTATAAAGGAAATCATGGCATTACTAGGATCCGCGTATCCCGGTTAAAGTAATCCTCCTTTACAATCAGTCACCCAACAGTTGTGACATACAGACCCCCTTTAGAGATGACAAATTATCTCTAAAGTCAAACCTATAGCTTCATATCTTGGGCTTTGAACAAGATACAAATAGACTCTTTATCTTCACATCTTGGGCTTTGAACAAGATACAAACTACCTTTCACTTCACGTCTTGGGCTTTGAACAAGACACCAAAACAACCTCTTTTCCGCCCGTAGAATAGGAGGAACTACGAACGCTCTGATTTCCCTGTTTCGGTAAACGGGAATACGTAGGCATAAGATTGAAAGAAAAGATCTTAGCGAGCACACTAAACCAAAAAACCCAAAGTCCCATACTCCCATATATCCTAATCTGAAGCAGTATCCTAACAAAAAGAGAGAAATTAGTATTGGCGAAAATACAAATAACCAGTACAAAGGCCCCCCACATTGATAGCATCTTTAACCTAACAGACCGCTGTTTAAACTCTGCATGCAAATCAGGGTTAATTGGAGATATCTATTTCCCTTCCTTCATCAGCTTTAATAGGATAAAAAATGAATCGACCTGTAGTAAGCTCAACCGCAGAGAGCGACTGCGCTTAAGAACCGCGTCCAAAATCGCTCGCTACAGAAAAGTGACGCCCACCGTGGGGCTTTCTCTCCGTTTTTCTTCTTCCTTTTCATCTCTTGTGTGAATACCACAGGTTGGGGCTTCCGTCGGGGAACCCATTTCTGTCAGGAACTTAGGATTCATAGCTTTAAAGGTCTAGGATGTTTAGGACAAATATATATACTGCTTTTCCTAATTGCTATACATGTATATTTTTCTACTAATGGGAATGCGTGTGATGCCGCATGTGGAAAGATTGAGTATACACTTAAGATAAGTGATGGCGACGAGGTCGACCATCAACCTCAGTGGAGGCTGACCAATGCAACCCATTCTCTCACCTAGACAATGGGCCGATTGTGATGTCTGAGAAGCTGAGGAGCCAAACCCTTCTGTAGTGCAGAAACTATCGGAAATAGTTGTCACGCGATACTACCCTCATTTGAGGCTGGTGATCTATTCTCGGTGAATGGTACTTGCTCTAAGATTGCTCTACAACTCGCTGGCGATCCGCTTGTTGTTTTGCTTTCCTGGGAGGAGCTGATGATAATGCGTACAGGTACAAAAATCACCCTAGTATAAACCCTTGGGGATGGGTAGAGCCTTGACTTCATGACAACGACCCTTTGACCCCATGTTTTTTCTATGTTTTTGTGTGCTGCATTCATGCATACATTTAATAAAACATTAAAACATTCAAAAAAATTTCTCCTCTAGTCTCTCTGTTTTTCAAATTAAACTAAGACTGTGATTGCAAATATCAGAGAAAAGGATTGCGCTAATGGATTTCGGTAGAAGGAGAACCCATAGGTATACCTTCAAGGTTCCAAAGCTAGAGGATTTGAGAAGGTTAGCGAGGATGATCACTAACCCTGAGGCTTTCAGAGCCAAGCACGGAGGTCTGCTACCACTATTAAGAGTCCATGTGATTGAGGGAATCATGAATGCGCTCATTCAATTTTATGATCCAGTTTATCACTGCTTTACATTCCCGAATTACCAGCTCACACCAATGCTGGAGGAGTATTCTCATCTGATTGATCTACACATTACAGATCGAGCTCCATTTTCTGGACTGGAAGAAATTCCAAAGAATCAGACCATTGCAAGAGCCATTCATTTGGACGAGTCTGAGGTCAGGACTCACATGACCGCTAAGGGTGGCATCCAAGGTTTGCCAGCCCAGTTCTTGATGAAGAAAGCCCTGTATTTTGCTAGTATCGGGAACGTGACTGCTTTTGAAAGCATCTTTGTTTTACTTACCTACGGGTTATTTTTGTTTCCTAACATCAATAACTTCGTCGATATTAACTCCATTAAGGTTTTTCTCATTGGAAACCCTGTGCCGACTTTGCTCGCAGATGCGTATCATTCTGTACACTTGGGAAATTTGTACAGCGGAGGGGAGATCACATGTTGTGTACCTCTGCTTTATAAATGGTTTATCTCCCACTTGCCCAAGTCTGCTGCTTTTTGGGATTGCAAGAGTGCCTTACGTTGGTCGCAGAAGATCATGTCCCTCACCAACTCTGACATAGATTGGTGTAATAGGATCTTTGATGGAATCAGAATCATTGATCGTTGTGGAAACTTCCCCTACGTACCCCTTATAGGAAATAAGGGAGGAATCAACTACCATCCAGTTCTCGTTCATCGTCAATTTGGATACCCGATGAGACACGTCCCACGGGGTGTTCATCTGGAAGGTCTTTTCTTCAAGGAAGGAGAAAATGACAGAGCACTAAAGATGGAAATAGTGCAGGCCTGGAAGCACGTTCATAAGAAAGGACGAGAGTCTCTAGGAAAACCGGACTGTGTCTCGGTGGAGCCTTATCTCCATTGGGTACAAACTAGAGCTCTCAAGCTAAAAATGCCTTATCCTCATTACGGAATTCTTCCGCCGAGGGAATCTGTCATGTACTTCATGACGGAAACTGAAAAGCTTCAGGTTACTCTCAACAAAGTTCAAAGGGAGAGAAGGTCTTGGAAGAACAAGTACCGCACCCTCAACGTAGAGTGCATCAAAATACAGCAACTACTGAAAGAGAAAGATGCTCTGATTGAAATTTTGGAGCAACATGCTGTAGAGAATCAAGATGACCAAAGGAATTTGCTCACTCCTTTCACTTGGCAAAGGAATGACAACCCGACAACGGCCCAAGAGCCCCGGTCAAAGAAAAGGAAGATACCAGAATCAGCACCCGAGTTCTCCTCAGAGAGGACTCGGGACCCATTAGCTTAGGTTTCTGTTTCTGCACCTTGTAATCTACTGTATTTCCATTTCTGTAATCCTTTGAATTTCAATAAAAAGGGATTTCCCCACTGTTTGATATTTGCAATCTAATTGTCGAAGTTTATTTTGATTAAACAAAAAAAAAACAATTAATATAATCATTGCATTCATCATTCTCACATCACGTATTCTTCTTCCCTACGAATCTCACGTTTGTGTCTCGGTTCTAGAGTCAAACTGTCTCATTCGTACAATACTCGGGCCAATCGTCAGAAAAAGATGGATGATCTTGAGGAAGAAAACAGAGAGTTGAAAGAAGAGATTGACGCTCTGAGAAAGCTTCGTAACGACATGCAAGCCATGGCAGAAACTCAGCTACAAAGGACTGTGATCTCAGAGATCACCTCAACGCCCATAGTGGAGAAGTATGATCCTAGGTATCAGATACCGAAAGATCGCCCTTGGGACATGCCTGTTAACTATATCCCTGAAGGATATGTTCCGCCGATCACTGAAGATCAGGGAATCACAACAGAAGCCGCTGGGCCTGAAGGTTACAAACTTCGGGAAAGCGAAGATGCCAGGGGCATACTAAAGACTCCTGAAGGTTACAAACTTCGGGAAATGCCAAGGTTCGCTGCCGTAGTCATGGTACCACCCCCTGTGGTGCACACTGTCCCGAAAGGACATATTCCACCGATACCTTCTGGTAAAAAGGAAACTATTTCGATAGAATGGATGAATTCCAGGAACAGTTCCTGGAAATGCAGAAGGAGCTGCAAGCCATTCGCGGTCAGGATTTATTTGGAAAGGACGCCGCAGACCTCTGCTTGGTCCCCAATGTGAAAGTCCCGCACATGTTCCAAGTGCCCGACTTTGAAAAATACAAGGGTAACTTTTGCCCTCAAAGCCATCTGGTGATGTACGCTCGGCGAATGTCAGCTCAGACGGAGAATCAGGACCTACTGATTCACTACTTCTAGGATAGTTTAACCGATGCCGCATTAAAATGGTACATGGGTTTAAACCGTACTAGGATCAGTACATTCAGAGGTCTTGGTACTACCTTCGTCCAACAATACAAATACAATTTGGACATGGCACCCGACAGAGATCAACTCAGATCAATGTCGCAAAAGGACAAGGAAACCTTTAAGGAGTATGCTCATAGGTGGCGTGAAATTGCCGCTCAAATTTATCCGCCTCTTGAGGAAAAAGAGATGACAAAGATCTTCTTAAAGACCTTAAGCTCATTTTACTATGACCGAATGGTTGCCAGTGCACCCAGTGATTTCACCGAGATGGTGGGCATGGGCGTACGTCTTGAGGAAGCCGTCCGAGAAGGACGTTTGGTAAAAGACACTGGACTGACGAGTGGTACTAAAAAATACGGTAGTGCTCTCCCTAAGAAAAAAGAGCAAGATATTGGGAATATCTCTCTCGGAAAGAAAAGGCGACGTTATCAACCGGTAGCAACTGTAACTCCTACTATTAGCCCTGCACCTATTCCTACGTATCAACCTCAGGTTGCGCAGAACCAACCTGATCAGCAAAGGACACAACAGCCTCTTCAGCAGGCTCGTCCTCCATATAAAAACAATCGTACAACACGGCCGCCAGGATTTGATCCTATACCCGTGTCGTACACAGAGCTGTTTCCATTACTACTGGCCAAGGGGCACATCCAGACTAAGTCCCCTCTTACAGTACCAGAAAATCCGCCTTTCTGGTTTAAGGTGGATCAGACTTGCCCTTATCACCAAGGAGGTCCAGGGCATAACATTGAGAATTGTCTCAATTTCAAGTCCGACGTGCAAAAGCTTGTTAGGAGCGGGGTCTTATCCTTCAAGGATACAAATCCTAATGTTCTCACAAACCCGCTGCCTCAACATGACAAGGCTGCAGTCAATTTGATAGAGGGAAAGACTAACGATGTCTATCAAATTCACGATGTACTCTTGTTAAAGACCAATCTGGTCAAGATGCATTGTAGACAGAGTGGATATGACCATGTGCCACCTCATAACTATCTTCAGTGTGATATCTGCTCTAAAGACAACCAGGGATGTTCTGTGGTGCAATCAACTCTACAGGAACAAATGGATCTCGGATGGATCCAAGAACACCGAGTTCGTGGAGTTAACATGGTTTACACGAATTCCAACGTCATTCAAAACCACGACATCTGTGCAATGAATGTCAACTTGGTGGCGATGCACTCAAGGCAAAGCCAGTATCATAATCTACCACGACACGATTACAGTTCCTGTCTGACTTGCTCGGTAAACAAACAGGGATGCTCTTTCATACAGGAGGCCCTCCAGCGTCAGATGGATCTTGGATGGATCCAAGACTACCATGATAGGAATTCCTATCAAATCAACATGGTTCAGATCTTTGACATTCGCTTGATGAATACCAACCTGGTAGAGTTACATGCTGAACAGGTCCGACTCGAATTCTTAATATCACATGACTATCAAAGTTGTAAAGCGGGTTGCGAAAATGATCAGGGTTGTACCATTGTCCAGGAGGCACTTCAACACTTGTTAAATCATTGGTGGATGCCAATTTATATGGATGAAGATACTCAGCAAATTAGTATCAGTAACAGGAATCCTACTCGTCGTCAAAGTCAGGATGTCCGATCTGTGGAAGCTAACCTAGTGAGGTTACATTGTATTCAAAGTGGGCGTGGCCAGGTGCCACCATACAATTATGACCGTTGTAGCGTCTGTTCGGAAAGTAACCAAGGGTGCTACCTTGTGTGAGCAGCTCTTCAAGGTCAGGTGGATCGTGGAGAGATTCGTCCATATCCGGGTTCTGGACCCATCAACTGGACACCGAACTACCTTGCCGATCAGGTTGAGGATGTTGTCACAATCTCTGGTCATCATAGGACCAGGGATGTTTTTGCCATTATTCCTCTACTTGACGAATCTAAAGTTCCCAATCGGGAACGGATCGAGATTAGTTATGATGGTCAGAAAAATTAGAAGGTTCCCATAGTCATCTATCTGCTGGGACCACTACCGTATGAGTCAACTAAGGCTATCCCTTACAAATACGGTGCAACGACAATTGAAAATGGAAAGGAAATTCCATTACCCTCCGTCGTGAATATTGCAGACATCAGTCGTGTAACACGGAGTGGTAGAATCTTCAACCGAGGAGTTAGAGAACCTAACAAGGAAAAGGAACTTCAGACAGAAGCTCCCGATCCATCAGTCGGTCAATCCAGTAATCCCGACCTTACGAAAAATAATGATGAGATGCTGAATCTCATCCAAAGGAGTGAATATAACATTGTTGATCAACTGTTACAAACTCCTTCAAAGATCTCTGTGTTATCACTGTTACTCAGTTCAGAAGCGCATAGGGAGGCTCTACAGAAAGTCTTGGAGCAAGCCTTTGTGGAACAGGATGTAACAATCAGACAATTCGATAGCATTGTCTCTAACATCACTTCCTACAATAATTTGGGATTTAGTGATGAGGAATTACCTGAAGAGGTTCGTCGTCATAACATGGCGCTCAACAATACAGTTAACTGCCAGGACGATGCTTTAGCCAGCGTACTGGTAGACACAGGGTCAGCCCTGAATGTTATGCCGAAGCCCACTTTGATGCAATTATCATTCAAAGGCCCTCCGATGAAAATCAGCGAGGTTGTCGTCAAAGCATTCGACGGATCTAGAAAAACGGTTATCGGCGAAGTTGATCTTCCCATAACTATTGGTCCTCACACTTTCCAGGTCATGGATATCCGGGCAACGTACAGTTGTTTATTAGGAAGACCTTGGATACATCAGGCTGGGGCGGTTACTTCAACCCTCCACCAAAAGCTAAAGTTTGTCAAGAACGATCAACTTGTCACGGTTTGTAGGGAACAAGCCTTGCTTGTAAGCAACTTGTCATCATCTGCTGGTATAGAACCCGAGGAGGTTATTGGAACTCAGTTCCAAGCACTGTCGGTGAGCAAGAACAATCAGTTCAAAGAAGAAACTTCGATTTCTTCATACAAAGATGCTATCAAAGCGGTCGAGAGTACCGATACAAACGGATGGGGACAGCTTGTTATTCCTATTGATAATAAAACAAATAAGGGTCTTGGTTTTTCTGCAACCTGTACCCAGACAGCTGCCAACGATGAAAGTCTTCATCCCCTTTAAAAATTCTTCCACAGTGGAGGTTTCCTTCACCCAGTCCCTCAAGCAGTCCATGCTATCAATGAGGAAGATCCCTCTGACACAGATGAGGAATGGAAATCCTACCTTAACGAGGACGGTTATATGTCTTAGGAAGAGGTGCCTACGCCATTTTCCTATCCCGCACAGAGTCTAAGATTTATACCACGGTCAGACGTCGAAATGATATATGGAGATTGTGATCCGGAAGGATGCCGTGCTCCGCCAAATTCATTAGAGGAGGACACTCTGATGAAAGACAACTTTGACCACAACTACTATGGCCCGATGGACGGTTTGCCAATGTGGCAGCCTTACCCAGGAGACTTAGGGCCAGAAAGTCAGCCGAGTAATGAAACTCAGCTGAGCATCATTGAACAGAATACCTGTGTCCCCACCATGTCATGGGATCAACATTCAGGTCATTCAGAAACTACTCAACATGAAGATGAATTCGCAATATTTGCAGGACTTGAATTCATCAACTATGCTTTTCCTGAGGTCAACGTCATCGAGAGGGATGACTCCTCCAGTTCCAAAGAAGTTTGGGACACTCTGGGAGAACCAAGTGGAAAATACGACTATATGGTCAAGTACACCGCTCCCGAAAGCTCTCGTATCAGGCTCGAAGATATCCAGCCTACTGGATGGGGAGATACAGCTGAGAGCACAAATGTAATGCAAAATGCAACTGATGAATTCTCCTACGACAACTCTGCCTGGGAGACAGATTCCACTGATCATACTCCACCAGAAATTAGCGTCATTTCTGAAGATAAATCAAGGAAGGTGCCAGACTTTGTGATTCACCGAGGAGTTCGCCACCAATGGGTTGCCGTCGAGGTTCCGAAGGTCGTTCATCAGTCAAAGTAATTGCCATCTTTTAACCTTTCACCCTGCCCAGGTGAAACGGATGTTTTGATAGGGCTTACTTTCGGTAAATTTCCCTCTTCGCTTTGCCCAAAGCGACAGAGTTTTGTTTTATAGGGCTGTAGTTTCAAGATTCGACTTGTTCATTAATAAAATAACGTCGTTCTGTAATTTCCGCATTAATTGCTGTTTTCTCTTTTTGCTTTTTCAGAAAATGGTAATCCTAAAAAACAATTAAAAACAAGCAGTAAAATAAAACACTGCACACACTTTTGCATTTTTCTCCATCTCTTCTAAACACGAATCATCACGTCATGCAGATTGCTTGTTTTAAACCCAGTTGAAACATACGATCCGATGCCTTCTCCCAACTTTGAGTTCCCGATATTCGAGGCTGAAGAAGAAAATGACGACAAAATTCCAGAAGAGATCTCCCGATTACTCAGACAAGAGGAAGGGTCCATTGAACCTCACAAAGAACTGTTGGAAACGGTAAACTTGGGTTCAGAGCAAGAGAGAAAAGAAGTCAGGATTGGGGCACTGCTCGGTCCAACTGCCAAAGAGGGTTTGATAAAGCTTCTCAGGGAATTTCCCGACGTATTTGCTTGGTCCTATCAGGATATGCTAGGGTTGGATACCAGCATTGTGGAACATCACTTACCGTTAAGATTGGAATGTCCGCCCGTAAAGCAAAGGTTGAGACGCACTCACCCGGACATGGCCATCAAAATCAAAGAGGAGGTACCGAAACAGATTGACGCGGGTTTCCTCGCCATGTCAGAGTATCCTCAATGGTTATCCAACATTGTACCCGTTCCCAAAAAGGACGGAAAAGTCAGAATGTGTGTCGATTATAGGGATCTGAACAAGGCTAGTCCAAAGGACGACTTTCCTTTACCACACATTGACATGCTGGTAGACAGTACAACAAAGTTCAAAGTTTTCTCCTTCATGGATGGATTCTTGGGCTATAACCAGATCAAAATGGCGCCGAAAGACATGGAGAAAACTTCGTTCATTACCCCATGGGGTACCTTTTGTTACAAGGTGATGTCGTTCGGCTTGAAGAACGCCGGAGCGACCTATCAAAGGGCCATGACTACTCTGTTTCATGACATGATACACAAAGAAATCGAAGTGTATGTCGATGACATGATTGCCAAATCAAAAACAGAGAGTGAGCACGTTGAACATCTGTCAAAATTGTTCAAACGTTTAAGAAAATTCAAGCTCCGCTTGAATCCCAACAAGTGCACCTTCGGTGTCCGTTCAGGGAAACTACTAGGGTTCATCGTCAGCCAGAAAGGAATTGAGGTTGATCCTGACAAGGTCAAGGCCGTTCGAGAAATGCCTTCTCCGAAAACTGAAAAACAAGTCAGAGTATTCTTGGGACGTTTGAATTACATCTCCAGATTCATATTCCTCATGACCGCCACGTGTGCGCCAATTTTCAAATTACTCAAAAAGAACCAGGATTGCGTTTGGTCAGAAGATTGCCAAACCGCCTTCGACAGTATTAAGGAATATCTGTTGAATCCGCCGATTCTATCACCTCCAGTGGAAGGAAGACCACTGATCATTTACCTCACAGTCCTAGAGGAATCAATGGGATGTGTACTTGGCCAATAAGAGGAAACCAAAAGGAAAGAGTCTGCCATTTACTATTTGAGCAAGAAATTCACCGACTGTGAAACTTGATACACGATGTTCGAGAAAACTTGCTATGCTTTGGCTTGGGCAGCCAAACATCTTCGCCAGTACATGATTCGTCACACTACTTGGTTAATCTCCGAAATGGATCCAATCAAGTATGTATTTGAAAAACCTGCCCTCACGGGAAGAATTTCCCATTGGCAGATGCTGTTATCAGAATATGACATAGAGTACCACGCTCAGAAAGCCGTTAAGGGAAGTATTTTAGCCGATCATTTGGCTCATCAACCGATTGACGACCAGGAATCAGTCGGGTTTGACTTCCCAGACGAAGATGTCATATATCTAAAAATGAAAGACTGCGATGAACCGCTACCCAGTGAAGGGCCAGAACCATGTTCCCAATGGGGACTTATCTTTGACGGAGCAGTCAATCATTACGGAAACGGAATTGGGGCAATCATTGTTACCCCTCAGGGTACCCACATTCCTTTCACCGCTCGACTTACGTTCAAATGTACGAACAACGAGGCCGAATACGAAGCATGTATCATGGGTCTCGAGGAAGCGATTGATTTAAGGATAAAAACTTGGACGTATACGGCGATTCAGCCTTGGTTATCAATCAGATAAAAGGAGATTGGAACACATACCAATCAGGATTGATTCCTTACAAAGACTACGCAAGAAGGTTGCTACCTTTCTTCAACAGAGTTGAGTTTCATCACATCCCTCGTGATGAGAATCACATGGCTGATGCATTAGCCACTATCTCTTCCATGATTAGTATAGGTCAATGGAACGACCTACCTAAGATTGACATAATGCACCTTGAACGGCCCGCTTACATCTTCACGATTGAAGCAGTCCTAGACGACAGACCTTGGTATCACGATATCAGATGCTTCCTTCAGAAACAAGAGTACCCACCTGGGGCATCCAGGAAAGATAGAAAAACCCTCAGAAGATTGGCTGGAAACTTCTTCCTGAGCGGTGACACTCTCTATAAGAGAAATTTCGACATGGTCTTGCTCCGATGCGTAGACAGACCAGAAGCAGACATGCTTATGAAAGAAATTCATGAAGGATCCTTTGGCACTCATGCCAATGGACACACAATGGCGAGAAAAATCCTAAGAGCAGGGTACTATTGGTTGACAATGGAATCCAACTGCTACAAGTACATGAGGAGGTGTCACAAGTGTCAGATATACTCCGACAAAATTCATGTACCGCCATCACATCTCAAAGTTCTCTCTTCCCCATGGCCATTTTCCATATGGGGAATTGACATGATTGGCTTGATCGAACCTAAGGCTTCCAACGGACATCGGTTCATCCTGGTAGCCATTGACTATTTCACCAAGTGGGTCGAAGCAGCGTCGTACGCTAATGTAACCCGACAAGTGGTGATCCGATTTATCAAAATCAATATCATCTGCCGTTATGGTGTTCCAAGTGAGATCATTACTGATAATGGATCTAACTTGAACAATAAGATGATGAAAGAGTTTTGTGCAGAGTTCAAGATCGAACACCATAACTCATCTCCCTACCGACCCAAGATGAACGGAGCGTTAAGAAAATTGTTCAAAAGATGGTTGTAACCTACAAAGACTGGCACGAGATGCTACCCTTTGCTCTTCACGGTTATCGCATATCTGTCCGCACTTCCACAGGGGCAACCCCTTTCTCTCTAGTATATGGTATGGAAGCAGTGCTCCCCATAGAAGTAGAGATCCCATCAATCCGGGTATTGATGGAAGCTAAGCTCACCGAAGCCGAATGGTGTCAAAGTCGACACGACGAATTGAATCTGATCGAGGAAAAGTGAATCACGGCACTATGCAATGGTCAGCTGTATCAACAGAGAATGAAGAAGGCGTTCGACAAAAAGGTTCGACCCCGCATCTTCAGGAAAGGAGACCTCGTGCTCAAGAAGATACAATCTTTTCTCACTGATTCTCGGGGCAAGTGGACTCCGAATTATGACGGCCCCTATGTGGTCACGAAAGCTTTCTCAGGCGGTGCCTTGAGACTTGCAACCATGGACGGAGAGGAATTTGCCTACCCCACGAATGTTGATGTAGTCAAGAAATACTTTGCCTAAACTAAAAAAAAAAGAAAAACGTCTCGGTGGATTGAAAACCCGAAAGGGCGGTCCAGGCAAAAGTTAGAGACAAAATAAAAAAAATCATCCCGGTGGATTGGAAACATCATAGTACAATCCAGGAAAAAATTAGGGATAATGGCAAGTAACTATGTTCAACAGAGGCAAGTCCCTCAGCAGCAGCAGTTACATCATCTGTCAGAAAACTCCAGTCAAGGTCATCTTCGACAGAAGCTCAGGATGCCCCGAATTCAAAGTTGGTAGAAGGATAATGGTCGTTATGTTTCAACGTAGCCCTTTTCCCTGTAAATTACCATTTTCAAACTTTGTATATACTCTTTGGAATCACGCGTTTGGCTGATCTCCATCTTATCAATAAAATTTGAGCCCTTGTGCTTTTGTTTGTAATTCTTATTTGTTTTAGCTTTACAGAACGACATTTTAACATGATTAACGATTCTTGAAATAAAACAAAAATGAATTTACTTGTTAAAACTTTTTCTGCTTTTTAATAAAGACGGCAATTTCTTTTGACTGTTGAACATCAGAAGAACATCGGTCGCTTCTCCAGAAGTAATCGAACCTCGAAGTGCAAAATCAAAATACTCCTTCTAAACTAGTACGAATGAATGAAGGATCAACTGTGTCAGAGACCTTGTTTCATCTGACACACCTCGGCCGAGTTCTTATCTCCTAAGCCCGACCAACATAGCTCCCAACAGGGACTATCTCTCCTAAGCAAGGTGGAATTGATATTCTGAACCAACGGTACTTCTTCGCCCCGCGATGGCCGAGTATTCAGTGGTGTTCATCTGTCAGTTTGTATGTCGCGTCAGTTTTGTCAGCATAAACATACATACACCATGCATTATTGATTTGCATTCACATTTCATATTGCATCACCATCACTCTAGTCGGTCTTGTCCCGTAGTGGTAACAGTCCTCTTAATCGAGTTATCAGTTCTTGTCTCGTCAAGAAGCGCGGCGCCCGAACGATCTCGTTCCTCCACTTACTTCTGGATTGAAGTTGGCTCCTCGAACACTTTGATAACTTGAACCTCTGAAAAACCAGAGGAACCTTCAGTCAAATGTCACTCTTCGCCATTGAAGATGATATCCTTGCTTTCCCGGATTAAGGAAAATCCACAGAGAAAGCCTCGTAATCAGAGATTCGGCAGTATGCCAGTTTTGCTCCCAAAGGATCACTGATGAAAAGGTCATCGACACCTCAAAATTGGACCCCATCATATGGTATTTCTTCAGGAAGATCCCGAGAAAAGTATGATGTAAGATCCCACGCAGAAGGCAGTCTTTCAGAAGACTCGTTTTCCCCAGTAGAAACAAATGACGTCTCCAACAGAGAAGTTTGTACAACTCTACAACTCAGACAATTGGGTTCCCCAGCAAGTCTGACATCAAAAGTTTTTCCGTCAAATGGCATCTCTCCAGGAAAATTCAGCGAGAAGTTTGAGGAAAGTCGCTACCAATAGCGTCCCTTGTCAATAAAGTTTATTGACAAAAGAAACTAAGACCAGTTCCTTGGTAGGAAACCAGGATCGAGGGGAAGTTTAAATCAGAAACTAAGACCAGTTCCTTGGTAGGAAACCAGGATTGAGGGGAAGTTTAAATCAGAAACTAAGACCAGTTCCTTGGTAGGAAACCAGGATCGAGGGGAGGTTTATTTCAAAAGAAAACTGAGACCAGCTCCTTGGCTGAAGACCAGGATCGAGGGGAAGTTTACCTTTTCTAAGAATCATTGCTTAGCGAAAGAAGATGAATGCACAAGCTACCATTCATAGCCATCAAAATTTCAGGTATTCCGATATTTAATCCTCTTGCACCTCGAATGCCCGAATACCTTCGTCATTCACACCTTCGGGTCCAAGAAGATTAAATAGGGGCATCTGTCATACCCCAAAATTTTGACCACTAAGATTTCCCATCATTGTGCAAATCATCATCACAATATGGATGAACCATCATGCCTCATCAAATGCCTCAAGGGTTGTTGAGCATTCACTACAATCAAAATTAGGGTTTTAAGTCCTCTCAGAGCCTTAGACAAAGGATCAATCAAGGAATGACTTGATATTCAACTTGTCTAACCTCTCAAACATCCACAATGGATCAAAAGGACTCCCACTTCAAGGATAAAGCACAAGGATGCTCCCTTCTAGGTGGATCAAGCCTCAAGATCGCCAGTGTCACCAAATTAGGGTTTTGATCGATCAGGGCCTCCAGATGAAAATTTTCCTCTGGGCATGAGCCAAAGACCCAAAACATAACCTAATATACTCCATGGGACATCATGAACCAACCATCAAGTCAATTTTGTCTCAGGGGATGCATACATCAAAAATCAGGAATTAGGGTTTCTTGACCTAATTCACCCCTAAGTTGACTTTTAGGGCAAATCATGAGCCAAGACCTCAAAATAGGATTTGAGGGTCTCTAATGAACTATATTAATCCATTTGGAACAATGGATTAATCCAAGAAGTTTGAGCAACAAGTCTCAATTTCATCTGCACCACAGTTAGGGTTTTAAGGGAAAAGTCAACTATAACTTTGACTTTTGACCAGGACATGCTCCCAAGCCCTAGGAAATGAATCAATATACCCTATGACACCCATGGAACATGTCCATCAAGTTTGATTTAGGTCAAGGACATGATTTCCTGAAGAATTGCACAGTTTGGAATTCATTTGATAAAAAGTCAACTGTGCACAAAAGTCAACTTTGACTTTTTGAGATTTTTCACAAAAATGGATTTTTAACCCTAAAATGATGTTAATGTATGATTTGAATCATCATTCATCAATAAAAATCAATAAAAGTTGGATAACTTGTAAAAGGGGTAACCATAAAAACTTAGAAAATTTTCTAAGTTAAAAAATAAAGTGGCTAGGGTACCAACTTTGGAGGGTCATAACTCCTAAAACACAAAGCCATTTTTCCCCATCCAAGGCTTGATTTGTAGATCTCATTTCCCTCTACAAAAACTTCAACTAGACCTAACTCCAATTCATTGTGGATTTTGAGCTATGAGTGAGCCAAAATGGCTGAAAACATGAAAGTACCACTTTTCCAACACTTAGAAAAAATTCTGTCCAAGACAGATTTTGTTGGAAACACCAAAACCTGTGGGGTTTTTTCACACAGTTACAAGCTGAATCAGTTCCAAAGATAAACATCAATGTTGTTGCAAATGTTGCCAAGAATCCAAGCAACTCAATAGCATGAAACCAATCCACTTGTGCCAAGAATTATGGCTGCCACAACATGCCATGTCAAGGCTGCCATGAAAAATCAGTTTGGGAGTTTTGTGCCATCCACGATTTCTGAGTTAAAAAGAGTGATCACTATGCCACATGCCTTCAATCTGATCATGAACCAACTGATCCAACTGATAGGGTTGAGTCAAAAAGCCAAGGAATCTTCCAAGTTGAAATTCATCCACTTTGGCACATTTTGCCTTGAATTCAAAGGGGCATTAATATGGAATGGTGCATTTTCAACAAAGTCACTCTACTCAGTCAAGTTCTCTGATTAAACAACAATAAAAACATCTGAGGAATGTGATTTTGGTCAAGGCATAGCCCTGCTCTTGGGAATGGCTAGTTTGCCTTGCTTGAGAAGAAATCCTCCAAGCCAATCCATGCAAATGTGATCTGATCCAGCAGCCATTCACTATTCATCCAAGACAAAAGTTGATCACCTATAAATAGAGGTTCCAATGGATCATTCAACTCACACCAAAGCCAGTTACAACACTGCTTTCTCTCATTCTTCCTTAAACCTCAAGTTTCTTAGTTTTTGAGTAACCATTATCGGGTTTTGAGTTGCAGCCTCAAGCAATCAATTCAATTGCTCAAACACATCACATATGATGTTTCCAAACACTTAAACACTGACTGTAACACCTCAGGCTCAAAATCACCCTTCAACCAAGCCATTATGCCTCAATTATGAGTTGGAGGTCTCCAGCTTGATCCAAAGAGTTTCAAAGTGTTCCAAAGCTTGCAACACACTCCATAACATCCATTGAAGCTGCAGGGATCATTAATTCACAATTGGAACAAAGTTTGTGCAAAGTTCCATTTCAACTTGCATCAAGGTAAGCCTCAAAACTCAAACTCCATGATCCATGCATATTTCCTCGCATGATATTTTTGCCAATTGCTTGCCATCAGATGTTGATTGTTTTCCCTCAGAAAATTTGATCATAGGACTCATAATCATGTCTGCACGATTGCTTTTGCAAAATTAGGGTTCATACGGCCACAATGATATAATTTGTTATACACTAAAAATGAATGAAATTGGGTATTGCCATCTTCTTCCTTGTGAAAAAATGCATGAGTTTGGTGTTTGAATCATGTCAAATGGTTGAGAGATGAGTGAGATAGAGGGCTTCACGCATCAGAGCTTGAGGAGGAAGATGGCCATGGCGCCATTTTCAGAAAATCCAACAAGTTCTCTATATATTTTTCCCTTGCCATGTTATATTTGAATTGGCATTGCGCCCCAGCAGTTCATCAGCTGGTTTTGTGTGTATTGGCAAGAGAGAGGTCTGGGGTTCGAATCCCCCTCGCCCCAGACTTCTTTTTATCACTTGTTTATTTTGTTATTTTTCATATTATTATTTTTAATGATTTGAGAAATTAATAACTCCTTCAATTTTTATCATTTTTTATTGGTTCTTTTTGCAATAATTCACAAAAATGTTTAAATATTTGATTTTACAAAAAAATCCCAAAAATATTATTTATTTCATATATTTGATATTTTTGCAAAGAATTAATGTTTTATGTGTTTTTAGCATTTAAAATATTTTTTCTCCCTTTGTTTTCTAACCCTAATTTGATTTCAATCATTTTGTAGGAAGAAACCTGATTTTTTGGAACATTGATCCAAGATCATAATTTGTTTTCACATATTTAACAAACATTGATCCTTTTAATTGAATTTTTATTCAATTAAAAATACATTTTGAAAACAAATTAGGGTTTTGAATCAATTCAACCCTCATCAAATTTTTTTCAAACACTTTTGGGCCTCTAATAGAGTGTAAGACCCAACCCTTTATAAATACAACCTATTTTGGGCCTCACTTATGGTATAAGTCCCGTTGTATTTCAAAAAGTTCGACGCGATCATCGTCCGTTGAAAAATACCCTGGGCCTCTCCTAGAGCTATAAGACCCATTCAAAACTTTTGGGCCTCTAATAGAGTGTAAGACCCAATCCTTTTTTTTGACCAAATCATTTTTGGGCCTCAGTGTATTGTATAAGTCCCGATACCGTCAAAAATAAACGACGCGATCATCATCCGTTGAAAAATAAGTCATCTGGGCCTACCCTCGTGTTATAAGCCCCACTCTTTTTCTTTAAACTTTTTGGGCCTCTAATAGAGTGTAAGACCCAACCCCCTTTTAACCAAAACAATTTTGGGCCTCACTTATTGTATAAGTCCCTCTGCGTTAAAAGAAAACCTCGGCGCGATCGCCATTTTAAACGAAAAGTCATCTGGGCCTACCCTCGTGTTATAAGCCCCACTTCTTTTCTTAAATCCTTTTGGGCCTCTTGAGAGAGTGTAAGACCCATCCCTCGTTACAGAAAACCTTTTTGGGCCTCAGTCACTTGTATAAATCCCTCTGTACAAATTCAACAGTGCGCTCACTGATAAAACCCTGGGCCTCTCCTTGAGCTGTAAGCCCCAAATCTTTCTTTTTCAAAGCACTTTCTCCTTTGATTTTGAATATACTATTGTTTTCAATCTTTCTTTGTTGAACAACTAACCAAACAGCATGAAAGCTCTACAACCGAGTAAGTGGTTATTGCTTTCATTTACCGCTTTCATATACATATAACTGTATTGTGGGGTTGTTTCACTGTAAGTCTTCTTTCATAAACTCATATCAACTGTGTAATAATAGTATAGATATTTAGAGTTTCCACGGCAACTACGTCTAGAACTAGGTGACGCCGTTTCGTTTATTCGTAGAAATAGACAACTAGATCCCCAATAGGATCACCATATACAGTCTTCTCTTCGGCTGTCCTCATTAGGAATTGTCAAGAAACTCTACTCCCAGAGATGAATGTATTCTCCGTGAATGGAATCTTTGAGTTTCTTCCAAATTCTCGAACTTTCCTGACTTGATCTATTCCTTGTGAATAGCTTGCCTTGAATTTTTCGGCCTCCTCTTGGGCATCGTACAAGGACCCACAGGCTTCCTAAAAGCAACCCCGCCTCCTCTTGGGCTTAGTACAAGGACCCGTCGGCTTCTTAGAAGTATTCACAGCCTCCTCTTAGGCTTCGTATAATGATCTCTTCCTCCGGGAATGATAGCCTTCTCTTGGGCTTCGTACAAGGACCCATCGGCTTCTTAAAAGTTTTCAGCCTCCTCTTGGGCTTCGTACAAATTGTCCCGACGACCTCCTAGAGGTATAGGAACAGAACTTAGTCATCTGCATAGAACAGTCCTTTCAAGAGTCTACTACTGTTTCTCAAAGCATAGTACAAAAGATGAAACTCTAGACTTGGACAGTCTAATTTCCTTGAGTCTCAAAGACATTCTCAAGCACCCTTCGTTAAAAAGGAAGAAAACCCGTAGACTCGGACAGTCTGAATACCCTTCGGATTTCCCACTTCCTTGAAGAACAGGAATAACCCAGATCCTTGAATCAAATCCTTGAGTACAGTGTTGCTCATATAAGAACTGATTTTCTCTTTAAAAATCAGTATACTGGACCTGTCACTTAACTGAACAGTCGCCATAGCCTCCTCTTAGGCTTTGTATAATGATCCTTCTCCAGTGAAGTTAGCCTCCTCTTGGGCTATGTACAATGATTCTCCCCAGCGGAGTCAAACAACGTTTAGCCTCTCTCTCGGGCTTTATACGAGACACATAAGAGACTCCCTCGTTGAGTCAATCACCCCTTTCGCCTCCATCTCGGGCTTTGTACGAGGTACAAAAAGGTTCTTATTTAGCCAAACAAACAACAGCCTCCATCTCGGGCTTCGTACGAGATACAAAAAAAATTCTCTTGTTGAGTCAAATAGCCTTCATCCCGGGCTTTATACGAGATACCAAAAGACTTCATCGTCGAGTCAAAACCATTTAGCCTCTCTCTCGGGCTTTGTACGAGACACCTTTCAGCCTCCTCTTAGGCTTTATATAAGAAAACCACTGGTTGATCCACTCAACCTTTTAGCATCAAAGCTGTACCTCATTCACAGTACACAAACATCAACAACTCCTTCCCCTCCATCTAATCGCTGTAAGCGGCAAGCCTCTGGATCATCTACATCCATGCCACTGTCCCTCTTTTAGCATGAGAAATTCCTAAGGAAAGATAGCATTGCTCTACACTGAGTTAAAGCCTTCTCCTTCAGGTTAAAATCCCCTATAAAGGAAATTATGGCATTACTAGGATCCGCGTATCCCGGTTAAAGTAATCCTCCTTTACAGTCAGTCACCCAACAGTTGTGACATACCAACCCCCTTTAGAGATGACAAATTCTCTCTAAAGTCAAATCTATATCTTCATATCTTGGGCTTTGAACAAGATACAAATAGACTCTTTAGCTTCACATCTTGGGCATTGAACAAGATACAAACTACCTTTCGCTTCACGTCTTGGGCTTTGAACAAGACACCAAAACAACCTCTTTTCCTCCCGTAGAATAGGAGGAACTACGAACGCTCTGATTTCCCTGTTTCGGTAAACGGGAATACGTAGGCATAAGATTGAAAGAAAAGATCTTAGCGAGCACACTAAACCAAAAAATCCAAAGTCCCATACTCCCATATATCCTAATCTGAAGCAGTATCCTAACAAAAAGAGAGAAATCAGTATTGGCGAAAATACAAATAACCAGTACAAAGGCCCCCCCACATTGATAGCATCCGTAACCTAACAGACCGCTGTTTAAACTCAGTATGCAAAGCAGGGTTAATTGGAGACATCTATTTCCCTTCCTTCATCAGCTTTAATATGATAAAAAATGAATCGACCTGTAGTAAACTCAACCGCAGAGAGCGACCGTGCTTAAGAACCGCGTCCAAAATCGCTCGCTATATTTAGCTTCAATCTTGGGCTTTGAAAAAGACACCAAACATCTTTTCCTCCCATAGAAATAGGAGGAACTACGATTGCTCTGATTTCCCAGTTTTTTAACGGGAATACGTAGGCATAAGATTGTGAAATCTTAGCGAGCACACTAATAAAAAACCTTAGGTCCAGTACTCTACCAAAAACATCGGAAAACCCAAAAACAACAAAAATACTCTCTCAAACATTCCCAAAGGAGAAACTTTCCCAACCCATGACAGATAAACACCAGTAAGTAGATAACAGTAGAATTTGCTAAACGATCTATGGATAACCATATATAGGATGGGTAATTGATAACTCCCCATTGTATAACCTGACCCCGGACCCCCCAATCTCTTAAGCATTTGTTAAAGAAAACATTTGCGTGCAAGGTTAGTTTTAGATAGCTTCCCTTTCCTTTCCAGCTTCATAGGATAAATAAGAAATCAGAAAGTAGCACCCAATTCCAACCAATGCGGTAAGGTGGTCGCGTCACCGACAAAAATCGCACGCTATAGAAAAATGGCGACTCTGCTGGGGAGCCAAACTAGGATTAGAGTTCCTAAGAGGTCTAGGTTGTTTAACATTTTCTATACTATATATTATATCTATACTATATATATTTACTGTTATTCCTACTTGATATCCGTGTTTAATTTTCTGTCAAATGGGAATGTGATTGATACGCATGTGTGTAACACCCCAATTCCCATCGCGAATGAATAATACATAAATAAATCAGAATAGATAAAAATTTATTATTCTTAGACAGAAACAAGGATGCCACATTTAAAGAAAGAAAACTCAATCCCTGCTCATAAATTTGATACATAACACAAAATGGAACAAACCTAAAAGGGAAACTTTTTCCAACAAAAGGAAAGTTCAATTATGTAATAAAGCAGAAAGATCCATAACTGACTTGTTTTACAAAATAAATCATTTTATAACATCAAAATATTCATACAAAGATAATACAAAATAGATCCTACAATTGTATACATATATAACAAAAGCGTTCCCCCGACTCCCGTATCAGAGCATACTGACTGACAAAAGGATGGAGAACTAATCTTCACAAAAGCCTCTAAGACACTAATCTGCAATTGCCTCATAGAGCAACAAACCACAACAGAAGGGTGAGAAATAACAACTAAATCAAGATTGCATAATAATATGCAACACATATAAATTGTCATGCATAATTGTTCTCACCACAAGCATCACATACTAATACACATAGCATATATTAATTATACCAACATAATAACATATTCACACATAATGCATACCAAAGTTATGACATATGGAAACACACCACCACATCACATAGCATATGTCTATTCATAAAGCATATTATCCACAACCAATGCATTTATCACGAATACATATCAAATCACCAATGATATCACGAGCTCAACACATAATCAATCAATTCACAATTTTCCACACATAATCAATCCATTCATGATTTTCCACACATAACAAATCCATTCATGATTTATGCAAATGCAGAGAGACCGACACAATGAATCTATGCAAATGCGGTACCATTCATCCATCATTCTCATCATTAGTTCACTCAGGAACTATTGGAATCATCGCTTATTAGTTAGTGTAACTCCCCGTCGGGCAAACGATGTTCCCCGTCGCTTTAGGTCCTCTTCGATCCAATCGCTTTAGGTCCTCTTTGTATAAGGCTCACGATCGTCTATAACGTCGCTTTAGGTCCTCTCGGTATAAGGCTCACGACCGTTATAACAGATTCCCTCTGGAATTGTTTCGTCGCTCACACCCACTAGGGCACACGACATCACAAGATGCATATCATGATGCTTGGCATACAATGACCCATGACAATCAAATGCACACATATATGCAACCATGTGAACCACTCCAACATCCTTAATCATGCATATACAATCAAACACAACACATTGCATTTACTTGCCCTTAGGCCACAAACCATCATCACAACATTTCATCACATGCATTCACATCATACCATAGCACACAAGTCATAAGTTATATATCAAAAGCATATTGCATGATAACACATCAATCACATACAGTTAAGACGGTAAAAGTCGACAAAATGACACATTTCCAAATTCCCGACACAATTAAATCGGCCACCAATATCAGAACCATTTTAATAAGAAAGAACATCTCAATAGCTTCCTAACGGTACCAAGAAACGCCTCAATCCGAGTTACGGATCAAAAGTTACGGCATCGGACGCAAAATCGGGAAAATTCTGCACCCTCTCTGGTCATACGCGTATTGCCTTGGGCTATACGCGTAATGCCCAGTTCGCTCGCACCTCCATACGCGTATTGCCCAAACTGCTACGCGTATGGGCAGAGACTGAATTCTCCAAAAAAATTCCACTAAAAACCTAGTACGCGTATTGCCTCCCTAGTTACGCGTAATGCCTTGCCCCTTACGTGTACCATTATGCATTTCAGCAGAGGACCGTGTAAAATGGGTTCCATACGCGTAATGCCCTCATTATCCCCTAGCCATACGCGTATTGCCCAACCCAATATGCGTATTGCCTTGCCTGATACGCGTATGGGCAACGCAACCCAGAATTTTTCCTGCATAATTCCTGTTAGGAATTTCACCCCAAAACCTCTCCAAATCTCATCTAAACACTTCCAAATCACAATATATCAACCTAAACATGTCCCAATCCCAACAACAAGTATTCTACGTAGTTTATATCGAGTTTTGACCGTGAAAATATCGATTTCTATCAATTGTTCATCAATTTATTAATGAGAAAAAGTTGTGAAACAACCAAAACAATTACAACAAACAACACATATACATACACAAGCAAGATATAATCGAAACTTCTCACCCTTACCCGATTATTCGCAATTGAAACGGAGGTTTCCTCGATTTTCCTCTTTATCCTCTTCTCTCTTTCTTTCTTCTCCTTTTCTTTCTCTTCTTTTCCTTTTCCTTTCTTTTCTCTCTTTTTCTCTCTATGTTTCTATTATGAAAAATAACCAAGCAAAATGACCAAAATACCCCTACTCTCAAATATCTTGGAAACGCTCTCAAAACGCGATAAAACATAATAACGATGAAAAATAATATATTACCAAATAAAAGTAAAAAATAAAATAATATAAAAACAAAAATAATTAAATCGACTCGATTAAATAAATCGGACAAAACGGGGCGTTACAATTCTCCCCCACTTAGACATTTTCGTCCTCGAAAATATAACCGATACGAATAACTCTGGATACGACTCTCGCATCCGACTAACAAACCGACATGCCAACCAAAGACGCACCACGAATAACACAAACTGACAAACCACCTTGCTAACAGCAGCTACAACAACGACACGACAACGACGACAACTACAACGGCAAGGTGCAAAGCCCATACAATGCACTTGACGACTAACTCGCGACTCGAAGAATACCCAAGCTACGAACACACACAGGAATTAGCTACTCGCACTCGGACCATCACGATGGAAATGAGGCAACAACCCAAACAAGAACATAAAGTTCCACGACACAACATCGCTTCAACAACCTCTACGTAACCACAATACCAATATCCTTGTCACACAACAATATTACAACAATGCTACGATTTACCAATCGAACATACAACCAAAACATCCATCTACATAGTAGCCCATGAATAATATTTAAACCTTTCACTTAACACTTCCATTCCTGAAACGTCCAATAGTCTCACCATTCCTACATGTTCCCAATGTTCGACCTATGAACTCTTACAAGTCCCACCCGCATATACAAAATGTGCCACATCATGCTTCCGCTGCGCACTCTGATTACCCGTAACCATCAAACTACCAATCTCACGTCCAAAGTCTAACTCTTCCTCATATTCACCAAAAATCATTGTTCACTTTTAATATTCCCAACCTCACACTCTCCTGTGTTATCTTATACACCAGACACAAGTCTCGGAATTGCTCAAATAATTTTAATTCTCTAACCATCAAAACAACCATATGCAAGGACTATCGACTTAACTCATCACGCACGACATTAGCTCTTCCCGAAGGATAATCCAAGCCAAATTCATAACTCGTCACGAATTCTAACCATCCTCGTTGTCTCATACTCTATTCCTTCAGACCAAACAAGTACTCAATATTCTTGTGATTACTAAACACTTCGAACCTAGAACCACAAAGATAATACCTCCAAATATTCCAACACAATACAACCGCAACCAATTCCAAATCCAGAATAGTATAGATCCTTCTATAAATCCTCAATCATCGTAAAGCACGAGCCACGACTTTATCCTCCTGCATTAACACCCTGACTAAACTCATCAAGACGCATCCCAATACTTCACAAACGGTTGATCAGGATCACGCAGTATCAAAACTGGAGCCGTAGACAACTTCTACTTCAGCTCACCAAAACTCACTCACAACAAACATCCAAAACAAACGACTCACCCTTTGCAAGTCAACTGAGATACCAGAAGTACGAACTTAGCAAAGTCTTCTATAGCCTGCAGTAACAACCAACTAAGCCCAAAAATTTCTAATCTCCTTAACCGACTTCGGAGTCTCATTGTAGAACTGCATCTACTCCCGATGGATCCATTAACCACACTCTCATCCGAAATAACATATCCAAGAAAACTAACCTTTTTCAACTAAAATTCTCACTCGAATAACTTAGCATAAAACTTCGTCTCTTTTCAACACTTGTAATTCAAATCTCAAACACTCTACCTGTTCTTCCTCTGAGTTTATAACAGATCCGAATATCCTCAATCAAAGCCATTACAAACTTATCCAAATAAATATGGGAGATTCGATTCATCTACTCCATAAATATTACAGACGCATTACTAACACCAAATAACATCACTGCACGTTGTAATGCCCAACCAAATTCCAAAAGATATAAATTCTTAAAGCTTTTGCAAAAATTTTCACTGGGTAACTGGTTACTCACATACAAGCTTAACCGAGTAAATAACAGCCTACCCCGACGATAACAAATATAACTAGTCACATTACGTCGATCAAAGCCTCAACTCACACAATTCAGCACTCTTATCAAACATTCCAAACAATTGTGATTTCACTCAAACTCAACCAAACCAATTCCAGTTATCTATTCATGAAAGGGGACACTTATTCTCAATCTTTACCTTATTCAACTGTTAGTAATCCATACACAATTTCTTCTCTTAACAGTCCAAATTCCATAAATCCCAACATGTAGCAACAACCAACCAAAAAGAACTCTCAAATTATTCGCGATTCGTCACAATCCAAAACTCAAGCTATCCAGAACACAACTGCAAGTTTCCCTACTACTCACTGATTAACACGCAACCTCATGCTATCATCCTTCCTTTTTGTTACTAACAATACTGGAGCTCTCTAAGACGACACACTAATGTTCCATCCAAAAACACATCTGAAAACCATGCACAACTGACGGCCCATCACTGTGACTTCCTGCCAATTTCCAGAACACTATCATCACAGACAAAACAAACATATTAGTCCCATCTACTAAGAGTTTCCTACTTACTTAGCAGATATAAACCTCAACTATTCACCTTCGTCCAAGTTAAGTTCACTCTCTACTCTCCGAGAAGCAACCATTAATAATACCCAATCATTCTCACTCAATGACTTCCCAACTGGACCAACATACCAAAGCCTCTAATCCGCCTTATCTTCCGATATAAGAATCTTCATCGACTCAACAAAATAATCTGTAACCATTTTCTTAAATTCCAAACAATTCCTTGCACACACTATCAAAGCCGGAAAGACACGTCTATTCCATCCAACATAATTTCGTCTACTATCAACAAGAGATTAAGGGTGATCAGTTCCTCAATTTGTCAATAGACATTCGACAATCATGATGGGGCATAAACCGTCTTTACCAAACTATAATAGCATTCCTTACATCCTGTGCACAAAACTACCTAAGACACAAATCCTTAGTTGACACAAACCTTACCTCCGCATTCCTCCGCAATCGGGAACAACACTATCCAAACAACACTTACACTCTTGCAATTTACAACACACTGAGCCAACGCTCCACACCTGTGTCATACCCCAAATTTGTCCTACCTGTATATAATTTTTCATCTGTACATTCCATCCACTAACCGTTATCCAGAAAATCCAAAAAAATATGCTTCTTTCCTGTTGCATAGTTCTATCAGGTCAAGTGTGTGCAGTATTGTTTGAGGTGCAATGGTTAGCAAACGTGTTTCAAGATCAAGGCTAAGGTGTGTGTGATTCAAGTAATGTGTGACTGAGGCTTTAATTAGGGTTTGTGCCAGTTCAAGTTATATGTGTGTGGGTCAGTTGGTCAGGTGGTGTTAAATTAAGTATTTCATGATTGAGGATCATCAGAGCTCAATATATTTGCAGCCAGAGTTTTGGGCAGTCTAGTTCATAATTTCAACTCATGTCCCTCTGATTTCAAGGATAACATGATTCAGTCAAAACACAAGAATAATCCATTTGGATTCAGAAGGCTCTAATTCATTCAAATACAAGAGTGATTTGTGCTTAATTCAAGATCTCAATTAGGACTTTATTGTTAATAGTCATGATTTTGAATCAAGAATCGAGTTCAAGGATTCTCATTGCTAAAGTATTTCAAACATGGTTCAAGATGGTAAAAATTAGTTCTGAGTACGATTCTTGGGTTCAATTCAAGTGTGGTGATAATGTGGAAAATTCAATTAAGTTATTTTCAGGTTTCAAAGTGCAATCCAAAGGGAGTAACATAAGGCACCAATGGTACATTTCAAGCTCAAACCGAATTTTTATCACAATAATTGAGTTCATTACTACAAGTTCAATTGCAAATGACATCATAAAAGCCCAAGTTCATAAAGTCCAAATTTGCAATAAGAAGTTCACAATAAAGGCCCACCAAATGAATGTCCAAAATGGAAAGATGACCAAATCATGATTCACGGTACATCCAAAAATTCACATTTATTTCAGCCTTTTTTCTCAGCAACCTCCTAACCATGATATACCTCCAAGGCCACCAAATTGTCATACCAAGACAAACCAAGACAAACCCACATCAGTAACAATGTTTTTCACCGACCCCATACAAATTCTGAGCCCGCTGTGACATCCTCTAGCGAAACACACAATACCTGCATAAAAAACAAACTTTGCATCACATACCAAGAGAATATCCCACGACTCCACGCAGGAACCACGCCCATATTTTCCACCTGCTGAGCTAACAAACCAAGCCATTACATACCACAACCTGTTTCACGTGAAACCATATTCATCCGATACCAAAACACCACCAATCAAGCACCCTTCTCGCAGCATCAACCGACCTCACACCACACAACACGAACTTGCAGCAACGTACAACTCGTACGACACAATTTCTCTAAAACCGTTTCACAAAGCACCAGCTGCAAAAACAACAAAACCATTACAAATTCGTATGAAATCCAAATATCCAGCTCACTATTTCATTCCACAATTACCCCTTCTTCTCTCTTATAAAACCGACCCTGCTCTCACTCTGTTTCGGAACCCTAGCCGTCACTAAAAACCTCTGCCAGAATTCCTCCCAATATTTTCTTTGACCTCCCTGAAATTCCTTCAAAACACATCAAAAACAAAACCCAACCACTCACCCGTTCTTCAGCCTCAACCTTCACAACCATTTCATTACCTTCATCACAAACCCAACATCAAAATCTTCAACCCTCTACACAAATCTTTCACCCACTTCAAAATAGAACCAAACCACTTCCCAAATCATTCAAAACCAGAACTATAAAATGAAGAAGAAGAGAACCGAAATGTAAACCTTGACACAAAATCTACAAACCTGAATCTTCTCTTCAACCCAGTTTCAAAACCAAACCAATCGAATAAAACCCAAACAACCCCAAATCGTTTCAATAATTAGAACCATTTCAAAATCCGAACCGAAATCAGAACGCAGAAGAAGAGAGATGAAGAGAGATTTAAAACCCAGATCAGAAAGTAAAAAGAGAAGAAGAGAGAATTGAACCGTATCCAAATGAACTGAAGCGAAATCGGAAGAAGAAGCGAGAGATCGAGAGGGATACGAAGGTTGGATGATGTGAGTTGTTTCATTACCTTTTTGTTGCCATGTTTTTCTCTAAAGAAAAGGGTGGAAGTGTTGATCTGATGAATGAGTGATTTGTAGCTTTTTTGGAAAACCGTTCTGTGTGTGCCGTGTTGTCTTTCTGATTGGTTATTTTGACTTTAAGAAGATTGTTTTTCAAGGTTTTTTGCTTTGGACTGCATAGCCCATGTGACGCTTTTGCTGCATTTTTTATTAACCGAGTCTTGGTTGTTGGTTTTCTGGATTACTGATGGTTGATGGGCCTTGTGGCCCACGATGGGTTGTAGGGTCTCCATACCCTCAATTTGTTTCTACACACCCACTCCTTTTTTCTTTATGATATTTGTTCTTTTTTTTTCAAACTTTCTTAAATAAAGTTTGTGGTTTTTGATCTTTTCTAAACTTTAAAGTTGTTAGTTCTTATCATGTTTAGTTTAATTATTTTCACGTTTTCACAAATAATTCCATTTTTATTTTCTTTTCAATCTTTGGGCCAATGATATAACACTATTCATGATGTAATCGGTTTTTTTTCAAACCGATTAAATTTTGATTAATCTGAGGCCTACTATTTATTTATTATTATTATTTTATCCATTTTTGGGTCAATGAAAACCAAATATCTAAGATTTATCGATTTATCGATTTTAAATCTTGATAAAGGTGAGACCTTTATTCTTTTTCTTATCTTTTTCGATTTTTTTTATTTCATTTCTTATTATATTTTTCATTATTTTTCATTTTGGGTCAATGAAAACCAAATATCTAAGATTTATCGATTTATCGATTTTAAATCTTGATAAAGGTGAGACCTTTATTCTTTTTCCTATCTTTCTCGATTTTATTATTTTTTTTCATTATTTCTATTCATTTTGGGTCAATGAAAACCAAATACAAAAGATTATCGATTTTTCGATTTAAAATCTTAGTAAAGGTGAGACCTTTCTTAGTTTTTTTTCGATTTAATTTTTATCTCCGTTTAATTTTCGTATATTCTTTTATTTGGTCAATGAAAGTCAATTATTAAAGATTATTGATTTCTCGATTAAATCTTGATTAAGACGAGACCGATTTTAGTTCTATTTCGATTTTATTTTTCATCATCTTATGTCTTTTCATTTTTGGTCCATGAAAGTAAAAAATCGTTGATTATCGATTTGTCGATTAAATTCCGATTAAGACGAGACCAATTTTATTTTATGTCAACTTTAATCTCTTGTCAATATTATCTTGGTTATTATTCTTGTTCATATTATTATTATTGTCCATACTATATTCATATTTATTCATCTAACCATTTCATTTGTTCACCATAAATCAAAAAACACTAAAAATATCGAAACCCTAAAACAATAATTGATGGACTGTTGGTTGCTTGGCGACTTTCAATCAAGGCTTAGTTTAGGACACCTTGCACACACACGGCTTTCTCTTGGGCTACCTTACAACGAGACCCTTTATTTCATGTCATCCCTTGTACTTTACATGTACCCCTCTCCCATTCCGATGTACACATTTAGTTTTCTTTTGATTGTGGTTTGTTTACTAGGAGCACCCCTAGGGACTAGCATAGACAACCCATTTTCAAACTAATTCTCGATTCGTCGTCGAGCCATTTTTAAACCAAACCCTCGATTCGTCGTCGAGCCATTTTCAAACAACCCATTTTCAAACTAATCCTCGATTCGTCGTCGAGCCATTTTCAAACGCACCCTTTTCAACCAAACTCTCGATTCGTTGTCGAGCCCATTTTCAAATCAACCTCTAACCAAACTCTTTTCCAAACCAAACTCTTTTCATAACAAATAAACCCTTGATCCAATGTCAAGCGGATTTTCATAATCAAACTTCAAAAACAACTAACAACTATCGTAATTCTTTTTCAAGGTGAAAAATGGGGGTTCAAGTCTTTGATCTTCCTTCGATTGTTTGGGTGCGAGTTCTCTTACTCGTGTGTGAGCAATTGACGCCTCTTCTTTTAACAAATCAAATCCTTTTCAAAATAACCAAGCGCATACAATAAACCCTTGATCCCACGTCAAGCGGATTTTCATAATCAAACCTCAAAACGACTAACAACTATCGAAACTCTTTCAAGGTGAAAAATGGGGGTTCAAGTCTTTGATCTTCCTTCGATTGTTTAGGTGCGAGTTCTCTTACTCGTGTGTGAGCAATTGATGCCTATTCTTTTAACAAATCAAATCCTTTTCAAAATAACCAAGTGCATACAATAACCCCTTGATCCCACGTCAAGCGGATTTTCATAATCAAACCTCAAAACGACTAACAACTATCGAAACTCTTTCAAGGTGAAAAATAGGGGTTCAAGTCTTTGATCTTTCTTCGATTGTTTGGGTGCGAGTTCTCTTACTCGTGTGTGAGCAATTGACACCTCTTTAAAACAAATAACCAACTCCCTTGTTTCGTGGGCGTACCACGAACTACGACTGCTCTGATTCTTTATTCTCGTCCGAGTAAAGATACGTAGGCACAAGATTGAGATGATCTTGGCGAGCACACTTTTTCTTTTTCCCCCATTTGCGTCCACACTTTTTCTTTTTTCCCCGTTTCCACACTACCATCTTTTTTCGATAAACCCCGTAGTCGAACTACGATTGCTCTGATTTCTCATTCTCGTCCGAATGAGCATACGTAGCCCCGAGGTCGCGATGACCTTGCCGAGCACCCTATCCTAAAACCACCCCATTTCCCCTTAGTATCTTTTCCTTTTATCTTTACCTTTCTGCATTTATTTTTGAGAAGAAAACAAACAAGCTTAGCTAATGAGTATCGCGATTCGAATCAAGAGGTTCCCGTTGAGTACAACGGACGTGAGTGGGTGCACGTACCTTCCCCTCACGTAACCGACTCCAGAACCCAGAATGTGGTTGCGATGACCATGTTCTTACCCCCTCCTTAAAGGTTTTCTCGATATTTTCCTTTCCCTCTTTTGGGATAAATAAAGTTCGGTGGCGACTCTGTCGAACCGTGTTCTGCGCCTTTCGCGCGAAGGGTCGTGTCTTCGATGAAGCAATTTTTTTGAGGTTCGACAGCTGGCGACTCTGCTGGGGACATGTTGCTCCATGCAAGAGAGAGTCAAGCCTATCTTGATTCGAATCGCTAGCTCTTTAGCTTTGTTTATCTTTTTCTTCTCGTTCGCTTATGTAATTGCTTTCCTATTTCCTTATTTGTGTTACCTTTTCTGACATTGTTGGGTTGTTCTGACATTGGGAACTTTGTGAGATGGCTCTACACCCGAGTCTGAGAAAAAACCTTAGGATTAGGATGGTGGTTGTGTAGTGTAGGCTTGCGTGGTCTCTTCCGCGTGAGTTGAAGCGAAAACCACCGCTTGGAGTAGATTCCCTTGGAGATATTATTGTTGTGGTGAATCTTTGCCATGGTGGTAATACTTTCGAGGTGGGTCGTTGATCCCAAGGACCATTAACCCATTTACCCATGGTGGTGTGTAGCGTTAATTCTATGTGAGTTAATGCGAACGCCCCAATCAGATGAGATCCATCGAACGTATTACTTCCTGACAGTAATATTTTCGACCTCGATCTAGGATTCTGAGAACCCTATTTAGAACTCGTGTGTCGATGGTTGTGTGGTGGACGCCTCCGAGGAATCTTTCTCGTGGGGAAGAAATGAAGACCTCACCTAGACGAGATTATTTCGAGGATATTATAGTCGGATGTCTCTTCGTCTTGGTTATAATGTTTTCAAAATATATCCATAACTCTAGGCACCTACCCGTTTTAGAAACCTACCCGTGGGCTTTCTTGATCCTAGTTGTGGTTCTTGACCCGTCATCTCCGGCCAACCTCAGAACTGTTTTGAAGCTGTTTGGTTCTACGATCCTGGATCTTGCATCTTGCATTGCATCTCATGTCATTGCATTGTATTGCATCTGTTACGCATCTTGCATTGCATTTTTAACCTCAGAATCTCACTTCAACTTCCTTCCTTCTCCAGTAAATCAAGCTGATTCCTCGACACCAGTACGCAACTCGAGCCAATACTAGACGAATGATGGAGCAGATTCAACAAGAGCAAGTCGCCTTCAGAGAAGAATAGGACTCTATCAAAGGAAAGATTGACCAGATTCTCAAAGCCATCATGATGGCCAGAAAAGAAGAAGAATTGCGTGAAGCCGCTGCTGCCCACAATAATGTTCCTGTGCAAGGTTCAACCTCAAGGCTCTCAGTTCCTGTTCCCTACCCTATCAATTATGGGATACCAATGAACTTTACTCTTGCCGCTGAAGGAGCCACTCCTCAACCACTTCCAACATCTGGAGTCACTGTTGGTGCTATTCCGCAAGCCCAACCTGTTGTCACTCAGATTTCTATTCCTCATGTTGAAGAAAATCGGGTAGATCAGTATGATGAGGTACAGAATTACCATGTTGCTATCCCAATTATCAATCCTACTGCTGCTCAGGATTCTGAAGCCGTCAAAATGTGTCGTGATCTAGCTGAGAAACTCCGAGTCATGGAGGGACGCAACTCAACTTATTTGAATGCTCTGGATATGTGCTTGGTACCAGATGTTGTCATTCCTCCCAAGTTTAAAGTACAAGAATTCCCGAAGTACAAAGGTCTCAGTTGTCCTCACATTCATCTGAAAATGTACTGCCGCAAGATGGCTGCCTATGCCAAAGACGAAAAGTTGATGATCCATTGCTTCCTAGACAACTTATTTGGGGCATCACTCAAATGGTATATGTAGCTGGAGCGTAGCAATGTGCGCACTTGGGATGATCTAGCTGATGCATTTGTCAAGCAATACAAGTACGACACTGACCTTGCTCCGAATCGTACTCAACTTCAGAGTATGGCTCAAAAGGACAACGAATCCTTTAAGGAGTACGCGCAACGCTGGAGAGAGCTAGCTGCAAGGGTGCATCCACCTCTTGTTGATCGTGAACTAATTGACATCTTCATGGGTACTTTGCAAGGCCAATACTAAGAGAAGCTTATTGGTAATGTTTCTGCTGGATTCTCTGATTTGGTCATTGTCGGTGAGAGAATTGAAGAAGGTCTGAAAAGTGGAAAGATCCAAGGAGGTTCTAGCAGCCAGTCTCAAGCCAAGAAGCCTTTCAATGGATACAAAAAGAAAGAGGGCAAAACAAATGCTGTCTCTGCTCAGAAAGGGCAAGTTCAACAAGCTCCCCCTCCAATGCCTTTTCAAATGCCATACTTCCAGTATCCGTATGTTGCTGCTGCGTAATATGCACCAATGCCTTATCAGCCAACTGTTCAAGCTGTTCAAGCTCCAATGCCTCAACAATAGGCTCATCAGCAATAATCCTACAATCAGCAAGGGTATCAGTATCCTCCTCAACATCAACAATAGAGAGTTGCTCAACAACGTCAGCCTAATCAACAGAGGACATGGAGGTCTGATAGAGATTTTGATCGTCTGCCAACATCATATGCTTAGATCTTTGCTCAATTGATAGAGAAGAAGGCAATCGCTCTGAGGGACCTAGCTCCTCCAACTGTCATTCCCCCAGATTATGATGCTAATGCTCATTGCGAGTTTCATAAGGGTGCTCCAGGGCATACGATCGAGGACTGCAGAGCTTTCAAACACAAGGTTCAAGACATGATTGACTCAAAGTTTCTCACGTTCAATGGGAGGGCTCATAACGTCATAAAAAATCCCATGCCGCCACCAAACTAGTGCCAGCATCAAGTCAAGTCAAGTCAAGTCAAATCAAGTCAAGTTTATTCCCCGAAGAAGGCAGTCATGTTGCCATCCCGTCATTTACATTCTTGTATTTTGGTTTCTGTTTGTTTAAGTACTGTATGCTTTAAACATTGCCTTTCGTATTTGGTTTTCTTAATGTATTGACAATGCATGTTTTGAATCAGTTATGTCGTATTCACTCATTTTTTCCTTTTACTGCAAATCACAGACACATTTATTTTCCACTTCACTCTCTTTATCAACTGTCGCTTGGCAATGATTGGAGGGAGGATGATGAAAGCGAAATACCCATAATTGCAAACCGTATGCTTTCGGATAGAATCTCGCCGATGATGTACATGCATTGTTTCAACCCCCAAACACTGGAGAGACAAGGAGTTAATCCCTAGTAAACCACTTCGAGTCTAGAAGTAGTAGTTTCCTTCGGATATTCAAACCCTTACACTCAACCTGGGGCAGGGTAGTGTTCAGCTAATCCAACTACGCGCTCAAATCACAAAGCAAAACCCAAAAGAAATGTCGGTTGTTCATCAATAGCTCATGACTTGGCGGTCACAATCATCCAACAAAACAAAAAAAAACAAAAATCAAAAGCCTGCTAAGTCGAGCACCTCAAGGAGACTTAGGAAAAAATCAAGGTTATCCCGATGGACTCGAAAAGCCAAAATCAGTCCATGCAAAAGATAGGGATTAAAAGCAAAACCAAAAGAGGCCCTCGAATCCTCACCAAAAAACAAAATAAGACTCAGTGACCACCAAATCAAAACCAAAGGGTCACTGACACCCATCAAAAACAAAATAAGGTGACTGCTAGTTCTAGCAAACCTTGAGACATCACTTTTACACCGTCAACCCTTTCGGAATACAAACATGTGCAGATTGAACTAAACGTAGGACTGGAGATCATCACGAAGAAGGGGTAGGTACAAATTATACTTTGAGCCTGATATCCATTGTTTCATAATTGTGAACCAGACCACGTTACAACCCTCGAAAGACCTAATTGAGGCGAGGTTTATTCTGAAAGCACACTATTGCAAGGTTGCGTAAACTGACTCCCCATATTTGCTAATCTTCAGCATTGGTGTCATTTTCCTTGCTATATCTTTCACACCATCAAAATCAGCACATGTTTGGGCTAACGGTCCATTAGTCTAATAAATCACTATCACGACACTCCAATAAACGACTCTTTTTCAAAACTTGCATGAGCATTATATTAAGATTACCATTTGTGAATGTGCAATTCTAACTGTAAATCAGTGCTAGACATTCAAAGACACTCCAACAAGGGGCAATCGAAGAGGAACTTGAACTTTCAGTGGTGCCGACCCAAATCAAGACTCCCTCAAACCCTCAGACTGGGGCAAACCCTTCAACAGCTTAAACAGGGGCAAGCCACCTCAAAGCACATCAAAGTTCATCTTCCAAAAATCAAATCGCTTCAGAACTAGTTAATCAGGGGCAGACCATTACCATGTTCAGACTGGGGCAAGACTCATTGCAGTAGGCATATCCTGTCTGTACTTTCAAGCAGTTCAGAGCAAGAGCATAATCTTCATAAGCAGATCCTTCAAAACGTTGGCATCATCAAGTTCATAGCAACGACACGGTCTTCATGAGTTGACCATTGTGCTACGCTCATTTTTTCAGGCAACCCTGACCATCAAGCAAAGTTATGGTTCTTCCAGGAACAAACTCACCAATAAATCAACAAGTGGTCAAACTCGAGCTGTGAAGTCATCTTCGTCTGCATCAATCACGGCGTCTTCAACTAACCGAGTATCAAGGAAATCAAACCCCTCCCACCGCCCAAAAGTCCACCACGCTGGCACCTCTTCAAACTTATCCAATCACCCGTCTGCAATCATATGCATCGCATCAGCATCATATGCATCATATGCATACCTAAACCAAATCATACCTCCCCAGCACTTGCATCTCCGCGCGTCGGCATTTGCATTGCACATCATTACAAAATCAAGCATTCATACAGGTGTGAGATCCAGGATCAATCTCAGGATTTCAAGATGATCTTCAGCCCAGGCAGGGGCATCTTCTTCAAATTCGTGGGCGTTCCTCACGAAGTTGTTCAACCTTTTGTTGATCAAGCTCAAGATGAGATTTCAAAGCAATCTTCAGCCAAGACAGAGGCATCTTCTTCAAGTCCTTGGGCGTTCCCCAGTGAGTTGGTCCTTTCAACCTTTTGTTGACAAGGATGGTGTTCCTCAGTGACTTCTTTGCTTCAACCTTTTGTTGATGTCTCCAAATAAGCCTCACTCATCATATTCCCAGCAAACTTGACCTTTTGTCAATTGCCTTACTATCATCCTTTTGGTGGTAGTCGAACCCTATCAACTCAACTCAACTTGCATCCTTTTGGTGTTGGTAACCCTCAAATCAGAAATTTCCAATCATCCTTTTGGTGGTAGTAGCTTATATTGATCCGTCATCCTTTTGGTGCCGCCGATCCGTAAACCTTTGGTCTGTGTATCATCCTTTTGGTGAATGACAGTCTCAGATATCCAGTGTGTACCCTATTATCCTTTTGGTAATAGTAGGCTTTGACCTCATTTTCATCCTTTTGGTGGAAGGGTCTGTGTGTGTGTGCCCTATTATCCTTTTGGTAATAGCAGGCTGTGCGTGTACCCTATTATCCTTTTGGTAATAGCAGGCTTTGACCTCATTTTCCATCCTTTTGGTGGAAGGGTCTGTGTGTGTGCCCTATTATCCTTTTGGTAATAGCAGGCTTTGACCTCATTTTCATCCTTTTGGTGGAAGGGTCTATGTGTGTGTGCTCTATTATCCTTTTGGTAGTAGCAGGCTTTGACCTCATTTTCATCCTTTTGGTGGAAGGGTCTGTGTGCGTGTGTGCCCTATTATCCTTTTGGTAATAGCAGGTTGTGACCTCATTTTCATCCTTTTGGTGGAAGGGTCTGTGTGTGTGTGTGTGCCCTATTATCCTTTTGGTAATATCAGGCTTTGACCTCATTATCCTTTTGGTGGAAGGGTCTGTGTGTGTGTGCCCTATTATCCTTTTGGTAATAGCAGGCTTTGACCTTATTTTCATCCTTTTGGTGGAAGGGTCTGTGTGTGTGCCCTATTATCCTTTTGGTAATAACAGACTTTGACCTTATTTTCATCCTTCTGGTGGAAGGGTCTGCGTGTGTGTGCCCTATTATCCTTTTGGTAATAGCAGGCTTTGACCTCATTTTCATCCTTTTGGTGGAAGGGTCAGTGTGCGTGGGTGCCCTATTATCCTTTTGGTAATAGCAGGCTGTGACCTCATTTTCATCCTTTTGGTGGAAGGGTCTATGTGTGTGTGTGTGTGTGTGTGTGCCCTATTATCCTTTTGGAAATAGCATGCTTTGACCTCATTTTCATCCTTTTGGTGGAAGGGTCTGTGTGTGTGTGTGCCCTATTATCCTTTTGGTAAAAGCAGGTTGTGACCTTATTTTCATCCTTTTGGTGGAAGGGTCTGTGTGTGTGTGTGTGCCCTATTATCCTTTTGGTAATAGCAGGCTTTGACCTCATTTTCATCCTTTTGGTGGAAGGGTCTGTGTACGTGTGTTTACTATCATCCTTTTGGTGTTAGATTCTTTTGTTATCATCCTTTTGGTGATAACGACCTTTGCAAGCTATCTGTTATTTCCCCTCCCAAGCATTTTTCTTTTCTTTCGGATAAATTCGTGGTCTTCTTCATATCTAATTGCCTTCTACCTTGAAAGATTAAATGTCGCAGCAATTCATCTTACCCGGTTTAAGCCAATTAGATAGGGGCATCTGTCATACCCCAAATTTGTCCTACCTGTATATAATTTTTCATCTGTACATTCCATCCACTAACCATTATCCAGAAAATCCAAAAAAATATGCTTCTTTCCTGTTACATAGTTCTATCAGGTCAAGTGTGTGCAGTATTGTTTGAGGTGCAATGGTTAGACAAATGTGTTTCAAGATCAAGGCTAAGGTGTGCGTGATTCAAGTAATGTGTGACTGAGGCTTTAATTAGGGTTTGTGCCAGTTCAAGTTATATGTGTGTGGGTCAGTTGGTCAGGTGGTGCTAAATCAAGTATTTCATGATTGAGGATCATCAGAGCTCAATATATTTGCAGCCAGAGTTTTGGGCAGTCTAGTTCATAATTTCAACTCATGTCCCTCTGATTTCAAGGATAACATGATTCAGTCAAAACACAGGAATAATCCATTTGGATTCAGAAGGCTCTAGTTCATTCAAATACAAGAGTGATTTGTGCTTAATTCAAGATCTCAATTAGGACTTTAATGTTAATAGTCATGATTTTGAATCAAGAGTCGAGTTCAAGGATTCTCATTGCTAAAGTATTTCAAACATGGTTCAAGATGGTAAAAATTAATTCTGAGTACGATTCTTGGGTTCAATTCAAGTGTGGTGATAATGTGGAAAATTCAATTAAGTTATTTTCAGGTTTCAAAGTGCAATCCAAAGGGAGTAACATAAGGCACCAATGGTACATTTCAAGCTCAAACCGAATTTTTATCACAATAATTGAGTTCATTACTACAAGTTCAATTGCAAATGACATCATAAAAGCCCAAGTTCATAAAGTCCAAATTTTCAATAAGAAGTTCACAATAAAGGCCCACCAAATGAATGTCCAAAATGGCAAGATGACCAAATCATGATTCACGGTACATCCAAAAATTCACATTTATTTCAGCCTTTTTTCTCAGCAACCTCCTAACCATGATATACCTCCAAGGCCACCAAATTGTCATACCAAGACAAACCAAGACAAACCCACATCAGTAACAATGTTTTTCACCGACCCCACACAAATTCTGAGCCCGCTGTGACATCCTCAAGCGAAACACACAATACCTGCATAAAAAACAAACTTTGCATCACATACCAAGAGAATATCCCACGACTCCACACAGCAACCACGCCCACATTTTCCACCTGCTAAGCTAACAAACCAAGCCATTACATACCACAACCTGTTTCACGTGAAACCAAATTCAGCCGATACCAAAACACCACCAATCAAGCACCCTTCTCACAGCATCAACCGACCTCACACCACACAACACGAACCTGCAGCAACGTACAACTCGTACGACACAATTTCTCTAAAGCCGTTTCACAAAGCACCAGCTGCAAAAACAACAAAACCGTTACAAATTTGTATGAAATCCAAATATCCAGATCACTATTTCATTCCCCAATTACTCCTTCTTCTCTCTTATAAAACCGACCCTGCTCTCACTCTTTTTCGGAGCCCTAGCCGTCACCAAAAACCTCTGCCAGAATTCCTCCCAATCTTTTCTTTGACCTCCTTGAAATTCCTTCAAAATACATCAAAAACAAAACCCAACCACTCACCCGTTCTTCAGCCTCAACCTTCACAACCATTTCATTACCTTCATCACAAACCCAACATCAAAATCTTCAACCCTCTACGCAAATCTTTCACCCACTTCAAAATAGAACCAAACCACTTCCCAAATCATTCAAAACCAGAACTAGAAAAAGAAGAAGAAGAGAACCGAAATGTAAACCTTGACACAAAATCTACAAACCCGAATCTTCTCTTCAACCCAGTTTCAAAACCAAACCAATCGAATAAACCTTGTGGCCAACGATGGGTTGTAGGGTCTCCATACCCTCAATTTGTTTCTACACACCCACTCCTTTTTTTCTTTATGATATTTGTTCTTTTTTTTCAAACTTTCTTAAATAAAGTTTGTGGTTTTTGATCTTTTCTAAACTTTAAAGTTGTTAGTTCTTAAAATGTTTAGTTTAATTATTTTCACGTTTTCACAAATAATTCCATTTTTATTTTCTTTTCAATCTTTGGGCCAATGATATAACACTATTCATGATGTAATCGGTTTTTTTCAAACCGATTAAATTTTGATTAATATGAGACCTACTATTTATTTATTATTATTATTTTATCCATTTTTGGGTCAATGAAAACCAAATATCTAAGATTTATCGATTTATCGATTTTAAATCTTGATAAAGGTGAGACCTTTATTCTTTTTCTTATCTTTTTCGATTTTTTTTATTTCATTTCTTATTATATTTTTCATTATTTTTCATTTTGGGTCAATGAAAACCAAATATCTAAGATTTATCGATTTATCGATTTTAAATCTTGCTAAAGGTGAGACCTTTATTCTTTTTCCTATCTTTCTCGATTTTATTATTTTTTTTCATTATTTCTATTCATTTTGGGTCAATGAAAACCAAATACAAAAGATTATCGATTTTTCGATTTAAAATCTTAGTAAAGGTGAGACCTTTCTTAGTTTTTTTCGATTTAATTTTTATCTCCGTTTAATTTTCGTATATTCTTTTATTTGGTCAATGAAAGTCAATTATTAAAGATTATCGATTTCTTGATTAAATCTTGATTAAGACGAGACCGATTTTAGTTCTATTTCGATTTTATTTTTCATTATCTTATGTCTTTTCATTTTTGGTCCATGAAAGTCAAAAATCGTTGATTATCGATTTGTCGATTAAATTCCGATTAAGACGAGACCAATTTTATTTTATGTCAACTTTAATCTCTTGTCAATATTATCTTGGTTATTATTCTTGTTCATATTATTATTATTGTCCATACTATATTCATATTTATTCATCTAACCATTTCATTTGTTCACCATAAATCAAAAAACACTAAAAATATCGAAACCCTAAAACAATAATTGATGGACTGTTGGTTGCTTGGCGACATTCGATCAAGGCTTAGTTTAGGACACCTTGCACACACACGGCTTTCTCTTGGGCTACCTTACAACGAGACCCTTTATTTCATGTCATCCCTTGTACTTTACATGTACCCCTCTCCCATTCCGATGTATGCATTTAGTTTTCTTTTGATTGTGGTTTGTTTACTAGGAGCACCCCTAATGACTAGCATAGACAACCTATTTTCAAACTAATTCTCGATTCGTCGTCGAGCCATTTTCAAACAAACCCATTTTTAAACCAAACCCTCGATTCGTCGTCGAGCCATTTTCAAACAACCCATTTTCAAACTAATCCTCGATTCGTCGTCAAGCCATTTTCAAACGCACCCTTTTCAACTAAACTCTCGATTCGTCGTCGAGCCCATTTTCAAATCAACCTCTAACCAAACTCTTTTCCAAACCAAACTCTTTTCATAACAAATAAACCCTTGATCCAATGTCAAGGGGATTTTCATAATCAAACTTCAAAAACAACTAACAACTATCGTAATTCTTTTTCAAGGTGAAAAATGGGGGTTCAAGTCTTTGATCTTCCTTCGATTGTTTGGGTGCGAGTTCTCTTACTCGTGTGTGAGCAATTGACGCCTCTTCTTTTAACAAATAAAATCCTTTTCAAAATAACCAAGCGCATACGATAAACCCTTGATCCCACGTCAAGCGGATTTTCATAATCAAACCTCAAAATGACTAACAACTACCAAAACTCTTTCAAGGTAAAAAATGGGGGTTCAAGTCTTTGATCTTCCTTCGATTGTTTGGGTGCGAGTTCTCTTACTCGTGTGTGAGCAATTGATGCCTCTTTAAACAAATAACCAACTCCCTTGTTTCGTGGGCGTACCACGAACTACGACTGCTCTGATTCTTTATTCTCGTCCGAGTAAAGATACGTAGGCACAAGATTGCGATGATCTTGGCGAGCACGCTTTTTCTTTTTCCCCCGTTTGTGTCCACACTTTTTCTTTTTTCCCCATTTCCACACTACCATCTTTTTCCGATAAACCCCATAGTCGAACTACGATTGCTCTGATTTCTCATTCTCGTCCGAATGAGCATACGTAGGCCCGAGGTCGCGATGACCTTGCCGAGCACCCTATCCTAAAACCACCCCATTTCCCCTTAGTATCTTTTCCTTTTATCTTTACCTTTCCGCATTTATTTTTGAGAAGAAAATAAACAAGCTTAGCTAATGAGTATCGCGATTCGAATAAAGAGGTTCCCGTTGAGTACAACGGACGTGAGGGGGTGCGCGTACCTTCCCCTCACGTAACCGACTCCCGAACCCAGAATGTGGTTGCGACGACCATGTTCTTACCCCCTCCTTAAAGGTTTTCTCGATATTTTCCTTTCCCTCTTTTGGGATAAATAAAGTTCGGTGGCGACTCTGTCGGACCGTGTTACGCGCCTTTCGCGCGAAGGGTCGTGTCTTCGATGAAGCAATTTTTTCGAGGTGCGACAACCTGAAGCAACATGGAGAAGCACAAGCTTCTCCCCCACTTATCTCATTCTAAATCCTGAAAATAAAGGATTAGAAAACTAGAAAATACTGACAGTGTTTCACACACATATCACATACTAAGGAACAAACAACATCGACACTATTCAACTGTCACACTAACTGACTCAACGACTTGGTCGGACGGACCGACCTGCTCTGATACCACTAATGTAACACCCCAATTCCCATCGCGAATAAATAATACATAAATAAATTAGAGTAGACAAATATTTAATATTCTTAGGCAGAAACAAGGATGCCACATTTAAAGAAAGAAAACTCAATCCCTGCTCATAAATTTGATACATAACACAAAATGGAACAAACGTAAAAGGGAAACTTTTTCCAACAAAAGGAAAGTTCAATTATGGAATAAAGCGGAAAGATCCATAACTGATTTGTTTTACAAAATAAATCATTTTATAACATCAAAATATTCATACAAAGGTAATACAAAATAGATCCTACAATTGTATACATATATAACAAAAGTGTTCCCCCGACTCCCGTGTTACGTATCAGAGCAGATAGACTGACAAAAGGATGGAGAACTAATCTTCACAAAAGCCTCCAAGACACTAATATGCAATTGCCTCATAGAGCAACAAACCACAGCAGAAGGGTGAGAAATAACAACTAAATCAAGATTGCATAATAATATGCAACACATATAAATTCCCATGCATAATTGTTCTCACCACAAGCATCACATACTAATACACATAGCATATATCAATTATACCAACATAATAATATATTCACACATAATGCATACCAAAGTTCTGACATATGGAAACACACCACCACATCACGTAGCATATGTCTATTCATAAAGCATATTATCCACAACCAATGCATTTATCACGAATAAATATCAAATCACCAATGCTATCACGAGCTCAACACATAATCAATCAATTCACGATTTTCCACACATAATCAATCCATTCATGATTTTCCACACATAATCAATCCATTCATGATTTATGAAAATGCAGAGAGACCAACACAACGACTCTATGCAAATGCGGTACCATCCATCCATCATTCTCATCATTAGTTCACTCAGGAACTATTGGAATCATCGCTTGTTACTTAGTGTAACTCCCCGTCGGGAAAACGATGTTCCCCGTTGCTTTAGGTCCTCTTGGTATAAGGCTCGCGACATTTATGGATCGCTTTAGGTCCTCTTTGTACAAGGCTCACGATCCGATCGCTTTAGGTCCTCTTTGTATAAGGCTCACGATAGTCTATAACGTCGCTTTAGGTCCTCTCGGTATAAGGCTCACGACCGTTATAACAGATTCCCTCTGGAATTGTTTCTTCGCTCACACCCACTAGGGCACACGACATCACAAGATGCATATCATGATGCTTGGCATACAATGACCCATGACAATCAAATGCACACATATATGCAACCATGTGAACCACTCCAACATCCTTAATCATGCATATACAATCAAACACAACACATTGCATTTACTTTCCCTTAGGCCATAAACCATCATCACAACATTTCATCACATGCATTCACATCATACCACAGCACACAAGTCATAAGTTATATATCAAAAGCATATTGCATGATAACACATCAATCGCATACAGTTAAGACGGTAAAAGTTGACAAAACAACACATTTCCAAATTCCTGACACAATTAAATTGGCCACCAATATCAAAACCATTTTAATAAGAAAGAACATCTAAATAGCTTCCTAACAGTACCAAGAACGCCTCGATCCGAGTTACGGATCAAAAGTTACGGCATCAGACGCAAAATCGGGAAAATTCTGCACCCTGTCTGGTCATACGCATATTGCCTTGGGCCATACGCGTAATGCCCAGTTCGCTCGCACCTCCATACGCGTATTGCCCAAACTGCTACGCATATGGGTAGAGATTGAATTCTCCCCAAAAATTCCACTAAAAACCTAGTACGTGTATTGCCTCCCTAGTTACGCGTAATGCCTTGCCCCTTACGCGTACCATTACGCATTTCAGTAAAGGGCCGTGTAAAATGGGTTCCATACACGTAATGCCCTCATTATCCCCCAGCCATACGCGTATTGCCCAACCCAATACGCGTATTGCCTTGCCTGATACGCGTATGGGCAGCGCAACCCAGAATTTTTCCTGCATAATTCCTGTTACGAATTTCACCCCAAAACCTCTCCAAATCTCATCTAAACACTTCCAAATCACAATATATCAACCTAAACATGTCCCAATCCTAACAACAAGTATTCTACGCAGTTTATATCGAGTTTCGACCGTGAAAATATCAATTTCTATCAATTGTTCATCAATTTATTAATGAGAAAAAGTTGTGAAACAACCAAAACAATTACAACAAACAACACATATACATACACAAGCAAGATATAATCGAAACTTCTCACCCTTACCTGATTATTCGCGATTGAAACGGAGGTTTCCTCGATTTTCCTCTTTCTCCTCTTCTCTCTTTCTTTCTTCTCCTTTTCTTTCTCTTCTTTTCCTTTCCCTTTCTTTTCTCTCTTTTTCTCTCTATGTTTCTATTTTATGAAAAATAACCAAGCAAAAAGACCAAAATACCCATACTCTCAAATATCTCGCAAACGCTCTCAAAACACGATAAAACATAATAACGATGAAAAATAATATATTGCCAAATAAAAGTCAAAAATAAAATAATATAAAAACAAAAATAATTAAATCCACTCGATTAAATAAATCGGACAAAACGGGGCGTTGCAATGTGGAAAGTTTAAGAGAACATTAAGATAAGGGTGGCATAGACAGGTAACACTTGTAGGGAGTGAATCCCGACCAAGCTAACTTGGTAGCCCCCCGAATCATGTGAGGTACCCGTGTGGATTCTCAATGTTGAACGACCGACTGTCGTGAAAACATAGTTTTCCCAGTGCGGTACCCATGACCCTGAGGATTTAGTAGACATTAACCATATGACCATTTGGTAGTGCGGTGACTATCGGGAATAGTTGATACGCGATACTACACTCAAATGAGATTTATCCTAGGATATTACAGCTCGCTCGAGTGAATCAACTTGTTGTTGATGTCCCTAGGGGGTCAATGACTTTGGGAACCTTAGAACCCGTTCTACAGGTACAAAAATTGACCAAAATAGTACAACCTTTGGGGATGGGTAGAGCCATGACTCCATGCTCGTGACGTTGAACCCTTGAACCCATGTTATTTCAATGTTTTTGTGTGCTGCATTCATGCATTCATTTAAAAAACTCTTTTCAAACAAGAGAAAAAAAATCTTTTTCAAAATAAACTAAACAATAATTGCAAATATTAGAGATTGCGTTATGGATTTCGGTAGAAGAAAGACGCACAAGTACACCTTCAAGGTTCCAAAACTAGAGGATTTAAGGAGGTTAGCAAGGATGGTTACCAACCCTGAGGCTTTCAGAGCTAAGCACGGAGGACTTTTGTCTCTGTTAAAGGTCCACGTAGTTGAAGGAATCCTGTCTACGCTGATTCAGTTCTACGATCCAGTTTATCACTGCTTCACATTTTCGGATTACCAACTGGCACCAACACTGGAGGAGTACTCTCATCTGATTGATTTACCTATCACTGACCGAGCTCCATTTTCTGGACTGGAAGAAATTCCAAAGGAACAAACCATTGCAAGAGCAATCTCTTTGAACGAGTCAGAAGTTAGGACTCATTTAACCACTAAAGGAGGAATCCAGGGTTTACCAGCTAAATTCCTGATAGAGAAAGCTCTATACTTTGCTAGTATAGGAAACATAACTGCTTTCGAAGATATATTTGTTCTGCTCATATATGGGTTATTCCTTTTTCCTAACATCGACAATTTGGTCAATACCAATGATGTTAAGATATTTCTGATTGGGAACCCTGTACCAACCTTGCTCGCAGATGCTTATCATTTTGTACACTTAAGAAACTTGTACAACGGAGGAATAATCACATGTTGTGTACCCTTACTTTACAAATGGTTCATTTCCCATTTACCCAAGTCTGCTGCTTTTTGGGATCACAAGAGTACTCTACGTTGGTCACAAAGGATTATGTCTCTTACCAACTCTGACATAGATTGGTATAATAGGATTTATGAGGGGATAGAGATCATCGACAGATGTGGAAATTTCCCTAACGTACCCCTCATTGGAACTAAAGGAGGAATCAACTATCATCTAATTTTAGCTCGCCGTCAACTCGGATACCCGATGAAGAATATTCCACATAATTTTCATCTGGAAGGTCTTTTCTTCAAGGAAGGGGAAAATGCCAGGGCACTACAGAAAGAAATAGTGCATGCCTGGCAACATATTCACAAGAAAGGCAGAGAGTCTCTAGGAATACCAAACTGTATCTCCATGGAACCTTATCTCCACTGGGTGAAAACTAGAGCCCTCAAGCTGAGGATACCTTATCCTCGCCAAGAAGTTTTTTCGTTAAAGGAATTTGTCCTTTATTTCATGTCTGATGCGGAAAAACTCCAGGTGGCTCTCAACAAAGTTCAACGTGAGAAGAGCTCTTGGGAAAACAAGTATCGAATCCTCAATGTGGAATGTACCAAGATTCGGGAACTGTTAAAAGAAAAGGATGCTCTGATTGAGATATTAGAACAACATGCTATAGAGAGTCAAGAATACCGAAGAAATTTGCTTGCTCCTTTCACTTGGCAAAAGAATGACAACCCGACAACGGCTGAAGAGCCCCGATCAAAGAAAAGGAAACTACCGGAACCAACATCTGAGCTCTCTTCAGAGATGACTCAGGATCCATGAGCATTAGACATCTTCCATACAGCACTTTGTAAAATACTGTACTTTTCCTTGTAAAATAATGCAATCTTTCGAATCAATAAAAGGGGTCTCACCCAACTGTATGATATTTGTAATCTATTCGTTGAAGTTTCTTTTTTATTAAAACAAAAAACTAAAAAATATATCATTGCATATCATTCATCATTCTCTCATAAACGCATTTCTTCTTATCTTTGAGTCTCACGTATGTGTCGCAATTCTAGAGTCAAACTGTCTCACTCATACAATACTCGAGCCAATCGACAAAAGAAAATGGACGATCTCGAGGAAGAGAATAGAGAGCTGAGAGAAGAAATCGACGCTCTAAAGGAAAGTTTGGAAAAACTTCACAGTGACATGCAATCCTTGGCAGCAACTCAGAAGCAGCGACATCAAAAGACTGTAATCTCTGAGATCACATCTACGCCCATTATGGAGACACATGAGAACATCCTCGGTACAACATGCCCAAGGGTCTCCCCTGGGGCATGCCTCTCAACTTTATACCTGAAGGATATATCCCACCAGTCACTGAAGACCCAGAAACCATGGCAGGAGCCACTGGACCTAAAGGTTACAAACTTCGGGAAAGTGAAGATGCAAGGGTTACGACAGCAACTCCTGAAGGTTACAAACTTCAGGGCATGGAAGCGCCAAGAGTCACCGCTATAATGTCTGTACCACAATCAGTGGTACACACTATCCCGGAAGGACAGATTCCACAAGCCATTCCTGGTGGAAACAAAGACATGTACGAAAGGATGAATGAGTTCCAGGAACAATTCTTGGAAATGCAGAAGGAACTCCATGACATTTGCGGTCAAGACTTATTCGGAAAGGATGCCGCAGACCTCTGTCTGGTCTCTAATGTAAAGATCCCGCACAAATTCAAGGTGCCTGACTTTGAAAAATACAAAGGCAACGCTTGCCCTCAAATTCATTTGGTGATGTACGCTAAAAAAATGTCTACCCAGACAGAAAATCAACAGCTACTGATCCATTACTTCCAAGACAGTTTGACCGGTGCTGCACTCAAATGGTACATGGGTTTAAACCACACCAAGATCGGAACTTTCAGAGATCTCGGTGCAACTTTCGTTCAGCAGTATAAATACAATTTGGACATGGCACCAGATAGGGATCAGCTCAGAGCAATGTCACAAAAAGACAAAGAAACTTTTAAAGAATATGCTCAGAGATGGCGTGAAATTTCCGCCCAGATCTGTCCCCCTCTTGAGGAAAAGGAGATGACCAAGATCTTTTTGAAAACATTAAGCCCGTTCTATTACGACCGAATGGTTGCAAGTGCGCCTAGTGACTTCACTGAAATGGTGAACATGGGAGTACGCCTTGAAGAAGTAGTCCAGGAAGGACGATTGGTCAAAGATACAGAGCCATCTAGCAGTACTAAGAGATACAGTAGTGCTTTCCAAAAGAAGAAAGAGCATGAGATCAGTAATATCTCTCTCGGAAAGCAAAGGCGAAGGTATCGAACTGTAGCGGCAATAACTCCCGATATCAACCCAACGTCGGCTCTGACTTACCAACCTCAGGTTGCTCAGAGCCAACCAAATCAACAACAGTATCAGCAAAGTACATAACAGCCTCTTCAGCAGGCTCGTCCACAGTATAACAACAATAATCGTATGACACGACCATCAGGGTTTAACCCTATACCAGTGTTGTACGCAGAACTATTTCCACTTATACTGGCCAAGGGGCACGTCCAAACCAGGACTCCTCTCGCAGTACCAGAAAATCCACCTTTTTGGTTCAAAGCGGATTAAACTTGCCCTTACCATCAAGGAAGATCGGGGCACAACATTGAGAACTGCCTCAACTTCAATTGTGATGTACAGAAACTTGTCAGGAATGGGATCTTATCTTTCAAAGATACTAATCTAAATATTCAGACAAACCCGTTGCCACAACATGAGAAGACTGCAGTGAATTTAATAGAGGAAGAATTTAGCCGCAGTTATCAAATTCATGATATACTCCTATTAGGAACCAATCTGGTCAGGATGCATTGAAGACAGATCGAGTACAGTCATGTGCCATCTAACAATTATCACCAGTGTGATACCTGCTCAAAGAATAATCAGGGGTGTTTCGTAGTGCAATAAGCTCTACAAGAACAGATGGATCTGGGCTGGATTCAGGATCACCGAATCCGTGAAGTCAACATGGCCCATGCGCATCCCAACATTGTTCAGAACCGCAACATTCTTGCGATGAACGTCAATTTGGTGGGGATGTACTCAAGGCAAAGTCAATATCATAATCTGCCACGACACGACTACAACACTTGTCCGATCTGCTCAACAAGCAATCAGGGATACTCTTTTGTACAAGAGGCCCTTCAACGTCAGATGGATCTCGGCTGGATCCAAGACTACCATGAGAGAAATAACCATCAAGTCAATATGGTTCAGATCTTTGACATACACTTGATGAATACCAGTCTGGTAGAATTACATGCTAAGCAAGTCAGGCTCGGCTTTCTGGCTTCACATGATTATCAAGACTGTGAAGAATGTCGTGAAGACGACCAAGGCTGTGCGCTTGTCCAAAGAACACTTCAACACTTGTTGGACCACTTGTGGCTTCCGATCTACCTGGATGAAGCTACACAACAGATTAGTATGACTGACGGGAATCCTGGTAGGCATCAAAATCAGGATGTCCGCTCGATGGAAACAGACCTAGTAAAGATGCACTGCATACAAAGCGGGCGTGGTCGGATGCCACCCCACAACTATGAGCGCTGTAGATTTTGCTCAGAGAATAACTAAGGATACTACCTCGTACGAGCGGCTCTTCAAAATCAGTTGGACCAGAAAGAGGTTCAACAATGTTCAAGTTCTGGGTCAATCAACGTGATACAAGACTATCTCCTTGATCAAAGCAAGGACGTTGTCATAATCTCCGATCATGGGAGGACCAAAGACGTTTGCGCCATAATCCCTCTACTCGATGAATCAAGAATCCCTCTTGATAGTAGAAAAGTTCCCAACCAGGAACTGATCGAGGTTGCCTATAACGGTCAGAGAAATCAGAAAGCTCCTGTGGTTATCTACCTGCCAGGTCCGATACCGTACAAATCAGAGATGGCTATTCCTTACAAGTACGGTACAACGACCATCAAAAATGGAAAGGAAACTCTATTACCCTCCGTCGTGAACATTACCGACATCAGTTGAATCACACGGAGCGATCGTATCTTCAACAGAGGAGTTGGAGAACCTACTAAAGAGAATGAACCTCAAACAGAAGTTCCCAATCAACAAGTCGGTCAATCCAATAATCTAGAACTGGTAAAGAACACGATGAGATGATGAAGCTCATCCAGAAAAGCGAGTACAACATTGTGGACCAACTGTTGCAAACTCCAGCTAGAATCTCTGTGCTATTTCTCTTGCTTAGTTCCGAAGCTCATAGGGAAGCTCTGCAGAAATTCTTGGAGCAAGCTTTCGTAGAATAAGACGTAACGATAGAACAGTTTGACATCTTCATTTCCAACATCACTTCCTGCAACAACTTAGGATTCAATGATGAAGAACTGCCAGAAGAAGGCAAAAATCACAATATGGTGCTTAACATTACAGTCAACTGCCAGGACGATGCTTTAGCCAGCGTACTAGTGGACACAGGATCATCTTTGAATGTTATGCCAAAATCAACTCTGATGCGACTATCATTTCAAGGATCTCCGATGAGAGGCAGTGAGGTCATCGTCAAAGCCTTTGACGGATCTAGAAAAATAGTTATCGACAAAGTCGATCTTCCCATAACCATCGGTCTTCACACTTTCCAAGTCACTCTCCAGGTCATGGACATCCGGGCAGCATACATCTATTTATTAGGAAGACCTTGGATACACGAAGCTGGGGCAGTCACTTTGACACTTCACCAGAAGTTGAAGTTCGTCAAGAATGACAAGCTAGTCACGGTCTGTGGAGAGCAAGCCTTAATAGTGAGCAACTTATCATTATTCTCCTGTGTAGAACCAGAAGAGGTTGTTGGAACTCAGTTCCAAGCACTCTCGATGAGCAATGAGAATCAACCAGAAAGAGGGACGTCGATTTCCTCATACAAAGACGCTCTAAAAGTGATCCAGAGTAATAACGCAAAGGGATGGGGACATCTTGTAATTCCTACGGATAGCAAGACAAAGAAAGGTCTTGGTTTCTCCTCAACCTGTACCCAGACTGCCAAGAAAAATGAAAGTTTTCATCCCATTCAGAACTTCTTCCATAGTGGAGGCTTCCTCTACCCAGTGTCTCAAGAAGTACACACCATCAGTAAGAGTGACTCCTCCGATATGGATGAGGAGTGGAAATATTATTTCAACGATAACAGTTATATGTCTTAGGAATAAATGCACATGCCATTCTGTTTTCCAAAGCAGACCCCGAGATATATACCAAGATCAGATGTCCAGATGATCTATAGAGATTGTGATCCTGAGGGGTGCCGTGCTCCACCTAACTCATTAGAAGATGATCTAATGAAGGACAACTTCGATCAAGATTATTATGATCCCCTGGATGTCTTTCCTATCTGGAAGCCGTACCCAGAAGACTTGGGGCAAAAGAGTAAGCCAAACGATGCCTACCAACTGAGTAAGATTGAAGAAAATACCCACGTCCCCACCGAGTCATGGGATCATTACTCAGGACATTCCAAAAATATCCAGTACAATGATGAATCTGCAAAGATTGCAGGACAAGAGTTCTTCAACTATGTTTTTCCTGAGGTCAACGTCATCGAGGAAGATGACTCCTCTATTCCCACAGAAGTATGGGACACTTTAGGACAGCCGAGTGGCAAGTACGACTTCTTAGTCAAGTACACCTCTCCTAAAAGCTCTCGCATCAGATACGAGGACATCCAGCCAACTGGATGGGGAGATTCTCTTGAGAATGAAAACACTAAGGAAGATACAACATAAGAGTTCGTTTATGACAACTCTGCATGGGAGGAAGACTCCAACGATCATACTCCGCCAGAAATCAGCGTCATTTCTGAAGATAAACCAAGGAAGAAGGTACCAGATTTTGTGATTCACCGAGGGGTTCGTCGCCACTGGGTTGTTGTCGATGTCCCGAAAGTCGTCCATAAGTCTAAGTAATTGCCATCTTTATTTTGACCTTTCGCCCTGCCCAGGTGAAACAGATGTTTTGATAGGGCTCACTTTTCTGTAAATGTCCCTCTTCGCTTCGCCTAAAAGCGACAGAGTTTTGTTTTATAAGGCTGTGTTTCAAGAATCGACAAATCGTAAATAAATAATGTGATTCTATCATTCCCGCATTTATTGCTGTTTTCACTTTTCGTTTTTCAGAAAATGGTAATCCTAAAATAAAATAAATAAAAACAAGCATTTTTCAGAAAATACACTGCACACACTCTTGTATTCTCTCTATCTCTTCTAAAAATGAATGATCACGTCATGCAGATTGCTTGTTTTAAACTCCATCGAAACATACGATCCAATGCCTTCTCCCAGCTTTGAATTCCTGGTATTTGAAGCTGAAGAAGAAGAAGACGTAGAAATTCCAGACGAGATCTCTCGATTACTCAGACAAGAGGAAAAGTTTATTGAGCCTCACAAAGAGTTGTTGGAAACGGTCAATTTGGGTTCAGAGGAAGAAAAGAAAGAAGTTAAGATTGGAGCGCTGCTCAATCCAACTGTCAGAGAAAACTTAATAAAACTTCTCAAAGAGTTTCCAAATGTATTTGCTTGGTCCCATCAGGACATGCCAGGGTTGGATACCAACATCGTGGAACATCATTTACCGTTAAAGACAGAATGTCCTCCGGTGAAACAAAGGCCAAGACGGACTCATTCAGATATAGCCGTCAAAATTAAAGAGGAAGTGCAGAAACAGATTGACGCAGGTTTCCTCGCCACCTAGGAATATACTCAATGGCTAGATAACATAGTGCCAGTTCTGAAAAAGGACGGAAAAGTCAGAATGTGTGTAGACTAGAGGGATCTGAACAGAGCAAGTCCAAAGGATGACTTCCCCTTACCACACATAGACATGCTGGTAGACATTGCAACAAAATTCAAAGTCTTCTCCTTCATGGATGGATTCTCGGGCTATAATCAAATGAAAATGGCGCCGGAAGATATGGAGAAAACTTCCTTCATCACCCCATGGGGCACCTTTTGTTACAAGGTAATGTCGTTCGGTTTAAAGAATGTCGGGCCAACCTATCAAAGGGCCATGACAACTCTATTTCATGACATGATGCACAAAAAATTCGAAGTGTATGTCGATAACATGATTGGCAAATCTAAAACAGAAGAAGAGCATGTGACCCACATGTCAAATTTATTCGAGCGTCTGAGAAAATACAAACTCCGCTTGAATCCCAATAAATGCATGTTCGGTGTCCGCTCAGGAAAACTTTTAGGGTTCATTGTCAGCCAGAAAGGAATTGAGGTTGATCCTGACAAGGTCAAGGCCATTCAAGAAATACCTTCTCCAAAGACTGAAAAATAGGTCAGAGGATTTTTGGGACGTCTGAACTACATATCAAGGTTCATATCCCTCATGACCGTGACATGCGCGCCGATCTTCAAACTACTCAGAAAGAATCAAAGCTGTGTGTGGACTGAAGATTGCTAAAAAGCTTTCGACAGTATCAAAGGATATCTGTTAAATCCACTGATTCTATCACCTCCAGTGGAAGGAAGACCACTGATCATCTACCTAACAGTCTTGGAAGACTACATGGGTTGTGTACTCGGCCAACAAGACGAAACAAAAAGAAAAGAGTCTGCCATTTACTACTTAAGCAAGAAGTTCACTGACTGTGAAACTCGGTACACTATGCTCGAGAAAACTTGCTGTGCTCTAGCTTGGGCAGCCAAACGTCTTTGCCAGTACATGATTTGTCACACTACTTGGTTAATCTCCGAAATGGACCCAATCAAGTACGTCTTTGAAAAACCTGCTCTCATAGGAAGGATCACCCGTTGGCAGATGTTGTTATCAGAATATGACATTGAGTACCACGCTCAAAAAGCCGTCAAAGGGAGTATTTTAGCCGATCATTTGGCTCATCAACCGATTGACGATCAGGAATTAATCGGATTTGACTTCCCAGACAAAGATGTCATGTACTTAAAAATGAAAGATTGTGATGAACCGCTACCCAATGAAGGGCCAGAACCAGGATCCCAATGGGGACTAATATTTAACGGAGCTGTCAACACTTATGGAAACGGAATTGGGGCAATCATCGTAACACCTCAGGGTACGCATATTTCTTTCACTGGCAGATTAACATTCAAGTGCACAAACAACGAGGCTGAATACGAAGCTTGTATCATGGGTCTCGAAGAAGCTATCAACTTAAGGCATAAGAACTTGGATGTGTATGGAGACTCAACCCTGGTTATCAATCAGATCAAAGGTGATTGGAATACATACCAATCAGGATTGATTCCTTACAAAGATTAAGCGAGAAGGTTGTTACCATTCTTCAATAGAATCGAGTTTCATCACATTCCTCGTGAAGAAAATCACATGGCTGATGCACTAGCCACTCTCTCTTCCAAGATTAGTGTAGGTCAATGGAACGACATACCTAAGATTGACATAATGCGCCTTGAAAGGCCCGCCTACATTTTCACAATTGAAGCAGTCATAGATGACAAACCCTGGTATCACGATATCAAGTACTTCCTGCAAAAACTAGCATACCCGCCTGTGGCATCAAGAAAAGACAGGAAAACCATCAGAAGACTGGCTAGCAACTTTTTCCTGAGCGGTGATACACTCTATAGGAGAAAATTCGACATGGTTCTGCTCAGATGCGTAGACAGACAAGAAGCAAACATGTTGATGAAAGAGATTTATGAAGGATCCTTTGGCACTCATGCCATCGGACACACGATGGCAAGAAAAATTCGGAGAGTAGGATATTATTGGTTGACAATGGAATTCGATTGCTACAAGTACATGAGGAGGTGTCACAAGTGTTAAATATACGCTGACAAAATCCATGTACCGCCTACGCATCTCAAAGTTCTTTCTTCTCCATGGCCTTTTTCTATATGGGGAATCAACATGATTGGCATGTTTGAACCCAAAGCTTCGAACGGACATCGGTTCATCCTGGTAGCCATTGACTACTTCACCAAGTGGGTTGAAGCAGTGTCATACGCCAATGTAACCCGACAAGTGGTGGTCCGATTCATTAAAAATAATCTCATCTGCAGTTATGGTGTTCCAAGCCAGATCATTACAGATAATGGATCTAACTTAAACAACAAGATAATGAAAGAGTTGTGTGTTGAGTTCAAGATTAAACACCATAACTCATCTCCCTACCGACCTAAGATGAACGGAGCGGTAGAAGCGGCTAACAAGAACATCAAGAAGATCGTTCAAAAGATGGTTGTAACCTACAAAGACTGGCATGAGATGCTACCCTTTGCTCTTCACGGTTATCGCACATCTCTCCGCACTTCAACAGGGGCAATCCCTTTCTCTCTAGTATATGGCATGAAAGCAGTGCTTCCCATAGAAGTAGAAATCCCATCAATCCGGGTATTGATGGAAGCTAAGCTAACAGAGGCTGAATGGTGTCAAAGTCGACATGATGAACTGAATCTGATTGAAGAAAAGTGAATAACGGCTCTGTGCCATGGTCAGTTGTATCAGCAAAGAATGAAGAAGGTGTTCGACAAAAAGGTCCGACCTCGCGTCTTCAGGAAATGAGGCCTTGTGCTAAAAAAGATACAATAATTCCTCACTGATTCCCGGGGCAAATGGACTCCGAATTACGATGGCCCTTATGTGGTTAAGAAAGCCTTCTCAGGCGGCGCCTTGAGACTCGCAACCATGGATGGAGAGGAGTTTACCTACCCCATGAATGTTGATGTAGTCAAGAAATACTTCGCCTAAATAAAAAAAACGTCTCGGTGGATTGAAAACCTGGAAGGGCGGTCCAGGAAAAATTTAGAGACAAAACCAAAAATCATCCCGATGGATTGGAAACCTCAAAAGAGATAATCCAGGCAAAAGTTAGGGATTCATGGCAAGTAACTATGTCCGACAAGGTTAAATTCCCAGCAGTAATGCCATCCATCAGGAAACTTCAGTCAAGGTCATCTTCGACAGAAGCTCAGGATGTCCAGAATTTAAAGTTGGTAGAAGGATAATGGTCGTTATGTTTCAATGTGGCCCCTTTCCCTTTAAATTACCATTTTCTAAACTTTGTAAATGCTCTATGGGATCACGCACTTGGCTGATTTTCATCCTATCAATAAAATTTGAGCCCTAGTGCTTTTGTTTGCAATTCTCATTTGTTTTTGCTTTATAGAATGACATTTTTAAACATGATCAACGATTCTTGAAATAAAACAAAAATATATTTGCTTGTCAAAATTTTTTCTGCTTTTAAAATAAAGATGGCAATTCCTTTTGACTTTGAACATCAAAAAGAACATAGATAGCTTCTCCGAAGGTGATTGAACCTCAAAGTGCAGAATTAAAGTACTCCTTCTAAACCAGTTCACCTGAATGAAGGATCAACCATTTTAGATATAATATCCCATCTGACATCCACGACAGAGTTCTTACCTCTTAAGACCGATTGGCGATTCTCTCTTCCCCACAGGATCTACCTCTCCAAAGCAAGGCAGGATTGCTATCTTGAACCAGTGGTACTTTTCATCCCCCACAGTGGCCGAGTATCCAGTCGTGTTCATCCACTAGTCTGTATGTTGCATCAGATTTGTCAGCATAAACATACATACATCATGCATAATTGATTCACATTCATAATCATATTGCATTACTATCGCTCTGGTCATGCTCATTTCCAAGTGATAAAATCCTATTGTCAATCAAGTTGTCAGTTGTACTTTCTGCGTCGGATAAGACAAAATCTCGGTTTGAGTGCTTTCCTCGTCAAGAAATGTATCGTCTGAGCAATCTCTCCCCCAGTTTATTTCTGGATTGGAGAAGGCCCTCGACCACTTTGATAACTTGAACCTCTGAAAGGCAAAAAGACATTCGACAGACACCTTTGGAACATCACTCTTCACCATTGAAGATGATATTTCTCGCTTTCCCGGATTAAGGAAAATCCCCAGAGAAAGCCTCTCAACCGAAGACTCTCAGCAATACATCAGTTTTTCTCCCAAGAAAGTCGATGTTAATGAAGTCATCAGCACCTCAAAATTGAATTACATCACACGGCATTTCTCCGAAAGATCTCGAAGAAAATTATGATGTAATATCCCCAAGCGAAAAACAGTCTTTCAAGAGAGTCATTTTTCCCCAGTAGAGTCAACAAATGGCATCTCCAACAGAGAAGTTTGCACACCTCTACAGCTCAGACAAATGGGTATCCCCAGCAAGTCTGATCTCAAATTTTTTCCATCAAATGACGTCTCCCCAGTATAGCTCGGCGAGAATTTTGATGAAAGCCGCTGCAAATAGCATCCCGTGTCGAGGAAGGAACTCGACAAGAAGAAACTGAGACCAGTTCTGTGGCTAAAAACCAGGATCGAGGGGAAGTTTATTTCAGAAACTGAGACCAGTTCCGTGGCTAAAGACCAGGATCGAGGGGAAGTTTATTTTAGAAGAAACTGAGACCAGTTCCGTGGCTGAAGACTAGGATCTAGGGGAGGTTTATTTCAAAAGAAAACTGAGACCAGTTCCGTGGCTGAAAGACCAGGATCGAGGGGAATTTTATTTCAGAAAACTAAGACCAGTTCCATGGCTGAAGACCAAGATCGAGGGGGAAGTTTTACCCATTTCTAAGTAACATTGCTTAGCAAAAGAAGATGGATGAGCAAACTACCATTCATAACCACCGTCAAAATTTTGGGTATTCCGATATTTAATCCTCTTGCACCCTGAATGTTCGAATACCTTCACCATTCACACCTTCGGGTCCAAGAAGATTAAATAGGGGCATCTGTCATACCCCAAATTTTGACCACAAGATTTTCCATCATTGTGCAAATCATCACCACAATATGGATGTACCTTCATGCCTCACCAATCTCCTCAAAGATGGTTGAGCATTCACTATGATCAAGAATTAGGGTTTCCATCCCTCTATGAGCATTTGGGAAAAAGATCAATCAAGAAATGACATGATCTTCAACTTGTCCAAACTCTCAAACACCCATAAAGGGTCAAGAGGACTCCCACATCAAGAATCAAGCACAAAGTTATAGCATTCCAAGTGGAAGGAGCCTCGAAATACCCAGTGTCACCAAATTAGGGTTTTTGTTGACTAAGGCCTCCAGAGTGAAATTTTCATAGGAGATTGAGCCAAGGCTTCAAAATATGACTCAATGTGCTCAAAATAACCCTAGGAGTCCCTTTTCAAAGTTAAATCACCCTCAAAGAATGCATTCCTCAAAAGTCGGGAATTAGGGTTTCTCCACGCCGAACTGCTCCGGAGCCAAAAGTCAAAACATGACTTTTTTTGGAAAAAAATGATCCTTATGACTCATATTTTCATAAGATATGATTTATAATGTCATTTGAACAAGAATTGATCAAGAAATAGTGATAACTTGTAAAAGGGGTAATCTTGAAAAATTGAAAATGTTTCTAAGTTACTAAGTTTGGATGGTTTTGGTGCCAACTTCCAAGGGCCATAACTTTTTATCTAAGCAGCCATTTTGAGTGATCCAAAGCCTGATTTGTAGGTCTTCTCACATTATACAAAATCGTCAACTACATGAAATTCTAATTCTTCATGGATTTTTGGTTATGAATGGATCAAAGTGGTGAAAAATCAAAGATTTAACACTTAGTACAAAACTGCCTAAGTTTCAGCCTTGAACATCAATGTTCATGGGGATTTTTCAACTAAGTCCAGATAGTTTCAAGACAAACTATGACCACATATGAATTGTATCATATAAGGGATTTTAAAAAAGTACATGTGCATTCCATAACTCCATTTGAGCAAGGAGATATGATCCTCCCAAGATGGCACTTTCCAACTGTCTTGTACAAGACAGATTTGTGCAATTTTGCTCGAATTGGCTAAGTTAGGCAATTGCAAGCCTTGTCATCCATTTGGGCACCTCAGAGGATAACATCAAAGGGAAAAGATCTGATCCACAAGCCTCCCAAGTCCAAGGATCTACATGTAGCTATGTGTCACCTAAAAGGGCTAGAAATCTCAAAGACTCCAATTTTGTTTCAATGCCTTCAATGGATTCACAAGGTGGCAAGCATCAAGACATTGCTAACTGAATTGAGTCAAGCCTTATCTCTGAACCAAAGGACTCATAGCTTGTGCCCTAACCTCAAGTCAATGGCTAGAGGAGACTTGAGATTCCTTTTGATCAACATTGGCCAAGGGACTGTCCAAGCCTCCATTCACTATTGATGCCAAAATAAACTTGTTGCACTATAAATAGACATCAATTGTGATCAGTTTCAGTACACCAAAGCACCCAAACTGATGCTTTACTCAAAATCTCTCTTTCACTCCAAAAATGCCTTCATTTACAAGTCACTATCGAATTTTTCATTAGAGAGTCATTCTATCACCATAAATTGTTCTAACACATTCCATACATCATATATGAGCTGATCAAACACTCCTCACACTTATGAAACATCAGGATTACCATCTCCATTTCTCACTTGGATCAATTTCAGTCAGAGTTGAGCCAACCTATCCAAAGAGTTTCAAAACATCCTGAAGGTTGCAACACAATCCTTGAGGCCTAAGGAAGCTATCCAGGTCATTGTTTCACTTCTGTAACACCTCTACCACTGAAATCGATTCCTTCTTGCAGAGGTAAGCCTTAAACTTTCAAACTCAATGAATCATGCATCATAAACATGTTTTTAAGTTACCATTGTATTTCTAAATGTTCATAGATCATTTTCCCTCAATCAATTGCTATTTATCTCATGTGTATGGGATTTCATTCAGTTCTTGCATTTTTTAGGGTTCATCTGGTTACAACGTGATATCTTTGTTACACTTAATTTAAACAAAATTGAAAAGAACCATCATGTTCCTTGTAAAAAAATGCATAAGTTTCATTTTTACATCTTGTAAAATGGTTGAGAAACGAGGGAGATAGCTTGCTTCACGCAAGTCTGATGATTGCCCAAGGAAGAAGATGGCCATGGTGCTATTCTTTAGGTTTTTAGAACCAAACATAGTATATATTATACACTTGCCATTATATGTTTGAATTGGCATTGTGCCATAGTAGAAACACTAGTATTTGTGTGTGTAGCGAGCGAGAGGTCTGGGGTTCGAATCCCCCTCGCCCCAGACCTTTTGGTATTTTTTGGAACTATTTTCCAAAGGGATTTTGGCATATTATTCACTCTTGCCACACTCTATTAGCCAACACACTTGGCTCAGTTGGTAAAGTTTTAAACCCTCCACCTCAAGGGCGTGGGTTCAAACCTTGGGAGGGTCATCCTATTTTTTTTATCACTTGTTTTCTTTCACTTTTCTTCACCATTTTTTAATAACGTCTAAAATTAATTTCTCTCTCATTTTTTATCATTTTTTATTGGTTCTTTTTTTCAAAAGTCACAAAAATGTTAAATTATTTTATTTTACAAAAAATCCAATTTATATTATTTATTTAATATAGTTAGAATTTTTGTAATTAATTTCATTTTTTATTTGTTTTAAACATTTTAAAATGAAATTCCCACTTTGATCTTTTCATTCCAAATGAATTTCAAGCTTTCATGTGATTAAACATGATTTTTCAAAATATTTTTCAAAGTTGACAACTTGTTTTTAAATACATTTGATATTTTATATCATTTTTTATTTAATTTCCTTTGAAAATTAAATATTTTAAATTCAAAATTAGGGTTTCCTCTAAATTTTGATTTTTTTCAAACTTCACATAAACACTTTGGGTCTCTAATAGTGTGTAAGACCCACCCCTTTGTAAATAAAACAATTTGAGCCTCAGTCATTGTATTAGTCCCGATACGATTTCAAAAATCTCGGCGCGATCGCCGCTTTTCAAACAATTTTCATCAGAGCCTCCCCTCGTGTTGTAAGTCTCATCTTTATTCTTTTAATAAACCTTTGGGCCTCTTGATAGAGTGTAAGACCCATCCCTTTGTACATAAATAATTTGGGCCTCAGTCATTGTATAAGTCCCAGTACAGTTTTCAAAATAACGGTGCGATCGTTGTTTTTTATATGGGCCTCTCCTTGAGTTGTAAGCCCCATCTCTTGTATAAAAATAAACTCTTGGGCCTCTAATAGAGTGTAAGACCTAACCCCTTTTGCAAATACAATAAATTTGGGCCTCAGTCATTGTATAAGTCCCTTTGTGCTTTTCAAAACTACGACGGGATCGTCGCCTTTTCAAAAAGAATTCATCTGGGCCTCTCCTTAAGTATAAGCCCCAAACTTCCTTTCAAAACAACTTCCTTTTTTATTTAGATTCAAATTCATAGTTGTTATCAAAACTTTCTTAAATTTCTTGAATAACTAACCATACAGCTATGATACTGGAAGCTTGCTCACCTGCAAGTTCTACCAGCTTTCTTTTACATACTTGTTATATATTTCATCTGTATATATATATATATATATATATATATATATATATATATGCCTGTATATCTTGCTTAGAGTTTTCCCCAGCAACTAGGTCTATGTCTAGATCAAGCCAGTGGTCACTCTTTCAACACAGTCAAAACTAGTTCCCCATAGAAAATTCTAGATACAGTCTTGCCTCCTCTTGGGCTTATACAATATGGAACAGAGAAAGGCATTATTCCCGGTGAAACTTTTCCCAAGATTGTCACTACTAGAAATCTGTACAAGAAATTCATTTCCCCAGAGATGATTAATTCCCGGTGAAACCTCTCTTGAATTTCTTCAAACCCTAGAACTGTTCACTAAAGAAAGGATTATTCCCGGTGAAACCTTTCTTGAACTTTTCTTAGGTTTAGACCCACAGGCTTCCTAAAAGCATCCTCAGCCTCCTCTTGGGCTTTGTACAAGGACCCTCAGGCTTCATAGAAGTTCTCAAGCCTCCTCTTGGGCTTAATACAAGGACCCAAAGACCTCCTACAGGTAAAGGACAAAACTTAGTCATCCTTTGATAGTTCAATCCTTCAGAGAGTCAGAATTTCAAAACATCAGACCTTTTTAGGGGTGATTCTCATCCCTTAAAACATCAGCCTCCTATTGGGCATCATGCAAAGATAAACCTTCTCATACCAGTAGACTTGGACAGTCTCACCTCCTTTTGAATCTCAAAGAAACCCTCAAGTTTTCGGAAAAACACAGAATAAACCCTGATCATTTCATTAATCACCAACAGAGTTAAAACCTCCATAGGTTTCAAAATTCAATCTTTAAACTTTCACTTTAAATTTCCCCAGCTAGGGTCAAGTTACTCCTAGCCTCCTCTTAGGCTTTGTATAATGATCTCCCTAAGCAGAGTCAATCTCTTTTCAGCCTCAATCTTGGGCTTTGTACAAGACAGATATAAAACTCCCTAGTAGAGTCAACCTTTTAGCTTCAACCTTGGGCTTTGATCAAGGCACACAAAAATCAACATCCCCTCAAAGGAAATCAAAAATATCTCTGTAGGAAGACAATTCTCTGTACAATCACACAACAAAACAGACAAATCAAAACAAACCTAATTCTAGATAACTGCTGTAAGTGGCACACTTGTTGATTCAAAAATCCAAGCTGTGGTCCCTCTTTTATCCTGGTAAACTTCCTCTTTCATCTAAATAGCTGTAAGTGGTAACCCTCTGGATTATTTACATCCACGCCAATGTCCCTCTCTTAGCATGGAAGATTCCTAAGGAAAAATGGCATTGCTCAACACTGAGTTAAAGTTTCCTCCTTCAGGACAAATCCCTTATAAAGGAAATTATGGCATTGCTGGATTCCATACATTCCAGTTAAAGTAATTCTCCTTTATAATCAGTCACCCAACAACTGTGATAAACATATGAGATATCTCCCTTAGTGATGATAAATTCTCTCTTAGTAAAACCTTTTAGCTTCAATCTTGGGCTTTAAACAAGACACAAATACTCAACTCTTTTAGCTTCAATCTTGGGCTTTGAACAAGACACAAATACCCTTTAGCTTTAATTTTGGGCTTTGAACAAGACACCAAACATCTTTTCCTCCCATAGAAATAGGAGGAACTACGATTGCTCTGATTTCCCTGTTTTCTTTAACGGGAATACATAGGCATAAGATTGCCAAATCTTAGCGAGCACACTAATAAAAAACCTTAGGTCCAGTACCTTACCAAAAACATCGAAAAACCCAAAAACAACAAAAATACTCTCTCAAACATTCCCAAAGGAGAAATTTCCCAACCCATGACAAATAAACACCAGTAAGTAGATAACAATAGAATTTGCTAAACGATCTATGGATAACCATATATAGGAGGGGTAATTGACAACTCTCCATTCTATAACCTGACCCCGGACCCCCAATCTCTTAAGCATTTGTTAAAGAAAACATTTGCGTGCAAGGTTAGTTTTAGATAGATTCCCTTTCCTTTCCAGCTTCATAGGATAAATAAGAAATCAGAAACTAACACCCAATTCCAACCAATGCGGTAAGGTGGTCGCGTCACCGACAAAAATTGCACGCTACACACTCCGATGCTAAAGTAAGGATCGAGAGAAAGAGAGAGAGAGAGAGAGAGAGAGAGAGAGAGAGAGAGAGAGAGAGAGAGAGAGAGAGAGTACAAAGTATGTATTTCGTAGGATGATTTTGAATACCTGACCCTCTAAAATGAGAGGGTTTTTATAGTACCCCCAGCGCGTGGCCAACGGTCCCTATTTTCGAGGCGAGATAACTGTTTCTCAAAGAATAAGTAATTTCCAGAAACTAGCCGTTGGGACGGGCATAGGTGCCCGAAACTAGCCGTTGCCGCGGGCAAAGGTGCAGTTGCGGGCACGGACGTCGTGACTATTTCTGGATGGTGGAACCGTACATGACGGGCAGGAACTACCGAGGAGGGGAAGATGACCCTTGGGGTCATCCGACCATTTTGCCCGGTAGAGGGGCAGAAAGGTAAATTCTGCCCCAAATTGGCTGGACTTAGGCAATTGGGCCATTCTGGGAGCAGATGTGGATTGGGCCATGCCTAATCATTGGGCCAGTCCGAAACAATATATATATATATATAGTCTTTTTAACCTCACTGGTTTTTCCTTACCGCTTGCAAAGGAAGTTTTGTTCCTTTATCTGGTGGTCACCTCTGAAGCATTCAATGTCGTCCTCATCAGAGAGGTAGACTCCACTCAAATGCTCATATATTTTAATCCAAATAATTAGTCAGACCCAAAACACATTACCAGAAGATAGAAAAGCACCATTGGCATTGGTAACCCCATCCAGGAAGTTACGACGCTATTTCTTAGTCCATGTCATCCTCTCATCCGCATTGGTATGCCTTTAAAACAAATCTGCCACAGTCTAGACCTGGATGGGCAATTGATGAAATGGTCTTTCAAACTATCTGAGTTCAACATCTCTTTCGAGCCTAATAAGGTGTTCAAATCCTAATTGTTTTTGGATTTCATAGCAAAAATAACTCTAGGCTTACTCGAGTTATCTCACACATGGGTCGTGTTCACAGACGGTTCATCAAACAACAGAGGAATTAAGGTTGATCTCATATTGGATAACAAAGACGGATTGATGATTGAAGTATCCTTACGCATTAAATTCCCCACTACCAACAGTCAAGTTGAATATGAGGCTTTCATCGCCAGTCTCAGTTTGGTCCTCGAGATGGGAGGCAGAAAAAAATCAAGACGCATACAGACTCATGACTAGTGATATCATAGTTGAAGGAAAGGCTCAAGCTAAGTGTTGCACCCCGAAATTTGCTCTCCTTACTTTATTACTAACCGACTTATGTTGCATTGCATTTTGCATTATCATGTGTGCATATCATTGGTTCTTAGCATGGGGTCAAGGTGCCTGAGGCAGTGCTTCAGAGGGTCAAGCAAGAGTCCTGGTATTGTCCAAGAGAGCTCAAGTGGATCATCCTCTCCTAACCAGTGCATAGATTAGGGTTTTGGGATTCTTGGGTTTATTGCTTCAATGGGAAAGCTCCTTGGGTTTTTATCATCATCAAATGGCATATATTATCTTTGTTAGAGAGGATACACATCATATTAAGAGGAATTTGGATTTGGAGACTGTGTTATATCCTCCTAGACTGAGGATACCACAACTAGGGTTTGCTTTAAAGTTAGTTTATTTCTGATTTTTTGGGCAAGACTTGATTCCATGGTACTCCTTGGGTCCCTAAATACCTAGGGATGGGAGGTTGTCCATCAGTTTGGTTCAGGAGAAGTTCAATTGACCAATGGATTGAAAATCAGTTGAATTGGGTAAAAGTCAACAGTGAAAGGAGAAAAGTCAACTGTGAAATTTTGAGGTTCTCTTCAGGGATTTTAAGATCTCATATCCTCATATGGTCTCCAGGGGTCAAGTTTCATACATATTTGTCAGGAATCAGGAGTTGGTGCAAAGTTTCTAAATTTGGAAGGTGACTTATAATGAAAAGTTTTCTTTTTGGGCAAGTTCCTGCACTGCATTCAACTTGACTTTTCATCATCAAGAAAGCTTCAAATGAATTTTTCTCCAAAATGAAAGTTGGAGATATTTTTCTCCTCTTTCCAACAAGTACTAGTGGGTCTCCATATCATTTGTGAAACTCCAGTTATGATCAAAAGAAGGAAAGGTGGTTTTTAGGGTTTCTCATGATCCTATTTTCACAACTTTGGGCATAATGACCTATAATCAATTCCATTGCTTCATGCCACATTCCAATATTAAAAGAAATTCCTTGAGGATTATTTTGGGCCCAAGAATGAAGCAATTCCATGGTTTGTTCTTCATTTATTCCCCATTATTCAAAACTCCCAAATTATTTAAAACTCATGAATCATTTGTTTTCAAGGCCCAAGTTTAAATATGGTGTGATTAGCAATCCAAATGCAAGTGATCCATCATTAGATCCTGAAGTATCCATGCAAGGAGAAAGGTGTAATTCACATTATGCAAAATTCCAAAATAATTCAAAAATCATTAAACAATGGATTACCCAAGCCCAATTCATATTCAGAGGCAAACCCTAGTCTTTATAAACCCATCCATGCATTGGTTAGGAGGGAGGCACGTGCATTTAGAGGAGTTCTCAAGAAAACCCTAAAAGAGGATTTCTCATTCAAACTCACGATCCACAAGGTTTTTGCCAAAAGTTCTTCCACAAGTCTCTTCCTGGTGATTTCTGGAGCACAACCCAACCACCATTCGCAGCCAAAGGCAAGGATTGGAGTTGCTCCATCTCAGGTTGGGAGGTTTTTTCATGCTCTTAAAACTCCAATTTTTTATATGAATATTGATGTGTGATGAATGGTGATCACTCTGATCTATTTATTTTTGAATATGGATGCATGTATGGCTTGCTATGTTGATTTAAAGTTTGATGCCCTAACATAATTACATGCGTTTTTCATTATACGTTGGTCATTTGAAATTTTTGAGTGCGTATTTGGACTCCTGACATTTTTCTGGTTGGAATAGTATATTCGTACGTGCGCTTTGGGGTAGTTTTGAGTGCAGGTGGCCGGAGTAGGGGGCCGGAACCCTAACTCCGGCGGCGGCGACGAGTTCAGTCCGGCGAGGTGGCTGGAGGTAGGAGAGACAATCATGGTCACGATCCGAGGGCTACCGTTGCGCCACCTATTTCTTTCTTTTATTTTTTTTTGGTAATTTTAATTATTAATCAGGTGCATATTACCCCATGGCAATTATCGTGCACGTCCAATTAGGGATTGTCCTTTTGCTTACCTTTGGTTAAGTTGACTGATCAGGGACCGCTGGATGCATCGCATGGCCACAATGGTGCCAACCATTTAAGATTACCACGTGCAAGGCACATGGGGAGTGTAGTGTACTGACCACTTGCGTGTGTGTTTGCGTATAATAATTATGGTGTATCATTTGATCAGGGTCGTTGATCACGAATACTGGTAAGCTTTGTTGACTTTTGATGAGCGCTGGATCAATCCTACGGTAGGTATCAAGTCAATTAGTTGACTGAAGCACACGTACACCCTTTTTTTTTCTTTTATTTCCGCTGATGCTTATTGGGCTGGACTTGCTATTAACACCCCCACTCTTCAGCCCAATCTCCTTTTCCATTTCTTTTTTGTTACTAACGCACCCCCCTCCCCCACGTTTTATTTCTCTTTTTATTTCATTTAATTTATTATTTTCATTTCTATTTATTAAAAATACATTCTTGCATTTTAAAATTACTAAAAAATTTCCATACATCATATTTATCATTTTAATAATTTTTACAAATTTTATTTTTTATTTTAATTTTATTTTTATCATTTAATTTAATTGTTTAATTCAATTTCTTTTTGCATCACACATCTCATGCATACACAATTTCTTTATTTTATTTCTCTGCAATCATAAAACATTTTTTATCCGTTCTTTTTGTATTTGTTCACTGACATCCTAAATTGCATAAAAATATTTTCCTTTAATTTTTAAATTTATTTCATATTGAATTTAGGTCCTTCCTTTGGGTACACTGAGCCCTAATTCCCACCTGAACTCTGCCTAATTAATTGAATGACTAACACTTTGAATTTTTGCAGGGATTTTTGGTATGTTGTTTGTCTCTGGTTGAGGGACCTTGAAATTTAATTTTGGAATTTTAGGAGTTATTTTTCTAATTATCTGATTTGTTTTCACTTGAGATTTTCTTGCAGGCGCATCCTTGACTTTGTATGATTATCTGTTTGAAAAGGCACTTGTGCCATTTGCTTTGGGGATGTTTCTTTGTTTCTTTGATTCATGTTTGGATGATAATCATTGTTGTTTGCCATTGTGTGATTTTCATTCACCTCCTCTCTCTTACTTATGTCTGTTTCTCACTAACCTTTTATGCAGGGACTAAGGTAAGTTCTTTAAGGGTATGGATAAGTATCCATGGTCACCCTTACTTTTTTCCTTCCCTCATCTCTTTACTTTAGGATTTAGGTTATCGTCCAACCTCACTAACCGTAGGTCACCCATGCATGATAACTTTAGGATTCATAGTCCCCCTTTAGAGTTACCCTTGCGTCTTCTCTCTTCTCATCTCAAATTTCTTTAAAACACTTAATAATAATAAGGTGTATTGCGCATGAGCCTTAAGTGTAGGGAATGAGAAATGAGGGGCTTCCTCTTATCTCTCTAGAGTGCTTAGCGAGCGTTCTGTCTTGGGACGATGCGTTAAGTATTCGCCCCTGTGCCTTAGACTTTGGTGCAATGCAACTTAGGAACTAACTTAAGCCACTTCTGTCCTAAAAGATACAAACCAACCTCAAAACTTCTTGTCCTTCGGGATTTCCAAACTTAAAGGCTATTTTCAAAAAGGGCACGTTACTTTCCGTCTGAGACGCAAACAGACATCAACCCTAACTGCCGGACGCGAACTTAACGTCGCTCATAAAAAACACAAAAAAAGAACTTGGTCCGAACTACGTTGACTCTAAATTCCCCATTGCACAAAGGGGGTACGTAGGCCTAGGACGTCGACGTCCTACCGAGTCAGTATACCGAGTCAGTATTTGTCTTTCCCTCTCCGTTTTAGTACAACCCTAGATGATAGTATAACTTACCCTTAGAATAGACAACAAGCGTGGATCCCATCGAGTACGATGGACGCGTGGGGTGCTAGCACCTTCCCCTCGCGTAACCGACTCCCGAACCCAGGTTATGGTTGCGATGACCATTCCTTTCCCTCTTCCTCAGCTTTATGTAGTGTTCCCTTTCCCTCTCTTGGGATAAATTTACACGGCTGGCGACTCTGTTTTTCCGCGCCACTCTCGCGTTTGTACCTGGATGAAAATCCTAGGAGCAACAACTGGTGACTCTGCTGGGGAAGGTGATTGACCTATGCTGGTCCATCCCTAAGCGAGTCAATCCTAACGCTTGCTTATCTTTGTTCTCTTTGGGTGTTTTGTTTTGATTTGCTTTATGTGTTGTATTTTATTTTTATTTTTTATTTTTACCGCATTTTCTGCATTTCATTTTTTATTACTGTCATGTTGTTGTGCTGTGCTGGCTATCTTTGTTTTGCAGGTTGGGTGGGACTGAGAGCTAAGCCCAATACAAAGGCTTGAGAATACCCTAGGACTAGAGTGGAAAGTAGTGGGACCTACGTGCCCGCTTGGTACATTTATGTGTTCACAAAATTCACAACCAGACGAGGCTATCTTGGGATGCATTCTAACGTGTGTGTCTTACGCATGTTGGGGTGTTGATCTAGAGAGCTGTCGACTCTGGTGACCGATCATTGAGGACCTTAGTGGAAACATCCCTCTTTAGTGGTGACAGTGGCAGACCACATCCTGTGGCAAACCCATTCGCACCCGAGGGCCCGCTTTGGAACTCACATAGGATGGCCCATAAGTTTTGAAGAGAATCAGTGGAGGCACTCCTCGATTGACTTTAGTACTGTACCCCGAGGGATGAATGTACTATTATTTCTCGACCTCAGTGCCAAAGCTGAAGACCTTCCGCTTTGGAGAATCAGTTGAGGCCTCCTCGATTGATGATGATGCCAAACCAGAAATGGTGAACGTATCATCATTTCTCGACCTGAGAGCCCGGGATACTGAACATCCTAGTACCCACATGTGAGAGGGGATGGGCGTTTGTAGGTTTGCAGGTAACCGAGACTTTCAACCTACCCGGTTTTCTGGATTTCTCATTAATGTCTGATTATTTGGGTTCCTCAGTGGTTCAGAGTTCTGGTTTTCTGGTTTCTCGTTCAGCTAACAGCACAGCGCATCCAACAGTGTGCCTTGACCCCATGTTTGCATGAGCATATCGTTTTTCTTGCATTCTGACGTGTTTGACATTTTTCAGGGCTTGCATCTTACTCTTGATTCCTGTTTTCTGAGGTTGCTTCAGTATGGATGTTTAGAGAAAGAAGACTGTCGCCTATTCATTCCCAGAGCCGACTTTGACACTGATTCACAAACTGATTAATATGGCTGGTTTCGGAGTTCGTACAGAGTTCAGTGGCAGGTATGGAAGACTTCTGAAATTTGTCTATAATATCTACCAGTATGAGAAGGATGCCATTCACACACTTCTTCAGTTTTACGACCCGTCTCTGCGTTGCTTCACTTTCCCGGACTACATCTTGGCTCCGACATTGGAGGAGTTCTCATTTATTTTGGGAATTCCTATCAGTCATGATATAGTTTTCTTTTCTGAAGAACACCCCGGTATAAAAGATATGGCTGTTGCTCTTCATATAAGTGAGCCTGTTCTGAACAGTAACATTGCAGAAAAACAAGGAGTTAAGGGTTTCCTATTGAAGTTCCTATTTGATCAAGCTTGTATACATGTCAAAGAGAACAATTGGACTCCTGCCAAGCTATTCTAGCTGTGTGTGTCTATGGGATTATTCTGTTTCCAAATATTCCTGATCTGGTGGATATGCACGCCGTCAGGATCTTTATTTTGAAGAATCCTATACCCACCTTGCTAGGTGATGTGTACCATTCAATTCACTATAAGAATGAGAATAGGCGTGGGAAAACTGTGAGTTGCTGTGCGCCGCTCTTAGCTACTTGGTTTCTGAGTCGTCTCCCTGAATCTGGTGCTTTCGTTGATACGAAAGATTCTCTGAAGTGGTCAAAAAGGGTTATGGGCTTGACTGCTGACAACATCGCTTGGATTAATCGTGACTTGCTAGGAATGGAGATTATTTGCAAATGCGGAGAATTCCCTAATGTTCCCTTGATAGGGAGGAAAGGTGGAATTAACTATAATCCCTCCCTAGCTATCAGACAGTTTGGCTATCCTTTGAGAGGTCCACCTGACGAGCGAGATGTCCGTGAGTCCTTGTTCTTCAATGGTATTGAGGATCAAGGGTTGATAAGGAAAGTTGTGAATGCTTGGAAACAGGTGACTAAGAAGGGTAAGATTCCGTTCGGGAAAAGTAACAATCGGGTTTTCCCTTCCTATGTAGAGTGGATTAAGAAGAGAGTAGAAGAAGAGCTTCTTCCATTCCCGGTGGAACCACCTTTGTATCCTTTGGTGATCGAGCCTCCTACCACCGTTGAGTTGGAGAAGTATAACAAATTATGGGCTGAAAAGGAAAGGTTGCGGGAAGAGAATAGTGAGCTAAAGAGAGAGATTTATCAGTGGAAGCATGAGCGGGGTGAAGCTGTTCATACCGCCAAGTTGAAGACAGAGCTCCTTGCTAAAGCAGAAAAAGAGCTTGCTGACATGGTCGCATCCAGAGAAAGAATGAAACAAGCTTTGGATGGTATCAGTAACGTTCTCAGGTCCAAGGAGGAGGAATTAGGCAAGGCTTTGTTGAAGATTCACAGGTTCAATGATCACCAAGAAATTTCCATGGCTGAGAATAAGAGAAAGGAAGACGACTACCTAGCTAAGATTGATCAGTTGAGGTCGACGCTCAAGAAGAAAGACGCCGAGATCTTATCAGGGATATTCAAGAGACAAGTAGTCGAGGGTCGACTCAATGAAGCCATAGCCTCCATGGAAGAACTGAAAGTCCAAGCTGAAGTGAAGAGACCTAGACATGAGGGTCCTAGCATGGAGGGTGTTTCTGGAGAAGACGCTTGGGAATTGCATTGCAGATACTTGGATGGGATCATACACAGGAGAAACCTTCTCATTCAAGGGCTAATTCAGAGGCCGAAGCATCCCGATACCAGAAAGCTGTTCAAGGAGATTCAAGACTGGTGCAGAAAGCATAATGGATGGGGGGATTGACGCTTGTAAACTTTGATGATATGCCTTAGTTTCCTGTTCTCTTTTATTGTATGTGGATCACCACCAGGCTTGTTGGTTGGGACCTATGGTTTTTATATTCAGATTTGTTATCTTGGATTCATGATTGTCGACATTTGGTTTTCCTCTGGTTTTCTTAATATATGAGCAGAAGTTCCATTACACCTTGTTATTAAATCGGAATCAAGGGGTGGATCGCTCTGTGAATTTTCAAACACGTCCATTCGCATTTGCATATTCATAATCATTTTGCATAACCATTTTGCATGACAGGTGTTTATCTCCGGTATTCTTATCTTGTTATAATCTCAGAATTGCAGAGTTGATCATGGAACGAGTTCAAGCTGAGTTGAGTGAACTGAAGATTCAGATGAGTCAATTTGGGGAAGACATGCTCCAGGAGCAGAGGATGCTGAGGGAGGAGATCAGTCAGATGAAGACTCAGATGGGTTTGGCCATAGAAATTTTGAAGACAGTGTTGAAGAAGGAAGACAGTCCTGTGACCGTTTCCACAACAGGGATCCTTACTCCTCCCATCTCTTTGGAATTTGATTTAAATCATGGATCACCTCGTGAGTCTCTTCCACAAGCGGAAGTTCCATAACTTTCCCAGCAGCAGCTAGGTCCTGGCTCCCAAGAGAAGCCCAAGGGCAAAAAGTGTACACAGGGGCAGAAGAAGTCTGAAAGAGTTTTTCATCCGCTCCCTATACCATATTCTCAGCTATTGCCGTATCTCCTTCAGTTTCAACTGGTACGGAAAAGGACTTTGGCTCCTCTCACTGGTAATCCTCCACCAGGATATGATGCAAGAGCCCATTGTGATTTCCATTCTAGGGCGCCAGGGCATACTGTGGAGGAATGTAGGGCCTTTCAGCACCGAGTCCAGGATTTGATTGACGCAAGGGCAATTGAGTTCACATTGGGCAGCGTGAATGTACAAGGTGATGTTACCCCAATTGTTGCAGAAGAAGTGAAGGCTCCTCCCCTCTTTGCAGGATCTACCTCATACCATGGACTTTCTCCACAGCCTTTTGCTACAGAAGTTTTACGTCAGCAACCTTTATTTGTGCCTCAGCCAAATGTGGAAAGGAAAGTGCAAGCGCAGGTGAGGTGCCCAAATCAGCATCGACAGCAGAATTATCAGCAACAGGGGCAGCCAAGACCAAGAGGGCCCAAGAGGACAATTGATCCTGTTCCAATCCCTTATAGTCAGCTGTTTACGCGTCTGCTCAAGAAGTCTCTAATTCAAACAAGGGGTACCGCGCCAGTACCGTATCCTATTCCTCTGGATTATGACATGACTGCTAAGTGCGAGTTCCACTCGGGAACGTTTGGGCACACAATTGATGAGTGTAATGTATTCAAGCACAAGGTGCAAGACCTGGTAGACTCAGAGATCATTGTATTCACTGAATATGATATGTACATCAATGGAAGCCTCCTTTCTCAAATGAACACACAGTCTGCAAGTACGTCCAGACAGAATTAAGCTTCCTCAGCAATGGCAATCTTCAGCTTCTTTACTTGCATTTTCATTTGTAGTTTTTATTTCTTGTTAAAGCATCGTATGTATGCAAGACTTGTTTGTTTTTTATGATGATATTAATGCAATGAGTATGTTTTCCTTGAAGTAATCCATTCGTATTCACTCTCAAATGTTTTTTTTATGCATTGCAATACCAATTTTCTTTGTTTAGAACTCTTGAGGGAGGATGACGAAATAAGAACACAGGTTTCTAATGGTACGCTTTTGGATAGAACCCTGTTGAGGATGTACAGGCATTGTTCCAAACCCCTAAACACCGGAGATATAAGGGAGATAGACCCTCGTTAACCCCTTCGAGCCTTGGAGTAGGAGTTTCCTTCGTACGAAAGAGTCCTCATACTTAACCCAGGGGCAGGGTAGGCGTCAGTTAGTTTGACCAAGCGTCCAAATTTCAAGGAGAGTGTGCATCCGAGGAACCATTACTTTCTATTCCACCGTCAAGAGGTCAAGAGATACGAAACCACGATGGTTACCCATCAACAACTAAGGAGTGAGGCAGTCACAACCCTTTCAAGCAAGTAAGACAACCAGTGTCACACGCTTTGTTCAAAAAGAAAAAAAAAAGGAAAGCCCGCTAAGTCGAAACTTGAAAACAAGCGACTTGGGCAAAAGTTAGGGCAGCCCGCTGGACTTCAAAATCAAAAAACTCAAAAGAGTCGGTCCAGGCAAAAATTAGGGATCAAAAAAAGGGGAGCAAAAGAAAGAAGAAGCGAAAAGAATTACAAAAGAAAATCCTTGATAAGAACAAATTCGTGTGATTACAAACACAAAAGATAAAAAGGGATGACTGTCACTCCAAAACCTCCTTAGGTGTCAAACCATTAGTTGCGTGGGTCCCTTAAAGATCGTAAACCTTTTGAGAGATGAGCGTTTGTGTCAGATTAATTGAACATAGGACTGGAGAACATCACGAAGAGTGGGTGGGCACCGATAAATTTTGAGCCATAAATCTTTTTTTTCCTGAAACCGCGAACCATACCACGTTACAACCCTTAAAAGTCCTAATTGAAACAGGGTTCATTCCGAAAGCGTACTTCAACAGGATAGCGTTCCTGACTCCTATGAGTTGTGCTAATAAGATTTGTTGGTATTGCATGTGCGCATTGTTGTTGCCATTCAAAAATCAAGGTCGCATCCCAGCAAGTGATTCATTCACGAGGCTCGGCGACGCATTTTCAATAAAAACTTCAAGGTTAACATGAGTGTTGCATTAGGATTGTCATTCTCATAATAAACATTTTCTGTTTGCATATATGTGCCTAAGCATCAATGCAGTTACACAGTGAAAGTCAGTCAAGAAGCTTGATCCTGCCAAGTTGGGATGCTTGGAAATTCTGAAGGACAATCATATCAAAGGGAAGGCTACCAAGAGACTCAGTGTAGAAGGGGCTCTCCCCAGTAAGTCGTGTTAAGATGTAGCCAATCTGGGGCAGTCACACCGAGAAATCTCTTCGAAATTCAGCTATTCTGGGGCATTCATTCTAGGGTCAGGGGCAAAGTCACTTCAAAGCCCATAGTGGGGCAGGCCACCCCTAGAGCGTGAGAAATTATCCACTCCTGAAAATGGTTAATTGAAAACACCTCTTCAAAGTTCAGAATATTGGGACAGAGTATTTTCAAGTCATTACAAATCCTTTCGAGGTAATGTACTTCATGGATTATGAAGTCTGGGGCAGTTATGTCAAGATATGATAAATCTCTCCAAGAGTTTGAAGACCCTGGGGCAGTGCGAATGCCCGATCTTCTGTAAAATCCTCTTGAGATGATTTCCTCCATTAGACCTGGTGGTCTGGGGCAAGTGGAAAGTTCAAAGGGCCGTTTACGACCTAGAAACAAGTCAGGATTGGATGGCAACATGATTGTATTTCCCCAGCAGTTTGCTCTCCCTAGCATTGAGATTGCACTTTCCTCAGCAGAGCAGACTTTCCCCAGCAGAAGACCTGGAAAGTATTTTCTCTGGATCAAGACGTTATTTCTCCACAAAATCAGGGTGTTCACTTCCCCCATCCAGTCAGGAAGCGGGCTTTCGCCGACAATGTCATATTCTAGCCCCCAGCAGGTTGGGAATGAAGTCATTCTCCCCATCGGCAGGCTAAGTTCAGCAGTATCCCCAAGCAGGATGGCATTATGGACGGTTTTCCCCAAGCAGGATGGTATTATGGGCTGGCATCCCCCAGCAGGTCCTAAGCCCATCTGTTATTGGCAATCCTCAGTAACATACTTTCGGTTCCGTTATTAGCATTCATTCTCAATTCCCCCAGCAGAGGAGAAATCTCAGGTTTTGGATGTTACCTTCAGTGAAGGACAGGTGTAGCCCTCGGTAGTTCTTTTGGGATTCCATCCCCAGTAGAAGTTGTTGATCCAAAGAGTCGATCAGTATGACCCTTCTCAGCAGAGTTCCTGGATTCAGAGGACAATTTATTTTTGTCATCCCTGGCTGAATTGGTCTTTTATCTCCGGCATTTATTTTGCTGGAGGGACCCTTTTTACATATCATAAGCATTGCATCCTCAAAACGCGTAGCATTTCCACTTCGTGTGGAGCATTACGGCAAAATTCAAACATTTGCAGGTTTGATACTTTCCTTGCCAGTTCTCTTTCTTAGCAGAGATGGCGTAACTCAGGAGATTTTGGAGGGATACGTTCCTCATACTTGTGCTCCCCGACAGAGTCTTGTGTTTAGACTTCACCTTCCCCAACGGAGTCATCTTATCTGTGGATCAGGAGTCCGTTAGAAGTTTGTCTTTGTTTGCCTCATTTTGGCCTTTTTCTTTTGTGAGTCTTGTTTCACGTTATCCCCAGTGAAGTCCACTTTATGTTGGTTATCCTTTGTGGGTACGATTGAGGTCGTATTCGTGTTTTCTTTGTGGGTAGAGTGATTGAGGTCAGTCTTCCTTTGCGGGTATAATTGAGGTTGTATTCGTTTTGTGGGTGCGATTGAGGTCATATTCGTATTTTCTTTGTGGGTTGAGTGATTGAGGTCAGTCTTCCTTTGCGGGTATAATTGAGGTTGTATTCGTTTTGTGGGTGCGATTGAGGTCGTATTCGTATTTTCTTTGTGGGTTGAGTGATTGAGGTCAGTCTTCCTTTGCGGGTATAATTGAGGTTGTATTTGTTTTGTGGGTGCGATTGAGGTCGTATTCTTATTTTCTTTGTGGGTAGAGTGATTGAGGTCAGTCTTCCTTTGCGGGTATAATTGAGGTTGTATTCGTTTTGTGGGTGCGATTGAGGTCGTATTCTTATCTTCTTTGTGGGTAGAGTGATTGAGGTCAGTCTTCCTTTGCGGGTATAATTGAGGTTGTATTCGTTTTGTGGGTGCGATTGAGGTCGTATTCTTATTTTCTTTGAGGGTAGAGTGATTGAGGTCAGTCTTCCTTTGCAGGTATAATTGAGGTTGTATTCATTTTGTGGGTGCGATTGAGGTCGTATTCTTATTTTCTTTGTGGGTAGAGTGATTGAGGTCAGTCTTCCTTTGCGGGTATAATTGAGGTTGTATTCGTTTTGTGGGTAGGATTTAGGTCGTATTCTTATTTTCTTTGAGGGTAGAGTGATTGAGGTCAGTCTTCCTTTGCGGGTATAATTGAGGTTGTATTCGTTTTGTGGGTGCGATTGAGGTCGTATTCTTATTTTCTTTGTGGGTAGAGTGATTGAGGTCAGTCTTCCTTTGCGGGTATAATTGAGGTTGTATTCGTTTTGTGGGTGCGATTGAGGTCGTATTCTTATTTTCTTTGAGGGTAGAGTGATTGAGGTCAGTCTTCCTTTGCGGGTATAATTGAGGTTGTATTCGTTTTGTGGGTGCGATTGAGGTCGTATTCTTATTTTCTTTGTGGGTAGAGTGATTGAGGTCAGACTTCCTTTGTGGGTGCAATTGAGGTTGTATTCGTTTTGTGGGTGCGATTGAGGTCGTATTCGTGTTTTCTTCGTGGGTGGAGTGATCGAGGTCAGTCTTCCTTTGCGGGTGCAAGTGAGGTTGTATTCGTCTTTTGGGTACGATTGAGGTCGTATTTTGTTTTTTCCTTATGGGTATGGTTGAGGTCATATTCCTTATTGTTCAGCACACTCTTCTTACCATTAGCAAATTTCCGGGGCTCTTTCAGTATTCAATCCCCATGTACCCTGGAATGTTTGAGAGCCGTTGCTATCATACCTTCAGGACCAAGTTGATTGAATAGGGGCAGCTGTTGCCCCCCAAAATTTGCTCTCCTTACTTTATTACTAACCGACTTATGTTGCATTGCATTTTGCATTATCGTGTGTGCATATCATTGGTTCTTAGCATGGGGTCAAGGTGCCTGAGGCAGTGCTTCAGATGGTCAAGCAAGAGTCCTGGTATTGTCCAAGAGAGCTCAGGTGGATCATACTCTCCTAACCAGTGCATAGATTAGGGTTTTGAGATTCTTGGGTTTATTGCTTCAATGGGCAAGCTCCTTGGGTTTTTATCATCATCAAATGGCATATATTATCTTTGTTAGAGAGGATACACATCATATTCAGAGGAATTTGGATTTGGAGACTGTGTTATATCCTCCTAGACTAAGGATACCACAACTAGGGTTTGCTTTAAAGTCAGTTTATTTCTGATTTTTTGGGCAAGACTTGATTCCATGGTACTCCTTGGGTCCCTAAATACCTAGGGATAGGAGGTTGTCCATCAGTTTGGTTCAGGAGAAGTTCAATTGGCCAATGGATTGAAAATCAGTTGAATTGGGTAAAAGTCAACAGTGAAAGGAGAAAAGTCAACTGTGAAATTTTGAGGTTCTCTTCAAGGATTTTAAGATCTCATATCCTCATATGGTCTCCAGGGGTCAAGTTTCATACATATTTGTCAGGAATCAGGAGTTGGTGCAAAGTTTCTAAATTTGGAAGGTGACTTATAATGAAAAGTTTCCTTTTTGGGCAAGTTCCTACACTGCATTCAACTTGACTTTTCATCATCAAGAAAGCTTCAAATGAATTTTTCTCCAACATGAAAGTTGGATATCTTTTTCTCCTCTTTCCAACAAGTACTAGTGGGTCTTCATATCATTTGTGAAACTCCAGTTATCATCAAAATAAGGCAAGGTGGTTTTTAGGGTTTCTCATGATCCTATTTTCACAACTTTGGGCATAATGACCGATAATCAATTCCATTGCTTCATGCCACATTCCAATATTAAAAGACATTCATTGAGGATTATTTTGGGCCCAAGAATGAAGCAATTCCATGGTTTGTTCTTCATTTATTCCCCATTATTCAAAACTCCCAAATTATTTAAAACTCATGAGTCATTTATTTTCAAGGCCCAAGTTTAAATATGGTGTGATTAGCAATCCAAATGCAAGTGATCCATCATTAGATCCTCAACTATCCATGCAAGGAGAAAGGTGTAATTCACATTATGCAAAATTCCAAAATCATTCAAAAATCATTAAACAATGGATTACCCAAGCCCAATTCATATTCAGAGGCAAACCCTAGTCTTTATAAACCCATCCATGCATTGGTTAGGAGGGAGGCACGTGCATTTGGAGGAGTTCTCAAGAAAACCCTAAAAGAGGATTTCTCATTCAAACTCACGATCCACAAGGTTTTTGCCAAAAGTTCTTCCACAAGTCTCTTCCTGGTGATTTCTGGAGCACAACCCAACCACCATTCGCAGCCAAAGGAAAGGATTGGAGTTGCTCCATCTCAGGTTGGGAGGTTTTTTTATGCTCTTAAAACTCCAATTTTTTATATGAATATTGATGTGTGATGAATGGTGATCACTCTGATCTATTTATTTTTGAATATGGATGCATGTATGGCTTGCTATGTTGATTTAAAGTTTGATGCCCTAACATAATTACATGCGTTTTTCATTATACGTTGGTCATTTGAAAGTTTTGAGTGCGTATTTGGACTCCTGACATTTTTCTGGTTGGAATAGTATATTCGTACGTGCGTTTTGGTGTAGTTTTGAGTGCAGGTGGACGGAGTAGGGGGCCGGAACCCTAACTCCGGCGGCGGCGACGAGTTCAGTCCGGCGAGGTGGCTGGAGGTAGGAGAGACAATCGCGACCGTCCATGGTCACGATCCGAGGGCTACCGTTGCGCTACCTATTTCTTTCTTTTATTTTTTTTGCTGATTTTAATTATTAATCAGGTGCATATTACCCCATGGCAATTATCGTGCACATCCAATTAGGGATTGTCCTTTTGCTTACCTTTGGTTAAGTTGACTGATCAGGGACCGCTGGATGCATCGCATGGCCACAATGGTGCCAACCATTTAAGATTACCACGTGCAAGGCACATGGGGAGTGTAGTGTACTGACCACTTGCGTGTGTGTTTACGTATAATAATTATGGTGTACCATTTGATCAGGGTCGTTGATCAAGAATATTGGTAAGCTTTGTTGACTTTTGATGAGCGCTGGATCAATCCTACGGTAGGTATTAAGTCAATTAGTTGACTGAAGCACACGTACACCCTTTTTTTTCTTTTTTTTTTCGCTGATGCTTATTGGGCTGGACTTGCTATTAACACCCCCACTCTTCAGCCCAATCTCCTTTTCCACTTCTTTTTTTTCGCTGATGCTTATTGGGCTGGACTTGCTATCCATGGTCACCCTTACTTTTTTCCTTCCCTCATCTCTTTCCTTTAGGATTTAGGTTGTCATCCAACCTCACTAACCGTAGGTCACCCATGCATGATAACTTTAGGATTCATAGTCCCCCTTTAGAGTTACCCTTGCGTCTTCTCTCTTCTCATCTCAAATTTCTTTAAAACACTTAATAATAATAAGGTGTATTGTGCACGAGCCTTAAGTGTAGGGAATGAGAAATGAGGGGCTTCCTCTCATCTCTCTAAAGTGCTTAGCGAGCGTCCTGTCTTGGGACGATGCGTTAAGTATTCGCCCCTGTGCCTTAGACTTTGGTGCAATGCAACTTAGGAACTAACTTAAGCCACTTCTGTCCTAAATGATACAAACCAACCTCAAAACTTTTTGTCCTTCGGGATTTCCAAACTTAAAGGCTATTTTCAAAAAGGGCACGTTACTTTCCGTCTGAGACGCAAACAGGCATCAACCCTAACTGCCGGACGCGAACTTAACGTCGCTCATAAAAAACACAAAAAAAGAACTTGGTCCGAACTACGTTGACTCTGAATTCCCCATTGCACAAAGGGGGTACGTAGGCCTAGGACGTCGACGTCCTACCGAGTCGATCTTTGTCTTTCCCTCTCCGTTTTAGTACAGCCCTAGATGATAGTATAACTTACCCTTATAATAGACAACAAGCGTGGATCCCATCGAGTACGATGGACGCGTGGGGTGCTAGCACCTTCCCCTCGCGTAACCGACTCCCGAACCCAGGTTATGGTTGCGATGACCATTCCTTTCCCTCTTCCTCAGGTTTATGCAGTGTTCCCTTTCCCTCTCTTGGGATAAATTTACACGGCTGGCGACTCTGTTTTTCCGCGCCACTCTCGCGTTTGTACCTGGATGAAAATCCTGGGAGCGACACTAAGGATCCATTATTACATTGGTATGTCATCCTAAATAGAGAAAAGTTAGCAAAGTTCAGGTCTCATGAAATTATGCACGTACCATGAGAGTATAATACCATACCATACGTCCTTTCTAAACTCATAAGTACCATAATCTATGGCATCAACCACTCTCAAGGTGATGGAAAGGGTAGAAAATACCTCTCGACCCTCTAGGATTAAACTAATCACAACATACATTAAGCATGTTACACTTCCTATGAATCTTGTCGAAGCAACACTTGTATAAAGAATGATTGATTCATATTCCTTGAAGAAGTAATGTACAGAAGAGGCTCATCAACCTGTCTAATAAAATGTCTCGAAGGAGATGAAGGGATTGTTAGCCCTTAGCCAAGAAGATCCTTAGAGTCTGATATTATTGTCCATCCATGATCCAAGATGCCAAGGAATATGTGAATAAGTACGAAAAATTCTATAAGCATGAGGATGTTCACAACGCTCCGTCATCCAAATTACATGTGTTGACATCACCATGTTTTTTCTTAAAATGGAGCATGGACATACTTGGTCCATTCCCTTTGGCTCCGGGCCAACTAAAATTCATGATTGTAGCAGTTGATTATTTTACAAAGTCGGTTGAAGCAAATGCCTTAGCTAAGATCACTGCAGCTAACATACTAAAATTATTTAAGAGAAGCATTTTGGCTAGGTATGGAATACCCATAAGCTATCATAACATATAATGGAACACAATTCAAGGAACAAACAAGAATTTTAAGAAGCTCCTTAGAGTCATATATTATTGGTCATCCATGGTCCAAGATGTCAAGGAATACGTGAAAAAGTACAAACAATGTTAGAAGCACGAGGATGTTCACAATGCTCCGTCATCCGAACTGCATATGTTAATGTAACACCCTAAACCCTTAAAACTCTTAATTAAATAAAAACATAAAATTTTCACACTTAAACAGAAAGGGTGTCACACATCTCCCTCAAATAAACATGATTCTCAAACAAAAAACTTTATAACCATGCATCGAAAATTCAAGTCATTTTATTTCAACTGGAAACATTTCCACATAATTAAATAAATCCATAAATCTCGTAAAAAAATGACGTAGCCCATCATGATGTTAAACTATTAGAGCGACACCGCAGAAAATTAAACTTAAAACAAGAAACATAATGAAGACAACATATAGGCCAATCCTTCACAACAAACTTCATCTAATGATTCTCAACCCAAGTGTCTGTAATACTAGCATAATGAGCAACACGACAACAAAAGGGGTGAGAATAAATTCAGAGATGTAATCGGTGTATTAAACAACAAGGATAATTTCAAATAACGTTAACTCATATATTAATTCACACCCACAATCAATTACAATACAAATTAAATGATATATCATTCTCCTCCAATATGTATGTGGTACCAAGGGTTGGATGTTAGAGTTATGCTAGTGAGTTATACATGTCTTCGGTTCCTCACTGAACCTGATTCCTCTCTAAATGAGACCGCCATTGGTTTCTCTCAGAACCATGACCTCGTCAGATTGAAGTCCTACCTATCTCCGATATACATGAATGAACGAGACTCAACAACAAATTTTGAAAACACACACTAAACAGTTAAACTCATACTCAACAAAGGTTCTTCTTTGAATCCAAAATGTTTACAAATGTAAGGCCAATTCTGTAGTTCCTCTCTGAACTACTCAATTCAAAATATGTCATATAATTATTACTCAATCACATAATCATATATTATTCAACATACTCACCAACAGAGTAAAATTATTACTCATATAAGATCATCAATAGGGTACAAAATAATTACTCACATGCAACTCTAGCCTTATCAAAAATAACTCTAAACCTGTTAGATTAATCAAATTTTAACTCAAACAACTCAACAAAATTATTATAAATTATCCAACAACTCAATGTTAACTCTTTTGGCCTGGCAACCTTAAACAAATAAAAATATAACTCAAAAAGCAGCCTTATAATTTCAAAAGGCTTCAAACTTAATTCAAGTGTATCATATACTCTCAACTCCAACTCTAAAGAGCTCAAAAGCAACTCTGACAACTATATAATAACTGTAACAACTTTAATGTAACAAATCTGACTCTTAAACTTATCAAAAAGGTAACGAAAGGTCACCGAACTTGAAATTGCTAAAAAAACTCTCCGATTTGGATAGCGAACCTGAAACGCCCACCCTATTTTCCATTTTTTTTAATTTTTCTACTTTTTCAACTTTTTGGACTTTTTTGACCAAAAATATAAAGCAACAACCACAAATAAATTATATACCATAATCCAATTATTACAATTTTACCACGAGGTTTAATCATAGTACATCATACAACAACAATGCATCAACAAGGCAAAAAAGAAAAAAAGAGAAACCTACACATTTATTGAATTCGCCTTATACAAGGCATAAGACATTCTACAAGGATTCAAGTGAAATAATACGATAATACTCAAGAATCAAACGGAAGGGTTTGAGGCAAACCCTTTGGCCACAAACATACAACACAAATACAAAATTAAGAATAAGAAGATAGGAGAGTAAGAATCCCTCGCTATTTGACTGTCTAAACACCTAAATGTGAAAAGTTTCACCCTTACCTCAAAATTGCAGATTGATGAACTTTTGGCCTTTGAGATCTACCTCTCTCTTCCTCGTATGATCGCTCTAAATTTTTTCCTCTCTGCCTCTTTTCTCAGCTTTTCTCAATTTCACGATTTTACTATTTATTAACCCTAATTATCCCAATTCTCCTTTCACCCTCAATTCTCTTCACACCCCTCACTCTTACTATTTTGTGTTTTCTATTTTATTTTAATTTTTATATTCTCTATATTAAATAAAGAAAAATATTAGTAATTCTAATATTTCCTTAATTTTCACTACACCTTAATCTCTTACTCAATTCACCTCTCACTCCTTAATTTTAATTAAAAAATCTATTATTATAACTCAATTTACCTCTCACCTCTCACTTCCTTCACTTATCATGATAACTCTCTTTCCCGCTCTACGATGCTTTCATCTTCTCCTTAATTATCTTAATATTCTCAAAGGTCGACTGAATAATCTCTGGCCCAAGCACAACACTTTCACCAAATTCATACCAACATAAAGGTGTCCTACACCTCCTACCATAAAAAACCTCAAAAGGTGACATTCCAATACTAGAACGATAACTATTATTATAAGTAAACTCAATAAACGACAAGTAATTGTCCTAAGCACCTCTTTGCTCTAAGACACATGCTCTTAACGAATCCTCCAAATAGTGAATAACCCTCTTAGTATGATCGCGCGTCTACGGATTGTGGGCATAACTAAACCTCAACTTGGTTCCCAATGATGTCTGTAAGCTATCCCAGAACCTCAATGTGAACCTCAGATCTCTATCAGAAACAATACTCTATGAAATCCCACACAGCTTCACAATCACACTGATCTAGATCTCTGTTAACTTCTATAATGAAAAATTGATCTTTATCGGAATAAATGAGCTGACTTAGTCAGTCTATCCACAACAACCCAAATCGCATCTCTTCCCCTAATGGTCTTCGGCAAACCTGTCACAAAATCCATAGAGATATTATCTTACTTCCATTAAGGAATACTCAACGGTTGTATCAGTCCAGACATCTTATGATGCTTAATCTTTGACTTCTGACAAGTTAAATAAGCGTAAACAAACTCTATAACATCCTTCTTCATACCTAGCCACCAAAATATTTTCTTAAGATCTTGGTACATATTAGTGGCATCGGGATGGATACTCAAAATGCTTATGTGGCTCTCTTCCAAAATCATCTTCTTAAGTTCTGGCACATCAGGCACACAAACTCTTTCCAAAAACTTCAACATTCCATTCTCATCAACTCTAAAGTCCACTTCTTTACCTTGGTTAACTAATACTAAATGATCAACCAAATCCAAATCTAGCTTCTAACTTTCTCTGCTTTCATTAAGAAAATTGTTGGTTAACTTTAGCATTCCCAATTTCATACTAAATGGAGTTATCTCACTCACCAAGCTAAGATCTTGAAACTGCTCTATCAAATCAAATTCTCTAACCGTCAATGTCGACATATGCAAGGACTTCCTGCTCAACGCATCTGCTACCACATTAAACTTACTAGGATGGTAACTCAACTTGAAATAGCAATCCTTCAAGAATTCTAGCCACCTTTTCTATCTCATATTCAATTTTTTCTGATCAAACAAGTACTTCAATATCTTATGGTCGTCGAACACTTCTAACCTCTAACCATACAAATAATACCTCCAAACATTCATCACAAAACTACAACTGCTAACTCTAAATCATGGACAAGATAATTCCTCTCATGAATCCTCATATGCCTCAAAGCATACGCAACAACCTCACGATTCCTTTGCATTTGGTAAGATTAAAATTGGTATCGTTGTTAAACTCTTCTTCAGCTCTTGAAAACTCTTCTCACACTGGACATCCCACACATATGCCTGACCCTTTTGAGTCAATTGAGTCAAAGGCAACACTAACTTCGAAAAGTCTTTGATAAATCTTATATATTAACCAGCCAAAACCCAGAAAACTTATGATATCTGTAACAGACTTATGAGCCTCCCACAACAGAATTGTGTCTACCTTAGATAGATAAAATGCTATACCACCACTGGAAATCACATGGCCAAGGAAACTCACTTCTCGCAACTAGAACTCACACTTGGAAAACTCTTCTCCCACAAAAATTATAACACAACTCGCAGATGTCCCACATGCTCTTCATCTGATTTAGAATACACCAAAATATCATATATAAACACTATAACAAACTGATCCAAGTAACAATGGAAGATCCTATTCATATACTCAATGAACACACCCGGGGCATTAGATACACCGAACGACATCACTGAGTACTCATAGTGACCATATTGAGTTCTAAAAGCAGCCTTCGGAATATCTTCAACCTTCACTTGAATATGATGATAACCTGATCTCAAATCAATCTTGTTGAGCACACAAGCACCAACCAACTGATCCATAAGGTCGTCAATTCAAGGAAGAGGATACTTGTTCTTTATAATAACCTTATTTAGCTGTCGATAATAAACACATAACCTCATGCTACCATCTTTCTTCTTAACCAATAACACTAGTGCTCCCCACGGAGATACACTTAGTTTGACAAATTTATTTTCCAAAAAGCTCTTCTAACCGATTCTTCAGCTCACCCAACTCTGACAATGACATCCTATACGGTGCCATCGACACAAGTTTAGTACCAGATACTAAATCTATTGCGAATTCAAATTCTCTCTCTGGTGGCAAATCACTAATGACATCTGCAAACACATCTAAAAACTCATACACCACTAGCAGATCAAAAATCATAGCTTCAGTCTCAACTTTTAAAGAAGCAAACATAGAAAACGCTTGATCCTCATCTTTCAAGAACTCCTCCACTTGGTTAGCAGATATAAACCTTGAATCTTCCTCTTTACCAAACTTGGGAAACAACACTGACTTGTTAAAATAATTGATATGAACATGGTTGAACTCCACTCAAATCATTCCCAAAATAACATCAAGTTGAACCAAAGGCAAACAAATTAAGTCAATCCCAAAGTTCTTAGCATAAATTGTTAATGGAAAATTCATACAAACCATCCTAGCAGTCACTAAACCATTAGCTGGAGTATCAATGACCATACAACCATTCATAGAAGACACCATAAGATTCAACCTTTTCACACAGTCAAGAGATATGAATGAATGTATATCACACGTATCAATAATATAAATCAAAGGGACACCATTAATGTAACACGTACTCAAATAAAGTTATCTGATCATAAGATATCCTTCCTCGGTTGCTAACACTGGTACTAATATGCCCCGGTTCACCAAAGTTGTAACAAGCCAAAACATTACTTTTACACTTAGTAATATGGTGTCCTTGTTTCCGACATTTGAAACACTTCTAACCTGTGCTCTTACACTCAGTAGCATGAAGACCTATATCTCCACACCTGTAACATTTCCAAGAAGAATAAGCTCTCCTCCTACTTATTTCTTTCCCACATCCAGTCTTATGCTAGAACTCGTGTTTCCCCTCATCACTTGGAGACACTGCTTGAAGAGTGTCAACAATTATGCGATCATTCCTATAAGCCATTTCTCTCTGTATAACTAGTTCAACCAATTGCAAACAGTTGGGCAAATAACAGTAAAGCATCGACCGTGTTCGAACACATGTCGCATGCAAGGCACAAATTATTTCACAACCTAGGTCAAATAGACCGGCCTGTTTTGATACCAACTATGTAACACCATAAACCCCATCCTTAATTAAATAAAAACATACAATTTTCATATTTAAAAAGCAAGGTGTCACACATATCCCTCAAATAAACATGTTTCTCAAACAAAAAACTTTATAACCACGTTACGAAAATTCAAGTCATTTTATTTCAACTGAAAACATATCTACATAATTGAAAAAATCCATAAATCTGATAAAATAATAGATAACAAAACCCATCCCGATGTTACACTATCAGAGCGACAACTCAAAAAACTAAACTCAAAATAGTAAACATAAAGAAGACGACATATGAGCCAATCCCTTACAACAAGCAGCATCTAGTGATTATCTACCTGAGTGTCTGCAATAACATCATAATGAGCAACACAACAACAAAATAGTGGTGAGAATAAATTCACAAATGTTATCAGTGTATTAAACAACAAGTATAGTTTCAAATAAAATCAACCCACAATCAATTACAATGCAAATGAAATGCTATGTCATTCTCCTCTAATATAAATGTGGTACCAAGGGTTGGATGTCAGAGTTATGTTACTGAGTTAGTCGTGTCTCCGGTTCCTCTCTGAACCTGGTTCCTCTCTCAACCTGTGATCGTCATTGGCTCCTCTCTAAATTGTGATCTAGTCGGACCAAAGTCCTACCTATCTCTGATATACATGAATGCATGAGACTCGAAAATAAATCTCAAAATTACATACTCAACAGTCAAAATCGTACTCAACAAAGGTTCCTCTCTAACCCACACAATTTGCCAATGTAAGGCCAACTCTGTAGTTTCTCTCTGAACTACTCAATTCAAAACATGCTATATAATTATATATCATTCACATAATCATATAACATTCAACATACTCATCAACAGAGAAAAATTATTACTCATGTAAGCCTATCAACAGGATAAGAAAACAATTACTCACAAACAACTCTAGCCTTATAAAAACAACTCTGAACCTGTCAGATTACTTAAATTTTAATCCAATAACTCAGAATATTATTATAAATTACTCAACAACTCAATTTTAACTCTTTTGGCTTGGAAGCCTTAAACAAATAAAAATATAACTAAAAAAGCAGTCTTATAATGTCAAAAGGCTTCAAACTCAACTCAAGTATATCATATACTCTCAACTCCAACTCTAAATAATTCAAAAGAAACTCTGACATCTTTATAACAACTCTAATAACTCTAATGTAATAAATATAATTCTTAAACTTAACAAAAAAGTAACGAAAGGTCACCGAACTCAAAATTTCTCAAAAACTCGTCGAACTGGACCGCGAACTCGAAATGCCGCCCCTATTTTCCAACTTTTTGACTTTTTCGATTTTTTTCGACTTTTTCACCCAAAAGCACAGATCTATATTCATAAATTAATTACATACCATTATCCAATTATTATAATTTTGCCACAAGGAGTAATCACAATATATCATACAACAACAATGCGACAACAAGGCAAAAAGATGCAAAAGAGAAACCTACACATTTATGTGAATCCGCCTTATACAAGTCATAAGGCATTCTACAAGAATTCAAGTGAAATTATACAATAGTACTCAATAATCAAACAGAAGAGTTTGAGGCAAACTCTTTGGCCACAAACATACAACACAAATACAAAATTGAGAATAAAAAGATAGGAGGGTAAGGATCCCTCACTATCTGACTGCCTAAACACCCACGTGTGAATAGTTCCCCACTTACCTCGAAATTGCAAATTGATGAACTCTTGGCCTTTGGGATATACCTCTATCTTCCTCCTATGAACGCTCTAGATTTCCCCCTATCTTCCTCTTTTCTCAACTTTTCTCTATTTCACGATCTGACAAAACTCTTCTTTACTTTACTATTTATTTATCCTAATTATCCCAATTCTCCTTTCACCCTCAATTCTCTTCACACCCCTCACTCTTACTATTTTATATTGTCTATTTTATTTTAATTCTATATTCTTTATATTAAATAAAACAAAATATTACTAATTTCAATATTTCTTTAATTCTCACCACACTTTCACATTTTACTCAATTCACCCTTCACTCCTTAATTTTAATAAAAGTTCTATTTTTCCCAACTTTAAAATATCTCTAATATTAATTAAATTAAATTAAATAAATTACCAATAAATCGAATAAAACACATATATCACTCAAATAAATAAAATAAAATAATATAAATTCAATTAAAAGTAAATCACGAAAGTTGGAGTGTTACAGTTGACATCGCCATGACCTTTCTCAAAATGGAACATGGACATCCTTTGTCCATTCCATTTGGTTCTGGGCCAATTGAAATTCATGATTGTAGTAGTTGATTATTTTACAAATTGGGTTAAAGCAAAAGCCTTAACCAAGATCACTGTAACCAACATACTGATATTCTTTAAAAGAAATGTTTTAGCCATGTATGGGATGCCCCTAAGATATCATAACAGATAATGGAACATGTAGCGTGCGATTTTTGCCGGTGACACGACCACCTCATTGCCATTGGTTGGAATTGGGTGCTACTTTCTGATTGCTTATTTATCTTATGAAGCTGGATAGGAAAGGGAAGCTATCTAAAACTAACCTTGCACGTCAATGTTTTCTTTAACAAATGCTTAAGAGATTAGGGGGTCCGGGGTCAGGTTATACAATGGGGAGTTGTCAAATACCCATCCTATATATGGTTATCCATAGATCGTTTAGCAAATTCTATTGTTATCTACCTACTGGTGTTTATCTGTCGAGGGTTGGGAAAGTTTCTGCTTTGGGAGTGTTTGAGAGAGAGACTATTTTTGTTGATTTTTGGTTTTTTGATGGTTTTGGTAAGGTACTGGACCTAAGGTTTTTTATTAGTTTGCTCGCTAAGATTTCGCAATCTTATGCCTACGTATTCCAGTTAAATAAAACAGGGAAATCAGAGCAATCATAGTTCCTCCTATTCTATGGGAGGAAAAGATGTTTGGTGTCTTGTTCAAAGCCCAAGATTGAAGCTAAAGGTTATTTGTGTCTTGTTCAAAGCCCAAGATTGAAGCTAAAAAGGGTGACTATTTGTGTCTTGTTTAAAACCCAAGATTGAAGCTAAAAGTTGTTTGTGTCTTGTTCAAAGCCCGAGATTGAAGCTAAAGGTTGTTTGTGTCTTGTTCAAAGCCCAAGATTGAAGCTAAAGGTATTTGTGTCTTGTTCAAAGCCCAAGATTGAAGCTAAAGGTTTTGACTGAGAGAGAATTTGTCATCTCTAAAGGGAGATATCTCATCTGTTTATCACAGTTGTTGGGTAATTGGTTATAAAGGAGAATTACTTTAACTGGGATATGTGAATCCAGCAATGCCATAATTTTCTTTATAAGGGATTTGTCCTGAAGGAGAAAACTTTAACTCAGTGTTGAGCAATGCCATTTTTCCTTAGGAATCTTCCATGCTAAGAGAGGGACATTGACTTGGATGTAAATAATCCAAAGGCTTGCCACTTACAGCAATTAGATGAAAGAAGGGGATTTACCAGGATAAGAGACGGACTACAGCTTGGATTTTTGAATTAACAAGTGTGCCACTTATAGCAGTTTTCTGGGATTAGGGTTTGTTTTGATTTTCTGTTTTGATGTGTGATGTACAGAGAAATGTCTTCCTACAGAGAGATTTTTTATTTCCTCTGAGGGGATGTTGGTTTTATGTGTGCCTTGATCAAAGCCCAAGGTTGAAGCTAAAAGGTTGACTCTATTTAGTGAGTTTTATATCTGTCTTGTACAAAGCCCAAGATTGAGGCTAAAAAGAGACTGACTCTTTTGGGGAGATCATTATACAAAGCCTAAGAAGAGGCTGGAAGGAATTGACTCTTTCGGGGAATATTTTGTCTGTCTTGTACAAAGCCCAAGATTGAGGCTAAAAGAGATTGACTCTACTGGTGGGAGGTTTTATCTGTCTTGTACAAAGCCCAAGATTGAGGCTAAAAAGAGGATTGACTCCACCGGGGAGGTTCCATATGCGTCTTGTACAAAGCCCAAGATTGAGGCTAAAAAGGGGTTAACTGACTCAGCTGGAGAATGTTTATGGGTGTCTTATACAAAGCCCAAGATTGAGGCTAAAAGGTGCTGAAGGATGATCATTATACAAAGCCTAAGAGGAGGCTGGTTAGGGAATTCTTATATAAAGCCTAAGAGGAGGCTAACTTCTGCTGAGGATTATTGAGATCCAGAGGCAGGTCCAAATTGGGGAATCAACTCTTGCTGAGGATTACAAAAGAGTTGAAATATCAGAGACCATGAGGTTCTGATTGAGGGTTTATTGATAGTTATTTGACCCTAGCTGGGGAAAAATAAAGTGAGGATTTAAGGGTTGAGTTTTTAAAACCTATAGAGGTTTTAACTCTGTTGGTGATTAATCAAATGATCAGGGTTTATCCTGTGTTTTTTAGGAAACTTAAGGGTTTCTTGAGATCCAAAAGGAGGTGAGACTGTCCAAGTCTACTGGTATGAAGAGGTTTATGTTTGTATGATGCCCAAGAGGAGGCTGATGTTGTAAGGGATGAGAATCAACCCTAAACTGGTCTGATGCTTTGAGATTCTGACTCTCTGGAGGATTGAACCATCAAAGGATGACTAAGTTCTGTCCTATACCTGTAGGAGGTCTTTGGGTTCTTGTACTAAGCCCAAGAGGAGGCATGAGAACTTCTAAGAAGCCTAAGGGTCCTTGTACAAAGCCCAAGAGGAGCCTGGGGATGCTTTTAGGAAGCCTGTAGGTCCAAACCTAAGAAAAGTTCAAGAAAGGTTTCACCGGGAATAATCCTTTCTTTAGTGAACAATTCTAGGGTTTGGAGAAATTCAAGAGAGGTTTCACCGGGAATTAATCCTCTCTAGGGGAAATGAATTTCTTAGACAGATTTCTAGTAGTGATAGTCTTGAGAAAAGTTTCACAGGGAATAATGTCTTTCTCTGTTCCATATTGTATAAGCCCAAGAGGAGGTAAGACTGTATCTGGAATTTCCTATGGGGAACTAGTTTTGACTGTGTTGAAAGAGTAACCACTGGTTTTATCTAATCCTAGACCTAGTTGCCAGGGAAAACTCTAAGCAAGATAATATACAAGCATATATATATATATATATAGATGAAATATATACAAGTATGTAAAAGAAAGCTGATAGAACTTACAGGTGAGCAAGCTTCCACTATTACAGCTGTATGGTTAGTTATTCAAGAAATTAAAGAAAGTTTTGATAACAACTATGAATTTGAACCCAAAATTAAAAGGGAAAATTGTTTTGAAAAGAAGATTAGGGCTTATACTTAAGGAAAGTCCCAGAAATAACAATGATCGCACCGTTGTTTTGAAAACTGTACTGAGACTTATACAATGACTGAGGCCCAAATTTATTGTATTTTTACAAAAGAGGTTGGGTCGTACACTCTATTAGAGGCCCAAAATTTATTTTTATACAAGATATGGGGCTTACAACTCAAGGAGAGGCCCAAAAATAACAGTGATCGCACCGTTGTTTTGAAAACTGTACCGGGACTTATACAATGACTGAGGCCCAAATTTGTTTTATGTACAAAAATATGGGGGTCTTACACTCTATTAGAAGCCCAAATAATGTTTGAAAAAAGAAGAAAAATGGGACTTACAACACAAGGGAAGGCCCAGACGATTTTGTTTAAAAGGCGACGATCGCGCCGAGATTTTTTAACGTACTGGGACTTATACAATGACTGAGGCCCAAAAAGATTTTTATTTACAAGGGATGGGTCTTACACTCTATTAGAGGCCCAAAGTGTTCTTGAAAAAGATTTGTGAGGGTGTGAATGATCAAAACCCTAATTTGATAAAAATGTATTTTTATTTGAATAAAAAATCAAATAAAAATGATCAAAATTAACAAATATGTGTAAAAACAAATTATGATCTAGGATAAATGTTTGAAAAAATCATGTTTTTATCCCTAGAATGATTTAAAAATCAATTGAGTTTGAAAAATCAAGAAAAGAAATATTTTTAAAATGTTAAAAACAAGTAAAAAATAATTTTTTTATGAAAATATTAAATATATCAAATAAATAATATTTTTGTGAAATTTTTGTAGAATAAAATATTTTAACACTTTTATGAATTTTGAAAAAAAGAATTAATCCAAAAACATAAAAATTCAGAGAGAAATTAATTTTTGAATCAATTAAATAGAATAACAAAAATTCAAAAATTCAAAAGTTTGAAAAAGGGCGCCAAGAACAACTTGTTCTTGCCCGCGTGCCCTGTTTTGCTCCAATTTGCATTTTCTCACTTTTCTCTCTGATTACTCAATGGTTTTGCACGATTCAAACACCAATCTTGCTCGTTTTTGAACAAGGATCACAACCATATAGATTAATTGCATTTATATTAAGTGTGGAGTGAGAAATTAGAGGATAACCTCAAGAACCCTAATTTCAGCATGAACACAATGAAATTCCAACACGATTGATTCATGGCAATTGATTGAGGGTTAACACTCTATATACATGCAGAAACAAGATGGTAACTCAAAAATTCATTTATGATGCATACAATATAGAGTTTGAAGGCTTCAGGCTTACCTCTTGCAGCTGGTGATCGAGCTTGATGATGGAGGTGTTACAGATGTGTTGTAAGGACCTGGACAGCTTCACTATACCCTATGGAGTGTGTTGAGATGCTTAGCCTAGATTGGAGATGCTTGGATAACCTTCTGGTACCTCAACTGCAACCTTGTCAAAAGCTTGAGCAACTGACTGGTGATTTTGTGATTCAAGTGTTTCAGATGTGTTTCAAGGCCATGGTCACTCATATATGATGTATATGAGGTGTTGGCATGATTGGTTTGGTTTTGAATCACTTCCAATTTCAAAATTTGATAATGACTTGAAATGGAAGGCAAATTTGGAGTGAAAGAGAGATTTTGAGTAAAGCATCAGTGTGGGTGCTTTGGTGTACTCAAACTGATCACAATTGATGTCTATTTATAGTGCAACAAGTTTGTTTTGGCATCAATAGTGAATGGCAACTGGTACAGGTCTGTGGCCTATGGTTGCATAAAGGAATCCAAGTATTCTATAACTATTGACTTGAGATTAGAGTACATGCCTATGATCTTCTGTTGCAGGGATAAGGCTTGACTCATTCAGTTGAGTTTGCTTCAGTCCATGCCACCTTGATGTATCCATTGAATGCTTGATGCCAAATTTGAATTTCAAGGTTCCTTTCATGATGATTTTGCATATGGAAGGCTAGATTCTTGGCATCTTGTGTTATGGATCAGATCCCTCATTCATTTGTGTTGTAATTGGACAGAAATTGAATGATCAAAGTGCCCAAAATTAGTCTAAGGAATCGTGGGATGCAAGTTTGTACCAAATGTTGTCAAAAAAATAGTTTGCATTTAGGCAACTTGTGAGATCCATAACTCCTAGCTCAAATGGAGTTTGACTGAGTTCTTGGACATTTTGGAAAGCCCTCATGACATACTTTAACTTTGTTGTTCACCAATGGACCTGGTTCAACTTGGATCAAGGTGAAAAATGACCTCAAAGTTTGGAAAAAGTGAAACAGATTCTGACTTGTTGAAAATTTCACTAAGTGTTGGAAAAAGTGGTCATTTCCCATTTTTGTGATTTTGATCAATCCATAACTCAAAATCCATGAGGATTTGGAATCTCTTGTAGTTGACACTTTTAAAGTATGTAAGATGAACTTTCATTTGAGCTTTGAATGGGAGAAAAAGGTCTTATGGTTTAGGAGTTATGACCTTGCAAAGTAGATACAAAATCACTTTTATTCCATAACTTAGAAAAAATTTGGTTTCTCATGGTTGCCCCTTTTGCAAGAAACCTCATTTTTCTTGATTTTTCTTAATGAATGATGATCAATACCATACATTAACATTGTTTTTGACTTAGGGGAACCATATTTGTGAAAAATTCCAAAAAGTCAAACTTGATTTTGGGCATAGTTGACTTTTTGTTAGATGAAATCCAAACTGTGTGATCCTTTGTGTAATCAAGTGCTTGACCTAATTTAAACCTAATGGATGGATTCCATACGTGTTGTAGGGTGTCTTGAATCATGTCCCAAGGTTTGGGAGCATGTCTTGGTCAAAAGTCAAAGATATAGTTGACTTTTTCTTCAAAACCCTTATTGTGGTCCAGATGAAATTGAAACTTGTGAATCAAGATTCTTGGATCAATACATTGGTGCAAATGGATCAATGTAGTGTATTTGAGGCCCTCAAATCATGTCTTGAGGTTTTGGCTCATGCTTTGCTCCAAAAGTCAACTTAGGGGTGAATTAGGTCAAGAAACCCTAATTCCTGATTTTTGATGAATGCATCCCCTGAGGTTATTTTGACTTGATGGTTAGGTCCATGAGGTCCCTTTGAGCATCTTGGGTTGTGCTTTGAAGCATAGGCTCATGCCCAGAAGAAAATTTTCATCTGGAGGCCTTGGTCGACCAAAACCCTAATTTGGTGACACTGGCGATCTCAAGGCTTGATCCACTTGGAATGTTGCACTCATGTGCCGGATTCTTGATGTGGGAGTCCTCTTGATCCCTTATGGGTGTTTGAATGGTTATACAAGTTGAAGATCATGTAATTTCTTGATTGATCCTTTGTCTAAGTGCTCTGAGAAGGCTTAAAACCCTAATTCTGGATTGTGGTGAATGCTCAACCATTTTTGAGGAGATTGATGAGACATGAAGGTACATCCATATTGTGGTGATGATTCTCACAATGATGAGAAATCTTGGTGGTCAAAATTTGGGGTATGACAGAAGACAAATCATGTAACAAACAAGAACTTTAATAAGTCGTTGGAAGATATGGAAGTCAAACAACACTTCAAATCAGTTGAGCATCCCCAAATAAACGAGCATGTAAAAGGTACAAAAATAATTCTGATAATGGGATTGAAGAGAATACTTGAAGCAACTAAGAGGATATTGGCAAAGGAACTCCTGCATGTTCTTTGGGCCTATAGAATCACACCTCATTCAACAACCGGTGAGACACCATTTCAGCTCACTTACGAGACTAAAGTTGCCATCCCTATCAAGATAGGGTAACTGAGTTAAAGAGAGACACACTCCATATCCTAAGAAGATAATGCACAAGCCATCTGAGAAGAGGTAGACTTTCTAAAATAAAAAATAACCTCTTCCACCCTCATGAGCATTGTTGTGAACAGACAACTGTGACCTGTTACAAAAAGCGAGTTCAACCTCAGTAGTTCAAGCCTGGCAATCTGGTGTTAAATATGTCGTTTCTATAAAGAATTCCAAAGACGAGAAGCTCATAGCCAATTAAGAAAGACCATACATGAATATGGTTAACACAAGAAACAAAGTGTACACTCTAGAGACCCTTCACAGAGAGTTAGTTCCATAGACATGAAACGCTACCAAGCTCTAGCAACATTTGAGCTTAAGTCCCCAAGTGGTACAAATATGAATTGAAAACATTTTTCTGATGTAATACTTTGAAAACAATAATGCAATGGCTTTTGTTGAATTAGACGATTGTCTTTTCCAAGTGAAGAACATGATATTTGATTAACAGGGTGAACGAAGCTGCTATCGGCACATCAATCTCTTGGTAGCTAGTCTCCCCAAAGCACAGGTGAAGAAGCCTTAGGTACACTGGCCTCGAACCGAATTTTCACTCGGGGGCATGGAATAGGAACCTACCTTTGGTCAAGCACGGTCCCCAGAGACATCAAAGAAAAAAATACACCCAGATCATCCATGCCATTAATATGATGAAATAAAATCGTGATAGACTATATGATGAAATAAAATTATAAAAGACTATACGATGAAATAAAATAGTGAAAGACTATATGATGAAATAAAATCATAAAAGACTATAGGATGAAATAAATTCGAGGAAGGTTGTATGAAAGCTTAAAGGACTGTGCGGCAAAGTAAAATCCCAAATTGGTTATTAATAATTTGAGTAATTTTTCTTAGTCTCCGCTCAATCACTATTTACCAATAACTTCATGGTATGCCTCATAAGTTTAATCTTCTTATAATTTGCACAATTTTTTATATCTTTTTTGTTCTTATAGATCATAATTAAAATGCTTAATTTTTATTTATCCGACTCTGACATCATTATTTTGTTAAAAAGTTGGGTGAGCCACTTAATGCCTCTACGTCCAAGAGTTTTTAACACTTCAATAGATATATTGGCTGACTCAAGTGTCTTATTGTTACTCATATTTTTTAACGTTTCATTTATCTTGTGTTTTAAATCCCACGATAGTAGTTATAATTTCAATCCTTTTTTCTAATATCTAGTATGTCATAGTTTAATAAGATCTTATATCTCATTCAATACTTTTGTTAAAAATGTTTCTTCCATCTATCCTTTATATCATGTTTTAAAACCAAATATTTACTTTATTCATCTTTAACACCCTTCAATGATTTAAGTAAGAACAAAATCGAGGAAAGGCACACATGGACCCTTACCCCTTCCACTTCATATTTCCATGCAAAAATTACCGGTCATATAGTTTAAGGATAAAGGAGTATTATTCAAATTATACAAATCTATATATTCAAAAGTCAAAATAAATGATTGCAATATTTTCTTGAGCCTGCATACCACACCTAGAAAGATAAATGCATGTATAATTTTTTAAATAATTAAAACGATGCATACTATACATTGAATGGTAAATCCAATTTAGTTTAAGCTTGCATCTTTAGATCCATCAAAGAATCATTGTGAATTTATGATTAATGAATAGGAAGAAAATAAAACATAGACAATGGAGTGTCATAGAGTTAGAAGGAAGGTTTTCAATGTTGGTAGGAAGCCATTGTTGCTTTGGGATGTGTTTAATAAACAGGAGAAACCTGTTGGAGCAGTAGCTGTTGGTAGCTCTTCGACTTACTCCTCCGAGTTTCCAGATCATTTTGGGGCCAAAAACGTCTTCGAAACCTTTAAGCTTCATCGAGATCTGTCAGAAGTAGCTATTCCACTCAAAAGGAATAAGTTTAGTAAAAGGTTCTATTTTTCCCGGTTCAGGGATGTGGGAGATATCCGAATTCTAGCGGTTACTTTAGACAAAATTTTCATTGAAAACAAAAAAATTTATGCCAACATTCCAAGATTTGAGAGAGAGTGGTAGCAAGGGTCGAGAACATTTTTGGATCAAGGAAACAAGAAGGTGCTAGAGTCCATTTTAGTTCTCCTTAGGGTGATCAGAGGGGATGAGGTGATAAATTAGGAGGAATATCCTTTGTGGAGGTTTTAGGCAAGAGAGAAGGCTTTTAAAATAATACTTTCAGGAAATTGGATGCCCTCCTTGAATACTTTACTAAGGAGGAACATATCAAGAGATTGAGGAAAGCTTTCGTTGGTATTATGGTTACACATAGTTATTCCTATAATATCCAGAATCACTTTGAAATGGAAGGTTATTTTTCGATCAAGGTTACTCCTTTAGGTGCAAACATTTGTTTATTAGAAGAAATGGAATCAAGCGAAATTAGGAATCTCATTAGAGAGGGGAAGAGCTAGTGGAGTCAGTGGTTTTCTGAGATCAGGGAATGGAGCAAAGCCGATGTGGACAAGGAGATAGTTAATTGGATTAGATGTTTTGGTATCCTCTGTCATGCGTGGAACACCTCTTTGTTTGAATTCTTGGCGAAAATGGCGGGGACATTCATCTTCACTGAAGATAATATTATGAAACTAGAGTGCATGGATGTAGCAAGATTCTTGGTGAGAACTAGGTGCGCCATAACCTTAAATGAAACATTCCGAATAAGATCAATGTGGCAGTTTTTACGATCAAAATGGCAGAGGATTTGCATGCTCCTATGTGCATCTCTGTGAGACAGGAGGTGAACCTTTCAAGTACGCTGGAGGATAGCTCTGAAGATGATAGTAAATGGAGTTTCGATAACTCTGATGGTATGGACGAGTGGATTTCGGAGCAAGGTGATAACCCACCTTTTGTGAGTTATTATTTACCTTAGTTCTTTCACATTCTTAGTTTTATTACCTTTTTAGTAGCTTGCTTTTAAATCATTTTAACTATTTTATAGCAATTAGATTGGAGCATAATAAGTGCTCCCTTTTGTTGGTTTAATATTTTTGTTACTTGATTTAAGGTTAGCTTTAACAAGCGAAGACAATACTGTATTAGATAGCACCTAGGAGTGCTAGGTCAAGTATGAAGATGGATGTTGCGGTGAGAATCAGATATGGGGACTTCACTGGGGAAAATGAAACAAAACTGGGAAATCTAAAGTGACTGAGCAAATGGTTCAGACGTAGTTGGCTGACACTTTAGAAAGAAAAGAATAACACAAGATCCTCAATGGAAGTAGCACCGGAAAGACGATCTCCACTGGGGAATCAGATAACAACGAATCCATCTGGAAGGACATCAGAAAGAGGAAGACACATCCGGCAGAGCATCAGATGACAAAAGAAACCAGACATCCAATAATGGCTTTGAATGAGAGGTATAATCACAATATCTAATAATGGCCTTAGAGAAAAGTGAACAAAGTAGGGATCCAAGAAAGAATTGGACGCAAAGAAACCATAGTATCCAAGAAAGCATTGGAGGAAAGTGGACAAGGAGATATCCAATAAAGCATTGGATAAAAGAAACCAGTCATCCAATAATGGCTTTGAATGAAAGGTACAAATCATAATATCTGAGAAAGCATCAAATGAAAATGAGGTAAAAAGGGTTAATCCAAGAAGGCATTGGGTGTAAAGAAATCACAATATCCAAGAAATCATTGGAGGAATGTGAACAAAGAGATACCCAAGAAAGCATTGGATAAAAAAATACCAGACATTCAATAATGCCTTTGAATGAAAGGTATAACCCATAATATCTAAGAAGGCGTCAGATGAGAATGAGATAAAAAGGGTAATCCAAGAAGGCATTGGATAAAAAGACATAATCATCCAATAATGGCTTTGAATGAAAGGTACAAATCACAATATCTGAGAAAGGAACGTGAGAAAGGTAGAGATCCAAGAAAGCATTGGATGCAAAGAAACCAGTCATCCAATAATGGCTTTGAATGAAAGGTATGACTCATAATATCTGAGAAAGCAACGTGAGAAAGGTAGAGATCCAAGAAAGCATTGGATACAAAGAAACCAGTCATCTAATAATGGCTTTGAATGAAAGGTATGACTCATAATATCTGAGAAAGCATCAGATGAGAATGAGGTAAAAAGTGAAATCCAAGAGGGCATTGGATGTAAAGAAACCAGACATCCAATAATGGCTTTGAATGAAAGATAAACTCATAACATCTGAGAAGGCATCAGATGAGGATGAGATAAAAAGGTAATCCAAGAAGGCATTTGACAGAAAGACACCAGTAATCCAAAAATGGCTTTGAATGAAAAGTAAACTCATAATATCTGAGAAGGCATCAGATGAGAATGAGATACAAAAGGTGAGATCCAAGAAGGCATTGGATGCAAAGAATCACAATATCCAAGAAAGCATTGGATGAAAAGAATCACAATATCCAAGAAAGCATTGTATAAAAAGAATCACAGTATCCAAGAAAGCATTGAATGACTGAGAAAGAACTTTCAGGAATGACACTGAAAGCAAAGGAGAAAACTAATCCAGGAATGGCATTGAATGAACAGATAAGACTTTCAGGAATGACACTGAAAGATATCCAAGCAAATTTGATGGGGATTATAGAATAAAGGTAAAACTTCCAGGAATAACACTGGGAGAAACAAGAGGAATAAAGATATCCAGGAATGGCACTGGAGATTAAAAGAGACAGACATCCAGGAATGGCATTGGAGTGAAAGAATATGAAGATCCAGGAATAACACTGGAAATCAAAAGAGACAGACATCCAGGAATGGCACTGGAATGAAAGAATGTGAAGATCCAGGAATAAAGCTGGAATGAAAGAAGATAAATATCTAACAACAGGACTAGATGCACAAGGAAACGACAACATTCAGGAATGGCACTGAATGCAAGGACAGGTAACATTTTGGTAGGTGCCAAGTAAGTTGGACTTTGACCACAAGGTAAGACGCGAATAACAACACGACCTTGAGTAAAATGCAAATGAGGATGAAACACCCAGGCTATGCATATGGTATGAATTATACTAATGATATATGATCAAATGCAGATGCATATATAGATGCTGACGACACGACTCGACTCCTGGGATAAGACAAGACTGGAAGACTGATTCCTCAACACGGAGACCACTGCCATTCTGCTTGGGGGACAAGAGATGCTATTGTTGAACACATCTCTGCCACACTGGTAAACTGTATCAAGTGATGATGCTTATAGAAAGGATGAAGAGGCATTTGGGGATTCTTCAAGTAAACTGCCCCAGACTAACCGGTTGTTGTAGATAAACTGATCATTGCTTCAGCTTGATTGATTCTGGAAATGACTGTTTCATTGTGCACTTGGAGAACTTGCCCCAACATGAGTCTTGAAAAATCTTCTTATAAACTAATTCTGAGAAGGACTTGCACTAAACCACAAATCTTGAACTGATTCTCAACAGGATATGGAAGGAACTTGCCCCTGATTGGATCACCGACCAAGTTTCTCAAATGTTTGAAAATTCCTTAAGAGGAAACCAGTTTGTAAACAACAATGTTCATACAAACGTGGCAAATGCAAAGTTCATGCAACTTTTGAAATCAAAATCAATTTTCTAAAGATGCAAAACAAATGAATCACTGGTCTGAACATAGTGGTTCAAGACATTTAAAATGAAAGGTGAAGCATAAGTGTAATGACCTACAAAGATCTTTTGGAGTCACTTTATGCAACCTTGCTGTAGTATGCTTTCAAAATAACCTTGCTTCAGTTAGGTCTTTTGAGGGTTGTAACATGGTCTGGTTCACGGTTTATGAAACAAAGGATAAAAGCTCAAAGATTATTTGTGTCCACCCAATCTTCGTGATGACCTCCAGTCCTATGCTCAGTTAACTCAAACTATGCACTCAGGTTCCCATAGGTTAGGAATTGCACTGATGATAGCGATGATGGTTCAGAAGTCAAAGGACCCTTGAGATGGCAGTCACTGCTTCCTTATAACTTTTGGTTGTCATACAAGCTTGTTCTTACTTCTCTTTGTATAAGGTAAGGTCATGAGCTTCACATCTTTCTTGGCTTTTGCCTCGAAAGGGACTCAGCTTATTCTTTGAGTAAGGATTCGTTGATGACCATTATTCATTTATCACTTTGGGAACAACTTGTACTATATTTATTCATTTAATTTGGAAGAGTTGAAAGGTTATGAATGTCTGGCTTAATGATTACGGTGAACCATCCTTGGCATTTGACTTGAAAGACATCTTCGACACTTGATTGCTATGCGCGAAGGAAAATTTGTGAATGCCAACTTTTGTTGAAAGGTGTCTTACATGACACTCTTACACAATCAAGTTAAATAAGAACTACCCTGCCCCAGGTTATGATTGCGGGTTTTTATTTGTAAAGAAAAGAAACTCCTACTTCAAGGCTCAACGGGGTTAACAAGGGCATAACTTCCTTATTTCTCCAGTGTTTAGGGATCGAAACAATGCCTTACATCGTCAGCAAAGTTTATTTGAAAGCATACACCAACAGCAGTTATGGTTATAATATTTTCATCATCTTCCCTCCAATCTTTGCACAATAAAAAAGAAAGTGGAAAAGAGATAAAATATTTTGCAAAAGAAAGCATAAAGATGTAAATAGCAAACACAAATGAATTGAATCAAAAGTTGCAATGCTCATTTCATTAATCACGAAAGTGCAAACATAATTGAAGGCAGACAACCATTTCAAAATAAGGAAAATGCAAACAACAAGAAACAAGGCCTAGTGACTAGTTAAACACAAGGATGAGATGTCCTGTCTTTAAGAAGTAGCTAGGCTAAAGTCGACTGAAGCTTCACTTGGCGTGCCCTGGCAGAGGATTGTTGTGGACATTGGAATTGTCCTTAAAGGAGAGGATTTTGTTTCTCATCAGTTCTTGTACTCTAGCCTTCAACGCAAAGCAACCTTCCAAGTTATGGCCTGCACCACTTTGATGGTATTCACAATGAAGATCAACCCTATAGCCGGCTGGAAGAGGATTTGGAGGAGGAGGCATAGGCCTTGTGATAATTAAATCTTGCTGAACCATACCAGGATAAAGCTCGGTGTATGTCATGGGAATAGGATCAAATTGATTCCTATTATGGTACTGGTTCTGTCCTGCAGTTGGACGTTGGGAAGCTTGAGCTGGTCTTGGAGCAGTAACCACAAGAGTGATAGCAGCAACAGTAGGGTGAATAGTATACTGAGGTTGGGGACGAGGCCTTCTCACTTCAACCACAACAGCGTTACTCTGATCTTCTCTCTTCTTCTGGAAATTTCCATAAGATTTATTTGCACCATTGGAAGATTCAGCAGCCTTGGACACTTTACCATTCTTGAGCCCTTCCTCGAGCCTCTGACCAATAGTAATCAAATCATTGAAATTTAAGGAAACACTTCCAATCATCTTCTCCCAATAGAATGGAGACCTTGAATCATGTGAGATCTTGGCTTATTGTATTTTGTTCTCTTTCCTGTGCAAACCTTGGCTTTCACATAAAAGAACAATCTAGCAAGATATGTTGGTTAGTAAATAATGCACAGATGATTGCACCCTAAATGGAAATGCAAGATGTTATGACATCTACGGGGTAAAATTTGGGGTATAACAATGGACTTTACCAAAGAGATTAAATGGAGAAAGCAACTGAGTCTGAGGGAAAGCTTGAAAGGAATGGAGTATTAGAGGTAAACTTTGATTTTTACTGAAGAAAATTCATTTGAATTAGTGGATAAGATCAAAGAAACGCTAGAAGACAAAGATAATATAATAGTACAACCACCTCTTTGCACGCTTTTCAAGAAAGGACAGTGTCACTCGCACCTTGTTGTGGCCATATGTCACAAAACACTTTGTATCCCACAAATGTTCCCTTGTACCTGATTCCTTGGAGTCTAAGCATAAAGAATGTTGAGAAAAGCGTTGAATTTGTTATTGCGCTTAAGGTGATTTCCTTAATGCTGGCCCATGATCGAAGACACCTCAACACGCCCTAGTGGAAGATTATAAATAGATCCTACTGAAGATTAGAAAGAGAGTTTAGAATTCCAAGATTACAAGACAGAACAAAACAGTGTGAGGTTAGTGGAGAGAAAAGAGAGTTCTTCTTCTCACCATTTCATGAACCAACAACTAACTTCTGGCGCGACTGGAGTCATCCCTTACTAACTATCCCTCTCAAGGTGTTCTCAAGTTATTCTTAGGTTTACATTTCTTTTTCAATATTTGTTTAAGAATGTATCTTTGAGAACCATGTTTGTAGCTTGTTCTCAACTCATCATGAGCTAAACTCTTTGTATGTTGATCATTAGAAAGTTAATGTTATGATGATTTTATGTTAAATGAAGTGTCTTTAATGCCTTGTTTTATTATGTGTTAACTTGCTTACACATCTAATTATTTGAGTGACCAACTTAGAAAAGGATAACAACTTGTTGTTGTGAGATATCCAAAAACAAGTGGATTTCATAATAAAAGTAGTTGAAAAGAGTAGGATAGAGATATTCACTTGATTAGTTCACTTAGTGATAAGGAACTACAACTATAAGGGAATTGAGAATATAATAGACGTATTTTAGGGTTATAAGTGTGACTTAGATATTTGTTCTCTTGCCTTAATAATACATGTTTTGATGCTGTAGAAACACACCTTTGGATCACTCTGACCTTTTCTGACACAACACTACACTTCATGAACACATTTTTACATCATTAACATTAATGGACCTTGGCTCAACATGCACTCTCTTGATATTATTTCACTCTCACCTTGCATTGTTTATAGATATGGTTTAAAGAGGAAAGATTGAACTTGTGACATTCATATATTATTTTTATCCTTGCTCATGCTTGAAATCAAAAGATAAAATAGTATAAAATCAATATTAATTACATTCACTCCCTGTGGGTATGATATCCTTACTTTTTATCACTTTCTACTTTTAAACTTACATGTATACTTGCATGTGACACATTTACAAGTAACACAAGGTGGTTGCGATTCGGAGGGAGGCAAAAACTTAGTTCCAAAGTTCAAGGAAGGAAAAATTCAGGCTTTCGGGGAGCAGCTTTTAGTAGTAAAAAAGATGGATAAAAAGGCGGTTAGGAAGAATTCGCAGAGGAGGACAACAGGAAAGAAGACGAAAGGAGGAAAGGTCAACTTTAATTCAGCTTTAAAGGCGGCTAGAGCAATTAATGATGGTCTGTCCAAAGATGTTGGGACCTAAAGTGTAGAAGTAGATTTTGTTAAGGCTAGAGATGGTGAGGAGAATGATGTTATTGATCTAGTGGATATTTTTTCAAAATTAGATAAAACGTGTAGAGTTCTAGAAGTTATTAAGAAACCCTCTATCATTGCGGACAATTCATGTGAGGATGTTATGGGTAAGGGGGTTGGGCCTAATCCTGTAAGGCCTAAAACTCTTAATAAATCTAAGGGGCCCAATAAGGTTGTAGGTGGACCTAAGTCCCTTTCTTTCAATCCCAAACTAAGCAAAAGACAAAAATCACGAACCCTAATTCATATAGTCTAAATCTTAATCCCAAATTAGCTTCATCTTTTTCTCGGAAGAAGGCAGAGGATCGTTTTCCAAGAGGCGATATTCTGTGATGTGAATCAACCAATGACTCTGACATACGTTCGGGGAACTTCATATTCTGGGAAAACTTGGAATCTAATGTGGGAAGGTAAGTTTGGAAGGAGATTTCTAATCCAGGGATTATGCCGAAGGAGAAAAGCAAAGACTATAAGAAGAAAATCGAGGAAATGGAAGCGAAAGATAAAGAGAAGATGTTAGTTTCGAAGGTGCCATCAAAAGTGGTAAAATGATCATTGGGTCTCTTAACATTTGAGGAGAGGTAATAGGGTGAAGAGGAAGAGATTTAATCTTGAAATTTCTTCAGGTAAAGCAAATATTTTCTTAATTCAAGAAACTAAGATCAATTTTGTTGATTTACTGGTTGCAAGTAGCTTTTGGTCTCAAGAGAAGGTGGGGTGGTCTTATTCAAAATCTTCAGGGAAGTCTAGAGGCTAGTTGCCGATTTGGAAGAAAGGTATTTTTGAACCCGTGATTTCTTTTAATGGGGGAAGGCTATCTAGGCCTAAAGTTGCTTTGGAAGAATAATTTCTAATACATAGTCAATGCTTACTCCTCTTGCTTCATTACTTGGAAGAGGATGATGATGAATGAAATAATTGAGTTAAAGCAAAAATTCGGGGATGGGGAATGTTGTATTAGTGGGGACTTTAACTCCATTGTCAATTCTAAGGAAAGGAAAGAGAGTTTGCTTTTTAATAGGTTTTCAGAGATACGTGAATTTTTCAGGTTTCATTGAGGAACTAAACCTTATCGATGTACCGTGTAAGGGCAACAAGTTCAACTGGTTCAGTGGCGATGGAAGTTCTATGAGCAAAATAGACCGTTTCTTGTTATCTGGAGTTTCAATTGATAGGTGGGGCATAGTCGATCATTTCCCTATTTAGATATTACTTAATAACTCAGACTAGGGCCCCAAACCTTTCTAAGTTATTGATTGTTGATTTTATAACAAAGATTTTATTGGCTTTGTCGAGAAAGAGTAGAAGAGCTTGAGGGTGGAGTGGAAAAGAGAATTTGTGGTGAAGGAGAAACTTAAGCTTCTTAAAGGGAGTCTCAGGAAGTGGAATCAAATTTTTTTTGGCAAGATAAACCTGGAGGTGGTGGTCCGAAAGAGTGAGATTAATGCTATGGATGATTTGCTTATGAGTTCCAAGGAGGATCTGGTGGAGGTTTTGGTGAAAAGAATGAGTAAAGTAACTAGTTAGATGCGGAGGAAGCTAAGAGATGAAAGAGTGAAAACTCATTCAGAAGTCTAGGCTTAAATGGAATAAAGACGGTGACTGTAACCACAGATTTTTTCACAACATCATGAAAGGGTGTCGTAGGCAAAATTTTATAGGCTCAATCAATTCTGATAAGGGACTGATAGATTTTATTGAGGAGGTTAATGAGGAGGTTAGGAGACATTTCAATGATAAATTTATGCAATTAGACGATAACAGGCCCATCATTGAAGAGATGTCGTTCAACACTCTGTCCCATCTCGATTCTTGTCTCCTGGAGGAAAGCTTCTCGGACCTGGAAATAAAAGAAGCTATTTGGGTGGGTGAGGGATAAAAATCCCAGGTCCGGACGAATATAACTTTGTCTTCATAAGGACATGATAGTACTTTCTTATTGAAGATTTCACCAGATTTTTTAAAGACTTTCATAGTTAGGCAAAGCTCTCTAAATCTATTACTTCTTTTTTTTACTTTGATTCCGAAAATCAAGAATCCCCAAAGTTTGGATGAGTACATACCTATCTGTTTAGTTGGGTGCTTATACAAAATTATGTCTAAACTTCTGGCTTCAAGATTGAAAATGGTGTTGGGTTCCTTGACATCGAACAATCAATCTACATTTGTGCCAGACAGGCCAATTTTGGATGGATTGATTATATATAATGAGACGGTGGATTATACTACTCGAGAAAACAAGGATTGCCTTCTATTTAAGGTCGATTTTGAAAAAGCCCACGACAACGTGAGTTGGGATTTCCTGAGATTCATGATTTAGAAAATGGGATTTGGAGTAACTTTGATGAAGTGGGTGGAGGCTACCATTTTTCTAGTTAGATGTCGGATTTGGTTAACAAAAGCCCTACGAAGGATTTTGAGGTTGGTAGAGGGTTGAGGCAGGGTGATCCCTTCTCACCCTTTCTTTTTATGATTATTGCAGAAGGCTTAGCGAGTCTAGTTAGGAAGTCAACCAAGCTTGGTGAATTGAAGGGATTCACAATTCATGATAGTTAGAGTGTTGATATTCTCAAATTTGTGGACAATAATCTTATCATAGGAGAAGGAAATTGGAACAAAGTTTGGGCAATTAAATCTACTTTTAGAGGCTTTGAGATTGTCTCTGGTTTAGGCGTCAACTTCCACAAGAGCTGAGTTATAGGCCTAAACATTAATCCCCATTTTCTGTCAACTGCTGCTAACTTTCTCTCTTGCAGGGTTGACAACAAAACCTTCATTTTTCTTGGCATTCCTAGTGGGTCCAACCTGAGGAGAATTAACACGTGAAGCTATTGTTGGATAAAGTCAGATCGAGGTTAACAAATTGGAATGGTAGACTGCTTTTTATAGGAGGAGGAATCACTCTGATAAAGTCACTTCTTGGAAGTATCTCTATTTTCCTCTTGGCTTTTTACAAAGCTCCGGTGAAGTTTTGGAAAGAGATAGAGAGCATTCAAAACAGGTTTCTTTGGGGAGGATCGGAGGAAAGAAAAAAAAATTTTAGGTCGGCTAGAATCAGATTTGTAAACCTTTCTGGTTAGGTGGCCTTAGGGTGAAGAAGATTGAAGAGTCCAATATAGCTTTTTTGTAGAAGTGGAAATGGAGGATCTTTAAGGGAAAATGGACTCTTTGGTTGGATATCTTGAAGGCTAGATATGGTAACATCAATAATGTTATCTTGTCTGGGATTAGTGAAAGACGCAAGAAGACATGATCAACTTGGTGGAAGGATTTCATCAACTCCAAAAAGAGAGTGGCGGGTTCGATTTCTCATTTTGCTGGAAATTTGAGTTTTTGTGTAGGTGATAGTTCGACTATTCTTGTTTGGTCAGCCACTTGGGCTTGTAACAGATTTTTGAGAGAAAAGTTCCCAGACTTGTATCTTCTTAGCAACAAAAAGAAAGCATTAGTTGGTTGTATGGGGAGTTGGATCGATGGTTCTTGGTTTTAGGGAGGCTTTGGGCTGGTTGTAAATGGAGCTAAAATATCTGAAAGCAGACTGATCCTCTTTCAAGAGGTTCTGAGACATGTGGATCTTGTGCTAGGAGTAGCACACACGCTTATTTGGCTTCTCGATCCTTTAGTTGGTTACTCAGTAAAATCTGGTTATGGTTTTATTGCAGCGGATAAAGAGATTAACGATACCGACGAAGTCAAGAAGGGCGCTTTCAACATAATTTAGAAAGCTATAGCTTTCGGTTGGAGGAGTTTTCACAACAGACTTTCGAGCAAGGATCTATTAAGTAAAAGAGGTATCTTATCTTCTTTCAGTGATCTCCCTTGTGTGTTGTGTTTCTAGGAAGAAGAAAATTTGGGCCATGATTTTTTCAATTGTAAGGTGGTTGCTCTAATATGGAAGAAGGTGAAAGAGTGGACTAGTGTAGCTCTGGTTAGTGAAGAAACTGTTTGGAAAAGCTTTTTGAGTTGGGTTAATATTGATAAGAACAAGAAGCTGACAAAGGGGAAGGAAGGCATTGTGTGGATGTTATTTGTTTGGTGTTTAAGGAAGATTAGAAACGACATTTTATTGAATGGTGTTTTTTGTAACGTTTCAGATTTGATTTGGTCGTTTAGGTTAACTATGTGGAAGTGATCTTTAGTAGGAGATAATCTTCATTCCAAATGAAATTTTTATGAGTTCTGTAAGGATCCTCTAGCTTGTTTTTCTTAGTTTTAGTTAGCCTGGCTTTTCTTCTTTCCCGATTTTTTTTCCGATTCTTCTTTTGTAAGAGGGTTAGAGTACCCCTAATACTCTTTTAATATAATTGATTGCTTAAAAAAATAAATTTTTTAAATAATTAATTAATTTGTATTTGGTGATTGAAATATCACACTTCTTTTTTCTTTCTTTCAAAATAACATATTCGATTGATTGATTCAATATGAATAAAGTATCGCTATTATATATTCACTTCTACTATAAATACAACATGAAAGATATCAGATTAGGAGTAAATTAAACGACACTAATATAAATGATTCAATTGGAAAAAAAAATAATGAGTACAATACATAATGTATTAAAAATTAAAAAAAGAATTATTCATTTTGTAATTGTTTTTTTTTACAAATAAGTTAGTTATATTAAAATTGCGAGAACAGTAAATTCTAATTAATTAATCAGATATATTCAAGATACAAATTGAGTATTTTCCGCACGCAACTGCAAAAACTAACCCTTCAAATTAAAACAACTATAATAGACAACAAAACTCAACATTTGTGTACCCAATAATTTTATATATTTAATAATGATTTTAGTATAATTATTTAAAAATATTTTTTCAAAAAAAATTAAACTAATATAAATAATACTTTAACATTATAATTAATTTTTATTACATCAAAAGCTTTGTGTAAAAAAAAATTCATCAAAAGCCAAAGAAACAACGATAGTTATTATTTTTTAAGAAAATTATCACAATTTCTTTACATTATTTCATTATAAGAAATACAAAAAATATTGCCATTACGGGTTGAACTATGTACTAACGAGTGACACTTATTTAATCCAAAAATAACAATAATTTTTCATTAGTGTACACTAAAATAAATAAATATATTTTTGAATAATACCAGGGAGGATTTTCTTGACCCTATTAACTATAGATTTAGTGACAACCTTAAGAATAACATTACATAAAGCTATGATTCTAATATCAGTAGGGTTCTCAGGTTTATTGATTTTAAGAACCAGAGCTATGTAAGATTTATTGATCTTGTTAGAAGAACAATTATCATTAAGAATATCAAAAGTTAGGGTTAAACATCGGTACCAATGATGTTCTAGAAATTATGATAGAAGAAGGCAGGGATACCATCAAGGTTAAGAGCTGCTATGGCTTTGAGACTCATCAAAGAGGCATAGATTTTCTCTTCTATAAATGGTTTTTCCAGGCCCGAGCCAAGGGCAAGGCAAACAAAACCATTGTTTTAGGCCTCAGTTTTATTGAAAGTTTTTGGAACTATTAAAAGGCCTCAAAAATCATTGTTTTAACATTTAATGTTTAGTTCCACAATGGCATGTAAAAGCTTCGTAGCCTTAATAGATGATCCTAGTAGGAGTCTCATAAAAGTCACTTTTTATGTCATACTTTTATCAATTTTTTCTTTCCTTTAATCAATCTTTATCATTATTAATATGATTTATCAAACAAATCTGCATCTATATTAACAATACATTTATACATTTATAGTATAATTAATCATTTATTTTAAAACTTTATATATATATATATATATATATATATATATATATATATATATATATATATATATATATATATATATATATTATTTTTTTAAAATATATTTTAAATTTTGCCTTAAACATCCAAATGTGTTGGGCCGCCTCAGAGTTTTTCCATCTTTGCTTTCATATTCTCACTAAGTTTTTTCTTGATGATCAAGCTTTTCTAGTTAATGTTACTAGAATTGGGATTTTTGAATTGGACAATGAAAAAACTATTGAATAGTTTTCTGATCTCCTTTTTACTGTTGGTAGTGTTACCATTAATGTTGGTGATAGAAGATATTATGTTTTGACTTATTCAAATATTAGCTTTACTGTGGAAAAATGTAGTGTTTTGGTCCCTTCCCATAGCCAATGTGTTTTAGCTCTATGCATCCACCATAATTCATCATTGAACATGAGTTTGTTAATATCATCTTGAATTTTACATATTCTATCTTTGTTTTTGTTGTTGGTATTTTTATTTTGAGCAATAGCTAAGTCTTGATTAAAATCCTTGATATTCCTTCCAATGTTGCCATAGGTCTTCCTTCTCCAAATCCAAAGCTGGTTGAGAGTATATTACATTTTATTGGTTGTTTTCCCTTCACCGTAAGTCCAAAAATCCTTAACAATGTGTTCAATGTGAGGGTGTTATAATTCCATAAACTTATATAAAAAAGATTTATTCGACAATTTAAGGTGTCACTACGACAACCATCCAAAAACTCATCAACACATTTGATATCAAACAGTAGAAAAAACATATCATAACAACTTCAAAATTAAATTTCGTAAATAAAGTTACAGACTTAAATCACATAGTTCAGCATTAATTCAAAACATAGTAAAAATACCTTGTTCCCGATGTTACAAGATCAAAGCACTAAAACCACCAAATTGTGAAAAACGATAAAATAAATGAAGATGAGCTCAAAGGCCATCTTCCAAACTCACAAGAGATACTACTCATATTCTTGAGTATATGTACACATCGTGCATCAACATACAAACAAAACAACAAATGGGTGAATACGCTCAAATATGTTAGCGGTGTAAAAGATTAGGAAGGGTAGTCTAAACAACAACAACAACAACAACAACAATGATAAGTGCAAAATGTAACTATTTTTTTATATAAGTTTTGTTGCACTTATCGATACTTTTTGTTAATATCGTTCGAATAAACGCCATTTTGGGTATAAATACGTTAGTTAGTATATATTTGTGACTTTGATTCATTTATGTAACGATTAATAGTTTTCCATACATTTTGTAGGTAATTAAGCATTGTTGGAGCAATGAGTAATAAAAGCTCCAGGATGTGCCATTTGAAGCAATAAAAGGGAGTTGAAGAAAATGCAGAAACTTCAGGAATTTCGCTTTGCGAGTCTGCCAGCGAACATTCGCTTTGCGAATGGCTGGCGAGTTCCCAGCGAAGGCTCCCAGAATTGGACAGGGAAGAAAAGGACCAAAGTTTGCTTTGCGAACTGTGCAGCGAGCATTCGCTTTGCGAATGAATCGTTCGCACTGCGAACTTCTGGAATTTTGCAGAGGCGGTTTAGCATTTCAGAGGCACTTAAGTGCCATTTCTTGAGGCTCGCTTTGCAAGTAAAACGTTCACTTAGCGAACGTGACGGATTTTGTAATTCTATAAGTTCATTTTCAGTCATTTTTTAGGTATGTTTTGTGGTATTTGTTCCCAATTCATCAAACCTTCATTCTTTGATAGTTTAGAGCTTAGAAAAGCATCAATGGAGGTTGCAACTCGACGATTAGGGGTGGATGATTCTTGGATCGTGATTGACACCGCGAGAGATTTTGATTCCTCTTCTCTCTTCCCTTTGTAGTTTCCATTTGTTGTGAGTTTGTATGTAAGTTTACCTTGATTATATGTATATTCATTACTCATGATGTTGTATAAAACTCATTTTACAAATTAATGTTGATGAATGATTTCTTTATTTGGTTTTGAGTTGCGGTAGACATATCCTCTTTGAAGCCGGATTTAGGATGAACGTCTATTAGGTTCTAGACTCTAGAGATAGATTTAGGCTTAATATTCACTTGAGTATCGATTCTTAATGCTTTCGTGTGGTCGAGTTGCGTGAGACATCACCTCCGAGGCGATGTGATTGTTCTCTCAACTTTGCGTTAGACATAAACTTTATTGTGAGCGATACGTGATAATGTTGACGAGTGATTTAGGTTGCGTGCAACTGAGTAGTAAGTTTGAGCATTTGATAGGGTAGATGAAATGTAAACTCGAGAGTGCTCTACTCTCCAAAGAATGAATTCTTTTTATTTTCATAAGTTTTAATTCTCGCATTTAATTTAAACCCATTTTAAACCCAAACTCTTTAACATTTAAATTGTCAAACGACATTCTTTCCCTCGAACCGATCTCTGTGGACACGATAAATTCCAGGAAAAATACTTCCAAATATTTTTGTTGCTTGCCGCTTTACCACTTCAACAAAACGGCTCCGTTGCCGGGGATTGGTTTTGATATTGAGTCGCATTGCGATAGTTTCGATGTTTTGGAGTTTTGTACATAATTGTTTATATTGTATATATGCTTATAAAGATACTTGTTTTGCTTTTATTTTCCATTATGTTTGTTTAAGTGTTGTATACATTTTGTTCCCGTAACGTTTGTTTAAGTGTTTGGTTAGGACACTTGCTTTTGGTTTGCGCGGTGAGACATCACCATGGCCTGAAGGAAGGAAGTTACTAGCTAAGCACTGTAAAGGCGTCGAGCTTACGACGTAAAACAAGCATGTTTTATTGTTTTTAGTTTCTAATATTTTTGTTTGTTGTTTGGACGCAAATTTTGGTCAACTAATATGAGGATGCTTGGTGATGTTCCAAGTTTGGTCGTTTCAACTTGCGGATGTATGGTAATGATATTGTTAAGTTTTGTACACGTCCAAGGTATGTGTTTATCGCTTTCTTGACTTTAGCATATTCATGATACTTTGGCTTTTTACAAACTTCCATGTCATTCATTCTGTTGTATACTTGTTCTTTTTGTGAATCACTTTAGTTCCCACCTTTTTTGTGAGGTAGCTTTCTATTGTTCATATATGCGTGAAGTACCAACATTCTTGTTCTAACTAGATTTTATTATGCTTAATCTTTTGTTTGTGTTGATTATGTGAAAGTATGAAAAGGATCAAGGCATTTTGTTTCATTTTGAGCACAACTACCTATCCAAATAGTCATTCACCTTGTGAGCGTGTGATCATTCGTAACCCCTTTGAGATTTTTTATCCATGTTTTATTTGAACTTAATGCTTGTCTATGAGTGTTTAGCTCACTTATTTTTAAATGGATTTTGTTTTTTCTTAAACCCTCAACTTTGTGTTGTTGTATGAATTTTTGCCTTGCCTTAGAAAGTAGGGAATATTCACATGATGATGTGGTTGAATTCAAGTTGGGGAGAGAATGATTGTTTACCCATTGGTTGGTTTCTATGAGGAGGAAAAAGAAAAGAAAAAAGAGAAAAATATGAAAAAGAAAAGAAAAGAAAAAAAAATAAGAAAGAAAAATAAAATCCTTGTGAAAGGAAACAAAAAGAGTCAAATAATTGTGCTAAATAAGTATTGTGTTTTGTGTAACACTTGGGATTTTGAAAGAAGTTGATTGGAATTTTGTGTTTGAGTCTTTGTGAGTTGATCACTCCCTTAGGTTTAGGCAAGTTTTTGTTTCAATTACCTTTAGAAATTGCCCCTTGTTTGTTTACTCGATCACGCTACAACCTTGAAAGTCCTTGTGATTCTTGCCTTTGTATGTTCAATATGATTTTTGGACGGTTGCATAATTTAGTCTATTGTTTGCATGATTGTTGTGTGAGTGATAACTACCTCATTTTGTGTTTTTCATCTACCGATGATTGTTTTTGCTAGGTGTGATTCACTTTGGAACTTGTGTTGTTTTAGGATGTTTGACATGATTTTTGTATTTTGCATTTGTTTCGTGACTATGTTATCGTTGTAGTTTAGTGCTAAGTATTTATTTTGTGTGTACCGATTTTCATTTGAACCATTCATTTGTTTCTGTTTTTCAAAAACTGTTGATTTATCATTCTTTGGTTATTGCTTTTGTGTTTTTCAAGTTTGTTTGATTCTTGTTTGTGGACAAACAAGTTTAAGTTGGGGAGAGTTTGATAAGTGTAAAATGTAACTATTTTTGTATATAAGTTTTGTTGCACTTATCGATACTTTTTGTTAATATTGTTTGAATAAACGCCGTTTTGGGTATAAATATGCTAGTTAGTATATATTTGTGACTTTGATTCATTTATGTAACGATTTATAGTTTCCCATTCATTTTGTAGGTAATTAAGCATTGTTGGAGCAATGAGTAATAAAAGCTCCAGGATGTGCCATTTGAAGCAATAAAAGGGAGTTGAAGGAAATGCAAAAACTTCAGGAATTTCGCTTTGTGAGTCTGCCAGCGAACATTCGTTTGGCGAATGCCTGGCGAGTTCCCAGCGAAGGCTCCCAGAATTGGACAGGGGAGAAAAGGACCAAAGTTCACTTTGCGAACTGTGCAGCGAGCATTCGCTTTGCGAATAAATCGTTCACACTGCGAACTTCTGGAATTTTGCAGAGGCGGTTTAGCATTTCAGAGGCACTTAAGTGCCATTTTTTGAGGCTTGCTTTGCGAGTAAAATGTTCGCTTAGCGAACGTGACGGATTTTGTAATTCTATAAGTCCATTTTCAGTCATTTTTTAGGTATGTTTTGGGGTATTTGTTCCCAATTCATCAAACATTCATTCTTTGATAGTTTAGAGTTTAGGAAAGCATCAATGGAGGTTGCAACTCGACGATTGGGGGTGGATGATTCTTGGATCGTGATTGACACCGCGAGAGATTTTGATTCCTCTTCTCTATTCCCTTTGTAGTTTCCATTTGTTGTGAGTTTGTATGTAAGTTTACCTTGATTATATGTATATTCATTGCTCATGGTGTTGTATAAAACTCATTTTACAAATTAATGTTGATGAATGATTGCTTTATTTGGTTTTGAGTTGCGGTAGACATATCCTCTTTGAAGCCGGATTTAGGATGAACATCTATTAGGTTCTAGACTCTAGAGATAGATTTAGGCTTAATATTCACTTGAGTATCGATTCTAAATGCTTCCGTGTGGTCGAGTTGCATGAGACATCACCTCCGAGGAGATGCAGTTGTTCTCTCAACTTTGCGTTAGACGTAACCTTTGATGTGAGCGATATGTGATAATGTTGACGAGTAATTTAGGTTGCGTGCAACTGAGTAGTAAGTTTGAGTATTTGATAGGGTAGATGAAATGTAAACTCGAGAGTTCTCTACTCTCCAAAGAATGAATTCTTTTTATTTTCATAAGTTTTAATTCTCGCATTTAATTTAAACCCATTTTAAACCCAAACTCTTTAACATTTAAATTGTCGAACCACATTCTTTCCCTCGAACTGATCTCTGTGGACACAATAAATTCCCGGAAAAATACTTCTAAATCTTTTTGTTGCTTTCCGCTTTACCGCTTCAACAAACAACAACAACAACAAAAACAATCAACAAGTAATGTATTCACACAACAATCATCAATTCAAAAATGCCAACTTGTATACAATATGATAACACCTCGAATCTATATGCATGTGTTACCAACTCAACATTTGGTTCTCTCAAGAACTGGGTCCCCTCTTCTGAACCCATGAGCCCCTTTCTGAGCTCCAAGCCCCCCCTTTTGAGCTTGGGACAAGCCACTCGTCCCCCCTTCTGAACTAGCAAACATGCCTCTTTCAACGACATGACACGATGATGTATGGCATACAATGGTGCAACAACAATAACAACACAACAATGATTACAACCCCACACCTGACTATAAACAATCATGCATCTCAACGCATCAACAGTAATTCTACTCCGAACTACGTATCTCAACAATCATCAACAAATATTTACAACAATTCATATAAGTATATTTGCATTTCACACCATATATTCACACATCACTTACATATCCACACATCACTTAATCATGTTAAATCATTTTAACATCAATTCATCCTTAATTCATTCATTTGTAACAATTAACCATTTCATTCGTTATCGTTAACTATTACGTAACAAGTAAAACTATTAATTTTCATAAATTCTATCACCCATCTAGCTTCTTAATACATCACTATGGGATAGTCATACGGTTTATTTTTCCAACGCTTCAAACAGTACCTCATTTGGTACGAAACTAAAGTTATGGAGAAAACAATCGGATAAAATAAAAGGATTCACCTCAACAAATTTTCAAAATTCAACTAGCATCAATCAATTGATATCTAGGGGAAATAGATTAACATTAGTCCAAATTAAATTATGCCTTTCCAATTTTTCACGTTTTGGCTAAGAGCAATTGATTGATTTAGGGAATTAATCAATTGACGTGGTTTAATTTTTCAAAATTTTCTAATTTTTCACACGTGCAATCGATTGACATCATCCAAAATCCCCAAAATCCCAGTTTTCAACACGTTAACTTCATCTTCCTCATTCCCTAGCCCTCACACATCAAACCAATTCAAATTATAATATCTTAACATATCATATCATGAATTTTGCAGCATATAACAATCTCATAACAATCAAACATGTTATAACGCAAGAATTAAATTATGAATCATAATACAAACACCACGATTTCCAACTCTAGATCATGCGTAGGATAATTCCTGTCATGAACTTTCAATTGTCTAGAAGCATAAGCCACAACCTGACTATTTTACATCAACACACCACCTAGACCTATCTTCGAAGCATCACAATACACAACAAAGGATTCACTTGGACTTGGCAAAATCAAAACTGGAACAGATGTCAGCCTCTTCTTGATTTCTTGAAAACTCTCTTCACACTCAACTCCACACATAAGCTTGACATTTTCGAGTCAACATAGTAAAAGGAAATGCCAACTTTGAAAGGCCTTCTATAAATCTTTGGTAATAATTGGCCAAACCTAGAAAACTTATGATATCTATAACAGACTTCAGAGTCTCCCACTGCAACACTCATCTATCTTCGATGGATCTGCTACGACAACACCGCTAGATATCACATAACTAAGGAAACTCACTTATTTCAACCAGAACTTAAACTTAGATAACTTCTTTTCAAGATCTGCAAAACAACCTTCAAATGCTCTACATATTTTTCATTAGACTTAGAATATATCAAAATATCGCCGGTGAACACCACAACAAATTGATCTAGATACGAATGAAAATTTTTATTCATGTACTCCATGAACACTTCAGGCGCATTAGGCACACCAAAAGGAATTACAAAATACTCATAGTGACCAAATCTCGTTTTGAACGCAGTCTTCGAAATATCTTTCGGTTTTAGGAGAATCTGACGATAACCTGGCCACAAATCAATCTTACTGAATACGCAAGCACCAACTAATTGATCCCTTAAATCGTCAATTCTCGGAAGAGTAAACTTGTTCTTGATAGCAACTTTATTCGGTTGTCAATAATCAACACATAACCTCAGGCTACCATCTTTCTTCTTGACTAACAACATTGGTGTTCTCTACGATGAAACACTCGGTCGAACAAACTTTTTCTCAAATAGATCTTATATCTGCTTCTTCAACTCACCCATCTCTGAAGCAGACATCATATAAGGAGCCATCGACACATGACTAGTACCAGGTACTAAGTCTATGGTGAACTCAATCTCGCGCTCTGGCAGTAAATCACTGATGTCGTTTGGAAAAACTTCTAGAAACTCACACACAACAGATAGGTCTGTAATCTTTCTCTCACTTCCCTCTATCAAGGACGCATACACCATGAACACTTGATAACTCTCTATTAAGGAAATCCATACCTGCCTCGCAGTCATGAAACTCAACATGTACTCTCCTCGAATTCAAGAAACAACACAACCTCAAGTACACTTGCACTCATGCAATCACCAGCATTCTGAACCAACCCTCCACACCCTCCACACCTCAGAGAATTAGAATCTTCTTCCCTACTTGTTTAAATCCCGCTCCTACTAGAAAGCGGTTAGAAAAACAAACGAGTATCGATAGTGTTTCAAACACATGTCACATACCAGGGAACAGAGAAAATTATAACAACCTAGCCCGATGGACCGACCTGCTCTGATACAACTATTTATCACCCTAAACCCCGAAACTTATATAAAAATATTTATTCGATAATTTGAGGTGTCATTACCACAACCATCCGAAAGTTCATCAACACATTTGACATCAAACATCAGAAAAATCATTTCACAACAACTTCAAAATTAAATTCCATAAATAAAGTTTTAGACTTTAAATCACATAATTCAACATTAATTCAAAATATAGTAAAAACGCCCCATTCCCGATGTTACAAGATCAGAGCACTAAAACCACCAAATTGTAAAAAACGATAAAATAAATGAAGATGAGCTCCAAGTCCATCTTCCAATCTCACATCAGCTATTACTCTTATTCCTGAGTATCTGTACACATCGTACATCAACACATAAGCAAAACAATAAAGGGGGTAAGAATACACTCAAATATGTTAGCGGTACAAAAGATCAGGAAGGGTAGCCTAAATAACAATAACAATAATCATCAACAAGTAATTGAAGGGAAATTACGATCCAAAACACAGCAAAAATTAAAATTTTCCCTTTAGTGATCATTACGAATGAGCATGATCAGTGATAGAAATGGTTACCTCTTGCGGCGATAAAACCTTTGATGCTGAATCGAAGGAGTGATCACGAGCATTGAATGATGAACAATGCCTCTACTCAGTCCACACGAACAAATTCCTTTACTCTCAGTGCTAGCTACTATGATTGAAGGCTTTGAGTGAGAGAGAGAAGGAAAATACGGTTAGAGTTTCACAGACCAAATTTTCATCAAGTGTGAATGCTTCTGCATAAGGGTTCTATTTATAGAACCACTTGTGTGGGCTGCAAGGAAAAATCTAACTTAAGTGCACGAGCACCATATCTTATGGTGTACCGTATATCACTTAAGCGGGTGGTACCTTACCATATTTTGTATTCTACTTAAGTGCACTATACCTTATGGTGTTCTACATTCACTTAAGTGCACTGTACCTTATAGTGCTCCTTATTTACTCTACCTCTTATCAATCTGTCCTTATGTGTGTGACCCTATAGGTTTTCACAACGTTGGCAATTATATTAAATCACACATTTAACATAATAAATAGTGAGTGGTATCTAGCAACACATCACTGCTACCCAAGTGGCGAAAATTTCATGTGATATGACAAAACCTTTTGTAATAATACTTGTGATTACAATTACCCTTTTTCCCTTATGTATATATTAAACACAAGGCATATACCATGTCATCCTTGTCCAGTTCAATATTGGGCCCTTAGACATTTATCCTGTTACGCAGGATGGGAAAATCCCATCTAGGTCACTCATGTCCCTCAACATGCTTTGTGGAGTACCCGTCAATTGTCTTTATGGTCATCCAATTACAGACAATGTTTGATCATCAATAAAGTACCCGACTCTACATCTAGGGTCCATAGTAGTTTCAGGTTGAAGGGTGGTATACACCACTATCACCATGAGAGTAACTTATGGAACTTTGCATAACATTCTATGTAGTACTCTCATAGCAGGTCAATCCAGTATAAATATTACTCCTCATATTCATACATATGTTAAGACTTGATAACTCATTATCCATGATCCATGATATGTGAACATCAGTCTATCTACATAATAGTCTTAATGCTTTAAGGTTATCCCACTTCACAGTAAAGCTCTACTACGGATACTTTAAGAATAAAGTCCTTATGCTTAATGGGATCTCATGATTAATTCACATTTAATATTTCATTAAACGAACTATCTATTCTATGAACTTTATTATTTTGGAAAAACAAGCATAATAAAGAATTTCCTTTTATTATTAATAAATAATTCGACACAAGTACCAAAAGTATTGGCCTCTAGAGCTTACACCAACAATACTGTATTCACACAACAATCATCAATTCACAAATTCCAACTTGTATGAAATATGGTAACACCTAGAATCTATATGCATGTGGTACCAACTCAACATTTGGTTCTCTCAGGAACCAAGCCCCCCTTCTGAACCCATGAGCCCCCCATTTGAGCTCCAAGCCCTCATTCTGAGCTAGAGACAAACCACTAGTCCCCCTTCTGAACTAGCAAGCACGCCTCTTTCAACGACACGACACAATGATGCTACAAAAATAACATAACACTTATTACAAACCCACATCTTACTGTTACCAATCATGCATCTCAACGCATCAACAGTAGCTCTCCCTCCGAATTATGCATCTCAACAATCTTCAGCAAGTATTTACAATAATTCACATAATTATACTTGCACTTCTCACCATATATTCACACATTGAATAAAAATCCACACAACACTCAATAATGTTAAATCATTTTAACATCAATTCATCCTTAATTCATTCGTTTACAACAATTAATCCTTTCGTTCGATATCGTTAACTGTTAGTAAAACTATTAATTTCCAAAAATTCCAGCACCTATACAACCTCTTAATACATCACTATGGGATAGTCATACGCGTTAGCTTTCCAACGCTTCAAACCGCATCTCATTTGGATTTATGGAACTAAAGTTATGGCAAAACAATCAAATAAAATGATAGGATTATCCTCAAGAATTTCAAAATTTAACTAGCATCAATCGATTGATATTAGTCCTCATTACATTCTGCATTTCCAATTTTTCACATTTTGGCTAAGATAAGTTGACTGATTCAGGGAATTAATCAATTGACATGGTTTAATTTTTTAGATTTTTCTAATTTTTCACGCGTGCAATCGATTGGCACAAGATGTCAATCGATTGACAACAGCCAAAATCCCAAAATCCCAATTTTTTACACGTTAACGTCATCTTCCTTATTCCTTAACCCTCATACATCAAATCAATTCTTATTATAACATTGAAACACATCATATCATGAATTTAGCTACATATAACAATCTCATAACAATCAAACATGTTACAACGCACTGATTAAATTACGAATCATAACAATTGGACACAAAATTTGCACAATTTTCATCAAGAACACATGAAAAATGGTAAAATCAAAAGAAAAACCTAGAGGAGGGTGAGGTTCCCTCTCTATCCTTCATATAATATACACCCATAGAAGAGTAATATCCTCCCTTACCTTGGATATCCAGCAAAGCAAGCCCTAAGCTCCTCAACAATGGAGTTTTCTTCCTAAGCCCTAGGTTGCCTCTCTTTCCTCTTTTCTCTTATTCTTCAAAATAGCACGTACTATAAAAAGATCTAGCCCTCACTTTTTCTATTTAAACCAAAACCTAATTCCCTAATTATGTTATTTCTTTTATTACCCTCAACTTACTCTCATGTTCCCTATTTTTCCCTTACTCTTTTTACTAACTTCTAATTTCTTTTATTTTTAATTATTTAATTCTAATAATTTAATTATCCACCAAATTCTATTATTTCTTTTATTTGTCTACAACCACCTTATTTTTAATTATTCCACTCAACTTAAATTAATTAAAATAAATCTAAGTAATTTTTACCATTCCCTTAACTATCTCCAAAACACATATTCTTCAATTATCCAAATAAAAGCACATAAATCACTTAATGATTAAAATAAAATGCAACTAAATTCAATTAAATGAATTAATTGAATTTGGGGTGTTACACCAACCATAATCTTTCAAACCTCTTAGGTTTACATATGACCCTGTTAGAACCAGGGTTGAGGTGGTTATCATATGCTTTAAGAAGAATGAGAGTGTGGTCAGAGTTATGTCTAGGAAGGTGGTTCACTTGGTGAATAGGGTAGATATCAATCCAACCATTTATAGCTAGGAACCTATCATATCTAGAAGAGATAAATTGATTCCCTTCTTGTTTATTGCACCATGTTTCCATATTGTTGGTAAATCCTAGATCGTTTAAAAGACAATCAGACAAAGTATTATTAATAGTGTTAGTGAGGTTTGGATCCAAGGGATTGCCTCCTCTCTTTTCCTGCACATTAGTGATCAAGTTAAGGTCACTAAATAAAATCCAGTTAGTAAAATCATATCTTTGAGCTAGGTTCGAAATAAGAGAATAAGTAAGAGTCTTTTGATTGTTTTTAGAATAACCATATATGTTTGTTCCCCTCCACTTAATATAAGTGATAATAGAATTATGCAGATATTGAGTCAAGGCATAAAAATCAATGTAATTGTTATTAGAATCAATGATAGTAAGGTTTACAACTTTTCTCCATAGCAGAGAAATACCCCCAACTTCCCCCATTATCAATATTATTACTAATACAATGCATATTGGTGAGATTTTCAATATTAGAAAGAATATCATAGATTTTATCATTGGCAGGTTTTTTAGTTTCACACAGAAAAAAATCAGGAGAATATGAGATAATTAGCCTTTTTTAGAGTTCTGAGAGTTTGGGGGTTTCCTAACCCCCTGTAATTCCAAGACAAAATCTTCATGGTTCAATGCTCGCCTTTTCAATGAGGTTTTCCACTTGTGGTATTAGGTTATATGTGGTGATAGCTTGATTAGAAGTCAAATTTTCCTCCACTTCCTCTTTGTTATATTCATCTGTAGTCCTTCTTCTTTTGCAAACTAAGCAAGCACCATTACCACGTGAGTCCTTGCTAATGAGTTTGCTCTCAACCTGTGTGCCTTCCAAAGATAGAGTGCCTAGTTGTTGCATTAGGGATCCGAGGATGGGGCTGAATATGCTGATGTTGGGCATCTTAGAGGGATTACTACTAAATAATTTTTCCTTTTGATTTATTTGTTTCCTACCCTGTTGAGTGATAACACTGAAATACATAGTTGTTTTAGACTTGATTTGTGTGCGTGTTTTATCTATTTTATGTCTGTTTTATGCTTTTGTATGGTGTTATGCCGGTATTTTTCATGTATTGCAGATTTGTGATGAGTCAAGGTCAATGTAAGAGAATAAGGCCAAAATTGAGCAAAAGTGGAGGAACAACCCAAGAAAGACAAGGGAAAACCTATAAAAGATGCAACCTAGGCACATGGCATTCTCCATGGCTTGGTGGCGTTTGCCATGGGCCTGATGACCAAGTCCTCCTACTTTCTAGGAGGTGGCGTTCGCCATGCCCTGTGGCATTCGCCACGACGCAGAAATATAGTAACTGCTCAGTAAAACTTCCTTGATTCACCCATTGATCTTCTCAACTCCCCTGCCCAGGATTTCAAATTCGGTTTCAAGGCATTTCACTATATATAGCCTAGGTTTTGTAAAATTTAGGCATCCAAGTTTCCTAGTTTTTGTTTAGGCATATACTCTATTGTAAAACACATAAATCATTCACATTGAGGGATTAATGCACTGTTTTGAATGCTGAATTATTTGTACTGCTTGGATCATTGAAGCTAATCTTGCCGACATTGTTATTCAAGAAGCTTTCCATTACTCAAGTATTCCACATTTATTTTCCTCACTATTTCAATTCCCGTAAGTCTTTAAACGTTTTTATTATTAGTTATTAATTGTATGTTTGAAATTGTGCTCGTATGCTTGTGTTGCTGAATCTAAGTATAACTCACTTATATATCATTTGTATCATGTTTATGAGTTTTATGCCTAATTTTAGTAACATGAGTCGTATGCACGCTATGTCTGGTTAAGTCCTTTTGAGTATGGTATGTGAGGACCGTCGTTCCGACGGGACTCAATAAATCAAATTGGCGTAACTTTTGAATGAAATTATTTTTCTGGTTTTGGTTTTTAGTTTTGATGTTTAAAAGGTTTTGTGCGACATCGAAAACATTAAGGTTTCGATTCAATAGCATGACAGTGTGAGACTCGTGCAAGATAGTAAAAACTGGATGTTAACTTCTAAAAACAGCGACAACGCTTTAGGATTAATTAGGACTTGTTGGTTTTCAAAAAGTATTCCGCGACTTAAATGGGTGAGCGATAACAAAAAATTTGTGGTTTCAAAATATAACATGATTCAATGCACAACAATGTGAGACTAATGTTTTTAAACTAATATTTTCTGCCAAAACGTATTTTTAAACATAAACAACGCCAAGGATTTATCGAGTCCCTGAGGTACACTGGAAACCACATTTCGATCTCCCTTATTTGATATATTTCTTAAGATTCATTTTAGTTTTAATTTTAGTTTTAATTTCCCCCTATTCGAAAGATTCATAGCCTTGGATTTACATAGTATCAGTAGATAACGATAAGGTTAACTATTGGTCCCCGTGGGTTTGATATCTTTTAAAACTACGATTAATTCCGTGCACTTGCGGATCAACACCCATCAAGTTTTTGGCGCCATTCTCGGGGACCAATTTAGTTAATATTGTAACTCTGTTGTTGCGTAGTATAGGCAACTATTTCCCTTTTTATTTATTAGTTGTATGCCAATCACTCACTCACAAGGAGAAGAGTTGGAGTAATCGATCGACGAAATCGAGCGTTTTGTAATCCTCAGATGCTGAATCAAAGAATATCGCTTAAAATATAACATCCCAGATCCTAATATCCCAGAACTAGATATGACTGAAAATTAAAACCATCCTCTCAAGGAATATGTTGCTCCATCTTAAGAGGAGCCACACTCGAGCATTGAACCCCCGCCATCGAGGCTAATAATTTCGAGTTGAAACCCGCTCTGTTGTAGATCGTGCAACATAACATGTTCTCTTGTAGCCCTACAGAAGACTCGAACTGTCATCTGTCACTGTTTTTCCAATACGCAGACACATTGAAAGCTAATGGTGTTAATCCAAAAGCCATACGACTACGTCTTTTTTTCTTTTTCTTTGAGAGATAGGGCTAGAGCTTGGCTCCAGTCTCTACCATCCAACTCCATCACCATATGGAACAAATTGAATAAAGCCTTCTTAGCACGATATTTCCCACCTTGCAAAACAACTATTTTAAGAAGCCAAATCAATGGATTTAAATAGAAAGATGGATAATCTCTTTTCGAAGCATGGGAAAGATACAAGGATATGATGAGTCTCTATCCACATCATGTACTTGAACAATGGATGATTATCTATACCTTCTACAATGGTCTCCTATACAACACCAAATTAACCTTAGACGCTGCATATGGCAGTGCCCTAATGGATAAACTCTACCAAGACGCCTGTCAACTCATAGAAAATATGGCGCAGAATCACTACCAATAGGGAGGTGAGCGAACTCCTGTAGAGAAATCCCATACGAGAGGTGGTATGTATGAAGTTAATGGTATTGACCACGTCAATGCTAAAGTAGACGCCCTTACTAAATAGATTGAGAGTTTGACCATAAATCCAACAGCTACCGTAGCTGTTGTGACACCTAACTGCAAGCTATATGGAGCCCTTAGGCACAACACTCCCAAATGTCACTTATTGGCTGGGATTTCATCCGACCAATTGAATTATACCCAAGGGAACCCATACTTCAATAAATACAATCCTGGTTGGATTAGTCACCCCAACCTTTCTTATAAGAACAAGAATACGTTGTTTCCTCCAAGCCCAACATCTGTTACTCCTCCTGGTTTTAAAAAGCTGCACCAACTGCTCCTCAAGAAACCTAAAACGTCTAATTTTGAAATAATGATGGATACTTTTGTCGCTTCTCAGACTCAACAAAACAAGGAGTTTATGAACCAAAACATTCACACCAACGAACTGGTAAAACAACTGACAACTAAGGTAGACGCTTTGGCCACACATAAAAAAAAGTTAGAGACACAAATATCCTAAGTGGCACAGCAACAAGCATCTACTACTGCTCTAGCTGGCGTCTTTTCTGGCCAACCACAACTAAACCCAAAGGGCCACGCCAATGCTATAACACTGCAAAGTGGGACAAAATTGGAAGGCCCAGTCGATCCACGAATGAATGACTAGACATTTGGTAAGAGAACTGAGGAAATAGACAAGGAACCAGGGAGAATGATTGAAAATAGCCTTGTAGCAGAACCAAGGAAGACAAATAGGCCAGATCCTAAGGATAAGGAGGAACAAGAAAAAGAAAAACCTTATGTCCCTCCACCTCCATATAAACCACCTATTTCATACCCTCAAAGACTAGCTAAGTCTAAAACAGAGGGTGAGTTCAAGAAGTTTTTAGAACTTCTAAAGCAACTTCACATAACAATCCCATTCTCTAAAGCAATTACCAAAATGCACTTCTACGCCAAGTTCCTTAAAGAAATCCTATCAAACAAGAGGAAACATGATGACTATAGTACTGTAGCACTGACTAAAGAGTTTAGTGTGATCCTACAAAACAAAATGCTTAATTAGTGCGTTTTAATGCACATTCTCTTATGTTTGTACTTAGGCATTCCTACAGTTTATTTGAGTGTATTTATGATTTTAATGTGTTTTCATATTTAAGTTTGTTTTTACCTTTATTTTATTTTCGTAGCTTATTTTTCAGCATTAACACTTATTTGATACCTTTCACTGTGCAGGTCATAACTTGGGCTACGGGATACCGCTCTGCACGTTCTACAAATCGACGGAAAGATAAGAAAGAGAGCTACAACTTTCGTGTTTTATGCTGAAGCTGATTCGGAGTGAAAGATAGTCAAATAAGTCATTGAAGCCAGAACCCAGATTCTGAGTTTAGAAAATAATTTGTTTTGGGTTGTTTTATGGGCCTGGTTTATGTTTCCGAGCCAGTTGAGTTAGTGGTGAAAAACCTTATTTTGTTTATAAGGTTTTCAGCCGTACAACCATTACCAACCTTTTTACTATTCACAAATTTTACCTTTGCGTTTAACGATTGTAATGGAGAACTAAACTCCTTGGGTTGATCTACTGTAGTCGCGCCTCCATCATACTTTGAGGTTCTTATGTTTCTCAATTAAATTTATTTTCCTTTCAATTCTTCTCTTTGATTTGTTGTTTGCTTAATTTAACTTTTTTTAGAGTTGATTGATTTATTTCGATGGTTGTATGTTCCTATAACTTTTACTCGCTGTTTACGTCGCTTTGTCGTTAAATCGCGTTTCTATATCGTGTTTGCTTAATTCGCGATTGTGTTTATCCGTTTGCTTAATTCAGAAATTAGGAATATATATCTTGCAGTATCCATTGCGCTTGTTGATTAACATTGTAATCAAAAAGGGAATAAAGTCCGCTTAGGGATTGAGAATTATTCGGATCAATGATAAGTAGGAGACCGATACGGTAAACCAGCTTATGTCATAATCACTTTTTTATAATCACTTTTTTATTATCACTTATTTCCTCCTATTTTCTAAAAAGAAAACAAACCCCCCAATCATTTTTCAATTGGTTAAATTCTCAACAAGAATCCTTGCGATACGACATTCGAGTGTCGCTTCTCGTTACTACTTTTTAAAAAATACTCGTTTTTTATCCGCGCGGGACAGCGGATCAAATTGGCGCCTTTGCTGGGGATTCTTGTCATTTTTAACCGTTATTTGAGTCATAGGTGTCGATTAGTGTGTTTTGAACTTTCGTTTTGCTGTTTTTCCGTTTTCGCGTCCGGACGCCCCGTCTCGCGTCCGATCTAGTTAAAAAATTCGGTTTTTAGGAAAATCGTCTCAGATTAGTCTGATTCTTTTTTGATTCATTAGAAAAAAATCCGGGATCAAAAACCTCTATTTAAAGAATAAATAGTGGACGTCGCCCTAAAAATCTGAAATTCATCATTTTTCTATTTTTTATGAATTTTGTATTGTTTTCATAGTTTCAGAAAAATCTGAAAAAATTCTCAAAAATTTTAATTGACTTAATTAGATTAGATTTCATGTTTTTGTATTTTTAAAATTTTATTTTAATAATTTTGTTTAGTGTTTCCCATCTATTTTGTTGTTTAGGAACATTGTCGGTATTTTCTTATAGTTGTTACTGCATTGCTTGTTTGATTTTGATCTTAATCTTGATCTTGTGTTTTCTCATTCTTTGGGTGATTCTTATTTTGAGTTTATCATGGCTGATCAAAGAACTCTGAGAGAAGTGGTTGCACTTGTGAATTATAATGCTTTATGTATGGAATATCCTGATGTTGTTGTACCTTTTGAATTCAAATATGGTTTAATACACTTGTTGCCAAGGTTTAATGGTCTTGCAGGTGAGGATCAACATAAGCATATAAAGGAATTAGAAGTTGTGTGCTCTGTACCTTCCGAACCTTCACTAGAGGACCTTGTCAACCAATTGGCTACAAATAATATCAAGTTTCAACAACAAATAGATTCTAATTTTTCAGACTTTGGAAATACAGATTGGACAACTTGCCACTTCAATGAATACCATGCAGCAAGCTCAAGGATCAAACCAACAACCCTTGGAAGAGCATTCTGTTTTTCAAATAGAGTTGTCTTCTGGAACTGTTGATTATACTTGTACCGATTTGTTTGCAGCTGATTTTCCATCATTGTCTGATTTTGATGATGTTTACTCTTGTGATGTATGTACTAACACTAATGTTTGTTCTGTTTGTGCCAAAATAAATGATGTCCTGCAGGTTGATGTTTTTCATATGGATGAGGCTATAAATGAAGTGGCTTGTGCGGCTGAGGCTCTTAACATCCCTGCTACCCCGACCATTCCGTCCATTGAACAACCTCCTTCTTTAGATCTCAAACCACTCCCGGAAAATCTTAAATATGCCTACTTAGAGAGAAATGAAAAGCTTCCTATTATTATTTCGTCTAACCTTGATTTCGATCAAGAAAGTAAGCTTTTGAAGGTCTTAAAGAGTCATAAAAAGGCGATTGGGTGGACCTTGGCAGACATTCCCGGTATTAGCCCTTCCATGTGCATGCATCGGATTTTGCTTGAAGAAGGAGAAAAAGCGGTGAGGCAGCCCCTAAGTTGGTATAACTTAGTGAGTTTGGATGCTATTAAAAATAAGATCTACATTGCACCAGAGGACAATGAGAAGGCCACTTTCACTTGTTCGTTCGACACTTTTACCTATAGAAGAAGGTTCTTTGATCTTGGAATAAAAGGCAAAGGAAATAATAAAAATTTCAAGGTCGATGGATGCTATCTAAAAATCCTCTCCACTTTGGAAGAGGAGACTGTAGGAAATCTCTCTTTGGGAAAGGATGCTTATGCGATCACCTATCCACCTTGAATACTCGGGTGTGTTCTTTCCTTTCTCTCACTTTTATTTAATAGTTATGTCCTCTCATTGAGGACAATGCATGTTTTAAGTGTGGGGGAGGGAACCATTTATTTGTTTTTCTTTCTTTATTTTCTTTATTTAAAAAAAAATAGCATGCTTTTTTCTTTGGTTTTTGAGTTACAAGTATGGGTTTTGTTCTTAGCTCTCTTGACTAAAGAATTGTGATGTGATGTGATTGATTCCTTTTGTGCATTCTTAATGTGGTATGTGGGACTAAACTCTGAATTGTACATCATTTGTGGTAGATCATTAAACCTTGTGAGAATTTGAGCCTAATAATGGATAATGCATAAAAACATCCATTCCTTTTTCTTTCTTGTGTGTTTCACTCATGTTTGTTAGTCTCTAGAATTTGAATTGACTCTGTTGAAGCTTTTTGTTTACTTGTGCACATTGATATGATAAAGGCAACTTGTTTTTGTTTTATTTTTAGCCACTTAGCCCAAAAGCCAACCCTGAAAAATATTATCCCTTGTTGGAAACCCCTTTGAGTCTGTTTATCCTTTTTTTGTTTAAAACTCATTACAAGTCGAAAGCGAAAAACAAAATTATCACCCTAATCAAAGGGTCGAAAGAGTCTTGTATGGAATTTTGTGGGGTTGAACAATACAGTTGTGATGATTCAAAGGTTGGCAGAGAAAAAAATATACAGAAAGAGAAAAAAAAAGAAAGAGAAAAGAAAGAAGGATGTCAATACATTTTCCTTCTGAAAAAGAAAATTAAATAAATAAATAAATAAATTAAAAGAGGAAAATATGGGAAAGTTGCTGTTTGAAGGTTATTAAAGTGTTTTTTAGTTCAACTCCCTAATTCTCCTTCAATTTTCTTTTGACCCTTTGAGTTTTAGCCTAGTACCCCTTAGGATTTATCCTACCCTTACCTTAGTCACGTTACAACCTGAATAAAAGTCCTTTTAATCTTTGTGTGCATGTATTTCAAGTGTGGATTTAGAGTCTTTTCAAGCTTATAGTAGTATTAACTTTCATGTTGTGCTTTGAGTGTAAACAATTAGTCTAAACACTTAAGAGTTGAGTGAATTATATCTTGTGAGGATCCTGCTACTTTTGATGTACTCTTTGGTAAGCTGTTTTCGTATTTGTTTTGAATGTCACAAAAAAGTTGCTCACTAACACCATATTCTTAAAACTTAGACTTAGGACTCTACTTGTACCTTGTATATTGAATACCTTTGGAAATGCATGCTCTGTTTTGTTTTGTTTTAATTTTTTTTTGAAGTTATCATTTTGCTCGTAGTGCAAAAGTTCAAGTGTGGGGGATTTTGATCAGTGCGTTTTAATGCACATTCTCGTATGTTTGTACTTAGGCATTCCTACAGTTTATTTGAGTATTTTTACTATTTTAATGTGTTTTTATATTTAAGTTTGTTTTTACCTTTATTTTATTTTCGCAACTTATTTTTCAGCATTAACACTTATTTGATACTTTTCACTGCGCAGGTCATAACTTGGGCTACGGGATGCCGTTCTGCGCGTTCTACCAATCGACGGAAAGCTAAGAAAGAGAGCTACAACTTTTGTATCTTACGCAGAAGCTGATTCAGAGTGCAAGATGGTCAAATAAGTCATTGAAGTCAGAACCCGAATTCTGAGTTTAGAAAATAATTTGTTTCGGGTTGTTTTATGGGCCTGGTTTATGTTTCCGACCCAGTTGAGTTAGTGGTGAAAAACCTTATTTTGTTTATAAGGTTTTCAGCCATACATCCATTACCAACCTTTTTACTATTCACGTATTTTACCTTTGCGTTTAACGATTGTAATTGAGAACTAAACTCCTTGGGTTGATCTACTGTAGTCGCGCCTCCATCATACTTTGAGGTTCTTATGTTTCTCAATTAAATTTATTTTCCTTTCAATTCTTCTCTTTGATTTGTTGTTTGCTTAATTTAACTTTTCTTAGAGTTGATTGATTTATTTTGATGATTGTATGTTCCTATAACTTTTACTCGCTGTTTACGTCGCTTTGTCGTTAAATCGCATTTATATATCGTGTTTGCTTAATTCGCGATTGTGTTTATCCGTTTGCTTAATTCGGAAGTTAGGAATATATATCTTGCAGTATCCATTACGCTTGTTGATTGATATTATAATCGAAAAGGGAATAAAGTCCGCTTAGGGATTGAGAATTATTCGGATCAATGATAAGTAGGAGACCGCTACGGTAGATCAGCTTATGTCATAATCACTTTTTTATAATCACTTATTTCCTCCTATTTTCTAAAACGAAAATAAACCCCCCCAATCGTTTTTTAATTGGTTAAATTCTCAACAAGAATCCTTGCGATATGACATCCGAGTGTCGCTTCCCGTTACTACACTTTTATAAAACTCGTTTTTGATCCATGCGCGACAGCGGATCAATGCCTTCAAAACCGAAAGATCCAGGAAGTTTCTCCATTCCCTGCGTTATGGGAAAATTTGTTATCGACAAAAAAATATGTGATCTAGGAGCTAGTGTGAGCTTAATGCCCCTCTCAATTAGTAAGAAAACTAAATCTAGGAAGCATAAAGCCAATGAAAATGTCCCTTCAGTTGGCCGATCGCTCAATTAAATACCACGTAGGCATCCTGGAAAATGTTCCAGTAAGAATTGGTCAACTATACATTCTTATAGATATTGTAGTGAGGGATATTCAGGAAGACTCAAACAATACCTTTCATAGTTGAACAATACCTTTCATTGACCAAATGCTGGAGCACCTAGCTAGGCACTCTCACTCCTGCTACCTAGATAGGTATTCAGGATTCTTTCGAATCCCAATTCATCATGAAGACCAAGAAAAAACTACTTTCACATGTCCCTATAACATGTCCCCTTACCGACGAATGCAATTTGAACTATGCAACGCTCCCGTTACTTTCCAAAGATGCATGATGGAAATATTTGCAGATTTTCTAAACAGCATCAAGAAAGTATTTATGGATGATTTCTCAATGCATTTCACTATATATAGCCTAGGTTTTGTGAAATTTAGGCATCCAAGTTTCCTAGTTTTTGTTTAGGCATATACTCTACTGTAAAATGCACTAATAGTTCACATTGAGGGATTAGTGCATTGTTTCGAATGCTGAATTATTTGTACTACTTGGATCATTGAAGTTAATCTTGCCGCCATTGTTATTCAAGAAGTTTTCCTTTACTCAAATCTTCCGCGCTTATTTTCTGCACTATTTCAATTCCCGTAAGTCTTTCTACGTTTTCATTATTAGTCAGTAATTGTATGTTTGAAATTGTGCTTGTATGCTTGTGTTGTTGAATCTAAGTGTAACTCACTTATGTATCATCTCTATCATGTTTATGAGTTTTATGCCTAATTTTAGTAACATGAGTCATACGCACGCTATGTCTGTTTAAATCCTTTTGAGTCCGGTATATGAGGATCGTCGTTCTGACGGGATTCAATAAATCGAATTAGTGTAACTTTTGAATGAAATTATTTTTCTGGTTCCGGAATTTAGCTCTGAAGTTTAAAATTTTTTGCACGACAGCGAACACATTAAGGTTTTGAGTCAGTAGCGCAAAAATGTGAGACTCGTGCCATATAGTAAAAACTGGATGTTAACTTCTAAAAACAACAACAACATTTTAGGATTAATTAGGACTTGTTGGTTTTCAAAAAGTATTTTGCGACTTAAATTGGTGAACGACATCAAAACATTTGTGGTTTCAAAATATAACACGGGTCAATAGCACGACAGTGTGAGACTAATGTTTTTAAACTAATATTTTCTGCCGAAACGTATTTTTAAACTTAACCAATGCCAATGATTTATCGAGTCCCCGAGGTACATTGGAAACCACATTCCGGTCTCCCTTATTTGATATATTTCTTAAGATTCATTTTTGTTTTAATTTCTCCCTATTCGAAAGATTCATAGCCTTAGATTTACATAGTATCAGTAGATAACGATAAGGTTGACTATTGGTCCTTGTGGGTTCGATATCTTTTAAAACTACAATTGATTTCGTACACTTGAGAATTAGTACCCATCATTGAGTGACCCTCATCCAAGGCCCAAAAGGGTTGATTCCTTTGACTCCATGGTTGGGGGAAATAGGATTCTTGCAATGGTCTTCATTGTGTCCCATAATTCCACAAATAAAGCAACAGGTATGTAGTTTTTTATACCTAAAATCAATCGATGTCACCCTACTAGCTTTATTTCCAATATACATTCCTGGTTTGATGAGGCTTAGTATACTTATCTTGGCCTTCACTTTCACTATCATAAATCTATCTAGCATATCATAGATAGATTCTTCAATAGCTTCCTCAATTTCTCCCACGTCTTCATTCCCATTTGACAAGTTTTCCCATTAATTGGGAGTCCTTATAGTTGCTCTCTGATGGGAGTTTTGGTGAATTCCATATCTGAAATTGGGACAATTCCATTCTATTCTTAGAGAATGAGCCAAGAGTTTCTAAATATTCAAGGACTTTCTTTTAGAATTCTAGCTATGTCATCCAAGTTATCCATTGCTATTTTAAAAATAGTAGGCATGATTTCCATGATTGTTAGGTTTTGGGGATTGCACCATATGCTGGCTAGTGAAGATTGGATAGATCTCTATGCATAGGTTTGTTTGTGATTATTTTCCCCAAGATAATACTCTGGTTGGGTTCTCGAGAATCTTGAATTTTTAATTCTTCAAAGACGTTCAATTTCCTCTTCTTCAGAGATATCATCATTCATAATATGCAGGTTCTCGGCAGTGTTGGTATTGATAGGAATGTTGATGATATTCATGGTGTTAGGTTTTCTGATGCTTTTTTTTGTGATCTGTAAGTTCGTAGTGTGATCAGATTGAGAGTTGTTAGGGTTTTATTCTTAACTCCTGCCAATGAGTTCAGTAGGGTTGGTAAGGATGTTGTTCATACTTCTAGGGTTCGTGTTTATGGCTTTCTGGTTGTTTTCCATTGGAGAAGACAAGAAGAGAAAAGAAGACCTGAAAAAAGGACGAAAGCTATGTACGCTAGACTGGGAAAAATACAGCAAGGGACAAAACACTTCATAAATAGGGAACTCACATAAGGTTGAGAAGATTAAGAGGAAAATCTGAAAGAAATGAAAGAAGAAAGGAAGACGCAGAAGGCACTACCAAAGCACTGGCCAGAGATTATAGCGCGAGTTTTTGCGTGGTTGCGAAGCACTATCGCTTTGGGTTACTACAGTTCGATTCATTTTTTATCCTATTGAGCTGATTAAGGAAGGGAAATAGATGTCTCCAATTAACCCTGCTTGCAAACTGTGGTTAAACAGTTAAAACTGTTGGTTTACAGATGCTATCAAAATATGAGGGTTTGTCTTTAGGGTTATTTGCTTAAAAACAATGTCTAGACTATGGGCTAGGTTTCTGGTAAGGTGTTAGGTTTGATGCTTTTGATGGATATATGAAGGTACTGGATTTTGGTTTTTTGGTTAGTATGCTCGCTAAGATTTTTGCAATTTTATGCCTACGTATTCCCGAAACAGGGAAATCAGAGTGATCGTAGTTCCTCCTATTCTATGGGAGGAAAAAGGTTGTTTTGGTGTCTTATTCAAAGCCCAAGACATGAATCTAAAGGTGATTTGTATCTTGTTCAAAGCCCAAGATGTGAAGCTAAAGGGTTTTGGATGAGAGAGAATTTGTCATCTCTAAAGAGGAGTTGTTGATGTTTGTATGCTGTGAGCAAGGCACAGATTTGATGCCAAAAGGTTAATTGACTTAACCAAGGTTTTCTTTATACAAAGCCTAAGAGGAGGCGATTGACCCAACAAGAGAGTGCTAACAAGTGACTGACTCAACAAGAGAGTGATTTTATGTGTCTTGTACGAAGCCCAAGACGGAGGCTAAAAGGTTTTGACTCAACAAGAGAGTCTTTTATCTGTCTTATATGAAGCCTAAGACGGAGGCTAAAAAGATTTGACTCAACAAGAGAGTGATTTAGTGTCTCGTTCAAAGCCCGAGATGGAGGCTAAAGGGGAAGTGACTCAACAAGAGAGTCTTTTATATACTCAACAAGAGAGTGTTTTGCTGTCTCGTACGAAGCCCGAGATAGAGGCTAAAAGGGAATTGACTCAACAAGAGAGTCTTTTATACTCAACAAGAGAGTAATTTTATCTGTCTTATATGAAGCCTAAGACGGAGGCTAAAAAGGGATTTGACTCAACAAGAGAGTCTTTTATACCCAACAAGAGAGTGTTTTTTTTGTATGTGTCTTGTACGAAGCCCAAGACGGAGGCTAAAGGGGAGACTGACTCAACAAGAGAGTCTGAAAAGGTTAACTCCGCTGGGGAGAGTCATTGTACAAAGCCCAAGAGGAGGCTACCTTACCGCCGTGGATTCTGGAGATCCTGAAGCGAGTCCAAGTATAGGGAACTCTCATGAGAGAGACTGGGCTTCTGCCTATGTTTGAAGGGAACTTGAGAATGTCTTTGAGACTCAAGGGTCTTAGACTGTCCAAGTCTAGAGTTTTATCTTTTGTATAATGCCCAAGAGGAGGCACGGGTATTAAGAGATGGGTATCAACCCCACAACGGCCGGAGTTTTGATGCTGGAAAGACTGCTCTAGCAAAGGATGACTAAGTTCTGTCTTATACCTTTAAGTGGTCGTTAGGGTCTTTGTATTAAGCCCAAGAGAAGGCATGAGAACTTCTAAGAAGCAGAAGGGTCCTTGTACAATGCCCAAGAGGAGGCGGGGATGCTTTTAGGAAGCCTGTGGGTCCCCAAACCAAGAGAAGTTCAAGACATACTATTCACAGAGAATAGATCAAGCCAGGAAAGTTCTTGAATTTGGAAGAAACTCAAGAGATGCTATTCACGGAGAATAGATCAACTCTGGGGAGTAGAGTTTCTTCGACGATTTCTAAGAGTGACAGTCTGAGAAAAGGTTCACCGAGAATACTGCCTTTCTCTTTGTTCCATATTGTTTAACCCCAAGAGAAGGGAAATCTGTATCTGGAATCCTACGGGGGATCTAGTTTTGTTTGTATTTAAGAGTGACCAACAAGGCTTTACCTAGTGCTAGACGTAGTTTCTGGGGAAAACTCTAAATAGCTATACTAGTATTACACAGTTGATATTTGACGAGTATATAAAAAGGATGTGAAAGAAGACTTACAGTGAAGCAGCCCCACAATACAGTTATATACATATGAAAGCGGATAAACACTGACCCATTGTAGAGCTTTCATGCTGTTTTGTTAGTTGTTCAACAAAGAAAGATTTGATAACTATATTATATTCAAAATCAAAGGAGAAAGTGCTTTGAAATGTTTGTTGGGGCTTACAGCTTAAGGAGAGGCCCAAGTTTTAACGATGATCGCACCACTGTTTTGAAAACTGTACAGAGGGACTTATACAATATGTGAGGCCCACAAAGTTTTTATGTACAAGGGGGTTGGGTCTTACACTCTATTAGAGGCCCAAAGTGTTTTTGTACCAGTGATGGGGCTTACAGCTCAAGGAGAGGCCCAGGGTTTTGTTTTAAAAGGCGACGATCGCGCCGTGATTTTGAAAATACAACAAAACTTATACAACATCTGAGGCCCAAAAAATGGTTTGTATTTACAAAGGATTGGGTCTTACACTCTACTAAGAGGCCCAAGTGTTTTGAAAATGATTTATGAGGGTTGAAATCAAAGAAACCCTAATTTTGTTTTTCTTTAAAAGTAAATATTCAAAGAAAATCAATAAAATGATAAAAATACCAAATGAATTTGAATAAACCACTTGTGATTTTTGTTTAAGGTTTGAAAAATGAGGTTTTAATCACAAGATGAATTAAAACTCATTTGGTTTTGATTTTCAAGGTAAATATTCACTTTTAAAATGTTTAAAAACAATTAAAAATGATTTTATTCACAAAGATACTAATTACATTAAATAAATAATATAAATTTGATTTATTTGTGGAATAAAATATTTCAACATTTTTGTGATTTTTTGCAAAAAGAACCAATCAAAAATAATTAAAATTGAGGGAGTTATTAATTTTTCAAATCATTACAAATAATATGAAAAAGAATAAAATATGAAAAAGTGGTAAAAAAAGAGGATCTGGGGCGAGGGGGATTCGAACCCCAGACCTCTTGTGTGCAACATGCGCGCCTTACCACTGGGGTGGTGATACATCCGTGTATTGAAACACAACCACAAATATACAAGGCTTGCCTTGTTTTTTGGCCTAGCCCAAGGCAAGGCAAGACAAGATTTTGGTCAGAAACGTGATGGCCATAACTTTCTCATTTCTCCATGGATGGAGACAAAATTTATATGCATCTGGCCTAGAATTTCACAAGGAATCCAATGGTGGTGGTGGTTTTTTTAGAAAATAATTCCTCTTCAAAACCCGATAGTGGTTTTGAAATAGGCCATATTTTGCATTTTCTGTGCTACCTCTTGGGACAGGCATGAATTACATGATGAATTGGTTCAAACACAACACATATAATATGTATAAGAGATGCATGATCAGTGGACCTCAAAGCAAGGCATATTTTAAAGAATTCAAGTTGTGATGCTTACCTCCCTTGGAGCTTTTTGGGCAATCTGCCAAGTGCTTTGTTCCATAAATGTTTTGATGCTTTGAATACCCTCAAATGATCCCTTGGAAGCTTTTAGGATGATTGGAAACAGCTGGAAACCTCAAGAATGGAAACTGGCCCTTTCTTGCAAAAGGGGCAAAAGTGACCAAAATAACAACTCTCTCAAATGGTGTTCCAGATGTGGGGAACCATTTGGGACAGTTCAAGGATGATATTTGGAGTGTGTTTGAGGCTTTATCTGATTTTGAAAGTGACTGAATCAAGACATGGCTTGAAAAATGAAAAAAAGTCCTATTTTTAGATAACTTAGATATGACATATTGGATGTGTTTGGATCATGAGTTGTGATGAAATTGCTCTCTAACTCAAAAACTCAGAGTTACCTTGCTAAAGAAGGCATTTTTGCCTAGAGAAAGAGATTTTGAGGAAAGCAAGTGTTGTAGTGCTTTGGAGTACTTAAACTGAGCACAAATGAGCTCTATTTATAGTAGAGCAAGTTTGTTTTGGCTGCAATAGTGAATGGCAACTGCTGCAGAGGTTTGGCAAATGTTGATCAATAGGAATCCAAGTCTCCTCTAGCCATTGACTAGAGGTTAGAGCACAGGCCTATTGTCCCTTGGTTCAGAGATCATCCTTGACTCATTCAGTTGGAAATGGCTCAGTTCATGCCACCTTGGTGCATCCATTGAATGCTCCAAAACAAAATTGGAGTCTTGTCCCGTCTTTAGGGTTTTTTTAGGTCTGGCATGCTATTTTTAGTTCCCAAGACTTGGGAGGCTTATGGATCAGTGGTTGTCCCTCCTTGGTCCCTCCCTGAGGTGTTCAGATGGATAAACTTGTTTGTCATTTGCACAAATTGCTCAAATCAAGCAAAATGCACAAATCTGCCTAGTTATGACAGTTGCAGCAAGGCATATTGTCACTGTCATAACTCTTAGCTCAAATGGAATTTCATGGGGTTCTTGGCCATTTTGGAAAGCTCTCATATGATACAATATATGTGTGATCATAGTTTGTCTTGACACTTTTTGGATCCAAGTGAAAAATGCCCTTACATTTTGGATAAAGTGAAACAGATTCTGACTTAGTGAAAATTTCACTAAGTGTCGGAAAAAGTGACATTTCATGTTTTCAGCCATTTTGATCCAACCATAACTCAAAATCCATGATGAATTGGAATGAGGTGTAGTTGACACTTTTAAAGTATGCCATGAGAGCTACAAATACATCTTTGGATCGGCCCAAATGGTTGCTTGGATCTCAAGTTATGATCCTTGGAAGTTGGCACCCTAGCCACTTTGTTTCATAACTTAGAAAATTTCTAAGTTTTTTATGGTTACCCCTTTTACAAGTTATCCCACTTTTCTTGATTTTTCTTGATGAATGATGATTCAAATCACACATTAACATCTTTTTAGGGTTAGGGGACCATAATTGATCAAGAAATAAAAAAGTCAAACTTTGACTTTTGGGCACAGTTGACTTTTTATCAGATGAATTCCAAACTGTGCGATCCTCTATGGAATCAAGTCCTTGACCTAAATCAAACTTGATGGATTGATTTCATAGGTGTTATAGGGTGTATTGAATCATGTCCCAAGGTTTGGGAGCATGTCCGGGTCAAAAGTCAAAGGCACAGTTGACTTTTTCTCGCGAAACCCTAATTGTGGTTCTGATGAACTTGAAACTTGTGAATCAAGGTTCTTGGATCAATCCATTGTTGCAAATGGATCAATGTAGTGTATTGAAGACCCTCAAATCATGTCTTTAGGTCTTGGCTCATGTTTTGTCCCAAAAGTCAACTTAGGGGTGAATTAGGTCAAGAAACCCTAATTCCCGATTTTTGGTGAATACATCCCCTGAGGTAAAATTGACTTGATGATTGGGTCCATGAGGTCCCTTAGAGTATTTTGGGTTATACTTTGAAGCCTTGGCTCATGCCCAGAGGAAAATTTCCATCTGGAGGCCCTGGTCGACCAAAACCCTAATTTGGTGATACTGGCGATCTTAAGGCTTGATCCACTTAGAATTCTACAACCTTGTGCTTGATTCTTGCTGTGGGAGCCCTCTTAATCCATTGTAGATGTTTTAGAGGTTAGACAAGTTGAAGATCATGTCATTCCTTGATTGATCCTTTGTCTAAGACTCACAGATGGCTTAAAACCCTAATTTTTTATAGTAGTGAATGCTCACCCATCTTTGGGGAGACTGATGAGGCATAATCGTTCATCCATATTGTGATGATAATTTGCCCAATGATGGGAAATCTTAGTGGTCAAAATTTGGGGTATAACAGATGCCCCTATTTAATCTTCTTGGACCCGAAGGTGTGAATGGCGAAGGTATTCGGGCATTCGGGGTGCAAGAGGATTAAATATCGAAATACCCGAAATTTTGATGGTGTTTAGGAATGGTAGTTCACGCATCCTTCTTCTTTTGCTAAGCAATGATGCTTAGAAAGGGTAAAAACTTCCCCTCGATCCTAGTCTTCAGCCAAGGAACTGGTCTTAGTTTTCTTTTGAAATAAACTTCCCCTCGATCTTGGTTTCCTACCAAGGAACTGGTCTAAGTTTCTGAAATAAATTTCCCCTCGATCCTGGTTTCCTACCAAGGAACTAGTCTAAGTTTCTGATGTAAACTTCCCCTCGATCCTGGTTTCCTACCAAGGAACTGGTCTAAGTTTCTAATGTAAACTTCCCCTCGATCCTGGTTTCCTACCAAGGAACTGGTCTCAGTTTCTGAAATAAACTTCCCCTCGATCCTGGTTTCCTACCAAGGAACTGGTCTCAGTTCCTTTTGTCAATAAACTTTCTTGACAAGGGACGCTATGTGTAGCGATTTTCCTCAAACTTCTCGCCGAATTTTCCTAGGGAGATGCCATTTGATAGAAAAAATTTTGATGTCAGACTTACTGGGGAACACAGTCGTCTGAGTTGTAGAGGTGTATAAACTTCTCTATTAGAGACGCCATTTGTCGACTCTATCGGGGAAAACGAGTCTCTTGAGAGACTGTCTTCTGCTTGGGGTGTTACATCATACTTTTCTCGAGATCTTCTCGGAGAAATGCCATATGATGTGATCCAATTTTGAGGTGCTGATGACCTTTTCGTCAGGGGTGTTTTCGGAGAAAAACTGCTACATTGTCGAATCTCTGATGAAGAGGCTTTCTCTAGGGATTTTCCTTAATCCAGGAAAGCGAAAATATCATCTTCAATGGAGAAGAGTGATGTTAGTCGAACGTTTTCTGGTCTTTCAGAGGTTCAAGTAATCAAAGTGGCCGAGGACCAACTCTAATCCAGAAATAAACTAGAGGAGAGAGACAGTTCAGACGCAACATTTCCTGACGAGGAAAGAACTGACAACTCAATTGAGAGGACTTTTATCACTTGGGGATAAGACTGACCAGAGTGATAGTGATGCAATATGAATATGAATGTAAATCAATAATGCATGATGTATGTATGTTTATGCTGACAAAATTGACGCGACATACAGACTAGTAGGTGAACACGACGGGATACTCGGCCACAGTGGGGGATGTATAGTATCACTGGTTCATGATAGCAATTCTGCCTTGCTTAGGAGAAATAGTCCCTGCGGGGAACAACCGTTGGTCGGGCTTAGGAGGTAAGAACTCTTCCAGGGGTATCAGATGGGAAAGTCACATCTGATACAGCCGATCCTTCATTCAGGCGTACTGGTTTAGAATGAGTACTTTGATTCTGCACTTTGAAGTTCGCTTACTTCTGGAGAAGCGATCAATGTTCAACAGTCAAAAGAAATTGCCCTCTTTATTTTAAAAGAAGAAAAGTTTGAACAAGTAAATTCATTTTTGTTTTGTTTCAAGAATCGTTAATCATGTTAAAAATGTCGTTCTATAAAGCTAAAACAAATAAGAATTGCAAACAAAAGCACAAGGGCTCAAATTTTATTGATAGGATGGAAATCAGCCAAGCGCGTGATTCCATGGAGTATTTACAAAGTTAGGAAATGGTAATTTAAGGGAAAAGGTATACATTAAAGCATAACGACCACTATCCTTCTACCAACTTTGAATTCTGGGCATCCTGAGCTTCTGTCGAAGATGACCTTGACTGGAGTTTTCTCTGATGGATGGCATGACGGCTGTTGAGGGACTTGCCCCTTTGTTGAACACAGTTACTTGCCATTATCCCTAATTTTTGCCTGGATTGTACTTTGGGATGTCCAATCCACCGGGATGATTTTTGATTTTGTCTCTAATTTTTGCCTGGACCACCCTTTCGGGTTTTCAATCCACCGAGACGTTTTTTTTAGGCAAAGTATTTCTTGACTATATCAACATTTGTGGGGTAGGAAAATTCCTCTCCATCAATGGTTAAAAGTCTCAAGGCGCCGCCTGAGAAAGCTTTCTTGACCGCATAGGGGCCGTCATAATTCGGAGTCCATTTGCCCCAGTAATTAGTGAGAAAGGATTATATCTCTTTGATCACAAGGTCTCCTTTCCTGAAGATGCGAGGTAGGACCTTTTTGTCAAACCCCTTCTTCATTCTCTGTTGATACAAATGACCGTGGCATAGAGCCGTTATTCATTTTTCTTCGATCAAATTCAGTTCGTTGTGCCGACTTTGACACCATTCAGCCTCTGTTAGCTTAGCTTCCATCAATACCCGGATTGATGGGATCTCTACTTCTATGGGGAGCACTGCTTCCATGCCATATACTAGAGAGAAAGGGGTTGCCCCTGTTGAAGTGCGGACAGATGTACGATAATCGTGAAGAGCAAAGGGTAGCATTTCGTGCTAGTCTTTATAGGTTACAACCATCTTCTGAACAATCTTCTTGATGTTCTTGTTAGCCGCCTCTACCGCCCATTTCATCTTAGGTCGGTAGGGAGATGAGTTATGGTGTTTGATCTTGAATTCAGCGCATAACTCCTTCATCATCTTATTGTTCAAGTTGGATCCATTATCCGTAATGATTTGGCTAGGAACACCATAACGGCAGATGATATTGTTTTTGATAAAGCGGACCACCACTTGTCGAGTTACATTGGCGTATGACGCTGCTTCGACCCACTTGGTGAAGTAATCGATGGCTACCAGAATGAACCGATGTTCGTTTGAAGCCTTGGGTTCAATCATACTAATCATGTCGATTCCCCATATGGAAAAAGGCCATGGGGTAGAGAGAACTTTGAGATGTGTTGGCGGTACATGGATTTTGTAGGAGTATATCTGACACTTGTGACACTTCCTCATGTGATTGTAGCAGTCGGATTCCATGGTCAACTGATGACTTGATTTCGTATCGTTTAATTCGATTCAATTCATGCATGTTTTATTGTATTTTTATCGAGTCATTGTCATTTTGTGTATTGTTTGCTTATGTTTTCGTTTCTTTTCCATTTACAGGTCCTATATCAGCTCCAAAGAAGAAAAGACCATGGTTCTGCCTCTTCCAGATGAAAGGCGTTCCCATTCCCCCCAGTTCAACTGAATGGCACTCGCCATGTCAGAAAGGAGGGAGATTCAAACATTTAAAGAAAAGGTGACCGTTGTTTGCCATAAGGCGACCGCCATTGTGCGCGGGAGCAGTTTTCTTTATGCAGTTCTGGCAGTTTGCAAGTGATATTTCAAAATTCGAACTCAACTGCTTAGGAACCATATTTTGCCTATAAATAGAGTACCAGAGGTCTGCATTTCGCATCCAAGAACCTTGCGGAAGCGCTTTCGAAATTCCTAACCACTTATATCATTAGCCATAGTATCAATCGATCACATCGAGAGATTGATACACCTGTTGTATTTTTCGTTTCTTTTGCTGCTGATGTACACTTGGATCGATTAATTAATACAAAGTCCATTTCCCATTTTAATTAATTCGCATTTCAGGTTATTTACGATTTATTTACTTTACTGCATCTTGTTTTCTTTTGATTAATTGCATAATTCAGATTTCGCATCAAAACCTAATTCTGATCTTAAGTAAGAACAAACCATTATGCATGTTTTAAAATTCAGAAATGTTAATATATTAGTGTTAGATTTAATTATGTCTGAGTAGTTATGTTTCGAGTCCGTAGATTAAGGACCGTCGTTCGGTGTTTAGCTTTTGTTTTAAAATTCTGGTTTTGGTGTCTAAACTGAATTTAGACAACCTTGTCGTGAGAGCGAGAGGTTGTTTAACAGTGTTTCGTCACGAGAGTGAGAAGCACACCAAGGCGTGTCTAATAGAGCGAGAGTTTGAGGTAATCGCCGGATAGTAGACATCGAACATTGAGCATAAATGCAGCGAGAGCGCTTTAGGGCCTCATTTAGTTTATGTTAGTTTTCAAACAGCACCTCTTAACTACCGAGTGAGCGAGAGCAAAATCTTGGGGTCATTAGGCGTGGCTTGGTTAAGACCGCGAGAGCGTGAGGTCGAGCCTTTAAACTGGTATATCCTTCAGACCAATCTCAAGACCTTTGTTAACACCTGGATCCTTCGGAGTCCCAAAGAGCACGGAAATCATTCTCCGGACTCATCTTTATTGTTGTTTTTCAAATCCCGTTAATAACCAAATTTCTTTTACCGCCAAATCTAAGCCTTAGCTTTACACCGCAATAATCGATCACTCTAGGTTGATTATTGGTCCCTGTGGGTTTGACAACCTTTTTAAGACTACGCGATAAGCTGTATACTTGCAGCAGTAATCCGACCATTACACAAAGTCGCGACCAAGTTTTTGGCGCCGTTGCCGGGGACTCAATTAGTCATTATTGTGATACTTTCGTTGCACAGTATAGACTAAGGCAACTTTTTATTTCTTTTCCTTTTCGATTCGTCAATTGTATTCCAAACACTCGCTCACAAGGTGAAGAGTTGGAGCAACCAGTCAACGAAATCGAACGTTACATACTTCTGAGACGCCGAATTAACGAATTCCTTCTTAGATATAACATCCCAGATCCTCTTATTCCCTACTCAGATTCAGAAGCCGAATCAGAACTAGAACAAAACATGGCAGATGGCCCACAAAACCGTCCTCTAAAGTACTTTGCTATTCCGTCACAGGATGAACCACATAATAGCATTGCTGCTCCAGCCATTAACCATAATGATTTCGAGCTGAAACCTTCGCTAATATCCGCAGTTCAACAAAACCAATTCTCAGGTAATGTTACGGATGACCCAAACCTTCATTTATCAATATTCGTGAAATATGCAGACACCGTGAAAGCCAATAGGGTTAGTCAAGAAGCAATCAGACTAAGACTTTTTCCGTTCTCATTGAGAGATAGAGCGAGGGCTTGGCTCCAGTCTCTATCATCTCACTCAGTGACGACATGGGACGAGTTGAAGAAAGTCTTCTTAGCCAGATATTTCCCACCAAGCAAGACCGCTATGCTGAGAGCCCAAATTAACGGATTCAAGCAAAAGGATAAAGAATCTTTATTCGATGCTTGGGAGAGATGCAAAGACATGTTGAGGTTATGCCCACACCATGGACTTGAAGAATGGATGATAATACACACCTTTAATGGCGGGCTGCTGTACAATACCAAAATGAATCTATGCGCTGTCGCAGGCGGTGCTCTAATGGATAAACCGTATGTAGAAGCCTATGAACTCATAGAGACTATGGCTCAAAACCATTTCCAATGGGGAGGTGAACGCGCTGGTACAGAGAAACCAACTCCGAAAGGAGGAATGCACAAAGTCAACGGTATAGACTGAGTCAATGCTAAAGTGGACACGCTTGCTCAAAAGATCAAAAGTTTAGCAATAGCACCTCCAGCAGCTACCGTAGCTACACTTACACCAAATTGTGAAATATGCGGAACCCCTGTGCATACAACGCTGAATGTCAAGTGTTGGCTAGTACTCCTACTGACCAAGTGAACTACGCTCAAGGGAACCCGTATTCAAACACTTACAATCATGGCTGGAGAAATCACCCGAATTTTTTGTATAAGAATAACAATCTTTGAATCCACCTAACCCAGCACCTGCTATTCCACCCGGATTTCATAAAGGAGCACAACCCGCTCCACCTCTACCAAAAAAATCAAATTTGGAAATCATGATGGAAAACTTTATGAATGCTCAGGCTCAGCAAAACAAGGATTTCGCAAATGAAAACGCTCACACGAGCGAATTGATGAAACAATTGTTAAGCAAGCTTGATGCTATGGCTACCCATAACAAAATGTTAGAAACTCAAATTTCTCAGGTAGCCCAACAACAATCAACTAACGCAGCCCCCACTAGAACATTTCCTGGCCAACCGCAACCAAACCCAAAAGGTCATGCTAACGCTATAACATTGCGAAGCGGAACAGAGTACGATGGACCTGTTGACCCGAGATTCCAAAATCCAGCCATGCACCAAAATTCACCAAAGGGAACTGAGAAAATAAAAGAACCTAACACGGAGAAGGAAGATGAAAGCGGAAAGGCCGCAGAGAAAGAAACACCTTATATGCCTCCGCCACCATATAAACCACCTGTACCTTATCCCCAAAGACTAACTAAATCCAAAAATGAAGGACAGTTTAAGAAATTCGTAGAGCTTCTAAAGCAACTGAATATAACGATGCCTTTCACAGAAGCTATTACGCAAATGTCCTCATATGCCAAGTTCCTTAAAGAGATCCTGTCAAATAAGAAAAAGTTAGAAGATAACGAAACCATTATGCTCACTGCTGAGTGTAGTGCCATACTTCAAAACAACATGCCTCCAAAACTAAAAGATCCAGGTAGCTTTTCCATACCTTGGGTAATTAGAAAAACTGTCATAGACAAAGTGTTATGTGACTTAGGAGCTAGTGTTAGCCTAATGCCCTTATCCACATGTAAGAAACTTGAATTAGGAGACTTGAGGGCAACGAAGATGTCGCTACAACTAGCAGACCGCTATATCCAGTAGGTATGCTAGAAAACGTGCCAGTTCGCATAGGTCAGTTTTATATTCCAACAGATTTCGTGATAATGGACATTAAGGAAGATTCTAATATACCAATTATTTTAGGTAGACCGTTCTTAGCAACAACTGGAGCTATAATAGATGTGAAGAAAGGGAAGTTAACTTTCGAGGTAGGGGCAGAAAAAGTCAAATTTATTTTAGCCCAATTCCTAAAAGCCCCTGCTTTAGACGATTCATGCTGTTTTCTATACGTTATCGCGAATGCGTCAGAGAAATGGAGAAGGAACCAACGAGGTACACGAAAGTACTAAAGATTCCAGCCTCTCCAATATTCGAAGACGATAATTGGCGTGAGCCGTATGAAGATGGCAGTCTAAGAGAATGCCTAGCACTCACACCCGATCCAATGCCTTGCCCAAAGAAACCATCTGTAGAACTCAAAACATTACCCAAAGATCTAAGATATGAATTCCTAGATACTGAACTTGAAAGACCAGTGATAGTTAATGCTGATTTAGGACAAATAGAAACCGAGAAATTATTGGAAGTTTTGAGGAAGTATCCCACAGCTCTTGGATATAACATCTCCGATCTGAAAGGGATAAGTCCCTCTATATGTATGCATCGCATCATGATGGAGGAAGACTGTAAGACGTCCAGAGAGCATCAAAGATGGTTGAACCCTGTCCTAAGCGATGTAGTGAAGAGAGAAGTCCAAAAACTATTGGAAGCAGGAATCATATATCCAATATCTGACAGCAAATGGGTCAGCCCAGTGCATGTCGTACCAAAGAAGGGTGGTGTTACGGTTGTAACTAACGAAAAAGGAGAGTCCGTAGCTAAACGAACTCAAACTGAATGGAGGATGTGCATAGACTATAGAAAGCTGAATAAGGCTACTAGAAAAGACCATTTTCCTTTACCCTTCATAGACCAAATGCTTGAACGGCTAGCCAAACATTCATATTTTTGTTACTTAGACGGATACTCAGGATTTTTCCAAATACCTATTCACCCAGATGACCAAGAGAAGACAACATTCACCTGCCCCTATGGTACATTTGCCTATCGTTGAATGCCGTTTGGACTGTGTAATGCTCCCGCAACATTTCAGAGATGCATGATGTCGATCTTTGCAGATTTCATAGAAGACATAATGGAAGTCTTTATGGATGATTTCTCTGTATGTGGGGGAAGTTTCGAACACTGTCTGTCGAACCTTGAGTTGGTTCTCGAACGATGCGTCAAAGTGAACCTTGTGCTAAATTGGGAGAAGTGCCATTTCATGGTGCGACAAGGTATAGTTCTTGGACATGTAGTATCTGATAGAGGTATTGAAGTAGACAAAGCAAAGATAAAAGTCATAGAAAACCTTCAACCACCCAAAACAGTTAGAGAAGTACGAAGCTTTTTAGGTCATGCCGGTTTTTACCGACGGTTCATTAAAGACTTCTCTAAGATTACAAAACCATTGACTGGACTACTAATGAAAGAAGCTGAATTTATATTCAATGAAGAATGCTTGAAAGCATTTGAACATCTGAAGAATGCTCTTATTACCGCACTAATTATGCAACCACCTGATTGGAGTTTACCATTTGAAATAATATGCGACGCTAGCGACTACGCTGTAGGCGCTGTCTTAGGACAAAGAAAGGATAAAAGGCTTCATGCTATTTACTACGCAAGTAGAACCATAGACAACGCGCAGATGAACTATGCGACCACAGAAAAGGAACTCCTAGCTGTTGTGTTCGCCTTAGACAAATTTCGTTCCTATCTGGTAGGAGCAAAAATTATTATCTATACCGATCATGCCGCTATTAGGTACCTGTTGGCTAAAAAGGTTGCCAAACCAAGACTCTTGAGATGGATTCTGCTTTTGCAAGAATTTGATTTGGAAATAAAGGATAAGAAAGGTACAGAGAACGTGGTAGGAGATCATCTCTCTAGGATTAAGGATCTAAAGCCCGAAGGAGTGCCTATAAACGATCATTTTCCTTACGACAGACTAGTAGCCCAGTTGGAAAGAGAAAGAAAAACTGTAGAATGTTCCTTGCTATTTAACGATGTAGAGACAAATGAAGTAGTAGAAGCAATCTATTCAAAAACCACATTGCCATGGTATGCTGACTTTGTCAACTACCTAGCAGCCAAAGTGCTTCCACCCGATGAAACATACCAACAGAAAAAGAAAATTTTCCATGATCTTAAACAATATTACTGTGATGAACCCCTATTATTCAAGAGAGGCGCCGATGGAATATTTTGTCGATGTGTCCATGAATCGGAAGTAGATGATGTCATATCCCAATGCCATGCTGTAACGTATGGAGGACATGCCAGTACATCAAAAACATGCACAAAGATATTACAATCTGGCCTCTTTTTTCCAAACCTTTGGAGGGACGTTAACATTGCCATTATGAACTGTGACCGGTGCCAACGCACTAGAAATGTTTTTAGGAGCGATGAGATGCCGCAAAAGGGAATTTTGGAAGTCAAAGTCTTTGATGTATGGGGCATTGATTTAATGGGACCTTTTCCATCTTCTTTTGGAAACAAATACATACTCGTCGCAGTAGATTACGTATCAAAATTGTTATTTCCTTGGGTTTATGGTTGGCATTATTTTGCTAAAACTCATGTAGCAGCAGATGTTGAATCTCAATGTTTTAAGCGGCTGCTTTCAACATGTCGTATGAAGATGTTCCATGGCAGCTCATAGGACATCGCGCTGTGAAGTTAGTTTTAATGCAAATTTTGTTACTATGATTTGTAACTAAATATTCTGTGAATATTTGGTTATCCTATGTGGCATCCAAAGCATTTTTGGATTAGGGTTATTTGTTGGTTTTCGGATTTGCTGCTGTTTCTAATTATGGAGACATAATAGGAAACTTTGGATTGAAGACCTATTTTATTGGAGTTAATTTTGCAGAATTGTGAGCAGTCTAATTGCTGCGTTTTTGAAGCCCAATTCAGTCCAGATTACAAGCTATAAATAGACTGATGTATACCTAGTTTTAGGTGTTGAACTTACATGTATTTTTAGGGTTGTGTGCTTGTGTTTTGTGAGCCTAACTGGTATCTTATGATAACAGTATAAGGACTGTAGTGTAAGTTGTGTAAGGTTGCTCATAAGCTTTTAAGCATTGAGTAGCTGTGTGTTAATTCTCATAAGCTGTGAAGTATTGAGAATTTGTGTTTCGACCATTGTTACTTGTCTTGTAAGGAACCAGTCACGGGTTGTGATTGAAGAGGGATTTGAGGAGGGCCTCATACCTAGGGGAGTCTTAGGTAGAAGTCATAGGAAGGGTAGTGATTAAGTGAGCTGATTGAACCGGATGTGGTTATCAGTGAATTGATACTATCGAATATTGATTTCATCCCTGGCTTGGTAGCCCCCAGATGTAGGATAGTTAGATCCGAACTGGGTTAACAATTTCTGGTGTTCTTTACATTTTATGCACACTATTTGTTTTAAACTTGTTCATTGTTGTTGTATATCAGTGTCTCGACATCTCGATAGGACATCTGATATACTGGCCAGAATTTCAATTGGCATCAAGAGCAGGCACCCTTAGTTATTTCTGGGTGAGATTCAGGGAAGGTACTTTCTGGTATAATGGACAAGGATGGAGGAGCTTTGAATAAACCACCTCTGCTGGATGGTTCAAACTATGAGTATTGGAAACCTAGGATGATAGCTTTCATCAAGTCCATGGATGATCAAGCATGGAAAGCTGTTCTCAAAGGTTGGGACCCTCCAAAGGTAAGAGATGGAGAAGGAAATCTTACTGATGTTCTGAAGGAAGAGGAAGACTGGGATGATGCTGACTACAAAGGGTCTGTTGGAAATTCTAAAGCCATGAATGCATTGTTCAATGGTGTCAACAGAAATATCTTCAGGCTGATTGAGCACTGTACTATTGCCAAAGAGGCGTGGCAGGTCTTGAAAGTTGCTCGTGAAGGGACTTCAAAAGCGAAAATGTCAAAGCTTCAGCTTCTCACTAGCAAGTTTGAGAGTTTGAAGATGAAAGAGGATGAGAGCATTCATGATTTTCATATGAACATTATTGAGATAGCTAATGCCTCTAGTGCCTTAGGAGAAAAGATGTCTGACAGCAAGCTGGTCAGGAAGATTCTCAGGTCTCTACCTAAGAGATTTGATATGAAGGTCACTGCTATAGAGGAAGCTCAGGACATTGACAAGATGAAGGTGGATGAGCTTATGGGATCACTCCAAACCTTTGAGTTAGGAGTCAGTGAAAAAGCTGAAAAGAAGAAGAGTATAGCATTTGTGTCAGGTGCCGATGACTCAGATGATGAGGGAAAACTGGTCAAAGATGAAGATGTGTCCAAAGAGCTAGTGTTGCTTGGAAGACAATTTAATAAAGTGTTGAAAAGAATGGACTGGAAGTCAAGAGAAAATGTTCGAAACAAGTCTCTCGACATCAACAGAGACCAGGATGGAGGCAGGAGAACCAGAACTGAAGAAGACTCTAATCAAGGGAAGAGGGTTCAATGCTATGAATGTGAAGGATTTGGGCACGTAAAAACTGAGTGCCCCACTTATCTCAAAAGACAGAAGAAGGGATTATCTGTGACATGGTCAAAAGATGATTCTGATACTGAAGCTGATGAGAAATCTGCAAAATTGGTGACAGCATTAACAGGAGTATGTGAGTCAGATGAAGAATCTGAAGAGCTTACTTTTGAAGAGCTGGCTATCTCTTACAAGAAGTTGTGCATTGAACATGAAGAAGTATGTCAGCAGAAAGAAGAACAAGCATGTGTTATTGTTCATTTAAAAGCTGAGAATACTGAGCATGTGTCTACTATAGCTGATCTACAAAGTGAAATAAGTGTTTTGAATTCAAAATTGGACAACATGATAAAAAATGTCAGAATGTTAAATGGGAGTTCTAATATACTTGATGAAATTTTGAAGTCAGGAAGAGATGCTAGAAATGTCAGTGGTATTGGATTTGAAGGTACAAATGAATTAGATGAAGGAAAGATATCTGAGGAAGTACCCGTTCAAGATAAGGGAAGTTTGAAGATGTTGAATAACATGTTGCAACATCCTCCCAGGCATCAGAAGATGTTCATAAAGAAAAAGAATCAAAGATGGACATGCTACCATTGTGGGAAGTTTGGTCATATAAAAGCATTTTGCTACAAGCTACATGGTTATCCCAAACCCATGCAACAATATAGTAGGAAAAAGGGCAGGGTTGAAACAAAAAGGATATGGACTTCAAAGGATTTTGTAAAAGAACATAGGGACTACAAGTCTTTCAGAGTCTCTACAGATGAAAAATGGTTCTTTGATAGTGGATGTTCTCGACATATGACAGGTGTTAGTAGATATATGTCAGATGTTAAGTATCATGCTCCTAATGAGGTGATTTTTGGTAATGGATCAAAAGGAAAAGTGCTTGGTGTTGGAAGAGTGGATTGTCCAGGACAGCCAATTTTGGAAGAAGTATTGCTTGTTGAAGGATTAGATACTAATCTAATAAGCATAAGCCAGTTGTGTGATCAAGGTCTTAGGGTCATCTTTACAAACTACGAATGTTTAATAGTGGATGAAAAGAATTTTGTTGTTATGAGAGGTGAAAGAACCTCAGAGAATTGTTATTTGTGGAAAGATGAAAGCACCATTGTGGAAGTGTTGGACCAAAGAACTTGTGAATGGCACGTGTATAAGGACCCATTTCCAAAACTTATAAATAGCATAGCTGACACATTCCAACTTCAATCCTACAGTGCAAAAACTTCATCTGACCTATTTTTTCAAAACTCTTCTCCGCTAAGGTTTGCTCTTACTTTCTTCAATACTGCATTTTGTGAACAACAAAAAATGTCTCAACATCATGATTCTCCTGCTGATTCAAGAACTTCTCAAGTCAATGATGAAGACTATGATCCTCACCGAATGATCAAACTCTCCGACCTTGTGCTTGATATCGCCCCGTTGAATGTTGTTCCTGCTGACACTAGAGGTGAGCAACCAGCTTCCCACTCTGTAAATGAAAGTATGAAGTCAAAACCCCTGTCATCTAGGAAGAAAGACAAAATGATTACTAGGTTTTATTCTGATAAGATAAGCCCTAGAAAAAATGTTACTGACAAGGACTCAAATAGGAGGGTGGATGAAACTGAGAATGATAGTAGGACTCTTGATGATAATGTTTCCAGTAGAGATCAGAGTCTTAGAAGATTTGCCACCATTGCTGTTAGTGAAGCTGATAAAGATGTCGGGTCTGATGTCCCAATATCCATGGCTAGAAATACAAATAATAGTCCTACTGATAGGACTGAGAGTTGTATACCAGTTCAGGTGGCTAGAGAAAGAAGAGGGTTGAGATGTGTAGTAATATTGCTGAGAAAAACTCTGATGAGGAAACAATAGCTGACATGCTTCAAAGAATCAGGAGTAGAAAAGAGAATACCATTGTGACTGAGACTTCAAAGGATACAAAAATGATTAGGAAATCTGCTGATGTGGGGAGTAACAAAAGAAAGACTGGAGCAGGTCCCTCTAAGCAATGGAGTAAAGTTGTGGTTCCAATCAAGAAAATGAGGGTCACAGAACTGAATAAGTCAAATGCTGGAACTAATGTCCAGGACATCAGTGAGAGAAGGGAGGATCAAACTGTCAGGTCTCAGAGGCAAACTGATAGGTTGAACATTGTCAACCAAAGAAGAGTAGCGTTAGAGAGAGAACTGGGAAAAGACTTCAACAAGTATAAGGAAGTGGTTGATCTTATTGAAGCTGCTGGGTTGATAAAAACTGTGTCTAACATAGGACCATGTTATAAGAAGTTGCTTAAGGAGTTTGTTGTGAGTATCCCTGAAGACTGTAATAGCAAACTCAGAAAAGTCTATGTAAGAGGCAAAGCTGTGAAATTTTCTCCCAAAGTGATTAATAACTTTCTGGGGAGACCTACGGACCATCAGACTGAGTTAGAAGCAACAGATGATGAAATCTGTGAGGAGATAACAGGTGGCTACATCAAAGTTTGGCTAAATGAAGGAAAGCTCTCTTCAGGGAAGCTAAGTGTCAGATATGCTATCCTTCACAGAATTGTAGTGGTAAACTGGGTTTCTACCAACCATATTTCCACCATCTCGTCCATGCTTGGAAAATTTATCTATGCTATTGGAAAGAAGGTTCCTTTCAACTTTAGAGCATATATCTTTGAACAATTTTTGAAGCAAGCTAGCTCATCTGCTGTTAAGCTACCCATATATTTTCCATCCTTAATCTGTGGAATGATCCTGGACCAATTTCCTGAATGCTTAGTAAGAAGTGACAAAGTCAGCAAGAGAAAACCTCCAATGACTTTGAATTATAGGCTGTTAGGTGGAGATCATGTGTCTGATGTTGTTGGAACATCATTCTCAACTTCAAGTCATGCCACTCTTGATGATGAAGTCATTGCACAGATGCAAGAAACTTGCAAAGAGCTGGAAGAATCTATCAGGAGAGATACAACAAGGAAGGCAAAGCTAGAGCAGCTGATTAAAGCCTTGATTGAAAAAAGAAATGCTGCTAAAGATCAAGAGCTGACTGAAGAGGATGAACAAGGTGAATCTACTGAGTCTGATAGAAGGAGTGTCCAGCAGTCTGATGATTCTGGCTCTGAGAATGGTGCTTCTGAATCTGAAGGTAAAGGTGATGAAGTTGCTGGTGAAGAGGACAGTGTTGATTAGCTAGGCTATCTGCAAGTTTATTTTCTGTTTTTGTCTATTTTTATGTTTTTCTCTTTCTTTCTTTTTGGACATCTTAATTCTGGTTTGGTGTTGAATAATATACTGCTATGTAATATGTTTACATTTATCTATGACCTCTCTTTGTCATATTTGTGGCTAAAAAGGGGGAGTAGTAAGTGTGAGGGAGAGCAGCTTTGGTATGTGCTTGTGCTATTGAGGGGGAGTATGTGTGCTGCAGGTAGATTATGTTTGTGATACTGCAGTTGCTGAGGGGGAGAATGTGAAATGTTGCTGCTGTTGAGGGGGAGTTTTTGCCAGTTTACTATTATGAGTGCTCTTGCTGTAATGTGTGGTTTATGCAGCTGAAGGGGAGTTGTTTTTGCTGTAGATGAGGGAATTGTTTCTGATGGTGTTTGAGTGTTTTTTTCCGCTGCTGATACTGATGGTGTTTGAGTGTGTGTGTGGAGTTTTAGACAAAAATAAGCCAAAGGGGGAGATTGTTATTTCCTTGGGTTTATGGTTGGCATTATTTTGCTAAAACTCATGTAGCAGCAGATGTTGAATCTCAATGTTTTAAGTGGCTGCTTTCAACATGTCGTATGAAGATGTTCCATGGCAGCTCATAGGACATCGCGTTGTGAAGTTAGTTTTAATGCAGATTCTGTTACTATGATTTGTAACTAAATATTCTGTGAATATTTGGTTATCCTATGTGGCATCCAAAGCATTTTTGGATTAGGGTTATTTGTTGGTTTTCGGATTTGCGGCTGTTTCTAATTATGGAGACATAATAGGAAACTTTGGATTGAAGACCTATTTTATTGGAGTTAATTTTGCAGAATTGTGAGCAGTCTAATTGCTGCGTTTTTGAAGCCCAATTCAGTCCAGATTACAAGCTATAAATAGATTGATGTATACCTAGTTTTAGGTGTCGAACTTACATGTATTTTTAGGGTTGTGTGCTTGTGTTTTGTGAGCCTAACTGGTATCTTATGATAACAGTATAAGGACTGTAGTGTAAGTTGTGTAAGGTTGCTCATAAGCTTTTAAGCATTGAGTAGCTGTGTGTTAATTCTCATAAGCTGTGAAGTATTGAGAATTTGTGTTTCGACCATTGTTACTTGTCTTGTAAGGAGCCAGTCACGGGTTGTGATTGAAGAGGGGTTTGAGGAGGGCCTCATACCTAGGGGAGTCTTAGGTAGAAGTCATAGGAAGGGTAGTGATTAAGTGAGCTGATTGAACCGGGTGTGGTTATCAGTGAATTGATACTATCGAATATTGATTTCATCCCTGGCTACACTATTTGTTTTAAACTTGTTCATTGTTATTGTATATCAGTGTCTCGACATCTTGATAGGACATCTGATATACTGGCCAGAATTTCAAAAATGGATTGAGACAGTAGCTTCACCTACAAATGATGCACAAGTGGTGGTAAATCTTTTCAAGAACATAATCTTTCCCAGGTTCGGTGTACCAAGAATTGTCATTAGTGATGGCGGATCCCATTTCATTTTGAATGTCTTCGGGAGGCCGAGTAGCAACACCCTATCACCCTCAAACTAGTGGACAAGTAGAAGTGTCGAATAGGGAGATTAAGCAAATCTTAGAAAAAACTGTTGCAACCTCTAGAAAGGATTGGTCTACTAAACTTCATGAAGCTCTGTGGGCTTACAGAACAGCCTACAAAACTCCCATAGGAACCGCACCGTATAAACTAGTTTATGGAAAGTCATGCCATCTGCCTGTGGAACTTGAGCATAAAGCTTATTGGACCATTAAAACCCTGAATATGAATTACAAGGTAGCAGGCGAGAAAAGGATTCTCCATATCCATGAATTAGAAGAACTAAGATTAGATGCCTATGAAAATGCCCAAATATACAAAGAAAGAACCAAGAAGTGGCATGATAAAATGATAACAAAGAAGGAGTTTAATGAAGGAGATATAGTTCTTCTCTTTAACTCTAGGCTTAAACTATTTCCCAGAAAATTACGCTCTAGATGGTCTGGTCCTTTCGAAGTTACAAAAGTCCTACCAAGTGGAGCAGTTGAAATTAGAGGAAAGTCGAATGAGACGTTCTTTGTGAACGGCCAGAGACTCAAACACTACCACCTAGTAGAAAACAGGGAATTCTTCAATTATTACAAGTTGGAAGAGCTTCCCGCTCTTCCCGACAAATGATGCCATTTCCAATTCTAATGTCGAGCTTCCGACATTAAACAAAGCGCTCCATGGGAGCTAAACCACGATCTTTAGTTTTTATTTTTTATTTTTATTTTGCCCTCTATTTTACTTTGTTAGTTTTAGGACATTGCATGCATGTTTAGTATAAAGTCTATGCAATATACATCACTATTTGTTGCATCTCACTATTTCTGCTATCATTATTATTATTACGATTATTATTACTATTTTTATCTTACTAGCGCGTAGCTAATAGTATTTTTCCCCTAATATTGTAATGTTTTTCAATTTTTTAGGAGACCCTTCTCTAGGAAACCTTTGACTAGCAACCATGCAGACATTTGAAACCCGTGTCGTTGTTTCGAAGAACGACGTCCAGAGGCGTCGATTTGAGGCTTTGTCTCAAAGAGATTTTGGCCTGTCCATCTATCTTGACGACTCGGCCATGCAAACCCTTAGCATCCGAGACAGTGTTTTTTTCCTTCTGAGTCAGATAAGATGGTCTCACTTTGCTTTAGAGAAGAGATTTAGCACTTACCGTAGCCTGACCTTGGAGTTCCTAAGCTCCCTCTATTATGATGCCACCCGTGGTTTCGGATTTGGCCGTGGATTGGCCACCTTCAGGTTAATTGGAAACAAGTACAAATTCACCCACCATGAATTCGCTGAATTATTGGGTTTTCCTAATGAGCCCGATGTTGTGACCAAAACCCCTGCTGATGCCTTCACTAGCTATGATCTTGAACATTTCTGGGGTACCATAACAGGAAGTGGTCCCTAATGCTATGTTCTCCAAAAGTATTCACAATCCTGCATGGAGATATTTCCATAAGGTTCTGGCTTACACCTTCTTTGGAAAAGAAGAGAACATGACGTCTGTGTCGAGGGATGAGCTATATATCATGCTCTGCGCATCCTAGGGAAAGTCGGTCAATGCAGCCCCGTACCTACTTGCTAATCTCAGTCATATTGCCCGTGATTCCTTCGAACCAATTTTAATAGGTGGGATGGTGACCATGATTGCTGATGCAATTGGGATGAGGTACCATCTGAACCGATCCTTTGCATTCGGTGGTTTCCGCCCGATGGACATTAGCTTCTGTTTCAACAGAGGCATTATTGCTAACCTTGGCCGGTAGAATTCGAGCTACTTATCGATAATTCTATGTTCCATGCCTTCACCTTGCCCAACCATGTTAAGACCAGTGTGCACAACAAAGACAATTGGCTCTATGATTTGGAGGTCGTCAACGAGTTTCTAACTTCGCCCGACTCTCCTCAGGCTTATGAAAATAGAGATACCATTATGTCCACTGAGGCCACTCAAGGTTCCGAGGTCGATCTTGATATGCCCCTTTGAATGTTGCTGTTGCTATAAATGCTCTCCAGGCAGAAGTAGATTCCTTCCGAGACGAGATTTCCTCTCTCCGAGTCGACTTCATCGGCCTAATGGATGTTGTTCACGAAGAGTTGGACCATATGTTCCAAATTGTCTACTCTCTTAGACAATACCATGGATGATCTGTAGTCGCACATTTCTTTTTCCTGTTTTTCTTATATTAGTTTGTTTACACGTATAGTGTTTCCCCTTATTGTATTGTTTGAATTGTAATTTCCATTCCACTGTGTACCGTCGGGATGCCGACATGTAAATGTAGTACATTTCAGTTTCGTTTAATGCAATTTCTTGTTCTTTACATTTCTATTTTAGTGTTTTAAATAATTACTTTACTTTCTATTAATGTTTAGCAAACCTAGGCTTGTCAAGAAAAACCAAAAACAAAAAAATTTAATAACTAATTTGCATTCTGCAAGCCAGAAAACCAAAAGGCGTGCTGAAAGCAAATGGCGGTCGCCATGTACCTAACGACGCTCGCCGTGCATTCGAATTGGCAAAACACGCGTTTTTCTTTGTGAAACGCACCCTTGCCTCCTCCACTTCCCATTCAATGCACTCTTGCATGTTCTTAGACCCCCTAAGTACCTAGTAAACCCTTCACCATTCCCACATTAACTCCATCTATCCATATTCATCCACTAAATCCTTATATAAACACCTCTAACCACACATTACCATTCACCTTTCTCATACCCACTACCCATTTCTCTACCCACTTCAGAAAATTCCCACAACCACCATATTCCTAAGAAGCAACCATGACTGCTAACCAAGAAGTTGATTACATGGGCATTGAGTTCCCCGACGGAGAACTTGGAGCCACCATGCGTTCCAACTTCCACCGAGTATCCAAAAGGCCAGTCTACGCCACGAGGTATCCAGAGCCTGGAACTCTTCGCACCTTGGGTCTCTATGATAGTGTCTCGTGGATGCTCCAGAATTTAGGAATGACCCGATTCTGCTCTATGTTTAATCCTTCTTCAGTTAGGCTTACCTATGAGTTTCTTAGTTCAGTCCGATACGTCCATGACCTTAGCTGCACTACCAGAACCATTCACTTCAGGATGTTTAACATTGACTATTCGCTCACTCATGAGCAGATAGCTGAGTACTTTAGTTTTCCTACTGGTAAGGGTCTTGCGACTCAAGCCCCCTTAGACAGTGATTGGGAGGAAGGAGCCTTCCAATTTTGGCACCAAATAACAAACACAAGAGCCACCAGATGGGAGGGCTTGAAAGCCACAACCATCCACAACCCTGCTATTCGTTATTTTCACCGCACCCTCGCCTACACCATCTTCGGCCGTGAAAATCTGGGAAATATAAACTCTAAGGATTTGTTCTTTATCCACTGTGCACTTTCCCAGACCCGTGTAAATCCAACACCGTTCCTTCTTGCCCACTTCATCAGTGTAGCAAACAGAGTCAGCGGTTCCATCTGTATAGGCGGTATCATTACTGCCATTGCCCTCTATTTAGACTTAGAGGCCGATTTAGAAAACGAAGAAAGCATACCTTGTCTCTATGCCGACATTGACTTTTGCCGTAATGCGCGGCTTATCAAGAGTTTGCATAATAACAGGTATCACTTTATGGTCCGAACACACGAGTTTTGAGGTTTTTCTTTGCCTAATGCTGAGCGTATTAACGTGCGTCGAAGCACTAATTGGCTGTTTGATTTAGGAGCCCGTGATGTAGAGGCAGAGAACGACGAAAGGCACTACCGTGAGATTATGGGACATCATCCTGAGCAGTCCCGTGCTCATACCCATGCCACTGACATTCCTGGGTCTAGTACCCAAGCACACACGACACCTTTTGCTGATTTTTCAGGTATTCGCTCGTCATTGGATGAAGTTCTTTCGGAGCTCAGGCAGCAGAGAGAGAGATGTCGTGCGTGATGTGCAGATGCAGGAGTTAGAGAGGAGATAGTACGAGTTTATGGCCAGGGCTGAGACGGATTTGAGAGATGTTGTTTCGGAGATGGCAGGACTGCGCAGGGAGGTAAACCGAATTGTAGATTGTGTCCAGCATGTCCCCCAGGACAACCCAGCCATCAGGCAGGATAGACACCATCGTGGAAGGCGTGCTCGCTATCACTGATTGTATCCAGGTTCTATCGCTCCTTCTTTCACCTTAAATTAAGACATTGAGGACATTGTCTAATTTAAGTGTGGGGGAGGAGTCGTTTATTGCTTTTATTTATCTCTTGCTTTTTAGTTTAGTTTGTTTTTCATTATCGAGTCATATGCACGTTTGAGTCATTTTACTTTACGTTTTCCCTATGTCTATCAACCCCCTTATTTGACCCCAAATTTCAAAAAAAAATTGTTTAGACTCAAAGGCATGACGCGTATAGTATAGGTTGTTTCATTTTTTTTTTATTTAGGCTAAGTAGGCGGACTTGGGAAAGTTTTGAAAATATCGGTTCCGTTCCTACACCTTAGATTCCCCAAATATGTGATATTGATTTAAATAGACATTATGTCATGACCTTATGCCTAGTTTCTTAGAAGTAACCCCTTGATTAGTTTATTGTAGCAGTCAGCACCATCCTTATGTACGAACTAAGTGACGAGCCGATGCAAATATGTGTGATCTCAAAATGTGATTTATATGTTTTTTATAGAAAAATGCGAATGAAAGACATGTTCCCGCTAAGTTAGGTGGTCCTCACCCGACCATTTAGCCTAAAGCTTCGGACTCTTGAAATTCGTAAGCAAAAGAATGCACAAATGCGAAAAAGAAAAAAATTCTTGTTGAATAAGAGATCATAAACACTAACAGGTTCGCTTACCATGTAAGTACAAAGGATAACAGGCTTAATGTGATTGCGCTCGAATGAAAAAGAGGTGAAATAAGATGAAGGATATAGGTCAAGGTATAATTTCGTGATTTGAATTGGTATTGCATAGGAAGGGAGTTTTCGTCCGATTTTGTGGAGTCATGTCATTACGGTATCCTTGTTTTCACTATTCAGTACCTATCCATTTCACTGTAGCCTAGTAACCTTGTACTTAGATTGTTTTTGTCGTTCCTAAGAGCCGAAACATAATGCTTACTGTTTTATTGCATTGGGGGTTTACTTGAGGACAAGCAAAAGCCTTAGTGTGGGGGAGTTTGATGACTCGATTTCGTATCATTTAATTCGATTCAATTCGTGCATGTTTTATTGTATTTTTATCGAGTCATTATCATTTCGTGTATTGTTTGCTTATGTTTTCGTTTCTTTTCTATTTACAGGTCCTATATCAGCTCCAGAGAAGAAAAGACCAAGATATGAGCTCAAAGAGAAGAAAAATGGAGAAAATTGCATGGTTCTGCCTCTTCTAGATGAAAGGCATTTGCCATTCCCCCCAGTTCAATTGAATGGCACTCGCCATGTTAGAAAGGAGGGAGATTCAAACATTTAAAGAAAAGGCGACCGCCGTTTGCCATAAGGCGGCCACCATTGTGCGCGGGAGCAGTTTTCTTTATGCAGTTCTGGCAGTTTGCAAGTGATATTTCAAAATTCGAAATCAACTGCTTAGGAGCCATATTTTGCCTATAAATAGAGTACCAGAGGTCTGCATTTGGCATCCAAGAACCTTGCGGAAGCGCTGCCAAAATTCCTAACCACTTATATCATTAGCCATAGTATCAATCGATCACATCGAGAGATTGATACACCTGTTGTATTTTTCATTTCTTTTGCTGCTGATGTACACTTGGATCAATTAATTAATACAAAGTTCATTTCCCATTTTAATTACTTCGCATTTCAGGTTATTTACGATTTATTTACTTTCCTGCATCATGTTTTCTTTTGATTAATTGCATAATTCAGATTTTGCATCAAAACCTAATTCTGATCTTAATTAAGAACAAACCATTATGCATGTTTTAACATCAGAAATGTTAATATATTAGTGTTAGATTTAATTATGTCTAAGTAGTTTTGTTTCGAGTCCGTAGATTGAGGACCTTCGTTCAGACGGGACTCTGTAGAATCCTTCGGTGTTTAGCTTTTGTTTTAAAATTCTGGTTTTGGTGTCTAAACTGAATTTAGACAACCTTGTCGTGAGAGCGAGAGGTTGTTTAACAGTGTTTCGTCATGAGAGTGAGAAACACACCAAGGCGTTTCCAATAGAGCGAGAGTTTGAGGTAATCGCCGGATAGTAGACATCGGACATTGAGCCTAAATGCAGCGAGAGCGCTTTAGGGCCTCATTTAGTTTATGTTAGTTTTCAAACAGCACCTCTTAACTACCAAGCGAGCGAGAGCAAAATCTTGGGGTCATTAGGCATGGCTTGGTTAAGACCACGAGAGCGTGAGGTCGAGCCTTTAAACTGGCATATCCTTCAGACCAATCTCAAGACCTTTGTTAACACATGGATCTTACGGAGTCCAAAAGAGCACGGAAATCATTCTCCGGTCTCATCTTTATTGTTGTTTTTCAAATCCCGTTAATAACCAAATTTCTTTTACCGCCAAATCTAAGCCTTAGCTTTACACTCTAGGTTGATTATTGGTCCCTGTGGGTTCGACAACCTTTTTAAGACTACGCGATAATCTGTATACTTGCAGCAGTAATCTGACCATTACACAAAGTCACGACCATCAACCAGTAGTACCCTGCTCTCAGAATTTTCCTCACCATTGTGTGTCCGTTGGCATGAGTGCCAAAGGATCCTTCATGAATTTCTTTCATCAACATGTCTGCTTCTGGTCTGTCTATACATCGGAGCAAGACCATGTCAAAATTTCTCTTATAGAGTGTATCACCGCTCAGAAAGAAGCTGTCAGCCAGCCTTCTGAGGGTTTTTCTGTCTTTCCTTAGTGCCCCACTTGGGTACTCTTGTTTCTAAAGGAAGCATTTGATATCGTGATACCAAGGTTTGTCGTCTATGACTGCTTCGATCGTGAAGATGTAAACGGGTCGTTCAAGGTGCATTATGTCGATTTTAGGTAGGTCGGTCCAATGACCTACACTAATCATGGAAGAGAGAGTGGCTAATGCATCAACCATGTGATTCTCATCACGAGGGAAATGATGAAACTCGATTCTGTTGAAGAAAGGTAACAACCTTCTTGCGTAATCTTTGTAAGGAATCAGTCCTGATTGGTATGTGTTCCAATCTCCTTTGATCTGATTGATAACCAGGGCTGAGTTGCCATATACATCCAAGTTTTTTATCCTTAAGTCGATCACTTCCTCGAGACCCACAATGCAAGCTTCGTATTCGGCCTCGTTGTTCGTGCACTTGAACGTAAGTATGGCAGTGAAAGGAATGTGGGTACCCTGAGGTGTTATGATGATTGCCCCAATTCCGTTTCCATAATGATTGACGGCTCCGTCAAAGATAAGTCCCCATTGGGAACCTGGTTCTGGCCCTTCACTGGGTAAACGGTTCATCGCAATCTTTCATCTTTAAATACATGACATCTTCGTCTGGGAAGTCAAACCCGATTGATTCCTGATTGTCAATCGATTGATGAGCCAAATGATCGGCTAAAATACTCCCTTTGACAGCTTTCTGAGCGTGGCATTCGATGTCGTATTCTGATAACGACATCTGCCAACGGTCGATTCTTCCCGTGAGAGCAGGTTTTTCAAATACATACTTGATTGGATCCATTTCGGAGACCAACTAAGTAGTGTGACGAATCATGTACTGGTGAAGACGTTTGGCTGCCCAAGCCAGAGCACAGCAAGTTTTCTCAAGCATAGTGTACCGAGTCTCGCAGTCGGTGAATTTCTTGCTCAGATAGTAGATGGCAGACTCTTTCCTTTTGGTTTCGTCTTGTTGGCCAAGTACACAGCCCATAGAGTCTTCCAAGATTGTTAAGTATATGATCAGTGGTCTTTCTTCCACTAGAGGTGATAGAATCAGTGGATTCAACAGATATTCCTTGATACTGTCGAAGGCGATTTGACAATCTTCTGCCCAAACGCAGTCCTGGTTCTTTTTGAGTAACTTGAAAATCGGCGTGCACGTCGTGGTCATGATGAATATGAATCGGGAAATGTATTTTAAACGTCCCAGGAATCCTCTGACTTATTTTTCAGTTTTCGGAGAAGGCATTTCTTGAATGGCCTTGACCTTGTCAGGATCAACCTTAATTCTTTTCTAGCTGACGATGAACCCTAAGAGTTTCCCTGAGCGGACACCGAATGTGCACTTATTAGGATTCAAGCGGAGTTTGTACTTTCTCAACCGCTCGAATAGTTTTGACAGGTGGGTCACATGCTCCTCTTCTGTTTTAGATTTAGCAATCATATCATCGACATATACATTGATTTCCTTGTGTATCATGTCATGAAATAGAGTATTCATGGCCCTTTGATAGGTTGCCCCAGCGTTCTTCAAACCGAACGACATTACCTTGTAACAAAAGGTACCCCATGGGGTAATAAATGATGTTTTCTCCATATCCTCTGGCGCCATTTTTATCTGATTATAGCCCGAGAATCCATCCATGAAGGAGAAAACTTTGAACTTTGCTGTACTGTCTACCAGCATGTCAATGTGTGGCAAAGGAAAGTCGTCCTTTGGACTAACCTTGTTTAGATCTCTGTAGTCCACACACATTCTGACCTTTCCATCCTTTTTTGGAACGGGTACGATGTTGGCTAACCATTGAGGATATTCTGACGTGGCGAGGAAACCCGCGTCAATCTGTTTCTGTACCTCCTCTTTGATTTTAATGGCCATGTCCGGGTGAGTCCGCCTCAACCTTTGTTTTACTGGCGGACATTCTGACCTTAACGGTAGATGATGTTCCACGATGCTGGTATCCAATCCTGGCATGTCCTGATAGGACCATGCGGATACATCAGGAAACTCTTTGAGAAGCTTTGTCAAACCCTCTTTGGCAGTTGGAATGAGCAATGCCTCAATCCTGACCTCTTTTCTCTCTTTTTCTGAACCCAAGTTTAACTTTTCCAACTGCTCTTTGTGAGGTTCGATGGACCTTTCCTCCTGTTTGAGTAGTCGGGAGATCTCTTCTGGAATTTCGTTGTCAACTTATTCTTCAACCCCAAATATCGGGAATTCAAAGTTGGGAGAAGGCATCGGATCGTATATTTCAACGGGGTTTAAAACAAGCAATCTGCATAACGTGATGATTGTTTTTTAGAAGAGATAGAGAGAATGCAAGAGTGTGTGCAGTGTATTTTCTGATAACTGCTTGTTTTTATTATTTGAATTGTTTTTTAGGATTACCATTTTCTGAAAAAGCAAAAATAGAAAATAGTAATAAATGCGGAAATTACAGAACGACGTTATTTTATTTATGAACAAGTCGATTCTTGAAACTACAGCCCTATAAAACAAAACTCTGTCGCTCTGGACAAAGCGAAGAGGGACCCTATCAAAACATCAGTTTCACCTGGGCATGGTGAAAGGTTAAAGACCGCAATTACTTTGACTTATGAACAATCTTCGGACATCGACATCAACCCATTGGCGGCGAACTCCTCGGTGAATCACAAAGTCCGGTACCTTCCTTGATTTGTCTTCATAAATAACGCTGATTTCTGGTGGAGCGGGATCATTGGAATCTGTCTCCCAGGCAGAGTTGTCGTAGGAGGATTCCTCATTTGTATTTTACATAGTATTCGTGCTCTCAGGTAAATCTCCCCATCCAATTGCTGGATGTCTTCGAGCCTGATACGAGAGCTCTCAGGAGCAGTGTACTTGACCATATAGTCGTATTTTCCACTTGGTTGTCCTAAGGTGTCCCACACTTCTTTGGAACTACAGGAGTCATCTCTCTCGATGACGTTGACCTCAGGAAAAGCATAGTTGATGAATTCTAGTCTGGCAAGCTTTGCCAATTCATCGTCGTACGGGTATTTTCTGAATGACCTGAGTGTTGTTCCCATGACATGCTGAGGACACAAGTATTCTGTTCAATGATGCTCAGCTGATTTTCATTGTTCGGCTGATTTTCTTGCCCTGAGTTTCCTGGGTACGGCTGCCAGATAGGCAGGTCATCCATTGGGCCATAATAGTCGTGGTCAAAGTTGTCTTTCATCAGAGTGTCCTCCTCTATTGAATTTGGTGGAGCACGACATCCTCCCAGATCACAATCTCCGTATATCGTTCTGACACCTGACCTGGGTATAAATATCGGACTCTGTGCGGGATAGCAAAATGGCATAGACACCTCTTCCTGAGACATATAATCGTCCTCGTTAAGATAGGACTTCCACTCCTCATCTGTATCAGAGGCATCTTCCTCGTTGATGGTATGGACTGCTTGAGATATTGGGTGAAGGAAACCTCCACTGTGGAAGAAGTCCTGAATGGGATGAAGACTTTCATCGTTAGCAGCTGTCTGGGTGCAGGTTGCAGAAAAACCAATACCCTTTTTTGTTTTGTTATCGGTAGGAATGACAAGTTGTCCCCATCCTTTTGTATTGTTATTTTTTATCACTTCGAGAGCATCTCTGTATGAGGAAATCGAGGTTCCTTTCTCTGATTGATTCTCGTTGCTCACGAAAAGTGCTTGGACCTGAGTTCCAATAACCTCCTCGGGTTCTACACAAGTAGATAATGACAAGTTACTCACGAGCAAGGCTTGTTCTCCACAGATCGTGATGAGTTGATCGTTCTTGACGAACTTCAGTTTTTGGTGCAGCGTCGAAGTGACTGCCCCAGCCTGGTGTATCCAAGGTCTTCCTAATAAACAGCTGTATGCTTCCCGAACTTACATGACCTGGAAAGTGATTAGGAAAGTGTGAGGACCGATAGTTATGGGAAGGTCGACTTCGCCGATAACTGCTTTCCGAGATCCGTCAAAGGCTTTGACAATGACCTCACTGCCCCTCATCGGGGATCCTTTAAATGATAGTCGCATTAAAGTGGACTTTGGCATAACATTGATGGCCGATCCTGTGTCTACCAGTACGCTGGCTAAAGCATTATCCTGGCAGTTAACTATGATGTTGAGCGCCATGTTGTGACTTTTTCCCTCTTCTGGAAAATCCTCGTCACTGAATCTTAAGTTGTTGCAGGAAGTGATGTTAGAGATGATGCTATCGAACTGTCTTATAGACACATCCTGTTCCACAAAGGCCTACTCTAAGACTTTCTGTAGAGCCTCTATGTGGGCTTCGGAACTGAGTAAAAGTGATAGCACAGAGATCTTTGAAGGAGTTTGTAACAGCTGATCAACAATATTGTATTCACTCCTTTGGATGAGATTTAACATCTCATCATTGTTTTTTAAAGGTTGGGATCACTGGACTGACCGGCCGGTGGATTGGGAGCTTCTGTCTGAAGTTCCTTTTCTTTGTTAGGTCCTCCAACTCCTCGGTTAAAGATTCGACCGCTCCGTGTTACTCGACTGACGTCTACAATATTCACGATGGAGGGTAATGGAACTTCCTTTCCATTCTCAATTATTGTTGCACCGTATCTGTAAGGGATTGCCTTAGCTGTTTCATACGGTAACGGTCCCGATAGATAGATAACTACAGGAGCCTTCTGATTTTTCTGACTGTCGTAGGTAATTTCAATCAGTTCTTGGCTAAGAACCTTTGATTCATCTAGTAGAGGGATGATGGCACAAACATCCTTGATCCTCTTAGGGTTAGAGATTACAACCACATCTTTGATTTGATCAGCGAAGTAGTCTAGCGTCCAGTCAACGGACCCCGAAGCTGGGTATGGGTGAATCTCTTTGCCGTCCAACTGACCTTGAAGGGTTGCTAGCACGAGGTAACATCCTTAGATATTTTTCGAGCAGACTCTACAGCGTTCATAGTTATGTGGTGGCACCTGGCCACGTCCGCTTTGAATACAGTGTAACCTCACTAGGTATGTTTCCATTGATCGAGCATCCTGACTTTGATGCCTAGTAGGGTTCCCATCGATCATACTGACTTGTTGCGTGTCTTCGTCCATATAGATCGGAAGCCACCAGTGGTTTAACAAGTGTTGTAAAGTTCTTTGAACGAGAGCACATCCCTGGTCACTCTCACAACATCCTTTACAGTTTTAATAATTATGCGAAGTCAGGAAACCGAGTTGGACTTGCTTAGCGTGTAATTCCACCAAGATGGTATTCATTGTAGCGAGCAATTTTGGACGTGGTTCTGAAGCACTGTCGCTCTTTGGGGTTACTACAGGTCGATTCATTTTTTATCCTATTAAGCTGATGAAGGAAGGGAAATAGATGTCTCCAACTAACCCTGCTTGCATACTGAGTTTAAACAGCGGTCTGTTAGGTTACAGATGCTATACGGTAATGGGGCCTCTTTCTTCTTAGAGTGAAAAATACTGGGACTGTTCATGGGTAGGATGTTAGGACTGATGCTCTTTGATTGATGGGTGAAGGTACGGGATTTGGGTTTTGGATTAGTGTGCTCGCTAAGATTTTTCTTGCAATCTTATGCCTACGTATTCCCGTTTACCGAAACAGGGAAATTAGAGCGATCGTAGTTCCTCCTATTATATGGGAGGAAATGGTGTTTTGGTGTCTTGTTCAAAGCCTAAGACGTTAAGCTAAAATTGATTTGTATCTTGTTCAAAGCCCAAGATGTGAAGCTGAAGGGTCTACTTGTATCTTGTTCAAAGCCCAAGACGTGAAGCTAAAAGGGGGTGACTTTAGAGAAAATTTGTCATCTCTAAAATGGTCTGTTTGTCAGGGGTGACTGATTATAAAGGAGAATTACTTTAACCGGGATATGTGAATCCGGAAATGCCATAATTTCCTTTATAGGGGCTTTTCAACCTAGAGGAGAAGACTTTAACTCAGTGTAGAGCAATGCTATCTTTCCTTAGGAATTTCTCATGCTAAAACAGAGACAGTGGCGTGGACGTAAATAATCTAGAGGCTTGCCGCTTACAGGGATTAGACGAAGGGAAAGGAGTTGTTGATGTTTGTATACTGTGAACGAGGCACAGTTTTTAATGCTAAAAGGTTGATTGTCTCAACTGGGGTTTTCTTATACAAAGCCTAAGAGGAGGCTAGTGGCCCAACAAGAGGGTCTTTTATACTCAACAAGAGAGTGATTTGTGTCTTGTACAAAGCCCAAGACGGAGGCTGAAGAGGGTTGACTCTACAAGAGAGACTTTTATACTCAACAAGAGAGTGTTTTTGTATCTCGTATGAAGCCCGAGATAGAGGCAAAAGGAAGTTTTGACTCAACAAGAGAGTCTTTTTATATCTCGTACGAAGCCCGAGATAGAGGCTAAAAGATGGTTGTTTCAGTTGAGTGACAGGTCCAGTATGTTGGTTAAAAGAGAAAATCAGTTCTTATAAAGAGACTGATTAAAAGTAAGGCTATACTTTGAGATTTGATCAGAGGATCAGGGTTATTTCCTGTTCTTTAAGGAAATGGGAAATTCTGAGGGTATTGTACGAGTCTATTGGTGTTTTCCCTATTTTTGAAAGGGGCTTGAGAATGCCTTCAAGACTCAAGGAAATTAGACTGTCCACATTATAGTTTTATCTTTTGTACTATGCTTAGAGAAACAGTAGTAGGATCTAGACTCTTTGAAAGACTGTTCTATTAAGATGACTACTTTCTGTTCCTATACCTCTGGGAGGTCGTCGGGACAATTTGTACGAAGCCCAAGAGGAGGCTGGAAACTTTCAAGAAGCCGAGGGACAATTTGTACGAAACCCAAGAGGAGGCTCTCTTCCCGAAGGAAGAATCCTTATACGAAGCCTAAGAAGAGGATGTGAATACTTCTAAGAAGCCGACGGGTCCTTGTACAACCCCCAAGAGGAGGCGGGGATGCTTTTAGGAAGCCTGTGGGTCCCCAAACCCCGAGAAATTCAATACAGACTATTCACAGAGAATAGATCAAGCCAGGAAAGTCCGAGAATTTGGAAGAAACTCAAGAGATGCCATTCACGGAGAAAAGATCATCTCTGGGGAGTAGAGTTTCTTTGACAATTTTTAAGAGTGACAATCCGTGAAAGGGTTCACCGAGAATGCTGCCTTTCACGTCTCCATATTGTTTAACCCCAAGAGGAGGGAAGACCGTGTCTGGTAATCCTATGGGGATCTAGTTTTGACTATTTAAGAGTGATCAACAGGGCTTAGTGCTAGACGTAGTTGCCGGGGAAACTCTAAATATCTAAACTATTATTACACAGTTGATATGAGTTTATGAAAGAAGACTTACAGTGAAACAACCCCACAATACAGTTATATGTATATGAAAGCGGTAAATGAAAGCATATAAACACTTACTCGGTTGTAGAGCTTCCATGCTGTTTGATTAGTTATTCAACAAAGAAAGCTTTGATAACAATATTATATACAAAATCAAAGGAGAAAGTGCTTTGAAAAGATGTGGGGGCTTACAGCTCAAAGGGGAAGCCCAAGGTTTTATCAGTGATTGCACTGTGGTTTTGAATTTGTACAGGGACTTATACAAGTGACTGAGGCCCAAGAAAGGTTTTCTGTACAAAGGGATGGGTCTTACACTCTCTCAATAGGCCTAAGTGTTTAAAGAAAAGAAATGGGGCTTATAACACGAGGGTAGGCCCATGGTTGATTTTTTTACTGGCGATCGTGCCGATGTTTTCTTTTAACGCAGAGGGATTTATACAATGTTTGAGGCCCAAAATTGTTTTGGTTAAAAGGGGATTGGGTCTTACACTCTATTAGAGGCCCAAAAAGTTTTTGAATGGGTCTTATAGCTCGAGGAGAGGCCCAGATGGTTGTTTTAAACAGGCGGTGATCGCGCCAAATTTTTGAAATACAACGGGACTTATACAATAAGTGAGGCCCAAAAATTGTTTGTATTTACAAAGGGTTGGGTCTTACACTCTAATAGAGGCCCATGAGTGTTTCAAAATGATTTGTGAGGGTTGAATTAATAAAAAAAACCTAATTTGTTCCCCAAAATATATTTTAATTGAATAAAATTCAATTAAAATGATCAAAAGGGTTTAATATGTGGAAAACAAATTATGATCTTGGATTAATGTTTCAAAATCATGTTTTGACCAACAAAATGATTAGAAATCATAAAAATTTGCAAAATCAAGAAGGAAAAAATATTTCAAATGTCAAAAACAATTAAAATATTAATTCTTTGCAAAAATATCAATTATATGAAATAAATAATATTTTTGGGATTTTTTGGTAAAATAAAATATTTTAACATTTTTGTGAATTATTGAAAAAAGAATCAACTCAAAATCAATAAAACTCAGAGAGAAATTAATTTTTGAATCAATTAAATAAAATCACAAAATTCAAATATTTGAATTTTCAAAAAGGGCGTCAAGAACAAGGGCAAGAACACGCGCCACCCTCTGTTTCTGCAGATTTACGTTTTCTATCCAATCCCACTGAATACTTGATTATATCATGCAATCTACACATCAATCTACTCGTTTTAACCTCACGATCATGTCTATGGTCTTTAATTTCATTTACTTTTAACATGGAATAAGAAATCAAAGAGAAACCTCAAGAACCCTAATTTTTGCATGAAGGTTCAGAAATTCTACACACGATTCAAACAATGCAATTGATTGAGGGAAAACATTCCATGCATGATTGTGAACATATGGCCAAATTATTGTGCCGCAAAAATTGCATGGATCATAGAGTTAGAAGAGCTCATGCTTACCTCTTGCAGTTGGTGATCGTGTTTTATGTTAGAGGTGTTACAGCTAGGTTCCAATTATCTGGATAGCTTCCCTAGGTGCCATGGAGTGTGTCTGGATGCTTGGAATGGATTGAAATGATCTGGAACTTGAGATGGTACCCCAACTGCAAATCTGTCAAGAACTTGAGCAACTGGCTGGTGATTTTGTGAAATCAGTGTTCCAGATGTTGTTTAAGTGTTTGGATCACTTCTATATGATATTTATAAGGTGTGTGAGTGATTGGTTTGATTGGAAAAGCTCTCAAACTCAAAACCCGATAGTGACTTGTCTTAGAAGGCAAAATTGGAGTGAAAGAAGAGATTTTGAGGAAAGCATATGTTTGATGGCTTTGGTGTGCTCAAATTGATCACAAATGAGCTCTATTTATAGTAGAGCAAGTTTGTTTTGGGATCAATAGTGAATGGCAACTGCAGCAGAGGTTTGGCCAATGTTGTCCAATGGAATCTCAAGTCTCCTCTAGCCATTGACTAGAGGTTAGAGCACATGCCTTTGGTTCCCTAGTTGTTGGATCATCCTTGACTGAATTCAATTGAAAGAAGCTCAGTCCATGCCACCTTGGTGCATCCATTAAATGCTCCAATCCAAAATTGGAGTCTTGTCCCTCTTTTAGGGATTTTTAGGTTTAGCATGCTACTTTTGGTTCCAAGGACTTTGGAGGCTTGGCTCAGTGTTTGTCCCCTTTAGATTTGATCCTCAGATGTGTCCAAGATGATGACAAGGCTTGGAATTAGCTGATCTTGCCAAATCGAGCAAAAGTGCAAAATTCTGCCTAGCCTTGGCAGTTTTCAGCAAGGCATATTGCCCTTGTCATATCTCATGGCTCAAGTGGAATTTGGTGGTGTTCTTGGTCACTTTGGAAAGCCCTCATATGATACAACAACTGTTTGATCCTATTTGGTTTTGATACCTTTTAGATCCAAGTGAAAAATCCCCCTGCATTTGGGAAAAAGTGAAGGCAGATTCTGACTTAGTGAAAATTTCACTAAGTGTTGGAAAAAAGTGACATTTTCACTTTTTGTGATTTTGATCATTCCATAACTCAAAATCCATGGGGAATTTGGAGGGAGGTCAGTTTTAAGCTTTTGTAGAGGGTAATGAGATCTACAAATCAAGCTTTGGATGGGAAAAAATGGCCTTGTAGTTTAGGAGTTATGATCCTCCAAAGTTGGTACCCTAGCCACTTTATTTCATAACTTAGAAAATTTTCTAAGTTTTTATGGTTACCCCTTTTACAAGTTATCCCACTTTTCTTGATTTTTCTTGATGAATGATGATTCTAATCATACATTAACATCATTTTAGGGTTAAAAAACCATTTTAATGAAAAATATCAAAAAGTCAAAGTTGACTTTTGTGCACAGTTGACTTTTTATCAGATGAATTCCAAACTGTGGAATCCTTTAGGAAATCATGTCCTTGACATAAATCAAACTTGATGGACATATTCCATGGGTGTTATAGGGTATATTGATCAATGTCCTAGGGTTTGGGAGCATGTCCTGGTCAAAAGTCAAAGCTACAGTTGACTCTTCTCGCGAAACTTTAATTGTGGCTCTGATGAACTTGAGACTTGTTGCTCAAGCTTTTTGGATCAATCCATTATTGCAAATGGATCAATGTAGTGCATTAGAGACCCTCAAATCTTCTCTTGAGGTCTTGGCTCATGAATTGTCCCAAAAGTCAACTTAGGGGTGAATTAAGTCAAGAAACCCTAATTCCTGATTTTTAATGAATGCATCCCCTGAGGCTAAATTGACTTGATGATTGGGTTTATGATATCCCTTGGAGAATCATAGGTTATGCTTGGAAGCATTGGCTCATGCCCATAGGAAAATTTCCATCTGGAGGCCCTGGTCGACCAAAACCCTAGTTTGGTGACACTGGCGATCTTTAGGCTCAATCCACTTAGAAGGGAGCAGCCTTGTGCTTAATCCTTGAAGTGGGAGTCCTCTTGATCCTTTGTGGATGTTTGAGAGGTTAGACAAGTTGAAGATCATGTCATTCCTTGATTGATCCTTTGTCTAAGAACTCTGAGAGGGCTTGAAACCCTAATTTTGATTACAGTGAATGCTCACCCATCTTTGGGGAGACTGATGAGGCAAGATAGTACATCCATATTGTGATGATGATTTCCACAATGATGGGAATCTTAGTGGTCAAAATTTGGGGTATGACAGATGCCCCTATTTAATCTTCTTGGACCCGAAGGTGTGAATAACGAAAGTATTCGGGCATTTGGGGTGCAAGAGGATTAAATATCGTAATATCCGAAATTTTGATGGTGGTTAAGAATGGTAGTTCACGCATCCTTCTTCTTTTGCTAAGCAATGATGCTTAGAAAAGGTAAACTTCCCCTTGATCCTGGTTTCCTACCAAGGAACTGGTCTCAGTTTCTGATATAAACTTCCCCTCGATCCTGGTTTCCTACCAAGGAACTGGTCTCAGTTTCTGATATAAACTTCCCCTCGATCTTGGTTTCCTACCAAGGAATTGGTCTCAGTTTCTTTTGTCAATAAACTTTATTGACAAGGGGCGCTACGCGTAGCAGTTTTCATCAAACTTCTCGCCGAATTTTCTTGGGGAGATGCCATTTGATAGAAAAATTTTGATGTCAGACTTGATGGGGAACCCATTCGTCTGAGTTGTAGAGGAGCACAAACTTCTCTGTTGGAGACGCCATTTGCCGAATCTACTGGGGAGAGCGAGTCTCTTGAGAGACTACTGTCTGCTTGGGGAACATTACACCATAATTTTCTCGAGATCTTCTCAGAGAAATGCCATATGATGTACCCCAATTTTGAGGTGCCAATGACTTTGTTGACATTGACTCTCTGGAGAGAAAAGATCAATGTGTTGCTAAAAGTCTTTAATCGTGAGGCTTTCTCTGGGGAATTTCCTTAATCCGGAAAAGCGAAGATATCATCTTCAATGGCGAAGAGTGACATTTGTCTGAGGGTTCTCTGGTTTTTCAGAGGTTCAAGTTATCAAAGTGGTCAAGGGCCAACTCTGATCCAGAAATAAACTAGAGGAGAGAGATAATTCCGACTCTACATTTCCTGACCAGGAAAAAACTTGACAACTTGATTGAAAAGACTATTACCACTACGGGACAAGACCGACTGGGGTGATAGTGATGCAATATAAATGTGAATGCAAATCAATAATGCATGATGTATGTATGTATATACTGACAAAACTGACGTGACATACAGACTAACGGATGAACACGACTGGATACTCGGCCACAGTGGGACATGTAGAAATATCACCGGTTCAAGATAGCAATTATGCCTCGCTTAGGAGAGGTAGTCCTCGTGGGGAGCTACGTTGGTCGGGCTTAGGAGATAAGAACTCGCCCGAGGCGTGTCAGATGAAACAAGGTCTCTGAAAAAGTTGATCCTTCGTTCAGACGTACTGGTTTAGAAGGAGCACTTTGATTCTGCACTTTGGAGCTTGCTTACTTCTGGAGAAGCGATTGATGTTCTTTCGATGTTCAACAGTCAAAAGAAATTGCCAACTTTTTATTTTAAAAGCAGAAAAAGTTTTACAAGTAAATTCATTTTTATTTTATTTCAAGAATCGTTAATCATATTAAGATGTCATTCTGTAAAGCTAAAACAAATGAGAATCGCAAACAAAAGCACTTGGGCTCAAATTTTATTGATAGGATGGAAATCAGCCAAGCGCGTGATTCCATAGAGTATTCACAAAGTTAGAAAATGGTAATTTACAGGGAAAAGGGTTACGTTGAAACATAATGACCACTATCCTTCTACCAACTTTGAATTCGGGGCATCCTGAGCTTCTGTCGAAGATGACCGTGACTGGAGTTTCCTTTTGATGGATGGCATTACTGCTGAGGAGTTGAAATGATCAGACGTAGTTACTTGCCATTATCCCTAATTTTTTCCTGGATTGTACTTTGAGATTTCCAATCCACCGGGATGATTTTTTATCATGTCTCTAATTTTTTCCTGGACCGCCCTTTCGGGTTTTCAATCCACCGAGACGTTTTTTTTAGGCGAAGTATTTCTTGACTACATCAACATTCGTAGGGTAGGCAAATTCCTCTCCTTCCATGGTTGCAAGTCTCAAGGCGCCGCCTGAGAAAGCTTTCTTGACCACATAATGGCCGTCATAGTTTGGGGTCCATTTGCCCCGGGAATCAGTGAGAAATGATTGTATCTTCTTGAGCACGAGGTCTCCTTTCCTGAAGACACGAGGTCGGACCTTTTTATCGAACGCCTTCTTCATTTTCTGTTGATACAACTGACCGTGGCATAGTGTCGTGATTCGCTTCTCTTCGATTAGGTTTAATTCGTCGTGTCGACTTTGACACCATTAAGCTTCTGTGAGCTTAACCTCCATCAATACCCAGATTGACGGGATCTCTACTTCTATGGGGAGTACTACCTCCATGCCATATACTAGAGAGAAAGGGGTTGCCCCCGTTGAAGTGCGTACAGATGTGCGATAACCATGAAGAGCAAAGGGTAGCATCTCGTGCCAGTCTCTATAGGTCACAACCATCTTTTGAACAATCTTCTTGATGTTCTTGTTAGCCGCTTCTACCGCTCCGTTCATCTTGGGTCGGTAGGGAGATGAGTTATGGTGTTCGATCTTGAACTCTGCACACAACTCTTTCATCATCTTATTATTTAAGTTAGATCCATTATTCGTAATGATCTGGCTTGGAACACCGTAACGGCAGATGAGATTATTTTTGATAAATCGGACCACCTCTTGTCGAGTTACATTAGCGTATGATGCTGCTTCGACCCACTTGGTGAAGTAGTCAATGGCTACTAGGATGAACCGATGTCCGTTTGAGGCCTTGGGCTCAATCAAGCCAATCATGTCGATTCCCCATATGGAAAAAGGCCACGGGGAAGAAAGAACTTTGAGATGCGTTGGCGGTACATGAATTTTGTCGGAGTATATCTGACACTTGTGACACCTCCTCATGTACTTGTAGCAGTCAGATTCCATTGTCAACCAATAGTACCCTGCTCTTAGAATTTTTCTCACCATTGTGTGTTCGTTGGCATGAGTGCCAAAGGATCCTTCATGAATTTCTTTTATCAGCATGTCTGCTTCGGGTCTGTCTAGGCATCGGAGCAAGACCATGTCAAAATTTCTCTTATAGAGAGTATCACCGCTCAGGAAGAAACTGCCTGCCAACCTTCTGAGGGTTTTTCTGTCTTTCCTTAGAGCCCCAGGTGGGTACTCTTGTTTCTAAAGGAAGCATTTGATATCGTGATACCAAGGTTTGTCGTCTATGACTGCTTCAATCGTGAAGATGTAAGCGGGCCGTTCAAGGCGCATGATGTCGATCTTAGGTAAGTCGTTCCATTGACCTACACTAATCATGGAAGAGAGAGTGGCTAATGCATCAGCCATGTGATTCTCATCACGAGGGATGTGATGAAACACGATTCTGTTGAAGAAAGGAAGTAACCTTCTCGCATAGTCTTTGTAAGGAATCAATCCTGATTGGTAAGTGTTCCAATCTCCTTTAATCTGATTGATGACCAGGGCTGAGTCGCCATATACGTCCAAATTTTTTATCCTTAAGTCGATCGCTTCTTCGAGACCCATAATACAAGCTTCGTATTCGGCCTCGTTGTTTGTGCACTTGAATGTAAGTCTGGCAGTGAAAGGAATGTGGGTACTGATAACGTGAAAATACATCGTTTATTTGACTTGATTAATGCGTGTTTTCTAGTTGTTTTGATTTGCATTTGTACTATTATGTTGGTATTTTGTTTGTTTTTAGGTATTTAGCCATTTAAGAGTCACATGCGAAGAAATGAAGTAATTCAGATGAAAAACGGAAGAAATGCAGCAATTTGCACGCAAGGCATTGTCTGACGATTTTGGCCATAACTTTTTATCAGCAAATCAGAATGACGCCCTGTTTGAAGTGTTGGAAAGCTAACAAAGAGATCTACAACATGGAAAGAAAAGCACTCGGCGGACGCAGAGCAAGGGTCAGCGGGCGCCGACTGTTGTAATGAGGAAACGGTCACAAAAGACGTTTCACCTCCAAAACAACACTCAGCGGGCGCGGAGCAGGGGTCGGCGGGCGCCGAGAGTTATAAAAAGGGAACGGTTTGAAACGCTCAAGGCAGTTACATCTGAAGAATTTAGTTTATAAAACGTTTTTTCATTATGATTAGGGGCAGTTACAGCTTCGAATTTCCTATAAATAGGACTTGTATTTTCACTTTCATTTCATCCAATCTTAGTTTCAACCTTAGGCATAGAGTTCTCTTGTAAAGCAATTATCTGTCACATCGAGGTGTTATTGCACTATAGTTGTTGGTTCGATTGGAGCACTGTAGCTAGAAGATTTATATTTCTCGCAATTTACTTTCCAGCCTTGTACCAGATTCAGTCTCCGCTTTGGAGCAGGTTTATTTATAAATCGCATTTTATTTTATTCCGCATTGCCTTTATATTATTTATTTTCTCGCACTGCTTTAAATTCATTTATTTTCTGTCTCTGCTTTACTTTGTTAATTTATTTATCTGTGTGATCTGTTGTATTTTGGACCTGAACTTAAGCGTGACACTTGTGTTCACACTCTTAAATTACACTATCACACCTCGCACATTTTTATATTATAAATGTTTCCTTTAACAAACCAATTTATAATTATGTCTTTAATTGCCATATCTAGCTAAATTCCTGGTGCTAGAATGTGAGGATCGTCATTCCGACGATACTCCACATGTCTTCTCTTTAGAAATACTTTAGGGGCTGTTTTTTATTTTAATTAAACTCTTCTGAACTTAAATTGATAGGTCATTACGTAAACAAGACCGTGTTTTTGTTTGTGTAATGACTGTGACTAGATCGGGTAAGATCGAAAGCCGTCCGACATTTTAGAAAAGAGTTTGTTAGTTGTTAGTTGATAAATACGGCGGAAGCACTTTATTAACTAACTAGGAAAGTTTTATATTATTAGAAAGAGGTTTTAAAACTATTTTCGAACGCGTTTATAGATTTAGGATCCGGTTGGCCGAGCATATGCCGGAAACCCTTTGGTATAAAATATTTTCAATCGAAAACACTTTTTAACTAAGTCTTAGAGGTAATTATATAAAAAAGGACTTTCAACACTTTAACGCAAGGAGCGACCGGTGCAGCGTGAGCGGCTGGTATAGATTAAAGGTTAGGTCTGTTTCCGATCACGCTAACGCGGCGGATCCTTTTTAATTAACTCTATTTCAAAGAAAGAAACATTGCCCCGTAAGTGTTACTATTTAGAAGATAGGAGTATTGTTTGATTAATGTGAATTACATTCCAGCATATTTATTTATCTGATTTATTTCTATTTTCGTTCAGTCTAAACTTGTACTCAGATTTCTATTAGCCTTAGATAAGCACCGTAACAATAGTAATCGATAGATTTGACATTGGTCTCTGTGGGAACGATAAATCTTTTATATTACTCTGACGTACTCCGTATACTTGCGGATAACATCACATCAGGTACCCTGAGGGGTAACAATGATTGCCCCAATTCTGTTTTCGTAATGATTGACAGCTCCGTCAAAGATAACTCCCCATTGGGAACATGGTTCTGGCCCTTCACTGGGTAGCGGTTCATCGCAGTCTTTCATTTTCAAATACATGACATCTTTGTCCGGGAAGTCAAACCCGAATGATTCCTGATCGTCAATCGGTTGATGAGCCAAATGATTGGCTAAAATACTCCTCTTAACGGTTTTTTGAGCATGGTACTCTATGTCATATTCTGATAACAACATCTGCCAACGGGAAATCCTTCCCGTGAGAGCAGGTTTTTCAAATACATACTTGATTGAATCCATTTCAGAGATCAACCAAGTAGTGTGACAAATCATGTACTGGCGAAGACGTTTGGCTGCCCAAGCCAAAGCGCAGCAAGTTTTCTCAAGCATAGTGTACCGAGTCTCGCAGTCGGTGAACTTCTTGCTCAGATAGTAGATGGCAGACTCTTTCCTTTTGGTTTCGTCTTGTTGGCCCAGTACACAGCCCATAGAGTCTTCCAAGACTGTTAAGTAGATGATCAGTGGTCTTCCTTCCACTGGAGGTGATAGAATCGGCGGGTTCGACAGGTATTCCTTGATACTGTCGAAGGCGGTTTGGCAATCTTCTGTCCAAATGCAGTCCTGATTCTTTTTGAGTAGTTTGAAAATTGGCGCACATGTCGTGGTCATGAGGAATATGAATCTGGAGATATAGTTCAAACGTCCCAGGAATCCTCTGACTTATTTTTCAGTTTTCGGAGAAGGCATTTCTTGAATGGCCTTGACCTTGTCAGGATCAACCTCAATTCCTTTTTGGCTGACGATGAACCCTAAAAGTTTCCCTGAACGGACACCAAAGGTGCACTTGTTGGGATTCAAGCGGAGTTTGTACTTTCTCAAACGCTCAAATAGTTTTGACAGGTGGGTCACATGCTCCTCTTCTGTCTTAGATTTTGCAATCATATCATCGACATATACCTCGATTTCCTTGTGTATCATGTCATGAAACAGAGTAGTCATGGCCCTTTGATAGGTCGCCCCAGCGTTCTTCAAACCGAACGACATTACCTTGTAACAAAAGGTCCCCCATGGAGTAATGAACGAAGTTTTCTCCATGTCTTTCGGCTTCCATTTTTATCTGATTATAGCCCGAGAATCCATCCATGAAGGAGAAGACTTTGAACTTTGTTGTACTGTCTACCAGCATGTCTATGTGTGGTAAGGGAAATTCGTCCTTTGGACTAGCCTTGCTTAGATCTCTGTAATCGACACACATTCTGACATTTCCGTCCTTTTTGGGAACAGGTACAATGTTGGCTAACCATTGAGGATATTCTGATGTGGCGAGGAAACCAACGTCAATCTGTTTCTGTACCTCCTCTTTGATTTTGATGGCCATGTCCAGGTGAGTCCTTCTCAACCTTTGTTTTATTGGCGGACATTCTGATCTTAACGGTAAATGATGTTCCACGATGCTGGTATCCAACCCTGGCATGTCCTGATAGGACCAAGCGAATACATCGGGAAACTCTTTGAGAAGCTCTGTCAAACTCTCTTTGGCAGTTGGACTGAGCAGTGCCCCAATCCTGATTTCTTTTCTCTCTTTTTCCGAACCTAAGTTTACCATTTCCAACGGCTCTTTATGAGGTTCAACGGACCTCTCCTCCTGTTTGAGTAGTCGGGAAATCTCTTCTGGAATTTCGTCATTAACTTCTTCTTCAGCCCCAAATACCGGGTGTTGCTCCCGAGGATTTGCATCCATGGTACAAACGCGAAAGTGGCGCGGAAAACAGAGTCGCCAGCAATGTGTATTTATTCCAAGAGAGAGAAAGGAAACACTGCATAAACCTGGGGGAAGGAAAATCATGGTCTCACGACCAAGAGAAAAGGGTAAGGGAGTCGGTTACGCGAAGGGAAGGTGTTAACACCCCACACGTCCATCGTACTCGACGAGATCCACGCTTGCTGTCTCGATCAAAGGGTGCCGTCGTCTGGAGCTCCACTGCTACTGGAAAAGAGAAGGAACGAGGACGGAAAAGAACGGAGAAACAAAGAAGAAAAGTAAAAAGAAGTGACTCGATAGGACATCGCTCGTCCTACGCCTACGTACTCCCTCGTGCAATGGGAAAGTCAGAGTCAACGTAGTTCGGACACAAACAAAAAGGGGGGAGGTTGCTCACCAAGACATCGCCGTCTTGTGCCTACATATCCTCAATTGGACGAGAAAGAGGAAATCAGAGCAGTCGTAGTTCGACCTAACGAGGTCGGTTAGTGTTTTTTATGAGCGACGTTAGATTCGCGTCTGGCAGTTAGGGTCGATACATGTTTGCGACGAGACGGAAAATAACGTGCCCATTTCTGAAAATGATTTGAGATTAACGATCCCGAAGGATGAAAAAGGTTTGAGTTTGTTTTTTGTGTTTTTTTAGACAGAAGTGGATTGAAGTTAGTTCGTAACTTACATTGCACCAAAGTCTACCATGCGGGAACGAGTGAATCGCATGGTCGCCCCCAAATGGAACGTATGCTAAACACTCTAGAAGAGGAGGGGAGACCCCTCGTTCTTCACTTCCTACACTTAAGGCTCGAGCGCAATATTCGTTATATTTATTAAGTGTTTTAGAAGTGTTATGAGATGAGAAGAGGAGACACAAGGAAGAAGGGTGACTCTAAGGGAATCACTATCCTAGTGTTGTCATGCAAAAGGGTGGTCCTATGGTTAGTGAAGTTTAAGCGAGAAACAACTACCTAAGATCTAATGCTAATCCTACTCCAAGCTTAATCGAAAATTAAGTTGGAGTAGGTAGCTCTAAGGGGAAAAGAATCCAAGACTTAAACAAGTCTTGAGATCCAAGGGAAGAAAAGAGTGAAAGAGACGAAAGAGGAAAGGAAGCGAAGAAATAAAAACAGCAGCTACCACAACGCCCCTGCACCAAAACAGCGGTAAAAAGCAGCACACTAGCAAGGCAACATACAACAGCATGCAATTCAGCACAAGAAAGGGTGTAAAAAGCCAAACAGCCATACATACAACAGCGCACATAGACATAGACAGCCGTAGAAGAACGAGGCAACATGCATTCAAAAATGATTCACTCAAGGAAAAGTACACATGCATCAAGCATCACATATTCCTCTATCAAACATGATCACACATCATACCAAACATCATGGTAAACATTATGAAAGAAAAATCATGGGATGATGCACTACATTAAGCATATGAACAAAGTTAAACTAAGCATGTATCACATGAAGTTAAGTGCACGCAATCAAGTTCAAACAAATAACTCCAGCAACATCAACAATAAGTCACAATCAACATGTTTAAGAAGTGTGTGCTATGTTTTCATCGTACCGATTAATCCACAACGCAAACGTAAACATTTATCGACGAAAACCAAAACTCGCGTGTCGAAGAATCGTGTTCATGCAATAGTGTGAGGTGCAACAGCTCAAGAATAATCCACAAATCATCAACATATTAGTCCATGAAGTTTAGGCATGCATCGGATCTCAAACAACCAAGAAAATGCAAGAAAAATACACATTCTGTCCCAGAGTAACCGATTAACAAATGGTGAGTAACCGGTTACTTAGTTAAAAATCAGACAATTTACGCAAAAATACACATGTTAACCGGTTAACAAACTGTTGTTAACCAGTTACTCTGGGACAGCAGCAAAAAAAATCTGTTTCAAAAGCACTTTTCAGCATCCAATCACTTATGTAAACATCCAAATGAACATGCAATCAATTAATCACGAAATTCACATCAAATATCAGTAATCAAACACCAATTTCATCAATCAAACAACAAGATCACAAATCAAATCAAGCAAGTGGATCAAATCACATCACAAACCAAGGATCTACATTGCATAAGTTGAAATTAAGCTAAATCAAACATAGATCTAAGGAAAACCAACCTACAAGGCTGAGATTTGCCTTGGTGATTATTGAGCACGAAAATTGGTGAATCCAACCAAGAAAACCAGAGATCTATACAATAATCTTCAAGATCCTAGCAAGAAACTTCGAGATCCAAGCAAGAACACTCCAAATAATCAAAAGTTGCTCCCAAAAGTGATTCCAAGATCCAAACCAGTAGCTATATCAGAATTGAACCAAGAATGATGATGTGATGGAGGTTTAGCACAAGAATTCACAAATTCCAATGAAGAATTTGTGAATCTATGGATATGGAGCTTTGGTGAGAGGTTGAAGATGAAGATGAAAAGTGGAAAAAAGTGAGAGAGAATTGAGAGAAATTCTGAAAAATTTGAGAGTGAAAATGATGTAGTTTTAGAGGTTTGGAATGAATTGGTTTAAATAACCCCTAGGTTAGGAGTTAAGTTTGGGTTTGGAGTGAGGTTAAGTGAGTGGAAATTGGGGTGAAAAATGGATTAGGAAATGAAATGAGGAATTAGAGTGGAAAAATGATGGAGAGAATTTGAATTTTGGGTGGAAAATGATGAAAATATCAATTCTAGATCCTTCCCCACGTGCACATGCCAAGCACATGATCACAAATGATGCAAATTTAATTTTCCAAACTTGGCTCAGAGAAACCGGTTAACAAACGGTGAGTAACCGGTTACTCAGTTCAAATTTTGAATTTTGGCGCCTTTTGGAGGGAAACTTGGAAAAGTGACTTCTGATAGCTGTCTTGAACCCGTTAAACCTCTGAAACTCAAAACTTGATATTGCTACCGAGTAACACCTGAAAAGAACACAAATTCCTGCTGACACCTCAGAATATCCTGCTAATATAATAATGCCTGATACTGGATCGCTTGATCAGAAAATGACTGTTGAAGCTCCTAATTATTAAAACGCCTAATGAGCAAAATAAATGCTCCAAAAGACCTTTAAAACCATCTGTTTGCCCCTGAATACAGCTGAAAATAATGCCGAAGCTGATAACGTCATGAGCTACTAGAAAATACCTTGATCCCATGCATAGAAGAAAAATGCAAGATGAAAGGAAGCATAAACCAGTTAGGTCAGAAACAAAAGGGCAAATTTTGAGGTGTTACAGCTGCCCCTATTCAAACTTCTTGGATCCGAGGGTATGGAAGCAACAGCTTTCATACAATCGGGATACACGAAGATTGAATACCAAAATAACCTGAAAAATTAGCACCCTACGGGGAGAATGAAAATAAAGTGCCTGCCAACCGAAGGTGGGCTTAGAAACAACGGATACCAACCAATAGTTGGGATAACAAAGGATACCAACCAATAGTTGGGATGAAAGGATACCAACCAAGAGTTGGAATGACAGGATACCAACCAAAAGTTGGACGAAACAAAGGAGACCAACCAAAAGTTGGGATAACAGATACTAACCAAAAGTTAGGATGAAATGAGAGAGACCAACCAAAAGTTGGGATAACGCCAAGGGTACCAACCAAAAGTTGGGATGAAACGAAAGAGACCAACCAAAAGTTGGGATAACGCCAAGGGTACCAACCAAAAGTTGGGATGAAACGAAAGAGACCAACCAAAAGTTGGGATAACGCCAAGGGTACCAACCAAAAGTTGGGATGAAACAGGAGAGACCAACCAAAAGTTGGGATATCAAATACTAACCAAAAGTTAGGATGAAACGAAAGAGACTAACCAAAAGTTGGGATAACGAAGGATACCAACCAATAGTTGGGATGACGAGGACGCCGACCAAAGGCGAACTCATAACAAAGGAGACTAACCAGAAGTTGGAATGAAAGGATACCAACCAAGAGTTGGAATGACAGGATACCAACCAAAAGTTGGACGAAACAAAGGAGACCAACCAAAAGTTGGGATATCAGATACTAACCAAAAGTTAGGATGAAACGAAAGAGACCAACCAAAAGTTGGGATAACGCCAAGTGTACCAACCAAAAGTTGGGATGAAACAGGAGAGACCAACCAAAAGTTGGCATATCAGATACTAACCAAAAGTTAGGATGAAACGAAAGAGACCAACCAAAAGTTGGGATAACGCCAAGGGTACCAACCAAAAGTTAGGATGAAACAGGAGAGACCAACCAAAAGTTGGGATATTAGATACTAACCAAAAGTTAGGATGAAATGAAAGAGACCAACCAAAAGTTGGGATAATGCCAAGGGTACCAACCAAAAGTTAGGATGAAATAGGAGAGACCAACCAAAAGTTGGGATAAATGAGATTGCCGACCAAAGGCGAACTCATAACGAAGGAGACCAACCAAGAGTTGGAATAACGCCAAGGGTATCAACCAAAAGTTGGGATGAAACCGAAGAAGTATAGGAAGTAAAATCAACGGACTTACGACCTGTAAAGAAGATGACTCCGCCGGGGGAAGAGAAATCTACACAGACAACTCTGTAGGGGATTCTAACAACAAGGGCAAACCCACTGGTTGGAGGGTGATGTTGACCAACATCCTCTGAATTACACCTCTTTCTGCTGGGGACAGAAACTGGTAAAAGAAGTCAAACCTGGCTTATGCTTCGAATGCATATGTTTGAATTTTGCCGTAATGCTCCATATCAATGGAATGCTACGCTTTTGGGAGGATGCCATACAAAAATGCTTATGCAATGCAAAAGAGGTGTCTCAGTAAAATAAATGTTAAAGACAAAGGCAACTCCATCAGGGGTGACAAACCAAATTGTCTTCTGAAATAAAAAGACCCTACTGAGGAAGACCTTACTCTGCTGGGGAGGATCTTGATCACAAACTCTACTGGAGATGAAAAACTCCGAGAGAAAAATGAATATTGGAGATGGAACCCAAAGAGAAACTCTCTCCGCTGGGGATTACCAATGACTTCCACCTGGATCCGAAAGAATGCCAATAACCATTTGACTTAAAACCTGTTGGAAGGTGCTTTTTCCTTTTTAACCTGCCAGGGAAAATCAGTACTTTTACCCTGCTGGGGAGTACCGGCCATGACTAGCAGACCTGCTTGAGGAACGGTAGATGATGACATCAACTCTACTAGAAGATAACATCAAGCTTACTTATCTGAGGGGGTTAATCCATACCTTTGCTGGTGAGGAAAACATTTCTTAACTAGCTGAGGAGAATGAGTGCTCAGGCTCTGTGGGGAAATAACATCTTTGTCCCAAGAAGATATTCCATCAGTCTCTTACTGGGGATGTAACAACGTCAACTTCTGATTGTTTGCTGGGAAAGTGATAAATCAATCACAACTATGGTTGGGGAATTAATCCTCTGTACCCTGCTGAGGAAAATAATTCTCGACACTCTGGTTGGGGAAAAATAACAACCTGCTGCTGTTGAATGAATTTTTCAACGTCGAGGAGACTAGCTCTACTGGGGAGAAAAATCAACGAAACCTGCCAAGGTATATCATTGAGCTTGATCTGCTGTTGGAGGACAGATTCTACCCTGCTGGGGATAAGAGCATGCCTTTGCTGACGGAACTACACTCCCTGACCTCCTGAGGAAACTGACTACCAGGATCTGTGGGGAACACAAAGTTTTTTTCAAAGACATCCAACACACCTCCTGCTGGAGATACAACCACACTCACCTCGGAGCAATCCACTTTAAACTGCTTGCTGGGGGAATGGGTTCTGCTGAGGATGATGAACTTTCAGTGCTGGGGGAGGCGACTCCACTGGGGAAAACAAACCTGTTGTCCAACCTGACCTGTCTCTATGGTCATAAGCGGCTCTTTTGAACTCTCTAGTTGCCCCAGACCACCAAGTCTAAAGGGAGAAATCATCTCAAGAGGATTTTATAGAAGACCGGGCATTTACACTGCCCCAGGGTCCTCAAACTCTTGGAGAGATTTATCACATTGCGACATAACTTCCCCAAACTGCATATCTATAAAGTAGCTTGCCTCGAAAGGGTTTGTAACGATTTGAAAATACTCTGCCCCAGTATTTTGAACTTTGAAGAGGTGCTTTCAATTAACCGTCTTCAGGAGTGGACAACTTCTCATGCTCTAAAGGTGGCCTGCCCCAAGTCTTGAAGAAACTTTGCCCCTGACTGATCTTACAGAGATTTGTCAAATCGACCTGATTGCCCCATATTAAGCGCTTGCAGAGGGATTTATCGAATTTTGACATAATTGCCCCAGTTTGGCTACTTCTTATCACCATTTATCGAGAACTCGCAGGCTGCGCACAACCTCTTGGCTGCCTACCCCTTGACATGACTGTCCTTCGGAGTTTTCACCATCTCAACTCGGCGCTATCAAGCTTCTCAACTGACATTCATCATGTAAGCTCCTTTGATGTCAAACACATGCAAGCAGAAAATGTTTAATATGAGAATGACAATTCTAATGCAACACTTGTGTTAACCTGAAGTTTTATTGAAAATGTGTCGCCAAGCCTTGTGAACGAATCACTAGCGGGGATGCGACATTGATTTTTGAATGGAAAACAATACGCACATGCAATACCAACAAAAATCTTATTAGCACAACTCATAGGAGTCAGGAACGCTATCTCGCTAAAGTGCATTTTTGGAATAAACCCTGCTTCAATTAGGACTTTTACGGGTTGTAACGTGGCTTGGTTCACGGTTTTAGAAAAAAGGATTTATGGCTCAAAATTTATTGGTGCCCACCCATTCTCCATGATGTTCTCCAGTCCTACGTTCAGCTAATCTGACATAAGCGCTCGTCTCTCGAAAGGTTTTATGATTCTTAAGGAACCCATGTAATCGATGGTTTGAGACCTGATGAGGTTTTAGAGCAACAATCACCCCTTTTGTCTTTTGTGTCTGTAGCCACACGACTTTGTTCTTAAGGATTTTTCTTTGTAATCCTTTTCGTTTGTTTTTTTTTTATTTCCCTGATTTTGCCTGGACTGATTTTTTTTAGTTTTTCGATTTGTGAAGTCCAGCGAGATGCCCTAACTTTTGCCTACGTCGCTTGTTTTCAATTTTCGACTTAGCGGCCTTTTTCCTTTTTCTTTTTCTTCTCCTTCTCTCTTTTTTGTTTTTTGGAACAAATCGTGTGACACTGTTTTGTCTGACTTGCCTGAAAGTGTTGTGACTGCCTCACTCCTTGATTATTGATGGATAACCATTGTGGTTTCACATCTCTTGACCTCTGGACGGTAGAATAGAAGGTAATGGATCCTCAGATGCACACTCTTTTTGCAATTTGAACGCTCGGCCAAACTAACTGACGCCTACCCTGCCCCTAGGTTAAGTGTGAGGGTTTCTTCATACGAAAGAAACTCCTACTTCAAGGCTCAAAGGGGTTAATGAGGGTCTATCTCCCTTATATCTCCAGTGTTTAGGGATTTGAAACAATGCCTGTACATCCTCAACAGGGTTTTATCCGAAAGCACACAACCAAATATTTTGCGTTTTCACCTCGTCATCCTCCTTCAAGAGTTCTAGACAAGAAAATTGGTATTGTCGTGCATATAAACATGATATGAGTGTATAAAAGTAGATTACTTCAGGAAAAGACATTCATTGCATTAAAATTAACATTCAAACACAAACAAGTTTTTACATGCAGACAATGTTTAAACAAACAAATGAAAGCTACATATGAAAATGCAGTAAAGGAAGCTGATGATTACCATTGTTGAGAAGTCTTGACTCCGCTTGGACTACTGCTTCTGATGATGTCTTCGCAGCCTCGAGTGCTTATTCTGATAAAGAAGATTCACCTTGTGCGGGTACCATCTGGGGTGATAACCTTTGAGCCAATCAAATCTTGTACCTTGTGCTGGAACGCAATACAGTCGTCAATTATGTGCCCAAACGTTCCTGAATGGAACTCACAGCTAGCGTTCATGTCATAGTCCAGAGGAATAGGGTATGGCACTGGCATGGCATTCCTCAGCTAGATCAGTGAGCTTTTGAGCAAGCGAGCAAACAGCTGACTATAAGGAATAGGAATAGGATCAAATATCCTCTTGGGCCTTCTTGGTCTGAGTTGCCTATGCTGCTGATAAGTCTGCTGCTGCTGATTTGGGTTCCCAATCCACCCCTGCACTTTCCTTTCTGCATTCAGCTGAGGCACAAACAAGGGTTGCTGACGCAGAACTTCTGAAGCATAAGGTTGTGAAAGAGATCCATGACCTGAGGTGGATCCTTTGGAAAAGGAGGGAGTCCCCAATTCCTTTGCAACAATGGGAGTAAAATCACCTTGTTTACCAGTGCCAACGGATGTAAACTAGATTGCCTCTGAATCAATGAGATCTTGGACTTTATGCTTGAACCTTGTACAATTCTCAACATTGTGACCAGGTGCCCCAGAGTGGAACTCACATCTAACATTAGCATTAGGTCCCAGAGGAAGCTTTGTGGGAAGAGGTCCCAAACTAACACGTTTAACCAGTTTGAGCTCGAGTAAATAAGAAAGCAACCGCGCATACGGAATTGGAATGGGATTAAACTTCCTCTTAGGCCCCCCTGACTTAGGATCTTCTTGAGGAGCAGGAGGTGATTGTTGATGAGAGAGTTCTGAAACTTCAGTCTGTGGAAGAGATTCACGAGGCGATCTACGATCTAGAGCAAATCCCACAGAGATGAGAGGAGTAAGGACCTCTGTTGTGGAAGCGAGCACATGATCATTTTCCTTCTTTAACACCTTATTCAAGATTTCCATGACTAGGCCCATCTGAGTCCTCATCTGATTGACTTCCTCTCTTAGCAGTTTCTGTTCTTGGGACATGACCAACATATCTTCCCCAAATTGCCTCATCTGACTCTTCATTTTAGTCATCTCTACACGGAGTTGTTCTATGGCTATCCTCTGATTATCACAGGTTGAGTAGTGGTGGCAGGCCAAGCTGGCTGTCCTGAAGATAATACCAAGTCAAAATGAGAAATCCGCTCCGGAACAGCTGTTATGCGTATGAGTATGCAAATGAGTATGCAAACGCAAATGAACATGTTTGAATATTTTCAGGGTGATCCACCCCTTGATTCCAGTTTAAAGACGAGATAAGATAAAACTGCTGCTCATATATAAACCAGAAAAAAACACTGTCAGAGGTTACAACCCAAGATAACAATAATAAGTCTGAAAACAAAAGAATCAAAGATCCCAACCAACAATTCTGGTGGTGACCCGAGATACAAAGAAAAACAAACTACAGAGTGTCACCCACTGCCTGATCTAGAGCCTTCACTCCTAGGCCTCTTCACCTCAGCTCGTATCTTCAGCTCTGCTATGGTTGTTATGGCCTCATTCAGTCGCTCCTCAATTGCGTGTCTCCGGACGTCCCTAATAAGATCTCCTCGTCTTTCTTCTTGAGCTTTGTCTTCAGACTCTCGATCTGATCCAGGAACTTATCTTTTTTCAGCTTGTTGCCTGTGATTGCAGTATCTCGGTAAGCGTTCAACTTGTGAATTTTTGATCAAGCCTTGGCTAGGTCTTCCTTCTTGGATTTGAGGATCCTGCTAACACCCTTCAGAGCTTGCCCTACCTTTTGTCTGGCTATGACCTCTTCAGCTAGCTCTTTTTCTTTCTTAGCGAGAAGCTCTATCTTCAACTTGGCGATATGAACAGCTTCACCTCGTTCATGTTTCAACTGGTAAATTTCTCTTTGCAGCTCACCGTTCTCCTCTCTAAGCTTCTCCTTTTCAGCCCACAGTTTGTTATACTTCTCTATCTCAATTGTGGTCGGAGATTCAGTCATCAGGGAGTAAGATAGAGGTTCTCTGCAGAACGGTAGAAATACACTCTCTACTCTCCTCTGAATCCAGTCCTCGTATGCAGGGAAGGCTTTGTTGTTACACTTTCCAAAAGAAGTCTTTCCTTTCTTGTGGCGGTCTCCCCAAGTATTTGCAGCTTCCTTTAACACTTCCAAATTGGCTTCTCCACACACATATAGAGACTCTTGAACATATTGGTCCTTTGGCGGCTCTCTCAAAGCATACCCAAATTGCCTAATAGCAAGAATAAGGTTATAATTAATTCCCCCTTTTCTTCCTATTAAAGGTACGTTTGGGTAACCTCCACAGCTAATCAGGATCTCTTGGCCCAGCAAATCACGATTGATCCAAATCAAGTTGTTAGCCCTTAATCCCATCAATCTCCTTGACCAATCTAATGTTTCTTTGGTGTCTACGAATGCCCCAGAGTCAGGAAGGCGATCGGCAAACCATTTGTACAGAACTGGAGCACAAAAGTAAAGAGGTTCTCCTCTCCTCTTCTCATTCTTATAGTGCATCGAATAGTATAGATCCCCAAGCAAGGTAGGTACCGGATTCTTCATGGTGAATATCCGGATAGCGTGCACGTCTACAAAATCCTTCACATTAGGGAACAACGTCGTTCCATAAACACACATAGCCAGAATTGCATTGAACCCCGACCAACACTTAGCCTTAGCACAAATAGCAGCCTGCTCGATCAAAAACTTCGTGTGAAAGCCTTTATAACCTCCTTTACTCACAACATTCTTCTTCAGCAAAGACTGATCCAAGCGTAACGCAACAGGAACCTTATCCAGATCGGGAAACTCCTTAGAAGGATAGAAGGGAACTTCTTCTTTGACAAAAACATCCAAAATGAGAGCATACTCTTCCAATGTCGGAGCTAAAAGATAATCCGCAAATAGAAAACATCGTAGGTGAGGGTCATAGAACTGTGCCAGAGTGTGCAGAGCCTTGAACTCATAGTTGGTAACATCTCGGGCGAAACTCATAATCCTCCCATATTCTCCTCTAAAGTCTGCCAATACCTCAGGTTTTGCCATAGCCGAGATCTTGTGAACAACATCTAAATGAAGCTCCGGGAACTTGTACGGGATGATATTCTTTCTTTCTTCAGTACTAGTATTCATCATGGACAGTCTTTGGACAACCGGAATCAAAGTTAGGATGCAACCCTACAAATGAACAAGCATGTTAAAACTCAAAATGATGATGCAAATGCAAACATGGGATCAAGGTATCAATGATGCTCAAAACTGCTGTTGTTCTGTTGATTGAATAAAACCCCAAATATCAGAAAACCAGAAGTCCAGAATAACAGCCCATTCAAACTGCCAGAAAATCAGGATAATAACAGTACACCGATGAGAAATCCAGAAAACCGGGTATGTTGAAGGTTTCGGTTACCTGCAGACCTGCAAACACCCATCCCCTCTCACATGTGGGTTCTAAAAGACGGGATCCTCAGTCTCGGATTCTCGATTTGAGAAGCAATAGTACATTCATCCCTCAGGGTACAATACTATCGCCAAACAAAGAGGTCGCCCACTGATTCCCCCAAAAAAAAGGCCATCTTATGCAAGTTCCCAGCATTGGGTCCTTGGATCGACAAGTGTAATGGGTTTGCCATTTCTGGATTGCCATTATCACATGCCGGGAGGAGAGGCGTTGCTGAGTCCTCGGGAGATGGTCCCCAGAGTCGACAGTTTTCCCAGTTATATTCCATCGTCTACCCCAAATGCGCGGGATAGAATATTACCAAGAAAACCTCGTCTGGATGTGGAGTTTTCATGTATACTAAGTCTGGCCAAATGCCAAACAAGTCACACTACTTTCCACGCTAATCATAGGTGTATGCTCAAGCCTGGGTATTGGGCTTTTCTCTCAAGAATCCACCCCACCCTACAAACAGAAAATCCAGCAGCAGAATAGTACAGCATAATAATGAAATGCAATGCTATAAATGCGGTAAATACAGTAAAACAGGTAAAACAGTAATACAATAATATACAACAAAATAAAGCACCACAATAAACACCCAATGAAATAAAACAAACAAGCACTAGGATTGACTCGCAAAAATGGGATGGACCAGCCAGAGGTCTATCTGTCCCCAGCAGAGTCGCCAGCTGTTGCTCCCGAGGATTTGCATCCATGGTACAAACGCGAAAGTGGTACGGAAAATAGAGTCGTTGCAATGTTTATTTATCCCAAGAGAGGGAAAGGAAACACAAAATAAACCTGGGGGAAGGAAAAGCATGGTCTCACGACCAAGAGAAAAGGGTAAGGGAGTCGGTTACGCGAAGGGAAGGTGTTAGCACCCCACACGTCCATCGTACTCGACGAGATCCACGCTTGCTGTCTCGATCAAAGGGTGTCGTCGTCTGGAGCTCCACTGCTACTGGAAAGGAGAAGGAACGAGGACGGAAAAGAAAGGAGAAACGAAGAAGAAAAGTAAAAAGAAGTGACTCGATAGGACATCGCCCATCCTACGCCTACGTACTCCCTCGTGCAATGGGAAAGTCAGAGTCAACGTAGTTCGGATACGAACAAACAGGGGGGAGGTTGCTCACCAAGACATCGTCGTCTTGTGCCTACGTATCCTCAATCAGAAGAAAAAAAGGAAATCAGAGCAGTCGTAGTTCGACCTAACGAGGTCGGTTAGTGTTTTTTATGAGCGAAGTTAGATTCGCGTCCGGCAGTTAGGGTCGATGCCTGTTTGCGACGAGACAGAAAATAACGTGCCCTTTTCTGAAAATTATTTGAGATTAATGATCCCGAAGGATGAAAAAGGTTTGAGTTTGTTTTTTGTGTTTTTTTAGACAGAAGTGGATTGAAGTTAGTTCGTAACTTACATTGCACCAAAGTCTACCATGCGGGAGCGAGTGAATCGCATGGTCGCCCCCAAATGGAACGTACGCTAAACACTCTAGAAGAGGAGGGGAGACCCCTCGTTCTTCACTTCCTACACTTAAGGCTCGAGCGCAATATTCGTTATATTTATTAAGTGTTTTAGAAGTGTTATGAGATGAGAAGAGAAGACACAAGGAAGAAGGGTGACTCTAAGGGAATCACTATCCTAGTGTTGTCATGCAAAAGGGTGGTCCTATGGTTAGTGAAGTTTAAGCGAGAAACAACTACCTAAGACCTAATGCTAATCCTACTCCAAGCTTAATCAAAAATTAAGTTGGACTAGGTAGCTCTAAGGGGAAAAGAATCCAAGACTTAAACAAGTCTTAAGATCCAAGGGAAGAAAAGAGTGAAAGAGACGAAAGAGGAAAGGAAGCGAAGAAATAAAAACAGCAGCTACCACAATGCCCCTGCACCAAAACAGCGGTAAAAAGCAGCACACTAGCAAGGTAGCATACAACAGCATGCAATTCAGCACAAGAAAGGGTGTAAAAAGCCAAATAGCCGTACATACAACAACGCACATAGACATAGACAGCCGTAGAAGAACGAGGTAGCATGCATTAAAAAATGATTCACTCATGGAAAAGTACACATGCATCAAGCATCACATATTCCTCTATCAAACATGATCACACATCATACCAAACATCATGGTAAACATTATGAAAGAACAATCATGGGATGATGCACTACATTAAGCATATGAACAAAGTTGAACCAAGCATGTATCACATGAAGTTAAGTGCACGCAATCAAGTTCAAACAAACAACTCCAGCAACATCAACAACAAGTCACAATCAACATGTTTAAGAAGTGTGTGCTATGTGTTCATCGCACCGATTAATCCACAACGCAAACGTAAACATTTATCGACGAAAATCAAAACTCGCGTGTCGAAGAATCGTGTTCATGCAATAGTGTGAGGTGCAACAGCTCAAGAATAATCCACAAATCATCAACATATTAGTCCATGAAGTTTAGGCATGCATCGGATCTCAAACAACCAAGAAAATTCAAGAAAAATACACATTCTGTCCCAGAGTAACCGGTTACTTAGTTAAAAATCAGACAATTTACGCAAAAATACACATGTTAACCGGTTAACAAACTGTTGTTAACCGGTTACTCTGGGACAAGAGCCAAAAAAAACTGTTTCAAAAGCATTTTTCAGCATCCAATCACTTATGCAAACATCCAAATGAACATGCAATCAATTAATCACGAAATTCACATCAAATATCAGTAATCAAACACCAATTTCATCAATCAAACAACAAGATCACAAATCAAATCAAGCAAGTGGATCAAATCACATCACAAACCAAGGATCTACATTGCATAAGTTGAAATTAAGCTAAATCAAACATAGATCTAAGGAAAACCAACCTACAAGGCTGAGATTTGCCTTGGTGGTTGTTGAGCACGAAAATTGGTGAATCCAACCAAGAAAACCAGAGATCTATACAATAATCTTCAAGATCCTAGCAAGAAACTTCAAGATCCAAGCAAGAACACTCCAAATAATCAAAAGCTGCTCCAAAAAGTGATTCCAAGATCCAAACCAGTACCTATATCAGAATTGAACCAAGAATGATGATGTGATGGAGGTTTAGCTCAAAAATTCACAAATTCCAATGAAGAATTTGTGAATCTATGGATATGGAGCTTTGGTGAGAGGTTGAAGATGAAGATGAAAAGTGGAAAAAAGTGAGAGAGAATTGAGAGAAATTCTGAAAAATTGGAGAGTGAAAATGATGTAGTTTTAGAGGTTTGGAATGAATTGGTTTAAATAACCCCTAGGTTAGGAGTTAAGTTTGGGTTTGGAGTGAGGTTAAGTGAGTGGAAATTGGGGTGAAAAATAGATTAGGAAATGAAATGAGGAATTAGAGTGGAAAAATGATGGAGAGAATTTGAATTTTGGGTGGAAAATGATGAAAATATCAATTCTAGATCCTTCCCCACGTGCACATGCCAAGCACATGATCACAAATAATGCAAATTTAATTTTTCAAACTTGGCTCAGAGTAACCGGTTAACAAACGGTGAGTAACCGGTTACTCAGTTCAAATTTTGAATTTTGGCGCCTTTTGGAGAGAAACTTGGAAAAGTGACTTCTGATAGCTGTCTTGAACCCGTTAAACCTCTGAAACTCAATACTTGATATTGCTACCGAGTAACACCTGAAAAGAACACAAATTCCTGCTGACACCTCAGAATATCCTACTGAAATAATAATGCCTGATACCGGATCGCTTGATCAGAAAATGACTGTTGAAGCTCCTGATTATCAAAACGCCTAATGAGCAAAATAAATGCTCCAAAAGACCTTGAAAACCATCTGCTTGCCCCTGAATACTGCTGAAAATAATGCCGGAGCTGATAACGCCATGAGCTGCTAGAAAATACCTTGATCCCATGCACAGAAGAAAAATGCAAGATGAAAGGAACATTAACCAGTTAGGTCAGAAACAAAAGGGCAAATTTTGAGGTGTTACATCGGGAACTCAAAGTTGGGAGAAGGCATCGGATCGTATGTTTCAATGGGGTTTAAAACAAGCGATCTGCATGACGTGATGATTCATTTTAGAAGAGATAGAGAGAAAAATGCAAAAGTGTGTGCAGTGTATTTCTTTTACTGCTTGTTTTTATTATTGAGTTGTTTTTTAGGATTACCATTTTCTAAGAAAAGCAAAAAGAGAAAATAGCAATTAATGCGGAAATTAAAAAACGACATTATTTTATTAATGAACAAGTCGATTCTTGAAACTACAACCCTATAAAACAAAACTATGTCGCTTTGGGCAGAGCGAAGAGGGAAATTTACAGAAAGTGAGCCCTATCAAAACATCTGTTTCACCTGAGTAGGGTGAAAGGTTAAAGATGGCAATTACTTTGACTTATGAACAATCTTCGGAGCATCAACTGCAACCCATTGGCGGCGAACTCCTTGGTGTATCACAAAGTCTGGCACCTTCCTTGATTTGTCTTCAGAAATAACGCTGATTTCTGGCGGAGCAGGATCATTGGAATCTGTCTCCCAGGAAGAGTTTTCGTAGGAGGATTCCTCAGCTGTATTTTGCATAGCATTTGTACTCTCAACTGTATCTCCCCATCCAGTTGGCTGGATATCTTCGAGCCTGATACGAGAGCTTTTAGGAGCAGTGTACTTGACCATGTAGTCGTATTTTCCACTTGGTTGTCCCAGGGTGTCCCACACTTCTTTGGAATTGAAGGAGTCATCTCTCTCAATGATGTTGACCTCAGGAAAAGCATAGTTGATGAATTCTAGTCCTGCAAACATTGCGAATTCATCGTCGTACTGGATATGTTCTGAATGACCTGAATGTTGGTCCCATGACATGGTGGGGACACAGGTATTCTGTTCAATGATGCTCAGCTGATTTTCATTGTTCGGCTGATTTCCTTGCCCCAAGTCTCCTGGATACGGCTGCCACATTGGCAGGCCATCCATCAGTCCATAATAGTTGTGGTCAAAGTTGTCCTTCATCAGAGTGTCCTCCTCTAATGAGTTTGGTGGAGCACGATATCCTTCCGAATCACAATCTCCGTAAATCATTTCGACGTCTGACCTGGGTATAAATCTCGGACTTTGTGCGGGATAACAAAAGGGTGTAGGCACCTCTTCCTGAGACGTATAAGCGTCCTTGTTAAGATAGGACTCGTATTCTTCCTCCATATCAGAGGAATCATCTTTATTGATGGTATGCACTTCTTGAGGCACTGGCTGAAGGAAGCCTCCGTCGTGGAAGAAGTTCTGAATGGGAAGAAAGCTTTCACCATTAGCTGCAGTCTGGGGCAGGTTGAAGAAAACCCGAGACCCTTCTTTGTTTTATTGTCAATAGGAATGACAAGTTGTCCCCATCCTGTTGTATTGGCACTCTCGACCGCTTTGATAGCATCTTTGTACGAGGAAATCGAAGTTCCCCCTCGGATTGATTCTCCTTGTGTAGCGAAAGCGCTTGGAACTGAGTTTCGATTACCCCTTCCGGCTCTACATAAGTGGATGATGATAAATTGCTTATGATCAGGGCCTGTTCTCCACAGATTGTGATGAGTTGGTTGTTCTGAATGAACTTTAGCTTTTGGTGGAGGGTCGACATGACCGCCCCAGCCTGATGTATCCAAGGTCTTCCTAATAAACAACTGTATGTTTCCCGGATGTCCATGACCTGGAAAGTGACTTGGAAAGTGTGAGGACCAATAGTTATGGGAAGGTCAACTTTGCCGATAACTGCTTTTCTGGATCCGTCAAATGCTTTGATGACGACCTCGCTGGTTTTCATCGGAGGTCCTTTAAATGACAATTGCAACAAAGTGGACTTTGGCATAACATTCAGGGCTGACCCTGTGTCTACCAGTACGCTGGCTAAAGCATCATGCTGGCAGTGGACTGTGATATTGAGCGCCATGTTGTGACGGCGACCCTCCTCAGGTAATTATTCATCACTAAATCCCAAGTTATTGCAAGAAGTGATGTTAGAGATAATGCTATCGAACTGTCTGATTGTTACATCCTGTTCTACAAAGGCCTGCTCTAAGACTTTCTGTAGAGCCTCCCTATGTGCTTCTGAACTGAGTAACAGTGATAATACCGAGATCTTTGAAGGAGTTTGCAACAGCTGATCAACAATGTTGTATTCACTCCTCTGGATGAGCTTCAGCATCTCATCATCGTTTTTCGAAAGGTCGGGATTACTGGATTGACCGACTGGTGGATTGGGAACTTCTGTCTGAGGTTCCTTTTCTTTGCTAGGTTCTCCAACTCCTCTGTTGAAGATTCTACCACTTCGTGTTACTCGACTGATGTCTGCAATATTCACGACGGAGGGTAACAGAATGTCCTTCCCGTTCTCGACTGTTGTTGCATCTTACTTGTAAGGGATAGCCTTATTCGATTCATACGGTAGCGGTCCCGGCAGATAGATGACTATGGGAACCTTCTGATTTTTTTGACCATCGTAAGCAATTTCGATCCGTTCCTGGTTGGGAACTTTCGATTCGTCAAGTAGGGGGATGATGGCACAAACATCCCTAGTCCTCTGATGATCGGAGATTATGACAATATCCTCGATTTAACCAGCGAGATAATTGACTGATCCAAAACTTGAGCATGGTTGAACCTCTTTGCAGTCCAACTGACTTTGAAGGGCTGCTCGACGAGGTAGCATCCTTGGTTATTTACTGAACAAACTCCACACCGCTCATAGTTGTGTAGTGGTACCTGACCACGTCTATTTTGAATACAGTGTAACCTGACGAGGTCCGTTTCCATCGACCGAACATCCTGACTTGGATATCTAGTAGGATTTCTGTTAGTGATACTAATTTTCTGGGTGTCTTCATCCATATAGATTGGAAGCCACCAGTGGTTCAACAGGTGCTAAAGTGTTTCCTGGACAAGGGCACAACCTTGATCGTTTTTGCAACCCGCTTTGCAGTTCTGATAATCATGTAAAGTGAGAAAACCGAGTTGGACCTGCGTAGCGTGTAACTCTACCAGGCTGACATTCATCAAGCGAATATCGAAGATTTGAATCATGTTGATTTGATAATGATTCCTATCATGGTAGTCCTGGATCCATCCAAGATCCATCTGACGCTGGAGGGCCTCTTGTACAAAAGAGCATCCCTGTTTATTTACCGAGCAAGTCAGACATGAATTGTACTCATGTCGTGACAGGTTATGATACTGGCTTTGCCTTGAGTGCATCGCCACCAAGTTGACATTCATCGCACGGATGTCGTGGTTCTGAATGACGTTGGAATTCGTGTAAACCATGTTAATTCCACGAACTCGGTGCTCTTGGATCCAACCGAGATCCATCTGTTCTTGTAGAGCTGATTGTACCACAGAACATCCTTGATTGCTTTTAGAGCAGATATCACACTGATGATAATTATGAGGTGGCACATGGCCATATCCACTCTGTCTACAATTCATCTTAACCAAGCTGGTTTTCAATAAGAGTACATCGTCAATTTGATAGAGGTTGTTAGACTCTCCCTCTATCAAATTGACTGCAACCTTCTCGTGTTGAGGCAGCGGGTTCGTGAGAACATTCGGATTCGTATCTTTGAAAGATAAGACCCCGCTCCTAACAAGCTTTTGCAAGTCAGATTTGAAACTGAGACAGTTCTCTATGTTATGCCCTGGTCCTCCTTGATGGTAAGGGCAAGTCTGGTCCACCTTAAACCAGAAAGGCGGATTTTCCAGTACTGTAAGAGGAGACTTAGTCTGGACATGCCCCTTGGCCAGTAACAACGGAAATAGTTCTGCGTACGATACGCATATAGGATCAAATCCTGGTGGCTGCGTTGTACGGTTGTTGTATAGAGGACGAGCCTGCTGAAGAGGTTGTTGTGTCTTTTGTTGAAATTGGTGTTGATTAGGTTGACTCTGTGCAACCTGAGGTTGATACGTAGGTGTGAGGTTGATAGCAGGAGTTAGAGCTGCTACTGGTTGGTACCGACGCCTTTGCTTTCCAAGAGAGATATTCCCAATATCTTGCTCCTTTTTCTTAGGGAGAGCACTACCGTATTTCTTAGTACCGCTTGTTGATCCAGTGTCTTTGACTAGACGTCCTTCTCGGACGGCTTCCTCGAGACGTACTCCCATACCGACCATTTCGGTGAAGTCGTTGGGCGCACTGGTAACCATTCTGTCGTAGTAAAATGAGCTCAAGGTATTTAAGAAAATCTTTGTCATCTCTTTCTCCTCAAGAGGTGGACAAATTTGAGCGGCAATTTCACGCCATCTCTAAGCGTACTCCTTAAAGGTTTCCTTGTCTTTTTGTGACATTGACCTGAGTTGATCTCTGTCTAGTGCCAAGTCCAGATTGTACTTATATTATTGGACGAAGGCAGTACCAAGATCTCTGAAAGTGCTGATCGTAGCGCGGTTTAAACCCATGTACCATTTTAAGGCGGCACCGGTTAAACTATCCTGAAAGTAGTGAATCAGTAAATCCTGATTCTCTGTCTGAGCCGACATTCGCCGAGCGTACATCACCAAATGGCTTTGAGGGCAAGAGTTACCCTTGTACTTTTCAAAATCAGGTACTTGGAACTTGGGCAGAACTTTCACGTTGGGGACCAAGCAGAGGTCTGTGGCGTCCTTTCCAAATAAATCCTAACTGCGAATGTCTTGCAGCTCCTACTACATTTCCAAGAACCGTTCCTGGAATTCATCCATTCTATCGAACATAGTTTCCTTTCTACCAGGAGGTATCTGCGGAATCTGTCCTTCCAGGATAGTGTGCACCACAGGGGGTGGTACCGTTACTACGACAGTGAATCTGGGCACTTCCCAAAGTTTGTAACCTTCAGGAGTTATTGGTATGCCCCTGGCATCTTCGTTTTCCCGAAGTTTGTAACCTTCAGGCCCAGCGGCTTCTGCTATGATTTCCGGATCTCTAGTGATTGGTGGAATATATCCTTCCGGGATATAGTTGGGTGGCATGCCCCAAGGACGATCTTTTGGCATTCTGTACCTAGGATTATACTTCTCCACTATGGGCTTTAAGGTGATCTCTGAGATCACAGTTCTTTGTAGCTGAGCTTCTGCCATGGCTTACATGTCGTTACGAAGCTTTCTCATATCCTCTCTCAGAGCGTCGATCCCTTCTTTCAACTCTCTGTTCTCTTCTTCGAGATCATCCATCCTTTTCTGAAGATTGGCCCGAGTATTGTACGAATGAGACAGTTTGACTCTAGAACCGAGACACAAACGTGAGATTCGTAGGTAAGAAGAACACGTGACGTGAGAATGATGAATGCAATGATTATATTAATTGTTTTTTGGTTTAATCAATATAAACTTTGGCAATTAGATTGCAAATATCAATCAGTGGGGAAACCCCGTTTTATTGAATTCAAAGGATTGCGGAAATGGAAAAATAGTAAATTACAAGATGCAGAAATAGAAACCTAAGCTAATGGGTCCCGAGTCCTCTCTGAGGAGAACTCGGGTGTTGATTCTGGTACTTTCCTTTTCTTGGACCGGGGCTCTTGGGCCGTTGTCGGGTTGTCATTCCTTTGCCAAGTGAAAGGAGTGAGCAAATTCCTTTGGTCATCCTGATTATCCACAACATGTTGCTCCAAAATCTCTATCAGAGCATCTTTATCTTTCAGCAGTTGCTGTATTTTGATACACTCCACATTGAGAATGCGGTACTTGTTCTTCCAAGACCTCCTCTCCTGTTGAACTTTGTTGAGAGTAACCTAAAGTTTTTCCGTTTCGGTCATGAAGTACATGATAGATTCCCTTGGAGGAAGAACTCCGTGACGAGGATAAGGCATCTTTAGCTTGAGATCTCTAGTTTGTACCCAGTGGAGATAAGGCTCCACCGAGACACAGTCCGGTTTTCCTAGAGACTCTCGTCCTTTCTTATGAACATGTTTCCAAGTGTGCACTATTTCCATCTTTAGTGCTCTGTCATTTTCTCCTTCTTTGAAGAAAAGACCTTCCAGATGAGCATTACGTGGGACGTGCCTCATCGGGTATCCGAATTGACGACGAACAAGAATCGGATTATAATTGATTTCTCCCTTAGTTCCTATAAGGGGTACGTTGGGGAAGTTTCCACAACGGTCAATGAACCTGATCCCGTCATAAAGCCTATTACACCAATCTATGTCAGAGTTGGTAAGGGACATGCTTTTCTGCGACCAACGTAAAGCATTCTTATAATCCCAAAAAGTGGCATGCTTAGGCAAATGGGAGATAAACCATTTGTATAGCAGGGGTACACAGCATGTGATCATTCCTCCATTGTACAAATTTCCTAAGTGTACAGAATGATACACATCTGCGAGCAGAGTTGGCACAGGGTTTTCAATGAGAAAAACCTTAATGGCGTTGATATCTACAAAGTTATCGATGTTGGGAAACAAAATAACCCGTAGGTGAGAAAAACAAAGATGCTCTAAAAAGCGGCCACGTTCCCTATACTGGAAAAGTACAGGGCCTTCTTTATCAAGAATTGGGCTGGCAAACCTTGGATGCCACCCTTAGTGGTAACGTGAGTCTTGACTTCTGACTCGTCCAAATAAATTTCTCCTGCAATGGTCTGATCCTTTGGAATTTATTCCAGTCCAGAAAATGGAGTTCGATCAGTGATATGTAAATCAGTTAGATGAGAATACTCCTCCAGCGTTGGTGTGAGCTGGTAATCCGGGAATGTGAAACAGTGATAAATCGGATCGTAAAATTGAATGAGTGCCTCCAGGATTCCTTCAATTACTTGGACCCTTAACAGAGGTAGCAGACCTCAGTACTTGGCTCTGAAAGCGTTAGGGTTAGTGATCATCCTCTCAAATCCTCTAGTTTTGGAACCTTGAAGGTATACTTGTGAGTTCTCCTTCTACCGAAATCCATGAGCTCAATCATTTTCTCTGACATTTGCAATCATTGTCTTAGTTTAATTTGAAAAAAAAGAGAGTAGAAGAGAAGGTTTTTCTTTGTTTAATGTTTCTTAAAATGAATGCATGAATGCAACACACAAAAACATAGAAAAAATATGGGGTCAAAAGGGTCGTTGTCATGAAGTCAAGGCTCTACCCATCCCAAAGGTTTACTAGTGATTTTTGTACCTGTCTCTCAAAATCATCAATTCTTGTCGATAAAACACCAGCGGGCCGGGAACCGTGCTAGGTGATGTTTTTTCAAAGAATCATCAGAAGAGGGTGGTATCGTGTGACAACCATTTCTAATAGTTTCCGCACCACTAAAAGAGGTTTTTCCTAGGTGTTTACTCAATCTTTCCACATGCGGCATCACACGCATTCCCATTAGCAGAAAAATAAACACAGATATCAATTAGGAAAAGCAGTATATATATTTTTCCTAAAGTCCTAGACTTTAAAGAGCTATGAATCCTATGTTCCTGACAGAAAATGGCTCCCCGGCGGAGTCGCCATTCTGTGGTACCTTCCCAATTTAAAAGGTTTTTGACCTAAGATCCTAGTGGAGTCAACAAAAAGTCCTATCCTAGTGAAATTCCAAAGAAAGAAACCAGGGCCCCACGGTGGGCGCCACTTTTCTGCGGTGACCACCACCATGAAAGTGACTTGTCCAAGGTTTTCACCTTAAATTGTAAGAAAGAAAGATGAGAGTCAAGAGGGCCCCACGGTGGGCGCCACTTTTCTGTAGCGAGCGATTTTGGACATGGTTCTTAAGCACTGTCGCTCTTTGGGGTTACTACAGGTCGATTCATTTTTTATCTTATTAAGCTGATGAAGGAAGGGAAATAGATGTCTCCAACTAACCCTGCTTGCATACTGAGTTTAAACAGCGGTCTGTTAGGTTACGGATGTTATATGGTAATGGGGCCTCTTTCTTCTTAGAGTGAAAAATACTGGGACTGTTCATGGGTAGGATGTTAGGACTGATGTTCTTCGATTGATGGGTGAAGGTACGGGATTTGAGTTTTGGAATAGTGTGCTCGCTAAGATTTTTCTTGCAATCTTATGCCTACGTATTCCCGTTTACCGAAACAGGGAAATCAGAGCGATCGTAGTTCCTCCTATTCTATGGGAGGAAATGGTGTTTTGGTGTCTTGTTCAAAGCCCAAGACGTGAAGCTAAAAGTGATTTGTATCTTATTCAAAGCCCAAGATGTGAAGCTGAAGGGTCTATTTGTATCTTGTTCAAATCCCAAGATGTGAAGCTAAAAGGGGGTGACTTTAGAGAAAATTTGTCATCTCTAAAGTGGTTTGTTTGTCAGGGGTGACTGATTATAAAGGAGAATTACTTTAACCAGGATATGTGAATCCGACAATGCCATAATTTCCTTTATAGGGGCTTTTCAAACTAGAGGAGAAGACTTTAACTCAGTGTAGAGCAATGCTATCTTTCCTTAGGAATTTCTCATGCTAAAAGAGAGACAGTGGTGTGGACATAAATAATCCAGAGGCTTGCCGCTTACAGCGATTAGACGAAGTAAAAGGAGTTGTTGATATTTGTATACTGTGAATGAGGCACAATTTTTGATGCTAAAAGGTTGATTGTCTCAACTGGGGTTTTCTTATACAAAGCCTAAGAGGAGGCTAGTGGCCCAACAAGAGGGTCTTTTATACTTAACAAGACAGTGATTTGTGTCTTGTACAAAGCCCAAGACGGAGGCTGAAGAGGGTTGACTCTACAAGAGAGTCTTTTATACTCAACAAGAGAGTGTTTTTGTATCTCGTACGAAGCCCGAGATAGAGGCAAAAGGAAGTTTTGACTCAACAAGAGAGTCTTTTTGTATCTCGTACGAAGCCCGAGATAGAGGCTAAAGGATGGTTGTTTCAGTTCAGTGACAGGTCCAGTATGTTGGTTAAAAGAGAAAATCAGTTCTTATAAAGAGACTGATTAAAGGTAAGGCTATACTTTGAGATTTGATCAGAGGATCAGGGTTATTTCCTATTCTTTAAGGAAATGGGAAATTCTGAGGGTATTGTCCGAGTCTACTGGTGTTTTCCCTATTTTTGAAAGGGGCTTGAGAATGCCTTCAAGACTCAAGGAAATTAGACTGTCCACATCTAGAGTTTTATCTTTTGTACTATGCTTAGAGAAACAGTAGTAGGATCTAGACTTTTTGAAAGACTGTTCTATTAAGATGACTACTTTCTGTTCCTATACCTCTGGGAGGTCATCGGGACAATTTGTACGAAGCCCAAGAGGCGGCTGGAAACTTTCAAGAAGCCGAGGGACAATTTGTACGAAGCCCAAGAGGAGGTTCTCTTCCCGAAGGAAGAATCCTTATACGAAGCCTAAGAGGAGGATGCGAATACTTCTAAGAAGCCGACGGGTCCTTGTACAACGCCCAAGAGGAGGCGGGGATGCTTTTAGGAAGCCTGTGGGTCCCCAAACCCCGAGAAATTCAAGACAGCCTATTCACAGAGAATAGATCAAGCCAGGAAAGTCCGAGAATTTGGAAGAAACTCAAGAGATGCCATTCACGGAGAAAAGATCATCTTTGGGGAGTAGAGTTTCTTTGACAATTTTTAAGAGTGACAGCCTGTGAAAGGGTTCACTGAGAATGCTGTCTTTCACGTCTCCATATTGTTTAACCCCAAGAGGAGGGAAAACTGTGTCTGGTAATCCTATGGGGATCTAGTTTTGACTATTTAAGAGTGATCAACAGGGCTTAGTGCTAGACGTAGTTGCCAGGAAAACTCTAAATATCTATACTATTATTACACAGTTGATATGAGTTTATGAAAGAAGACTTACAGTGAAACGGCCCCACAATACAGTTATATGTATATGAAAGTAGTAAATGAAAGCATATAAACACTTACTTGGTTGTAGAGCTTCCATGCTGTTTGGTTAGTTGTTCAACAAAGAAAGATTTGATAACAATATTATATACAAAATCAAAGGAGAAAGTGCTTTGAAAAGATGTTGGGGCTTACAGCTCAAAGGGGAGGCCCAAGGTTTTATCAGTGATTGCACTGTGGTTTTGAATTTGTACAGGGTCTTATACAAGTGACTGAGGCCCAAGAAAGGTTTTCTGTAGAAAGGGATGGGTCTTACACTCCTCAAGAGGCCCAAGTGTTTAAAGAAAAGAAATGGGGCTTATAACACGAGGGTAGGCCCAGGGTTGATTTTTTACTGGCGATTGTGCCGAGGTTTTCTTTTAACGCAGAGGGATTTATACAATGTCTGAGACCCAAAATTGTTTTGGTTAAAAGGGGATTGGGTCTTACACTTTATTAGAGGCCCAAAAAGTTTTTGAATGGGTCTTATAGCTCGAGGAGAGGCCCAGATGATTGTTTTAAACGGGCGGTGATCGCGCCGAATTTTTGAAATACAACGGGACTTATACAATAAGTGAGGCCCAAAAATTGTTTGTATTTACAAAGGGTTGGGTCTTACACTCTAATAGAGGCCCATGAGTGTTTGAAAATGATTTGTGAGGGTTGAATTAATCAAAGACCCTAATTTGTTCTCCAAATATATTTTAATTGAATAAAATTCAATTAAAATGATCAAAAGGGTTTAATATGTGGAAAACAAATTATGATCTTGGATTAATGTTTCAAAATCATGTTTTGACCTACAAAATGATTATAAATCATAAAAATTTGCAAAATCAAGAAGGAAAAAATATTTCAAATGTCAAAAATAATTAAAATATTAATTCTTTGCAAAAATATCAATTATATGAAATAAATAATATTTTTGGGATTTTTTTGGTAAAATAAAATATTTTAACATTTTTGTGAATTATTGAAAAAAGAATCAACTCAAAATCATTAAAACTCAGAGAGAAATTAATTTTTGAATCAATTAAATAAAATCACAAAATTCAAATATTTGAATTTTCAAAAAGGGCGCCAAGAACAAGGGCAAGAACACGCGCCACCCTCTGTTTCTACAGATTTGCGTTTTCTATCCAATCTCACTGAATACTTGATTATATCATGCAATCTACATTTCAATCTACTCGTTTCAACCTCACGATCATGTCTATGGTCTTTAATTTCATTTATTTTTAACATGGAATAAGAAATCAAAGAGAAACCTCAAGAACCCTAATTTTTGCATGAAGGTTCAAAAATTCTACACACGATTCAAATAATGCAATTGATTGAGGGAAAACATTCCATGCATGATTATGAACATATGGCCAAATTATTATGCTCCAAAAATTGCATGGATCATAGAGTTAGAAGAGCTCATGCTTACCTCTTGCAGCTGGTGATCATGTTTTATGTTAGAGGTGTTACAGCTAGGTTCCAATGATCTGGATAGCTTCCCTAGGTGCCATGGAGTAAGTCTGGATGCTTGGAATGGATTTAAATGATCTGGAACTTGAGATGGTACCCCAACTGCAAATCTGTCAAAAACTTGAGCAATTGGCTGGTGATTTTGTGAAATCAGTGTTCTAGATGTTGTTTAAGTGTTTGGATCACTTCTATATGATGTTTATTAGGTGTGTGAGTGATTGGTTTGATTGGAAAAGCTCTCAAACTCAAAACCCGATAATGACTTGCCTTAAAAGGCAAAATTGGAGTGAAAGAAGAGATTTTGAGGAAAGCATATGCTTGATGGCTTTGGTGTACTCAAACATCACAAATGAGCTCTATTTATAATAGAGCAAGTTTATTTTAGGATCAATAGTGAATGGCAACTGCAGCAGAGGTTTGGCCAATGTTGTCCAATGGAATCTCAAGTCCCCTCTAGCCATTGACTAGAGGTTAGAGCACAGGCCTTTGGTTCCCTAGTTGTTGGATTATCCTTGACTGAATTCAGTTAAAGGAAGCCCAGTCCATGCCATCTTGGTGCATACATTAAATGCTCCGATCCAAAATTGGAGTCTTGTCCCTCTTTTAGGGATTTTTAGGTTTAGCATGCTACTTTTGGTTCCAAGGACTTTGGAGGCTTGGCTCAGTGTTTGTCCCCTTTAGATTTGATCCTCAGATGTGTCCAAGATGATGACAAGGCTTGGAATTAGTTGATCTTGTCAAATTGAGCAAAAGTGCAAAATTCTACCCAGCCTTGGTAGTTTTCAGCAAGGCATGTTGCCCTTGTCATATCTCATGGCTCAAGTGGAATTTGGTGATGTTCTTGGTCACTTTGGAAAGCCCTCATATGATACAACAACTGTTTGATCATATTTGGTTTTGATACCTTTTGGATCCAAGTGAAAAATCCCCCTACATTTGGGAAAAAGTGAAGGCAGATTCTGACTTAGTGAAAATTTCACCAAGTGTTGGAAAAAAGTGATATTTTCACTTTTTGTGATTTTGATCATTCCATAACTCAAAATCCATGGGGAATTTGGAGGGAGGTCAGTTTTAAGCTTTTGTAGAGGGTAATGAGATCTACAAATCAAGCTTTGGATGGCAAAAAATGGCCTTGTGGTTTAGGAGTTATGATCCTCCAAAGTTGGTACCCTAGCCACTTTATTTCATAACTTAGAAAATTTTCTAAGTTTTTATGGTTACCCCTTTTACAAGTTATCCCACTTTTCTTGATTTTTCTTGATGAATAATGATTCCAATCATACATTAACATCATTTTAGGGTTAAAAAACCATTTTTATGAAAAATCTCAAAAAGTCAAAGTTGACTTTTGTGCACAGTTGACTTTTTATCAGATGAATTCCAAACAGTGCAATCCTTTAGGAAATCATGTCTTTGACCTAAATCAAACTTGATGGACATGTTTCGTGGGTGTTATAGGGTATATTGATCAATGTCCTAGGGTTTGGGAGCATGTCGTGGTCAAAAGTCAAAGCTACAGTTGACTTTTCTCGCGAAACCGTAATTGTGGCTCTAATGAACTTGAGACTTGTTGCTCAAGCTTTTTGGATCAATCCATTGTTGCAAATGGATCAATGTAGTGCATTAGAGACCCTCAAATCTTCTCTTGAGGTCTTGGCTCATGAATTGTCCCAAAAGTCAACTTAGGGGTGAATTAAGTCAAGAAACCCTAATTCCTGATTTTTAATGAATGCATCCCCTAAGGCTAAATTGATTTGATGATTGGGTTTATGATGTCCCTTGGAGCATCATAGGTTATGCTTGGAAGCATTGACTCATGCCCAGAGGAAAATTTCCATCTAGAGGCCCTGGTCGACCAAAACCCTAATTTGGTGACACTGGCGATCTTGAGGCTTGATCCACTTAGAAGGGAGCAACCTTGTGCTTAATCCTTGAAGTGGGAGTCCTCTTGATCCTTTGTGGATGTTTGAGAGGTTAGATAAGTTAAAGATCATGTCATTCCTTGATTGATCCTTTGTCTAAGAACTCTGAGAGGGCTTGAAACCCTAATTTTGATTACAGTGAATACTCACCCATCTTTGGGGAGACTGATGAGGCAAGGAAGTACATCCATATTGTGATGATGATTTCCACAATGATGGGAATCTTAGTGGTCAAAATTTGGGGTATGACATTCATCAAGCGAATATCAAATATTTGAATCATGTTGATCTGATAAAGATTTTTATCACAGTAGTCCTGGATCCACCCAAGATCCATCAGACGCTGGAGGGCCTCTTGTACAAAAGAGCATCCCTGATTGTTTACTGAGCAAATCAGACAAGAATTGTAATCGTGCCATGGCAGATCATGATGTTGGCTTTTCCTTGAGTGCATTGCCACCAGGTTGAAATTCATCACACAGATATCGTGGCTCTGAATGATGTTGGAATTCGTATAAGTCATGTTGACTTCACAAATTCGATGATCTTGGATCCATCTGAGATCCATCTATTCCTGTAAAGTTGATTGCACCACAGAACATCCTTGACTGTTTTTAGAGCAAATATCACACTGGTGATAGTTATGAGGTGGTATATGGCCATACCCACTCTGTCTGCGATGCATCTTGACCAGATTAGTCCTCAATAAGAGTACATCATGAATTTGATAGCTGTCGTTAGACTCTCCCTCTATCAAATTAACTGCAGCTTTCTCGTGTTGAGGCAACGGGTTCGTGAGAACATTTGGATTCGTATCTTTGAAAGATAAGACCCCGCTCCTAACAAGCTTTTGTACGTCGGATTTGAAACTGAGGCAGTTTTCTATGTTATGCCCTGGTCCTCCTTGATGGTAAGGACAAGTCTGATCCGCTTTGAACCAAAAAGGCGGATTTTCCGATACTGTAAGAGGAGACTTGGTTTGGACATGCCCCTTGACTAGCAGTAACGGAAGCAGTTTTACATACAACATTGGTATAGGGTCGAACCCTGGTGTTCGCATTGTACAGTTATTGTTGTACGGAGGACGAGCCTGCTGAAGAGGCTGTTGTGTCCTTTGCTGATATTGCTGTTGATTAGGTTGGCTCTGTGCAACCTAAGGTTGATACGTAGGAACAGGCACATGGTTAATAGCAGGAGTTACAGCTGCTGCTGGTTGGTAATGATGCCTTTGCTTTCCGAGAGAGATATTCCCAATATCCTGCTCTTTTTTCTTAGGGAGAGCACTACCGTATCTTTTTGTATTACTTGATGATCCAGCTTCTTTAACTAAACGTCCTTCTCGGACGGCTTCCTCAAGACGAACTCCCATGCCCACCATCTCGGTGAAGTCACTGGGCGAACTGGCAACCATTCGGTCATAGTAAAATGAGCTCAAGGTTTTCAAGAAGATCTTTGTCATCTCTTTTTCTTCAAGAGGTAGACAAATCTGGGCGGCAATTTCACGCCATCTCTGAGCGTACTCCTTAAAGGTTTCCTTATCCTTTTGGGACATTGATCTGAGTTGATCTCTGTCTGGTGCCATGTCCAGGTTATACTTATATTGCTGAACGAAAGCAGCGCCAAGATCTCTGAAAGTAGCGATCTTAACGCGGTTTAAACCCATGTACCATTTGAGTGCGGCACCGGTTAAACTATCCTGAAAGTAGTGAATCAGTAGCTCCTGGTTCTTTGTCTGAGTTGACATCTACCAAGCGTACATCACCAAATGGCTTTGAGGGCACGAGTTACCCTTGTATTTTTCAAATTCGGGCACCTTGAATTGGTGCTGAACTTTCACATTGGGGACCAAACAAAGGTCTGTGGCGTCTTTTCCAAATAGGTCCTGACCGCGAATGGCCTGCAGCTCTTTCTGCATCTCCAGGAACTGTTCTTGGAACTCATTCATTCTGTCAAACATACTTTCGTTTCCACCAGAAGGTATCTGTGGAATTTGTCCTTCCGGGACAGTGTGCACCACAGGCGGTGGTATAGTCATCATGGCAGAGACTCTTGGTGTCTCCCGAAGTTTGTAACCTTCATGAGTTGTTGTCATGCCTCTGGCATCTTCGCTTTCCCGAAGTTTGTAACCTTCAGGCCCAGCGGTTCCTGCTGCGTTTTCCAGATCTTCCATGATCGGCGGGATATATCCTTCCGGGATATAGTTGAGTAGCATGCCCCAAGGACGATATTTTGGCATTTTGTACCTAGGATCAGACTTCTCCACTATGGGCATTGATGTGGTCTCTGAGATCACAGTTCGTTGTTGTTGTATCTGTGCTTCTGCTAGAGCTTGCATGCTGTTATGAAACTTTCTCAGATCTTCTTTCAGAGTGTCGATCTCTTCTCTCAACTCTCTGTTCTCTTCCTCGAGATCATCTATCTTTTTCTGTCGATTGGCCCGAGTATTGTACGAATGAGACAGTTTGACTCTAGAATCGAGACACAAACGTGAGATTTGTAAGGAAGAAGAATGTGTTACGTGAGAATGATGAATGATATGCAATGATTTTATTAATTATTTTTGGTTTATTCAAAGTAAATTCGACAATTAGATTGCAAATATCAAACAGTGGGGAACCCCCATTTTATTGAATTCAAAGATTGCGGAATGGAAATACAGTAGATTACAAAGTGCTGAAAAAGGAAATGTCTAAACTAATGGATCCTGAGTCCTCTCTGAAGAGAACTCGGGTGTTGGTTCTGGTGTTTTCCTTTTCTTTGACCGGGGCTCTTCAGCCGTTGTCGGGTTGTCATTCCTTTACCAAGTGAAATGAGCGAGCAAGTTCCTTTGGTCATCCTGATTCTCTACAGCATGTTGCTCTAAAATCTCAATCAGAGCATCCTTTTCTTTCAATAGTTGTTGTAGTTTCTTACAATCTACATTGAGAATACGATACTTGTTCCTCCAAGACCTCATTTCCTGTTGAACTTTGTTGAGAGTATCTTGAAGTTTTTCCGTGTCAGACATGAAATAAAGGATAGAGTCCCTTAACGGAAGAACTTCCTGACGAGGGTAAGGCATCATCAGCTTGAGAGATCTAGTTTGTACCTAGTGGAGATAAGGCTCCACCGAGACACAGTCCGGTTTCCCTAGAGACTCTCTTCCTTTCCTATGAACATGTTTCCATGCATGCACTATTTCTGTCTTTAGTGCCCTGTCATTTTCTCCTTCCTTGAAGAAAAGACCTTCCAGATGAGCACTCCGCGGGACATGCCTCATTGGGTATCCAAATTGATGATGGACTAACATCAGATGATAGTTGATTCCTCCCTTAGTTCCTATAAGGGGTACATTTGGGAAATTTCCACAACGGTCAATGATTCTGATCCCGTCATAGATTCGATTGTACCAATCGAGGTCAGGGTTGGTAAGAGGCATGATTCTCTGCGACCAACGTAAAGTATTCTTTTGATCCCAAAATGCAGCAGACTTGGGCAAATGGGAAATGAACCATTTGTACAGCAAGGGTACACAACACGTGATCATTCCTCCACTGTATAAATTCCTTAAGTGTACCGAATGATATGCATCTGCGAGTAAGGTTGGCACAGGATTGCCAATCAGACATATCTTAATAGCATTGATATCTACAAAGTTATCGATGTTGGGAAACAAAAATAACCCGTAGGTGGGCAAAACAAAGATGCTCTCGAAAGCGGCCATGTTCCCTATACTGGCAAAGTACAGGGCTTTCTTTATCAAGAATTGGGATGGCAAACCTTGGATGCCACCCTTAGTGGTCATGTGAGTCCTGACTTCTGACTCGTCCAAATAAATTGCTCTTGCAATGGTTTGATCTTTTGGAATTTCTTCCAGTCTAGAAAAGGGAGCTTGATCAGTGATATGCAGATCAGTCAGGTGAGAATACTCCTCCAGTGTTGGTGCTAGCTGATAATTCGGGAATGTGAAATAGTGATAGATCGGATCGTAGAACTGAATTAGTGTGGAGAGGATTCCCTCAATTACATGGACCCTTAACAGAGATAGTAGTCCTCCATACTTGGCTTGAAGGTATACTAGTGAGTTTTTCTTCTACCGAAATCCATAACGCAATCTCTTTATCTGACATTTGCAATTATCGTCTTTGTTTAATTTGAAAAAGAGAGAGACTAGAAGAGAATATTTTTTTTATGTTTTTTAAATGAATGTATGAATGCAGCACACAAAAACATAGAAAAAACATGGGGTCAAAGGGTCGGTGTCATGAAGTCAAGGCTCTACCCCCCCCCCAAAGGTTTATACTGGTATTTTTTGTACCTGTCCGCAAAATCATTGACCCCTCTTGGGATAACAACGGCAAGCAGATCGCCAGCGAGCTGATGTATCCTAGAGTGATCTCAAATAAGGGTAGTATCGCGTGACAACTATTTTTGATAGCTTCCGCACTACAAAATGGTTTCAGTCTACTAAAAACCTCAGCTTCTCAGATAACCCAGTCGACCACACTACTTTCAACAACCGAAGTCGTATAGGCAATGTATCTGCAAAGAGAGTCTCCACTGAGTTTGATGGTCGACCGGGGACTCTTAGCTGGAATTTACTCCCAGTAAGATTACTCGTATTGCCATCACCTATCTTATGTGTATACTCAATCTTTCCACATGCGGCATCACACGCATTCCCATTAGCGGAAAAATAAACACAGATATCAATTAGGAAAAGCAGTATGTATATTTGTCTTAATCACCCTAGACCTTTAGTCTTATGATCCTATACAGATAATGACTCCCCAGCAGAGTCGCCATTTCTGTGATACTTTGTGAACTCGGGGTTTTCTACCTAAGAGATGGGAAGAGAACAAGATCTCGTTTTCCCCAATGAAGTTGCCATCTTTCTGTAGCGCGAATTTTTGCGTGGTTGCGAAGCACTATCGCTTTGGGGTACTACAGTTCGATTCATTTTTTATCCTGTTGAGCTGATTAAGGAAGGGAAATAGATGTCTCCAATTAACCCTGCTTGCAAACTGTGGTTAAACAGTCAAAACTGTTGGTTTACAGATGCTATCAAAATAGGGGGTTTGTCTTTAGGGTTATTTGCTTAAAAACAGTGTCTAGACTATGGGCTAGGTTTCTGGTAAGGTGTTAGGTCTGATGCTTTTGATGGATATATGAAGGTACTGGATTTTGGTTTTTTTGTTAGTATGCTCGCTAAGATTTTTGCAATCTTATGCCTACGTATTCCCGAAACAGGGAAATTAGAGCGATCGTAGTTCCTCCTATTCTATGGGAGGAAAAAGGTTATTTTGGTGTCTTGTTCAAAGCCCAAGACATGAAGCTAAAGGTGATTTGTATCTTGTTCAAAGCCCAAGATGTGAAGCTAAAGGGTTTTGGATGAGAGAGAATTTGTCATCTCTAAAGAGGAGTTGTTGATGTTTGTATGTTGTGAGTAAGGCACAGATTTGATGCCAAAAGGTTAATTGACTTAACCGAGGTTTTCTTTATACAAAGCCTAAGTGGAGGCGATTGACCCAACAAGAGGGTGCTAACAAGTGACTGACTCAATAAGAGAGTGCTTTTATGTGTCTTGATCGAAGCCCAAGACGGAGGCTAAAAGGTGTTGACTCAACAAGAGATTCTTTTATCTGGCTTATATGAAGCCTAAGACGGAGGCTAAAAAGGTTTGACTCAACAAGAGAGTCTTTTATACTCAACAAGAGAGTGATTTCGTGTCTCGTACGAAGCCGAGATAGAGGCTAAAGGGGAAGTGACTCAACAAGAGAGTCTTTTATACTCAACAAGAGAGTGTTTTGCTGTCTTGTACGAAGCCCGAGATAGAGGCTAAAAGGGAATTGACTCAACAAGAGAGTCTTTTATACTCAACAAGAGAGTGATTTTATCTATCTTATACGAAGCCTAAGACGGAGGCTAAAAAGGGATTTGACTCAACAAGAGAGTCTTTTATACTCAACAAGAGAGTGTTTTTTTTTTGTGTGTCTTGTACGAAGCCCAAGATGGAGGCTAAATGGGAGACTGACTCAACAAGAGAGTCTGAAAAGGTTAACTCCGCTGGGGAGAGTCATTGTACAAAGCCCAAGAGGAGGCTACCTTACCTCCGTGGATTCTGGAGATCTTGAAGCGAGTCCAAGTATAGGGAAGTCTCATGAGAGAGATCGGGTTTCTGCCTATGTTTGAAGGGAACTTGAGAATGTCTTTGAGACTCAAGGGTCTTAGACTGTTCAAGTCTAGAGTTTTATCTTTTGTATAATGCCTAAGAGGAGGCACAGGTATTAAGGGATGGGTATCAACCCCACAACGGCCGGAGTTTTGACGCTGGAAAGACTGCTCTAGCAAAGGATGACTAAGTTCTGTCTTATACCTTTAAGAGGTCATCAGGGTCCTTGTATTAAGCCCAAGAGAAGGCGTGAGAACTTCTAAGAAGCCGAAGGGTCCTTGTACAATGCCCAAGAGGAGGCGGGAAAGCTTTTAGGAAGTCTATGGGTCCCCAAACCAAGAGAAGTTCAAGACATGCTATTCACAGAGAATAGATCAACCCAGGAAGGTTCTTGAATTTGGAAGAAACTCAAGAGATGTTATTCACGGAGAATAGATCAACTCTGGGGAGTAGAGTTTCTTTGACGATTTCTAAGAGTGACATTCTGAGAAAAGGTTCACCGAGAATACTGCCTTTCTCTTTGTTCCATATTGTTTAACCCCAAGAGAAGGGAAGACTGTATCTGGAATCCTACGGGGGATCTAGTTTTGTTTGTATTTAAGAGTGACCAACAAGGCTTTACCTAGTGCTAGACGTAGTTACCGGGGAAAACTCTAAATAGCTATACTAGTATTACACAGTTGATATTTGACGAGTATATAAAAAGGATGTGAAAGAAGACTTATAGTGAAGCAGCCTCACAATACAGTTTTATACATATGAAAGCGATAAATGAAAGCGGATAAACACTTACCCGTTGTAGAGCTTCCATGTTGTTTTGTTAGTTGTTCAACAAAGAAAGCTTTGATAATAATATTATATTCAAAATCAAAGGAGAAAGTGCTTTGAAAAGTTTGTTGGGGCTTACAGCCCAAGGAGAGGCCCAAGTTTTAACGATGATCGCACTGCTGTTTTGAAAACTGTACAGAGGGACTTACACAATATGTGAGGACCACAAAGTTTTTATGTACAAGGGGGTTGGATCTTACACTCTATTAGAGGCCCAAAGTGTTTTTGTACCAGTGATGGGGCTTACAACTCAAGGAGAGGGGGTAAAATGAAAAAGTGGTAAAAAAGAGGATCTAGGGCGAGGGGGATTCGAACCCCAGACCTCTTGTGTGCAGCATGCGCGCCTTACCACTGGGGTGGTGATACATCCGTGTATTGGAACACAACCACAAATATAAAAGGCTTGCCTTGTTTTTTGGCCTGGCCCAAGGCAAGGCAAGGCAAGATTTTGGTCAGAAACGTGAAGGCCATAACTTTCTCATTTCTCCATGGATGGAGACAAAATTTATATGCATCTGGCCTAGAATTTCACAAGGAAACCAATGGTGGTGGTGGTATTTTCAGAAAACAAATCCTCTTCAAAACCCGATAGTGGTTTTGAAATAGGCCATATTTTGCATTTTCTGTGCTACCTCTTGGTACAGGTATGAATTACATGATGAATTGGTTCAAACACAACATATATAACATGTATAAGAGATGCATGATCAGTGGACCTCAAAGCAAGGCATATTTTAAAGAATTTAAGTTGTGATGCTTACCTCCCTTGGAGCTTTTTGGGCAATCTTCCAAGTACTTTGTTCCAGAAATGTTTTGGTGCTTTGAACACCCTCAAATGATCCCTTGGAAGCTTTTAGGATGATTGGAAACAGCTGGAAACCTCAGGAATGGAAACTGGCCCTTTCTTGCAAAAGGGGCAAAAGTGACCAAAATAACAACTCTCTCAAATGGTGTTCCAGATGTGGGGAACCAATTAGGACAGTTCAAGGATGATATTTGGAGTGTGTTTGAGGCTTTATCTGGTTTTGAAAGTGACTGAACCAAGACATGGCTTGAAAAATGCAAAAAAAAGTCCTATTTTGAGGTTTTGAGAAGGGACTTTAAGATTTTGGTGTTACAGGTCACTTATGAGAGTTTGGATAGCTTAGATATGACATATTGGATGTGTTTGGATCATGAGCTGTGATGAAATTGCTCTCTAACTCAAAAACTCAGAGTTACCTTGCTAAAGAAGGCATTTTTGCCTAGAGAAAGAGATTTTGAGGAAAGAAAGTGTTGTAGTGCTTTGGTGTACTTAAACTGAGCATAAATGAGCTTTATTTATAGTAGAGCAAGTTTGTTTTGGCTGCAATAGTGAATGGCAACTGCTGCAGAGGTTTAACAAATGTTGATCAATAAGAATCCAAGTCTCCTCTAGCCATTGACTAGAGGTTAGAGCACATGCCTATTGTCCCTTGGTTCAGAGATCATCCTTGACTCATTCAGTTGGAAATGGCTCAGTTCATGCCACCTTGGTGCATCCATTGAATGCTCCAAAACAAAATAGGAGTCTTGTCCCCTCTTTAGGGTTTTTTAGGTTTGGCATGCTATTTTTAGTTCCCAAGACTTGGGAGCCTTATGGATCAGTGTTTGTCCCTCCTTGATCCCTCCTTGAGGTGTTCAGATGGATAAACTTGTTTGTCATTTGCACAAATTGCTCAAATCGAGCAAAATGCACAAATCTGCCTAGTTATGACAGTTGCTGCAAGGCATATTGCCACTGTCATAACTCTTAGCTCAAATGGAATTTCATGGGATTCTTGGCCATTTTGGAAAGCTCTCATATGATACAACATATGTGTGATCATAGTTTGTCTTGACGCTTTTTGGATCCAAGTGAAAAATGCCCTTACATTTTGGAAAAAGTGAAACGTATTCTGACTTAGTGAAAATTTCACTAAGTGTTGGAAAAAGTGACATTTCATGTTTTCAGCCATTTTGATCCAACCATAACTCAAAATCCATGATGAATTGGAATGAGGTATAGTTGACACTTTTAAAGTATGTCATGAGAGCTACAAATCCATCTTTGGATCAGCCCAAATGGTTGCTTGGATCTCAAGTTATGATCCTTGGAAGTTGGCACCCTAGCCACTTTGTTTCATAACTTAGAAAATTTCTAAGTTTTTTATGGTTACCCCTTTTACAAGTTATCCCACTTTTCTTGATTTTTCTTGATGAATGATGATTCAAATCACACATTAACATCATTTTAAGGTTAGGGGACCATAATTGATCAAAAAATCAAAAAGTCAAACTTTGACTTTTGGGCACAGTTGACTTTTTATCAGATGAATTCCAAACTGTGCGATCCTCTATGAAATCAAGTCCTTGACCTAAATCAAACTTGATGGATTGATTTCATAGGTGTTATAGAGTGTATTGAATCATGTCCCAAGGTTTGGGAGCATGTCCGGGTCAAAAGTCAAAGACACAGTTGACTTTTTCTCGCGAAACCCTAACTGTGGTTCTGATGAACTTGAAACTTGTGAATCAAGCTTCTTGGATCAATCCATTGTTGCAAATGGATCAATGTAGTGTATTGAAGACCCTCAAATCATGTCTTGAGGTCTTGGCTCATGTTTTGTCCCAATAGTCAACTTAGGGGAGAATTAGGTCAAGAAACCCTAATTCCCGATTTTTGGTGAATACATCCCCTGAGGTAAAATTGACTTGATGATTGGGTCCATGAGGTCCCTTAGAGTATTTTGGGTTATACTTTGAAGTCTTGGCTCATGCCCAGAGGAAAATTTCCATCAGGAGGCTCTGGTCGACCAAAATCCTAATTTGGTGATACTGGCGATCTTAAGGCTTGATCCACTTAGAATGCTGCAACCTTGTGCTTGATTCTTGTTGTGTCAGCCCTCTTGATCCATTGTGGATGTTTGAGAGGTTAGACAAGTTAAAGATCATGTCATTCCTTGATTGATCATTTGTCTAAGACTCAGAGAGGGCTTGAAACCCTAATTTTTTATAGTAGTGAATGCTCACCCATCTTTGGGGAGACTGATGAGGCATAATGGTTCATCCATATTGTGATGATGATTTTCCCAATGATAAAAAATCTTAGTGGTCAAAATTTGGAATATGACAGAAATTAATAGAAAAAATGAAGACGACAAATTTCTTAAAAGTTAGAGAAAAAGATCTTGAATATTCATTATCACAATTTTTTTTTTTTAATGTTTTGATGATTACAACTGTCTTTTTTTTCTTATTTTATCTTAGCCGTTTATGCATCGATTTTTTTCCATTGGAGCTCATAAGAATTGATAAAATTCATCAAAAATTTAAATTTGTGCTTCGCTTTCTTATAATTTTCATAAGTTTCAACACTTTTATATTTAAATTTATCATTAAAATATTTTTTATTCTAACTTTATCCTAGACACATTTGTTATATTTTTTAAAGTTTATTACATGAGATACAAGATAAGTCAATAAGTTAGTTGATGTTGATCACGATACATCAAAACCGTTGGATTGTTTAAAGGAACACTATTACCACTAGCAACAAAGATTGATGAGTACGACGTAACAATAATGCCTTCTCTTCACGCTTTCTTCCCTACCTAGATTTTGACACGGTACGCTATGCTCCAAACGTTATTATGCAACTTGTCTTCATCAAACACAAACTTTGAGTCGGTAGTAGTAATGTTAGCAATTAAGGAATATTGTCAAATAATTGACATAATCAGTCATTGCTTTATTGTTCACATGGCACGCTGTCGTTCACCTGAAACTCTCTGTGGGGTCATTTCTACATTCCACAGTTGGAAGAGATAGTCAAGTGGCAATAGGCTTTTTTGGATGGAGTACTTCTAATAGCACTTCACTTGATGTATGTGGTCCATACAGTGTGGAAATGTGGATTCAAGTGATAATAAAGGATCGCCAATGAGAGAACTATATTAGATTATTGTGGGTCAAAATTGCAGTATACTTGCAAGTAATCTTAATCAATGGTACTCTATCAATTTATAACTAACTTTTTTTTCTATAAATATATATATATATATATATATATATATATATATATATATATATATATATACTACGCCAAAAAAGACCTTTAGCAGTGCTTGGCGCTGCTAAAGGTAAAGACAGCGTTTTTTTCCTTTAAAAAGCGCTGTCATAGGTCCCCTATAGGACCCCCTTTAGCAGCGTTTTGAAAAACGCTTTCGTATGACCCCCATATAGCAGCGTTTTTCCAAAGAAAAGCGCTTTCGTAAGACCCTCTTTAGCAGCGCTATAAGTCCCCCTTTAGGTAGCGCTTTTTCAAAGAAAAGCGCTTTCGTAGGACCCCCTTTAGCAGCGCTTTGAAAAATGCTGCTAAAGGTCCCCCTTTAGGCAGTGCTTTTTCAAAGAAAAGTGCTTTCGTAGGGCCTCCTTTAGCAGCGCTTTAAAAAGCGCTGCCTTATATATACGCCATGACACCCCTTTAGCCAACGCTTTTTTTAAAAAGCGCTGTCTTTTATAAAAGTGCTTTTTAAAAGTTTTTTTTTTAAAATCAATTATTAAACCTGTATAATTTATCAGAATTCATAATCATTCATCACATGGTCTTTGCTACCATTATATGTCAACACATAGGTCTTATAGCATTATAATTCAACAATAGGCCTTTATACGATTAAAATTCAACACATAAATGGTAAAAACCTTTGTACAATGCAACACCAAAATAACCATTACATATATATATCTCAATACAAACTATACAACACGAATTCCATACACCAATTCAAAACCTTATACACCATATATCCATCACCTATATATACAACACCTTCCATAAACCTAACACAATTTCTAAAACTAACAAATTCTCATTTCAACCATGTATTGACACCAACCCTCCTTTATTTCCTCCAATTTGTCTTTCGTGTAGGTGACTCACTTGAATTCATCAAAATACTACATTTTACATAATATGCATGATTTAGTTAAAAGTAATTAATTATATGAGATATCCGATAATAAATCTTAAAATAAATCATAACTTATATATAAATTCATACCATGGTTGGAATCTCTATGTGTTCCAAAAGAATAATTTCTTTCATGAATCTCAAGACAAAATAATCACAATCGATACCATTACGTTGCCGAGGACACTCCACGTAGAAAAAAGTATTAATAAGTATCATAGATGACTTGTCTTATCAAGTAGCATTACTATTATAATATCAAATCATACCTCCACTTTTATCCATATAATGTTTGTTTTGCTCTTTAGTACCCGAACTTGTCGTTGTGATCAGAATATTTGTATGGATCTATCATAATATAAACGAATATTTAGAACAATCTCACATAAATAAAGAAATACACACACGAATATTTAGAACAATCGCATCACTTACGTATCAATCATTTTCTTCATCTCCGAGTATTTTGTTTGATCACCCTCTAGGAAGATGGAGTGACTCCAAATCCCTTACCCCTAACGCGACCAGAATACTCAGGAACATTTAATACTCGACTCAGTATGCTCCTGCAATCCTGGTCTTCTGTGGCAGGTAAGGACTGAGATAGAGTCTCCTGAAATTCAATATTAGAGCCATGCATAAATATATTAGATAAACAAGAACTTTATATCTAATTAAACAAATAATGTTATACTTACACATTGTTCAAAAACTTGTTGACCACCTTCAGTAACAACTCCATCCTTTCCCACACGGACAGCCTTCCACAAAACATGCTCCGAAACAGATGTTTCTTCACTTTTCTCCTCTGCAAGCTACACATTAAGTCAAGAATTAGGATGAATAATAATACAAAAAGACCTTAGCAATTATATATACTTACGATTTTTTGTTCCAAGCGTGCATATCCCAAACGTCCTTTCTTGTATGGATACGCGGGTTTCAAGTCTCTTTGACGATTAACGTCACTCACAACCTGCATAAACAATTAAAAGTCATATCACAACACATGTAATAACTACATGAATATAATACAATGTTCATGATAAATTAAATTAAGATTACGTGGAATTCTTCAGTTCTTCGTTTAGCGTCAAAAGTGTCTCATTCTTCGGGTGCAATCAAGTCCGCATACTTCTTCGGGCATTCCGCTTCAACAAACTTTCCTTGGGCATCCCTCAGAAACTTGTTGGATAAAAATGCTCGGAACCCTCTAAGTCTTTTTCCGACTAATTGAAGACAATATTTTTGCTTCTCGTCACCAATGTTAAAAGATCTCTACAATAACAAATAAAGTGTGTTAGTATAATTAATTTAAAAATATAATCGTCAAAAATAACAAATAACATCACATATAGTACCTGTATCTCACTCCATATTTTATTTTTGGCAGGTTTCAACTGTGGATTTCGTCAATTGTCACAAGTAATAGGAACTAGTGAACGGACAAGTGCACCAATGTAACTAGTCAACATTGCGCCATTAGGCTCAATTAGTTGACATGTTTCATTCCAATGAACGTCGTATTTTATTCCCTTGTCTCTAGCACGAATAACTCCTTTCATGATTGTTATTCCTCTTGAAATATCTCCTTCCGCATCTTGAACTGATTCTTTTGGATCATTCTTGGAAGTATCGTGCGAGTTCTCCTCATTAGTAGCCATTTTACCTATAATAAAGAAAAACACATATAAATTCATAATCCATAATCCATAATCAGTTGAACATAATATAATCCATAATCAAATATGAAATGATAAACACACGACAAACATATAAAAGTGGGGATCAACTTACTCAAAAAGTAAGTTTTTTTTTAACTTACTCCTAATCATAGCCCTTGAATTGAATATAATCTAATGGTTACTTAAGTAAAAAGTTAATTTAACCACTAGATTAGATTCAATTCAAAGGCTATGATTTGAAGTTAAAAAAACTTACTCTTAGTTGCTCCCCACTCATATATATATATATATATATGGACGAGATCATTTGACACCGGTGTCAAAATATTAACTTTGACACCAAATCCAAACCGTTTATTATTATTAATTTAAAGGTTAAGATATATTCACTTAAAACTAACACATGAGTTTTTTAAGGGAATTTATCTTAGCCATTCAATGAATGATAATAAAGGGGTAGGATTTGGTGTCAAAGTTGATATTTTGACACCGGTGTCAAATGATCCACTTCCATATATATATATATATATATATATATATATATATATATATATATATATATTGACACCAAATCCAAACCGTTTATTATTATTAATTTAAAGGTTAAGATATATTTACTTAAAACTAACACATGAGTTTTTTAAGGGAATTTATCTTAGCCATTCAATGAATGATAATAAAGGGGTAGGATTTGGTGTCAAAGTTGATATTTTGACACCGGTGTCAAATGATCCCCTTCCATATATATATATATATATATATATATATATATATATATATATATATATGACATATCCCACAAGAATATCATTTTTATGTAAGAACATGAGAATGAATCTGAACCATTAGATTTTAAAATAAATGGTAGAAATTATGTGTGGTTTTTTTTTCTCTCCTCCATTATTAAAATAAATGATGGAGGAGAGAGAAAAAAAATGACACATAATCTCCACCATTTATTTTAAAATCTAATGCTTCAGATTTATTCTAATGTTCTCACATAAAAATGGCATTCTCATATAAATAAAATCATTTTGTTTAATAGTCATATATAATAAAGTTTATACATAAATAGAACACAAGCGACCAACAAGTTGCGTCGCTATTTTTTTAATAACAAAATCAATTCTCTTCCAAATTACAGTTATTGACCTAGGAGATACAACATATTTATGCATGAGTCTTTAGACTCTTTGTAAAAGATTCAGTGTTTATGGTGTTAAGAAATCAAAAGTGTCAGTTAAATGGTATGAAAACATGTTGATTGTTGGAAAATATTTTTTCATGTTTGACCGCTTTATTTAAAGAGGTTTTTAGATATTTCTGTCCCACAGTAAAACCTTCATGTGAGTTAGTCAAAAAATTCACAGACGCCTCTTTTTTCACAGATACTATGGTCCTTCGAAATATGTCAAATAGGACATCCCTAACAAAGTCATATCGATATTTGAAGTCTGAAAGCTTCCTACAATGAATCTCGTGTTCTCACAATGTATCCAAACACGCCTTGCGACAAACAGGACAAACCTCATCAATAAGAAATAAGAGAATCATAAGGTGGTAGTATCTCAGGATAATACAATACTCAATCATTGACATGTGTTGACCTAACCCATAAGTAGGAATAACAAGGAAAAAGTCATGAGCATGTGCGTCTTGCAAACAATAAAAAACTGCTTTATATTTTGTGGTCATGTCAAACTTTACATTCATGCTCTGAACACTTTTACTAAAAAAAGACATTTACCAAAATATGTTGTGCTTTATGAGGAACGATGCTCTTGTTAGTAAAACGACTAATGTAAAAATTTGAAATTGCAACATTAAGACCATCCAAGACGCTATCGAAATCAGAGGTCATACCCAATATTATAAAAAATATATATTTATCTAAAATAATTATGAAAAATATATAGTAATCAGAAAAATAAACAAAAACTATAAATATAATATTAAATTCGAGCTTTGGTATATGCAATCTAGAAAACAATCGGTTTATAGAGTTATTACAATTTGGTAATTGGTATTTCTAAAAATGATTGATAAAATATTAAATTCACATAAAAATGAAATATTTGGAAAATTAAATATGTTATTTGTCCCTATACATTTGTATTTTTTTTACATATGTTTATATTTATAAATAATTATATGTCAATTGAATGTGAATATTTCGAAACTTTCTCAAATCTATTCAAGTATATTATAATCAACATTACGATCATGCTCCCTGTTAATTTAGCCATTAGCCAAAGATGTTAGAAATTGTGAAATTATTATCTAAACAAGTTGAGCATGAAAGAATAGTTTCAATAGAACATGCCACAAAATAGAAGTCAATGAGCCTCATGTGAGGTGCCACGACGATCTAGAAAGGAGAACTCATACACTATTTATGTAAATAGTCAAATGATGATAAATTTGGTAGCCACCACAATCTGGCTAATATGACTAATTTTTCTTTATTTGTTTATTTATAAATATTGTACTATGTAATCATTTAGAGACATAGTGTTAGGAAATCCAACAGGTCAAATAGAATTAAAAAGAGTCCAGTCCTTCTCAAAGATTTTATCACAAACTAGAGGTGTATTTAGTATTTTTTTGTTGCTGTTAGTTGTGTAAGTGGCCTATGGCCCAACTCTTTTATTTTAAAGCCTAACTATATAAGCCTTGTATGAGCTGCTGGTAGGGTATGAATGAAAAGTTGTTCATTTACTTTATCTTTTAATGCAATTCTGATCTTGGTAGTGTAGGATATTGTAGAAGAAGCTGTTCAAACAGCTCATTTTCACTTAGACAATGCTATGGCTCAAACCCAATAGCAACTAGATGAGAGGTTTGATAAGGCTACAACTAATTTGGAACAGCAGATTGGCCTAATCCACACCAGAATGGACAATGACAAACAAATTGAAAATTCCAGATTTGAAACCCTAATGGGAGCCATTAACAAGCTGGGCATTCAAAAGGAACAACAACTTGTCCCTAACCAGTCTGCAGCTAGTTCATCAGGTATTCCACAAAACCCTCCTCTTACATCCATGCCTACAACCCCTATAACTCAGAATTTCACCTCTACCAACACCCCTCTTCGCACATCTACTGTTTTTTCTAACCTCCCTTCCCCACCTATTTTCACTATGACGCAGCGAACCGCATCAACCATACCCCATCCCTTCTATCCACCTTATACTCCGTCTCCCACAACATTTCATTCCAACCAACATTACAATACTACACCTTATTTTCACCAATACCCTTATCCCCAACCTACCCAAATCCCTCCCTTACCCCCTTTTCACACTCCTAAACTCGAACTTGCAATGTTCGATGGCACCAACCCCTTAGAATGGTTATTTCAGGCCGATCAGTTTTTTTCGCTTTACAATTTACCACCAGAAAATCATTTAGCTTAGTTTCATTTTACATGAAGGGTGATGCCTTAGGCTGGTTCAAATGGATGCATCATAGCCAATTATTAACGGATTGAGTTTCTTTTACTAGAGCGCTGGAATTACGATTTAGCCCCTCTAAGTATGAAAATCACCAAGCAGAACTATTCAAGTCGAAACAAGATGGGTCAGCTGTAGACTATCAAACCAAGTCTGAAAAGCTAGGAAATCAAGTGAATGGCTTACCACCTGATGCGATTTTAAATTGTTTCATATCCGGTTTGTCACTCGAGATTCGTAACGAGATGGCTATTCATTGACCTACCTCAATCTCTCAAGCTATCGGACTTGCCAAACTCATTGAATCTAAATTAAAAGACTCCAAACCCAAATATCCCAAACCCCAACCACCCTATTACACTAAACCTATAACCCAAACCCATCCACATGTCTCTGCCCCATCCAAAACCCAAACCACTTCTACACCATCCAAATTACCCATCAAACGCCTCTCCCAGGCCCAATTGCAGGGCTTATGTTTTAATTGGGATGAAAAATTCATCCTGGGTCATAAGTGCATAACCAGCAGATTTTTAATCCTTTTGGCAGATGATGAATCCATTGAGGAGGATCCAGCGCACACTTCTATTGAAGCGGGATCTGATCAATCTGACCCTGCTGACACTTATTTCCAGCTGTCTACACAAGCTGTGACAGGACAATTCTGCCCTCAAACACTGAAGTTTACGGGCTTGATTGGTGGGTTGTCTGTTATGGTCCTAATGGATACGGGAAGTACTCATAACATCATGCAACCTCATATTGCCCATCACCTGAACCTCCCAACCACCCCGATCAATCAATTTTCAGTAATGATAGGGAACGGATCCCACCTACAGTGTGAAGGTATTTATAACAACGTTCAAATTACCCTTCAAGACAAACCCTTCAAACTTCCCTTCTATTTATTTCCTATCGAAGGTGCTGATGTGGTCCTTGGAATGGCTTGGCTGCGTACCTTAAGACCTATTCAAGCAGATTTTTCAATCCCCTCTATCACTTTTACACATAAAGACAAGGCTATCACATTACAAGGTGACCCCTCATCCCACCCAATCCACACCACCTTTCACCAATTACGCCATCTAATTCATAGTGACTCAATCTTCTCTTTCCATTTGATGATCATGCAACCAATTGATCCTAACCTTTCATCAGCGTCACAAAACGCACTCTCTCTAGAAACGACCACCTCAAACTTACACCCTGAACTCGCAACCCTTCTCATCTCTTACCAGTCCATATTCCAATCACCATGTGGCCTTCCGCCCCTAGACCTCACGATCACCACATTCCTCTTTTACCAAACACCCCTCATATCAATGTTAAGCCTTATCGCTATCCTCATTCTCAAAAAGATGCGATGACTTCCATCATTCAGGAAATGTTGAAAGAAGGCACCGTTATCCCTAGTCATAGCCCATATTCCTCCCTTGTTTTATTAGTCAAGAAAAAGGATGGTACATGGAGATTTTGTGTTGATTATAGAGCACTCAATGTTGTGATGGTAAAAGATAGATTCCCAATCCCTACTATAGATGAATTGTTAGACGAGCTTGGCTCTGCTACAATTTTTTCCAAGATAGACCTACGCTCAGGCTACCACCCGATCCGTATGGCATCAGAAGATACGCATAAAACAGCTTTTCGAATTTTCGATGGACATTATGAATTTTTGGTCATGCCTTTCAGACTAACCAATGTCCCGTCAACGTTTCAATCCTCTATGAACGATTTACTACGACCTCACTTACGACGTTTTGTTTTGGTTTTTTTATGACATTTTAATTTACAGTTATAATTTCAAAGATCATCTAACTCATTTGCAGGTTGTGTTTGACTTGTTGAAGTCTTACTCTTTTTTTGTAAAGTTGTCCAAATATGTTTTTGCAGCAAACAAGATTGATTATTTGGGCCATGTAATATCTGTGGGTGGTGTTGCACCCGACCCGGATAAAGTCAAGGACATTCAGGATTGGCTTCAACTTCGCTCTCTCACGACACTCCGTGCTTTTTTGGGCCTCACAGGATTTTATCGCCGATTTGTGCGTAATTACAACACTCTCGCCGCTCCTCTCACCGATATTTTGCGTTCTACTAAATTTACATGGAGTTCAGAGGCAGCTTTGGCCTTTACAGAGCTAAAGAATCATATGACCGACATGTCGGTCCTGGTTATACCAGATTTTACAAAGACTTTTGTAATTGAAATAGATGCCTCTGGTGTAGCGATCAGTGATGTCTTGTCCCAAGATGGCCACCCTATTGCATTCTTCAGTAAGAAAATGTGCCCCAGAACGCAGGCTGCTTCCGTTTATGTGCGAGAAATGTTTGCTGTCACCGAATCTGTAAAAAAATGGCGTCAGTATCTCATTAGACAAAAGTTTCGTATATACACAGATCAAAAAAGTCTCCGAAATCTCCTTATGTAAAAGATTCAGACCCCAGAACAACAAAAGTGGGCTTCTAAACTACAAGGGTTTAATTTTGATATCACTTACAGACCTGGGAGATCAAATCTTGTTACCGACAGCTTGAGTCGTAAGTATGGCTCTGATGCATCTCAACTGCTAGCATTGTCCTCTCCAGTTCCAAGCCTTCTAACGACTCTTCGCCAGTTTTATGAAAAAGACAGTGCAGGCCAATAATTAGTTCAACAGTTGATCCAACAGAAAACGGAGTACAAACAGTATAAACTTATGAATGGACTTCTTTACTACAAGGACATAATTTGTATACCTGATGTCTCACAACATCCTCCAAGAGTATCATTCCACCCCCTTAGCCGGTCACTCTGGTGTCAAAGCCATGCTGGCGCGTATCAGATTGTCTTTCTGCTGGCCCGGTCTCTCCCTCGCAGTCAAAACAATGGTTAAACATAGTGTCATTTGCCAGCACAACAAGTATCAAACTCAGAAAAAGAAAGGACTACTACAACCTCTACCAATACCTAATAAAGTTTGGGATGAACTCACCATGGACTTTATCATGCATCTGCCAAACTCTTTTGGTCACACAGTTATTTGGTTCATCTACGACCACCTGACGAAGTTTGCGCACTTCCTTCCTTTACCTTCAAAATTTTCTACTAAGGACCTTGCCTCACGCTTTGCGGTAGAAATTTTCTGTCTTCACGGCATCCCCAAGTCTATCGTCTCTGACCATGATCCCTTGTTTTTTAGTACCTTCTGGAAAGAATTCTTCAAACTACAGGGAACAACACTGAAATATAGCACTTTTTATCACCCAGAAACGGATGGTCAAACAGAAGTTGTAAATCGATCTATAGAAACTTACCTTCGCTGTTTAGCCGGAGAACACCCACATAAGTGGTTCAAATATTTGTATCTTGCCGAGTTTTGGTTCAATACGTCCTTCCATACAGCTATTCAGATGACCCCATTCAAAGCCTTGTACGGACGCGATCCTCCAAATATCCCAGACTATTTTACGGGCGCAGCCACCACAAAATCCTTGGACGTGTCCATGCAAGAGAGACAACATATACTTGCTCAGTTAAAAGAACATTTGAAGAAAAGCAGAGTTTAAATGGAGAAACAAGCGAATAGAACACGATTAGAGTATACCTTTAACAAAGGTGACCTTGTTTTGTTGAAGCTACAACTTTATCGCCAACAAACAATGCAGAGACGCTCTTCGCAGAAGTTATCCAAGCGATTTTTCGGCCCATTCAAGATCGTCAAATGTGTCGGAGTTGTTGCTTATCTGATAGATCTACCTTCCTCTTCAGGTATTCATCCGGTGGTTCACGTCTCTCTACTAAAGCCTTATTATGCAGAGATTCCACCGGAAAAATCCATCCTTCTTCCTCCACCGGACTCTATACGTTTCGATGAACATGATACATCGGACTCAAGGGATATTAATGAAAGAGGTGAGACAAGTCTGCATGCAAATAGAAAAGGGGAGGGAAACGTGTGTCAAGTTGGAAAAGAAAAAGTTTTTGGAAGTGGAAAAGCAAAGGAAAGACCAGATCTGAAGCAAATACCAAGAGGAGAGGATTTTCAAAACTCAACTGAAAAGTGTACGTAGTGGTAATGAGATCTTTAAGCATGGCTCTCCTATTCAAAGTACTGAGGACCACATTGTACCTAGGCTTTCACGTGAAATTAAAGTCACGCCTAGGCCAGCTCACATCTCTATTCACAATGCCACACGTCTGCCTCTTTTCCCAAACGGCTCCCTGCTCTGTCCACATGCCCCCCCCCCACTTTCCCACCTACCCCTTCTACTTTTTCAATCCCCAATACCTACCCCACTATCTCCCCTTGTCCTTATCCGTCCCCACACAGTTTTCAAGATTTATTACCCACATCACCTTTTCAGTATCCCACTCCCCTAGTAAATGAAACCAAATCCTCACACACTCAAAACCCTTTGCATCCCCAATACGCACCAAATTCTGACGTAGCGCCGTCTCCTCCATCCATTGCGAACGCCCAGCCCCAACCTACATCTTGTCTGGTCCGGCCCACTCCCTCCAAGCTTTCAACCCATCAAATTAATCCAATTATGAACCTAGAGGACAAGGTTCTCTTTGGGCCAGAGAGTATTGTTAGGAAATCCAACAGGCCCAATAGAATTAAAAAGAGTTCAGTCCTTCTCAAAGATTTTATCACATACTAGAGGTGTATTTAGTATTTTTTGTTGTTGTTAGTTGTGTAAGTGGCCCATGGCCCAACTCTTTTATTTTAAACCCTAACTATATAAGCCTTGTATGAGCTGCTGGTAGGGTATGAATGAAAAGTTGTTTATTTGCTTTATCTTTTAATACAATTCTGATCTTGGTAGTGTAGTGTCTTTTATCACATAGCCAATCAAACTAATCTATTTTAAGCATTTTTATGGAAATTTTTACCCAAATAACCAAGTTTCCCTATAACATATTCCAATCTACCCACCTTTTCAATAAAATACTCAATCTACCTAAATTTCAAAAAAAAAAAGTATTCCTACAAGGGAGACACCATTTGATTTAGCTCCCCCTTGTAAAACTATGAGGTGGCACCATCCGATTTGGAGTCACCCTTTAAATTACAAAGGGGGTGCCAAATGGTTTGGAGTCACCCTTTAAAATACAAAAGGGGCGCCATCTGCTTTGTAGTCACCTTAGTTGTGATAAAATAATTAATTTTTATTTTATTAATATAATATATATTATTACAGTATTAATTAGTATTTTATTTGAAATTTTTCTTGTATAAATATATGTTAGTCTTGTACATTTGTTCACACCTAAATTGTCATTGTTTCTTAAAATTTTAGCAGATTCAATCATGTATCTCAGAAGATACGATATGTTATTTTTTCAAGAACTAAGCCTCCGATAAGGATGCTGTTCTGGAACATCCAAAGTTTAGAGCAACTACGAAGGAGTTTGAATCGCTGGTTAGAAGGAGACATTCCAGATGGTGAAAGAATTAGAAGTATTGAAAGACTTGTTTCTTACTTCTCGATTGCAGATGGCAATATTCGACGTGAGTGGCTGCGAATTAGAGATGACAACGACGTTAGGCCTATGATGTTTGGAACTGATGATACTGTTTTTATTGTTGTAATTTCTTAGTTTATGTTATATTAATCTTGATATGTTTAATGATTTGTCTGTTGGTTTAGATGTATTTCAGTTTGTTTTCTTATAATCAGTAGTTGTTATAAATATTAAATTCGAAGGTTACAACTTTTCTAATGGCAAAAGTAAATCTATCTAGAACTTGTTCCAACATTTAGACAACTTTTCCGTGTATGCCCGGGAAGATGACATATTCCACACAGTCTTTCCATTTTTTCAGTTGTGTCCATTTCAGTTCTAATTCGCGTGCTTTTGGGGCGGCCCTTTTTGTTTCTTCTCATGTTTTCGTTGTGATAAATTGTGTCCCCATGATAGGTTGGACAATAGTCCTCAGTAGCTACCACTAGAAAGTTGTTATTGTAGAGACCGAATAAGTTCACGACCTTGTAAACTTCTGATAGTTGCAAGAACGGATCTTGACAAGCACTAGAACATGCCGCAATGACATATGAACAAGGCATATGGAATGTTTGAAACTTTCTGCAGTCGCACCAATTTTTATGAATTTTCACCCTGTATTTTCCCATTGGCCGACCCTCATTGTGATCCTCTGTCTCTTCAACAATGAAGTTGTAGTCGTGACGGTCAAATGATCTAACTCGGTGTGAGGCCGCTTTATCAGTTTCCTCCTTCATATATTTCATGCAGCTTTCCCTTAATAACTGCCCTGATTCCAAAACAGCGCTCCATTTTTTGCCTCTTGTTGCAAATAGTGACCCCAACCTGTAATAGGTTGCTCTTACCAACGTAGTGATGGGGAGGTTTCTAGTTCCCTTGAATATGTCGTTCAGGGATTCGACAAGGTTTGTGGTCATGTGACCCCATCAAAATCCTCCATCAAATGCCCTTGTCCACTTCTCTACTGGAATGTTATCCACCAAGCTTAATGATTCCGCATTTGACAATCTTATTTCTTTGCGGTATTACATGAATGATGGTTGGTTTAATGCATACCCCGCGTTCACAACTTTTGTACGGAGGTTTTTGTCTTTAATTTCCCACATAAAATTATGTGCAATGTGTCTTATGCAGTAGACATGGACAGAAGGAGGATTATGTCAACCATTAGCAGGATTATTGTAAGCACTCACAATAGAGGCATGTCTGTCGGAAATCAGACATAAGTTGGGTTGCAAGGCTACATGTGTTCTGAGATTTTTTAGGAAGAAACTCCAAGCTTCACCTGTCTCATCTTCGACCAGAGAAAATACAATTGGAAATATATTATTATTTCCATCTTGTGCAACCACCCTCAGCAATGTTCCTTTGTATTTTCTATACAACCATGTGTCGTCCACTTGAATAACAGGTTTGCAGAAAGAAAAACCTTTGATGCACGGTTGAAATGCCCAGAAGAGGCGAGAGAATATCCTACAGCCATCAACACATGTTCCATCAGGAGTGTATGCTGGAAGCGATTCCAATATTACAACCGTACCCGGAACATATTTTTGAAGTGCTAGCAAATACCGTGGAAGTTGATTGTAAGACTTTTCCCAATTCTCATATACATGTTCAACCGCTTTAATTCTTGCAATCCAAGCTTTTCGGTACGATGGAGTATAGTTGAACCGTGCAACGACATGAGAGATAATCGTGCTCACCTTCACAGATGGATCTACTCCCACAAGATGCAAAATATCTTGGCATATTAATTGGGAGCTTACTTTACCATTATCTTGTCAATTAATGTTGGTTGTACAAGTGTGAGGTGGATCAATTGAACCTATCTCCCAACAATCACTTCTCTTCCGATAGGACGCTGCTAACCGAAACTTGCAAAGTTTCTTTCGACAGACTACGACATATCGCTTTGAGTCATTGCAGTTTACTTCAAAATCGATAAAATTCTCCATGTGTAACCTTATTATAGCTTGCATGCACTTTACTTTTGTGCGGTACTGGTTCCCCACTTTCAAGACACCTTTGACTTGTTGAGAAGGATTATAGAACATATCCGAGGATGGCTCGTCTCCACTCAATTGCAAGTTAGTCATGTGTTGGGGAGGACAATAGACATGATTTAGTGGTAATGTCTCTTCATCGACGTCTTCAAGTGGAGTGATCGCGATGTAATCCCCAGTCCCAAACAAATTCACAATTTGATCAACAATGGCCTCGGGTTCTTCTTCCTCCTCGTCAACTGCATCAACTTCGTCTTGTTCCAATGACTGTGACTGATCTATTACCTGAGATTCACCAAATACTTGGGATTGTTGAGTCTGGCAGAGTAATAGATACAACTCGATATAGTCGGAGCCAGAGTTTTCATGGCTATCAAACATGCGTTGAACATCGCCATCGTCCTCTATATTCTCTTGAAAATACTTGACCTGACTATTTTAAAAAAAAAATGGGATTTCTATATATGATTTGAGATATTGGACCTGACAACATCTTTGACTCTATTCGCTCTTTAAAATGCAAGAAATTGGACTTCATGCTCATTGTTATTCGGGTAACATCAGTATTTTGAAACCCGAAACCGGAAATATCAGAGATGTAAGTGTCTCCATTAAAATGAGCATGCACAATATAATTTGTTGTTTTAGACATAATTCTAGATTTTGAAATGTAGTTTAAATGATACTTACCTTCTCTAACGTGAACTATACATATAACAAACGAATTAGAATAAAAAAATATTATTATTTACAAGGGAGGCCCCATATGGTTTGGAGCCCCCTCATTAAATTATAAGGGAGACGCCATATAGTTTGGAGCCCCCTCCCACGAAAAATAACCATGGTGCCAAATGGGTTGTAGTCAGCATTCAAACTAAAAGGGGGCGCCATTTCAAATGGAGTCACCCCATTAATTAGTCAGAAAATGGAATCTTGCATGCATGCAAATAGCCAAGTGTCATAATTCATATATATATTCATTTATATCATTTATTCTTCTGCATGGTAATTATTACTATCATCTTTAACAATTTATTTCATCTATCTACCACAATTCAAATTTTTTACTATAAATACATTCACCTTCATTGTAAAATTCATCACCTTCATTGTAAAACTCATCTATCATATCCAACACATATTTTCTTGTTGTAGTCACACTCTATATTTTGTAGAAAAATGTCTCTGTTAACAATGGGAGAGAACCATCGGGGAACACCAAACAACATCGCTTCTTATGTAAGTATAATGTTTCATTTTGTCATAATCACATTGTTCTAATGATTTTTATTTTACAATGTCTATGCTAACTATTTATTTTTTCTTAGAATACTAGTGACTTCCGAACTCGTGGGCATAAATATATTTCATGTGACGATTTGATTGTACCGTATTTGGAGTGTGCGGGTTTTGGAGAAGTAAAAGAGATCAAAAATTACTCATTGGATACAAAATTCATTTTAGCGCTTCAAGAAAGGTGGCGACCCGAGACGCATACATTTCATCTACCAATAGGTGAATGTACCGTGACACTCGAAGACACTTACATGCTCTTGGGTTTACCTATTAATGGTAAAGCGGTAAGGGGTGACACCAATATTGTTGGTAATGTGGTGGAAGAACTTTTAGGGGTTGCCCCTACCCAAAGAGATTTGAGGGGTCAAAAATTATTACTATCATGGCTCAAAAACATTTATAGAGCAATAAGGTTAACAGTAGACTCTCCAGAATTCTTGAAAATAAGAAAAACAAGAATTTATATAATGCTACTAATAAGTTTATTTTTATTTCCGGATGCAAGTGGTAACGCTGTGCATCCTATGTATTTACCTTTATTAGAAGACATAGACAAAATAAAAACGTATAGTTGAGAGTCTACCACACTATCACACCTATATAGGTCTCTGTGTAACAACGCATATGCAAATTCAGGTAATTTTACCGGATGTTATGTTCTTCTTCAAGCTTGGGGTTGGTCTAGAATGACCAATCTAGCGTCTGTCAACCACAACAATTTTGGATTTCCATACGCTACAAGGTAATATCTTAGACCAATTCTTTGAAACCCAATTTTTCTGTTATTTAATTTATCCTATTACTAACAATGTTGCCTTTTTGATTTATAGGTGGTCTGCACTTGGGATGAATTATGACAATTGTCCCCATTACAGCATCACCCAGTACCAAAATCTTTTGGATCATTTGGGTCAAAATGATGTATTGTCACTAACCTACCTATTTAGAATAGAGTCGCATTTAATATTAACATATTATTTACATATACTAAATATTTGTTTCTCCTACAATTTCTTTGGCGGCCATATCTTGGTCTAGAGGTCACTCATGAAGTTAGCGAACACGACGATGTTGTGTGGAGCGCAAAGGTACCAATTATCCACTTCATAGTGATCGTGTCAAGCTTCAATTTGGAATGCTACAAGATATTCCAGGTCCACCAATATGCATCGACGAGAAATATCACACAAGTAAACTCTCTGACCTATGGAACTATAAACCATGGAAAACATATGCAAAACATGAGTGTCATGAATGGAAGCATCGCAGCCACTTTGTTTTGACCGACACTGTTTTTCCATTTGAGAGAAACCCGTCTATCCAATACATGAATTGGTATAGGTCGGTTTCCATTGGTTTCATTTCCCATCCTAGGTATTTTGTTGACCCACGCCAACAAGCCACATCATCACAAACCCAACAGCGGGCCCATCAGCCAAGCCAACATCCACCCCAACCCCCACTTACACAACCACAACTCCATGAAAATACCCCTTATCAATCCACCCCATTCCAACAGGGTTATTCCCAATCCCAATACCAGCAAAATCCACCACAATATCAATCATACTCCTATGATACTACAACGCAATTTAACATGGAGTATCAAACACCCAACCAAAACTTACCCACCCAGACATTTACACCCATGACCGCTTACGACCAAGCAGGCTATCGTCCTGACATACCCTCATCGAGCCAACCACCCCAACATAATTATGCAGGCATGGGAAACACCTTTGATCTGGACGACTTGACTAATATCGAATCGTCTTCATGGGCACAAATGATCCAATATATTGATGAAAACCCAATACCACCATCGGCCCCTGTGGACCCAACGCCACCGCAAAGACAACCGAGAAACTTACGTTCACGAGGATGCGGTACAGGCGGACATTTCGCTCAACCGCGTCGTAGAAATTAATGTACTATGTTTCATCTATGTACTCTTTTATTATTAAAATAAATAATCTATTTTTATTTTTTAATTATTATTATTTATATGTTAGTTCAGAAATATTGGAAAAACATTAAGAAAAAATCGTTTTTAATGGTGACTCCATAGCAGACAACGCCCCCTTTAAAATTACAAGGGGGGCTAGCCAAACCATATGGTGCCACCTCTTACATTACAAAGGGGTCGCCAAACCAGATGTCGCCCCCCTTCAACGTTCCTTTTTATTTTAAAACATGGGTATTTTGGCAATTTTGTTGGAAACATGGGTAGAATGGAAATTAACATAGGGAAAGGTGGTTATATGGATAAAAAATTCCATTTTTATCTCTTTTAATTTATTATATATATATATTGATCGTACCTGGATCAGACAGTTTCTGGTGGCTGACAACGTCGTCTGGGCTTCAGCTCCGATGCGGTTGAAAGACGGCCGGGGGGTGTACCTGCAAGGTACTCCGACGCTCAAGTAAGGTAACTGTCAGAGAATAGCAAGTACAAGAGAAGAAGGTTAGAGTGTTAAGAAGTGAGTAACCTGACCCTCTCAAGTGAGAGGATATATATAGAGAGCCCCCAGCGCGGGGCCAACGCTTACTTGCATTGGGCTGGATTGTCAGGCCCAATCCAAGTAACTGCCAGGGCTTACGTGGCGTAGTGAAGACCAGCACGTGGTCTTCGCCCTGGGGTAACCGTTCCTAAATCTCCTGAATTAGGGCAGACCGATTCCATCGGGAGTGGGGCGGTTACATGAGAATGTGTCCTCGCGGGGAGGAGTCTTACGTGTCGGGGAGAGACGTGTCCTCACGGGGAGGACTCACTTGCGGGCGAAGATGACTCCTCTCGGGGAGGAGCACATGGGTGTCGAGGAGAGGCGAGCCAGAGAGGCTTCGGGCCTGCACCGGATGACCCAATCGAGGGTGCCGTACACACCTGAGGTTAGCCGTATGGCCGACCTGTGGAGGTGAGCCTGTGCTCGGCAGTGGTCTTGTTAGGAGTCCTTATTGGGCTATCCCAGGCCTTGTGGGTTGGGCCTGCTCGACTGATGAGCATGCCCCGGCCCAGTCCAGAACAGGAGCCCCCCAAGTTGTTGCTCTGAGCATCAGAGTGATGACTTAAGGGCTAGCCATGTCGAGGACGCATCGAGGAAGGAATGCTAACGAGGAGCTGTAGGTCAAGAGGGGAGAGACAAATCGACCCTCGGGATGGGCTGACCGAATCTGAGCGACGTCGCGGGGAGGTGAGAAGTCTGAAGCGAGGTGAATGGGAAGGCGCCCGTTGGGAAATGAAAAGATGCGTGTGGGGAAACGTGTGCCACGCGTCACAACTCATTATTCCCTAGGGCGGCTACCCTAGGGTAGCGCAATCGATTGCCTAGGAGCCCTCGAGACTCGTGAGAGCCCCATAAATAGGGGAAGCCCGTGCCATTTGCACATTTTTCGCTCTCCCTTTCCTCTAACTTTCTCTTCCTTCGCTCTCCCTTCAACCTCCGATCGCCTCCGTTCGCCGCCGCAGACAGCCGTACCGGAACCCTACCGGAAGTACTTTTTGAAGTAAGTTCTTTCTTTTCCCTCTTTTGCTTGCATTTGTAGGGTGATTTTTAAGGTGAACTGATGAAGTTCCCATGGAAATCACGAAATATCCGGCGAAAACGGCGGAATTTCATAGTTTATTTGTTGAATCTCGCGGGGAGAGACGATGAAATCCACGAGGACATGAAGAATGTCCCGGGGTCGTGGGATGAACGTCTCTCAGTTCCTTTTGTTGAATCTCCCGGGGATAAATGATGAAATCCCCGAGGAAACGCAGAATGTCACGGGGACGTGGGTTGAATATCTCGGGGTGCTCCCGCGGACCTGAGGACTGTCGCGGGGTCGCGTTCCCCGACGTTCCCTCCTCGCCCTTTCACTTGATCAGCGGTGGAAGGGGTGGATTTTATATGGGTCATCGAATTCACCGTTTCCTTCTACTTTTCAAGTAAATGGACGTATTGCAAGTGGCTGTGGGGTCTTTGGATATCTACGACGGGCCTAGTTCACCTATGGCTGAGACATCCAGCGCCGGGGAGAGGACGCCCGATGATTGGGCCTGCGAGGAGGTCGTGAACATGATGTCCAAGTTCGTCGACCTGGATTAGGAGGGAATATTTTGCACTGTCGAGCACCGCCTTATTGGCTCCCCGAAGTCGTGGAACGTGTTTAGGCCTCTGCCACACCATCGAATCTCCTCGACGTACAGCGGGATGCGGTTCCCCGTCTACGAGTTTATTTTCGATGAGGCGGGGTGGCCTCTTCCTTTCACGGACTTCCAGCAGGCTGTATTTATCTGGCTGCATTTGGCCCCCTCTCAACTCCACCCCAACTCTCTTGCATTTATTAGGGCATTCGAGCAGGTATGCAAGTATCTGAAGATCGGGGCGACTGTGCCCTTGTTTTTCCGCATTTTCCACCTCCAGCGACAGGCCGGGGACGGTAGGCACGGTTGGGTGTCCTTCAAACAGGTGAACAGCCTGTTTCACACGTATATAGACTCCGTGCAGAATTTTAAGTATCGGTATTACCTCGTGAGGTCGGTCACACATGAGGCCGTGAATACTATGTACACTCGGGTCGTCAAACAGGTGGGTGGACGGCGAGAGGAGACCCTTGTGCCTAAGTTCCCATTGTTCTGGACTGAAGAACACTTCAAGAGGGGAACGGAAAGCTATATCGTCAGCCCCGACAAACTTTGTGAAGGGGATCGCTTGGCTCACGAGGCCATTGTTAAATTTTTCAGTGGGTTTAACAAAGCAAAGCTCGTGACGCCAAACAGGGACTTCGTTCTGGGCGATGACGGGCAGGTCTTGACGAAGCGTCGAGTGATCAATGCTAGGGCTCTCCTCGAGACGTTTTTTGACGAGGAGGCCCTCGAGCTGTTAGGTGGGGGTGGTCTCCCCGACTTGTCTTTCCTTTCATCCTTCTTTTCGAACTACTAACCTCTTTGTTTTCTTTGCAGATAAGATGTCGAATGCTGAGGAGCGCTTCAAGAAGCTGAAGGCCACCTGTGCTGCGAAAAAAGGAGGCAAGAGTCGTGTCGACCAGCTCCGAGTGCAGGAGTCCGTTCCCACCCCGACACCCGGGGGTTCCTCTGGCTCTCACCCTGGTAGTGATTCTCTCAGCCCCCAGAGCTCTCTGAAGAGGCAACGGCTTGCAGACACAGTGGATATCGACCTTACAGAGCACGAGAGCCCCCCTGCCGTGAAATTTGTGCTCCCGCCTTGTCATACAAGGCCGAACTTCTTCGTGGGGAATAATTCGCTCTACGTGGGTGGCTCCGAAACTCAGGCCATCTTAAGCGTCAACAAGGCATCTCGGCGAAGGATGCTGGTGGATGATGTGTCTGCCGTGATACGGGTTTGCGCGGCTGCCTTGGTTCTGAATGACGAGGCGTGCCCCGCAAGCGAGCTGAACAGGTTGCGAGAAAGTTTCTAGTCCATCTCGGCCGAAATGGAAAAGGTGGGTAAGGAGCTGGCTGACTGGAAAAGCCAGAACCAGGCCCAGCTCGAGCTTCAACAGAAATTGGAGGAAAAGTTGAAGAGTGCCGAGGAGGAGCGGAAACGTCTAGCTAGTGTCGAGGAGGAGAGGGATCTTCTCTTGGCGAGGAACGCTGAGTTGGAGGAGGTTGTCCACCCCGCTGAGGAGGAAACCGAAGATGATAGGTTGTTGACTTCGCGGGCCGCGCTGATAGCGAATCTCCGTGAAGCCGAGGAAGACAATCTCATGGTGGCGAGCATAGGTTTCAAGAATACGGTGGAGCAGCTTAGGGTCCTCCACCCCGACCTTTCGATCGAGGGGAATGACCCCGACTACGAGGTGGTCGATGGTCATATCGTGCAACCGATGAGAGTCGACGAGGTCCATGATCCCGAGCAGCCTGAAGGGACCGCCGCTGAGTAGGATTTTCTCCCCGTTCTATTCGGCCTGCGAGCCATTTTTATTTATTGTGATATTTCTGCCCGGCCTGCGTGTCAGGGGCTTTTTGACCTTTGATTGTAATATTTGTACACTGGGCTTCTGCCAGTTTTCATGTACCTTTATTTATCTGCTAGTGTTGTTTGCATGGTTTTAATTGTGTGTGATGTTAACGCATTTGCTATACTTTGTTTTTTGTCTAAGTATTGAAGACTTCTATACTTTGTTTTTCTGTCTAAGTAATAGACTTTGGGATTGCTCGACCTTGATAGTCCCTGACCGCGTGGAGAGCTGGTCGGGTGGTCGGAGATGTATTCCGACCTTCAACGAGGCTAAGAGCTCGGTCGAGGTCTTAGCTTCATGGCGTGAACTTCCCATTGTGAGCTGGGTGTTCTTCCTGATTGGTACAACGACGGCGGAGCTTGGTCGAGGTATCCTCGTCGGATCAAAGTCCTTGCGCACACACAACGCGGTCTTCGATCATCGTGTTCTGTCTAGGGGTGTCGTGCTCATACCTTAGCGCGTCCCCGTAATCGCGGTGCTAGTGAGTCGCGGGCAGTGCTTAACTGTAATATTGTTTGAGCTTCTCAGTGTTCCATGGTCAAGCAAGTTCTTCCCCGTGCAGATTTTCGAGGAAGTAGGCTCCTGTCCCCGTTTTTACGCGGACGCGGTACGGGCCCTCCCAGTTCGCGGAGAGCTTGCCTTCTCGCGAGTCTTTCTGGTTCCTTCGTAGGACGAGGGTTCCCACCTGAAAATCACGTTTAATAACTTTGTCGTTATAATGTAGTGTTATTTTCTACTTAAGTGAAGCTTCTCGGAGAGAAGCGGCCGAACGTATCTCCTGGACAAAATCGAGCTCTTCCCTCAAGGCTTCGTCGTTCGCCTAGTCGACGTCTTAGTCCTCGGAGGATCACCCTGTTCTCCGCCTCAGCCTGTCCGTTCGTTTGAGGGTGCTCGATCGACGTGAAGTGTTGCTTTGTGCCTAGTTTTGTGACAAAGTCTTGGAAGTTCCTGTCGGTGAACTGTGTTCCGTTGTCGGTGACGATAGCTTGGGGCACGCCGAACCGGGCGAGGATATTTCTTTTGTAAAAATGTAGTATGTTGAAGGCCGTGATTTTGGCCAACGCTTCTGCCTCAATCCACTTCGTGAAGTAGTCCACCCCGACGATGAGGTATTTGTTTTGATACGACCCCTGGACGAAAGGTCCAAGGATATCCATTCCCCACCATGCAAATGGCCACGGGGAGGACAGCGGACTGAGCTCGTTGGGAGGAGCAAAGTGCATATCCCCGTGTCGTTGGCATCTGTCGTACTTCTTGATGTGTTCCTTGGTGTCCTGTTGCATGGTGGGCCAGTAATACCCTGCTCGAAGCGCCTTACGGGCTAACGATTGCCCGCCGAGGTGTTGTGCATTGATTCCCTCATGGATCTCCTGGAGTATGCCGGGGACCTTGTTCTCCTCAACACATCTGAGGAGGGGAATAGAGAACCCTCGCCGGTATAGCTTATCATCGACTATAGTGTACGAGCACGCCCGTCTCTTGACCATTCCTGCTTCTTTGGGATCTTCGGGCATTTTGCCCGTCATGAGGTATTCGTATACCGGGGTCATCCAGCAATTGCTATCCCCGATGGCGTTGATGTCCGAAACTGTGGCCGGTTTATCGATGCTCGGGCGGGAGAGCACTTCTTGTATGACGGATTTGTTCCTGCCTTTTTTCTTTGTGCTAGCCAATTTGGACAAGACGTCTGCTCGGGCATTGTGCTCGCGGGGGATGTGAGTTACTTCCGCGGAGGTGAACTTTTTCATCTTTTCTCTCACCAAGGCCAAGTATTCTATGAGGCTGTCGTTCTTGGCCTGGTACTCTCCTCGGACTTGCGAGGCCACGAGCTGGGAGTCGGTGAAGAGTTTGACCTCCTTGGCGCTGAGGTCCTCGGCCAGCCGAAGTCCTGCGAGAAAGGCCTCGTATTCGGCTTGGTTATTCGACGTTGGGAAGGATAGTTCGAGGGATACCTCGATCAGGATGCCTTCCTCGTTTTCGAGGATGATGCCCGCCCCACTTCCCTTCGGGCTGGATTCTCCGTCGATATAGATCATCCATTTCTGTGATCCGTTGGTCGAAGGTTCCGGGACGGTCATCTTCGCCACGAAGTCGGCCAATACCTGTGCTTTCAGGGTTTTCCTCCCTTCGTATTGGATGTCAAACTCGGCGAGCTCGAGCGACCACCTGAGCATCCTCCCCGCCATATCCGGTCGTCCGAGGAGCTGCCTTATAGGTTGTTCGGTCCTTACAACGACCGTGTGGGCGAGGAAGTAGTGGCGTAGCCTCCTGGCCGCGGTAACGAGGCCCAGGGCGACTTTCTCTATCTGCTGGTATCTGAGCTCAGGGCCTTGGAGGGCTTTGCTCGTGAAGTAAACTGGCTTCTGCCCGTCCGGGGTTTCCCGAATGAGGACGGCGCTGACTGCTTCACTCATGATTGCAAGATACAAGAAGAGTGTCTCCCCGTTCTCAGGTCGTGAGAGGACCGGGGGTTGTGATAGGACTTGTTTTAAGTGGACGAGCGCCTGCTCGCATTCTTCGCTCCACTCGAACTCTGCCTTTTGTCGAAGAAGTTTGAAAAATGGGAGTGCGTAATGTGCAGACTTGGCGACGAAGCAGGAGAGAGCGGTGAGCATCCCGTTCAACGATTGTATGACTTCTTCGAGTCCGGAGTAGGGATCTCAGAAAAGGCTCTGCACTTGTCGGGGTTGGCTTCGATTCCCCGCTCTGTGAGGTAAAAGCCGGGGAACTTACCTGCTCGAACGCCGAAGGTGCATTTGTCGGGGTTGAACCTCATGCGACATTTCCTCGCCGTGTCGAACACCTTCTTGAGATGCGCGGCATGGTCGACTTCTTCCGCTGATTTGACGATCATGTCGTCCATGTAGACCTCGAGCATGTCGCCAATTTCAGCCCGGAAAACCTTATTCATCATCCGTTGGTAGGCCGCACCGGCGTTCTTCAGACCGAAGGGCATCACGTTGTAATAGTAGTTGCCCGACGCGGACATGAAAGCCGTGTGCTGTGTGTCGACCTTGTCCATGGGAATTTGGTTGTATCCCGAGTAAGCATCCATGAAGGACAGTAGTTTGTAACCTGCAGAATTATCGACCAGCTGGTCGATGTTAAGCAAGGGATAACAGTCCTTTGGGCAAGCCCGGTTAAGATCAGTATAATCAACGTACATCCTCCATTTTCCATTATTCTTTTTAACAAGTACAACGTTGGATAGCCAGGTCGTGTATTTGGCCTCCGAAATAAAATTTGACTCTAGGAGGTCTTTTACAGCTTTTTCAGTAGCCTCCGCTTTTTCGGGAGACTGCTTACGCCTACGTTGTGCTATGGCCCTAGCGGCCGGATCTACTGCGAACTGATGGCAAGCCACCTCGGGGTCGAGGCCAAGCATCTCGGATGCGCTCCACGCGAAGAGATCAGCGTTCTCCTTTAGACATGCCTTCAGCTGCTCCTTTTCCAGGTCGAGGATCCCGGTGCCAATCTTCACGTTATGATCAGGATCGTCCCCGAGGACCACGAGCTCAAAGTCCCCGTCTGGGATGGGGCGCGTTGGGTAGAGAGGCCGCCCATTGTTTTCTGCCTGGAGGTCGAGGTCTTCTTCCCCGTCTTCATCAGGTTCGCCCGGGAACCTACTGTCGAGCTCGACCGCGTTGACACGCGGGAGAGGTACCTGTTCGGCGTCCTGGGGTGGCATGGCCACGGTCTTGGGTTTGGCACCGATGGAATTCATGCCTTTGATGGCGGCGTCGAAGCATCTTCTGACTGCGTCTATGTCCCCGTGCATTATTACCACTCGTCCTCGGGCCGTGTAGTACTTCATTTTAAGGTGGACTGTTGATGGTAGCGCCGTAAGCTCATCCAGTGTGGTCCTCCCGAGGATGCAGTTATAAAGGGATGGGCATTCGACCACCAGGAAACGGATCTTCACCTGTCGGGCCGTGTCTTCGGCCCCGAACGTGACCATTAATTCAACGTAACCCCATGGTTTGGTGGTGGTTCCGTTGAACCCCTACAGATCTGAACCGACGTACGGGGTCAGATGTCTCTCGTCGAGCTGAAGGGTCCCGAACAGATGGGCATACATGATGTCGACAGAACTTCCTTGGTCGACTAAGATCCTTCGAACGTCAAAGTTCGCCATCTGTACCCTGACCAGGAGGGGAATGATGGCGTTTGGCGCTCCCCCGGGGAGTTCCTCGAGGTAGAAAGTGATAGGGTTGGAGTTTCCCCACACTTTCTCGAGAGTGGTTGTCTTCGCCGACGTAGCGGACTCCAGCTCATCAAACTTCCGCTTGATCGATCTGATGGACAACTTCTCGGGGCCACCCCCGGAGATGACCATCGCTTTGGGGAAGCTTTCCCAGGTGCTACGGGCGATGACGGGGTCCTCGTCGGGGAAGGTCGCCCACATGTTGTGAATCGCTTCTTGGCCTTCGATGATTGGGGGAACAAAGAAATCTTCGGGTCGAGTGACACTGAGGGCGACCTGAAGCCGACTCTCTTCGGGAGGAGATGTTGTCTCCTCGATGTTCTGGGCTTCCCGGGAGCTGGGACGAGGAGTGTCATTCTTCTGGGCGTACTTTATTAAGTGCCCTTCCTTGATCAAAATTTCAATCGCATCCTTGAGATGGATGCAGTCCTCGGTGACATGCCCGTGGCTACGGTGGAACCTGCAGTATTTTGACTTGTCAACGTTTGATTAGGGGGCAGAGGGCTTCAGAAAGCGGACTCCTCCTTTCACAAATTCTGAGTTCTGGCACTCGGAGAGGATACGCGCGCGGGGAGCGTTGAGTGGGGTGTACTCGGTGAACCGGCCAGCTGGTCCGCGTGGTTCACGAGGTTCCCGAGAAAGATTATCTCTCTTTCTTTCTCCTCCTCGTCGGGGAGGGGAGTCTTCTTCTTTGTGGCCGCGGGGGCCTTCTTTGCGCCTTGATTTAAGGGCGATCTGTGCCGCCTCCGACTCCTCGAGCTCGATGTACGACTGCACCCGTTGGAGGAGATCCTCGAGACGGCAGGGTCTGCGGAGGCCCACGGACTTGGCAAAGTCAGATCCAAAGCGTAGCCCGTGGATGATCAAATACTTCTTCATGTCGTCGGTCGTATGGACCTCGACAGCTTCTCTGTTGAATCTCTCAATGTAGTTTCGGAGAGATTCGTTCTTCCCCTGAAAGATACTTTCTAGGGCAGCTTCCGTCTTCAGATGTCGACGAGACGCGGTAAAGTGTTTGGTGAAGCGTTGCCTTAGTTGCTTCCAGGATGTGATCGACCCGGGTGCCAGACCTTTGTACCATGTCATGGCGCCCTTCCTCAAGGTGGTGGGGAAAAGCCTGCATTTGATGGCTCCCCTGACGTTCCTGAAGTCAAGCATGGCTTCGAAACTTTCAACGTGGTCGTCAGGGTCGGATAGGCCGTCATAGTTTCCCAGCTACGGAGGTTTCTCCATGCCCACGGGGATTGGGGCATTCATGATCTCCCACGACAGAGGGGTCCTCAGGTCGTCGTTGTCACTTCCTGTCGGGGACACCGAAGGGGATCGCCGATGCTGTGGAGGGGAATTGCTCGAGCGGTGTCTCGGCCTCTCCTCGGTCTGCTTGGACTTCTTGGTAGTGGTGGAGGCCCTGGGTTCCTTCCGAGGCGGGGAATGAGGGCGTTTCTGGGAGTTCGTCGGCTGGGGGCGCTCGAGACGTGGCCGATGACCCTCGCGTACCGACGAGGGGGTCTGAGATTCGTCTGAAGGAGTCCTTTGCGGGGAAGGGGAACGACGAGGCGACGGTGGACGGCGATGTCTTCGCGGGGAAGATCGTCGTGCCCGCCCCTGCTCCAGTGCTTCAATTCTGGTATTCTGGTGCGCGATCAACTGATTGGTCTGATTGATCAAGGCGAACAGGGCCACGGTGCTCGCGTCTGCATTGGGTGGAGGAGCAACTGGCTGAAAAATGACCTGCTGATCATCTTGGTGGGCGGCGTTGTAGGCCGCGTCTTGGGAGTCTGGGAAGGCGGTCTGCCCATCTCTCACGTCGCCTTCTTTGACGTGGAGGGCAACAGCGTCTTCGCGGTGGTTCCCGTTCTCGAGTTGCGTGAGGACGGTGTCCAGAGCTTTGGTAGCGAACGGATTGCCGGCCATGATGGTGGTGAATGAGAGTTGCTTTGGTTTAACGAAGGAAAAACGGGGAAGCAAAGGGTTCCCACAGACGGCGCCACTGATCGTACCTGGATCAGACAGTTTCTGGTGGCCGACAACGTCGTCTGGGCTTCAGCTCCGGTGCAGTTGAAAGACGGCGGGGGAGTGTACCTACAAGGTACTTCGACGCTCAAGTAAGGTAACTGTCAGAGAATAGCAAGTACAAGAGAAGAAGGTTAGAGTGTTAAGAAGTGAGTAACCTGACCCTCTCAAGTGAGAGGGTATTTATAGAGAGCCCCCAGCGCCGGGCCAATGGTTACTTGCATTGGGCTGGATTGCCAGGCCCAATCCAAGTAACTGTCAGGGCTTACATGGCGTAGTAAAGACCAGCACGTGGTCTTCGCCCTGGGGTAACCATTCCTAAATCTCCGGAATTAGGGCAGACAGATTCCATCGGGAGTGGGGCGGTTACATGAGAACGTGTCTTCGCGGGGAGGAGTCCTACGTGTCGGGGAGAGACGTGTCCTCGCGGGGAGGACTCACTTGCGGGCGAAGATGGCTCCTCTCGGGGAGGAGCACATGGGCGTCGAGGAGAGGCAGGCTCGGGAGGCTTAGGGCCTGCACCCGACTGCCCAATCGAGGGTGCCGTACACACCCGAGGTTAGGCGTATGCCCGACCTGTGGAGGTGAGCCTGTGCTCGGCAGTGGTCTTGTTAGGAGTCCTTATTGGGTTGTCCCAAGCCTTGTGGGTTGGGCCTGCTCGACTTATGAGCATGCCCTAGCCCAGTCCAGAATATATATATATATTGTAGATTAGTTCCTCAACATCCCCACCACCATATTTAATGTTATTTGGAGTAGTCATTAAACTCACAAATGAGGGACATAGTTGTTGTGAGGGACAGAGCTTCCCCCCAAACATAATCATTTGAAGAAAAGGAAAACATTATTGAGAACTATTAGTTGATCTTTTGCCTAATTTTAAAGTTTACAACTATTACCTTTTACTATTTGTAATTCTCAGCCTAGTATTTTTCCCACGACTAATTATGGCGGACACCGACTTATAATTTTTTTTTATAAACAATGATATATTTATAATGAGAGTTCAAAAGGGGAACTCAAATCCACAATACATACAAATCCTACAATTAAGCAATCAAACTCACTTAAATAGTTCACCATACAAAAAATCAGTCGGAGATTTAAACCAATCGTAATAAGAACATCTATTAAATGAAGAGGCCCCATAATCTAACCACCACCAAGACACATGTATCGACCTATGCACAATGTCGGAAATGTTCTCAATGACATCATTGAATATGATTTGATTATGAGAGCACCAAATATTACATAAAATATTCTTATGGGAACATTATGCAAACAGATAACATGTTCTCCGCTAGAGGACAAGTCTTTGGCTTAGGGGCAGAAGTCCAAAGACCAATTATGAAGTTTTAGATTTAGAATCCATGAGACAAGTTAGCCACATGTATTGGCTAATTTAGAAACATTTCTTCCATAACTTGATGTATCTAATCTACTCTTAGTGGGTATGACGACACTTAGACCATTAATTAGTTATGCTAGTGAACCATGGATTAAAAACTCACTTTACAAATGTAACACACACGTAGTATTTTTTACTCCTATGAGAAACAATGTCAATATGTACCAAGATTAATAATGAGGGAATTATCCACCTTCAATATAGCTTCCAAAAAAAAAGTGACAACATCCCGTTTCTTCTAATGCTAGACTTTTTAGATTACAACGGTTGGATAAAAACTTCATAGTTAATACAATTAGAAGGGTACTTTGAGATAAACCTTAAGCCAATGGATGTGTCAAATTTACGGATGATCATGGGTGTGAGTCGATCCAAACCAAACTAACCCCTTAATTACATGAATCCATTCACTTACGGATATACCCAATCAATCCACAACACCCTGTATAGTTTTAGTTTGAATATTGAGTTTGAATTTCTCAACTTATTGATCAGTTGACCAAACCCATTAATGTAGCTACTAATTTATTTTATTTTTATCATCATTTTTAATGAATATATAAAATTAATATATCATTACAAAACACATTATTGCCAAATAATTTTTAATTCACCACCAATGCAAGTACTAGACCAATGAATTTACATCATTTTAAGACTAAATATTATTTCTTATTTTTTTATTATTATTTTCAACTTACGTATTTTATGCAAAATATATGTTTTGTGGAATTTTCTACTATTATTAAGTGTTATGCCATATGGACAAATTTTATTTGACATTATATGATGTGTTTGATTCGATTTGAGTGTCAGAAATGTTAGTAATTATATTGAATTGTATTATAATTTTTTTATAATTGAAAAAAATATATATCAATTTATTTTATTTGAAACACAACTTGCAAAATCAACCAACCCGGCCAAAAAATGATCAGTTCAATTTGGTTCGTTTTGGTCATGAAAGTGTGGGATGGACGATGAACACATCCCATTAAAGTTTGAACAAGTTGGATAACGAGTTAGGGCAAACCCAATTCAAGATAACTAGGCATGGAAAAAAATTTGCCCTCGGGCGCCCCCCTCTAAATCTATGAGGGAAAACCCAATTTAACTAGGGGCGAGGGCGGGGGCAGGGAAATTTCGGTTTTTAATTATGGGGGTGAGGACAAGGACGAGGGATGCAAGTACTACCCCACACCCACCCTGCCACGTCCCGAGCTATTAAATTTATTTTATTATCTTTATTTTTAACAATTTTACTACCCATTTACTTTTCTTAATCTTAAGATAGGAAATTTATTAGAATAATTATTAGGCTAAAATACAGTTTTGGTCCCCCTGTTTGTCAAAATTCACGGTTTTGGTCCCCCCATTTTTTTTTAACAGTTTTGATCCCCCACCCCTCACTGTTCATGTACTGTTCATGTACGGACATGTACTGTTCATGTACGAACCAAGTATTGTTCATCATTTTTTTGGGCCAAAATTGGGGTGGGGGACCAAAACTGTTAAAAAAAATGGGGGGAGCAAAATCGTGAATTTTGACAAACAGGGGCACCAAAACTGTATTTTAGCCTAATTATTATTATTTTGAAAATATAGATTAAATAAAAATGAACAATAATTTTCATTATTATTAAAATGACCAAAATATTAGTTTAATTATTAATTTTTGTTATTATGGGAAAAAATATGCATCATAAGAAAAATGGCAGGTGGGGGCGAGGCAAGGCGGAGAAACCAATTCCCCGTTGGAGGCGGGGGTGGCTGGCCATATTTTACCCCTAATTGAGGGCAGGGGCGGGGGCGGGGCTGGTACAAGGAGGCGGAGTCGGGGCTGGTAATGCTTAAATCCACCTCGCCCCCCCCCCCCCCCCCCCCCCCAGTTGCCATGCCTAAACATATGTTGGTACCGAAAAGAAATTATCTAGCCAAAGAAGAGATCCACACATGTTCTCTATCATTGATATAGAAGATTCATATTAAAATATATCAGTTGGTACCGATATATATATATATATATATATATATATATATATATATATATATATATATATATATATATATATATAATAGCTAAAATCTTAAAACAGTTGTTCTTCCTTAAGAATTGCTAAAGGGAAGGACTTTAATTTATTAAAACATAAGATATAATATGCCTTTGATATCACGAAAAACTTACAAGAAATTTGATTATTTTCTTAAATATAAACAAATATGATTATTAGATGGTCACAAGATTCCTCAAATCGAGGAAATCCAAGGAAAACATTATTGCTAGTGGCATAACTCTATAACCACACAAAGACCACTTTTACTATATTTTGGGAAGCCATTCAGCAGGCTATCAAGAAGAGCATATATAAATTAGCTGATAAGAAAATTTTAGAGATGGTTGTTGAAACTGATAGGAAAATTACAAGGACAACCTTATCCCAAGACCTTGGGAGGAGAATATGATGGCCCAAGTGATGGAAAGTCCTTATCTCTTAATGCAGAAAAGAAGAATGTACAAACAACACACAAGATTTATTTTAAAAAAGATGATGATATATTTGGTCTAAGTCTAACATGCCCAAAGTTAATAGGTGACAATCAACACCTTTGGGCCCTTAAAGAAGATGTCGACTATAATAATATGGTAACATGGATTGGATTCTTTGGGTTATATGTGTTTTTCCTTTTTGATTGGCTGCATTATGCAAAACAACATTGAGATCCAATCAGATTTATTGTAGATTGTTTAGCAATGCTTGTGTGATTTTTTTGACAGCTGTTGAATATCAAATCAAATTTAAATGGAGATTTAAATTTGAATTTGAAATGTAACAAATCATATATTTTGTTGGATATTTTTATGGATCAAATCAAATCCAACAATATTGGCTATTATTCTAGATGAAATTAAATCAGATATCCGAGAAAAAGCCCAAAATCACATTGCTATTTAAAGAGACTCAAATCTCATGTTTGACAACAAATTTTGTGCGTTGGGATTAAGTTCTTTGTGCTAGGGTTTTTGAGTCTTTTGTTACTTGTATTCCATGTTAATGTTATCACTCGTATCATAAGGATTAGTTTTGGATCTTGTTTGTGTACACCACACTATTGCTTCAGTAACTTGGCATAGTTGTTGGGTTTTCTTAGTTGAGTTATAAATTCAACATTCAATATTGTTATTATTGAAGTTGATCACTTGGGATTAGTGATTGAGAGAAAGTGATCATGGTTCTCATATTTAGTGGGAGTACTAAATATAAAGTCACTAGGATTAAGAAGAGGTGTTGAACATCATGGGATTGGTGTTCCTATTAGAATAATTGTACTAATTGTACTAATTAAATAGATGTAGGTGTTATTTGTGTAACACCTCAAATTTCTTAAGAATATTTATTTAATTTATTTAAATATAATATTCGTGAATTTTTGTGAATTTTGGTGGTTTGTGTTGATGTTGGTATTTTTGTGGAGTTTTGGTTATTTATTTAAATAATAATATATAATATAGAATATATTGTATTATTATTTATTTTAAATAATATTAGAAGAATTAAGGGTAAATTGGACTTTTGAGGAGGAGTTAGTGAGGGTAATATTAGGAAAGCCCGTTTTAGAAGCCCAAGGGTTAGGTTTAACAAAAAGGAGAATTTGAGAGGAATAGGATTCATTTTGTTAGACCGTGAGAAGAAGGAAAAGGCCAGAGCTTTGAGGAAAGAGGGAAAACCTTAGGATTCGAGAAGGTTTCCAAGAACTAAAGAAAGAAAGCTTGGAATCGACAATCTAAGGTATGAGGAGTATTGCCTTTCATTGTTTTCAATATAGGAATTCGATGTGTTTAAAGCTGATTTTTGAGGTTTATGTGAGTTTGTGGGTTTAGGAGTAAATTGATGATTTAAGGCATTTTTGTGGATTGATTATTAAGGGTTGAATTGAATCGGATAAAAGTAGGCCTTCGAGGCTAATTTCTCTGTTGCTGTTATTTTGACCTTGAAGGGAAAGGGGTTTATGGGAGTTGTGAAGGTATTTGAATTTGTGAAGGTTTATGTGAAATTGAAGCTTAGGATAGTGTAATAAATCGGCCTAATAATCATAGGTTTCGTGTCCTTGTTGCCTTAATACCTTAGGGATGTTTTTGGGGTAAATGAGGCTGGAATCGTAGGAGTTGTTGGGTCTGATATGCTACTGATGCGTAGCAGCGATTGCAGAAAATCGCGACTTCACAAAGCGAATAATTCCTTCGCAAAGCGAACGTTCGCTCCAAATTTGCACAGCGAACTTCCCAACGAATGACTTCGCTAGGCGAATAGAGGTGGCGAGGGAGAGACAGAATGGGGGTTCCTCTGGTTTTTTATGGGATTTTGGGGTTCGTTGGCAGCTCGCTAGGCGAACACCCCAGCGAACAAGTTCGCAAAGCAAACTATCTAGCGAACGCCTGCTGTTCGCGAATTTGTTGTATGATTCTTGTGATGTCTTGATGTTTTGAGCTGTGATTATTTTGATGAATTACCATGATTATATTGATGATTATGAGATGATGATTTCATGATGTTTTGATGAATAAATGATGATATGATTAATATGAGATTTTGATGAATGATGATGCACGTAATGAATTTTATTGATGATGATCATAATGATGTTGTGTATCATGCATTCATAGCATTTCAGGCTTCGGTCTATGGTGGCTTCAATCCCATTGTGTGGATGTGAGGTAATTTTGACGTGCTCCGATTCTTGTGTAGAATCGATCCTAATGACGGGGATCTTTGGAGGGTGATGGCCTAGTGTCCATCGACTTTGACGAATTGGTACCACATGCATGAGTCTTGTTGTGCATTGCATTTATTTGGCATTGATGTGATTTATGATATCGTGATTTTGGATATTTTCCTTTGTGATGACCCTGATGACGTTATATATGATGATGACGCCATTTTATGCATATCCTGTTTTTATATTGATTATAATGAATTATGATTACTCACCCTGCCTGTTTGAATGTTGCCTCCACGTGGGTAACGTGTAGATGATCAGACTTTGTTGTGGATGCCTTCGAGGACTTTTGGAGTTTATTTCGCTTTTGGTCGATGTAGAGGGTCTTGCTCTGATATTATAACATCGGGTTGGGTCATTGAGTCGAACCATGTTGAGTTGTTATTTTGTTGTTATTTTTGAATGATTATGGTTTTTATTGGAAACCCTTTTGATTTTAGATTATTGTGGTTACGGTGGTTCCGCTGCTAATTTGATGGCTTTTGAATAGTTTGAGGAAAACCCGTGTTTACGGAGCAAATGTTTTATTTTGAGTTTATTGAGAAAAGGTGCACCCTTCTAAGGTGGTTTTTACTCTGATAATTTGTGTATTTTACCGTGTGTATTTGTGGGGTAGAAAAGGTTGTTACATTAGTGGTATCAAAGCAGGTCGGTCCGTCTGGCCAGGTTGTCTAATGTTGTCTATTCCATAGTGTGTGACATGTGTGTGAAAACACTGTCGATGCTTGTTTTGTTTTCCATTTGCAGGTTGGGAATGAAACAAGTGGGGGAGAAGATGGTGCTTCTCCAAGATACTTCAAGTGTGGAGCGATGGCTAAGTGTGGTGTTAGACGTTACGATAGTTTGGTAAAGATAGTTTGTACCGCCTCATGATAGTCGGCTGTTATTGACAAATTGAGGAACTGATCACCCTTAATCTCTTGTTGATAATAGACGGGATCATGTTGGATGGGATAGACGTGTCTTGCAAGCTTAGGTGGTGTGCGCAGTGAATTGTTTGGAGTTAAGCCAAGTGCTTACAGATTGTTTTAATGAGTCGATGCAGGATGATGCTGAGATGTTTATGTTGAGGGCAACCTTGAGTATTAGTGAAAGTGGAGAAGTTGGTGTTTTTCCTTTTGTTTGTGAAATTTCGGAAGTGTTTCCTGATGACGTAAGTGATTTGCCTCCAGAGCGTGAGGTAGAGGTTGCGGCGGATTTGATACCAGGTATGAGTCCGGTGTCAATGGCTCCTTACCGAATGTATGCATCTGAGTTAGGAGAATTGAAGAAACAATTGGAAGAGTTGCTTGGGATGAAGTTTGTTCGACCGAGTGTTTCTCTGTGGGGTGCCCCTGTGTTGCTAGTAAAGAAGAAAGATGGTAGCATGAGGTTGTGTGTTGATTATCGGCAGTTGAATAAGGTGACTATCAAGAATAAGTATCCGCTTTCGAGAATTGACGATTTGATGGATCAGCTGGTAGGCGCTGTGTGTTCAGTAAGATTGATTTGAGGTCAGGTTATCATCAGTTTCGTGTTAAGCCTGATGATATCCCGAAGACTGCTTTCAGGACGAGGTATGGTCACTATGAATACACTATGATGCCATTTGGTGTATCCAATGCACCTGGTGTGTTCATGGAGTACATGAATCGGATTTTTCATGAGTATTTGGATAAGTTTGTGGTGGTGTTTATCGATGATATCTTGATATATTCTAGATCTGAAGAAGAACATGTTGAGTATTTGAGAACTGTGTTGCAAGTATTGAAGGAGAAGAAGTTGTATGCAAAGCTGTCCAAGTGTGAGTTCTGGTTGAAGGAAGTGAGTTTTCTAGGCCATGTGATTTCAAGTGGTGGGATTGTTGTTGATCCCTCTAAAATTGATGTTGTGTTACAGTGGGAGACTCCGAAGTCTGCTACTGAGATACGAAGTTTTATGGGATTGGCAGGTTATTACCGCAAGTTTATCAAAGGCTTTTCTAAGTTGGCATTACCTTTGATTCAGTTGACTCGAAAGGGTCAAGCTTTTGTGTGGGATATAGCTTGCGAAGAGAGTTTTGTGGGATTGAAGAAGAGGTTGACGACCGCTCCAGTGTTGATTATGCCTAATCCGAGCGAATCTTTTGTGGTGTATTGTAATGCGTCGAAGATGGGTCTTGGTGGAGTATTGATGCAGAATGGACAAGTTGTTGCCTATACTTCGAGACAATTGCGAGTTCATGAGAGGAATTATCCTACACATGACTTGGAATTGGCTGCTGTGGTGTTTGTGTTGAAGATTTAGAGACATTATCTGTTTGGCTCTAAGTTTGAAGTGTTCAGTGATCATAAAAGTCTGAAGTACTTATTTGATCAGAAAGAATTGAATATGAGGCAGAGGAGGTGGTTAGAGCTGTTGAAGGATTTCGATTTTGATTTGAGTTATCTTCTGGGCAAAGCAAATGTAGTGGCTGATGCATTGAGCAGGAAGTCATTGAATATGTCGATGCTTATGGTGAAAGAATTGGAATTAATTAAGCAATTCTGAGATTTGAGCTTGGTGTGTGAAGAGACCTCTGACAGTGTGAAGTTAGGAATGTTAAAGTTGACTAGTGGTATTTTGGAAGACATCAGAGTGGGACAACAATTTGATCTAAAGTTGGTTGGCCGGTTGACTTTGATTAACCAAGATAACGGAAGAGAATTCCGGATTAATGAGAATGGTGTGATGAGGTTTCGGGATGGGGTATGTGTTCCAGATGTTCCAGACATCAAGAAGAGTATTCTAGAAGAAGGACACCGAAGTAGGCTGAGTATTCATCCCGGTGTTACGAAGATGTACCAAGATTTGAAAAAGTTATTTTGGTGGCCGGGTATGAAGAAGGATATTGCCGAGTTTGTTTATGCGTGCTTGACGTGTCAGAAGTCGAAGATTGAGCATCAGAAGCCTTTAGGTATGATGCAGCCATTGAATATTCCAGAATGGAAATGGGATAACATTTCTATGGATTTTGTGTCGGGATTACCGAGAACTGCTAAGGGAAATGATTCAATTTGGGTGATCGTGGATAGATTAACTAAATCAGCTCATTTCTTACTGATAAAGATTAATCATTCTATGCAGAAGTTAGCCGAGATATACATCGAAGAGATTGTGAAGTTGCATGGGATACCTTCGAGTATTGTGTTAGATAGAGATCCAAGATTTACATCTAGGTTTTAGAAGAGTTTGCAAGATGCTTTGGGTACTAAGTTGAGGATGAGTTCTGCCTATCATCCGCAGACGGACGATCAAACAGAAAGAACTATCCAATCCTTAGAGATTTTGCTGAGGGCTTGTCTGTTGGATCGCGGAGGAGCTTGGGATAGACATTTGCTGCTGATTGAGTTCACGTACAATAACAGTTTTCATGCTAGTATTGGAATGACGCCCTATGAAGCTTTGTATGGGAGAAGATGTAGGACTCCTTTGTGTTGGTATGAGTCAGGCGAGAGTGCTGGACTCAAACCTGAGATTGTGCAGGAGACGACTGAGAAGATTAAGATGATTCAAGAAATGATGAGAGCGTCGCAGAGTCGTCAGAAGAGCTACCATGATAAGAGGAGGAAGACACTTGAATTCCAAGAGGGAGATCACGGGTTTTTTGAGGGTGACGCCAGTGACTGGTGTGGGTCGAGCTTTGAAGTCTAGGAAGCTCACTCCACGTTTTGTTGGTCCATATCAAATCTTGCAGAGGATAGGAGAGGTAGTCTATCGAATTGCTTTACCGCCGTCACTTGCGAATTTGCATGACGTGTTCCATGTGTCTCAGTTGAGGAAGTACATTCCGGATCCATCGCATGTGATTCAGATGGATGATGTACAAGTGAAGGATAACATGACAGTGGGAGCATTACCTGTGCGGATTGATGGTCGAGAGATGAAACAACTGCGGGGTAAAGACATAGCTTTGGTGAAGGTGTTGTGGGGTGGACCAGCTGACGAAAGTTGGACTTGGGATCGTGAAGATCAGATGAGGGAGTCGTATCCGACTCTATTTCCTTGAGGTAATTTTTTAGGGCAAAAATTCTTTAAGTGGGCGAGAGTTGTAACACCCCAAATTTCGTAAGAATATTTATTTAATTTATTTAAATATAATGTTCGTGAATTTTTGTGAATTTTGGTGGTTTGTGTTGATGTTGGTATTTTTGTGGAGTTTTGGTTATTTATTTAAATAATAGTATATAATATAGAATATATTGTATTATTATTTATTTTAAATAATATTAGAATGATTAAGGGTAAATTGGACTTTTAAGGAGGAGTTAGTGATGGTAATATTGGGAAAGCCCGTTTTAGAAGCCCAAGGGTTAGGTTTAATAAAAAGGAGAATTTGAGAGGAATATGATTCATTTTGTTAGACCGTGAGAAGAAGGAAAAGGCCAGAGCTCTGAGGAAAGATGGAAAACCTTAGGATTCGAGAAGGTTTCCAAGAACTAAAGAAAGAAAGCTTGGAATCGACAATCTAAGGTATGGGGAGTATTTCATTTCATTGTTTTCAATATAGGAATTCGATGTGTTTAAAGCTGATTTTTGAAGTTTATGTGGGTTTGTGGGTTTAGGAGTAAATTGATGATTTAAGGGATTTTTGTGGATTGATTATTAAGGGTTGAATTGAATCGGATAAAAGTAGGCCTCGAGGCTAATTTCTCTGTTGATGTTGTTTTGACCTTGAAGGGAAAGAGGTTTATGGGAGTTGTGAAGGTATTTGAATTTGTGAAGGTTTATGTGAAATTGAAGCTTAGGATAATGTAATAAATCGGCCTAATAGTCGTAGGTTTTGTGTCCTTGTTGCCTTAATACTTTAGGGATGTTTTGGGGATGTTTTTAGGGTAAATGAGGCTGGAATCATAGGAGTTTTTGGGTCTGATATGCTACTGATGCGTAGCAGCGATTGCAGAAAATCGCGACTTCGTAAAGCGAATGATTCCTTTGCAAAGCGAACATTCACTCCAGATTTGTACAGCGAACTTCCCAGTGAATGACTTTGCTAGGCGAATAGAGGTGCCGAGGGAGATATAGAATGGGGGTTCCTCTGGTTTTTTTATGGGATTTTGGGGTTCGATGGCAGCTCGCTAGGCGAACACCCCAGCGAACTATCTAGCGAATGCCTGTCGTTCGCGAATTTTTTTTATGATTCTTGTGTTGTCTTGATGTTTTGAGCTGTGATTATTTTGATGAATTACCATGATTATATTGATGATTATGAGATAATGATTTCATGATGTTTTGATGAATAAATGATGATATGATTAACATGATATTTTGATGAATGATGATGCACGTAATGACTTTTATTGATGATGATGATAATGATGTTGTGTATCATGCATTCATAGCATTTCAGACTTCGGTCTATGGTGGCTTCAATCCCATTGTGTGGATGTGAGGTAATTTTGACGTGCTCCGGTTCTTGTGTAGAATCGATCCTAGTGACGGGGATCTTTGGAGGGTGAAGGCCTAGTGTCCATCGACTTTGACGAATTGGTACCACATGCATGAGTCTTGTTGTGCATTGCATTTATTTGGCATTGATGTGATTTTGGATATTTTCCTTTGTGATGACCCTGATGATGTTGTATATGATGATGACGCCATTTTATGCATATCCTGTTTTTATATTGATTATAATGAATTGTGATTACTCACCCTGTCTGTTTGAATGTTGCCTCCACGTGGGTAACGTGCAGATGATCAGGCTTAGTTGTGGATGCCTTTGAGGACTTTTGGAGTTTATTTTTCTTTTGGTCTATGTAGAAGGTCTTGCTCTGATATTGTAACATCGGGTTGGGTCATTGAGTCGAACCATGTTGAGTTGTTATTTTTGAATGATTATGGTTTTTATTGGAAACCCTTTTGATTTTGGATTATTGTGGTTATGGTGGTTCCGCTGCTAATTTGATGGATTTTGAATATTTTGAGGAAAACCCGTGTTTACGGAGCAAATGTTTTATTTTGAGTTTATTGAGAAAATGTGCACCCTTCTAAGGTGGTATTTACTCTGATAATTTGTGTATTTTGCCGTGTGTACTTGTGGGGTAGAAAAGGGTGTTACAGTTTGCACTAGACTAGTTACCAATCTCTTGTGTTATTTCATTGCTTTTTGAATTGTGTTATTGTTGTTGTTATATTGCTGTCATACTGGTTCAAAAGTTGGACCAGTTATCCCAACATCGTGTCCAACATCTGTCCCATCAGGAACATAATTTTAATTGGCATCAAAGCAGACACCCTGTTTTGTTTAGGTGAGCTCCTAGGAAGATACTTTCTGTTCAAATGGACAATACTAAGGATGGAGGTTCAGTCAAAAGGCCACGTGTCTTGGATGGTTCAAGTTATGACTATTGGAAAGCAAATATGGTTGCTTTTCTCAAATCCATTGACAAAAAAACTTGGAAGGTTGTGGTTAAAGGTTGGAAACATCCTATGATCACTTCTCAAGATGGTTTAAACAGCTTAAATCCTGAAGCTTGTTGGTCCAAAGATGAAGATGATGAAGCTCTTGGAAATGATGAAGCCTTAAATTCTATATTCAATGGTGTTGACAAGAACATGTTCAAACTAATCAACACGTGTACTGAAGCTAAAGAAGCTTGGGAGATTCTCAAGACTGCTCATAAAGGTACATTCAAGGTTAGGATGTCAATGTTATAGTTCCTCACAACTATGTTTAAAAATATCATAATGATAGAAAATGAATCCATATATGATTTCAACATTAGATTCCGTTATATAACCAACAATTATTTTACTTTGGGGGAAAAGACGTCATAATAAAAGTTGGTTAGAAATATTCCCATATATTTTCCTCATAAGTTTAACATGAAGGTAACATCCATTTAAGAAGTTCAAGACTTAATCATCTTGAAGGTTTATGAACATATTGGCTCTCTTCAAACCTTTGAAGTATTTATAAATGGAAGATAAAAAAGAAAAAAAAAGGTGTAGCTTTTGTACCCAACACTCAAGATAAAGAAGATCATGATGAAAAAGATACTAAAGAAAGTCTATAAGATGTTATAGCTTATATTGGAAGAAAGTTAAACAAATCCTTAAGAAGACTAGACAGACAATGGATGACAAATGTGTAAGGAAAGGGGGTCATACATTTTTCCCCATCACAAGAGCAAAAAAAAAGAGTATTCTAAGGGAAAAGGACCAAAATATTTTGAATGTGAAGGCTTTGGTCACATCAAAGCAAAATGCCATACTTTTCTAAATAGACAGAAAAATGGATTGACAATCTCTTGGTCTGAATTTGATGATGAAAATGAGGAAGAAAATATTAACAAAGTAATGGCTTTCACTGGAAAGTTTGAGAGTGAAGAAGAGTATAGTGATGAAGACATGTCTGAAGAAGAACTAGTTGCAACTTTCAGACTTCTGCACACCAAGTGGAAAGAAGCATGCATAACAGTTGAGAAGAAAAAGAAAATCAAAAGTGTGCTTCATGAAGAGAAAAAAATATTGTCTCAACCATCACAAGTCTGGAAGAAGAAATCACTTTATTGAATGCTAAACTTGAAAATATGCCAGAATTTATGCATGTGATGAACAACATTTCAAATATGTTGGATGATGTCTTGGAAGGGAATAAGAAGGTTGTAGGGTTTGACTACAGTTCCATGAACAAAAAGATCAAAGTCCCTCATAAGAAGAAGAATGAGTTTCAGATGGCGGACAACATGTCTCAGTATCGTGCTCGACATGTGTACACTCCACAGAGGTTACGTGAACTCTGCAAAGATATGTCACCACTGTGGTAGATATGGTCATATAAGATCTTTTTGTTATAGATTGTATGGATATCCTCAATCTTATAGTCAGCCAAGGCTCATAAAAAAAGGGAACAAAACTCAAGAAAAGATAATGTGGAAACCCTATAAAACGGTCAAGTGTCTCATAGATCATTCTTTTTGAAATGTGTTAATTTATAAACATCAACAACCTGTTTACATTTTTGAAAGAAATACAAATAAATGTTGTTGTCAGGAGTTGAACCCTGGACAAACAGCTTACACCTCTCTAACCCAACTAGATATTGCCAATTGAGCGACCCCACCCACCAAAGTGTCTCATAGATCAGGTTTCTCTTAGAGTTTCTTCAAGAGATCATATATATATATATATATATATATATATATATATATATATATATATATATATATATATATATATATTGTTCTGGACTGGGCCTGTACCTACCCCACAGTCGGGCAGGCCCAACCCAGTGTCACATTGGGGAGGCCCAAAAAGGCCCAATCCTCCTCCCTATCGGGCACGGCCAGCACTCCCTGCTGTCGGCCAAGACACTACCTGGTACGGGGAGAGACCACGTGTTTTCCCCACGGACTCCACGTGGTCCTCGCCCGGGGACACGTCATCAGGAAACTACCCACTCCATGAAGAACCGATCAGCCCACCTTCTGAAGATCACGGGGCAGTTGCTCCAGGACGAAGACCACGTGCTGGTCTTTACTATGCCACGTAAGCCCTGATAGTTATTTGCATTGGGCCTGGCAATCCAACCCAGTGCAGATGACCGTTGGCCCAGTTCTGGGGGAACACTATAAATACCCTCTATCACTAGAGAGTCAGGTATTCTGATTTCACTCTCACTATACTTTCTGTACTTGCACTCTATACTCCGTCTCTTACTTTGGCGTTGGAGTACCTTGCAGGTACACCCCCACCTTCTCACCACCACCGAAGTATTACAAAGCTCACGTCGAGGACAAGTTATATCGGTTCTCGATCCCCCTCCTCAGGTGCATCGAGGAGTCTAAGGTCCCCGACATACTCCAGGAGATCCATGAAAGGATCAATGCACAGCACCTCGGTGGATGGTCCCTTGCCCGCATAGCATTGTGAGCAGGGTATTACTGGCCCACCATGCAGCAAGACGCCAAGTAGCACGTCAAGAAGTGTAATAGATGCCAGCGACACGGGGACATGCACCTGGCCTCGCCTAGTGAGCTCAAAATACTTTCATCCCTGTGGCCATTTGCCTGGTGGGGGATGGACATCCTCGGACCCTTCACCATAGGGTCGTACCAAAACAAGTACCTGATTGTTGGCGTCGATTACTTCACTAAGTGGATAGTGGCCGAAGCCCTAGCCAAAATCACGACCCACAACATACTCTGTTTCTACAAGAGGAATATACTTGCCCGGTTCGGCGTACTCCAAGCAATCGTCACTGACAACGGGACACAGTTCACAGACAAGAACTTCCAGGACTTTGTTACCAAGCTGGGCACAAGACAACACTTTACGTCGGTCGAGCACCCGCAAACAAACGGGCAAGCTGAAGACGCGAACATGGTGATCCTGCGAGGCCTGAAACGAAGAATGGGCGACGCCAAGAAAATGTGGGTTGAGGAGTTGCACAACGTTCTCTAGGCCTACAGAACGACCCCGCACTTAACCACCGGGGAAACCCCATTCTGACTGACCTACATAAACGAAGCAGTGATTCCGGTAGAAATAAGGGAACCCTCGAGAAGGAACGAGTCTTCCCTCGACGAGGAGATGAACGACGAGGCTCTAAGGGAGGAGCTCAACCTGGTCGAAGAGATACGGTCGGGGGTGTCCCTTTGTAAAGCCTCGCTCAAACAGAAGATAACTTTGCGCCATGACAGCAAAGTCATCAAATGAGAATTTCAGGTCGGCACCCTAGTCCTGCAAAGAAACCAGAAGGATTCGCGTGAAGGCAAGCTCATCGCGACCATATGAGCGCACTAAGGTACAAGCGCGACTCCTTAACCCGAGATAAAAAGATAAGGGTCGGCTTTTTGTGTGCGTGCGATGGCCCTTGATCCGACGGGGACACCTCTATCGAGCTCCACCGTTGCCGTACCAACTAGGAAGAATGCCCAGCTCGCGATGGCAAGTTCACGCCTCGGAGCTAAGACCTCGATCGAGCTCTTAGCTTCGTTGAAGGTCGAAATACGACTCCGACCACTTGAGCAGTTCCCCACATTGGCGAGGATCAACGATGTCGAGCAATAGCCCCAAATACTTAGTGAAATAATGAAAATACCAAATACAAACATACAAATTCCAAATACATAGTCAACATACAAGCATCACACACAAAACATGAAAGACAATGCATTAAACCGGGCAAAAGCCCATTATTCGAAAGTTACAAAAAGCATTACAAACCCATGGCACGCAGGCTGGGAAAAAAGTTAGTTTACAAAATCACGGCAAGCAGGCCGAACTAAACAAAAGTGGCACGCAGGCCGATTAACAGAAACTCAAACAACTACCTCCTCCTCAAGCCGGGCATCCATCTCCCCATCACCGCGACAAGTTTCATCGTCAGTCTCCCCTGGCACGACCACCCGGCCATCGACCACTTGGTGGAATGAACTGACTCTCTCAAGGGCGAGCTGGACCCTCGGGTTCTCGGCCTTAACCTGCACCAAAGCACTGTTGAAACCCACCTCGAGAGCCTCTAAGAAGTCTTGCTCGAGCTCCCAGATCCTGGCGATCAGAGCACCACGGGCTGCTAGACGTTTCTCTTTCTCTGTCTCGTCCTCGGCAGGGCTGGCAGCAGCTTCTAGCTCAGCGACCTTCCTCTGAAGACGATCCCGCTCCTCTTGGGTTTTCTTCAGCTCTGCGTTTATCTCATTCAACTCGTGGAGGACGCGCACGTAATTTTCGTACCTCCTTTGAGCCTCTAGTAGGTCGCTCTCAGCTTTGTTCTTCTCCGCCTCGAGGACGTCATACTCTTCTCGTAGCTTTTTCAGTTCGGAAGTCGGGTTGGTCTCATCATTTAGGACCAGAGCCGTTTCGAAGACCCTCATCATGGCAGCCATGTCCTCGGTCAGAGCCTTCCATATAGCCGCCCTCTTGACCCCCAGGATCTCCTTGGCCTCAGCCTTGGCCACAACAGGGAAGTTGACTTCGGAAAAGAAATCCTGCTGGAGGTGGCAAGGGGGTAACATAAACTTCTCTATAGGAACGCCCTCCTGAATGTCCACGAGAATGGGCTCCTCGGGGCGCGGCCTCTTGTAAGGGGCCCTTTATGGCGGAGGAGACTGACTGCATTGGGGGAGGCAGAGCCGTTTCCCTCGTCGTCAGGCATCATCATCTGTTGGACTTCTTGGACTCTACCTTTTCTCTTCTTTGCGCCCCTAGTGGCCATCAGCTTCATGACGCGCTCGTGCACGTTCGACATTCGGCCTGCGACAAGGAACAAGAAATGAATCAGTACAAAGGAGAACAAAAGGGGACAAACGCCCGAGCAAAGCAAAAGACCACTACCTAAAAACCTCAAGGCCTCGTCCTTGGATTCGCACTTGAGGAGGGCTTTGGTGTTAATGAAACGAGGCTCAGTGCAAACTTGCCCCCGGGCGCCGAGGATAAAACTCTCGTCTGTGTTTACACATTTAGCGCGAGTAAAGCCGGAGACATACTCGACTAACTTTTTGTATGATTCTCGATCGTCGACGCCCAGGTTGCCAAGCTTCACGATGTAGCTCTCCGTGCTACTCTTGAAGTGCGCCTCCTCCCACTCTAGGGGACACTTAGACACCAATTTCTCTGCGGTTGTCTCGTCGACCACGAGGTTATATAAGGAGTCGACAACTCTGTGCAAGACGGGATTGACAATGTAAAACATGTCCTTGAGGAGTGGACAAAATCTAAGTACTCCTTGAACAACTTCCTCGGCTGTTTCAAGGAAACCCAACTATTCGGCCGTCGACGGATGACCGTTGTAAGTGGAAGGTATGGAAAAACAGAGGAAGGGTGGCCCCAAAGCGTAGGTGTTCGCAGACGAGCTCGAACACCCGCATAAACGCTATCATATGGGGATGAAGCTGGGAGGGCGCCTGACGCATCCAATGGAACACCCTCCTCTAGAAGTCGCTGAAGGGGAGACGAAGACCCGCTTCCCGAAACACGAACTCGTACATTGGGAACCTCAACCCTCGGAACCTCTAGCATATACGATGTTGCTCTTTAGGCTTGTAGACCATCCAGTTCGCCGTAGAGCCCACAACAATGTCCACGACCGTCGCAAAGGCATCAGTGTCATCGACGATAAAGCGCGACTCAAGTCTGAGAGGTTCCCCGACCCTGTCCTTGGGCGTGCAGACTCGTTCTTCCCCGGGCTGCTAGACGAGCTCATTGAGGTCGGGCTCGTCATCTATATGAATAACACCCACGAGCCTCACAACCATTTTACTCGAAAAGCAGAGAAAAACGGTGAATTCGACTTCCGAAATCAAATCCACCCATCCACCGTAAATCAAGTGAAAGGGCGTAGAGAGGGGCGAGGAGACCAGACAAATTTTTCCCGTCACTAAGTTGGGAATCTCTCCTCGTCCTAAGGGGAAGCCACCGTCGATATGACACAGTAGGCCTCCTCGATGTGGAGGATCCTCCCACGGGAAAGCCCGATGAACGCGGGGGACTCTCCGATAGAGACCTTTCGCAATTCTCGCATGCTACGGGGAGCCAGGCCCCCGAGATCCTCATCCCAGCTCCCCGTGACCTTCATCGTTTCCCCAGGACCTTCGTCGCAGGTCCTCGGGGCATTCATCAGGAAATTCATGAAGCTCTCAGAGTTCTCATGAACTTTCCGGCAACTCCGCCGAGAACTTCATGAACACGGCCGGGAATGTCATAGTTCCGCCGGGAACTTCATGAAAGTCACCGGAACGTTCGTACATCCCTCCTAAAACCTACACTCCCCCAGAAAAACGACAACAAATTCAAACTACTAGAGATAAAACACAAGAACTTACTTGAAGAGTGTGAGTTCGAGTGGCGAGGAGCAGCTGGCAGCGGTGGCGGCGACGGTGGTGACGACGGGCACGAATTGGAGAGCTTGAAGAACTTGGAGGATACAGATCAATTGAAGGAAAACGTGAAAATGAAAGGGGACTTCCCCCTATTTATAATCCTAGCACGGGAAGCGAGGTGACCCTAGGCACTGAAGTGCCCCTACGTATAGCCACCCTAGGCATTAATGATGCATGACACGTGGCGCTCGGAGACACCACTTGCGTCCTCTCACTTCCCTATTGTGCCCGTGGGATGGGCACATCCGTTCCTTTCGTTTTCCCCACGTCGTCAACCAAGGCACCAAACGGAGACGTGCCCAGACTGGCGGACATCCCCGCGACTCTTGTATCGTCGAACATCACCTGCATCCTCCACCAACTCGGTGTCTCGGGCATGCTGGCGCCCTACGGACGGGTCCCCGACGAATAGACTGACCCTTAAGTCATTACTCTGCCAATTTGGAGCAACGACTTGGGGGCTCCTGTTCTGAACTGGGCCTGTACTTGCCCCACAGTCGGGCAGGCCCAACCCAATGTCACATTGGAGAGGCCCAACAAGACCCAATCCTCCTCCCTGTCGGACACGGCCATCACTCCCTACAGTCGGACAGGCCACTACCTGGTACGGGGAGAGACCACGCGTCTTCCCCACGGACTCCACGTGCTCCCCACGCGGGGACACATCATCAGACAACTACCCACTCCATGAAGAACCGGTCAGCCCACCTTCCGAAGATCACAGGGCAGTTGCTCCAGGGCGAAGACCACGTGCCGGTCTTCACTACGCCACGTAAGCCTTGACAGTTATTTGCATTGGGCTTGGCAATCCAACCCAGTGCAGATGACCATTGGCCCAGCGCTGAGGGCACACTATAAATACCCTCTATCACTAGAGGGTCAGGTATTCTGATTTCACTCTCACTATACTTTATGTACTTGCACAATATACTCCGTCTCTTACTATGGCATCGGAGTACCTTGGAGGTACACCCCCACCTTCTCACCACCACCAGAGTATTACGGAGCTCACGACGAGTTGTTGGTCACCGATCTATTTCTGATCAGGTACGATCATATATATATATATGAGTGAGAATCAACTTACTCCAAATCATAGCATTTTAATTGAATCCAATCTAATGGTTATATATATATATATATATATATATATATATATATATATATATATATATATATATATATATATATATATATATATATATGTGCGTGTGTGTGTGTATATGTGTATATAGATGTGTGTGTGTGTGTGTGTATATATATATATATATGCGTGTGTGTATATGTGTATATAGATGTGTGTGTGTGTGTGTGTATATATATATATATATGCGTGTGTGTGTGTGTATATATATATATATATATATATATATATATATATATATATATATACACACACACATCTATATACACATATATACACACACACGCACATATATATATATATATATATATATATATATATATATATATGCCACTTATTAATTTTTTATGTATGTAAATATCCTTCCACAATGTATAAATGACTAGCATATCAATTTCTTTTTAATAAAATTTGTTTAATAGATTAACAACTTATATTTATAGATTAAAAAAATAGTTTGTTTAAAATAACTTAAAATGATAATTTCTTAAAAATAAATAACTTAAACAATTAGAAAACACATTTTGCGTAGAATTTAATAGATTTGCTAAGGTCAAGAGCTATGAGTGTGATTAGTAAAAACTAACGGTTGTCGGAGCCATGACCATTTCTTTAGCCCATACAATGTACATATCGGCTAAAAGTCCAAAAATCCTAAGAGCTAAAAGTGGTTCTTGGCACTACAAAACAAAAAAAAGAAATTACAAAATAAATAGCTCATATTAGATGTTTACTTAATACTAATAATTTACACAGACCACTTAATTTTTTTATTAATTTGTTTTAGCAAAATAATTGTGGATTCACACGTTGTATTTAATATAAGAGATTAATTGATATGCCTTGATAGTGTAAAAAAAGTTATACAGCCGATGCTTTATAATCATATATAAATGACACTTTTGATGTGATTAAAGTAAAAGTTAAACAGTTATAAAAATTTAACGGTTATAATTAATTGACACTATAAAATATATTTGTTGAGCATGCGACTCCCCATACATAATACAGAGTGGTTGTTTAATTGTGGAGGCTTGAAAAACAATGGTTAAAAACAAAATTATTTTCAACATCTGAGTTTGAAAATATTTTCTAAAAACTTTTGGATATGCAATAGAAAATACGAATAAAAAAAAAAGTAGAAAGTAAAGAGTTAAGGGAAGAGAGATAACACCAACTATTTATAAAGGTTTGGTCTTAAAGAAATGACACACTTATTTCTCTAAGAACTGATCTTGAGAGTATCTAATAATACTGGCGATTTTTTAGAAGATTAATCCCACGAACCCCCTTATACAAGGAAAAATGAAGTTTCAGGAAAACTTCCAACCAAACAATAAACAGAGGAATGAAGTCATTAGTCTTCACGCTAAACAGCGACAAAAGCTTAAAGCTGTTAGTCTCTTAGCCATTCTGAGATTTTGTACGGGCTGATCTCAAACCAAGTGGAGTTTTGAGTTCGCAATCCTCCGAGCTAAACTGCAGTTTTGTATAAGGCTGACCATGAACCAAGCTGAAATTTTATACCAGCCTGATCTTAAACCGATTGAACTTCTGTATAAGACTGAGTTTAAGAACTGATGTGAAGATTTTTCACTGGTTATTCTTCAAGAACCCAAAAGGAAAGCTTTTCTTTAAGTGTCCGAGCTCTCAATTGAAACGAAGACTAACACTAATTTCAAAAAAATCTTTTATACAGTTTAACTCCAAACCAAAACAATAACTTTCTAAGAATAATTTACTCAAGAGGAAAAATAACTCTTCGTGAATTTATAATAATATCTGTTCTGGACTGGGCCGGGGCATGCTCATCAGTCGAGCAGGCCCAACCCACAAGGCCTGGGATGGCCCAATAAGGACTCCTAGCAAGACCACTGTCGAGCACAGGCTCACCTCCACAGGGTCGGGCACACGCTTAACCTCGGGTGTGTACGACACTCACGATATGGACCATCGGGCATAGGCTCTAAGCCTCCCCGGGCTCGCCTCTCCTCAGCGCTCAGATGCTCCTCCCCGCAAGGAGCCATCTCCGTCCGCACAAGAGTCCTCCCCGCAAGGACACGTCTCTCCCTGACACGCAAGACTCCTCCCCGCGAGGACACGTTCTCATGTAACCACCCACTCCCGATGGAATCGGTTTGCCCTAATTCCGGAGATCTAGGAACGGTTGCCCCAGGGCGAAGACCACGTGCTGGTCTTCACTACGCCACGTAAGCCCTGGCAGTTACTTGGATTGGGCCTGACAATCCAGCCCAATGCAAGTAACTGTAGGCCCCGCGTTAGGGGCTCTCTATAAATACCCTCTCACTTGAGAGGTTTAGGTTACACATATTTTCTTACTCTCATCTCTGTACTTGCTATTATTCTCTGACCGTTACCTTACTTGAGCGTCGGAGTACCTTGCAGCTACCCCCCCCCCCCCCCCCCCCCCCCGCCATCTTTCAACCTCACCAGAGCTGAAGTCCAGACGACATTGTTTGCCACCAGATACTGTCTGATCCAGGTACGATCAGTGGCGCCGTCTGTGGGAACCCTTTGCTTCCCCGTTTTTTCTTCGATATACCAAAGCAATCATCTCATTCATCACCAGCATGGCCAATCCATCTGCTCACAAAACTCTGGACACCGTCCTCGCACAACTCGAGAACGGAAACCACCACGAGGACGCTGCTATCCTCAACGACGATGAAGGCGGCGTAAGAGACGGGAAGACCGCCTCCCCGGACTCCCAAGACGTGGCTGACAACGCCGACCGCCAAGACGATCAGCAAGCCATTTTCCAGCCAGTTGCTCCTTCGCCCAATGCAGATTCGAGCACCGTGGCCCTATTTGCCTTGATCAATCAGACCAACCAGCTGATCGCACACCAGAACACCAAAATTAAAGCACTAGAGCAAGGGCGGGCACGACGATCTTCCCCGCGAAGACATCGTCGTCCACCGTCACCTCTCCATTCCCTTTCCCCGCGAAGGACCCCTTCCGACGAATCTCGAACCCCCTCGCCGGTGCGCGGGGGCCGCCAGCCACGTGTCGAGCGCCCCCCAGCCGACGATCTCCCAAAAACGCCCTCGTTCCCCACCTCTGAAGGAACCCAGGGCCTCCACCACTACCAAGAAGTCCAAACAGACAGAGGAGAGGCCGAGGAACCGTTCGAGGAATTCCCCTCCACGGCATCAGCGGTCCCCTTCGAGGTCCTCGATGGGAAGTGACGACGACGACCAGAGGACCCCTTTGTCATGGGAGATCATGAACGCCCCAATTCCTACGGGCATGGAGAAACCTCCGCAACTGGGGAACTACGACGACCTGGCCGACCCCGACGACCACGTCGAAAGTTTCGAAGCCATGCTCGACTTCAGAAATGTCAGGGGAGCCATTAAGTGCAGGGTTTTTCCCACTACCTTGCGGAAGGGCGCCATGACTTGGTACAAGGGTTTGGAACCCAAGTCGATCACATCCTGGAAGCAACTAAGACAACGCTTCACCAAACATTTTACTGCATCTCGTCGACCCCCGAAGACGAAAGCTGCCCTAGAAAGCATCTTCCAGGGGAAGAACGAATCTCTCCGGAACTACATTGAGAGATTCAACAGAGAAGCTGTCGAGGTTCATACGACCGACGACATGAAGAAGTATTTAATCATCCATGGGCTACGTTTTGGATCTGACTTTGCCAAGTCCGTGGGCCTCCGTAGACCCCGTCGTCTCAAGGATCTCCTCCAATGGGCTCAATCGTACATCGAGCTCGAGGAGTCAGAGGCAGCACAGGTCGCCCTTAAATCAAGACGCAAAGAAGGCCCCCGCGGCCACAAAGAAGAAGACTCTCCTCCCCGACGAGGAGGAGAAAGAAAGAGAGATAATCGCCCCCGAGAACCTCGTGAACCACGCGGACCAGCTGGCCGGTTCACTGAATACACCCCACTCAAAGCTCCCCGCGCGCGAGTCCTCTCCGAGTGCCAGAACTCAGAATTTATGAAAGGAGGAGTCCGCTTTCCGAAGCCCACTGCCCCCAAATCGAACGTTGACGAGTCAAAATACTGTAGGTTCCACCGGAGCCACGGGCATGTAACAGAAGACTGCATCCATCTCAAGGATGCAATTGAAATTCTCATTAAGGAAGGACACTTGAAGAAATATGCCCAGAAGAATGACACTCCTCGTCCCAGCTCCCGGGAAGCCCAGAACGTCGAGGAGACAACACCTCCTCCCGACGAGAGTCGGCTTCAGGTCGCCCTCAGTGTCACTCGACCCGAAGATTTCTTTGTTCCCCCAATCATTGAAGGCCAAGAAGCAATTCGCAACATATGGGCGACCTTCCCCCACGAGGACCCCGTCGCTGCCCGTAGCACCTGGGAAAGTTTCCCCAGAGCGATGGTCATCTCTGGGGGTGGTCCCGAGAAGTTGTCTGTCGGATCGATCAAGCGGAAATTTGATGAGCTGGAATCCGCAACGTCGGCGAAGACAACCACCCTCGAGAAAGTGCGGGGAAACTCCAACCCTATCACTTTCTACCTCGAGGAACTCCCCGGGGGAGCGCCAAACGCCACTATTCCCCTCCTGGTCAGGGCACAGATGGCGAACTTTGACGTTCGAAGGATCTTAGTCGACCAGGGAAGTTCGGTCGACATCATGTATGCCCATCTGTTCGGGACCCTTCAGCTCGACGAGAGACATCTGACCCCGTACGTCGGTTCAGATCTGCAGGGGTTCAACGGAACCACCACCAAACCATGGGGTTACGTTGAGCTGATGGTTACATTCGGGGCCGAAGACACTGCCCGACAGGTGAAGATCCGTTTCCTGGTGGTCGAATACCCATCCCTTTACAACTGCATCCTCGGGAGGACCACCCTGGCCGAGCTTACGGCGGTGCCATCGACAGTCCACCTCAAAATGAAGTACTACACGGCCAGGGGACGAGTGGTAACGATGCACGGGGACATAGACGCGTCCAGAAGATGCTTCGACACCGCCATCAAAGGCATGAGTTCCATCGGCGCCAAACCCAAGACCGTGGCCAAGCCACCCCCGGACGCCGAGCAGGTACCTCTCTCACGCGTCAACGCGGTCGAACTCGACAGCAGGTTCCCAGGAGAACCCGATGAAGATGGGGCAGAAGACCTCAACCTCCAGGCAGAAAACAACGGGCGCCCTCTCTACCCAACGCGCCCCATCCCCGACGGAGACTTTGAGCTCGTGGTGCTCGGGGACGATCCAGACCGTAACGTGAAGATTGGCACCGGAATCCCCGACCTGGCGAAGGAGCAGCTGAAGGCATGTCTCTGGGAGAACGCAAATCTGTTCGCATGGAGCGCCTCCGAGATGCCTGGCCTTGACCCCGACGTGGCTTGCCATCAGCTCACAGTAGATTCGGCTGCTAGGGCCATAGCTCAACGTAGGCGTAGGCAGTCTCCCGAGAAAGCGGAGGCTGCTGAAAAAGCTGTAAAAGACCTCCTAGAGGCAAATTTTATTTCGGAAGCCAGGTACATAACCTGGCTGTCCAACGTTGTACTTGTTAAAAAGAATAATGGAAAATGGAGGATGTGTGTTGATTATACTGATCTTAACCGGGCTTGCCCGAAAGACTGCCACCCTTTGCCTAACATCGACCAACTGGTCGACAATTCTGCAGGTTACAGACTATTATCCTTCATGGACATTTACTCAGGATACAACCAAATTCCCATGGACAAGGTCGACAAACAGCACACGGCTTCCATGACCACGTCGGGCAACTACTATTACAACGTGATGCCCTTCGGTCTGAAGAACGCCGATGCGACCTACCAACGGATGATGAATAGGATTTTCCGGGATGAAATCGGCGACATGCTCGAGGTCTACATGGACGACATGATCGTCAAATCAGCGGAAGAAGTCGACCACGCCGCGCACCTCAAGAAGGTGTTCGACATGGCGAGGAGATGCCGCATGAGGTTCAATCCCGACAAATGCACCTTCGGCGTTCGGGCAGGTAAGTTCCTCGGCTTTTACCTCACGGAGCGAGGAATCGAAGCCAACCCCGACAAGTGTAGGGCTTTTTCTGAGATCCCTACTCCGGACTCAAAGAAGTCGATACAATCATTGAATGGGATGCTCACCACTCTCTCCCGCTTCGTCGCCAAGTCTGCACAATACGCACTCCCATTTTTCAAACTTCTTCGACAAAAAGCGGAGTTTGAGTGGAGCGAAGAATGCGAGCAGGCGCTCCTCCACCTAAAACAAATAATATCGCAACCCCCGGTCCTCTCACGGCCTGAGGGCGGGGAGACACTTTTCTTGTATCTTGCAATCACGAGTGAAGCAGTCAACGCCGTCCTCATTCGGGAAACCCCGGACGGACAGAAGCCAATCTACTTCACGAGCAAAGCCCTCCAAGGCCCCGAGCTTAGGTATCAGCAGATAGAGAAAGTCGCCCTGGCCCTCGTCACGGAGTCCAGGAGGCTACGCCACTACTTACTTGCCCACACTGTCGTCGTAAGGACTGAATAGCCTATAAGGCAGCTCCTTGGACGACCGAACATGGCGGGGAGGATGCTCAGGTGGTCGCTCGAACTTTCTGAGTTTGACATCCAATACGAAGGGAGGAAAGTCCTGAAGACTCAGGTATTGGCCGACTTCGTAGCGGAGATGACCGTCCCGGAACCTTCGACCAACGGATCCCAGAAATGGACGATCTATGTCGACGGAGCATCCAGCCCGAAGGGAAGCGGGGCGGGCATCATCCTAGAAAACGAGGAAGGCATCCTGATCGAGGTATCCCTCGAACTATCCTTCCTGACATCGAACAACCAAGCAGAGTACGAGGCCTTCCTCACCGGACTTCGGCTGGCCGAGGACCTCGGCGCCAAGGAGGTCAAACTCTTCACCGACTCCCAGCTCGTGGCCTCGCAAGTCCGAGGAGAGTACCAGGCTAAGAACGACAACCTCATAGAATACTTTGCCTTGGTGAAAGAAAAGATGAAAAAGTTCACCTCCGCGGAAGTAACTCACATCCCCCGCGAACACAATACCCAAGCAGATGTCTTGTCCAAATTGGCAAGCACGAAGAAGAAAGGTGGGAACAAATCCGTCATACAAGAAGTACTTTCCCGGCCGTGCATCGACAAACCCACTCCAGTGGCAGACATAAACGCCATTGGTGACAGCAATTGCTGGATGACCCCCATGTACGAGTACCTCACGATGGGCAAACTGCCCGAAAATCCCAAAGAAGCCGGAATGGTCAAGCGGCGGGCATTGCTCATACACGATAGTCGAGGACAAGCTATAACGGCGAGGGTTCTCTATCCCCCTCCTCAGGTGCGTCGAGGAGACCAAGGTCCCTGGCATCCTCCAGGAAATCCACGAAGAAATCAATGCACAACACCTCGGTGGCCGATCGTTAGCCCGTAAGGCGCTTCGAGCAGGGTATTACTGGCCCACCATGCAACAGGACGCCAAGGAACACGTCAAGAAGTGCGACAGATGCCAATGACACGGGGACATGCACCTTGCTCCTCCCAACGAGCTCAAAACACTGTCCTCCCCATGGCCGTTCGCGTGGTGGGGGATGGATATTCTCTGACCTTTCGTCCAGGGGTCATATCAAAACAAATACCTCATCGTCAGGGTGGACTACTTCGCGAAGTGGATTGAGGTGGAAGCATTGGCCAAAATCACAGCCTTCAACATACTGCGTTTTTACAAAAGGAACATTCTCGCCCGATTCGGCATGCCTCAAGCTATTGTCACCAACAACGGAACACAGTTCACCAACAAGAACTTCCAAGACTTCGTCTCCAAGCTAGGAACGAAGCAACACTTCACGTCGGTCGAGCATCCTCAAACGAACGGATAGGCTGAGACTGCGAAGAGAGTAATCCTACGAGGACTTAAATGTCGACTAGGTGACGCCAAACAATGGTGAGTCGAGGAGCTACACAACATCCTCTGGGCCTACCGAACGACCCCACATTCCATGACCGGGGAGACCCCTTTACGTATGACCTACGGAACGGAAGTGGTGATCCCCATGGAAATCAGGGAACCCTCGAGGAGGACAGAAGCCCCCCTCGACGGGGACGCGAATGACGAAGCTCTGAGGGAAGAACTCGATTTCGTCGAGGAGACACGTTCGGGCGCTTCTCTCCGAGAAGCTTCACTTAAGCAGAAAATAACATTACATTACAACGACAAAGTTATCAAACGTGATTTTCAGGTGGGCACCCTCGTCCTACGAAGGAACCAGAAAGACTCGCGAGAAGGCAAACTCGCCGCGAACTAGGAGGGCCCGTACCACGTTCGCGCGAAAACAGGGAGAGGAGCCTATTTCCTCGAAAATCTGCACGGGGAAGAACTTGCTCGACCATGGAACGCTGAGAAGCTCAAACAATACTATAGTTAAGCACTTCCCGCGACTCACGAACACCACGATTACGGGGACGCACTAAGGTACGAGCGCGTCACCCCTATACAGAACACGATGATCAAAGGCCGCGTCGTGTGTACGCGAGGACTTTTGATCCAACGAGGATACCTCGATCGAGCTCCGCCGTCATTGTACCAATTGGGCAGAACATCCAGCTCGCGATGGGAAGTTCACGGCACGAAGCTAAGACCTCGATCTAGCTCTTAGCCTCGTTGAAGGTCGAAATACGTCTCCGACCACCCGACCAGCTCTCCACGCGGTCAGGGACTAACAAGGTCGAGCAAATCCCAAGATCTCTATTACTTAGACAAAAACAAACAAAATATAGCAAATGCAATAACATCACACACCATTAAAACCATGCAAACAGCACACGAGCAGATAAGCAAAAATACTTTGAAGCGGACAAAAGCCCATTGTACAGATATTACAAACAAATGTCAAAAAGCCCCTGGCACGCAGGCCGGGCAGAAATATCCCAATAAATAAAAATGGCTCGCAGGCCGAACAGAACGGGGAAGAAAATCCTACTCAGCGACGGTCCCTTCAGGCTGCTCGGGATCATGAACCTCGTCGACTCGCATCGGCTGCACGATCTGACCGTCGACCACCTCGTAGTCGGGGTCGATCCCCTCGGTCGAAAGGTCGGGGTTGAGGACCCGAAGCTGCTCCACGGCGTTCTTGAAACCTATGCCAGCTACCGCGAGATTGTCTTCCTCGGCTTCCCGAAGCTTCGCTATCAGCGCTGCCCGCGAAGTCAGCAACCTGTCCTCCTCGGTTTCCTCCTCAGCTGGGCGGATAACCTCCTCTAATTTAGCGTTCCTCGCCAAGAGACGATCCCTCTCCTCTTCAATGTCGACGAGACGTTTCCGCTCCTCCTCAGCACTCTTCAACTTTTCCTCCAATCTCTGTTGAAGCTCGACATGGGCCTGGTTTTGGCTTTTACAGTCAGCCAGCTCTTTGCCCACCTTCTCCATTTCGGCCGAGATGGACTGGAAACTCTCTCGCAACTTGTTCAACTCGCCTTTGGGGCACGCCTCATCGTTCAAAACCAGTGCAGCCGCACAAACCCCGCATCATGGCGGACACATCATCCACCAGCGCCCTCCTCCGAGAGACCTTGTCGATGCCTAAGATGGCCTGGGCTTTGGGGGTTCCTACGCACAAGGAGTTGTTCCCCGTGAAAAAGTTAGGCCTCGAGTGACAAGGCGGGAGCACAAATTTTACAGCAGGAGGACTCTCGTTCTTAGTAAGATCGATGTCCACTGTATCCGAAACCCGCCACCTCTTCGGGGACTCCTGAGAGTTGGGAGAATCACTGTCCTAGTGAGAGCCAGAGGAACCCCCGACAGTATGAGGGAGAACGGGGATCTGTGCTCGGAGCTGCTCGACACGACTCTTGCCTCCTTTCTTCGCAGCACGGGTAGCCTTCAGCTTTTTGAAGTGCTCCTCAGCACTTGACATCTTTCTTGCAAAAAGAAAATAAACATGTTAGTAAACCGGAGGTCAATATACGAAGAAAAAGTAAGTCGAAGAGGATGGCACCACCTAGCAGCTCGAGAGCATCCTCATCGGAGAACGTCTCGAGGAGGGCCCTCGTATTGATCAGACGATGTTTCGTCAACACCTGTCCGTCGTCCCCTCGAACGAATTCCCCGTCCATCGTCACGAACTTGCCCCTATTAAAGCTGTTGACGAACGCTACTATTTGCTTGTAGGCCAAGCGATCCCCTTTGTCGAGACGGCTAGGCCTGACCTTGTAGCTGTCTGTTCCGTACTTGAAGTGTTCTTCGGTCCAGAACAACGGAAACCTGGGCACGAGGGCCTCCTCTCTCCGCCTATCTACCTCCTCGACAACCCGACGGTACACTGTTTTACGGCCTCATGTGTGATCGGCCTCACGAGGTAGTACCGGTACTTGAACTCTCGCACGGAGTCCAGGTAAGTGTGAAACAGGTTGTTCACCTGTTTGAAGGACACCCAACCGTGCCTACCGTCGACGGCCTGTCGCTGAAGGTGGAAAATGCAGAAAAACAAGGGCACGATCACTCTGATCTGCAGATATTTGCACACTAGCTCGAAGGCCCTAATGAAAGCAAGAGAGTTGGGGTGGAGCTGGGAAGGGGCCAAATGCAGCCAGGTAAATACGGCCTGCTGGAAATCCGTGAAAGGCAGACGCCACCCTGCCTCTTCGAACATAAACTCATAGACGGGAAACTGCATCCGGCTGTACGTCGAGCAAATCCGATGATATGCCTTCGGCCTGAACACGTTCCATGACTTCGACGAGCCCACCAGACGGTGCTAGACGGTGCAGAAGATGTCTTCCTCGTCCCCATCGACGAACAGAGACATCATGTTTGCGGCCTCCTCGCAGGCCCATTCGTCGGGAGAACTCTCCCCGCCGCTGGTTGTCTCTGCCATAGGGGAATCGGGCCCGTTGTAAATATCCAAAGATCCTTCGGCCACGGGCAACACGTCCATTTACCTGAAAAGCAGAAGGAAATGGTGAATTCGATGACCCGTATCGAATCCACCCCTCCACCTCTGATCAAGTGAAAGGGCGAGGAGGGAACATCAGGGAACACGAACCCGCGACCATCCTCGATTCTGCGAGGAGCGATGTTGGGTGGGACCCCGAGAGATTCGACCCATGTCCCCGAGACAAACTTCGGTTCCCTGGGGATCCCGTCCTTATTCCCCGAGACATTCAACAAAAGAACTGAGAAACGTTCATCTCATGACCCCGGGATATTCTTCATGTCCTCGGGGATTTCATCATCCCTCCCCGCGAGATTCAACGACTAAACTATGAAATTCCGCCGTTTTCGCCGGATATTTCATGAATTCCATGGGAACTTCACCAGTTCACCATAAGATTCACCCTATAAATGCAAACGAAAGGAGGAAAAAGAGAAAAACTTACTTGTAAAACACTTCTGGTAGGGTTCCGGCAAGGCAGTTGGTGGCGGCGCATGGTGGCGAAGCAGCGAAGGAATAGAGAGAGGAAGTCTGAGCAAAGGGGGAGCAAAAGTGCAAATGAAACGAGATGATCCCTATTTATAAGGGCCTCACAAGACTCGAGGATTTGCTAGGCAATCGATTACACTACCCTAGCTAGCCGCCCTAGGGAATGATGAGTTGTGACGCATGGCACACGTTTCCCCACGTACGTCTCTTCATTTCCCAACGCGCGCCTTCCCATTCGCCTCGCTTCAGACTTCTCATATCCCCGCGACGTCGCGCATCCTCGGTCAACCCATCCCGAGGGATCGATTTATCTCTCCCCGGTTGACCTACCGCTCCTCGTTAGCATCCCTTCCTCGATGAGTCCTCGACATGGCTAGCCTTTAAGTCATCACTTTGATGCTCAGAGCAACGACTTGGGGGGCTCCTGTTCTGGACTGGGTCGGGGCATGCTCATCAGTCGAGCAGGCCCAACCCACAAGGCCTGGGATGGCCCAATAAGGACTCCTAGCAAGACCACTGTCGAGCACAGGCTCACCTCTACAGGGTCGGGCACACGCTTAACCTCGGGTGTGTACGGCACTCACGACATGGACCATCGAGCATAGGCTCTAAGCCTCCCCGGGCTCGCCTCTCCTCGGTGCTCAGATGCTCTTCCCCGCGAGGAGCCATCTCCATCCGCACAAGAGTCCTCCCCGCAAGGACACGTCTCTCCCCGACACGCAAGACTCCTCCCCGCGAGGACACGTTCTCATGTAACCACCCACTCCCGATGGAATCGGTCTACCCTAATTCCAGAGATCTAGGAACGGTTACCCCAGGGCAAAGACCACGTGCTGGTCTTCACTATGCCACGTAAGCCCTGACAGTTACTTGGATTGGGCCTGGCAATCCAGCCCAATGCAAGTAACCGTTGGCCCCGCGCTAGGGGCTCTCTATAAATACCCTCTCACTTGAGAGGGTCAGGTTACACATACTTTCTTACTCTTATCTCTGTACTTGCTATTATTCTCTGACCGTAACCTTACTTGAGCGTCGGAGTACCTTGTAGGTATACCCCCCCCCCCCCCCCCCCCCGGCCGTCTTTCAACCTCACCGGAGCTGAAGTCCAGACGACGTTGTTGGCCACCAGATACTGTCTGATCCAGGTACGATCAATATCATTTCCCATAATAACTTCCTTACTAAACTCAAGAATGTTTCTCAAAGTGCTATGGATAAAAATATTTGAGAGAAATAAAAATTATTTAGAGAGAGATTAAAGAGAGGAAGTGAGATATCTCACTTTTTCTATATTAAATGAAATGTAAGGGAAGACCTCTATTTATAAGCTAAAGGATGCTTCAATTTAGGAAACAATTCATCCGCAAAATTAATGACCTAATCGATTAGGAACATGCAATAATTGATTATTACTACCCAAATTAGAAGGTTTTGATATAGTCTAATTACCATTCATTAAGACATTGTCGTAATCGATTATTGACTTGTTTTACCTTTATTTAATCTATTAGGTGTGAAGAAGATATGTTCATCCTTTTAATCTTGATTTTTATGAAGACAAAAGCCTGTCATATGAGAAAAATCAAAGAAGAAAAAGATTGGAATCAAGTAATCAAATCTGCATAAGTTTTGGAAATTAAATGATTGATTCATAAAGATTGAGGTACCAATGACAATTCATTTGTGTGTGTGTGTGTATATATATATATATATATATATATATATATATATATATATATATATATATATATATATATATATATATATATATATATATATTAGGTGCTCAAAAACTTGTATCTAAACCCTTATGAGTTTTCCATAGCATTCATACATGATTTCCATGCATAAAACATGTTTAATTTAGCAAAATTTCAAGTTTTTTTTAACAATCGATTGTCACATTAGACCAATCGATTGCCATAAAGCTACTTCCAAAGAAAAATTTGAGTTTTTGAAGAGGAACAATCGATTGTCATGCCATACAAATCGATTCTCATGTGTAAAATTTGAATATTTTTGAACGTTTAACTTGCCATAATCAATTGTAGTGGTATGACAATCGATTGTCACCTGTAGCTTTTTTGAAAAATCTGAATCATTGCATCTATTCATTGCACATGTTCATGTAACCTATTCACATATCATTGCAATTAATCATGAACATTTTTCAAGCGTTGTTACTCATTCAAGACATATCTTGTGATTTATTTAAATCAAGTTTTTTCAGATTTCAAATCTCCTCTTCCCATCTTATTTTATATACAATTCATCTATTGTTTCTATGTGTTCATAACTTTTTGAAAGAAACTTTTTTGAGCAAAAATTTCATACATCGTCATATAAAAGTTTCTAAAACATATTTAACATGAGATAACAATGAAATAATAATAACTTCTAAATCAATAAGGACAAAAGGCCAAAGAAAACATATGTAACAAGGGATAACAATGAAATAAGATCATCTTCAGATGAAGATCAAGCAAACAAGGTATTGATGGTATCATATCATTCAAGTGATGAAGAATATGAGGTTAGTGATTCTGAAATTGATGAGAGTTCTTCATATGATGAATTACAAAATGCTTTTCATGAATTACATGAAGAATTTTTTACTCTTTATAGACAATGCTTAAAACAAAACAAAACAATTTTAAATCTAGAAAGTATGGCTAATGACACAAAAGTGGAATTAGAAGAAGTCAAAAATTCTACATGGAATAAATGTCAAGATCATATATCTAAAATTGTTGAATTAAACCAAGTGATCAAGAAATATGAAAAAAGTAAAATCGGTTTAAAAAATGTTTTAAGTAGTCAAAGATATTCAAGTAATAAATGTGGATTTGGCTTTTCTATTTTTTATAAACCTAGTACAAGTAAAACTATCTTTGTGAAGGCTAATAGCAAATTCAACAATAAGGAATCAAAGAAATTAAATATTGTAAATCATCATAAAATGTCTTATGATAGAAATCATTCTTATGTCTATAAAAGGAATCATGTTTTTCGACCTACTTGTTTTTATTGTAATACAAATGGCCATATTCTAATGTTTGCTACATAAGAAATTATGGTATTCCTTATGGTGGATATGTATGGGTGAGGAAGAGGTCTAACCCAAGAGGACCCAAAGAATATTGGGTACCTATACACTATTGATTGTTTTGTAAGTACTGGAAGATCATATGCTGGTATTATCAAATAAAGATTGATCCTTCAAGATACAAGACCATATAATATGGTAGTTCTAAAAGTTTCATTAAATGAAAGATGTTTTGAAGAAGCATCAAGATTGATATCAATTTTAACTTCAAATGCTAGTATTATGAAGAAGATAAGTATCTTTATGTTTAATGTATCATTTACCTTATATTATTATACTCCATTGGATTTTACTCTTTTGCTTTTTTATAATGCCAAAAAGGGGGGAAAAGATAGATGGTTGTTTTTGTTATTTTTTCAGGATACCTAAGACATCATAGGTAAAAATTGCAAAATAAAAGGGGAGAAATCAAGTGCGAAGAAAAAATTTCCCATCAATGTGTTTTGTCATCATCAAAAAGGGGGAGATTGTGAAGAAGATATGTTTATCCTTATTAGCTTGGTTTTGATGAAGACAAAAGCCTATCATAGAAGAAAGATCAAAGAAGAAAGAGATTGGAATCAAGTAATATGAAATTATGTTCATAAGGGACAAATGTTGAACCAGATGCCTAAGCCAACTTGTTCAACATCTTACACCAGAATTAACTAACAATTGATAAACAAGATGAACTATGCAAAAAAGAAATTAAAGGACACCAAGAATTCTTAACCTAGTTCGGTGCAACCCCACCTACGTCTGGGGGGCTTCCAATCCAAGAAAGGAAATCCACTATTTCAAATGAGTACAATTAGTGTTATAGGAACAACAACCCCATATTGTTCAATTTCTCCTCCTAATCCTAGTGACTTTCTATTTAGGATCCACCCTAAATATGAGAACCCCTCTCATTATCTCTCAATCACTAATCCCAAATTATCAACACAATAACCATATCATTAATCCCAAGTGATCAACTCAATAAACAGAATATTGAATGTTGAATTAAAACTCAACTAAACAAGCCAAACTATATACTTTAAGATATGAATGAAAGCGCTTGAGTGGTGCACAAATAACAAAAAAAAAACAAAGACTCTGTTAGTTCTTTATTGTGTAGGGTTGGCATTAATTTTGTAAAACAAATAATAACAGCAATATGTTAGGTAGGATATTTTATCTTGCTAAAGAAGAACAGGTTGAGCAAGAAGTCCTATTGTGCAATGGAACATGTTGAGTTGAAGTGGTTTCAACATCTGGAACAACATGTCGTACTAAGATGTCCCATAAAGGTCCATTCGACATCGCGCTAGAACCAAGGTGAATTAAAGATTCTGTTATGTCTTAACAGATGCAGAATATTCAGGGAATAATATGTAAATTCTATGTGGCGTTGAATTAAAAGGTCTGAAGATTCAAATTGAGAAGAATACTGGAAAATATACACTTTCTAAATATGGAGATATTTTAGGAAGTTGAAGATTGAAGTCCTATTATGTAGCAGAAGTTTCTGCTGATTTGTAGCAGCTTATTTGTTGTGTTTGTGAAGGCCCAAATCCAGTTGGGAATAGGTTATATATAGATGCAGTGTAACCTAGAATTGTAACTCAACCAAAGATGTAAAAGTTCTAGTATTAGGGTTGGTTCCTGTACCACTCGACATGTGAGTTGGACAGTTTGTTAGTGTGATCCTCGAAGCTGTTAAGTAAGAGGAGTATTGTTCTTGGAGGAAGCTTTTAAGTAACTCTAAGTTGTGTCTTGGAAGTGTGTCTTCCTTGTTGAATTGTTGTATAGGTAAAGAGTCATTGATGCAGTGGCGGAGTGTTGATTGCTAGACATCATTGCGATGATTGGGAGTGAGAAGAGTTTCTCAAAGCTAGAGAGGATCTAGGTAGAAGGGTCATTGGGTAGTGATTAAGTGATAAGTTGTAAACGGGGAGTTTAGCTTTGAATTGATACTGCTGATAGTGGACTTCATCCCTGGCTTGGTAGCCCCCATAGTAGGTGTGTTAAACCGAACTGGGTTAACAATTCTGTGTGTTATGTTTTTATCTTTTCAGTACCAAGCTTATTGCTATATACCTTGCCATGTGTGTTTATGTCAGACCAGATGTCGAATGGCATGTTATAAGACATCTGAATTCTGCACATGTACCAGAATTTCAATTGGTATCAGAGCAGGTCATTCTGTTCTGTATCTGGATGAGATCCGAGGGAAGATACTTTCTGGTTCATGGTCAAGGTAGAAGCTCTCTACTGAAAAGTTGTTTGAACTTGGAGAAGCTCATATAGGTGTGAGAATGGTCCCTAGAAGTGGAGGATGGACTGTTCGTGACAGGCAGTGGCATGTTTAGTTGAAAAGCTGTTATGGTGTGGTTATGTTAGGTGTCGCCTGGATTATGATGCTAGGGCTGATATGTGACACCTGAAGGTTTGAGGAGTTTGTGTTTTGATCCGCTGTGTTGTAAATGAGTAGGTTGTTCCTCTCTGAATGTATATCCTATGGTGATGGGATATGTGCAAGACTGCTTCAACTTACTTTGTCAATGATACTTGAAGATTATTGTTCAAGTTCACTCATAAAGGCATTGATAAGTGAAGGTGTAAGGAAGAGATCTGAAGTAAGTGAGAAGTAATTTACTTTTGCTTCTATTCCTAAAAGGGTTAATCTCCAGTCGTTGATCTCTTGTTGTGTTCCTTGGAATGATGTCCTATCTGGTGTTAGAACATCACGTCAGAATTGTGCAGAATCCTGTGGTCTAAAGGTATGGCATAGCAGATGCTCTGGGTGCTAAACTAATGTAGTTTGATCACATGGGTTTAGAACCTACTCCTGATTTGGAAGAGGAGGCATCTGGGTGGTATGTCTAAGAAGTTTCTGGCTCTGGAACTTATCTTAGATGTGTGAGTTGGTCAAGGTGTGATCAACATGTTATTTACTCCCGAGGTCAGTTTATTTCTGGTCCTAACTGCGGGAAGTATTTTCTCTAGCAGACTTCTTGGACATGAAGGTAAAAATACTCATCAACTGATCAGGAGTATTCCAAATTATCATATGGGAGAATGATAAGGAATGATTGCCTTTGGAGAGTTGGATAAGAGAATACTGTTCTTGTGTTCTTGTGATCAGTTGTGATGTGATGGATTATGATGGTTGTTACTGGTCCCGAGGCTTAAAGGGGGAAGCTTGGAGATTCTGTTTTGGAATGTGGTGTTTTTCTTAGTGCAGCTGGACTCTGTTCATGATGTCAAGACTGGTGTCTTAACATCTGTTGACAAAACATTATGTTCAGAATGTTATGGTTTTTGTCTCCTGAGATCACAAGCCTCTACCTGATTTATGTACTGATGTGAGGGTCAAGCAGTAAGTGAATGTGTTTAGCAGGTGTGTTGAACAGAGAGTCGCTCTTGAAGACATGACGATGAGTCTCATGTTCTCCATTCATTTAAGTTGTTCTTCTTGAAAATGAGTACTGGTGGTTGTAGATAGAGAAAAGTTGATCAGATTGGGATCATGTGAGTTTTAGTACAAGAGAGGATTGTGTTCAACTTGTGAGTTGAACAAAGAGTGAGCTCTTGAAGACATGAAGATGCGTCTTATGTTTTCCATTCTTTAAGGTACGAAGAAGCACATGTTATTTTTGATAGGGGAAGAGTGTCAAAATCTTATGCAGCTGAACGTGTGATGTTAAAGGGGAGATTAATATTATGCAGCTTTCGGTGTTGGCACTTATTTTGCAAATTAGGAATTTGCATACATGATGATTAAGTGTGTTGGGATGTGTCTTATGCAGTTGTGATCTTTATTGCATATGTTTTGTTGAAATGAAACAAAATTTTATTGCACTGCTGAAAGCATACAAGATTAGAAAAAGCTACAAAAAAAGAGTCTAAAGATTATCCCAACCCCCCGAATCAAGAAATGTTTTCCAATCTTCGTCCCATTCATCATCAGAAGCTTGAAGTTACACTGAAGGTTTTTTGATGGCCTTCATCCTTGTCTCTGATGTTTTTCTTGCTCTTGTGGCTTCTGAAGTTGCTCCAGCTGTGGACAGTGTTTTGTTCTTCAACTTCTGTGGATCTGGTTTCTTGACTTCCTGCATGTGTCTCTTTCCTGTATCCTTGTTAGACTGACTCATGGTTCTATATGTGATGTGCTGCTAGAAGCAAGGAGGCTTGGTTTTTTATACTGCATAACGAGTCTTTGTTCGTATCGCCTGACCAGTCAAAGTTGTCTTTGGTTTAGGAACTTGTTTTTCTTGGGAACTTGTTGTCTCCTGGGACCTTGTCACATTGGATGTCAGAACTTCGTGTTTGGTGCCTTGATAGGTTAAGAGGTTGTCCTATTGTGTCTAAAAGGAGGGAAAGTGAGCCTAGGCATTGTCTAGTTGTCTGATGTGATTCCCTTGAGTTTGTTTTCGGTACAGCTGCTGATGCTGATTGTAACCTGGTGTGATTATTGTATGATCTTTGAATTGATACTATCGTATATTGGACTTGGCAGACCATGTATCTGAAATTAACATGGTGAGATCTTGCTCAACAAATACAATAAGTGGCAGTTCTTAAGTGTTGAGAATGTGGCAATACCGTTGTGCTATCTTTGGTTGTTCATGTCAGGTCAATTACTGCAAGTGTGCAGACTTTTGTAGCTTACGTGCTGTTTAAGTTTGTGCAGAGTGATGTCAAACAACATGATGAGACATGTACTACTAAGTAAGGTTGGGTGTTCCTAAGGTCGGTGTGATATCCTAGCTGCGTGAAGCTAGTGCTTATGCAGGAGGAGTCTGAAAAGCAGAATTGTTGTATCTGGGAGAATTTATTTTTCTCTGCTGTTCTGAAGGAATCTAGAAGGGATTGTGAGTTGTACTGATCGATAGAGGTCGTCTCATAATCCAGCATAAAAGAAAATGTGCTTGTGTCTTGGAGTGTATAATTTTCTGTGGAGTCTTGGGTTGATAATTTTGAGAGAAAGCAGACAATTGTTTGGTAAGATGTCAGAACATGGTACAGGACATGTTTCTCTTGAGCTAAACAAGGAATTATTCTGGTCGGTAGTGTAAGGATAAGGTGAAACACGTGTCTCTGCCTATGCATGGAACGTTATTGGCTTAATTTATGGTAAGATTCAGTTGAGAAACAATAAAGGCAGTCAAGACTATTTTGGAAGGTAGACATTGAATTTGAATGGAGTTTTTGGTACCTAAAATAGCGTTTATTTGACCAAGAACCTTGACATATTCAAAGCTCGTTAATTCCAAAGTAACTGGTCAGCTATTTATAGGGGTTGTTCTCTTCTCCTTCAGCCAGTGAGTGTTCTTGTTTCATAAGTCTTATGGCGTTTGTTCGTATTTGGGTGAGCATCACTTGGGTCTGGTTCTGTGAGGGCTTTCTTTGCCAATTTTTGGCTAAAAAGGGGGAGAAAGGGTGTGCGAAATGGTTTGCGCAGATGCCATGTCTGGAGTCTGTAGTTCCAAATGTGTGCAGAAATGTCGAAGACGGTGTCCTTTCCTTGAGTTGGTGTTGAGTCTTTGTGACTTGTGTCCTGAGTTATGAACACAGTTGTGACTTGTGTTCTGAGTTACCTGGGTTGGTAGATTGGTACTTCTTAAGTTTCATCTTATGCCACAAGTCGACTAGGGGCGTCTGATCAATTAAGGTGTGCAGAAATCTCTTATGCCACCATTGGTCCTTTATGTCAAGACAGACGTTTCTTTTCTGGAGGAGTCTTCTACAATTGTTCTTGGTCTGTCTTGGAAGGAAAAAGAAATGTGTTGTATTAAGGGGGAATGTCTGATATCTTCTTCCTCATGTGCACCAAATGACTTCAGGACTTTCTACATCTTAGGTCCTAATGTGCTGCCTGAAGTTGTTGTGCTGTGGTGCTCGGAGGTGATGCTATGGAGCTCATAGAATATGCTGGAAAGAGTTGTCAAACATGATGTCCTAACATCATTCAAGATTTCCCAAGAAGATGATTCTCCATGGTTGCTGTACACAGTAGCTAATGATGGTTACTGTTAGGTTCAGTAGCTGCTGATGACTACTGACAGTGGTGTAAGGTTGCAATTGCTGCTGTAATCTGAGTTGTAATGTTTATATATTTGTTTTAGCCAAAATTTTCCAAAGGGGGAGAATGTTAGTTCTTTATTGTGTAGGGTTGGAATTAATTTTGTAAAACAAATAATAATAGCAATATGTTAGGTAGGATATTTTATCTTGCTAAAGAAGAACAGGTTGAGCAAGAAGTCCTATTGTACAATGGAACATGTTGAGTTGAAGTGGTTTCAACATCTGGAACAACATGTCGTACTAAGATGTCCCATAAAGGTCCATTCGACATCGCGCCAGAACCAAGGTGAATTAAAGATTCTGTTATGTCTTAACAGATGCAGAATATTCAGGGAATAATATGTAAATTCTATGTGGCGTTGAATTAAAAGGTCTGAAGATTCAAATTGAGAAGAATACTGGAAAATATACACTTTCTAAATATGGAGATATTTTAGGAAGTTGAAGATTGAAGTCCTATTATGTAGCAGAAGTTTCTGCTGATTTGTAGCAGCTTATTTGCTATGTTTGTGAAGGCCCAAATCCAGTTGGGAATAGGTTATATATAGATGCAGTGTAACCTAGAATTGTAACTCAACCAAAGATGTAAAAGTTCTAGTATTAGGGTTGGTTCCTGTACCACTCGACATGTGAGTTGGACAGTTTGTTAGTGTGATCCTCAAAGCTGTTAAGTAAGAGGAGTATTGTTCTTGGAGGAAGCTTTTAAGTAACTCTAAGTTGTGTCTTAGAAGTGTGTCTTCCTTGTTGAATTGTTGTATAGGTAAAGAGTCGTTGATGCAGTGGCGGAGTGTTGACTGCTAGACATCATTGCGATGATTGGGAGTGAGAAGAGTTTCTCATAGCTAGAGAGGATCTAGGTAGAAGGGTCATTGGGTAGTGATTAAGTGATAAGCTGTAAACGGAGAGTTTAGCTTTGAATTGATACTGCTGATAGTGGACTTCATCCCTGGCTTGGTAGCCCCCGGAGTAGGTGTGTTAAACCGAACTGGGTTAACAATTCTGTGTGTTATGTTTTTATCTTTTCAGTACCAAGCTTATTGCTATATACCTTGCCATGTGTGTTTATGTCAGACCAGATGTCGAATGGCATGTTATAAGACATCTGAATTCTGCACATGTACCAGAATTTCAGACTCAAAAGATAAACCATAATACAAGGAATCTTCATTACTTACACACAGACTCTCATGAGAGGTTTGAATCTCCTTAAATTGAAATGCTTATTCTGGACTTTTTCCAATGGGCATAAGTAGTTTTGGTCTCGTCCAGAAATATAAAAGATTTTGTTTTGATTTGTTTCACAAAAGCCTCCAAAAGATATGATTTGTTTTTTATTCAAATTCAAATTTAAATATCCAATAATTTGATTTGATCACATCTAATTTTAAAAACAAATCTAATAAATGCATCGCTAAAAAATAGCTACAAATCTGATTGAATCCCAATCAAAAAATTACGCTCAGAACAACATCCATCATGGTCTGCTGACCAAGGCCAGATGTTGCACACAGGCTGGAACATTTGGTTCGATATCTGTCCTCATGACAATATTCTGAATCTTGAACAATTCAAATAAAATGTTTACTTGATATAAATCACAATTCCAACTTCTCAAGTAAAAGATCTAGAATAAATCTCGCTAAAAACTGAATTACACTTCTAAATCATGAATTGAAGATCTTATCATTAAGTGAAAATCCATATCTTGTAATTAAAACAAATCCTATTAAATTTCTTCATGGAATATTTGTTTAATTAAATATTCAGCACAATCTTGGATAAAATTGAACCAAATCTATCTTTAATGCATATCCAATTCAAACTTTGTTTCAATGCAAATCCAATCAAATCTTCCAATTCCAAATCTTTTTAATTAATCCATATCTAATTAAATCATCTTCAACCCTATGTATTAATAAATTATTTTTAGCAAATCTTACTTAATAAAATTTGCTAAAAGATATAGGAATAAATCTTCCAAGAATCAAACATCAACGCACACAAATTCACTCACAAGGCTTGGTCTGCTGACTAAGATCAGATGATGGAAAACATGTTGGAACATCTTGTTATACATGTTGCCTCTGTACAAAATAAATCTTTTACATATGTTATTTTACCTAATGCTGCCAATCAAAAGGAACAACATTATCAAGTTTGCATAAGCTTTGGAAATCAAAGGATTTAATCATGAAGATTGCAGCACCAATGTCAATTCATTTGAGTATATATGTTAGGTGCTCACAAACTTTCATCTAAACCCTCCTAAGTTTTCCATAGCATTCATACATGAGTTCCATGCATAACACATATTTAATTAGGAAAATTTCAAGTTTTTTTATTGGAACAATCAATTGTCACATTGGACCAATCGATTGTCATGAAGTTGCTGCCAAAGAAAAATTTTAGTTTTTGAAGAGGAACAATTGATTGTCATGCCATACCAATCAATCGTTGTTGCACCCCAAAATTTGCCCTCATCTTTACCTAACCATTACTGGATTTTGCTTCACATACATATGCATTTACCCACTAGGGCATACACTTATAATCATTCATTTGCATGAGTTCCTAGGGCATGGGATTAAAGGTTCTCTAGTGATTTGGGTTTTCCCTATTCAGAGGTGGCTTCATTTGGTTATTACACGCAAATTGGAAGCAAGGGTTTGGACTTTCATGAAAATTTTATTATCAAGGGTTCATCAAGACACATTATCATCTTCTTCATGATTTCTTAAAGACCAAGTGCATTAGGATTGTCTCTTGCATGGGATTAGGGTCTTATCAAGGATTTCAACTGAGAATGCTATGAGCTAAGGTCCTGTTTCCTTTCAATATTTCAAGCTACTTCTTCACCAATGTGCACTCAAGAGCAAAAGAATTAGGAAGATCAGTGATTAGGGTTTGACCCTCATGCTTATATTCATTAGATGGATCCTCAAAGTTTGGCCACTGCAATCATCAAGGATATTATCTTATGGTGCTCATTATCACATAACTAGGGTTTATTTCCCTGATTGTGTGTCTTTCAAGGATTCACTTGTGAAGACTATTCATCAGTGCATCAGTCAAGATTCCATCATTGTTTAAGGTATAACTTATTGAGGAGACCCTGATGCGCATGTCCAGTATGGGTCTGGTCTAAAGTATCTATAAGATGAGAAAGTATCCATAGGATGAGAATTTCAATAGGAAATTCATAGTGCAATCATGGTTTGTGGATTCAAGGAAAGGTTATTCATTTTATCCATTCAAGATTCATTTCGAATGGGCAGGTTTGTTATAAAGGTTCATTGCAAGTATTGCTCAAAGGTCTATGCATTCAAGCTCCATTAAGTTCATATTTAAGTTAATCACAAGGTCGTGGTTATGAGTTCGTTCAAATTTATGTCAAAGTCCAAGATCCATATTCATTCCAAGATTGTCCCGAGTTGAATCAATTCAAAGTGGATTCAAATAAAGCAAATGAGAGGAAAGGTCATTGATTGAGAAGTGAAAGTCATATTCAAAGGTTGATTCAAATGGTACAAAGTAAAGCAAGATTGAATATCAAACTCTACAAGTTTCTATTAAAAAATAAAGATGGCTGAGTATGGAATATCAATATATGGTAGGAAACAGAACGAGTGGGATTAATTTGCTAGTGAATAATGAACTCTACAGCCAATAGGTGGTTTGGCTGATTCGGCTTCCACGGTTGCACGATGTGTACAAAGAAATGGGAATTGTGACATCATTCCAGAACATCCTTGACAATATCTTTATTCCACTTTTTGAGGTTACCGTGGCCTATTCACATCCTCAGCTACATGTTTTTGTGAAACGGCCAATCAAACGCATGCCTACACCTGCTCAATGGAAAAACTAATATAATCCAGCATTTTCATACTATGTCTACTGCTGTTATGCCAATATTTACACCTTAAAAAACTTATGACTCTAGAGTTTACACCACATTTACATATAGAATAAGAAAAATACAGGCCCTACAATTCATTGCTTTCATGTCACCATTACTGTTAGCCAATCCGGCAAAACAAATTTCACCATTATTGCGTAATCAGAATCACAATCAATGCCAATCGAATTTCTTTCCAAAACTGAAATCGATGGTATTTTCAGCATTCAAGTCGTAATCAAAACATTTAATTCACATATGCCTATATAATATCACACACACATAGAGAGGAGGGACACACGTAGAAAAAGGAAGGAAAGAGAGAGACCAAGCAACATAGACGCGATAGTTCGTAGCAGAGCAGTAAAGCCCGATTTCGAAGCAACATACAAATTACCACACACGCAGAAGACGAAGAAGAAGGTGTTCGAGGCGTACCTGTGGAACTCTCGGGCTTTTTCATATTAATCTCACTGTCGAAGACGCGTCGGACGAACTCCGACAGGTAAATTCACCACACCTTCATCCTCACATTGTTAATGTGTTGTTAAATTGTTGTTTTCCTTCGCGAGGTGTTTGTTTTTTTAGAGAACTCGTGTTCTGTTCGCTCCAATTTGGTGAGTCGATTTGTGGTATGATTACACCCTCCGTCGCTGCCGGGGCGATAGTGATGCGGCAGAACCTTCGTCCTTCATCATCGGCTTAACGAGGGAGAGGAGAAAACGTTGTTGATCCCGACCATGAATTTTCACTCGAGAGTGAGACTTTTGAGAAAGAAGGGAGACTGAGAAGCGGATAACATGAAAGAGGAAGGAGCAAGAATACTTATGCTTTTTTCTTCTTCTTTTCCTACCATGTTGTTGGTTCGGTGGGCCTTAGACCATTCATCCCAATGATTCTTTTTCTCTAAACACTCACGCTCAAATTTTGTTTACACCTCCTGGGCTCTTATTTAGGCCCATTGTTTTTTTTTTTACACTTTGTTTCTTTTTATTATTTTCTTTTACCTTTCTTCTTCTATATTTTTGGTGATTAGCTTAACAAAAAATGGGTGATTATGTTCTAATTATAATTTGTGATTGAGTTTTTAATCTAAATCTATGACCAACTTTTGATTAAGATTTGTGATCAATTTCTATTATAAATATGTGATTAGTTTTCAACCTAAATTCGTGATTCATTCTTGATTGAGATTTGTGGTTAATTTTCGATTAAATTTGCGATTGATTCTTGATTAAAGTGTGGAATTAATCCTTGGTTTGAGTTTATGAAATATGAAGTTGCGATCAGTTTCTTATAATTTTTTTTATACATATCATGATTTCGATGCATGTGCTTGATGACAGGTCTGGATACATGATGCTACTGACTACTTGACCGTGTGAACCATGCCGCCCTAGGATTTTCTTGATTAGACTCTGATATATTGAATTAAGATAGACCGTAGGATTTAATCCAAGCATGATAACACTAGGGTTTTCTATTCTAGTAAGACAACTTTTAGGCTAGACTTTCCCTTAAAATTCTAACTTTATGATTATCTCTGCATGATAACATTAGGATAGAATTCCTCTTCTCATCCTCAACTATAGGACCATTTGGCATGACAACATCTAGGTGTGAGATCCCTTAGATTTTTCTTTTTCCCTTTGAGGCTCTCTCTTTCCCTCTCTCAAATCAATTCAAGATACTTAATAAATACGATGTGCATAGTGCGTCACAAGCTTTAAACACATGGGAAAAGATGAGCGGATGCATTTCTAACCTCATCTTAAGCTACTTTGTGCGCGAGACGTTTGGATCGTTAGCGCGAAGTATTCGATCCTATGTCATAGACTTTAGTGCAATGCACATCTCAAACAAAGTCAATTCACTTCTTTAAAATATTTGAACAAATCCAAATCATTTTGTCCTTCGGGATTTTCCTTCAAACCGTTTCAGAAAGGGCATGCTACTTTCTTTCTACCGCAAACAGGCCTTGTCCCTAACTGTTGGAATGCGAACTTAGCATCGCTCATAAAAGACACTAACCAACCAGTGGTCCCACGAACTACGAACGCTCTGATTTCTTCATTCTCGTCCGAATGAAGATACATAGGCACAAGACGGCGAAGTCTTGACGAGCAACCCTGCCCCTTTAACCTGTAGTCCTCCGAACTACGTTGACTCTGACTTTCCCATTGAACGAGGGAATACGTAGGCATAGGACGGTTAGGTCTTATTGAGTCTCCTTTTTGTTTTTGTCCATTTTCATTTTCGTTTAGTAGATAGGTTTTTAGATATACACGCCCTTTGATTAGAACAACAAAAGTGGATCCCGTTGAGTACAACGAACGTGAGGGGTGCTAACACCTTCCTCTCGCGTAAACGATTCCCGAGCCCGGAATTTGGTTACGAAACCATGTTCTTTCCCTTTTTGAGGTTTTTTCGATCGTTTCCTTTCCCCCGTCGGGATAAATAACGTTCGGTGGCGACTCTGTTTTCCGCCGCTGGTTTTTCGCATGACGCAATCATCATGTGTAAAATTTGGATATATTTAAACATTTAACTTGCCATAATCGATTGTAGTGGTATGAAAATCGACTGTCACCTGTAATTTTTTGAAAAATCTGAGTCATTGCATTACATATTCATTGTGCATGTTCACAAACCTTTTCACATATCATTGCAATTAATTATGAAAATTCTTAAAGCATTTTTACTCATTCAAGATGTATTTTATGATGTATTTAAATAATTTTTTTTTCATATTTTAAATCACCTCTTCCTATCATATTTTTCATACAACTCATCTATTGTTTCTACGTATTCATAACTTTTTGAAAGAAACTTTTTTGCGCATAAATTTCATTCATCATATAAAAGTTTCTTAAAAATATTGAGCACTTAAGATATATAATTCTTGAATTGTGTTCAAGTGGAAGAGAAGATCAAAATTGTTATATCTTGGTATTCAAACCAAGTTGAAAAGATTATTCAAACTTGTATTCATAATTTGTATTGATCACCAAGTGTGCGATGAGATTTGTTTGTAATAGAAAGTAGTGCGATCTCTAAGTATTTTGAAGAGAAAGTGGTGTGCTTTCTTCTTTTGTGATAATCGTCATAGTGTTAGTGAATATTAGAGAAAGGTCATTTAAATATGGGTGATTCAAATTCCACCATAGTTGTTGGTATTTTGTGAAATCAAGGAAGTGGTGCGCTTCTTTTTTGTTGTTAGAAGGTTGTAGGAAAAGTCTTGGTGTGAGGATTGTACAAGGATCTAACAATAGTGAAAGTCTCTCACGGGGTGTGAGGAGACTAGATGTACCCTTGATTGGAAAGAAGAACTAGTATACATCGTTGTGTTCTTTATTTTTTTGCATTTAAATTCTGCACTTTACGTCATAAGTTCATCAATATATTTCTGGAAAAATAAGAACATCTCTAAAATAACAAAAAAAAAGTCTCAAAATCTAATTCATTCGATCTTAGATTTCACTATATACTTACATGAGGCATTTGTTCTAATTGATTAGAGAGTTCAAAAACTTGTCCTAATCAATTTAACAACTCCCAATTCATTTGAATAGTTTCTTAAAATAATTTTTTGATCTTATTCAAAAAAATGAATTTAAAAATAGTTTATAGTGTGTGTTTGTGTGTGTGTGGTGATTTATCCATTTACAAAAAGGATCTTATATTTTTACAAAACACTGATCACTTAACTATACACGACCAAGAGAGCTTTCACACTTCCTCTCTTTCACATTCTTGAGATTCAAGTCATTTTTTCCGGATATACCAATCATATAAGCACGTCACCTAAATCTTCTTGTGGACGTGGCTTGAGATATCTTCAAGTACACACCATCATCAGAGGATATTACTAGTGATTATAAACCCTAATTATTTTGCTTAATTCACACGAAAAGCTTGATCAAACACTTTGTGCATATTTGACCGCTTAACAATCTTTCATACTTGCTTGTCTTCATGAGTTGTTGTCATCCAAGACACTTTAAGAGTTATTACACCTTCATGTGTTTTCATCAAAAACCACTTCAAGTGCTTCAAGTGTTATCATCATCAAACCATGAGATCATCTCAAATAGGCATATCTATGAGATTTAATCACTTATTGATTATACCTACAAGCACATAGTTCCACATTCTCCTTCTTTTTTATGATGACAACGCATATCTTAGGGATGTGGTAAAAGAAAAACAGGTAGACAAAAATTTAGAGTATTTAAACTCCCCCTCACATGAGTAGAGAGTATACTCTACTCCCTTTGAGAGTATACTTATCCCTCTTTGTCATAATAAAAAAGGCGGGTAAAGATGCACGACATAAATTTAAATATGCAAGCACATTGATTACATAGGAGAAAACACTTTATTTCATTGATTCAAACACACTGGAATTAAAAGTACAGGAAAGCAATAAGTATGTAGGAATTAAAATAATATAGGAAATAATTAATTTAAACACACTTAAAGACTTTACCACACATGTGAGACAACTCTTCAATGTCATTATCACCATCAGTGAACATCCATGGAGGTAGATGTCTTAAATCTTGGGCGAGGTAAAACGTTAATTTTCTCATTTGTCTTTTTTAGTCTATTGATTAATTCTTTAAGTACGTCTTCGACAGAGGGAATTTCAGGGTTGTTAATAGTCGAAGCCTTCTAAATTCATAGGTGCTTATTGATTTTACTGATTAATTCCTCTTTTCTTTCCTTTGGAAGATTTTTGAATTATTTTTTCATTGATAATCTCATACCTCGTCATTGCTAGTGCAACTTCTCCTATTTTTGTTACATCTTCTTTGTGATCTTATTTTTCTAAGTTGAAGGCGGTGTGTTTCAGGGTCTTTGTGACTAGGTTTCCATATGGTAACCATATCCTTTTTATCTTGTTAGACAACATGTGTTGTATCACCTCACTTACCCAATTTGTTCAATTTTATTTGTAATCACCCATACAATTGCAACATCATATCTAGTTTGGTGGATGAAGTTTCTTTTCCTTGGAAAAATTATGTGATTTACCACATAATGAATCAGGAAAATTTCAAGGCGTATGGATCCAACTTTAAAAAGGGCAAGTACTAGAGACCTTGGATTGATAAAAAACGAGGAGGAAACAGTCTTGTAGTTAAAGTTATCCCCCTATTCTTCTGGATTGAAGAGAGCTACCTCATAAAGAAGATCCAAAAATTTCCAAATTCTTTCAAAGATAGGGATATCTTATGCTATCTTACTTCGGAATAAATTATTTCATCGGTGAAGTAGATATTTGAAAAGAACATCTTGACTAAGAATGGGTATACTTTTCTTGGAGGGTTGCAGATGAAATATTTAAATTTTAGATCGGAAAAGATCTTGAAGTATTCACGTACTTGAAAGGCTCCAACATCCAAAGTTTGAATTTGCAAGACGGTTCTGCTCACGAAATCTTGAAAGAACCTTCCTTTTGTGAGGAGAAATCATAAGTGAGGGGAGATGATTGAGAGATAAATCTCATCCTTCTGGGTGCCATGATGATCATGAAATATTAAAGTGGTATTATCACATACACACACACACAAAAACCAGAGAGAAGAAAATATGAGATGCAAAAGAATGGAATATAGTTACTTATTTATAGCAAAGCGTCTGGCGTTTTTGGGCATATAAAAGTTGCACAAAATCAATAAGGATTCTTTCCAGAAAATATGAGAGTAAAAGCTTCCTAAAATAGGCCATCTAATATATTAGATTACGACCCTGATTTATTAGATCCTGATCATTTTTGAAGATCTCACGCGTTTGTCATTTAATGTTTAGATCTGATTTACTTGGAGACAAAGATTAAATCTGATTTTGTTTGAAGTTTGAAGCGCATAGGTTATCTAATCGATTAGCATTTTTTTCTTCATCCTCCCTAGTGATTTTTGGGCCTTGGGTTGGATTCTGCTTTGGAACTTACGCTTTTTACACCCTTGCTCATTTTGTTTGCACCTCTTTCTTAGCAAAAACTAAAAAACTCATATATTTTGTTGGTAAAAATATTTTTTTTAAAGTGACGAGCTAATATTAAAAGCACTTATTTAAAGGGCTAATGAGAATTTTTCAATTATTCAACCTTAAAATAATGTACTACCTTGATTACCAAATAAATTTGATATAGACTTCCCCTTTTGAGAGAGTGACAACATAATGTCGTACGTCCTTCTCAATGGATCGTTGGATATGAAAGCTAGTTAAACAAGAGATAGATATGTAAATTACAAAATTATCTTCTCAACTTACTAAGAGGTCAGTTGATTATCACATATCAGAGTTGTTGTGACCATCCTCACCGAACACTTGCTTTGATCATGATTGTTAAGATACACCACCAACAAACATCCTTGGATCACAAACATTAACTCACCTAGGTACATGTATACTCTATGATATACATTGTGCTTTGCACAACTTCATTTAATATGCACTAAGGCTTTATTAAAGTTGGAAAGCACACTCGATTTTCACCTTTAGACCCTCTCAATTTATCAAAACAAAATGGCTCTAAGTGGCCAAATCTATTGCAGTAAGAACATTTATAAACATGTCGATTTAATTTCTTCCTATTAAATCATTTACAATGTGTTCTACTGGACTTAAAACCTAATCTAGTTTTATTTAAGGAAGGTCTTTTACTTGATAGAATTAGGATAATGTTTTCTCCCCCCTTTGTAAATTTACTTTGGTTTTCATGTAAATCTTTCAATTCTTTTTTCAGCGAGACACAAGTCTCACATGTTAGAGCTAGGTTTCTAATATTAGATATTTTGTGCTTAAGTGCTTCATAACTTTTTTCTAGAGACTCAAGACAATATTTATGGCCTAAATTCCACTTTTTAATATTATCGTTTTCCTCAAATAACTTAGCACTTATTTTAAACAACAGCTTGTATGATGATTTTGTTACCTCATGGTCATCTTTTTCGTAAGATACTTTCAAACAAACTTCATCTTCTTTGTTAGATGAATATTCTTCGAAGGTTATACCAAATGTTGATTCTTCAAGTTTCTCTTTGATGTTGAATCTCTGAGTGTGTTGTTCATTGTGACTTTATTTTCTTTTCTTCTTTCAAAGGTTCCACTTGACGAAACTTCTTCTTCATATTCTCTTCTTGATGAAGTATCTTCATTTAATGTTGAATTCTCCGAGGATTTTTCAACTATTGAGACTGTCCTTTTGAAGAATTTTATTGGAGTTAATTTATTTTCACAGGAGTTTGTTGATGAAGTTGCTAAATATTATTCTACACTTGAGATCATGCCTTTATCTTTAGTAGTTGAATTAACTCATTTAACTTCTCGACGATTTCTTCCATCTTGGTTTTTCCAGAAAGTCATAAACATCCTCGTCTCTCGATTTAAGGGCCGTATAAGGTTTCTGATTCTGATTCTTAATTCTTATATATTTGTTAGTGACAAAAGTTCTAACATTATTTCCAACATTTATAAATTTAAAGAGGAATATAAGAATGAAACCTTCATCTTCCTCACCTCGTGTATTTATTCCCTCTTGTTTGAGACCTGGAGAGTCCCCCAATATATCATTTCAAGAGTGTCCCATATTTCCTTGGTGGAGTTACACATATAAACTTTGAAATTTGAGTGTCATCTAAAGACATGAATAATAATTTTTTGTTTTGAAATCAATTTCAAAATTTCTCTTTTCCTCTATGGTCTAAAGGAAATATGGTTTATCCACTACTTATCTATTAACGTGATGAGTTGGAATAAACATAATGTTGATTATGGTTTTCCACAATTCCAAATCATGACTTTGAATAAATATTTTAAATCTAGATATCTACAATTAAAACTTATCACCATTAAATGATGAAGGTGTGCTTAAGATATTCATCTTGTTAAAAATAATGTTGGAAGTAATAATCCTCCTGAGACGATTAGTATTTGAACATGAGTTATGCTTTAATAACACTTGTTGAATATATGAATCCACACACAAGAGGTGGGTGAATTAGGGAGGTTAGGAAAATAATGGTTTAAAATAAAATTATTTCCAAAATAAGAGTTAGAAAATATTTTCTAAAAAAACTTTTGGAAATGCAACTAAAAATAAGGATAAAGATAATAAGCTGAAAGTAAAACGTTATGGGACAAGAGATAACACAAGATATTTATAGAGATTTGTTCATAAAGAAGTGGCCTACTCATTTCCCCAAGATCTAGTCTTCCGAGTCTCCAATAATACTTGAGAGCTTTTAGAAGGTTAAGGCCACGAATCCCCTTATACGAGGAAAAATGAAGTTTTAGGAAAACTTCCAACCAAACAACGAATAGAGGAATGAGGTGATTAGCCTTCATGCCAAACAGTGAACAAGGCTTCAAGTGGTTAGTCTCTTAGCCAAACTAAGATTTTGTACGGGCTGATATCGAACCATGTTGGATTTTGAGTAAAATCAAACTGAAATTTTATATCGGATTGATCTCGAACCAATTGAATTTTTTTATAGGGATGAGCTCAAGAACCTATGTGGAGATTTTTCAGTGGTTAATCTTCATGAATCCAAAAGGATCTAATTTCTTCAAATGGTGGAGCTCACGAACTAAACAAAGACTAACACTAATCCCTAAAAGAGATTTTATATATGTTTAGCTCCAAATCTAAACAATAACTTCCTAGATAAGAATAATTTACTCAAGAGGAAAAATAACTCTTGGTAAATTTACAATACTACTTTTTCTTAGAAAAACTTCCTCACTAAACTCAAGAATATTTCTAAAAGCCCTACGGCTAAAAATATGTGAGAGGAATAAAAATAATTTAGAGATAGATTCAGAGATACGAAGGTGAGATATCTCACATTTTCTTGATAAAATGAAATGAAGTGGAATGCCTCTGTTTATAGGCCTTATGTTGGTTCAATTTGTTGTTGTAAGCCCTAAAGGCCAACAATATTATAAGAACTTCGTACTTGTATCAAATTATTTATTAATACTTAAAATGAATTTCTTTACTATTTTTCTAAAAGAATAAAGTCCCTAGAATAGCTAGCTCGTTTAATGAAACATTGAGTGTGACTTAATCACGAGATCCCATTAAACATTAGGATATAATTTTTAAAGTATCTGTAGTCAAGCTTTATTGTGAAGTGGGATAATATTAAAGCATTGAGATTATTATATGGAATATACTAATCATGGATAATAAATAAACAATTATCAAGTCTTCGTATATGTATGAATATTAGGAGTAATATTATATTGGAATACCCCATTATAAGAATACTACATGGAATGTTACGAAAAGTGTTATAAGTTATTTTCATGGTGATAGTGGTGTGTACCACCCTTCGACCTAAAACCACTATGGACCATAGATGTTGAGTCAAGTACTTTATTAGTGACCAAACATTGCTAGATCCTACATTTGAAGTACTTTAAGTGGTTTCATAAAGTACTTCATAAACCTTGCTCTCTCTCTCTCTCTCTCTCTCTCTCTCTCTCTCTCTCTCTCTCAAAATTTTCATATGTAGGATCTAGCACTGAGATTGAAGGCATTATGTTTGTATGGACTAAGTAGAGGCGTTGTTCTTCATTCAACGCTCATGTTCATTCCTCCGATTTTGCATCAAAGGTTTTAATCGCCACAAGAGGTAATTGTTCTATCACTAATCATGCATCATTCGTAAGGACCAACTAAAAGAAATTTTTTGTTTTATTCTATGTTTTGTACCACGATTTCCTTTCACAATTTAGGAAACAATCCATGGGAAAATTTGATGACCTAATTAATTAGTTAATCAATTAGGAAAATGCAATAGTTGATTATTGCTACCCAATTTAGAAGGTTTTGATATATAGTCATTACCATTCATTAAGACAATGTTATAATCGATTAGACTTTTTTCCCCTTCAAATATTCAATTAGGCACTTGTTCTAATTTATTAGATTGTTCATAACATGTCCTAATCAATCTGATAGCTTCCAATTCATCTGACTAGACGACAAAAACATTTTTGGTGATCTTATTTGAAAAAGAGCGGTTTCAAAAATAGTTTTTAGTATGTCTATTATTTAGCCATACTACTTATGAAAAATACTCTTGTGTTTTTTTTAAGAAGATATCCATCCTCCATCTAAAATAGTTTTGATGACGACAACAATTATCAAAGAATATAAAGAATAAAAGTGGGATGTCAAAATGTCTATCAATGATGAATATATTCAAGATAAGAATAAAGAAAATTTATTATCATTAAGTTTCACTACAATTCATGATATAATACTTTATATGCTCATAAATCTCATAATCAATCCATAAAATACATTCTTGCATCTTCAACATGATCATCTTTGAAGCAATGCATTCTAAGGGATACCAAAAAGTCTCATTCTCATTAATAAAAAGTGAATTACAAAAGAGTCAATATACTTTCAAAAGTCCTAAACATAAGGCTAAATGAAAGCTAAAATGACCTAAGGAGATTCTCCTAGGAGCCTCATGTTGAGCTTCTTGATTTCCTTCTCCATCTGAGCTTTTTCCTTGACGAGCTTGTCGACGATCAACTTCCATGGAGTAGAGTGAGTATCAGAGGTACTTGGTCCTTCTTGGGTCTTCCTCTTCTTGCATGAAAGCAGCTCTTCACTCTTTGCTTGTAGTTGCTTTTGAAGTTCTAAGTTCTCCTCAACAACCATTTGATATTTGTGCCTCCAAGCTTCTCCTGTTTGTTGGGCTTGATTCAATGAAATCTTCAACTCTTCTTCCTTTGACATGAAATACAAAATATGTTCTTCCTTTAAAGTAATTGGCTCTTGCCTAGAATAAGGCATCTTCAATTCAATAGCTCTTCTTCGGACCCAATGGAGATATGGTTCCAAAGATACACAGTTAGGTTTTCCCATAACACTCATTCCCTTCTTGTGTCTGCTACCCCAAGCACTCAAGATCAATTTTCTCTGCTCTTCATACTTGTCATATCCTTCAAAAAAGATGTTCTCCAAATGAATATTAAGAGGCTTATCCTTTAGGGGGTACCCAAATTGTTGACGAGCCAACACAGGGTTGTAGTTGATTCCTCCTTTGGTACCAAGAAGAGGTACGTTGCCAAAGTTCCCACAATTATCTGTGATCATTATCCCATCATACACACGATTATACCAATCAACATCGGAATGAGAAAGAGCCATAATCTTCTTAGACCACCATCCCTTCTTAAGGTCCCAAAAAGCGCCTACCTTGGGCAGATGTGAAACAAACCATCTATACAACATAAGAGTACAACAAGTGAGCTGACCTCCATTATGGGCATTCCTCAAATGGACTGAATGGTAAGCATCAGTAATACAAAAAGAGTCCATGGAGTGAAATCAGCATTTATGTCCACAAAGTTGTCAATATTTGGGAACAAGAAGAGTCCATAGATGAGTAATGCAAAAATGGCTTCAAAGGCATCCCTATTCGAGTGCTTAGCATAATACTGAGCCTTTCCAATTAAGAACTTAGCAGTCAAACAAAATATTCCTCCCTTGGAAGTCATATTGTTCTTGATGTCAACTAACTCCAAGTGAGTCCTCTTGGCTATTTCTTCTTCTTTGGGGTTCCACTCGAAGATAGGAAAAGGAGACTCATCCTTAATAGGAAAACGAACTATCTGAGAATACTCTTCAAGGGTAGGCAAGAGTTGATAATCGGGGAAAATAAAGCAATGGTACTTTGGGTCATAGAACTGAAGCAAAGTAGAGAAGAGTCCTTCATCAACTTTCTTATTCAACAAGATCCACATCTTCCCATATCGGTCTTTGAATCCTTCAAGGTCTGTCAGCAAATCTCCCAATTTCCTTAGGCCATCCAATTTAGGACTCTTGAAAGTGTATTTCACGGTATTCCTTCTTGCACTGTCCATGATATCCCTATGATATTTACAGGAAAAAGGTCTGAGTTCTATGAAACTGGCATGAAATGAATGCTTATGATGTATAAATGCAAAGCAAGCACATAGATGCACAAATGTACAAACACACAGACAAAAGGCTTAGGTTAAGGTTATGAGTATGGAGCCATGGTTCACCCTTCCCAATTGGTATGTACTATTGGTTCGTCAACTGTAGAACAGGGTTCTAAGAAGTTCCCAGAGTCGACAACCCATCTTTCGGATATTATCGATTTCTCGAATGACTCGGTAGTCAATAATATTCTCAAGAGAATCTCGTCCGAGTGTAGTATCGCGTAGCAACCAATTCGGGAATAGACTCCCTCATAGTCCTCGCACTACATCCTAAAAAGGCCAAGTAGGGTTAGAGGTAACTACGGTTCTCAATATCAAGGGCACCTAGAATAATATTGAATTTCAAATTTTGAATTTCTTAAACGTTTATGATGTAGCATTTGATTACCATATTATGGTATCTGAATACCAACATGAAATCATGCATCTTTTTCAAATTCAAAATGTATCACAAGAATTGGATTGTTTCATGGTTTCATATATCTGAATGGTTGCATTGCATCATAGTTTCAAGTTTCAAAAAGCATTGCATTGCTTCATGAATTATTTCCAAAAGATTATGCATCTCTTCATGAAAATGTTTCATGAAGTATATAAGACGTACTTTTAAATTTTTTTCATACATTTCAAATATGTTTTAAGTAATTCATTCATCCAAAACCTTAAAACTTTTTCTGCATAAATTGTCATATCTTTGCAAAACGTTTCTGAGCAATTAAGTTTACTATATTTGAATTGTACATTGAAAGAGAAGATAAACTTTTTATGTTGGAATTGATTCAAGAACATTTCATATATTCAAAATTTGTTAAAAGTGTGTTGTGACTTAATCATCAAGTTTGTGGGTGATAAGTTGTTTGTTATAAAAGGTTATTTGAATTGGTGTAATTTAAAGTAGACCATTGTGTTTGGTATTTGTGAAAAGGTCATTTGAATTGGGTTGATTCAAAGTCCACCATAGGTTTGGTATTTATATTCGAAGATTGTAAGAGAGGTCTTAATGTGAGGCTTGTACAAAGATCTAACATAGTGGAAATCCCTCAAGGTGAGAAGGGGCTAGATGTACCCTTGATTGGTAAGGGGGGCTAGAATAATTCATTGTGTTCATTTATTTTCCAGCACTTTAATTTTAGGAACTTTATCTTACTAAGAACTTATCACTTTCATATCCAAAGAAAATTAAGAACATGTGCGCAAACTCAAAAAAAATCCTGCAACTCAAATTCACCCCCTCTTAGGTTGCACTCTCATACTTACAATCAGTATTAGAGCAGGTTAAGGTGATTTGCTCCTCGATCCGGGTAGATATGGATTCCACAAAACCGTTAATAGCAAATGATGTCAGCACCAACAAACCAGCATGTATCGTTGGTGAATACTATAATTTCTATAAAATTCGTATGCAAAATTACTTAGAAGCATAAGGGGATGAAATATGGAGTGTAGTCAATGATGGACCCTATATTCCTATAACTGTCATAAATAGTGTAGAATAATCAAAGGTAGAAATTTCTTAGAACAATGACGATAAGAAGAAAATGTTGTTTGATATGAAGGCAAAAAATATAATTGCATCCGTAATAGGAATGGACGGATTTTTCCGAGTGTCAAATTGCAAAACAGTCAAGGAAATATGAAATACATTAAGAGTAACACACGAAGGAACCAAAGAATTCAAAAGATTAAAATTGAACACTTAATCTCAAAAATATTAATTGTTCAGAATGTTAACCCATGAAAATTATTATTGATATAGAAAAAAGGTTCATTGTCCTAACGAATCACTTGGCTGATCTTGGAAAAGTCCTCACCAATGAAGAACTAAACTTAAAAGTCCTTAGATCATTGTCTAGAGCTTGGCAACTAAAAGTGACGTCAATATCCAAAAAGAAGATTCTTTCTTAAAATATCATTGGCCACATTATTTGGCAAAAATAAAAAACATGACATGGAACTTGATCGATTGGAAATACATGAATTGTCTCATGAAAATTTGGATAAGCATGAAAGGCATGAAGTTAAAGTTGGATCCCTTGATTTGAAGTCTAAATATGATAGTGATCAAAAAGAAGAATCTCGATTCGAAAATGACAAAGATGGTGCACTAAACAAGCAATTTGAAAAATTCTAAAGAAAGGAAAAGACAAAGGAAATTAGTCAATGATAAGCATCAACTTCAAGAAATAAAGTTACTTGCTTTGAATGTGGTAGAAGAGGACATGTCAAAAGCGAGTGTCATACTCTTAAAAAGAAGACCAAAGTCAATAACAAGAAGGATAAGAAATAAAAAATAGCTTACATGGCATGACAAGGCAATGAGATAAGTTCATCTTAAGATGAAGAACAATCACACATGGCATTAATAGCTTCATACCACTCCGATGATGAAGAAAATGACTTTAGTGATCTTGAACCATCTTTGATGAAATGAATAATGCTTTCCTTTAATTGCATTCAAAATGTTAGACTCTTTCTATACCATGTTCAAAACAAAATAAAATAATTTTATCTCTATAAAGTAAGCCTAATGACTTGAAAGTAGAATTAGACAAATCTAAAAATTCAGCATGTAATAAATGTTAACATTGGAATAAAAAATTGTTGAATTAAACCAGGTATTTAAGAAATAAGAGAAAGAACAACTTGGTCTAGAATATGTGTTTAGAAAATAAAGGTACTTTAATGATTAATGTGGGTTTGGATACTCTAAATTTGATCAACCAAGTATTAACTATCTTTGTTAAGGCTAGCAATAAATTCAATAACGTGGAATCAAGGAAAGTACAAGTTGAAATTCATCCTGAGAGGGGCTATGTTAAAAATAATTTTTTTGTCTCTATATATAAGAATTTCTTTAAGCGTAATTTTTTTAATGCAGTTGTGAAGATCATACCTCTAAGAAATGTTATATTAGAATTATTGGTGTACCTAGTTGAAATTATGTATGGATTAAGAACGGAACTAATTCAAGAAGACCCAAAAAAACTTGAAGACCTAGAAAGAACTTTTAATTTTATTTTTTAGGTGTACTTGGAGACCATATGTTAGAATTTAAATAATAATAATAATAAAGGTTGGTTGTTCGAGACACAAGAAGACCATAAGATATTGTAAAATTAAAAAGTTTAATTAGTTGAAGATGAATTAAAATGACTGACACTTTCACAAGCATTCCATTGGTATAAACATAATCACTTTAGAAGAGCATTAACATTGATATTAATATTGGCATCAAATCACTGAGAAGAAGATAAATGTCTAAATATGTGCTATTATATTTGTTGCGGTGAGAATCGGATAACAAGCTATTAATTAACTTGCATCACAAAACTTTGAAATTCACCACCGAGCTTTGATTTATCCAAAGGAAAGGGTAAAGAACAAAAAAAACTTTTGCGCCATGTGAAGACACAGCTAAGAGATTGGGGGTTCGGGGGTTGGTTATACTAAGGGAAGGTATTAGCACCCTAAGTATCTGTAGTACTCTACAGGAGCCTCTTGTTTGTATTTGTGTTATGTTATGTTTGCTTGCTAAGGAAATCTACTAAGGTTAAGGTAAAGACCTAAAATGCTAAAGGTAAGGACCTAAGGGGTATATACTAAGTATGCTCGCCAAGACGTCGCATCTTGTGCCTACGTATCCTGACTAAAGAATCAGAGCAACCGTAGTTCACCTAACTAAGGGTGAGAGAGGAATCATTAACAAGGGCCAAAGTTCCAAGGGGAACGAGTATGAGCTCATACAGAGTTTAAGAAAACTCTCTAAGTCTAAGTTGTAAGGGTAAGTGAATACTCATGATGATGAGGATCACATAGAGTTGAAGAACTCAAACTTAATTCTAAGTTTAAAGGTAAATGGCTCTAAGGAGGCCAAAGGGGAAGGAACATCATAATGATGATGCTCACATAGAGTTGAAGAACTCTAAGTGAAACCTAAGTCATGAGGTAAGTGGCTCTTAGGAGGCCAAGGTGAGAAGTGAGCAACTATGAAGACAGTGCTCACAAGAGGGGAACCTAATGAGGTTAAAGGGATAAGAGGCTTTAAGAAAGCCAAGGGTGAATCCTTATGAGGATAGGGAATGGCTCTAAGGAGGACAAGATGGTATATGAGCTGTCTATGACTTAAAAGTCAATAGAGAGCCTTTCCTATGGAAGGAGGGGAATGATGAGGGTTAAGGAGGAGAAGCTAAAGAGCTTGCCTCACTTGGGGGAAGACTTAACAAAGTTATAAGATAACAAAGTTCATAAACTATATGAAAACAAAAGTATGGTGATAACCAAAACACTTCATGGGGATAACATGTGAAAATGCTTTAACAAACCTAAGTGGTATAGATCAACAAAAGAATGTGGCAACATTTTAAAGTTCAAGGTTCAAAGGTGACAAACCTAAGACATTTAACCATTAAAGGTGGTTCAAACATGGCATTCAAAGTTTCAAGACATAAACATGTCACATATTTGATCAAACAAGCTCATGTTATAAGGCAAATGATCTGAAGATATCTCATGGTATTTCAAAGAATTTTCATGTAAAAACACATTTACACATCAAGGAAATAAGGTGAAACAAAACATACAATGTCATAACATCATACAAGGTTTGGACAACATGCATTAAGTATCATTTCATGAATATGAACAAGGAAACATGGCAAGGAAATCAGGAGAAATTCAAAATGTTCTTTATGAAAACCCTAAAAAGTCTTTCTCTTTCAACATTAACAAATGTTTCAAAAATAATTATTTTCACCAATTTCTTTTTACAATCAGAAAATAGACATGTTAAGGAACATTTTGCAAAAAGAAAGGATCAAAAAGGGTGAAAAATGAGCAAGTTATGAAAGTTTAAAATCAAGGTATATACCATAAAAAAACAAGAACGAGTGATAAAAAGAAATGGAAATGTCCCACATGGGACTGAACCTACGCCATAGGGCTCGGTGCACAAAACCCCTACCAACTGGGCTGGCCGCACAGTGTGAATACTTGAGGCAAACATGAAATAATATAACAAGGCAAGCTTCTCAGGTAGGAAAAAATAAAAAGGAAAAGGTCTGGGGCGAGGGGGATTCGAACCCCAGACCCTTCGCTTGCCAATACCTATAACCTCCTCCATGGACCAGCGATGCTACGCTCTCATCCAAACATAAGATGCTTCTAATTATTTTTATTTTAAAACCCACACTAAATGGCAACCTCAGCGCCACATGGGACACACTGAGGGCCACCACTTCTTCATCCTCGTTCTCATTCTTTTCTCTCTCGAACCCTAAACATGCAACCATGGCCAAAACTTCTAGCCCACGGATCTCTCTCATCTCTCCACCAAATCAAGTGAAACAAAAATCAAAGTTGGAGTAAAAACCCCCAGGATTCTAAATATGTTCTTAGTTTTCATTAACAAACATTGTACGATTCAAAAATCAATACATAACAGTGTAACCTCATAAGATTTCAACAAGTTATACCATGCAAAGTTTCAACCAAACATGGCAACCTTTGATTCAGAAACACAAAGAAAATAACACACTACATTTTAACATTCAAACAGCAACAAAATCATGCATGAATATGTGAGTTTCAGAGATAGAAACCCTACCTCTTGGAGAAAGTCCAAGGCCTTTTCTATAGCACTTGTAAATAAGAAACATCAATTTCTGGGAACTTGTTGGACCTTGGAGAGAAGATGCAGAGGCTTAGAAGCTTTGAAAAATACTTGGAATATGGAACCCGATCCTTTATGCAAAATGAAGTTCAAAAATGGCAGGTGATGATGGAAGTGTTACAGTTAGGGTTTGAGTGTTTGGAGCTTCTCTATATGGTGTTTAAAGAAGATTTGTGGAGTTAGAGGGAAAGTGCACGAGTAAAACTTGTGTTTAAGGAGTTCTTGCTGATTTGCAAGAACAAGTGAATGGGAGGATAGAGTGAGCAACCAACCTCTTTGTGGGGTGATTCTGGTGTGTTTTTGAGAGTAGAACAAAGCCCTATTTATAGGAAAGGCCGAGGGTTTGAGGTAAGGTCAGAAATGAAAACTTGCCACATTTGTTCTTTTGAAAGTTTTCCCTCGCAAGTGAGCTTCCTTTGCTGATTCAAGGGTCTTCAAATCCCTAGCCCTAGGCACTGTTGTAATGTGGACTGATTGGATTGGTTTATAGTCCAAGTTTCAAGGAGAAAAGAAGCTGCCATGTTGTTATGTAAAGTTTCTCTTTCATGGATGTTCACTTGCACGTCTACTTGCCTACCTTGCTTAAACCGTCATATTTTAATGCTCCAACTTGCCAAAATCATGGTAGAGGATCCAATGGTGCTAAGCTGGTCTCTAATCATCAGAAGAGTGAGTAATTTGGTGATTAAAAAGAGTAATACATCATTATGCATAAGTTGGTAACTTAGAAATCAAGAAATGGACCTCAAACTTCAATCAATCGAATCTCTCAGCTCACTCAATAGATTGAGGAGTTCTTGTACTTTTTGGAAAGCCCCAAATGTCCTCTAAAACTTTCATGTTCAACCCAAGTTCTGAATCACAAGGGATCTTAGTGAAAAGTGGAGTTGGAGTCAGCTAGTTTTTGAAGACAAAAAGTAGTGAAATTTCACTAAATCCTTTAGTGTTTTGAACTTCCAAGCCTTGTAACTTAAAAAACAAGCCTTAACTTGAAAAGGGTCCTCTAATATGTTTTGAATTTCATGATGAGAGATTCAATTTGAGCTTTGGATCACAAAATTTGGATGTGTGGTTTGGAAGTTATGACTTTTCCAATTTTGCACAAGAAGTGAATTTTTCCTTAGAAATTTTTAAGAACACAACCTTGCCTTTCTTGCAGGGAATCTTTCAAATGGGGACCTCTCATGCTCTTACTCAAGTATTAAACATTTTAAGGTAGAATGTGACTTGAGCACTTCATTTTGGGTCAACAACATTAAAATCAGAGGCTTGACTTTGTCAGTCAAAACCCTAATTTCCTCAGGAATTCCACTGGATGATCTTTAAGGATCTTGCTTCTTCAATCTCTTCCAAAGTTCAAAAATGACCTTTAAGGATGTTTAAGGACATGTGGAACCATGTCTCAAAGCTTGGAAACATGTCTTGATCAAAATCAAAGGCAATGGCTAACTTGTCTTGACAAAACCCTAGTTTAAGGACAGATGGACTTGTGACTCTTTGTGCTAGTGATGAAAGCCAGATGATCTTGGTTTCTTGTTGAACAAGACCTCTTGAATATAGGTAAGTTCAATTGGTTGATGAACCAATCAAACCTTGACTGGTCATGACAAACCTCTTCAGTGATTCTTCGGGTTAAAACCCTAATTCCACAACTTTGGTCTGATAGTCTCTTGGTGACTTGATTTGATCCAATGTCTTGAGATCCCAAACTGGTGAGCACTTGTGGTGATTGTATGGAACCAGAGAATGTCTTAGGAGAACTTGAATCATGTGAGAGCCTGGCTTAGGAGACTTAGCCCTCTTCCTGGTGTAAAACCTGGATTTCAAACAAGAGAAACAAACTTGCAAGGTGAAGTGGTTAGTCAATAATGCATAGATGATTGATCCCTAAATGTAAGTGCAAGATGTTATGACATCTAAGGGGTAAAATTTGGGGTATAACAGTTGCCCCTATTTGAATAGCTTTACCAAATGGCACGAAGAATGAAAGGTATTTAAATATAGCAAACCAAAAATTTTGCCCTTAGATGGAATGCAGATGCTAAGGACCGACGACTGACATGAAAATGCTGACATGCCATGAACTTCTAATATAATGATATGATGTCATGATAGTGCAAAGATGCAGACAAACAAGACACCAGAGACAAAAAAACAAACAACCACGGGTGAGTTTTATTGGGGAGGGATGAAGGTTAATATCCACAGGGAAATCTCACTGGGGAGACTCTGAGGAAACATTGAGGATAGAAGAAGATAAAGGGGGGGGAAATCCCACAGGTCCTCACTGGAGATAGGAGCCAGGGAGGTGTGCTCCACTGGGAAAGATCCAGGGAGATGGGCGACAGGTTCATGGGTGACCGGACGACACTAGGGAAATAAAACACATTCTTACTAGGCATGAAACCAGAAAGAAGACACGGTCTCCACTGGGGATCAACTTGAAATAAGAGAATAGACATTCTACAAAGATTTTCTGGGGATTTCTTATATTGAAGAGTTCAAACGGGATCTTCAAGAAAAGCCAGAAAAGATAGAGACAAACACAGGCTTTGCGTGCGCAACATGTTGAAAATCACAAGGACCATTAAAGAGATATTGATAATGATTAAACCTCTGCTGGGAACAATATTAAAATGCCAACAAGATTGGACTTAGGAACCAATATGGTTTGGATGGGATACCAATTTGAGTTGGTTTGCCAGTAAAGACTGGTTTTTAAGACGCCAATATGAGTTGGGCCTAGATCGAGGTTCATAGTTGACCTGATGTTTTGGTTCATAGCTGATCAAGGTTCACAGTTGACCTGATGTTTAGGTTCATAGTTGACCTGAAACAAACAATGCCAGCAATTAGTGGACTTTGGGTTCATATTTGACCTGGTTTTCAAACTTCGGGTTCACATTTGACCTGAGTTTAGGTTCACATTTGACCTGGATTAAAACAATGCCAGCAACTACTGGACTTCAGGTTCATATCTGACCTATGTTTAGGTTCATATCTGACCTGGTTTTCAAATTTTAGGTTCACTTTTAACCTGGATTGAAACAATGCCAGCAATCACTGGAATTTAGGTTCATATCTGACCTGGTTTTCAAACTTCAGGTTCACATTTAACCTTAGTTTAGGTTCACATTTGACATGGATTAAAACAATTCCAGTAATTACTGGACTTCAGGTTCATATCTGACCTGGGTTTAGGTTCATATCTGACCTGGTTTTTAGGTTCATATCTGACAAAGGTTCATAGCTGACCTAAGGTTTTAGGTTCATATCTGGCAAAGGTTCATAGCTGACCTGAGGTTTTAGGTTCATATCTGACCAAGGTTCATAGCTGACCTGAGGTTTTAGGTTCATATCTGACCAAGGTTCATAGCTGACCTGAGGTTTTAGGTTCATATCTGACCAAGGTTCATAGCTGACCTGAGGTTTTAGGTTCATATCTGACCAAGGTTCATAGCTGACCTAAGTTTAGGTATCTGATAGGCCAGTACTGAGGTTGCATAAATAAAGATAAGACTTCCTGGGGAATATAGATAATGAGCAAAATCTGGCACACGCGGGTGAAGACCGGACGCAAGCTGGACACAGATCACAGATCAGTAATGAAATTCTGGTATCAGATGTGTGATGTTAAGTGTGATGTCACAACAACACAATCTGCTATGAACAAGGCAATAAACAACAGTAAATCAACACAAAGAATTGTTCACCCAGTTCGGTCTAACAACCTACATCTGGGGGCATACCAAGCCAGGAAGGAAGTCCACTATTAGCAGTATCAAATTACAGACTCAACAAACCAGTTGAAAATCTACCTAATTTAATCACTACCCAATGACCCTTCTATCTAAGTCCTCCTTAGATAAGAGACTCCATCTCACTCCCAATCATCGCAATGATGTCTAGCAGTCAACATCTCAGTCACTGCATCAACAGCTTGATTTCCAAAAACTCTTCAATCACAGAAAAGTAGAAGACACACTTCCATGACAATACCTAGACATGACACACATGACTAAGAATAATACTTAGAGTTGCTTAACAGCTTCCTCCAAGAACAATACATCTCTTACCTACAGGCTTCGAGATAAACACGATGACCATCCCACAAACCGGGTGGTTCATCAACCAACACGGCTCTTATAATCTACATGATGGCTGGCTTACTAAAACTAGGTTACAATGCTTCTATTTATAACCTATTTCCCAATTGGATCTTCAATTAAATCTTTAATTAAATCTAATTATCCTCCATATCTTTTTGCATCTGACTTGAATCTTCCAGACCTTTAAATCAGCTCCATAATATTTCCAGGATATTATGTATCTTTTAAATCTTCAATTTTTAATTCAGATCAAGATCTTCTCCATAAAAATAGGAACAAATCTCCAAATAGTTTCCTAAAAAGTTTCCAAGATCCTTTTTATGAAATCCAATTAAATCTGCACTTTGTTCCTAATAAATCTCCTTGACCTGCGTATAATGATGAGGTATACCCAAACAGATCTCATCAAATCAAATCAAATCCGTTAAGAGATATACAACAGCAGTACTTGCTGTCCCAGACACCTGATGTCGTGACATCTCCTTTGACATCACATGACAGCAAAACAGCAACACCTTCTATACCAGACTAAGATGTCATGACATCTCCTGCAACAGCTGTCATATAACAGCAACAACTGTTGTGCCAGAACCAAGATGTTATGACATACTGTCATGACAGTAATACTCCATATTTGTACTGATGGCTGATTAACCATGTCAGGACATCTCACCCAACATCCTACAATACAAAAAACACAACAGATGGTTTTCTGATGTTCTGTCAACTGTTGTCAAGACATCATGTTTAACATCAGACCACAAAACTGCAACCCTGCAACAACTAATGTTAGGAACCAATGTTATGACATCAGACATATGACATCACATTGTTCAACTTTGTTTTACCAAAATTCCAGCCAATACAAGAACTAACAATCTCCCCCTTTGGCTAATTTTGGCTAAAACAACCTCTGCCATCATCAGATGTGCCTGCAGCGGAAAAACTTCATACCAGCAGCAATCATAATCAAACTGCACAAATCTAAACTCCCCCTCAACACAAGAACCAGCATACCAGTTGTTCAAACATGCACACTCCCCTTTAATCCTAGAGCCACAACAGATAACTCTCCCCCTTTTTAGCCACAATTGGCCAACTCCCAACAAGTTATACCCTATAGAGTTCTTCCAGAAACTGCAGAGAAAAGTAAATTCTCCCAGACACAAACAAAGTTGTCCTTCAGACTCCTCCTCAGAACCATGTGCGCATATGATTCAAACAATTAGCTTCACATGGCTAGAACCATTCATGTCCACACCAACATGTCATCCAACAGCCTAATGTCATAACATGTTATCTGACATTATACCCTCATAAGATTCAACCAATCTTCCCAATCTTGATCAGCATGCAATCTTCACAATATATGTACCTTTGCAGTAAAATCCATAGACAAGTACTCCCCCGGTCATGGTTAACTAATGCTCTAGATGAAGATGAACATTTGAGCACACTTGTTGAGCACATGCATTTTGGTACCATTGTCCCTTTCTCCAAAGGCAGTCATTCCCTATCATACTCTTCATCTTCAGACTTCCAATCAATCAATACCTGATCTACTTCAGTCTTCTCTACATTCTCCATCCAAGGCAGACCTTCTACTTCATCATTCTCCCGTATGACTATGTAGACGCTCCTTAGGCTTAATGTATGCACCAAACTCCAGAACCAGAACAAAATCATCCTTTACCAAGGATATCCAACCCAAAAAAATGTTCTAACATCTGTTAGGACATTCTTGACACACCATGGTTCTAGATATGCTCCACTACTGAGCTTACTATCTGCATAGTAATCCAAACTGAACACTGCGTCACCAGCTTGAACAAAGAGAGCTTCAGAAAGCCAGAGAGGACTAAACTCTCATCCACCAAAAGAAGGTATACTTTCATCCTCAACCTAAAACTTCTGCCAAAAGCTCCAAGAGAATTAGAACCTCCTTACATTTTTAACTAAATACTCTTCTGCACAAGAGCAATCAGTTTCAAGCATCCTGCTTGAATGCACACAATGAAACGAACCAAATTCCACCTTTTGATTGATCTCAATCTTCTTCAGAACTCCCACAAGATATCCTGATCCACCTATGAAACCAGATCTTCAAGTCATATGAACTACTTACTCCAAAGCAAGACATCTTGGATTCACCAAGCCTCTTAGTCATGTAACATCTTCTTAAACCACACCTCCCGCAAACTGTATGAGATAGATCTTTTTGAAGCATCCATAACTTCCATTACTGTAGATCACCTCTATCTTAAGCTGATGTACCACGTCACCAGCTGAGACTTCTGATGTTAAGCTAGATGTCAAAACATTATGATATCCAACTGTTGAATTCAGCTCTTCCTTCTGCCACTTAGAAGAACCTCCTCCCTTGCAGAAATAGATTTCCATGCTCTCATAGACTCGATTCAATAATCAAGTTTGAGTAGACAACCTCCATCCTGCTCAGAAACTCCAAAGACTTCAAACCTACCACATCTGAATCTTTAGAAAATAAGTAGTCCAAGACTACCCCATAACTATACCAAATAATGCCACTTCTAAATACATTATAGAACTCACAATCTTATTGTTATAATCTCAAGATTCTTTTAACCATCATGATTGCTTCTCAGAGTTCTCACACACCAACACACCACGAAGGGAAATAAACAACCACATAGAGAAAAGTATATTTTCAACACTTCAACAGTCCTGCACTTTTACATCAGACATATACATAGTCTCTCGTCAATGTATTTTGTCATTAGTTGAATGCACAACCTTATCAAAAGCAGACAAATACTCAACTCCTGTCAAGGTAATCTTCTCACACAACAGGCATCTGCTGACAAACCATCATGACAACCATTCACACCACAAAAGCATTCCAGGTTAGGTCAGTGTCTTGACCTTTCACTCCTCCCTGAGCAAAGAACTGAAATGATGTTTCAACATCAGTTCCGACATCATCAATCATAGTAAATCACACTAAACATCTACTATGGCTTTGGAGACAACAAGCATAGTAATCCACACACATCTCTTGCAAGGGACACAAGAGGATTGACCATCAGTAGCTGATCAACCTTCAAACCCAAAACATACACATAAACAGGAACCAGCATACTCTACATTTCAAGAATCTTCAAACTTTTAATGTTTAGATGTTTGATGCCATCCTTCTGTACCTAAAGGAGAGAAACCATTGACTGGTCATCACAAACAACATAGACAAATATGCTTCTCCCAACACTTCAACCTACAAGGATGCCCTTCAATCCTTACAAAAAGATGTTCCATTATGTGAGGACACCACATAACTGAACTCTAGCTTTAGAGGAAACTTCTCATGCAGATACCAGGGAACCATAATCCTTTGGTAAAAAAACACCAACTTCTCCTTGCACAAATCTGAAATGCTCATCCTATGGTTGGTACACACATATAACTTCTTTCAAACAGAATCTGCTCCATGGCCATAAACAAGATTGCAAACAACTGGTTGCTTTGATCTGAAGGAACTTTCAGATATCAGAGAAAATGTCCTTGACATTTGAGCTTGACCGCCACAAAAACAAACAGCCTATGAACACCTACTCACTTGGATCAGCAATACACTAATCCAATGAGTGACACTATATTGATCATCTCTTGACCAACATACATATCTAAGACATGTTTCTTGAAGGAAACTTCTTAGACACATAACCCAGATGCCTCCTCTTCCAAGCCAGGAATAGGTTCCAAATAGATGTGATCAATACACATTTGTTTAGCTCCCAAGCTTCTGTTATGCCATACCTTTATCCAACATGATTCTACACAATTTGCTGGTTTTATGTTTCAACAACTGGTAGGACATAAGTTCTCTTCACAATAAACACACCAAAAGATCCTTTAACACAGCCCAGAGATTGACCTTGTAAGGTTGGAGGCAAGAATAAATTGCTTCTAACTTTCTCCAGACCTCTTTTCAACAAGCTCATATAAGAGTTCCTTTATGATTGGACTTGGGATGAACCACAAGTATCTTTGGCAAATCTAACAAGCTAGTTGAAGATATCCTCAAGTATCACCACACCATGTGATACATCTTCAGAGGAGAATAGAATGTTGCAGCCTTAACACAAAACCACCAGGAATTTTCCATCAGATATATATATATGCAGCGGAACACACGCCAGAAAACTCCTCTACAACCTTCAGGAAAAACATAATAACCCTTGTACAAACATGACACTCCATGTGCACTAGGTCAACATAGGTTTGAAAATAAGTCAAACCACACAGCAGCTCACCACCAAAGCTACAAGCCTGATAACAATAGACAGGTCCAATACACACCCTGTCATGAACAATTCATCCTCCACTTCAAGGGATCATACAAAAATCTCTATGAACTGACCAAGTCCATACACCAACTCAGCAAAACTATCTTCCTTGCTCATGAACCAGAAAGTATCTTCCCTAGATCTCATCCAGAAACAGACACGATGCCTGCTCTGATACCAATTGAAATTCTGGTATCAGATGTGTGATGTTAAGTGTGATGTCACAACAACACAATCTGCTATGAACAAGGCAATAAACAACAGTAAATCAACCCAAAGAATTATTCACCCAGTTCGGTCTAACAACCTACATCTGGGGGCATACCAAGCCAGGAAGGAAGTCCACTATTAGCAGTATCAAATTACAGACTCAACAAACCAGTTGAAAATCTACCTAATTTAATCACTACCCAATGACCCTTCTATCTAAGTCCTCCTTATATAATAGACTCCATCTCACTCCCAATCATCGCAATGATGTCTAGCAGTCAACATCTCAGTCACTGCATCAACAGCTTGATTTCCAAAAACTCTTCAATCACAGAAAAGTAGAAGACACACTTCCATGACAATACCTAGACATGACACACATGACTAAGAACAATACTTAGAGTTGCTTAACAGCTTCCTCCAAGAACAATACATCTCTTACCTACAGGCTTCGAGATAAACACGATGACCATCCCACAAACCGGGTGGTTCATCAACCAACACGGCTCTTATAATCTACATGATGGCTGGCTTACTAAAACTAGGTTACAACGCTTCTATTTATAACCTATTTCCCAATTGGATTTGGGCCTTCAAATCACAACAAATCAGCTGCTCCAAATCTGCAAAAGATTCTGCTACTAAATAGATCTTCAATCAAATCTTCAATTAGATCTTCAATTAAATCTTTAATTAAATCTAATTATCCTCCATATCTTTTTGCATCTGACTTGAATCTTCCAGACCTTTAAATCAGCTCCATAATATTTCTAGGATATTATGTATCTTTTAAATCTTCAATTTTTAATTCAGCTGCAAGATCTTCTCCATAAAAATAGGAACAAATCTCCAAATAGTTTCCTAAAAAGTCTCCAAGATCCTTTTTATGAAATCCAATTAAATCTGCACTTTGTTCCTAATAAATCTCCTTGACCTGCGTATAATGATGAGGTATACCCAAACAGATCTCATCAAATCAAATCAAATCCGTCAAGAGATATACAACAGTAGTACTTGCTGTCCCAGACACCTGATGTCGTGACATCTCCTTTGACATCACATGACAGCAAAACAGCAACACCTTCTATACCAGACTAAGATGTCATGACATCTCCTACAACATCTGTTACATAACAGCAGCAACTGCTGTGCCAGAACCAAGATGTTATGACATACTGTCATGACAGTAATACTCCATATCTGTACTGATGTCTGATTAACCATGTCAGGACATCTCACCCAATATCCTGCAATACAAAAAACACAACAGATGGTTTTCTGATGTTCTGTCAACTGTTGTCAAGACATCATGTTTAACATCAGACCACAAAACTGCAACCCTGCAACAACTAATGTTAGGAACCAATGTTATGACATCATACATATGACATCACATTGTTCAACTTTGTTTTATCAAAATTCCAACCAATACAAGAACTAACAAGTAAATTTGAAGTAAAGGGAAGGTAAAGACCCACAAGCAAAAGCAAACCATATGCAAAGATGCAGGATGATATGGTATGATGCGAATGCTCAATGATATGCAAGAGACGACTCTAACGAGAGACGACAGACTGGGGAAAAGTGAGTGGATGGATAACGCATCCACTGCCAAGAGTCACACTGAATCTGAAGAGAACAATCCCTCTGGGGATCGAATGGGGAATAACCCTCTTTCATCTGTGGAGATACTGGGGGGAGAAATCCTTTGTATTGTGGTAGTCAATCATTACTGACATTGTCGATTTTGAACTTGTATTACTGGGGAAACATACGCCAGATGGTTTAACAGTGTTTTCGTCACAATCAAGACTTCATTGGGGAGAGCAAATAATTTCATTAAATCGTCCCTAATGCCAAAGCAAATTATATTTTCATTGTGTTTTCTCAAAAGATTTTTCAAAATGTTTTTCTCTTTTAAAACCGCTTAAATGAATAAGTGCAGTTTTGCATAACAAGAAAAATAATAGAGCAATGACAAATGTCAAACAAAGAATGGTCCAAAATCTGATTTTATTAGAATGGTAACTTGCCAATGGCGAAGCTCCATGGAACATTACAATTGGAAAAATGGCAATTTGGGAAAAGGTTACATCTTATTCAATGACCACTACCATCCCTGATGACTTAAGAGTCCCAAAAGTGAACTTTGCTGCTGATGAGGGCAAATGATCTTGAACTTCTTTCATGACTCCCTTGACGTAGGTGACAACCCCATATGACAAAGTGAAACACCTTTGTCCCTAACTTTTGCCTGGACCGCCTTTTTAGGTTTTCAGTCCACCTGGACGCTCTTTTTTGCCTAGGCCGCCCTTCGGGTTTTCAACCTGGCGAGCTCTTTTTCTTTTTCTTTTTTTTTTATTTTATTTTTTATTTTTTATTTATTCCCTAACCACTACAACAAAAGTAAGTTATAACATCGCACCTTAGACATCGCTTTAATACAAAAGCGCTGCTATAAGTTAAAAACAAGGAAACTATTCATTTAAAAAAATAAAAGCGTAAAAAAATATAAGACCTTAGACAGCGCTTTGGTCAAAAGCGCTTTATAAGGTCTTATAAATTAAAAAAAAAAATTAATAGAAAATATTAGACAGCGCTTTAGTTAAAAGCGCTTTCTAAGGTCTTATAAATTTTAAAAAAATATAAGACCTTAGACAACGCTTTGGTCAAAAGCGCTTTATAAGGCCTTATAAATTTTAAAAAAAAAATTAATAAAAAATATTAGACAGCGCTTCGGTCACAAAACTCCTCAGTGTCTTCTCCTGTTTCTTCCACCATTCTCCCTCCACTTTCACAACCAGCCGCAACAACTGGTACTGATATTCTTGATCAGCACCACAAGATATCATTTTTCTTGCACGCCACTAAAACCCTAGCATCCGATATTTCTCTTTTGCTTACAACACAACAACAACGACGGTGATGCCCGGTGACAGCGGATCCGACGATGACGAAAGGGTGTGCTCAAACGGCCGTGCAGTAGCGTATCCCGGTCGGAGTAGGAGCCACTGTGGCCGGAGATGGAGGTGGCAACGGCCGACCTCAAGCGGTTTGCAAACTCAGGTAAGGTTCGATTTGCTTTGCTTTCATCGGGATTTTCTGATTGTTTTTAGATTTAGTTTCGATTCGGTTGCGTTTTGATCTGAGATTTACGTTTGAATTAGCTTCGACTCTGTTTTGTTATATTGCTTCAAAAATATCGGTTTCAACTATCTCTAGCTTTCGACTTATTTCGGTCTCACGGTCCCGACTTTGATTGTATTGGCTGATTGATTTGTTACCGGTTTGGATTTAGACTCAGTTTGGAATTGATTTTAAATATAATTTTCCCTGAATATTGTGTCGAATCTTTTCATTGTTTAGATTCTAGTTTAGTTAGTGTTTCAGTTTCAAACATTTCTTTTTGGTTATTACAGGTTATGTTTTTTATTAATCAAGTGTTTATTTTGTATTGTAGGACACGACCGCCACTTGCGATGGATGAGGAACAGTGTTTTTGAAAGATTTTTAATTGCTGAGTTTTAGTTAGAGTTATGATCTTATGGAATACAAAGCTTGAGTGGTATACTACTACTCTAGTTTCTCAATGGTTCCATTTAGCACGGATCGCAACAGTGCGACACGTAGCTGGCTTCCACTGTGAAACCAGGTATGTAGCACATCAAAGGTTCTGGGTGGAGCATCGGAATTTGCATGGGGTTTGAGAATTTTTCTAGACTTTAACAAGAATGACTAAGGTTGGTAAAGGTTTATCAAAATATGTCAAAGCTAGAAAACTTGCTTTGCTGCATTGATGCAGTAAGTCAAACTTTTTTTATTTAATTATGAATTGTTGTATATGACTATATGTTATCAATCATTATTTATTGAAATGCTTTTGTTATGTGTAAAACAGATCTATCAACGACATCGATATGGACATAATCTACACTTTTATTATGATAAATGGCTAAAAAGATTAGCTACTTTGATTTGGTGAATTCGCCAATCTTTGTGAAAAGTACGGATATTGATTCTCTTGATTTCAAATTGATACGCTTGGGTTGTTGAAAAGTACTGTTTAATTAGATATTGTTAGTTAAATGGATAATGATTTTGTAAGTTCCTGGATTGGCTGGAATTTTGGTAAAACAACAAGGTGTTCAATGCTGATGTCATGGTGTTGATGTTGCAGCATTGAGTCTTAGTACTGGGTTGTACTAAGTTGTGAAGGTTAACTATGTTTGATGTCATGGGCTTGATGTCATAACATTGCACTTAACACTGGGCTGTGTTAAGGTTGCTAGTTGCTGAAGTGGATGTCTGATGTCACATAGGTGATGTTGTAACATCAGACCTGCAGAACTGAAGCTAATAACAGCATGGGCTTGTTGTTATTAGGGTCGCGTATTAGCTGGAATTGTGGAGAGTGTTGACTCGTTGGATGAGAATATCTTGGGCTAGATATTTTCTGTTACATGGGAGATTTGATTGCAGGTTTGTTGGAGAATTAAAAGGTGGAAGATTTAAAAAGATTTTGGGGATAAAATCTGTTTTAAAAGATTCAGTTTTTAATTAACAAATCTGATCAAATATTGTGACAAATCCAATCCAAATTCAAGGAGCTATATAAAGCGCACAAGACCAAGGAAGAAGGTACAGAAATACGGAGAGAAGATCAAGAGCAGAGGCTGAGTGTCTTGAGTATTTTGTACGAGGTGTATAACCAGAATTCTAGGGTGAATTGTTGTGTCGTTTTCTGTCCTCTCTAAAGTTGTGAAGCAAAGAGAGTTGTGTGACTTGATCGAAGCTAGGAAGCAAGATCAAGGTTTCCCAAAGAGGTTGTTCTTTGAGTGGTTTTAGGGATTGAGTAGTGTTCTCATATCTAAGTGGTTTCTTAGGTAGAAAGTCACTAGTAGAAATTAAGATTAGGAGATTGTCAACTGGGTTGTTGAGTCTGTAATTTAATTCTACAAGTAGTGAAATTCATCCCTGGCTTGGTAGCCCCCAGACGTAGGTAGTCAGACCGAACTGGGTGAACAAATCATTGTGTTGATTTATTTACTGTTATTGCTGTCCATTATGCAGAGTGTGTTGTTGTGACATCGCACCTTAACATCACACGTCTGGTACCAGAATTTCAATTGGTATCAGAGCAGGCATCCTGTCTGGCTCTGGGTGAGATCTGGGGAAGATACTTTCTGGTGTGAAGATGGACAAAGAGGTTGGAGGATTTGTCAACAGACCCCCTATATTGGATGGCTCAAACTATGAGTATTGGAAGCCTAGAATGACTACTTTCTTAAAGTCATTGGACAGCAGAGCTTGGAAGGCTGTCATTAAAGAATGGAAAGCTCCTGTGGTGTTTGAAAAAGATGATGCTGGCAAAGATAAAGAGGGCACCTCAAAGCTGAAGCCGGAAGAAGAATGGACCAAGGAAGAAGATGAGCTTGCCCTTGGAAATTCCAAAGCTTTAAATGCAATCTTCAATGGAGTGGATAAGAATATTTTCAGGTTAATTAATACCTGTGAGGTTGCTAAGAAAGCATGGGATATTTTGAAGGCCACTCATGAAGGAACATCTAGAGTTAAGATGTCAAGACTCCAGCTTCTAACATCGAAGTTTGAGAGTCTGAAGATGAAGGAAGAGGAGACTATCCATGACTTCCATATGAGTGTGCTTGAGCTGGCTAATGCATCCAGTGCCCTTGGAGAAAAGATGTCAGAAGAAAAGCTTGTAAGGAAAATCCTGAGGTCTCTTCCTAAGAAGTACAAGATGAAGGTAACTGCCATTGAAGAATCACAAGTCATCAGCAAGATGAGGGTTGATGAGCTCATTGGATCTCTTCAAACTTTTGAGCTTGGTTTGAATGAGGAAGAACCTAAAAAGAAGCCCAAAAGTATAGCCTTGGTTTCCACTCCTGCAGAAGTTAAGAAAGTTACAGATGATGAGTCTCAGGAGGATCTGTCTCAAGCCATAGTTATGTTGGGAAGACAGTTCAACAAAGTGTTCAAGAGGATGAACAATAACTCCAGGCCTAATGTCAGGAACATCTCTTCTGACAACAGTAAGGCAAAAGAGAAGGATGAAGAGAAGACTGCCCAAGATAAAGGAGTTCAGTGCTTTGAATGTGAAGGGTATGGACATGTCAAGAAAGAGTGTCCCACATTCTTGAAGAAGCAGAAGAAGGGCATGACAGTTTCCTGGTCTGACTCTGATAGTGAAAGTGAAATTAAGTCAGCAAAGCATGTTACAGCTTTGACAGGAATTGTTGAACCAGATGATGATAGTGATGGAGAAGTCACTTATGATGAGCTAGCTTCAACCTACAAAGAGTTGTGCTTAAAGAGTGTTGAACTATGTCAGGAGAGGAATCAGCAGAAGAAACAAATTGCTCAGCTAGAGAATGACAAAGCTGAATTGGAAAAAGAAGTCTTATGTGTCAAAGCTCATCTTAATCATATGACTAAATCTGTTAGAATGTTGAACAGTGGGACAGCCGCTCTTGACAAGATACTACAGTCAGAAAAAGATGCTGGAGACAAAGCTGGGATAGGTTATGTGGCTGAGGATAAGGGAACTTCAGAAGCAAGCACTTCAGGTTCAAAGAAGGAAGTGTCACAACCTTTGTCTCAACATCAGCCAAAGAAGCAGGATCCTACACCTAAGAAAGCTGATGTTTCACAACCTAAGAAGACTGAGAAGAAGACTGGTCCTAATCAGAAGAGAAAGCAGCCACAAGGAGCTAGTCAGTATATGCCCCCACAACACCACAAGAGCATGCAAGCTGCTCAGTTCAAACAGCACATGTCTTATCAGGTGTCTCAACATCAGGGGTATGGTTACACCAATGTTGTTCCTCATATCTATGGAAGAAGAAAGCCACACCATCATGGGAGACAATCCAGGAAACAGCATTCTCGGCCTCCTTATGGAAGAAGATACCAGCATAATAGAAGGCAGACCAGTTATGGTAGGAGGAGACCACATTATGGATGGCAGCCTAAGCAATCTCACCATGGCAGAAGATTCAGAGATGAAAGGGTGAGATGCTTTTATTGTGGAAGGTTTGGACATATGCAGTACTCTTGCTACAAGCTGCATGGATACCCTCAGCCTCAAAACAGATGGAGAGAGTACAGGCCCAAAGTTGTTAAATAATGGGTACCTAAGGAGAAGGTGAAGTGTCTATTGGCTCACACATCAGATGAACATTTTGCTATGGATGCATGGTACTTTGACAGTGGATGTTCAAAGCACATGACTGGATCTAAGAAGCATTTGGTAGAGTTCAATCCTTGCCATGCAAATGGTGTTATTTTTGGCAATGGTGAAAAAGGAGTAGTAGAAGGAGTTGGAAGAGTGAAGAATCATGATGGCCTTACTCTTGATAATGTGCTCCTTGTTCAAGGGTTGAGTGCTAATTTAATTAGCATAAGTCAACTTTGTGATGAAGGTTACAACGTAAGCTACACCAAAGATGAATGTGTGGTAGCTAATGAGCAGAATGAGGTAGTGATGAAGGGAGTAAGATCCAAAGATAATTGCTATCAGTGGATACCTCAAGTGGACAGCTTATCTAGTGATGATGCTGTAACATCAGATGATGACATCAAGTGTGAAAGTATGGTGAAAAGTCAATCTGGGTAAATGACTTATGGTGCTGTTACTCCTAAGTTAGATGATGTGAGTAGTCAGTTATGTGAGCAAGATGAAGGAGTCAACAATGCTGATGGAAGGATCAAAAGTTGTGACCTTAAGAAGTGTTGGGAGCTGAATACTTGCAAGGCCAAGAAAGATGACAACCTGACTAATGACTCCTATAGTTCAGAAGAAAAATTCCACAAGTTGACAATCCCTAGGTTTGAAGATGCAGATGTTAGAGCTGATGATGAACTAATTGCAAAAGTGGTTCCTGGGGTTGCTAAACGACTGAAATCAAGAAAGAGGAAAGCTATTGAGTCACCTCCAAAGATGAGAACTGCTAAGCAGAAAATCTATGTGGATGGTACTACAAAATCCAGGAGTAAAGTGTTCATCTCTAGGAAGATCAGAGATAAGTCTGAGGATAATGTCCAGGATATCTCTCAAATGAAGGAAGCCGTTGTTGTTAGAACTTCTGAGAAAATTCAAAAGGGCATACTAGATAACATTCCTGTGCTTTTCATAAAATGGTGGAAGTATGTTCTGGAAAAAGAATTTGGTATAGATACTCTGGATATGGTTGAGTTTGCTAGGATATGGTTCATAGAGGGTGTGGGAACTTATGGTATTCAGGTGTGTATGAATAAGTTGCTCTGACTGTGTTTTATTGGGAGCTTCTTGAAGGACTTCTTTGTGCAATGAGTCCTTTGAATGGTGATGAGAAGCTGATGTCCCAAAAGATGTTATAACGTCATGTTTGCTGGTGGTTATATCTGGAAGATGATTAAGATTGGACATGTGGAGTTGGATGCTCTAGCATTTTTGGTCAGAAGAGGTGGAGATTATGGTCATGTGTTTAGTAGCTTGTTCTGGCAAAGCATGACTACTGTCTTTGAAGACTTCACCAGTTTCAACAACTACTGGTGGATGTAAGGATGGAGGAATTGTGATCTCTTGAAGAGACTGGATCTCAGTAAAGCTTATAAGTAAACTGAGAATTTGTGGAGTTTGAGTGGAGCATATGTAATACCATGGTGTCAAGAGTGTCAAGAGTATCCTTGGTGAAGGATGTCTTTGAAGCTTAGTGCTTACATTATATCTAAGGAGCATCTACATAGTCATACGGGAGAATGATGAAGTAGAAGGTTTTCCTTGGATGGTGAAGATGAATTGTATGATAGCCTCTGGAGAAAGGGACAGTGGTACCAAAATGCATGTACTCAGAAAATGTGCTCAAATGTTCATCTTCATCTAGAGCAGTTGTTAATCATGACAGGGGGAGTACTTGTCTATGGATTTTGCAGCTAAGGTGCATTTCTTGTGAAGATTGGTTGCCTCTTATGAGGATATAATGTCAGATAGCATTAGGTTGTTGATTGGTGTTTTGGTGTGGCCTTGAATGGTTCTAGTCATATGAAGCAAATTGTTTGAATCTTTCGCGCACATGCTTCTGAGGAGATGTTTGAAGACAAGATTGAATCATGGCCTTGAATAGATTGTACACTTGTCTTGGTGTGTGTTATTCTAAGTGTGAGGAGTTAACTTAGAGTTCAGTGGAAGACATTGTGTGTGTGCTTCAGATCTTGTGGATGATTGTGTGAAGCCTTCATAACTGGATGGATGAAGAATATGTCTGGATATTCAAAATGTGGATATTGCTGACAGAAGAAGTATGGTTGAGGTTTGTCAAATTGTGGCTAAAAAGGGGGAGAAATAGCCAAGAGAGTCAAGAGTATCAAAGAATGCCAAATGCTGCTAAAAGTTAAGTGTGTTTAGTTGAAAAGTGCTGATGCAGTTATTGAGGGGGAGTTAGATTGATGCTGCTAAAAGGTGTGTAGTTGCATAAAGGGGGAGGTTTGACATTTGAAGAGTGCAGCCAAGCAGATATCAAGGGGGAGAAAAGTGCTGCATATTGTGAGCTACTGAACAGCTGTGATGCTGGTTCATGTTTTTAGAGGGGGAGCACCAATTGGCTGTTGTCAATAATGAAGATGGTGCTGCAGCAGATCAAGTGATGTAGACTATGAAGATTGTCAAACTGCTGCTAATATGTTTCAAAATATTGAAGATATTCCGCTGCTGAAGTCTCTGAAGATGCAGAGATTGTTTTAGCCAAAATTAGCGAAAGGGGGAGATTGTAAGTTCCTGGATTGGCTGGAATTTTGGTAAAACAACAAGGTGTTCAATGCTGATGTCATGGTGTTGATGTTGCAGCATTGAGTCTTAGTACTGGGTTGTACTAAGTTGTGAAGGTTAACTATGTTTGATGTCATGGGCTTGATGTCATAACATTGCACTTAACACTGGGCTGTGTTAAGGTTGCTAGTTGCTGAAGTGGATGTCTGATGTCACATAGGTGATGTTGTAACATCAGACCTGCAGAACTGAAGCTAATAACAGCATGGGCTTGTTGTTATTAGGGTCGCGTATTAGCTGGAATTGTGGAGAGTGTTGACTCGTTGGATGAGAATATCTTGGGCTAGATATTTTCTGTTACATGGGAGATTTGATTGCAGGTTTGTTGGAGAATTAAAAGGTGGAAGATTTAAAAAGATTTTGGGGATAAAATCTGTTTTAAAAGATTCAGTTTTTAATTAAAAAATCTGATCAAATATTGTGACAAATCCAATCCAAATTCAAGGAGCTATATAAAGCGCACAAGACCAAGGAAGAAGATACAGAAATACGGAGAAAAGATCAAGAGCAGAGGCTGAGTGTCTTGAGTATTTTGTATGAGGTGTATAACCATAATTCTAGGGTGAATTGATGTGTCGTTTTCTGTCCTCTCTAAAGCTGTGAAGCAAAGAGAGTTGTGTGACTTGATCGAAGCTAGGAAGCAAGATCAAGGTTTCTCAAAGAGGTTGTTCTTTGAGTGGTTTTAGGGATTGAGTAGTGTTCTCATATCTAAGTGGTTTCTTAGGTAGAAAGTCACTAGTAGAAATTAAGATTAGGAGATTGTCAACTGGGTTGTTGAGTCTGTAATTTAATTCTACAAGTAGTGAAATTCATCCCTGGCTTGGTAGCCCCCAGACGTAAGTAGTTAGACCGAACTGGGTGAACAAATCATTGTGTTGATTTATTTACTGTTATTGCTGTCCATTATGCAGAGTGTGTTGTTGTGACATCGCACCTTAACATCACACGTCTGGTACCAGAATTTCAGATTTCTCTTTTAATTAGCCCTCTTACTGTGGTAGCCCAATTTTTTAGATTTCAAAAGCACAAGATGCGTGAAATTAAGAACTAAAGAAAAAGGCTACATGGGTGTTTTAGATTTTGGATTGTGCTTTTTTGGAAGAAAAACATGGAGTCAATATGAATGTGCTTTAAGAGAGATTAGAGTAATTTCTCTCTTATTTAAATTAATGTTAGTTTTCTTCAGTTAGATACTGAGTATAAAAATGTGAGAAGGAGTGCTATGCAATAAGCTATAAACTCAAGTAGCATTTGAAAAAAATGATATAAGCCCTTGAGTGAATGACTATAACTAAACAACTCTACTTTGGTTATACGAATTTGTATTTTATAAATTATCTGCTATAAACTAGCAGTTTAGCCTTAATAAATAGAGCCTAATACATGATAAGAACAATATAATGTTCTTTTGTTAATAGAATGTTTATTGTTATTCTCTCAAATATGTTAGAATTCAAAATAAGTTACGTGAAAAGTTATATAAAAGATCTGCTTATCATTTGCATGCTTAATGTGAGAGGCTCTAGCTTGTAAACACATTTTTAGATCATATTATATACAATGTGTGACTCTTAACTTACGTAGACATTAATAAGAGTTGTTATACCGCCATGTCGCTTTATTGTTAGCATTTTCCTTCTATTATGCATTTTAGGTACTGGGTAGATGTATTAATTGGTTATGTTATGTTTACGTTCAGGTTTGACTGTGAATCCAACTGAGATAAAACAAGGATTTAAGAGAGCATTTACTGCTCAATGGCCTGAAAAACTACGTTACCAGGTCTATGCTCCACCATCAATGTTTTTTCTTGTAATTTTTGCACGATTGGTGTCATTTTAAACCTGTTTTCTTCTGTTGTCTTTGTTCTATATAACATTGTTTCATCATCACTGTTTTTCACTGAGCTATTCAGAGTAATGAACCTGTAGAGATGGTGTATAGAAAATGTTTTAATGATATTCACAGTTCCTATTAGCTTGCTGTTTTCTGCAAGGGAAAATATTGAAAGTTTATGGTAAGCTGTAGTAATTTTGTACAAAGTGTTGTACTAGAAAAGATTAATATGCTAGCAGGACCTTAGTAGTTTCCACAAGAAAAATTTATGCTTTTACAGTTTAACCAGAACCACTTTAAAGGAACTTGACTATCATAATAATATAATATGCATAGTAACAACTTGTTCAACTTGTGTGTCAATTGAAGCTAACTTTGTATTATTGTTATTCCAGTGTATATTGATGTCTCTGTGATTTTCCATGTTACACGTAGTTACATATTTTTCTAACCTGAACACTGAAACCTAATCACAATTAATTTCTTTCATTGTAAACAGTTAGCCGTTTTATTGGTAAATTGCATTTATTAATTGTTATGGAAACAATATTCACTTTTTTATATTGTATTCACCAATATTTACTACAGGGTGATGGGAGGCCATTTTGGAAATTTGTAGTTTCTGAAGCCACTGGTTGTGGAGACGAAGACTTTTTTGAGGAAGTTTATGAGGTAACCTTTCTCGGCTGATCTAATTTTCATGCCCATATTTCCAATCTATGAATATGCAATCGGCCGAAGCTAATTTATCTGTAAAGTGTTTAAATTTTTTGAAAAAGTTTATGTATACCTATTAAAAATGATTTGAAGAAAGTTGCAATTTCTCTTTGCTTTTCATCAACTCCTTTGAAACATAACCAAAATATGATCTACTGGTTTTGAAATTGTAGTTTCCTATCTTGTTGATTCCAGAATGTTCATGTTTGTTAATGCTAGTTGTCATTGCTTACTTTCCAAGGAAAAGTAAATTAACCGTGTTTTAAGAATTGCTGATGGCACAAAAGGTTAGCTACTTAAGTAGGTTGCTCAAGTCTATGCCTTTTTGGTCAGCATTTTTCTTTCTAAGTCCTTCTTTTAGGATGTCTAATCATATTTTTATATTGATCCAGGTTGTAGACACGTAGAGAAAATAATATTGTTGTTACTCACAGTGACTTTCTATTTCATACTTAAGTGCTTTTGGAAATTATTGGCATCCAAATGTGAAGAGTGTAATCTGCACACAGTAAGTTAAAGAGGATTGGTGTCAATACATTATGGAGCTCGGAATTTTACAAGGTATAATATTGTACTCTTACTTTAATTGATGAGAATTTAAATATGTGTAACTTTGTTTATGTATTCTTTTAATTGAATTACAATCTTTGTGTTTTCAGGACCTATAATGTAGATTTGAAGCAATGTTTTGGTTGGATGCAAAAGTACTAGTATAAGTAATATGTGCATTTGTAGAAAAAATGTAATGATTTGTAATTATAAATAGGTGTATATATAATTTTGGTTTGTAATTTTAAATATATATATATATATTGGTTTGAATTGCCAATTGTTTTGGATATATAATTTTGGTGTAAATTGGTACATTTAAATAGGATAAATTGGATTGATTTGAATCTCCAAATTGTGGTATTTTTCTGAAAAAAATTGCTGGTTGAAAAACAGGTCAAATTCTGGTTGAAAAAACCTGGTAAAAATTGTGGTTTAAAAAAATTTATATAAAATTTTTCGTATACCTTAGACAGCGCTTTTGGTGAAAGCGCTGTCTAAGGTATACCAAAAAAATGTCAAAAAAGGTAGGGCTTAGACAGCGCTTTTCCCAAAAGCGCTGTCTAAGGTATACCTTATAATGTCAAAAAGCGTTGTCTAAAGGTACCATAGACAGCGCTTTTCATTAAATATACCCCTCTTTAGACAGCGCTTTTGGTATTATCCAAAGCGCTGTCTAAACCTATAGCAGCGCAGGTTTAGACAGCGCTTAAAAGCGCTGTCTAAGGGCAAAAAAAGCGCTGTCTAAGGTCTTATCTGTTGTAGTGAACTTTTGCCTAAGTCTCCTTCATAGGTTATGACCCACCGGGATACCCCTTTTTGCCTAAGTCGCCATTTCTGGTTTTCGACTTAGCGGGCTTTTTAGGCGTAATATTTTCGTACTGAGTCAGCATTCACAGGGTGTGAGAGTTGTTCACTATCCATTGTTGTAGGGAATAAGGAACCTCCTGAGAACACAGTTTTTACCACAAACGGACCCTCATAGTTGGGTGCCCATTTTCCGCGAGCATCCCTTTGAGATAGCAAGATCTTTCTGAGTACGAGTTCTCCTTCACGAAATTCACGAATACGGACCTTCTTATCAAAAGCTCTTTTCATTCTCTTTTGATACAAGTGACCATGACACATGGCAGACAATTGTTTCTCATCAATGACGTTTAGTTGATCATATCTTCCTTGGACTCACTCTGCTTCATCAAGCTTGGTTTCCATCAAAATTCTCAGGGATGGTATCTCCACTTCAATGGGAAGAACAACATCCATTCCATATACCAGAGAAAAGGGAGTTGCCCCTGTCGAAGTTCGAACCGAAGTTCTGTATCCATGCAAAGCAAATGGTAACATCTCATGCCAACCCTTATAAGTCTTGACTATTTTCTGCAAGATCTTTTTAATGTTTTTGTTGGTAGCTTTGACAGCTCCATTCATCTTGGGACGATACGGTGAGGAATTGTGATGCTCAATCTTGAAATTGTCACACAACTCTTTCATTGTCTTGTTGTTCAGATTGGTTCCATTGTCCGTTATGATTTTGTTAGGGATCCCATAACGACAAATGATATTATTCTTAATGAAATGAGCAACCACTTGCCTGGTCACATTGGTGTAGGAAGCAGCTTCAACCCATTTCGTTAAGTAGTCAATGGCCACTAGGATGAAAGGATGACCGTTAGAGGCTTTCGGCTAAATAGCCCCAATCATATCAATGCCCCACATAGAGAAAGGCCAAGGTGAGGACAAAACATTCAACAATGTTGGAGGTACATGCACCTTGTCAGCATAGATCTGGCATTTGTGGCATTTTCTGGCGTATTGAATACAGTCAGCTTCCATAGTCAACCAACAGTAACCAGCCCTTAAGATCTTCTTAACCATGACATGCCCACTGGCGTGAGTACCAAAGGCTCCTTCATGAATATCGTGAATCAACATGTCTGCTTCTCATTTATCAACACATCTTAGCAGGACCATGTCGTGGTTCCTCTTGTAAAGTACATCATTGTTGAGGAAAAACTTGAATGATAATCTTCACAAAGTTTTCTTGTCAAGACCGGAAGCGTTGGTAGGATACTCTTGAGTCTTCAGATAATTCATTATGTCGTGAAACCATGGTTTCCCATCTACTTCCTCTTCAATTGACTGACAGTAGGCTGGTTCAGTCTTACGCTCGATGCTGATGAGCGGTGCTTCATTAACAAAATTAACTTTCCACGTTGAAGCTAACATGGCTAAGGCGTCAGCTATGTGATTCTCGGAGCAAGGAACATGACGGAAAGTAATCTCGTCAAAGTATTGGATCATTTTCACAATGTAAGTGTGGTACGGGATCAGTTTCTCATCTTCAGTCTCCCATTCGCCTTTGACTTGATAGATAACTAAAGCAGAATCACCAATGACTTCGAGGATTTTGATTCTGAGATCAAATGCAGCTGTAATACCCCAAATTTTGACCACTTAGATTTCCCATCATTGTGAAAATCATCATCACAATATGGATGTACCTTTATGCTTCATTAGTCTCCCCAAGGATGGGTGAGCATCCACTACAATCAAAATTAGGGTTTCAAGCCCTCTCTGAGTGCTTAGACAAAGGATCAATCAAGAAATGACATGATCTTCAACTTGTCTAATCTCTCAAACATCCATAATGGATCAAAAAGAACTCCCACTTCAAGGATTAAGCACAAGGCTGCTCCCTTCTAGGTGGATCAAGTCTCAAGATCGATAGTGTCACCAAATTAGGGTTTTGGTCGACCAGGGCCTCCAGATGGAAATTTTCATCTGGGCACAAGGCAATGATCCAAAACATAACCTAATATACTTCATGGAACCTCATGAACCCATGCATCAAGTCAATTTTGCCTCAGGGGATGCATTCATCAAAAATCAGGAATTAGGGTTTCTTGACCTAATTCACCCCTAAGTTGACTTTTGGGACAAACCATGAGCCAAAACCTCAAGAGATGATTTGAGTGTCTCTAATATACCATATTGATCCATTTAGAACAATGGATTGATCCAAGAAGTTTGAGCAACAAGTCTCAATTTCATCTGCACCACAATTAGGGTTTTAAGGGAAAAGTCAACTGTAACTTTGACTTTTGACCAGGACATGCTCCCAAACCCTAATACATGATTGAATATACCCTATTACACCCATGGAACATGTCCATCAAGTTTGATTTAGGTCAAGGACATGATTTCCTGAAGAATTGCACAGTTTGGAATTCATCTGATAAAAAGTCAACTGTGCACAAAAGTCAACTTTGACTTTTTGAGATTTTTCACCAAAATGGATTTTTAACCCTAAAATGATGTTAATGTATGATTTGAATCATCATTCATCAAGAAAAATCAAGAAAAGTGAGGTAACTTGTAAAAGGGGTAACGATAAAACTTAGAAATTTTTCTAAGTTAAAAATAAAGTGGCAAAGGTACCAACTTTGAAGGACCATAACTCCTAAACCACAAGGCCATTTTTTCTCATCCAAAGATGGATTTGTATCCCTCATTATCACCTACAAAAACTTCAACTACAAGTCATTCCAATTCATTAAGGATTTTGAGTTATGGAGTGATCAAAGTGGCTGAAAAGTGAAAATGTCACTTTTTCCAACACTTAGTGAAATTTTCACTAAGTCAGATTCTGCCTCACTTTTTGCCAAATGTAGGGGGATTTTTCACTTGAAATCAAAAGAGATCAAAACCAAACTTGTTCAAACAGTTGTTGTATCATGTAAGAGCTTTCCCAAATGGTCAAGAACATTGCCAAATTCAACCTACACCATGAGATACAACATTGCCAAGTTGCCTTGCTGAAATCTGTCAAGGCAAGGCAGAATTTGCAACTTTGGTCGATTTGCCAAAATCAGCCAAATTCAATTGCTCCTATCCACTTGGACACCTCAGAGGATTGAATCTAAAGGGGACAATCTCTTAGCCAAGCCTCCAAAGTCCACGGAACAAGAAATAGCATGTTGAACCTAGAATGGCCAAAATAGGGACAAGACTTCAAATTTGGAATGAGGCATTTAATGGAACCATCAAGGTGGCATGGACTGAGCCATTCTCATCTGAAATCAGTCAAGACTTATCCAAGACCAAGGGGACCAAAGCTCTGTGCCCTAACCTCTAGTCAATGGCTAGAGGAGACTTGGATTTTCATTTGCCAACATTGGCCAAACCTACTTACCAGCTGCCATGCACTATTCCTTGCAAAACAAACTTGCTCTACTATAAATAGAGCTCAATTGTGATCAGTTTGAGTACACCAAAGCCATCTAACAGATGCTTTCCTCAAAATCTCTTCTTTCACTCCAATTTTGCCTTCTAAGGCAAGTCACTATCGGGTTTTGAGTTTGAGAGCAATTCCAATCAAACCAATCACTCACACACCTCACATACATCACATATGAGCTGATCAAACACTTAGATTACTTCTGAAACATCAATTTCGCAAAATCACTAGCTGGTTGCTCAAGGTTTTAACCAAAGTGCAGCTGAGGTACCACAAAATGATCCAGCCAATTTCAATCAAGTCCAACCATCCAAACACAATCCATAGGGTGTAGGGAAGCTGTTCAGATCATCACAACTCATCTGTAACACCTCCAAATCAAAAATCACTTTGAACTTGCTGTCACGACTTGGAGGTAAGCACATACTTGGTAATCTCTCAATCTTGCATATTTCCTCGCACAATAATTTGGCCATATGTTCATAATCATGCATGGAATGTTTTCCCTCAATTAATTGCATTGTTTGAATCGTGTATCAAAAATCCTAGCCTTCATGCAGAAATTAGGGTTCTTGAGGTCTCTTCGTGATTTCTTGTTGTATGTTTAATTTAAATGAAATTAAGTGTTATAGACATGATCGTGAGGTTGAGACGAGCATAATGATATGTGGATTGCATGATATGATTACGTATTCAGTGAGATTGGATGGAAAATGCAAATCTGAGAAACCAAGAACACGCGCGTGTTCTTCAGCTTGTTCTTGGCGCCATTTTTGAATAATTCAAATATTTGAATTTTGTGATTTTGTTTAATTGATTCAAAAATTAATTTCTCTCTGAGTTTTAATGATTTTGAGTTGATTCTTTTTTTAATAATTCACAAAAATGTTAAAATATTTTATTTTATAAAAAAATCCCAAAAATATTATTTATTTCATATAATTGATATTTTTGCAAATAATTAATATTTTGATTGTTTTTGGCATTTTAAATATTTTTTCTACATTGATTTGGCAACTTTTAATGCTTTCTAATTATTTTGTAGGTCAATATTTAATTTTTGAAGCATTAATCCAAGATCACAATTTGTTTTCCATGTGTTAAACAATTTTTGATCATTTTAATTGAATTTTTATTCAATTAAATACATTTTGAAAACAAATTAGGGTTTTGGATTAATTCAACCCTCATAAATCATTTTCAAACCTTTTTGGGCCTCTTGAGAGAGTGTAAGACCCATCCCCCCTTGTACAAAAACTTTTTGGGCCTCATTCATTGTATAAGTCCCTCTGTACAAGTAAACGGCGCGATCGTCGCTTTTTTTTAAAATAAACCTGGGCCTACCCTCGAGTAGTAAGACCCATTTCTTTTTTCTTAAAACTTTTTGGGCCTCTAATAGAGTGTAAGACCCAATCCTTTTTTTGACCAAATCATTATTGGGTCTCAGTATATTGTATAAGTCCCGATACCGTCAAAAACAAACGGCGCGATCGTCGCCTTTTCAAAATAACCCTTGGGCCTCTCCTTGAGCTATAAGACCCATTCAAAACACTTTGGGCCTCTATTAGAGTGTAAGACCCAATCCCCCTTTTAACCAAAACATTTTGGGCCTCACTTATTGTATAAGTCCCTCTGCGTTAAAAGAAAACCTCGGCGCGATCGCCATTTTTAAACGAAAAATCATTTGGGCCTACCCTCGTGTTATAAGCCCCACTCTTTTTCTTTAAACCTTTTTGGGCCTCTTGAGAGAGTGTAAGACCCATCCCTTTGTACAGAAAACCATTTTGGGCCCCAGTCACTTGTATAAGTCCCTCTGTACAAAATTCAAACAGTGCGCTCACTGATAAAACCCTGGGCCTCTCCTTGAGCTGTAAGCCCCAAATCTTTCTTTTTCAAAGCACTTTCTCCTTTGATTTTGAATATACTGTTGTTTTCAATCTTTCTTTGTTGAACAACTAACCAAACAGCATGGAAGCACTACAACCGAGTAAGTGGTTATCGCTTTCGTTTACTGCTTTCATATTATAAATTGTATTGTGGGGCTGCTCACTGTAAGTCTCCTTTCATAAACTCATATCTACTGTGTAATAATAGTATAGATATTTCGAGTTTCCCCGGCTACTACGTCTAGAACTAGGTGACGCCGTTTCACTTATTCGTAGAAATAGACGCCTAGATCCCCAATAGGAGCACCATATACAGTCTTCTCTTCGGCTGTCCTCCTTAGGAATCGTCAAGAAGCTCTACTCCCCAAGATGAATGTATTCTCCGTGAATGGCATCTTTGAGTTTCTTCCAAATTCTCGAACTTTCCTGACTTGATCTATTCCTTGTGGATAGCTTGCCTTGAATGTCTCGGGGTTTGGGTACCCACTACGGTCATAATCTTGGACCTTAACTAAGGAACCCTCTTTAAAAGCTAGAAGTCGCTGGATAGTAAACCTCGCACGTTTACCAGTGGTTTTTATCTCTAAAAGAGTTATCTCTCCTAATGGAAAGGAGATGATAGACCCACGGGCTTCTTAAAAGCATCGGCCTCCTCTTGGGCATTATTCAAGGACACTACGGATTCTTAGAAGTATTCACAGCCTCCTCTTAGGCTTCGTATAATGATCTCTTCCTCCGGGAATGATAGCCTCCTCTTGGGCTTCGTACAAGGACCCGTCGGCTTCTTAAAAGTTTCCAGCCTCCTCTTGGGCTTCGTACAAATTGTCCCGACGACCTCCTAGAGGTATAGGAACAGAACATAGTCATCCTCATAGAACAGTCCTTTCATAGAGTCTACTACTGTTTCTCAAAGCATAGTACAAAAGATAAAACTCTAGACACGGACAATCTAACTTCCTTGAGTCTCAAAGACATTCTCAAGCATCCTTCGTTAAATAGAAAGGAAACCCGCAGACTCGGACAGTCTCAATACCCTTTGGATTTCCCGTTTCCTCAAAGAGAAGGAAATATCCCTGATCCTCAAATCAAATCCCTAAGTACAGTGATGCTCATATAAGAACTGATTTTCTCTTTTAAAATCAGTATATTGGATCTGTCACTCAACTGAAACAGTTACAATAGCCTCCATCTCGGGCTTCGTACGAGATACCAAAATTCTCCCCAGTGGAGTCAAACAACCTTTTCGCCTCTCTCTCGGGCTTCGTACGAGACACATAAGAGACTCCCCCGTTGAGTCAATTACCCCTTTCGCCTCCATCTCGGGCTTCATACGAGATACAAAATCACTCTCTTGTTGAGTATAAAAGATTCTCCTGTCGAGTCAACCCTTTTAGCCTCTCTCTCGGGCTTTGTACGGGACACAAATTAGCCTCCTCTTAGGCTTTGTATAATGATTTTCCTAGCGGAATTAGCCTCTTCTTAGGCTTCGTATAAGAAAACCACTGGTTGATCCAATCAACCTTTTAGCATCAAAGCTGTGCCTCGTTCACAGTAGACAAACATCAACAACTCTTTCCCTTCATCTAATCGCTGTAAGCGGCAAGCCTCTGGATCATCTACATCCATGCCACTGTCCTTCTTTTAGCATGAGAAATTCCTAAGGAAAGATGGCATCGCTCTACACTGAGTTAAAGTCTTCTCCTTTAGGTTAAAACCCTTTCTTCGGAAATTATGGCATTGCTCGGATCCGCGTATCCCAGTTAAAGTAATTCTCCTTCTCCCCTCTTTAGAGATGACAAATTCTCTCTAAAGTCGAGGTCTTTCAGCTTCACGTCTTGGGCTTTGAACAAGACACAAATAGACCTTTCAGCTTCACATCTTGGGCTTTAAACAAGATGCAAATCACCTTTCGCTTCACGTCTTGGGCTTTGAACAAGACACCAAAAACCAATTTCCTCCCATAGAATAGGAGGAACTACGAACGCTCTGATTTCCCTGTTTCGGTAAACGGGAATACGTAGGCATAAGATCGAAAGAAAAGATCTTAGCGAGCGCAATCAACAAAAAACCCAAATCCCATATCTCCGTCAATCAAAAGCAGTAATTCAAAAGCATCAGTCCTAACATCCTAATCCTTGTTCCCCGCTAGAAAGTCCTAGAAGGAAAGAAAACCGTATTGGCGAAAATACAAATAACCAGTACAAAGGCCCCCCACATTGATAGCATCCGTAACCTAACAGATCGCTGTTTAAACTCAGTATGCAAGCAGGGTTAATTGGAGACATCTATTTCCCTTCCTTATTCAGCTCACAATAGGATAAAAAATGAATCGACCTGTAGTCAAAGCTCAAACCGCAGAGAGCGACCAGCGCTTAAGAACCGCGTCCAAAATCGCTCGCTACAGCAGCTTCCAAGCCTAAGATGCACGCTTCATATTCAGCAACATTGTTTGTGCATCCAAAGTCTAACCTTACTGTGAAAGGAGTATAACCACCGTTAGGGTTTATCAACACAACACCCACACCATGTCCTTTGTAGTTGGAAGAACCATCAAACATCATCTTCCATTTGGAACCGGGTTCAGGACCTTCATCAGGGCCTGGCTCTTCACAATCCTTTACCACCATGATATCCTCATCGGGGAAATCAAACTTGAGAGGCTCATAATCTTCAACAGGCTGATCGGCAAGGTACTCTGATAAGACACTTCCCTTGATAGACTTCTGAGTGACATATTGGATATCATATTCTGACAATAGCATGTGCCAATGGGCAAGTCTTCCTGTTTGAGAAGGCTTCTCAAAGATATACTTTATTGAATCCATCTTGGAGATCAACAAAGTAGTGTGACATATCAAATACTGCCTCAAATGTATGGCGGCCCATGCTAGAGCACAAAGGGTCTTCTCTAGAAATGAATAACGGCTTTCACAATCGGTGAATTTTTTGCTCAAATAATAGATGACATGCTCCTTGCGACCAATTTCATCATGCTGGCCCAAGATGTAGCCCATGGTTTCTTCTAACACAGTCATGTACATGAAGAGGGGTCTCCCAGGAATAGGGGGAATCAAGATCGATGGTTCTTGTAAGTAACTCTTGGGTTTGTGGTCTTTGCGAAGCAATTTGAAGATTGGCTCACAAGTGGGAGTCATGTTGGAGATGAATCTGGAGATATAGTTCAAACGGCCCAAAAAGCCTCTGACTTGAGACTCGGTCTGCGGAGCTGACATTTCTTGAATATCTCGTACTTTGTCAGGGTCTACCTCAATTCCTCGCCGGCTGACGATAAAACCAAGCAGCTTTCCTGATCTGACACCGAAAGTACATTTGGCAGGATTCAACTTTAGCTGATATTTCCGGAGTCTCTTGAACAATTTCAGAAGATGCTCCAAATGTTCCTCCTTACTCTGAGATTTAGCAATCATATCATCCACATACACTACAATTTCTTTATGGATCATGTCATGGAATAAGGTCACCATATCCCTCTGATAGGTTGCCCCTGCATTTTTCAAACCGAAGGGCATGACTTTGTAACAATAAGTTCCCCATGGAGTGATGAATGTAGTCTAATCCATTTCGGCAGGATCCATTCTGATATGATTGTAGCCTGAGAAACCATCCATCAAGGAGAAAACTGCAAAACTGGTTGTATTATCCACAAGAGTGTTGATATACGGTAGAGGGAAATCATCCTTTGGACTGGCTTTGTTGAGGTCCCTATAATCTACGCACCTTCGCACTTTACCATTCTTCTTCATTACTGGCACGATGTTGGCTACCCATTCAGGGTACTTTGAAACTGCTAAGAAACCTGCATCCAATTGTCATTTTACTTCATCTCTGATTTTGAGAGCCATGTCGGGTCTACCTCTTCGAAGTTTCTGTTTTACTGGCGGGCATTCAGGCTTGAGTGGTAGTTTATGAACTACAATGTCTGTATCCAACCCATGCATGTCCTGATAAGACCATGCAAAAACATCCACATATTCTTAAAGAAGTTGTATTAGCCTTTGTCTGATCTCTGGTGCTAGCATTGCCCCAATATTGACTTCCTTATTGTCTTCATTAGTACCAAGGTTGATGGTGTCAATTTCTTCCTCATGTGGCTGAAGAGCCGTGTATTCGTATTCACACATTTTTGCCAACTCATCCGGGACCTCATAATCTTCCTCCTCTTCATCCTCAGTGTGATAGATGGGTGAATCAAAGTTAATAGTGAGAGCAGGGTCATTGAATACAATATGTTTGGGATTTATTCTGCATGATGGAGGGACTTATTTCATTAAAATGCACAAAGATCAAATGCAAGCAGAGAATGTTTTTGTAGTTTTGAAAAGATTGTCATTTTTCCTTAAAAGCAAAAACAGTAAATAAAGACAAAAGAAATTAACAAAACATCTACTTCATTGATTAATAAGAATTAAAAGCGGTGGCCCATACAAAATAATCTGATAGCCTTGGGCAAGGCTATGGAATTGAAAACAATAACAAAAGCAAGCAAATTACTCTGGCATAGGGTACAAAACAGGGATTTCAATAGCTTCCCAATTACTCAAAGCGGCACCACACTAAAAAACCAAGCGGCTAATGTCCTCGTCTTCAGCGTCTTCAATGATGGCATGAACTTGATGTCCTCCACTGACAAATACTTCCTAAATCGTCTTCAGTCGTCTTGTTGTAGCAGCTTTTTCCTCAAGAGTTGGTTTGTAACCCAACCCTTGATACTTTTCTCTTTCTTGAAACTCGATGACTTTGCCCCAACCTTCAGGCACACCTTCTCTTAGGGAAAATTAGATACTTTTGAAAGAAGCAAAAGATGGATTATTCGAGGCCATTGGCTCTTCATTGTCAATCATAACAACATTAGCTATCTCAAGATCTTGGAAAGAAGTTTCCAAAGCATCCTCATCAGCTTCAATGTATCGGAAAGAGGACAGGTTACTGACCATTAGATCTTCTTCACCATGGATATAACCAACTTCTCCTCAGCTACAAATTTCATCTTCTGATGCAAGGTCGATGTTACGGCACCGGCCTCGTGAATCCAGGGCCTCCCCAACAGACAGCTGTAAGCGGGATTGATATCCAAGACTTAGAAAACAACGTTGAACACATGAGGACCAATCAGAATAGGTAACTCAATCTCTCCCATTACTGATCTTCTCGAACCATCAAAGGCTTTGACAATAAGTGAAGTAGGCTTCATCCCAACTCCTCGATAGCTCAACTTTTCCAGAGTTCTTTTTGGCAGAACATTCAAAGATGAACCAGTATCTACAAGTACTCTGGCTAAGGTATCTTCTTGGCACTTTATGGATACATGCAAGGCAAGATTATGGTTTCGTCCTCCTCGAGGTAATTATTCGTCACTGAAACTGAGCGTATTACAGGCTACGATGTTAGCAACGATGTGGTCAAATTATCCAGCAGTAATGTCTTGGGCTACATGTGCTTGGGCTAAAAGTTTTTGCAAGGCTGCTCTATGGGTAGGAGAATTCATCAGTAGAGACAAAATTGAGATCTTGGATGGGGTTTGGTGAAGCTGATCCACCACTTTGTAATCACTTCTCTTGATAATTCTCAGAAATTCGTCATCATCCTCTTTCGTAACCACCTTTTCTTTATCTTTGGAGGGTACAGGAACAACAGTCTCCTTGGGCACAGTTCCTTTGAATAGAGGGGTGTAAACTCTACCACTGCGAGTTTTTCTTCCAGTTCCTACTATGTTGGTCACCTCTTCATTAGTGGTTCCCACCTCATTCCTTGGAATCACTTCTTCATATCTTTTATCACCCATAATATTCTCATAAATCCACGGCACAACTTTTGAACCTCTGAAACGGAATGGAACGGGTTGTCGGATGTTGCTTGGCTTTGAATGATTAGCAGTGGAAGCAACAACGGGTTCAACATTGTTGAAGATTGGTACTGGCTTGTTAAACACAGGAATCACATAACCGAATTTTGGTATGTTGAACACAGGCACCTTTTCTTTTGACTTTGGCAAGTTGAATACAGGCTCAATTACTGCAACTTCATCCTTTCTCTCTTTACTAAATACTTACAGAAACCCTTCGTTAATCAACCTCTGAACATCATCTCGGATCAATTGGCAACCCTTGACACTGATGTTACACTCTTCACAATCACCATGACAGGTTTTTACCAATCCAGCTTCGAATAGTTTAGCATGGAAGTCCTTGATAGGAGTTTTGATCTTTGATGCATCCACTATTAACACCTCTTCATTCTCATCCTCAATAGCATTTATAGTTTCGGGTGTGGGCAATGGGTTACTTTTCACGTTTGGCTGATTGTCTACAAAAGATAGGATCTTCTTTTCCATCAACCTTTTCACTACATGTTTCAAAGCTAAGCAACCCACCAAGTCATGACCGGCTCCCCCTTGATGAAAGGCACAATTAACATTTGGATTATGGAAAGGCAGAGACTTTTCAGTGGGTTGATAAGTGTTTTGTTCATGATAAAATAGCACATAAAATAGGGCATTTATCTTACTTGAATGACAAGATTCTAACAGAAAAACCTCAACTAATGAATAAAAGTAGTATGGTGCAAAGTCTTCTTGGTTTGGTTTACATTTGTGCAGGAAAAGGCGAAAGAATGCATCAAAGAAAGAACAAGAAGAACTCATGCCCTGCAACTTTCGCATCGCGACTAAAAGCTTCGCTACTCGAAGATTCGCTATGCGAAGGAAAGCGACAGAAGGCGAGCCAGGCAAAGCAAAACAGAATCAAATCTAGCAGACTTCGCTTGAAGTTCGCGATGCGACGGGAAGCGACCAAAAGCGGTAGAAAGCGATAGGAAGCGAAATGAAACAAAATCAAATTAATCAAACTTCGCTTGACGCGACAGAAAGCGACGGAGTTTGCGACACGAACTATCTTTCGCATAGCGAAGTATGGCGGTCAAATAAGGGCGGTTTGAAGAGTTCAAATCTACCTGAAGAAGAAAAGGGAGTTCACATAGCGACGAGAACTTCGCATAGCGAAAGTAGGCGGCCAAAAACACTATAAAAGGAGATCAGAGGCACTGCAAATGAGATATCTTGTAATTTTACTATTTTAGAATACTTTGTAATAGGAATATAAGGGAGGTTTAGAGGAGAAGAGTGGAATCGCATCAAGAGTCGGGAAATCATCGTTGATGCTCGTTCAACTCAATTATTCCATTGTGCTTCAAGCTACCATGAGTAGCTAAATCCCTCTCTTGTTGGGATTGGTCGTTATTCACCGAAACAGTATGTATTATCTTTAATCATGGCGTTATACGCAATTTATGTATGAATCGTTATTGATGTTATCTTTGTTTTATCGTTTATTTCATGGATTGAATTGATATTGACAAATACGATTCTAATCTCTATCTAAGATAACATCTATTAAACCCTAAATGCTAGACATAGATTTAGGTTTAATATTCACAAAAAGTATCGAATATTAATGCTACCGTATTGTTTAATAGGCGGAGAAATCGTCGATTAAACCGTAAGGTAGAACTATCAACAAAGTTTAGACATGAACTTTGTTTGTAAGTGATACGTGATAATATCGAAATATGCTTAAATTGTGTATAACTGATTTGTGATATACATATTGAATCGGTGAATGAAAACCAATTCCCAACAAGCCTATTCCTCTGAAACTTATCTTTAATTCTTGCACGATTTTACTTTTCGTTACGTACAAACCAAACAATCTTGAAACTTCTTCTTAGAGTCATAGAACTCATTGAACGGTTTTGGTATCGCCCCAATCCCTGTGGATACGATAAAATACAAATACTTACATTTGATTGTACTCAACATCAAATTGGTGCCGTTGCCGGGGATTGGCGTTTAAGATATTAAAACATCGCAATAGTTTCTATACTTCTAAGTTGTTATATATTGTATATATTCTTTTACATTTGCTGCTAACCATTTTTGCTGCGTTAGAATTGTGTTGTCTTGTATGCAAAATCAGGTATCATAAGAACAAGTAAAACACAAGCAAGCTAAGCAACACCAAAAGGTAAAAATTCTGCATTAACCCTCTTCAAACAATAGTCCAAGGCTGCAATCAAAAGATCAAAATCTAAAGTAAATTACATGGAATTATGGCAACATAGACAAGAATCATACCAATATTACCAAGGGTACCCGTACACAAATAACATAGATTATGTCCAAGATTGGAGACAGGATACGGAACCATACCAGAATTTCTATCAACAGACGCAGAATCCTCCACAACCAGACAGAATATCAAAATTGGAAGACACCTTGATACAATTTATGCAACTGTCTATGGAGAACCAAAAAAGGACTGAAGCATCACTTAAGAATCTTGAAATGCAAGTTGGTCAAATAGCAAGGAAGCTTGAGGATCAACACCAAGAGACATCCACTACTATCACACAAATCATTTTAAAGGAGCGATGCAATGAAAGTACAGCTCAAAGCGTTAACGCTATTGATGATAGTAGTAATGATCACTTGGAAACAAAAAATGATGTTGTCAAGAGTGAAGCTAAAAAACAAGAGGAAAATCAAGCAAAAATTCAGAAACAAGAGGATAATGAAGCTGGTTTCAAGAGAGATGTTGCAGATAAAATCATTATGCAAGAGCACATATCAACTCACCTGCAAGTGGCTCTCATAAAAACACTTACATTCCTCAATATCAAAAAGGAAAAACTCCATTGGGCTGTTTGAAAGTAACTAAGACAGTCAAGGGAAAAATGCTGAAACATTATGGTGACATTGCAAGAATCACTATAATAAGACCTCCAAAATATCCCTAACACAGGCGTCGAGCTAATGACGTTAAACAAGCACTTGTTGGAAGGTAACCCAACCTTTTTATTTGTTTATGTTTGTTTCCTATTGCATAACTAGTTTAAATGGTAGGAAGAAAATAGCATGAATGTGCCAAAAGAAAATTCTGCATAAAACTGATTTCTGCAGATTTCGCATCGCGAAATATACTTCGCATAGCGAAAGTAGCAGAATCAGCAAAAATGCCATTCATGCCATTCTCCTTCACTTTAATGTTTTTCTTTTGGTTCAGATGTGGGTGTCATATGACCAATCCATATAGTTGATACTTGTCATTTGAATGAGATTGGAAAAGCAAAAGAGTGGATGATCACATTCACATGAATCAACAAAGGTACAATGGTAATGATACAAATTTTTTGAAGAATCACACATTCCAAGGTACTTGTTTATTGGTTTCTTAGAACTTAGCATGATTATGACATGAGTAGTCTACATAAAATCAAGTCATTCAAGCTTATGCAATAACATGTTTTCATTGTTAATCACGTAGTTCCAAAACCAGAAAAAGTGAGGTAACCTTTCATTGATTACTATATGCTTAAGAGACTGATACATTCTTGTTTTAACTCGTTTGGTTCATGCTTAATCTTGCATTTATGTTAATAATTGTGGAGATATGGAAAGGATTAAGGCAATTCTTCAAAGTGAGCATAACTAGTAGACCAAATGAAGCCTCATTGTCCCTTGTGAGTGAGTGAGCATCTGCAACCCCTTTTGAGCCATATGACATTGAATCAATCATTGATGAACTGAGCAATGCATAAAGTAAACCACTTAATGGATATTGTTCCACATCTTGAAAACTCATAAAAGTTCATCCATGATAGATTCACAATCTTCTTGAATTAAACCCTTGAAACCATTGCCAAATCTTGAAGAGCATTCAAAGTAAAAAGAGAGGTTTTATTCAAGTTGGGGAGAGGAAGAAAAATTCTTTTGTCAAGAAATGAAAAATTAGAAAATGAAGAGATCAAGAAAAATATGAAAGAAAAAGAAAAGTAAGAAAAGAAAAAGGCAAATACCAAAAAATGGATATATTCAAAAGAAAGAAACAAGGAAGGTTTGAAGGAGTAATATGGTACAAAGAATCAAATTCTATGAATGCTCTTCTAAAAAAGAAAGAAAAACTCAAAAACCACTTTGTTTCCACTAGCCTTAGAAATGACACTTCCTTGGTACCTTGGCCACATTACAACCTTAAAAAGACCTTAGTGATATATGTTTTTGCTTATTGACATATTTTGCTTAAGATGAATGCATGAATTAATCTAGATGTTAGCAAGTTTGTCAAGTGAGAGTTCAAAAGACCTTGATATTTCCACTTGTACAAAAAGTGTGATAGTTGTGATTCATGATAAGACATATTTATTGCTTGGACTGATTGACAAAGAACTTTATGTGGAAAACTTGTTTCATAAACATGTCTAAATGCTTGGAAAGTAGTAGTGCATAAAAAACTTGGAGGTGGAATTCACCATGGAACCATGTACTTCATTGAAACATTTTTTGGTTGATCATGTGAAAAATGGTATAGAAACTCTTGCTTTTATATAGCTTTGATTGAGGACAAACAAAGATTCAAGTTGGGGAGAGTTTGATAAGTGTTTTATTCATGATAAAATAGCACATAAAATAGGGCATTTATCTTACTTGAATGACAAGATTCTAACAGAAAAACCTCAACTAATGAATAAAAGTAGTATGGTGCAAAGTCTTCTTGGTTTGGTTTACATTTGTGCAGGAAAAGGCGAAAGAATGCATCAAATAAAGAACAAGAAGAACTCATGCCCTGCAACTTTCGCATCGCGACTAAAAGCTTCGCTATGCGAAGGAAAGCGACAGAAGGCGAGCCAGGCAAAGCAAAACAGAATCAAATCTAGCAGACTTCGCTTGAAGTTCGCGATGCGACGGGAAGCGACCGAAAGCGATAGGAAGCGAAATGAAACAAAATCAAATTAATCAGACTTCGCTTGACGCGACAGAAAGCGACAGAGTTCGCGACGCGAACTATCTTTCGCATAGCGAAGTATGGCGGTCAAATAAGGACGGTTTGAAGAGTTCAAAACTTACTGAAGAAGAAAAGGGAGTTCACATAGCGACCAGAACTTCGCATAGCGAAAGTAGGCGGCCAAAAACACTATAAAAGGATATCAGAGGCACTGCAAATGAGATATCTTGTAATTTTACTATTTTAGAATACTTTGTAATAGGAATAGAAGGGAGGTTTAGAGGAGAAGAGTGGAATCGCATCAAGAGTCGGGAAATCATCGTTGATGCTCGTTCAACTCAATTTTTCCATTGTGCTTCAAGCTACCATGAGTAGCTAAATCCCTATCTTGTTGGGATTGGTCGTAATTCACCGAAACAGTATGTATTATCTTTAATCATGGCGTTATACGCAATTTATGTATGAATCGTTATTGATGTTATCTTTGTTTTATCGTTTATTTCATGGATTGAATTGACATTGACAAATATGATTCTAATCTCGATCTAAGATAACATCTATTAAACCCTAAATGCTAGACATATATTTAGGTTTAATATTCACAAAAAGCATCGAATCTTAATGCTACCGTATTGTTTAATAGGCTGAGAAATCGTCAATTAAACCGTAAGGTAGAACTCTCAACAAAGTTTAGACATGAACTTTGTTTGTAAGCGATACGTGATAATATCAAAATATGCTTAAATTGTGTATAATTGATTTGTGATATACATATTGAATTGGTGAATGAAAACCAATTCCCAACAAGCCTATTCCTCTAAAAATTATCTTTAATTCTTGCATGATTTTACTTTTCGTTACGTACAAACCAAACAATCTTGAAACTTCTGCTTAGAGTCATAGAACTCATTGAACGGTTTCGGTATCGCCCCAATCCTTGTGGATACGATAAAACACAAATGCTTACATTTGATTGTACTCAACATCATGGGTGGACCCAGAGGTCTGGTAACAATCAGTCCTTGTTGTACTAATGAAGGATTTAGTTCAGTGTAAGACATTGGTAAGGGCGGAAATGTGGTCGTTCTCCCTTGTCTTCTGTAAGGAGCAATCTACTGAGGAGCTTGTTGTCTCTGTTGTTGTTGATAATTCTGAGCATTTAGTACTTGCTGATAAGCTGGCTGTTGCTGATAGGTGTCACAGCTGCTACATAGTGTTGGGGAGCATACCGCGTGGGGTAAATTGGTTGTTAAGCAAAGTTCAGAACCGACTGTTGTTGATACATTGGTTGTTTCCACATTGGGTTCCTTTTCTTCCCTGCCACGATGGCATTAGTCTCTCCTTCTTTCTTTTTGTGGAAGTGGCTAGGAGCTTTCTTGGTATTGGTATTGGTTGAACTGCTTGAGGAACTGACTACTTTTCCGCTTTTCAGCCCAGCTTCTACTTTCACGCCTACAGCGACAATATTAGCGAAATTAGTACTGATGTTACCAACCATCCTCTCATAGAAATCCAGCTTCACCGTATCTACAAACCAATCAGCCAATTCTTTTTCCAACAAAGGTGGCTCTACCTGTGAAGCCAACTCTCTCTATCTCTGCGCATACTCCTTAAAAGACTCGGAATTATTTTGTGACATACTCAGAAGTTATCTACGATCTGGTGCCAGGTCCATGTTATATTTGTAATGCTTTACAAAAGCATCAGATACATCTTGAAAACGATGGACTCTAGACTGGTCCAGACTTAAGTACCACTTAGCAGCAGCCCCTTTCAGACTATCTTGGAAGTAGTGGATCATCAACTTATCCTTATCCATAAATACAGCCATTCTTCGGTAATACATAATCAGATGTACCTTAGGACATATTGCACCTGAGTATAAGTCGAAACTCGGTAGTTTAAACTTGGGTGGAATTACCAAGCCTGAAACCAAGCACATGTCTTTAGCATCAGTACTAAATACATTGCTCCCTTCCATTGCCTTCATTTTCCTCTGTATTGTCTCTACACTTTCTTTCATGTCGTTCATCACCCTCTTCAGACATTTCAGGGTAATCATAAACCGGAGGCGGGTTATGAAAAACAGGGTGCACTTGGGTTTGCACTGTTGCTGGAGTAAAGGTAGGAATAGCTTGATGATTCTCATTACCCAAAGGAACAACTTCTTGAATAGAAGTGGGAATCGGTGGATGTATAAAATCAAAAGGCATACCCAATTAAGATACAACGGTAGTAGTAGCTGGGGGTTCCACAGTAGGAGTGATAACCTCAGAGATCACAGTGGCTTGTGTATCCATTTTTGCTTTTAGAACCTATATAGCCTCCAGAATCTGCCTCATTCCTCCTCGTAGCTCAGTCAGCTCATTGTTAACTCTGTCCATATCAAAGTCTTGTTCTGACATCCTTTGACGAGCTTGGGCTCGTGTGTTGTAGCAGTGTCGGGAACTCAGTGTGAGGATTCTTTATAGAACATGGTGACATGAGATGAGACAGGGAAGAAAATGCACATGTTATGACATGATGCAAATGAAAGTGCAGATGCAAATGAAAGCTAAACTATCAAGAAACCAAGAAATTTTGTAAACATTGTAGATAGCAGGATGTTTATCAAAATAAACTTCTTCATTAGAGATTCTTGAAAATATTACATCAGAGGTAGTACATCTTCATAATTCAAATACATAAGCGGAAATGAAAACAACAACACAAAGGAAACTAAGCATCTGGTCCACTGGCGAATGATCCCTCCCCTTCATTGAGTTTTCTCATAAGCTTGTTGATTCGCCCCTTGACTTTTGCCTTTTCAAGGGTCAATTCTCCTAGCGCATTCTTCAACTTCAGCTCTTCCTCTACAGCTGTCTCGTGATAGGGATAAGGTACCCTCATCACGAGAGCTATTTCGCGAGACCACCACAAGCAACCCTTGGTAACAGAGCAATCAGGGTTTTCCAGAGCGGTCCACCTGTGTCTGTTGATTTGGCGCCAAGCACGCTCCACTCTGACCTTCAGCTCAAAACCTTCATCCTCCTCAAGAAAGAGCATTTCAAGGTCATTGAAATCAGGAATCTTCTCCATTGGATGGCCCAACTGACGGCGAGCAAGCACAAGATTGTAGTTGATACACCCATTCCTTCCCATGAGAGGCACATTGGGGAAGTCCCCACAACTGTGGATCATTAGGATCCCTCCATAAACTGGATCATACCATTGGATGTCAGTGTGGCTCAATTCCATCAGCTTCTTGGACCAAATTGTGATATCTTCAACTTTCCAAAAGGTCGGCGTCTTCGGTAAGTGCAAAATAAACCACTTATAGAAGAGGGCGACACAACAAACAACTGGTCCGCCATTTCGCATGTATATGGTATGAACAACATGATAGACATCTGCCAACAGTGTTGGAACTGGGTTGTTAAGCATGAAGATTTGGATAGCTTGAACATCGACGAAGTACTTGGCATTAGGAAATAGGAACAGTCCATAGACAAGTAAAGCAAAGGTTGATTCAAATAGTGCGGAGTTTCCCCTTTCAGCAAAGTAGAGAGCCTTTCAAACAATAATTAAGCGGGTAATCCACGACGTCCTCCCTTGTTGGTTATGTGAGTTCTGATGTTAGACAATCTCAGCCTCGTTCCTCTTGCGATGTCTTTGTCAGTGAGTTCCGACTCTAATCCAGAGAACGGAGGAGAGACATTGATAGGGATGCCCATCAGAGAGAGTACTCCTCCAAAGTTGTCATTAGTTTATAGTATGGGAACACAAAATAGCGGTAAGCAGGATGGCAGAGTTGGACCAGAGTCTCGAGTGGTCCTTCAGTCACTTGGAGTCTCAGCAATTGTAGGATCCTCCCATACTTGTCAGTGAAAGCCGGCGGGTCTTCAATCATATCACCCAACCCCAACAGTTATTCCAGCTCGGGAACCTCAAAAGTATATGGCCATGTTCTTCTAGCATCCATTTCTACAAAGTTTGCAAAACACGATTAGTTTCTCGATAGTTTAGCGAAAAAATGCGAGATGCAAATGCAAAGTTTCATGGAATTCAGACACTCGTGAAATACCAAGGGATACCAAACAGTCTCATTCTCATTAATAAAAAGTGAATTACAAAAGAGTCAATATACTTTCAAAAGTCCTAAACATAAGGCTAAATGAAAGCTAAAAAGACCTAAGGAGATTCTCCTAGGAGCCTCATGTTGAGCTTCTTGATTTCCTTCTCCATCTGAGCTTTTTCCTTGACGGGTTTGTCGACGATCAACTTCCATGGAGTAGATTGAGTATCAGAGGTACTTAGCCCTTCTTGGGTCTTCCTCTTCATGCATGAAAGCAGCTCTTCACTCTTGGCTTGTAGTTGCTTTTGAAGTTCTAAGTTCTCCTCAACAACCACTTGATATTTGTGCCTCCAAGCTTCTCCTGTTTGTTGGGCTTGATTCAATGAAATCTTCAACTCTTCTTCCTTTGACATGAAATACAGAATAGGCTCTTCCTTTAAAGTAATTGGCCCTTGCCCAGAATAAGGCATCTTCAATTCAATAGGTCTTCTTCGGACCCAATGGAGATATGGTTCCAAAGATACACAATTAGGTTTTCCCATAACACTCCTTCCCTTCTTGTGCCTGCTACCCCAAGCACTCAAGATCAATTTTCTCTGCTCTTCATACTTGTCATATCCTTCAAAAAATATGTTCTCCAAATGAATATTAAGAGGCTTATCCTTTAGGGGGTACCTCAATTGTTGACGAGCCAACACAGGGTTGTAGCTGATTCCTCCTTTGGTACCAAGAAGAGGTATGTTGCCAAAGTTCCCACAACTGTCTGTGATCATTATCCCATCATACACACGATTATACCAATCAACATCGGAATGAGAAAGAGCCATAATATTCTTAGACCACCATCCCTTCTTAAGGTCCCAAAAAGCGCCTACCTTGGGCAGATGTGAAACAAACCATCTATACAACACAAGAGTACAACAAGTGAGCTGACCTCCATTATGGGCATTCCTCAAATGGACTAAATGGTAAGCATCAGCTAGCAGGGTTGGTACAGGGTTCTTCTTCAAAAAGATCTTGACAGCATTTATGTCCACAAAGTTGTCAATATTTGGGAACAAGAAGAGTCCATAGATGAGTAATGCAAAAATGGCTTCAAAGGCACCCCTATTCGAGTTCTTAGCATAATACTGAGCCTTTCCAATTAATAACTTGGCAGTCAAACCAAATATTCCTCCCTTGGAAGTCATATTGTTCTTGATGTCAAATAACTCCAAGTGAGTCCTCTTAGCATTTTCTTCTTCTTTGGGGTTCCTCTCGAAGATAGGAAAAGGAGACTCATCCTTAATAGGCAAACCAACTATCTGAGAATAATCTTCAAGGGTATGCAAGAGCTGATAATCGGAGAAAGTAAAGCAATGGTACTTTGGGTCATAGAACTCAAGCAATGTAGAGAGGAGTCCTTCATCAACTTTCTTATTCAACAAGATCCACAGCTTCCCATATCGGTCTTTGAATCCTTCAGGGTCTGTCAACAAATCTCCCAATTTCCTTAGGTCATCCAATTTAGGACTCTTGAAAGTGTATTTCACGGTATTCCTTCTTGCATTGTCCATGATATCCCTATGACATTCACAGAAAAAGGTATGAGTTCTATGAAACTGGCATGAAATGAATGCTCATGATGTATGAATGCAAAGCAAGCACATAGATGCACAAATTTACAAACACACAGACAAAAGGCTTAGGTTAAGGTTATGAGTATGGAGCCATGGTTCACCCTTCCCAATTGGTATATACTATTGGTTCGTCAACTGTAGAACAGGGTTCTAAGAAGTTCCCAGAGTCGACAACCCATCTTTCAGATATTATCGATTTCCCAAATGACTCGGTAGTCAATAATATTCTCAAGAGAATCTCGTCTGAGTGTAGTATCGCGTAGCAACCAATTTGGGAATAGACTCCCTCATAGTCCTCGCACTACATCCTAAAAAGGCCAAGTAGGGTTAGAGGTAACTACGGTTCCAAATTCTTTCAAAGATAGGGATATCTTATGCTTTCTTACTTCGGAATAACTTATTTCATCGGTGAAGTAGATATTTGAAAAGAACATTTTGACTAAGAATGGGTATACTTTTCTTGGAGGGTTGCAGATGAAATATTCAAATTTTAGATCGGAAAAGATCTTGAAGTATTCACGTACTTGAAAGGCTCCAACATCCAAAGTTTGAATTTGCAAGACGGTTCTGCTCACGAAATCTTGAAAGAACCTTCCTTTTGTGAGGAGAAATCATAAGTGAGGGGAGATGATTGAGAGATAAATCTCATCCTTCTGGGTGCCATGATGATCATGAAATATTAAAGTGGTATTATCACACACACACACACACACACACACACACACACACACACACACACAAGAACCAGAGAGAAGAAAATATGAGATGCAAAAGAATGGAATATAGTTACTTATTTATAGAAAAGCGTCTGGCATTTTTGGGCATATAAAAGTTGCACAAAATTAATAAGGATTCTTTCCAGAAAATATGAGAGTAAAAGCTTCCTTAAATAGGACATCTAATATATTAGATTACGACCCAGATTTATTAGATCCTGATAATTTTTGAAGATCTCACGTGTTTGTCATTAATGTTTAGATCTGATTTACTTGGAGACAAAGATTAAATCTGATTTTGTTTGAAGTTTGAAGCGCATAGGTTATCTAATCGATAAGTATTTTTTTCTTCATCCTCCCTAGTGATTTTTGGGCCTTGGGTTGGATTCTTCTTTGGCACTTACGCTTTTTACACCCTTGCTCATTTTGTTTGCACCTCTTTCTTAGCAAAAACTAAAAAACTCATATATTTTGTTAGTAAAAATATTTTTTTAAAGTAACGAGCTAATATTAAAAGCACTTATTTGAAGGGATAATGAGAATTTTTCAATTATTCAACCTTTAAATAATGTACTACCTTGATTACCAAATAAATTTGATATAGACTTCCCCTTTTGAGAGAGTGACAACATAATAACGTATGTCCTTCTCAAAGGATCGTTGGATATGAGAGTTACTTAAATAAGAGATAGATATGTAAATTACAAAATTATCTTCTCAACTTACTAAGAGGTCAGTTGATCATCACATATCAGAGTTGTTGTGACCATCCTCACCGAACACTTGCTTTGATCATGATTGTTAAGATACACCACCAACAAACATCCTTGGATCACAAGCATTAACTCACCTAGGTACAGTTGTGTACTCTATGATATACACTGTGCTTTGCACAACTTCATTTAATATGCGCTAAGGCTTTATTAAAGTTGCAAAGTACACTCGATTTTCACCTTTAGACCCTCTCAATTTATCAAAACAAAATGGCTCTAAATGGCCAAATCTATTGCAGTAAGAACATTTATAAACATGTCGATTTAATTTCTTCCTATTAAATCATTTACTATGTGTTCTACTGGACTTAAAACCTAATCTAGTTTTATTTAAGGAAGGTCTTTTACTTGATAGAATTAGGTTAATGTTTTCTCTCCCCTTAGTAAATTTACTTTGGTTTTTATGTAAATCTTTCAATTCCTTTTTCACCGAGACACAAGTCTCACATGTTAGAGCTAGGTTTCTAATATTAGATATTTTGTGCTTAAGTGCTTCATAACTTTTTTCTAGAGACTCAAGACAATATTTATGGTCTAAATTCCACTTTTTAATATTATCGTTTTCCTCAAATAACTTAGCACTTATTTTAAACAACAGCTTGTATGATGATTTTGTTACCTCATGGTTATCTTTTTCGTAAGATACTTTCAAACAAACTTCATCTTCTTTGTTAGATGAATATTCTTCGAAGGTTATACCAAATGTTGATTCTTCAAGTTTCTCTTTGATGTTGAATCTCTGAGTGTGTTGTTCATTGTGACTTTATTTTCTTTTCTTCTTTCAAAGGTTCCACTTGACGAAACTTCTTCTTCATATTCTCTTCTTGATGAAGTATCTTCATTTAATGTTGAGTTCTTCGAGGATTTTTCAACTATTGAGACTGTCCTTTTGAAGAATTTTATTGGAGTTAATTTATATTCACAGGAGTTTGTTGATGAAGTTGCTAAATATTTTTCTACACTTGAGATCATGCCTTTATCCTTTAGTAGTTGAATTAACTCATTTAACTTCTCGACGATTTCTTCAATCTTGGATTTTTCCAGAAAGTCGTAAACATCCCCATCTCTCGATTTAAGGGTCGTATAAGGTTTCTGATTCTGATTCTTAATTCTTATATATTTGTTAGTAAGAAAAGTTCTAACATTATTTCAAACATTTATAAATTTAAAGAGGAATATAAGAATGAAACCTTCATCTTCTTCATCTCGTGTATTTATTCGCTCTTGTTTGATACCTGGAGAGTCCCCCCATATATCATTTCAAGAGTGTCTCATATTTCCTTGGTGGAGTTACACTTATAAACTTTGAAATTTGAGTGTCATCTAAAGACATGAATAATAATTTTTTGTTTTGAAATCAATTTCAGAATTTCTCTTTTCCTCTATGGTCTAAAGGAAATATGGTTTATCCACTACTTATCTAATAACGTGATGAGTAGGGATAAACATAATGTTGATTATGGTTTTCCACAATTCAAAATCATGACTTTGAATAAATATTTTAAATCTAGATGTCTACAATTAAAACTTATCACCATTAAATGATGAAGGTGTGCTTAAGATATTCATCTTGTTAAAAATAATGTTGGAAGTCATAATCCTCCTGAGACGATTAGTATTTGAACATGGGTTATGCTTTAATAACACTTGTTGAATATATGACTCCACACACAAGAGGTGGGTGAATTAGGGAGGTTAGGAAAACAATGGTTTAAAATAAAATTATTTCCAAAATAAGAGTTAGAAAATATTTTCTAAAAAAACTTTTGGAAATGCAACTGAAAATAAGGATAAAGATAATAAGCTGAAAGTAAAACGTTATGGGACAAGAGATAACACAAGATATTTATAGAGGTTTGGTCATAAAGAAGTGACCTACTCCTTTCCCCAAGATCTAGTCTTCCGAGTCTCCAATAATACTTGAGAGCTTTTAGAAGGTTAAAGCCACGAATCCCCTTATATGAGGAAAAATGAAGCTTCAGGAAAACTTCCAACCAAACAACGAATAGAGGAATGAGGTGATTAGCCTTCATGCCAAACAGTGAACAAAGCTTCAAGCGGTTAGTCTCTTAGCCAAACTAAGATTTTGTACGGGCTGATATCGAACCATGTTGGATTTTAAGTAAAATTAAACTTAAATTTTATATCGGGCTAATCTCGAACCGATTGAATTTTTTTATAGGGCTAAGCTCAAGAACCTATGTGAAGATTTTTCAGTGGTTAATCTTCATGAATCCAAAAGGATATAATTTCTTCGAATGGTGGAGCTCACGAACTAAACAAAGACTAACACTAATCCCTAAAAGAGATTTTATACATGTTTAGCTCCAAATCTAAACAATAACTTCCTAGATAAGAATAATTTACTCAAGAGAAAGAATAACTCTTGGTAAATTTACAATACTACCTTTTCTTAGAAAAACTTCCTCACTAAACTCAAGAATGTTTTTAAAAGCCCTACGGCTAAAAATATGTGAGAGAAATAAAAATAATTTAGAGATAGATTCAGAGATACGAAGGTGAGATATCTCACATTTTCTTGATGAAATGAAATGAAGTGGAATGCCTCTATTTATAGGCCTTATGATGGTTCAATTTGTTGTTGTAAGCCCTAAAGGCCAACAATATTATAAGAACTTGGTACTTGTATCAAATTATTTATTAATACTTAAAATAAATTTCTTTATTATGTTTCTAAAATAATAAAGTCCCTAGAATAGCTAGCTCGTTTAATGAAACATTTAGTGTGACTTAATCACGAGATCCCATTAAACATTAGGATATAATTCTTAAAGTATCCGTAGTCAAACTTTATTGTGAAGTGGGATAATATTAAAGCATTGAGATTATTATATGGAATATACTAATCATGGATAATAAATAAACAATTATCAAGTCTTCATATATGTATGAATATTAGGAGTAATATTATATTGGAATAACCCATTATGAGAATACTACATAGAATATTACGAAAAGTGTTATAAGTTATTTTCATGGTGATAGTGGTGTGTACCACCCTTCGACCTGAAACCACTATGGACCATAGATGTTGAGTCAAGTACTTTATTAGTGACCAAACATTACTAGATCCTACATTTGAAGTACTTTAAGTGGTTTCATAAAGTACTTCATAAACCTTGCGCTCTCTCTCTCTCTCTCTCTCTCTCTCTCTCTCTCTCTCTCTCTCTCTCTCTCAAAGTCTTCATTTGTAGGATCTAGCACTGAGATTGAAGGCATTATGTTTGTATGGACTAAGTAGAGGCGTTGTTCTTCATTCAACGCTCATGTTCATTCCTCCGATTTTGCATCAAAGGTTTTAATCGCCACAAGAGGTAATTGTTCTATCACTAATCATGCATCATTCGTAAGGATCAACTAAAATAAATGTTTTGTTTTCTTCTATGTTTTGTATCGCGATTTCCCTTCACAATTTAGGAAACAATCCATTGGAAAATTTGATGACCTAATTGATTAACTAATCAATTAGGAAAATGCAATAGTTGATTATTTCTACCAAATTTAGAAGGTTTTGATATAGAGTCATTACCATTCATTAAGACAATGTTATAATCGATTAGACTTGTTTCCCCTTCAAATATTCAATTAGGCACTTGTTCTAATTTATTAGATTGTTCATAACATGTCCTAATCAATCTGATAGCTTCCAATTCATCTGACTAGACGACAAAAACATTTTTGGTGATCTTATTTGAAAAAGAGAGGTTTCAAAAATAGTTTTTAGTATGACTGTTATTTAGCCATACTACTCACGAAAAATACTCTTGTGTTTTTGTGAAGAATATATCCATCCTCCATCTAAAGTAGTTTTGATGACGACAACAATTATCAAAGAATATAAAGAATAAAAGTGGGATATCAAAATGTCTATCAATGATGAATATATTCAAGATAAGAATAAAGAAAATTTATTATCATTAAGTTTCACTACAATTCATGATATAATACTTTAAATGCTTATAAATCTCATAATCAATCCATAAAATACATTCTTGCATCTTCATACATGATCATCTTTGAAGCAATGCATTCTAAGGGATACCAAAAAGTCTCATTCTCATTAATAAAAAGTGAATTACAAAAGAGTCAATATACTTTCAAAAGTCCTAAACATAAGGCTAAATGAAAGCTAAAAAGACCTAAGGAGATTCTCCTAGGAGCCTCATGTTGAGCTTCTTGATTTCCTTCTCCATCTGAGCTTTTTCCTTGACAAGCTTGTCGACGGTCAACTTCCATGGAGTAGACTGAGTATCAGAGGTACTGGGTCCTTCTTTGGTCTTCCTCTTCTTGCATGAAAGCAACTCTTCACTCTTGGCTTGTATTTGCTTTTGAAGTTCTAAGTTCTCCTCAACAACCACTTGATATTTGTGCCTCCAAGCTTCTCCTGTTTGTTGGGCTTAATTCAATGAAATCTTCAACTCTTCTTCCTTTGACATGAAATACAGAATAGGTTCTTCCTTTAAAGTAATTGGCTCTTGCCTAGAATAAGGCATTTTCAATTCAATAGCTCTTCTTCGGACCCAATGGAGATATGGTTCCAAAGATACACAGTTAGGTTTTCCCATAACACTCCTTCCCTTCTTGTGCCTGCTACCCCAAGCACTCAAGATCAATTTTCTTTGCTCTTCATACTTTTCATATCCTTCAAAACAGATGTTCTCCAAATGAATATTAAGAGGCTTATCCTTTAGGGGGTACCCGAATTGTTGACGAGCCAACACAGGGTTGTAGCTGATTCCTCCTTTGGTACCAAGAAGAGGTACGTTGCCAAAGTTCCCACAACTGTCTGTGATCATTATCCTATCATAAACACGATTATACCAATCAACATCGGAATGTGAAAGAGCCATAATCTTCTTAGACCACCATCCCTTCTTAAGGTCCCAAAAAGCGCCTACCTTGGGCAGATGTGAAACAAACCATCTATACAACACAAGAGTACAACAAGTGAGCTGTCCTCCTTTATGGGCATTCCTCAAATGGACTGAATGGTAAGCATCAGCTAGCAGGGTTGGTACAGGGTTCTTCTTCAAAAAGATCTTGACAGCATTTATGTCCACAAAGTTGTCAATATTTGGGAACAAGAAGAGTCCATAGATGAGTAATGCAAATATGGCTTCAAAGGCATCCCTATTCCAGTTCTTAGCATAATACTGAGCCTTTCCAATTAAGAACTTAGCAGTCAAACCAAATATTCCTCCCTTGGAAGTCATATTATTCCTGATGTCAAATAACTCCAAGTGAGTCCTCTTAGCAATTTCTTCTTCTTTGGGGTTCCTCTCGAAGATAGGAAAAGGAGACTCATCCTTAATAGGCAAACCAACTATCTGAGAATACTCTTCAAGGGTAGGCAAGAGTTGATAATCGGGGAAAGTAAAGCAATGGTACTTTGGGTCATAGAACTGAAGCAAAGTAGAGAGGAGTCCTTCATTAACTTTCATTCTCAACAAGATCCACAGCTTCCCATATCGGTCTTTGAATCCTTCAGGGTCTGTCAACAAATCTCCCAATTTCCTTAGGTCATCCAATTTAGGGCTCTTGAAAGTGTATTTCACGATATTCCTTCTTGCACTGACCATGATATCCCTATGATATTTACAGAAAAAGGTCTGAGTTCTATGAAACTGGCATGAAATGAATGCTCATGATGTATCAATGCAAAGCAAGCACATAGATGCACAAATGTACAAACACACATCAAAAGGCTTAGGTTAAGGTTATAAGTATGGAGCCATGGTTCACCCTTCCCAATTGGTATGTACTATTGGTTCGTCAACTGTAGAACAGGGTTCTAAGAAGTTCCGAGAGTTGACAACCCATCTTTCGGATATTATCGATTTCCTGAATGACTCAGTAGTCAATAATATTCTCAAGAGAATCTCGTCCGAGTGTAGTATCGCGTAGGGACCAATTCGGGAATAGACTCCCTCATAGTCCTCGCACTACATCCTAAAAAGGCCAAGTAGGGTTAGAGGTAACTACGGTTCTCAATATCAAGGGAACCTAGAATAATATTGAATTTCAAATTTTGAATTTCTTAAACGTTTATGATGTAGCATTCGATTACCATATTATGGTATCTGAATACCAACATGAAATCATGCATCTTTTTCAAATTCAAAATGTATCACAAGAATTGGATTGTTTCATGGTTTCATATATCTGAATGGTTGCATTGCATCATAGTTTCAAGTTTCAAAAAGCATTGCAATGTTTCATGAATTATTTCCAAAAGATTATGCATCTCTTCATGAAAATGTTTCATGAAGTATATAAGACGTACTCTTAAATTTTTTCAATACATTTCAAATATGTTTTTAAGTAATTCATTCATCCAAAACCTTAAAACTTTTTCTGCATAAATTGTCATATCTTTGCAAAACGTTTCTGAGCAATTAAGTTTACTATATTTGAATTGTACATTGAAAGAGAATATAAACTTTTATGTTGGAATTGATTCAAGAACATTTCATATATTCAAAATTTGTTAAAAGTGTGTTGTGACTTAATCATCAAGTTTGTGGGTGATAAGTTGTTTGTTATAAAAGGTTATTTGAATTGGTGTAATTTAAAGTAGACCATTGTGTTTGGTGTTTGTGAAAAGGTCATTTGAATTGGGTTAATTCAAAGTCCACCATAGGTTTGGTATTTATATTTGAAGATTGTAAGAGCGGTCTTAATGTGAGGCTTGTACAAAGATCTAACATAGTGGAAATCCCTCAAGGTGAGAAGGGGCTAGATGTACCCTTGGTTGGTAAGGGGGGCTAGAATAATTCATCGTGTTCATTTATTTTCCAGCACTTTAATTTTAGGCACTTTATCTTACTAAGAACTTATCACTTTCATATCCAAAGAAAAGTAAGAACATATGCGCAAACTCGAAAAAAATCCTGCAACTCTAATTCACCCCCTCTTAGGTTGCACTCTCATACTTACAATCAGTATTAGAGCAGGTTAAGGTGACTTGCTCCTCGATCCGGGTAGATATGGATTCCACAAAACCGTTAATAGCAAATTATGGTAGCACCAACAAACCGGCATGTATCATTGGTGAATACTATGATTTCTATAAAATTCGTATGCAAAATTACTTAGAAGCATAAGGGGATGAAATATGGAGTGTAGTCAAGGATGGACCCTACATTCCTATAACTGTCATAAATAGTGTAGAATAACCAAAGGTAGAAATTTCTTAGAACAATGACGATAAGAAGAAAATGTTGTTTGATATGAAGGTAAAAAATATAATTGCATCTGTAATAGGAATGGACGGATTTTTCCGAGTGTCAAATTGCAAAACAGTCAAGGAAATATGAAATACATTAAGAGTAATCGAAGGAACCAAAGAATTCAAAAGATTAAAATTGAACACTTAATCTCAAAAATATGATTGTTCAGAATGTTAACCCATGAAAATTATTATTGATATAGAAAAAAGGTTCACTGTCCTAACAAATCACTTGGTTGATCTTGGAAAAGTCCTCACCAGTGAAGAACTAAACTTAAAAGTCCTTATATCATTGTCTAGAGCATGGCAACTAAAAGTGACGGCAATATCCAAAAAGAAGATTCTTTCTAAAATATCATTGGCTGCATTATTTGGCAAAGTTCAAGAACATGAGATGGAACTTGATCGATTGGAAATACATGAATTGTATCATGAAAATTTGGATAAGCATGAAGGGCATGAAGTTAAAGTTGGATCCCTTGATTTGAAGTCTAAATATGATAGTGATCAAAAAGAAGAATATCGATTCGAAAATGACAAAGATGGTGCACTAATCAAGCAATTTGAAAAATTCTTAAGAAAGGAAAAGACAAAAGAAATCAGTCAATGATAAGCATAAAATTCAAGAAATAAAGTTACTTGCTTTGAATGTGGTAGAAGAGGACATGTCAAAAGCGAGTGTCATACTCTTAAAAAGAAGATCAAAGTCAATTAACAAGAAGGATAAGAAATCAAAAATAGCTTACATGGCATGACAAGGCAATGAGATAAGTTCATCTTAAGATGAAGAACAATCACACATGGCATTAATAGCTTCATACCACTCTGATGATGAAGAAAATGACTTTAGTGATCTTGAACCATCTTTGATGAAATGAATAATGTTTTCCTTTAATTGCATTCAAAATGTTAGACTCTTTCTATACCATGTTCAAAACAAAATAAAATAATTTTATCTCTATAAAGTAAGGCTAATGACTTGAAATTAGAATTAGAGAAATCTAAAAATTCAGCATGTAATAAATGTGAACATTGGAATAAAAAATTGTTGAATTAAACCAAGTATTTAAGAAATAAGAGAAAGAACAACTTGGTCTAGAATATGTGTTTAGCAAACAAAGGTACTTTAATGATTAATGTGGGTTTGGATACTCTAAATTTGATCAACCAAGTATTAACTATTTTTGTTAAGGCTAGCAATAAATTCAATAACGTGGAATCAAGGAAAGTGCAAGTTGAAATTCATCATGAGAGGGCCTATGTTAAAACTAATTTTTTTGTCTCTATATATAAGAATTTCTTTAAGCGTAATTTTTTTAATGCAGTTGTGAAGATCATACCTCTAAGAAATGTTATATTAGAATTATTGGTGTACCTAGTTGAAATTATGTATGGGTTAAGAAAGGAACTAATTCAAGAGGACCCAAAGAAAATTGAATACCTAGAAAGAACTTTTAATTCTATTTTTTAGGTGTACTTGGAGACCATATGTTAGAATTTAAAAATAATAATAATAAAGGTTGGTTGTTCGAGACACAAGAAGACCATAAGATATTGTAAAATTAAAATGTTTAATTAGTTGAAGATGAATTAAAAAGACTGTCACTTTCACAAGCATCCCATTGATATAAACATAATCACTTTAGAAGAGCATTAACATTGATATTAACATTGGCATCAAATCATTGAGAAGAAGATAAATGTCTAAATATGTGCTATTATATTTGTTGCGGTGAGAATCAGATAACAAGATATTAATTAACTTGCATCACAAAACTTTAAAATTCACCACCGAGCTTTGATTTATCCAAAGGAAAGGGTAAAGAACAAAAAAGCCTTTTGCGCCATGTGAAGACACAGCTAAGAGATTGGGGGTTCGGGGGTTGGTTATACTAAGGGAAGGTATTAGCTCCCTAAGTATCTGTAGTACTCTACAGGAGCCTCTTGTTTGTATTTGTGTTATGTTATGTTTGCTTGCTAAGGAAATCTGCTAAGGTTAAGGTAAAGACCTAAAATGCTAAAGGTAAGGACCTAGGGGGTATATACTAAGTATGCTCGCCAAGACGTCGCATCTTGTGCCTATGTATCCTGACTAAAGAATCAGAGCAAACGTAGTTCACCTAACTAAGGGTGAGAGAGGAACCATTGACTAGGGCCAAAGTTCCAAGGGGAATGAGTATGAGCTCATACAGAGTTTAAGAAAACTCTCTAAGTCTAAGTTGTAAGGGTAAGTCAATACTCTTGATGATGAGGATCACATAGAGTTGAATAACTCTAACTTAATTCTAAGTTTGAAGGTAAATGGCTCTAAGGAGTCCAAAGGGGAAGGAACATCATAATGATGATGCTCACATAGAGTTGAAGAACTCTAAGTAAAACCTAAGTCATGAGGTAAGTGGCTCTTAGGAGGCCAAGGTGAGAAGTGAGCAAATATGAAGATAGTGCTCACAAGAGGGGAACCTAATGAGGTTAAAGGGAGAAGAGGCTTTAAGAAAGCCTAGGGTGAATCCTTATGAGGATAGGGAATGGCTCTAAGGAGGCCAAGATGGTATATGAGTTGTTTATGACTTAAAAGTCAATAGAGAGTCTTTCCTTTGGAAAGAGGGGAATGATGAGGGTTAAGGAGGAGAAGCTAAAGAGCTTGCCTCACTTGGCGGAAGACTTAACAAAGTTATAAGATAACAAACATCATAAACAAGATGAAAACAAAAGTATGGTGATAACCAAAACACTTCCTGGGGATAACATGTGAAAATGCTTTAACAAACCTAAGTAGTATAGATCAACAAAAGAATGTGGCAACATTTTAAAGTTCAAGGTTAAAAGGTGACAAACCTAAGACATTTAACCATTAAAGGTGGTTCAAACATGGCATTCAAAGTTTCAAGACATAAACATGTCACATATTTAATCAAACAAGCTCATGTTATAAGGCAAATGATCTAAAGAGATCTCATGGTATTTCAAAGAATTTTCATGTAAAAACACATTTACACATCAAGGAAATAAGGTGAAACAAAACATACAATGTCATAACATCATACAAGGTTTGGACAACATGCATTAAGTCTCATTTCATGAATATGAACAAGGAAACATGGCAAGGAAATCAGGAGAAAATCAAAATGTTCTTTATAAAAACCCTAAAAAGTATTTCTCTTTCAACATTAACAAATGTTTCAAAAATAGTTATTTTCACCAATTTCTTTTTACAATCAGAAAATAGACATGTTAAGGAACATTTTACAAAAAGAAAGGATCAAAAAGGGTGAAAAATGAACAAGTTATGAAAGTTTAAAATCAAAGTATAAACCATTAAAAAAACAAGAACAAGTGATAAAAAAAATGGAAATGTCCCACATCGGACTTGAACCCACGCCATAGGGCTCAGTGCAAAAAACCTCTACCAACTGGGCCGCGCGCGCAGTGTGAATACTTGAGGCAAACATGAAATAATATAACAAGGCAAGCTTCTCAGGTTGGAAAAAATAAAAAGGAAAAGGTCTAGGGCGAGGGGGATTTGAAACCCAAACCCTTCGCTTGCCAATACCTATAACCTCCTCCATGGACCAGCGGTGCTACGCTCTTATCCAAACATAAGATGCTTCTAATTATTTTTATTTTAAACCCCACACTAAATGGCCACCTCAGTGCCACATGGGACAGAGTGGGGCCACCACTTCTTCTTCCTCGTTCTCATTCTTTTCTCTCTCGAACCCTAAACATGCAACCATGGCCAAAACTTTCAGCCCACAGATCTCTCTCATCTCTCCACCAAATCAAGTGAAACAATAATCAAAGTTGGAGTAAAAACCCCCAGGATTCTAAATATGTTCTTAGTTTTCGTTAACAAACATTGTACGATTCAAAAATCAACACATAACAGTGTAACCTCATAAGATTTCAACAAGTTATATCATGCAAAGTTTCAACCAAACATGGCAACCTTTGATTCAGAAACACAAAGCAAATAACACACTACATTTTAACATTCAAACAACAACAAAATCATGCATGAATATGTGAGTTTCATAGATAGAAACCCTACCTCTTGGAGAAAGTCCAAGGCCTCTTCTATAGCACTTGTAAATAAGAAACACCACTTTCTGGGAACTGGTTGGACCTTGGAGAGAAGATGTAGAGGCTTAGAAGCTTTGAAAAATACTTGGAATATGGAACCCGATCCTTTATGCAAACTGAAGTTCAAAAATGGAAGGTGATGATGGAAGTGTTACAGTTAGGGTTTGAGTGTTTGGAGCTTCTCTATATGGTGTTTAAAGAAGATTTGTGGAGTTAGAGGGAAAGTGCACGAGTAAAACTTGTGTTTGAGGAGTTCTTGCAGATTTGCAAGAACAAGTGAATGGGAGGATAGAGTGAGCAATCAGCCTCTTTGTGGGGTGATTCTGGTGTGTTTTTGAGAGTAGAACAAAGCCCTATTTATAGGAAAGGCTGAGGGTTTGAGGTAAGGTCAGAAATGGAAACTTGCCACATTTGTTCTTTTGAAAGTTTTCCCTCACAAGTGAGCTTCCTTTGCTGATTCAAGGGTCTTAAAAGCCCTAGCCCTAGGCACTGTTGTAATGTGGACTAATTGGATTGGTTCAGAGTCCAAGTTTCAAGGAGAAAAGAAGCTGCCATGTTGTTATGTAAAGTTTCTCTTTCATGGATGTCCACTTGCATATCTACTTGCCTACCTTGCTTAAACCATCATATTTTAATGCTCCAACTTGCCAAAATCATGGTAGAGGCTCCAATGGTGCTAAGCTGGTCTCTAATCATCAGAAGAGTGAGTAATTTGGTGATTAAAAAGAGTAATGCATCATTATGCATAAGTTGGTAACTTAGAAATCAAGAAATGGACCTCAAACTTCAATCAATTGAATCTCTCAGCTCACTCAATGGATTGAGGAATTCTTGTACTTTTTGGAAAGCCCAAAATGTCCTCTAAAACTTTCATGTTCAACCCAAGTTCTAAATCACAAGGGATCTTAGTGAAAAATGGAGTTGGAGTCAGCTGGTTTTTTAAGGCAAAAAGTAGTGAAATTTCACTAAATCCTTAAGTGTTTTGAACTTCCAAGCCTTGTAACTTAAAAAACAAGCCTTAACTTGAAAAGGGTCCTCTAATATGTTTTGAAGTTCATGATGATAGCTTCAATTTGAGCTTTGGATCACAAAATTTGGATGTGTGGTTTGGAAGTTATGACTTTTCCAATTTTGCACAAGAAGTGAATTCTTCCTTACTTAGAAGTTTTTAAGAACACAACCTTGCCTTTCTTGCAAGGAATATTTCAAATGGGGACCTCTCATGCTCTTACTCAAGGATTGAACATGTTAAGGTAGAATTTGACTTAAACACTTCATTTTGGGTCAACAACATTAAAATCAGAGGCTTGACTTTGTCAGTCAAAACCCTAATTTCCTCAGGAATTCCACTGGATTATCTTTAAGGAACTTGCTTCTTCAATCTCTTCCAAAGTTCAAAGATGACCTTTAAGGATGTTTAAGGACATGTGGAACCATGTCTCAAAGCTTGGAAACATGTCTTGATCAAAATCAAAGGCAATGGCTAACTTGTCTTGACAAAACCCTAGTTTAAGGACAAATGAACTTGTGACTCTTTGTGCTAGTGATGAAAGCCAGATTATCTTGGTTTCTTATTGAACAAGACCTCTTGAATATAGATAATTTCAATTGGTTGATGAAACAATCAAACCTTGACTGATCATGATAAACCTCTTCATTGATTCTTCAGGTTAAAACCCCAATTCCACAACTTTGGTCTGATAGTCTCTTGGTGACTTGATTTGATCCAATATCTTGAGATCCCAAACTGGTGAGCACTTGTGGTGATTGTATGGAACCAGAGAATGTCTTAGGAGACCTTGAATCATGTGAGAGCCTGGATTAGGAGACTTAGCCCTCTTCCTGGTGTAAAACATGGTTTTCAAACAAGAGAAACAAACTTGCAAGGTGAAGTGGTTAGTCAACAATGCATAGATGATTGATCCCTAAATGTAAGTGCAAGATGTTATGACATCTAAGGGGTAAAATTTGGGGTATAACAATATTCTTTCATCTAATCACTTCATATACCATGATGCATCTTTTCCTATAGTACTTTGCTTTGGATTTTATTCTCTTTCTTATTTTTGATAATGTCAAAAGGGTATAAGAGGTATGGTTATTTTTATTCATTTCATTTTAGGATACCAAAGCTTGAATTGCAAAACAAAGAGGGAGATATACAAGCTAGGTGAAGTATCAAATGTTAAACAAAATCTTCTCATAAATATACTTTGACATCATCAAATATGGGGAGATTGTGAAAAAGATATCAATCATCTATTTAAAGTAGTGTGAATGACGATAGAAATTATCAAAGAAGATAAAGAATAAAAGTGGGATGTCAAAATGTATATAATTAATGAAGATTTCCAAAAGCAGAATCAAGAAAATGCATTCCCATTAAGATTCATTACAATTCATGATATAATACTTTAAATGCTCCAAAATCTCATAATAAATCCATAAAAAACATTCTTGCATATTCATACATGATCATCTTTGAAGCAATGCATTTTTTTAGTTAATTAGCTTAATGGCTAGAGTGCACCTTATTAAATATGAACAAGTGAGATGTCGCGAGTTCAAACTCGTACCCCTGCACCTGATGTCCCCTTAAAACTTATTTTTTTTAGCAAAATTGATGATGGTATTCAAATACCGTATAATGGTATTCAATTATTTTTGAAATAGAAGCAAAACACATGACTTGGTATTTGAATACCAATATATAGTATCCGAATACCAGATGAACAAAATGCAGATTTTTAGTTTTTCAAAGGGTGGTATTTGAATACATGTATATGGTATCCAAATACTAGTTTTCAAATTTTGAATTTTTTAAACGCTTATAATATGGTATTCGATTACCAAATTGTGGAATCCGAATACCAACTTGAAACCATGCATCTTTTTTAATTCAAAATTTTTCACAATCATTGCATTGTTTCATGGATTCATAAATCTGAATAATTGCATTGCATCATAGTTTCAAGTTTCAAAAATCATTGCAATGCTTCATGAATTATTTCTAAAAGATTATGCATCTCTTCATGACAATGTTTCATGAAGTATATAAGATGTACTCTACAAAAATTCAGTTTTACGTATTTAATTAAAATTTAAATACAATTCAAATATGTTTTACGTAATTCATTCATCCAAAACCTTGAAACTTTTTTTGCATAGATTGTCATCTCTTTGCAAAGAGTTTCTGAGCAATTAAGATTACTATATTTGAATTGTATATTGAAAGAGGAGATCAAGATTATGTATTGGAATTGATTCAAGAACATTTAATATATCTAAAATCTATTAAAAATGTGTTGTGATTTAATCATCAAGTTTGTGGTGATAAGTTGCTTGTTTTAAATGGTTCCTTGAATTGGTGTAATTCAAAGTCCACAATATTGTTTGGTGTTTGTGGAAAGGTTCATTGAATTGGATAAATAATGAAGATTTTGTACTTGTATCAATTATGAGAATTTATCTTCCCTTTCAAGTAAACAACTCACAATATATAATGCTTAAGTACTCAGAACTTGAGAATGAAACTTTAATGATGTTGTAATAGTTTATGCAGAAAGTTTAACTAAATATTTGGCTTAAGGAACATAGATGAAAATTGAGAAAGATATGGATTTGAATTGTTAGAAAGAGGTGAAATTTGAAAATTTGAATCCACCACTACTATATTTGAATGATATCTTTTGGAAAGAGTATACTATCATGAATCATTGCCATTATTGGTATATGAAGTTTGGAATTCATTGGAATCAAATTGAAAATGAAATAGAGCCACTACTTCAGTGGTAACTGGTTAACACATTATCGTAACTAGTTACAACTGAGGCTGCGAAATTATTTTTAAAAAAATTGTGGTTGTAATTGGTTATAGGGTTTGATTTACCGGTTATAGCTGCTATGCTTTCCAAAAATACAGAAGTTTACATTCAGGTAACCAATTGACACATTAGTGTAACTAGTTACAACTGTTTGAAAATCTAAAATCCAGCTTGTAACCACATGTTATCAAATGAATTAATTTAAAACATGTTTGTATGATTGGAGATGAAGGATGCAAGTTTTTTATGAGTACTATGGTAATATACAAATATCAATTGTAACTTGTACCTTATTCATAAGATCAATCCATCAAAGTCTAATATCATTTTAAAGATTGCTTGATTTCCAAGTTTTGTCACCATAGATTCCTTTGAACTTAGAACTTTTTCCTTCTTTGGTAATGCATATGATCTTGATACTTTGTTTTCATAGAAACATAATACAATTTTGGAAGTTTGTCTTCACAATCTTCCCATTTTTTATGATGACATCCATGACTTATTGAATTGCTTAAAGTTGGTGCTTGAGCAACATACCCCCCTTAGTACGATATCCCCCTTGATAGATCAATGTTGTATTTTAATGACTTTTGTTCCTGCATAGGTTAGTAGACTACAACATACTCTTCTCCCCCTTTGTCATTATCAAAAAGAAGGAAAAATACCAAAGAAAAATATGCGTATAGGAAATAACATAGAAGGATAAACAACCATACTTAACCATATGTCAAACATAATATTAAAAACAGAAGAAAAACTTGTCTTTATCATTACAAATCATAAGCAAAGCATAAGTAAACTAATTAAAGTTTGAAACAAAACATAACCATGAAACTAGCAAGAAAACATAAACATATAACTATCAAATAATATAGAAAGATATAAGACAAGACATATAAGTCACTCTAGTCACTTTCTTCCTCCGACTCCTCCTCACTAGCCTTTTGGTTTTGGTTTTGTTTAAGGTTGGAAATTTCAAGGAGAATATCTCAGAATCCTTGTGTCACGAAGTTCTCTATGTGACAAAGCTTGTCATAAAGCATTTGGTTTGTCGGACCTCCTTTCAGTATTGGAGCAGATGAAGAAGTAGATGATGTAACCTCTCTAAGAGGGGGTCAATTAGATTATCAGGTATTATTGAAATTTTCTCGATTATTATTGTTAGCAACGATGTTCTTAATTTTTCAGAATTGATGTAAAAATAAAGACGCTGAAAAATAATTCAGAAAGTAAAGAACACCAAGATATATCCTGGTTTCCCATTCTAAACAAGGATACTCCAGCCCCCTCACACCTTGCGAGAGATTTCACTATATCATATATGTTACAGACGATTAACTTGACTTTCTTAACAATCTAACACAATCACAAAGGCACACCACCTTTTGATTTTACAACATACAAGAGAGAGAAAGAGCACACTTTTTTTCACTTGAATACAATAATCACTAACACTTAGTGAATAATATAGAATTTGAGTAAATAATGAAGATTTTGTACTTGTATCAATTATGAGACTTTATCTTCCCTTTCAAGTAAATAATTCACAAAAAATAAACAATTCACAATGTATAATACTTAAGTGCTCAGAACTTGACAACGAAACTTTAATTATGTTGTAAAATTTTATGCATAAAGTTTCACTAAGTTTTTGGCTCAAGGCACTTAGATGAAAATTAAGAAAGATATGAATTTGAATTGATAGAAGAGGTGAAATTTGAAAGTTTGAATCCACGACTATTTATACTTAAATTATACCTTTTGAAAAGAGTAAAATATCATGAATCATTGCCATGATTGATAGATGAATGATTGATAGATGAAGTTTGAAATTCATTGGGATCAGATTGAAAATGAAAAAGTATCGCTACTTTGGTGGTAACTAGTTAACACATTATTGTAATCGATTACAGCTGAAGCTGAGAAACTATATTTCAAAAAAATTGTAGCTATAACCGGTTACTGGGTTTGGTTAACTGGTTACATTTGCTATGCTTTCCAAAAATACAGAAGTTAACGTTCATGTAACCCGTTAACACATTAGTGTAATCGGTTACAACTGTTTGAAAATATAAAAACCAGCTTGTAACCACATGTTATCAAATGAATTAATTTTAAAACATGTTTGTATGCTTAGAGATGAAGGATGCAAGTTTGTTATGAGTACTATTGTAATATACAAAATATCAATTGTAGCTTGTACCTTATTCTTAAGATCAATTCATCAAAGTTCAATATCATTTTGAAGTTTGCTTGATTTCCAAGTCTTGTCACCATAGATTTCTTTGAATTTAGAACTTTTTTCTTCTTTAATAATGCATTTGATCTTGATAATTTCTCTTTATCAAAACATCATACAATATTGGAAGCTTGTCTTCACAAATACTATGTCTAAATTTGAGATTTTAAATAAAGGAAGGAGATGAATAAGAACAAAGTTTGAGTCTGATTGATTTGTAAATATATTTTCTAATTTATTTTCTGAAATTCATATTGCTTCATTTGTTAAAAAGAAAAAAAAAGAATACACTCATAAAATGAATAAATGAATTTATTTTTGAAAAAAAAAATAAAATGCATTACAGATAACTAAAAAAACTGTAAATTTTATTTTCTCTGCATAAAAGTGATTCATTTTAAAAGGCTCTCATCTTCTTATTAGTAAGTAAAAATAAACATATTAAAAGACAAAAACAAAAACAAAAACAAAATACTTTTACAACCTATCAACCATAATATTTAAATCAAATACTCAAAAGTTAAATAATAAACTAATTAACATGCAAAACGCAAACTTCACTTTGCAGACCAGTCAAAGAAACAAAAAGGAGTTTTATGCCCAGGGTTATCAGTAGTTGGAGTTTAGATGTGGATGGCAGCAATATGAAGAGGCTGTGGATCAAACTGAAAAGATTACAAACACACCTAAAACCTCTTACAAGGAAACTCACCACTAATCAAACTCACCTTGTCAAAGCTAGACAAGATTTGATTCAATGTCAGGAAGATCTCCAAAAGGAACCTCTGAATCAGAGCATCATGCAGAAGGTAAAAGAGTGTACAGACAAGGTGGTTAACCTCAACTACCTAGAGGAGCACATGATGAAACAAAAAGCAAAAATAAACTGGTTGAAACTTGGAGATAGCAACACTGCATATTTCCATGCCTCCATCAAAGAAAAGAATAAAAAGAAGGGATTGTATAGCCTACAAGCTCTGAATGGAGATATATTGGGTTCTCATGGGGAGATAGAGAAGGAAATTATGGCATTCTACACTCAGCTGATAGGTACTAAAACTCACCACCTTAAAAGTGTGGATGTCACTGTTATTAGGGCAGGAAAAACTCTTAATAGGTTGGAATGCTCAGAACATGATCAGGCCAATAGAAGATAAGGAAATTTGGGAAGCTATAAATAGTATTTGTGATACCAAGGCACCAGGAATTGATGGATATACATCCCACTTCTTCAAACAGACATGGGATGTTGTGAAACAAGATGTTAGGGCTCCTGTCAAGGAATTTTTTGATACCACCAATCTGTATAAGGCTTTCAATTGCTCCTTGATAACACTGATCCCAAAAAGCCCTGAGGCAAAGACAATCAAGGAGATGCGACCTATATCCTGCTGTACAACCATATATAAAGTCATCTAAAAAATTCTCACCAAGAGACTTGGGTCAATTATTGGCAGCTTGGTATCCCACACTCAATCTGCTTTTGTACCAGGGAGGGTGATTCATGACAACATTATGCTAGCTCAGGAGCTTGTTAAAGGCTATGGGAGGAAGAATGTGTCTCCTAGGTGTATGGTTCAACTGGATATCCAAAAAACCTATGACACAGTCGACTGGACAGCTTTGAAACACATTTTATTGGAGATGGGGATTCCTCAAATATTTACTGAATGGATTATGGCATGTGTAACCTCTGTTTCTTACAGGTTCTCCATTAATGGAAAGGCTTCAAGCATTCTTCAGGCAAGGAGAGGATTGAGACAGGGGGATCCAATCTCACCCCTGCTCTTTGTCCTGATTATGGAATACGTCCACAGAATGTTGCAGACACTGACAATGAACCCTGACTTCAATTTCCACCCCAAATGCGAAAAACTTAACATTGTCAATATTTTCTTTGCAGATGATATCCTGCTATTCACTAGAGGAGACAAGATATCACTCCAACTGGCTATGGATAAGGTTCAACAGTTTTCAGAATCAACAGGACTATGCATTAGCACCATGAAAATCAAGCTATACACAGGTGGAATAAATGCTTAAATGAAGAACCTGCTGCACCACGAATCAGGCCTAGCAGTGGGTGTTATGCCTTTCAAATACTTAGGAGTGCCACTTTGCAGTAAGAAGCTAACCGTTAATAACTGTCAACCGCTGCTGGACAAGATAATGAAAAGAATCAATCATTGGAGCACAAAGTTTCTATCGTATGCGGGGAGAATTCAACTGATTAAAAGTGTGGTTTTTGCTGTAGCAAATTATTGGATTCAAATATTTCCGCTTCCCAAGAAAGTTATCCAGCATATTGAATCAATGTGTAGGGTGTTCTTATGGACCGGCAAAGATGAGAAAAGCAGAAAATCCCCAATCTCTTGGAGCCAAATCTGCAACACGGTGAGCACAGGAGGATATAATGTTATCTCCTTATATGATTGGAATAATGCAACCCTTGGTAAACTGCTATGGAATGTCTAGAACAAAAAGGATGTTTTATGGGTCAAGTGGATTCACACATACTACATCAAACAACATGATATTAACCAGTACATACCAGATACCAGCAGCTCATGGATTATGAAGGCAATGTTCAAGCATAAGGATAAATGAACATAAACAGAACATTGGGCTTAAGCTATGAACAATGGGAGATATAGAGTCGGGCAGATGTATGATTGCTTGAGAGGAAATGGGGATAGACCTAAAATTTCTTGAAAGAATTTGATGTTTGATAATATAGCACGACCTAGAGCAGTGTTTGTGCTGTGGATGGCTTGTCATGGGCGGCTTATGACAAAGGATCGGGTTGCTCGGTTTGGTATGGCCACAGATGGAGGATGTGTCTTTTGCACCAGCCAGAAAACCATGCAACACCTGGTTTTCAACTGTACAGAAACAAGGCATGTCTGGTATACTATTCTATCTCACTATAAATTCCATATGCCAAGGGACTTGAATCTGTCATGGATGGAAAGTATGACAAGAGGAAAAGGAGCAAAAGCTAGAATTGCAAAATGTATTATGGCTGAAGTCGTCTATCATATTTGGACGGTGAGAAATAAGATAATTTTCCAAGAATCCACAAAAGAAGAACTTAATTGGAACACACTCAAAGTGACGATTGGAATCAGGGCTGAAGCAAACAAGAAAGTCATGGAGTACCTTAATAGAGTCTTGAGTTCTATTTAGCAACCTTTGTATTTTGTAGTCATTTTGTTGTCGGGATCGTGCGAATCGGCATGTAATTCATTGTTTTTTGGTAATATAATATATTCTTATTCAAAAAAAAAGGACACATCTGCATGTTCATGAAAATACACATCATTAACAGTTTATGATGACCAAGTCCAATAAATTTAATGAGTCAAGATTTTATTTTCCACGCACAAATAAAGGAAAATCCAATTAAGTTAAATAAAGACTATATAGTCCAAAAACAAGCAGTCTTAACAAAAATATATATAGGACATGCATCAAATTTAATACTGTGTTTTTTACTACTATTTACTGGTCAACACATAATCAATTAATTATTTTATAATTTTTATCAAATTAAATGGAGACAATATTTATGCATTCTTACCTTCCACAATTGCTTTAAAAGTCATAAATTTGTCAATTGCATCAAAATTCTACTCCTTATGACGCTAATTCGACCACTTAAAGATAGAATGTCAAGCTGCCATTCAAAAAAATAAATGAATATAAAACACAAAACACAGTATTTTTTTATAGTACTTACTTAGGTTGAATTTGTGATAACCAATTATTTTAATGCTGAAATCCAATCATTTTAATGCTGAAATTTGATATTTATAGAATTAAAGTTTGAGATAGTTCATCTCAATAAATTTGGCTTATATAAAAGTGTCACTTTATATAAATTCTATACAAAACTTAAAATTTTCTTAATAAATATCAATAAAACACACAATTATAATGTAATATATTAATAAATAAAAATAATTATTAAAATATAAATAATTCTAAAATACAAGAAATATTAAAAGATTATCAAAAATATATATAAAAAAACACAAATAATAAAAAAAATATATATATTTAACTATATCTCACATGACTCTAACGCATGAGTATAAGAGAACAAAAAAATTGAATACACATTTATAGTGTTTTTAATTGATTTTGTAATAAAGAACTTGAATCATTTATATAGCCTAAGACTCCCTTTTCGTTTATAAAATTAAACAATGTGTGATTTGATATACATTTATATTTTCAACCAATACCAACAATCTACACTTTGATTAGAAATAATGCATCAACTTTTATTGTCTACACCGAGAATTATAGTTTAAAAAGAATTGTATACTCTACCATAAAAATATAGTCACGTGAAGTTATATCACTCTAAGAATTTTCACATTATCTTCACCGACAATTATATTTCAGAAACTATAATACTCTACCAAGAATAATATATTTCACTTGGAGCTAAACCACTTCAAGAAATTCACATCTCAAAAATCAGGTTGATAAATTATGGTGCAACTTTCATGATGGTAGAAAGTTCTTCAACCACCGACATAATATCACAGTGCACCTTGCACCAATGTTAATCAATATTTATGTACTAACCACTAACTCACACCTTATGCAATACTTATTGTATCAACATATTTTTGACTTGAATTTTTCACATGAAAAAGAATTCTTCCATGTTTTTTCTCTGGTCCAAACTATATAGCGGAAATTGTGACTACTGTTCAACAAGTTTTTCACTGCACCTCCCTTTTTTTCTGATGTGAAAAATCAGACAAAGCTGCAATCACAAATCATACTAAAAACTCATATATCTAGATCGAACCAAAAACTCTAATATAAATTATTAAAAAATTCAAGAGAAAATAAAAGAATATAATAACAACACAATGACATAACGTGGAAACTCTAAATTCGAAATAAAACACCACAAATTTTTTTTTTTTATAAGCGAAAAATAATTGAAGGGAGTACTAGGGGTACTCCAACCCAATTACAAAAACAAATGAAACGAAAAAACAACCACTACACACCATTACAAGAAATCCAAAGGGTGCAAAATCCAATCGTAAAAACTACAACCGAAATTCCTCTTCTTCTTAACCAACGCCAACCACCACCAAGAAGTAAACACAATTCTAAGAAAAAGCGATTCCACATCAAAAAATTCACCCTTAAAAATAATGCTATTTCTAGATTGCCAAATTATCCAACAAGTAGCAAACCAAATCAAAGAAGCATTATTAACGGAACAAAACTTGGATATCATCCCGAACCACTCTTTCACAAACTCAATGCACTCGCCATTAGCAATCGGATTAATGCCAATCCACTTCCCGACTCTATTCCATAATAACAGAGTTTTCGAACATTGACAAAAGACATGATTAATATCTTCCACGACTAAAAAACAAAACACACAAACACAGTAGTGAGGGTTGGCGATTATGTTTCTACTCAGTAAATTGGCCCTAGTAGGAAGTCTATCAAGCAATAAACGCCAACCAAAAATCTTGACCTTCAGCGGTATCGATGAATTCCATAAAATATCCAAGGCAACACGCAAGTTCAGATTAGAAAAAACTAAGTTTTCATCTGTCATGTACCTGTTATAAAAAGAATCCACAATGAAAAATTATTGTCAAACAACAACAAAAGAATAACATTACGTGAAAATTTTACAACACATAATCTACCATCGACCACCCCCAAATCCCTAGTACACCCACACCCTACCAAAAAAATCTAACTATATCTTACAATACACAAGAGTATAAGAGGATAAAAAATCACAAATTTAAAATGTTTTTTATTGGTGTATTTTTTTAAGAGAAATGCTAGCATGACACCAAAAGTAACAACCACACCGTATTTATATACGGTTAGACATACATTTACTTTTTTTAATAATTTATTTCTTATCTTGATATTTGTGTCATAGGAAAAAGGTTTTGAAATGGATACTGTGTACATACAGTGTAGGAAATTTCAGTGTCAACATAACACATCTGTTTTTTGGTGAATTCTTATCTACGCACCTCAAAAAGTTGGATAGTTACCCATAGAGTAAATTATAATAAATTGCATTGAAAAGCTACAAAATTTAAACTATTAAATAAATAATTAAATATAATAAAATGATATGGCATTGATTGATTAGTTGAAGTTGAAGGTACACTACCCAACTTTTTGTGGTGGGTAGAGAAGTTGTCCCCCTGTTTTTTTAATAAAGAATGTAAATCATTTATATAGCATTAAACTCATTATGCCTTTATAAAACTAAACAACATAAGACTTAATCCACATTTATATTTTAACAAAACCTTATTTGGAACCACCATGCGACCGTTTGGTTGTCAAGGTTGTTAAGCGGATGAAAGTTTGAAACAGTTGTTGGAACCAAACCTTATTTGAAGTGATGTGTTTTAGTTATTAGTGATATTATGTTATGTTGGTTATGTGTGTGTAGTATTTTGAAATTGCTTATGATTTTGAACTATTTAATGTATTCTGTTTGAATTTGTTTGAATGTATTGTGAAGCCCCATGAACAATATTAAGTATTATATGTATTTGTTGGATATATTGTGATATTATTGTAAAAGGACTTATGTATGTGTAGTATTATCCGTGTTTTGCATCAATCTTCACTGGGTTGGTTGGTGTAATATGTTTAACACATGGGTTTATGGTAGTTGAAGTATCATATCACATTAAGTGATCATATAAATGAATATTAAAAAAAAAAGTGATCCTATAGATTTATCATGTATACTAATAAATTGTTGCTTTATCAAATAAGTTACTTCCTCCGTCTCATAAAAAGTGTCTCATTTACACTTTTTCTGTCTCAAAATAATTGTCCTTTTTCAATACCAATGCAGAATTTATTATTACTTTTCCTCCATCATACCCCTATTCATTAACTTTCACATTGTTCAATTACTATTAATAGGGGTATTTTAGTAAATGATATTAGTTTTATCATCAAAATCAACATATCTAATCATTTTCTTAAGAACCGTGCATTGTTCAAATAAGACATTTTTTATGAGACGGAGGAAATATAATGGTTACTTATTACCCGTACATCGCACGGGTGTTACACTAGTATTTTAACAAATACCAACCGGAGAGACAAGCCGTGCCTAACAAGGCTAAAAGATAAAAAGAACAGCGAACTAAACAACAACTAAAATAAACAATAGGGACCTCATCCCGAGACAACATCAAACCATCTCTACCAATGCGAGAGCAACACCTTCAATCGAACAACCACCTAAAAGAAAGGAAAAACTCCAAAGAATAAGTCCCTACCAAGAAGAATACACCAGCTAGCCCTTGATTAAAGATCGCCATCAACAAGAAAATAACCCTCTCAAAGAAACAAGAAAGAAACTCCAACTCAAGCAAGGTCAAAGACGCTCGAGACCACTATTGAGTCGGTCAGAGTATATGGTTCTCCAACCAACAAAAAAAAGGGCAAGAGTAGTTTAAAGACGTCACAATAAACTATTTCTATGTCAAAACTATGCTTGTGTTCGCCAAGTCCTCACAATAATTAAAATATTATAAAAGACTAAATCGTTTCGGGACTTCCAAATCATTCAAACCACATAGTCTCATACAATCACTAAACCCCTTCTAATCTTAAACCACCCAACTAAGCTAAAGAATACCTCAAAAAGAGACAATATATCCTTAGGAAGAACCATAGACCAGCTTAGACATATAATATCCTATACCACAAAAATAAATTCTACCTCACAAGTGACAAAAAATGAGAAGCCATCACAAACATATTCCCAACATTTTTACGAATTCTCTATCGAAGGGAACTTACTGAGGAGAAGTTGTCAAGAAAAGACAAACACCTTATACAGAGTTCAACTAACCTATAAGTGAGCCAAAATCCAATCCATTCTATTCAAAGGGAGGAAGGGATTAAATTTAACCTCAAGAAGAGAATTGTAGACTGAATTAACTAAGTAAACTTGAACTTTATCGGTCTACACCCTCCGGACACATTTATAAGCAAATTTACCTTTTTTTGGTACATTTGACTATTGGTGTATCTAGTCCATATATGGACTAGATACACCAATAGTCAAATGTACCAAAAAAAGGTAAATTTGTTTATAAATGTGTCCGGAGGGTGTACGGTCTAGTGCATTGTTTAAAGAAAGATTTTAAAATGACTAAAGACAAACAAACAAAAGTGAAACATTAATAAGTAAGAAAAATATATTAATATGTGTACAAGGGTTAATTTAGGGTTATCCACAAATCATGTCATCATACCCATTAAGAAATGGAAATATCAATAAAAAAAACCAGATTCTTAGTAGTTAGGCCACAATTTAAGGTAATCATAACCACAAAAGCCAACAAGAGCCACATGCCAAGTAAAACATTGCTAGCATGAGGCACCATATCAAACAAAAACAGGAACAACAAAGCACAATTTGTGCGAGGACCATTCTATCATCTCTACATATAATAATGATAATATATAGATAGAGGACAGAAAAAGAGAAAGGACAAAATATAAAGGAAAAAACGCAAGCTTCCCTTTAAGATCTGCACAGTAATCATGGCTACTTCGACCTAGATAATAACATGTTTTAGTTAGTGATATTTATAGATTTAGTTTGGTTTAGTTTAGGTTAATTTAGAACTGAATAACAGAAGATGTAGAGAAATTTCCTTTCCAGCACTGGAAAGTGACAGAAGAGCATGAGAACATAAAAGCAATAATATAGACATTATATACCAAATGCTTCTTTGTGCTCACTCTCTTCTGTCAATTTCTATCTACCATATTAAGATAATTATACCAAAACAAGTACATAATACAACAGAAAACACACTAGATATGGAAACTTAAAACAAGAATAAAGTGAAAAATACCGGTAACAGGATCAGATCTGAGGAAAAGAAACATACCTGTTAATGGAATAAAATAAAGCATCATATATGAACACATAATAGCCAAAAGAAGGAGAGAAAAACAGCATATATGTGTACAGAAATGAGATGTTTTAAAAAAAAAAGTAGTGAAAAGTAAAGAAAATAAGCAAGACAGACACAAATTCCAACCAAATCCTTTTGTTTTTTTGGACACACAGAGAAACACACTTTCTCTCTCTTCATGTTACTGTGCCTCTTGATGAGTTATGATGTGTTGTTCACTCAACTCAAGAGAGAGACAGAGAGAGACATGCAACACGTAATCAGATCTTGTTAGACTGGTGATTATATATGGTTATGAGGTGTATGTAAGCATGAGAATACTGTTTTTGCAGATTCGCTGAATCAAAGCAGGTATATAGGGTAATAGGTTTTGGTTTGGTTTTACTTGACCAAAACCAAATATGGAGATTGGAGATGGAACAGGCTTTTGTGTTGTGTTGTGTGAGAGTGTCTGGCGTGTGAGAGAGGTCAAGAAAGAGACTTCTTAAATGATTTTCTTTTCCAACTTGTGAGGCCACCAATACCATATCATTAATTAACCACAACTCCTATTTATTTTACGGGCACAAAAAAGATTTATAGGTCTTTTAATAGCTGTAAAATTATGCACATTCTTAAAATGATAAATTGAAAAAAAATTGAAGTACTCTCTCCGTTTTAAAATACCTGTCATTTAAGATTTTTGCACACAGATTAAGAAATGCAATGATATTGTCATAAATTATTACAATTTTACTAAATTAGTTTTATTAATGGGTTGAAAATAGTGTACATAGTAATAATTACATAACACAATTGGAAAAATCGCAATTATTACTGCATTGAGAAATGAGAATGACATTCATTTTGAAACAAAAAATTTCTCCTAAAACGACAGTCATTTTGAAACGGAGAGAGTAACATGTATTGTTTCCTTTTTCAATTTTTTACCATTCACCAATTTCTTTGTGGGTTGCAATATGATTAAGAATAAATTTTTCAATGTTGTCAACCGAATAAATCAATATATATTATAGAAAGTTTTCTTTTATTAACTACATTGAAAAGTTTTCCATTAAACATTGACGTGAACAACAACAACAACACCAACAACAACAACAATATCAACAACAACTTTATGAGAAATATAGATTGCAAGAACAAAAATATGATTTGTTAAAAGTTGATGTAAGAAAAACAACAACACAGAACCAAAAAAAAGTTTTTGTCTCGCAATCCATCAGACAGAATGATATTTAAGAGTATGGAGTGGGTGTAGTTGTGAGTTAGGTTTAGGGTAAAACTTAGTGAAGTAATCCTTTTATAAAAAATTTGTGTATGATACCCCTTGGTTATTTGAGAAACAGAGGGAATAGAAATTTTAATAATAAAATAAAATCGCAAATAATAAGAAATACATCACTTTTAAAATTAAAAAAAAAAAAGATGCATGTACCTTGAATTAGTTTACCCCTCGGTTTTTTTCATAAATCGAGGGAACAAATGATAATTTCTTGAAGAAAAAAATAACATAGCGCGTCATGGAATTTTACCTCAGTTTTTTGTTGAGTTGGGTGAAATTGCTTTGTCATAAAATGTAATATATGTAGTAGCGATTGTCATAAAAAATTCAACTACATTCAAATTTTTTTAAATAAAGCAATTTTAAATAAAAACTTTTGGGCCTTCAAATATAACAATTGGCCCAATTTAACACTTTTTGCATTAACAAATAAATTTGGGCCTCCAAATATTATAAATGGCTTACAAATTTCATTCACACAGCCTAATAGTATCTTATAGTCATCCAAATCAACTTTCATCAAATTGTAAATGGATCATTCAAGTATTCATGATAAGTTATCTAATAGTATCTGTTGCAGCAAGCAGATCATAACACATCCTATCAATATATTACAATGATTCAAATTTAAAGTTTCAAATATTTTACAAATAAATTCATCAATGAACACTGTGTTTGATTTTGTTCATATTTGTAGTTCAAAGATAACCTTATAACCAAAGCATGGTATTGGCCACCACTCTGCTCAATAATTGTAATGGTCATTTCAATAACATGTACAAAGGATGTTGTATGGTCTATGAGCTCTTCACAAAGATGTTTCTGACTATTGTTTGATTGTTCTTAAATATTCATCCTAACTCTGTGGGCCTAAGTCATTTCAATTTAACAATTATTGGTTGGGTAATCCAAATTTTGTTGAGGTGGTTCAAGCTTTTTGGAATGCTCATTTGAAGTTGAGGTGGATGACTTGTTCTCTTAAGGATAAGTTGAAATCTCTCAAAGATTCATTTAAAGTTTTGGAATAAATAGGCGTTTGGTAAAATATATTTTAAGATCAAGAGATGTATGGATAAGATTGACTCTTGGGTGCTTCGATTTGAGTTGGTATCTATGTCTTCGATTAAGTTATTGGATAAGTTTCAAGTTTCTCAAGAGCTTAAAGAGCTCATTAGGTGTTGTGATTCTCATATTTTTTAGTTGTCGTGATTATCCTAGCTCAAAGAGGGGGAGGCTAACACATGTTTTTTCCATTCCTATATTAAGTATAGGATTTAGAGGAATATTCTTATTGCTCTTAGGTTGGGGGATAGTTATCTAGAAATGGTCGATGAGATTCAATAAGAGATTATTGAGTAATTCAATGAGCACTTTATGGAGAGTTTTGAGTTTAGGAATAATCTTAAAGGATCTCTTTCCCTTGTCTCGATGAATGTGGAAGTTGGTTCTCTCTTTGTTAGGTTTGATATATAGGAAGTGGATGTGGCGATTGCTATGATGATTGGATGTAAGATTCTAGACCCTGATTGGTTCAATTTTGATTTTATAAGAATTTTTGGGGTTTACTTAAAGAGAATGTAGTTTCATCAAATTTTTTGAGAATTGGGTTCTTTTAGGATTTTAAATTCCTTTTTTGTTTCTTTCATCCTTAAGGTGGGGTCCCACTTGGAGTTGGAAAGTTTAGGCATATTTATCTTATTGGGTCACTATATAAGTTGGTTGTTAAAGTTCTAGCCACTAGGTTTGCCAATGTAATGAGGAAGTTAATATCTTCAGAGCAATCATATATTTTAAGAGTGAGATAATTGGTGGATGGAGTGGTTGATCTGAATAAGGTAATTGATTTAGTCAGGGCTTCAAAGAAGGATTTATTTTATATTTAAATTGGACTTTGAAAAGGCTTGTGATTTGGTTAGTTGGATGGATTGTGTGTTGAGGAGATTTGGATTCGATGGAATATGGAGAGCCTGGATTATAGCGTGCATTTTCTTTGCGAGTTTATTTGTTTTGGTGAATGTTGTTCAACAGAGGAAATTAATATTCAGATAGGGCTCAAACAAGGGGATAATTTGGAATTTTTCTCCTCTTCACTGTGGTTGAGGGGCTTAGTGCAATGGTTTAGAGTGTGGCCTACGTATTGGCATTTTGTAGTTTCGACAAAGAATAAGCAACAAAATAAGTAAATAAAATAAAATCAAAGTAGAAAATAGATTTAAACATAACAGAAATACATAAATAGCATAAATAAAAAGAGATAATGGATAAGAAATTGCTCCAGAGATTTATAGAGGTTCAGCATAACCATTTTGTCTACTCATATCCCTTCTTTTACAGGTTATGCCTAAGAACCTTCTTACAAACAGGCTGGAGTTTTACACTGGTTATCCTCTAAACCAAACACAAGATTTTACACTATGAATGAGATTTGTTACACTAGGCGTAACTCATGAACCAAACTTAGATTTTAACAAACAAACTCACGAACCAAACGAGAGCTTTTTCACTAGGCCAAGCTCCCGAACCAAACCGAGATTTTCACAGGCAGTATCACAAACCAAATGAATTATTTTACTGGATAAACTCACAAAACAAATAATGAAATCCCACAAAGGATATTATACAAGAGATAAATTCCACTTTCACAAATTACAATAATGCACCAATCACCATAACACACAAGAAATTTCTCACTAATATTGTTCACTCTTAAAATGAAAAGGAAAATAGATAAATATACATGGAATACATCCAAGCACATATATCAAGAGATAAGAAGTTAAATAACACATAGATCCAAAATATGAAAATACCTTATTAATTATAAAGAGAATTCAGATACAAAAGGAAAAGAGCAGATAAGCAACAAGTAAAGAAATCAAGCTTGCAAGTGAAGTATACTCTGTGTCCTCATCATCACTGAAATATTATGATGGCAATGGTAACTAAGTGAGATGTCAAGCTATAAAGTTTATCTTCTTTTTTGCCCTTTTTATCTCTTTGTTGAGAGTTTTAAGGAGATCTTGGGTTGGAGGAGTTTGAGAGATTTTTAGTCGAAATCCTCCAAAATTGACGAACCTGCTTGCTGAGATGCCTCCTCCTATGCTTGTTGTCTTTGATTAGATCTTCCGTCATGGGAGACTTTTTAGTTATTATTCCATTAATGATCTCAATCCTTATTAGTCATATCGCAGTGTTTCCAATACTAACAGAGTTATCCTCAATTTTGAAACCAATGTGCTCAAATAATTTCGATATCAAATGACCATAAGTTACCCACATAACTCCCTTTCGTTTTCTCACTATCACGTGATGGATCACTGTGATGACTCGGTTTGTCTCAACTTTGTAACCAAATTAGGACCACATAATCTTTTAACAAGAGTCCTAGATTATGTTTTCTCAGGACAATAATGTGATTTACCACATAGTGAATCAGACGAATGTTCGGGTGCACGCTGCCTACAAAAAAAAAAGAAGGAATCTCAGAGTTTTGATCTTACAAGAAGGAAAAAGAACCAAAAGAAATAAAATCATCACCTTGATCAATTTCATTGTGTGAGGACCAGAGCAAGGAAGACAACAAATTCTTCAAAGGACATAGAGATGTGATGCTTCCTAACTTCAAATGTAATAATGTCATTTACATATCTGAGGTTGGCATAAAACATATTTACCAAAGTTGGATATAGGGTCGTCTCAAACAATTTGGAGGCCTTTATCCAAATATAAAAACTCATCCCTAATAAAAAGGAACATGAAGAATTTAATAAGAGTGATATTTTATTTAAGTTCTGATTTTGATGGTTGATCAGAACCTGAAGTGGGCCAAAGATGATGTCTGCAATGCTGGGTGTGAAAGATGAGGAGGGGGTGTACCTGCAAGGCACTCCGATGCTAAAGTAAGAATCGGGAGAGAGAGAGAGAGAGAGAGAGAGAGAGAGAGAGAAAGACAAGTACAAAGTATGTATTTCGTATGGTGATTTTGAATACCTGGCCCTCTCGAATGAGAGGGTTTTTATAGTGCCACCACCGCATGGCCAACGGTCCCTATTTTTGGGGTAAACTAACCGTTTCCCGAAGAATAAGTAACTGCCAGAAACTAGCCATTGGGACGGGCAGAGGTGCCCGAAACTAGCCGTTGTCACGGGAAAAAGCGCAGTTGCGGGCACGGGCGTCGTGGTTGTTTCTGGTTAGTGGAGTCGTGCGTGACAGGCAAGAACTACCGAGGAAGAGCAGGTGACCTTTGGGGTCTTCCGACCGTATTTTCCCGGTACAGGGGCAGAAAGGTAAATGTTGTACCAAATTGGCTAGACTTAGGCAATTGGGCCTTTTTGAGAGCAGAAGTGGATTGGGCCATGCCTAGTCATTGGGCCAGTCTAGAACAGGAGCCCCAAAGTCGTTGCTCTCGAGCATGAGAGTGATGACTTAAGGGTAATTCACAGTGCTGGGGTGATCTGGAAAGGGTCCTCGTATGCCGATGAGATGGAGTTGTTCTACGATGCCCAAGAGGGTTTGTGCCCGCGGGATACGTAACGTTGTCTGGCAAGCCCAGCATACGGGGAGCCCAACGGTTGATGTGATCTGAAGAGGTGGGACGTCACGTGTGCCTCAAGCCCTGTGCTGCATTAAATGTGTCATGATGGCTATGCTAGGGTCATGATGATGCCCCAAGTCGCACATGCTCATTCACGTGCCTTCAGAATGCCTATAAATAGATGGAGAACTTGCTCATTTGCACTTTTCGCTTCTCTCTCCTCCTTCGCTTCTCTGTCTGAGCTATTCCGTTCGCCGCCGTCAAGCGTCGTCCAGCCACCGTGCTAGCTCCGGCCACAGTCTTCGACCCTATCATACTTCCTCGACCGCGTAATTTGTTCAACTTGACTCTAGTTTTAGGATTTTTTGCTTTATGTTCTTTTAGAATGCATGTTGTTAGGTTGAATCTAGGTAGTGTAGTAGCAGCTTCCGATGACTGTTGGTGGCAGACGTTGGTTTGGCCACTTTCTGCTGCTGTTGTAGTCGCTGAAACCTTAGGAGCTTAGGGGTTTGGGTCGTTTCTGACACCGTTGCGACGAAGGGCTCGTTTGTCACCAGCGGAGCTCATGAATTTTCCGGTGTACCTATGAGTTTTCCGGCAGGTTCATGAGTTTTTTTTAGACCTTCAAACGGAATTCTGGGTAGCGAACCGGGGAGAATCTCCCCGCGTGCGTTGGAGGGGTTGCCCCGAGCATCTCCTCGCACCACACTTGTTCCATTTGAGTAAGGCTTAGGCCGGGGACGTCCTCATCGGGCCTTCACGTGCCCTTTCACTTGACTGCGGTGGAAGGATGGATTTAATTTTGTCATCGAGTTCACTTTTGTCCTCTGCTTTTCTGGTGAAGAAAATGGCTCATGAAACTGAAGAGGAAATTCTCATAGAGTCGTCAGAGGAGAGCTCCTCGAAAATTAGTGACACAGAAGTTACAACCACTCCCAGTGATGTCGGCAAGATTCTGCCCGAGAGGACTTCCGCGGAGGAGTGGATAGTCGCAGAACCTGCGGAGCACGGTTCTGTTTTTGCTTCATATACTGGGGACGTCTTCACGACCTTGGGGGCCGAAGGGGAGTGTAAATTTCATTTCCCTAGAGAGGACGACTGTATCTATACGGAACACAGGGAGAGGTTCCTGATGTATGAGTACGTATTCAAGGACATTGGGATGAGGTTGCCCTTCACTGACTTCCAGAGATCGGTCTTTGTGCATTTAGACATGGCGTCCTCGCAGCTGCATCCCAACTCCTTGGCCTTTATCTGGGCGTTCGAGTTGACATGTGAGTTCCTAAAGATAAGAGCTACTCTCCCTTTGTTCTTTACCATCTTCCATCTCCAACGACAAGTCTCGGGGAGGAAGTTTGGCTGGGTCTCATTGAAGCAGGCAAGAAATTTGTTTAAACAGTTCTCTGAGTCCATTAGGACTTTTAAAGAGAGGTTTTATATTATCGAGCCCGTGTCAGAGGAGGCTCAGGACTCCACGTATGTCTGGGAGGTGTCTACGGATAAGAACGGAGAGGATTTTTATGACGAGCAGGGCAAAGTAGTGGCGCGAAGGTTGCTAAAGTTCCCTTTCTGCTGGAGCAGGGCTCACTTTTCCCAGGGAACTGACTAGTATCTTGCCCACCCAGAGATGTTGGATGACGACGACAAAGCCGGTTATGCGGCGTTGGTTAATTTTGTCAACGGTTTTACCCTTTCCTAGTGCTGGACTAAGAGCGGGGATCCGATCTTCGAGGAAGATGGTGGGCAGAAGGTGGAGAGTCGTTACATTAATACGAAGGAGCTCCTTGAGTGCAGGACTCACGATAGCGCTCTTAAACTACTGGGTAGCTTTTATCTCTTAGCTTTTATAGGTTATTGTTTTCCCCGTTTACTGACGTGCTCGTTATGTCTTTGCAGGTGAAATGCCTTCAGTGCATGAGCGGATGGTAAAAAATTCCCTTGCGAAGGGCAAGGATGGCATAGCCAATACGAAGAGCCGGCTCGGCCAACAGGTGAAGAAGGCTAAGGAGGAGGCTAAGGCTGCCGAGGAGGCGAGGAAAAAGTCTCGGGAGGAGCTGACCAAGATCCAAGGGGAGAAAGACACCCTGGCTGCGGAGAAAAAGGCCGCAGAGGATTTGGTCAAGCAAATAAGGTCCGCTGCTGCCCCTGCTGAAGATGAACACGAGGGTATGAAGGAGCTAAAGACTCGGGCTGAGTTGGTTGCCCTTATCTTGCAGGCGAAGGTCGAAGCCATCAGCGAGGATTGTTTCAACAACGTTGTGGCGCAACTCAAGCTTGTGAACCCCGGTGTCCAACTGTCCACTGAGGGGATTAGTTTCCTGTACCATATGGAGAATGGAAAGATCGTCATCCCCAACTTTCTTCTGATTCGAGAAGAGCATGCTCAGATTCTCCACGAGGAGCCTCAGCAGACGCAGACTATCCCCAATGAGCCTCAGCAGATGGAGGAGTGATACATTTTTGTTGTACCTTCGACCTGCGTGCCATGTTTGTGTAATTTTATTATTTTGTATGGGGAATGGCCCCTTTTTTATGTAACAAGTACAATTATGGTCCTCATGACTGTAACGCTCGGTTATTTAATTAAATATCTTCATATTATTTGTTTGATTTGTGTTGGTTGTCGAAAATGCTGTGTTGAGTCGCTATGTCGGTTTGGGTAAATTAATTAATTCAAGTTGTGTTGTCTTTAGTTGGATTAATTTAATTAAGATAAATTAAGTTGCATTTTTGTTATTTGATTAATTAAGCCGATTAAGTAGTAGATATAATATTAGAACTAATAGTAGATTATTACTTGGGTTGTACTTAGAAATAGTAATAGTGGGGGTGTAGACTGTGGCCCAATAAGACATTGAGAATTAATAGAGTTATATTAGGTTTAGAATTAAGAGAAAGAAAAAGGAAAGTAGCAGTAAGAGGCAAAACGTGGAAGTTACAGAAAGTGGAGCAAGGGTCTTGAGAGAGACTTCAGAGAGGCTGCTAGAGCAAGATTCCAACCGAAAATTTAGAGCGACCTTCAATCCAAGGTAAGGGTGGGGTTCTGACTCTATAACAGGATACTTGATGAATGATATGTGGGGTTAGATTATATGATTGCCTCTGTTGTGTTCTTCTGATTTTGCTGATACCGAAGTTGAATTCTAAGTTGATCGATTATGGAACTTAGTCTGTGTTGTTTAATTGTGGTTTATACGTTGCAGTTGTTGAATTGGGCGTAGAATACTTTATTTGTATGAATTGGTGTATGATTTTATTGGGTTGATGCTGAATCGTGTGCTGGATAAATTAATTGGAGACTGAAACGTAAGAAATTATAGAGAACGGAGGAGAAGAATTAGAGAAACAGAGAGAGCGGTGGGACGCCGTCTGAGGGGGCATGACGACCGTCATAGCCTTGTTACGACCATCACACGGGTCTGTGTGTTTTTTTTTGTTCTGCGTTGTGTTTTCTGGTTGCTGTATGTCCTTATGTCTAGTATAATTGAACATATTAAACATTTTGAAGAAACAAGATTAATTTGAGAATCAGTATCATTAATAGTAGACAATTTTGCATAATTGAACTCAGTATAAGTAACAGTAGTAAATAGTGTTGCATAATTATTGAGTGAGGATCACTGTGATTATATCGGTAACAGTATTAGGAGCTTAATATGGCAGTAGTAGTGATAAAATGGTAGGATAAATCAGTAAGTGAACAATAGCCTTGTTGTGTTGTGCTTTGGTTGTGAATTTTTAAGTTGCAGGGGATGTTGTATCTTGTTGAATTGCCTCTAAATTATTGGCGAGAATAAGTTGCAGGCCATGGCCAACGTTGAAATGTTGTTACGTTGATTTTAATAATTATCGTTGATTATTTGGATGTTTGAGTCGAGTCGCATTGCATAGCATATCAAGTTGGAGCTGTTGCTCGGTAAGTTGGCCTGGATTGGAAAAAATACTAAGTTGAAGGCTTATACCTTGTTGATATCAATATTAATTGATAAGTTTCTAAGTTGAGAGTTTTGCTCCAATGGTACCACATGCATGTGCATTATCAAGTTGCAGTCCATGTTACATAATTATGTCGTCGTGTCGTTTTTATGTTGATTGATGTTGTTTATGAGTTATGAAGTGGTGATTTTTGATAATCTGAACTAATATATTATTTATCATATATCTAATTATATTGTTCGATATCTCACCCCTTCTGTGTATGGTGATGGTTTATATGCCATCCTGCAGGTAATCCGGAGTGCAGGCTGTCTACCTTCATTAGTTCGAGTCGGTGTCGTCGCTCTGATACGTAGCACTCGGGGGAATGACACATGTTTTCTTTAGTGTCGGTTTTTATTATGTTGCTGAATTTTAAGTCATTTTCATTAGAGACCTGTTATGTGAGGTTGTTTGAAAGTTGATCACGTGGTGAATTTAATTAAAGATGAACGATGTGAATCCGATGCGTAGTAATGAAAGTTATTTTTATTTTAAAGACTAATAAGGTGACTGAATGTTGCATGTCTAAGGTGGAAGTGTAGCATTCCATTTGCTTGTTGGAAATTTTGAAACTCTGATTTTAATATATTTGTCGGGTAGAAACGGGGTGTTACATTAGTCGTATCAGAGCTGGTCGGTCCGTCCGGCCAAGTTGTCGAGTCGTAGTTTGTTTGGCAATCGAGTATTGTTAACTAGTTCTAACTTTTGTTCATGTTGAAGTGATAAGTTGAGATGGCTGGAAGGAACGATGCTGCAATTGCTGTTGCGTTGGAAGCAATGGCTCAGGCTTTGCAGAATCAGCCGAATGCTGACAAGAATGTTGGATCTCGCAGCTTGGTAACTTTTCAGAGGGAGAATCTGCCTACCTTCAAGGGCAAGTATGATCCTGATGGAGCGTTGGATTGGTTGAAAGAAATGGAGAGAATCTTCCGTGTGATGGACTGCACCCCAGTGCAGAAGGTTTGATATGGGACTCATATGCTAGCATTCGAGGCTGATGACTGGTGGCTAGAGACTCGTCAGAGGTTGGAAGCTGCAGGTGAAGGTATCACTTGGGTTGTGTTCCGAAGAGAGTTTCTTAGGAAGTATTATCCAGAGGATGTTCGTGGTAAGAAGCAAATCGAGTTTCTCGAGCTGAAGCAAGGGAACATGTCGGTTACTGATTATGCTGCAAAGTTTGTTGAGTTGGCTAAGTTTTATCCGCACTATAACGATGATGATGTTGAGTTTTCAAAATGCCTCAAGTTTGAGAGTGGGTTGCGCCCAGAGATCAAGAAGGCAGTTGGATATCAGAAGATTAGTGTTTTTTTGATTTGATTGATAGTTGCAGAATCTTTGAGGAGGATAACAATGCTCATTATAAGATCATTAATGAGAGGAAGAGCAAGCACCAACAGAATCGTGGCAAGCCTTATGATGCTACAGCTGGAAAAGGTAAACAGAAAGTGGCTGATGGCAAGAGGACTAGTGGGGGAGATGCTCCTGCTGGCATGACTTGTTTCAAATGTGGGAAACCCGGTCACAAGAGTAATGTGTGTACTGCTGAGGTGAAGAGGTGTTTCCGTTGTGATAAGACTGGACATGCAATATCTGATTGCAAGCATAAAGAGATGATTTGTTTCAACTGTGGTGAAGAAGGACACATTGGTAGTCAGTGTCAGAAACCAAAGAAGGCGCAAACCCGTGGGAAAGTGTTCGCTTTGGCTGGGACTCAGACAACTACTGAGGACAGACTCATCAGAGGTACATGTTTCATTAATAGTAATCCCTTAATTACTATGATTGATACTGGTGCTACTCATTGCTTTATTGCTGCTGAATGTGTTGAAAGATTGGGTCTTGTGTTGTCTTCTATGAATGGAGAAATGGCCATCGAGATTCCGGCTATGGGATCGGTGACTACTTCTCTTGTGTGTTTAAAGTGTCCTTTGACGATCTTCAACAGAGACTTTACTGTTGATTTGGTGTGGTTGCCGTTAACTGGGATGGATATAATCTTGAGAATGAACTGGTTAGAATATAACTATGTTCATATCAATTGTTATAACAAGTCAGTAAGATTTTCTACTGCTGAAGAGGAATAAGCTAGGTTGTTGTCTTTTAAGCAGTTACAGCAGTTGATGCAAGAAGAAGCTCAAATGTTTGTGTTGATGGCGTCGTTATCTATTGAGAGCCGAGCTATAATTGAGGAGTTACGGGTGGTGCGTGAATTTCTTGAAGTCTTCCCCGACGAAATTCCTGATGTACCGCCAGAAAGAGAAGTAGAATTCCCAATTGACCTTGTACCTGGTACCAGACCTGTGTTTATGGCACCATACAGGATGTCTGCATCTGAATTGTCAGAATTAAAGAAGCAATTGGAGGATTTACTTGAAAAGAAGTTTGTGAGGCCAAGTGTATCGCCGTGGGGAGCTCCAGTGTTGTTAGTAAAGAAGAAAGATGGAAGTATGAGGCTTTGTGTTGATTATAGGCAACTAAATAAAGTGACGATTAAGAACAAGTATCCGCTCCCGAGAATAGATGACTTGATGGATCAATTGGTAGGTGCTCGTGTGTTTAGCAAGATTGATTTGAGGTCGGGCTATCATCAGATTAAAGTGAAAGAGGAAGATATTCAGAAGACGGCCTTCAGAACGCGTTATGGGCATTATGAGTATTCAGTGATGCCCTTCGGTGTTACTAATGCGCCGGGAGTATTCATGGAGTACATGAACCGTATCTTTCATACTTATTTGGATCGGTTTGTGGTGGTGTTTATTGATGATATATTAATTTACTCGAAATTGGAAATAGAGCATGCAGAACACTTAAGACTAGTATTGCAAGTTTTGAAAGAGGAGAAGTTATATGCAAAGCTGTCTAAATGTGAATTTTGGTTAAAGGAAGTTAGTTTTCTCGGTCATGTCATTTCAGGTAGTGGCATTGCTGTGGATCCATCTAAAGTAGATGCTGTGTTGCAATGGGAAACTCCAAAGTCGGCTACCGAGATTAGAAGCTTTTTGGGACTAGCCGGTTATTACCGAAGGTTTATCGAAGGATTTTCTAAGTTAGAACTTCCGTTGACTAAGTTGACTTGTAAAGGTAAAGTTTTTGTGTGGGACGTTCAATGCGAAGAAAGTTTCACAGAATTGAAGAAGAGGTTGACATCGGCTCCGATTTTGACATTACCTAATCCAGGAGAACCTTTTGTGGTATATTGTGATGCTTCTAAGATGGGTTTAGGTGGTGTGCTTATGCAGAGTGATAAGGTAGTTGCTTATGAGTCGAGGCAGTTGAGAACTCATGAAAAGAACTACCCTACGCATTATTTAGAACTTGTTGCGGTTATTTTTGTGCTGAAGATTTGCAGACATTATCTTTATGGTTCGAGATTTGAAGTGTTTAGTGACCATAAGAGCTTAAAGTATTTGTTTGATCAGAAGGAATTGAATATGAGACAGCGAAGATGGTTGGAATTATTAAAAGATTATGATTTCGGATTGAACTATCATCCAGGTAAAGCTAATGTTGTGGCTGGCGCCCTAAGTCGGAAAACTTTACATATGTCGGTGATGATGGTTAAAGAATTGGAATTAATTGAGCAATTCAGAGATATGAGCTTAGTTTGCGAAGTGACACCGCAGAGTGTGACGTTGGGGATGCTGAAGATTAACAATGATTTTCTGGATAGTATCAAGGAAGCTCAGAAGTTAGACGTGAAACTAGTAGATTCGATGGTGGGAATCGATTAATCTGAGAATGATGATTTCAAGTTAGATGCCTATGGTGTGTTGAGATTCTGTAATCGAATTTGTATTCCGGAAGATGCGGAGATGAAGAAAGCGATTCTTGAGGAAAGTCATAAGAGAAAATTGAGTATTCATCCGGGGGCTACAAAGATGTATCAAGACTTGAAGAAATTGTTTTGGTGGCCTGGGATGAAGGGTGATGTGGCTCGATTTGTGTATGCATGTTTAACTTGTCAGAAGTCGAAAGTTGAACATCAGAAGCCAGCGGGGTTGATGCAACCGTTAGAAGTCCCATAATGGAAATGGGATAACATTTCAATGGACTTTGTGACGGGATTACCTAATACTTCAAGAGGACACGATTCGATTTGGGTGATTGTTGATAGGCTTACGAAGTCGGCTCATTTTATTCCTATTAACATCAGTTTTCCAGTATCGAAGTTGGCGGAGATTTATACTAGCGTAGTTGTGAAGTTGCATGGTGTTCCTCTGTGTATTGTGTCGGATAGAGACCCGAGGTTTACTTCTGATTTTTGGAAGAGTTTGCAAGAGGCGTTGGGTTCTAAGTTGAGGTTGAGTTCTGCGTATCACCCTCAGACGTATGGTCAAACTGAAAGGACTATTCAATCGTTGGAGGATTTGTTGAGAGCTTGTGTTCTTGAGCAGGGAGGTTCATGGGATACTTATCTTCCATTGATCGAGTTCACTTATAATAACAGTTACCATTCCAGTATTGGAATGGCACCTTTTGAAGCGTTATATGGTCGGAGATGTATGACTCCTTTATGTTGGCATGAATCTGGAGAAAGTGTAGTGCTTGGACCTGAAATCGTTCGAGAGACTACTGAGAAGGTGAAGTTGATCCGAGAAAAGATGAAGTCTTCCCAAAGTAGGCAGAAGAGTTATCATGACAAGCGAAGGAAAGATTTACAATTTCAAGCAGGTGACCACGTGTTTTTAAGAGTTACACCTGTGACAGGTGTTGGGCGTGCATTGAAGTCTAAGAAGCTCACTCCTCGTTTTATTGATCCGTATCATATTTCGGGCAGAATTGGAAATGTTGCTTATAGAGTGGCTTTACCGCCTAATCTTTCGAATTTGCACAATGTATTTCATGTGTCACAACTCCGGAAGTACGTTCCAGATCCATCTCATGTGATTCATATGGATGATGTGCAAGTACGGGATAATCTTACTATGGAAACGATGCCTGTACGGGTCGCGGATCGGGAAACGAAGACTCTAAGAGGCAAGGAGATTGTGTTGGTAAAAGTAGTCTGGTTAGGAGCGGCCGGAGAAAGTATGACGTGGGAGTTGGAAAGCAAGATGCGGGAATCCTATCCCGAGTTGTTTAAACAAGGTAAATTTTCGAGGACGAAAATATTCTATGTGGGGGAGAGTTGTAACGCCCGGTTATTTAATTAATTATTTAATTAAATATCTTCGTATTATTTGTTTGATTTGTATTGGTTGTCGAAAATGCTATGTTAAGCCGCTATGTCGGTTTGGGTAAATTAATTAATTCAAGTTGTGCTGGCTTTAGTTGGATTAATTTAATTAAGATAAATTAAGTTGCATTTTTGTTATTTGATTAATTAAGCCGATTAAGCAGTAGATATAATATTAGAACTAATAGTAGATTATTACTTGGGCTGTACTTAGAAATAGTAATAGTGGGGGTGTAGAATGTGGCCAAATAAGACATTGAGAATTAATAGAGTTATATTAGGTTTAGAATTAAGAGAAAGAAAAAGGAAAGTAGCAGTAAGAGGCAAAACATGGAAGTTACAGAAAGTGGAGCTAGGGTTTTGAGAGAGACTTCAGAGAGGCTGCTAGAGCAAGATTCCAACCGGAAACTTAGAGCGACCTTCAATCCAAGGTAAGGGTGGGGTTCTGACTCTATAACGGGATACTTGATGAATGATATGTGGGGTTAGATTATAGGATTGCCTCTGTTGTGTTCTTCTGATTTTGTTGATACCGAAGTTGAATTCTAAGTTGATCGGTTGTGGAACTTAGTATGTGTTGTTTAATTGTGGTTTATACGTTGCTGTTGTTGAATTGGGCGTATAATACTTTATCTGTATGAATTGGTGTATGATTTTGTTGGGTTGATGCTGAATCGTGTGCTGGATAAATTAATTGGAGACTGAAACGTAAGAAATTACAGAGAACGGAGGAGAAGAATGGGAGAAACAGAGAGAGAAAAGGCTTCGAGGTGGGACGCCGTATGAGGGGGTATGACGACCGTCATAACCTTGTTATGACCGTCACACGCTTGTGACGAGGGTCATGGAAGTGTGACGAGGGTCACACGGGTCTGTGTGTGTTTTTTTTTTGTTCTGCGTTGTGTTTTCTGGTTGTTTTTTTTTGTTCTGGTTGTTACAGAAACAAGATTAATTTTAGAATCAGTATCATTAACAGTAGACAATTTTGCATAATTGAACTCAGTATAAGTAACAGTAGTAAATAGTGTTGCATAATTATTGAGTGAGAATCACTGTGATTATATCGGTAACAGTATTAGGAGCTTAATATGACAGTAGTAGTGATAAAATGGTAGGATAAATCAGTAAGTGAACAATAGCCTTGTTGTGATGTGCTTTGGTTGTGAATTTTTGAGTTGCAGGGGATGTTGTATCTTGTTGAATTGCCTCTAAATTATTGGCGAGAATAAGTTGCAGGCCATGGCCAACGTTGAAATGTTGTTACGTTGATTTTAATAATTATCGTTGATTATTTGGATGTTTGAGTCGAGTCGCATTGCATAGCATATCAAGTTGGAGTTGTTGCTCGGTAAGTTGGACTGGATTGGCAAAAATATTAAGTTGAAGGCTTATGCCTTGTTGATGTCAATATTAATTGACAAGTTTCTAAGTTGGGAGTTTTGCTCTAATGGTACCACATGCATGTGCATTATCAAGTTGCAGTCCATGTTGCATAATTATGTCGTCGTGTCGTTTTTATGTTGATTGATGTTGTTTATGAGTTGTGAAGTGGTGATTCTCGATAATCTGAACTAATATATTATTTATCATATATCCAATTATATTGTTCGATATCTCACCCCTTCTGTGTATGGTGATGGTTTATATGCCATCCTGCAGGTAATCCGGAGTGCAGGCTGTCTACCTTCATTAGTTCGAGTCGGTGTCGTCGCTCTGATACGTAGCACTCGGGGGAATGACACATGTTTTCTTTAGTGTCGGTTTTTATTATGTTGCTGAATTTTAAGTCATTTTCATTAGAGACCTGTTATGTGAGGTTGTTTGAAAGTTGATCACGTGGTGAATTTAATTAAAGATGAACGATGTGAATCCGATGCGTAGTAATGAAAGTTATTTTTATTTTAAAGACTAATAAGGTGACTGAACGTTGCATGTCTAAGGTGGAAGTGTAGCATTCCATTTGCTTGTTGGAAATTTTGAAACTCTGATTTTAATATATTTGTCGGGTAGAAACGGGGTGTTACATTAGTCGTATCAGAGCTGGTCGGTCCGTCCGGCCAAGTTGTCGAGTCGTAGTTTGTTTGGCAATCGAGTATTGTTAACTAGTTCTAACTTTTGTTCATGTTGAAGTGATAAGTTGAGATGGCTGGAAGAAACGATGCTGCAATTGCTGTTGCGTTGGAAGCAATGGCTCAGGCTTTGCAGAATCAGCCGAATGCTGACAAGAATGCTGGATCTCGCAGCTTGGTAACTTTTCAGAGGGAGAATCTGCCTACCTTCAAGGGCAAGTATGATCCTGATGGAGCGTTGGATTGGTTGAAAGAAATGGAGAGAATCTTCCGTGTGATGGACTGCACCCCAGCGCAGAAGGTTCGATATGGGACTCATATGCTAGCATTCGAGGCTGATGACTGGTGGCTAGAGACTCGTCAGAGGTTGGAAGCTGCAGGTGAAGGTATCACTTGGGTTGTGTTCCGAAGAGAGTTTCTTAGGAAGTATTATCCAGAGGATGTTCGTGGTAAGAAGCAAATCGAGTTTCTCGAGTTGAAGCAAGGGAACATGCCGGTTACTGATTATGCTGCAAAGTTTGTTGAGTTGGCTAAGTTTTATCCGCACTATAACGTTGATGATGCTGAGTTTTCAAAATGCCTCAAGTTTGAGAGTGGGTTGCGCCCAGAGATCAAGAAGGCAGTTGGATATCAGAAGATTAGTGTTTTTTTGATTTGATTGATAGTTGCAGAATCTTTGAGGAGGATAACAATGCTCATTATAAGATCATTAATGAGAGGAAGAGCAAGCACCAACAGAATCGTGGCAAGCCTTATGATGCTACAGCTGGAAAAGGTAAACAGAAAGTGGCTGATGGCAAGAGGACTAGTGGGGGAGATGCTCCTGCTGGCATGACTTGTTTCAAATGTGGGAAACCCGATCACAAGAGTAATGTGTGTACTGCTGAGGTGAAGAGGTGTTTCCGTTGTGGTAAGACTGGACATGCAATATCTGATTGCAAGCATAAAGAGATGATTTGTTTCAACTGTGGTGAAGAAGGACACATTGGTAGTCAGTGTTAGAAACCAAAGAAGGCGCAAACCAGTGGGAAAGTGTTCGCTTTGGCTGGGACTCAGACAACTACTGAGGACAGACTTATCAGAGGTACATGTTTCATTAATAGTAATCCCTTAATTACTATGTGTTGCACCCCAAATTTTACCCTCAGATTCGTCTGATCACCATCATATCATTTTCGATCGGCCATTCGTGCATTTTCTTGGTTTTTAGCATTGATCATGTTTTCAACCAGTTTGCCATTTCATTTTAGATTTTTTCTCATTTTGAGAATTGTTTGAGTTTTAAGTGTTGATTTGGTCTAATTTTAATATAGTTAATTTTCAATTATCATTTTCAATTCTAAATTTAATTTTCTTTAGCTATCTTTTATTCTAATATAATGTAATTGGATTAACTTCATCATTTTAAATTTGATTTAATTTTAATTTCAATTTACTTTTACTTTAATATAATTAATTTAATTTTAACTTTTAATTTTAAATTATTTATGTTTAGTTTAACTAAGGTTATTATTCAGAATTTAAAACCAAATAAAACCAGTTTGTTTTTCTAAAGCCAATATCCATTCTTATTAAATGCATTAATGTGTTACATGAGTGTCCTTTTTGAAGACAATAGCAGAAAACTTTTCTATCTCTGCAAACCATACGAAAATCCTCTGCAGCAACACCAAAAGCCTTAAACCATGCTGCTATGCCCTGCTCCTTCAACGTAAACCTGCACCATTAGGACAAGTTCAGAACGGTCAAAATTTGAAATTTAAGAAACGAGTGTTTATTTAACAATGGGGAGAAGAGGATACAGGGGGGGATTCAAAACACTCAAAAAAGTCTCACAAACACAAAATCTCCAAAACCGGAACCTCTTCAAACCACAACTCAAACTCGCATTTGTTTCCAAATAACCCTCAAGTTTTCTCCAACATTTCATAACTTTCATCTTCATCATCAAACCGCCCAGCCAATATCAACAACAACCTTCAACCCTTTTTTTTTCGTGTTCACAACCAATCCTCCAACAAACTCACAAAACCACGCCACGCCAACACCAACTTATTCAAAACCAGAACCGCATCACCTATCATCACTAAAAACAGAACAACAGCAATCCATCTTTCACTTCAAAACCATTCCAATCCCAACTATTACGAACTAAACCCAAAATCAGAATAGAACCCAAGAATGGAGAAGAAGAGAGATTGAAATGAACCAGAGAGTGTAGATCGAAACAATACCTACCAGCAAAGGAAGCAGAGACGGAAGTGGGGGGCGATCGAGATCGTACACAAAGGAGAAAACTAATACCCTGTTTCATTCCTCTGCTCACATCAACAACAACTCAACCTTCTCCCCATGCGAACCAACACAGAAACCTCAATAAATCCACCTTGCAATCAACCTCTTTGGAACACTTGAATAAAAACCTGAAAAAATCTCCACCGCACCGCCCCAAAGTCGGTTTGCAACAACACCCTCCTTCCATCTCAAACTCACCTCAAATCGCACCAAATCCAACTTTCAACCACCTTCATCCTCCTTCAAATTTCCCAAAACATACCCAATCGAACACCAACCGAATCAGAGATTGAGAAGAAGAGAAATTTTGGGTGAAACAGAAACTAAGCTGACGAAGAATTGGTACTAACCGGAACCGTGCGAGTAAGTTGATCAAGAACGAAGAAAGTTACCGCGAGCAGAGACGCGAAGGAGAAGGATTGAGGAACACCATCGATTCGTCGCCACAAAAGAGGAAGGAAAAGGAGCCGCCGCGATCGAGATTGTGAAACGCTTCGAGCTTTGGAGCGATTTGAAGAGTACGTTTTCGTTTATGTATTATTGGTATTCTGATCGTATGGTGAAGCGTTCACCTCCAATTTTTGATGAATCATGCTTTTGACCTTCAGTTTCCACTTCTTCACTTGGTCATGCGTGAGTGAAATAAGGCCAGTAGGGTTTTCCACTTTTTCCTTTTGAACATGGCCGAACCGGGTCATCCGACCCACTTGATAAGCCCGCAGCCTATTTCATTCCTGGCCCATTAGTTCTTCTGCATTCTCTTTAGAATTAGGTTAATTTAGTTCTTTAGTTTAGGTATTAATTAATAAGTTTAGTTTTAGCTACATTTTATTAAATAGATTTGGTTTTAATTAATAAGTTTAGATTTAACTAGGTTTTAATTTAATTAGTTTGTAATTAAGTTTAGTTTATTTAGTAAATTAGTTTTAATTAGATTCTAATAAGATTTTAATTTTGTTAATTAGTTTTAATTAGTTTTAGTTTAATTAGTTAACAAACTTTTAATTGGATTGTTGGTTTAATTATTAATATCAACTAGGAATATTTTTCTTGACATGTTATTGACTTGTTTAATTCTTAAGATAATATATCCATGTTGATTGGCCATATGCTTGACTTTTATATGAATATTATCCTTCTTCAAATATCATCTTTTACATCACTTATCTATGTTTGTCTTCCTAAAGATTGAAGCATATTGATTTGTTCTTGTATATCATTCTTATATGTTTGTCTTCCTAAAGATTGAAGCATATTTGATGTATTCTTTTAATCATGTCCATCCTATACATATCTTTGTCATAAACATATTGTCATCCTCATGCTTATGTTATTTTATCTATTATATCAATGTCCTATCTTATATCATGTCTTATTTGTTGTTATATTATCAACTGTTTCCCCCATTCCAAAGGAAGGTGAATAGAGTTGATTCTTAAAGTCATAGCCCCCATCTTAACCTAAGTAACCTCTTAGGAAGAAACCTTGTTTCTTGGCCTCATCAGAGCCATAGAAATTACAACTAGCTCTAGGAGAGAGTTCCTCAACTCTTAGTGATATTCATCATAATGAATTTATCACTTTCCCCTACTGACTAAACCTCAACATAGGTCCATTACAACTAGATCTAGAGAGTTCTTAAACTCTACAATGAGCTTGTACTCATTTCCCCTCTGAATATTGACCATAGTCAATCATTCAGTAGAAGTAGAACTACGCATACTCTGATTCTATTCCCGAGGATACGTAGGCGTAAAGTGCGATGCTTTATCGAGTATACTTAGATACTAACCCCTAGGGTTTCAACCTTTAGCATAGACCCTTTAGCAAACATAGTTTAACAAGTAAAACAAGAGGTTCCTGTAGAGTACTACAGACGTTTAGGGTGCTAATACCTTCCCTAGGCGTAACCAACCCCCGAACCTTAGATCTTTCCCTTTAGGTTTTTCTAACGATCTTGAACCTTTCCTTTGGATAAATCAAAGTCGGTTGTAAAAGAAACTGATGCAAATTAATTAATAATTTGTTATCCGATTTTCACCGCAACAGAAATGGCGACTTCACTGGGGAGCGTAAGACCTATTGCTGGTCCTTTCCTAAGAGGGTTAAGCCTATCTTGCTTTTATGTTATTTATGTTTGCTTATTTGCTTGTATGTGCTCATGTACGTCATATTTGCTCATATATCAGTACATTTGTTCTTGCTTGATCTTTTGGGTTGACATGGTATCTATGAGTGAGATAAGTCCTAACCCGGACTTGAGAGCACATTGTTATAGGATCGTGGTGTAATCAATAGTCGGTTGTTGGAAGTAGTACCAACAATCTATGGCATATGATGACCACACTCAGATGAGGCCCTTTGGGATTGTTGATGTCCGATGTGAGAAGTCACATTGATATTACTTTTTCAATTGGGAGCCGTAGATTCTGAGGACCGTAGTTACCTTTACCCCACTTGGCCTTTTAGGATGTAGTGCGGTGACTATGAGGGAGCCAGTCCTGAGTGGTTGTCACGCGATACTACACTCAGACGAGTTTATCTTGAGAATATTATTAACTCGTGTAAGTAGTTACATGGGCCGATAATATCCGAAAGATTTACGTAGACTATGGGAACTGTTTAGAACCTTGTTCTGCAAACGAAAACCTATAGCACATACCTATTGGGATGGGTAGACCTTTGACTCCATGCTCATAACCCCTAAGCCTAGGATTTCTGTGCTATTGTGTGTGCATGTTTTGCGTGCCCGTGTTTTGTGCATTGCATACATCTCATGATAACCATTTGGTTTCAATGAACTCAGACGTTCTCTGCGAAGATCAATCGGGATCTTAGATTTTAAAACAAAACTTTTCAGTTTTCCAAAATGTTCGCAATTCGCCTTTTGAGTTCCTTGAAACCATTTGGCTTGCATTAGCATTGCATGCGCATTTGCATTGCATTTGCATTTCTCGGTCTTGAGTCTCCTCCGTCCTTTGTCTGTAACCCAACTAACCTTCCTGAAGGCAGCGTTGGACTTGAAGAAGCTTTTGAGGAATCATGAATTCAGAGGAGCAGAACCAGTTTGTGACCAGAGCAGATTTCGACTTGTTGAGAAGCCAGTTGGATCAGTTTATGGCAGCCTTGGCAAAAAGAGATGCCAATATTTAGGGTATGAACAATGTTGCCCAAGCTCAACCTGTGCAGATTCCTGTTAGGAACCAGTTTATACAAGAACATGCCATTGTCCGAGACGGACATTCTTCTTCTATTGATGCTACGGAATATCGCAGTTTTGCATTCTCCGAGTCAGATTCCCAAAAAGGGGTCCCTGTGAGGAAAACCCAGAATCCACGAGACATTGGGCTAATGGAAAAATGTCGTGCCTTGGAAAAGAGGTTTGATGCCATTGCAGGTCGTGACATTGCTGATCTGAATGCTTTGGGCATGTGTTTGGTGCCCGACCTTGTGATACCTCCTAAGTTCAAAACGCCGAAGTTTGAGAAGTATAAAGGGGATAGCTGTCCAAAGCAGCATTTGGTGATGTTTTGCAGAGGAATGACTCCACATGTCCTCAATGACAAACTCATGATCCATTGTTTCCAAAACAGTCTAAGTGGAGCATCACTACATTGGTATATGCAGCTAGAAAGTAGTCATGTCCAATCATGGTCAGACCTAGCCAGTGCTTTTGTAAAGCAATACAACTACAATCTTGATTTGGCTCCCAGCCGCTTACATTTGCTAGACTTATCTCAAGAAGAAAATGAGTCCTTCAGAAAGTATGCTCAGAGATGGAGAGAAGTAGCCGCTCGCGTTCAACCACCACTTTCGGACAAGGAATTGGTTGACTGGTTCGTGGATACTTTGCAAGGTATATACTGAGAAAAGTTGTTTAGCACTGTGACGTCAAACTTTTCTGAATTGGTAAAAACTGGAGAACGCATTGAGAGTGGTCTCCAGAAAGGAAAGATCAGATGCATCTCGAATATCCCGGCCGGTGAGAATAAATCAGTTGTCAGTTCTCAAGAAGAATGGGAGAAGGAAAGTAATTCTATGTGGGAATCCCAAATACCTCAGCACTTCTACAACTCAAGTGTTCAGCGTCAGCAACCTTTTGGGTCTTTGTATCAGACACCAATCTCTCCACGTGGGCAATATTCTGCTCCAAATCGAAGACCTCCTCTACATCAACGGTCTTACCGCCGCCAGCCGCGTCAGCATGCACGACAAAGGCCGAGGAAGCCAGAGAGGAATTTCACTCCGTTGCCAATACCATACAGTTAGTTCCTGCCAGATTTAATCCAAGGGGGGTTCATAGTGCCAAAAGGGATAGATCCAGTGATCCCTCCCTACCCACCAGGCTTTGATGGCAACGCCCGATGTGACTACCACGCTGGGGCACAGGGGCATTCGACCGAAGACTGTAAGGTACTCAGAAGCAAGGTTCAGACGCTACTTGATTCTGAGACAATCTCATTCACGCCTCAAGGAATTCAAATCAACAACCCTTCACTTAATCGAGCAAGTTCATCAGACCTTGAAGAGGAAGAAATTGTTGAGAGTGGGTGTGAAGATAATTCTCAGACGGATTTCGACAATCAGTTTTGAAGATGACTATCTCCGTTTGGCAAGTCGAGAAGGAAAGCCCAGTTCCCTGAGGCTGGCAAACTTTAGACTATTTCAGCAATTTTGTTGTATTTTCTTTGTATATTTGAATCTGTTTTGCTTATAAGCAGTGTTGTACTTTCAAATTGGCAAGATTAATGAAATATTTATGCATCTTTTGGTTAAGTTCATTCGTTTCACTCGTTTTATTTCCATGAAAACAAAAATATATCTTCATCTTATTTCTTTTCCTTTTTCAACTTTTGTTAAAGCAAAGATTAGGGAGGATGATGAAAACCTCATGTTCATAATTGCTGTGGTATGCCTTCAAATTAACCTCGCCGATGATGTAAGGCATTGTTTCAATACATCCCTTATTAAACCCTTTTGAGCCTAGAAGTTTCTTCTTGCCAAAAACCCTTTAATCTCAACCTTGGGGCAGGGTAGTTCTCAGTCTAACTCGGTTATGCATTCAAACATGAGCGCTTCACATAAGGCGCCAGTCAGCTTTCAAATCAAGTGACTTCCTACTCTTGGAGAGTTGAACGTATATCTTGAGTTAGCTGAGCGTAGGATTTGAGCCGTTATCTTTTGTTTCATAAACTGTGAACCATACCACACTACAATCCCTAAAAGACCTAATTGAGGTAAGGTTGTTTTGAAAAGTATACTACAGCAAGGTTGACTAACCTGACTCCTAATAATCTTTGCTATTCTGCGTGTGTTAATCACTTCTTCTGTCATTTCATAAATGATCAGGTCCACCTTTGTTCTTGATTTAATCAATCAGCGTGTGCTTCCATCAAAAGCTTGATTTCAAAAACTCTGCATAAATTTTTTGCCAATTTTAATGAACAACACTTGTTTGCAATACCATTCGATATCAAGGAATCCCAACAAACGCGGTCAATCAAGGATTTGAACTTGATAAAGGAATTTTGACTCAGACAGGGGCAACCAAGTGAGAGTTGACAAATCAGAGGCAGAATTCTGCAAATTCAGAATATTGGGGCAAATATTCTTGAGATCATCTTATGACGATTTATGTCTACCATAACCCATCAGCAGGGGAAAATCCGTTCCCAGTGGTTTCTACTACAGTTTGAGTATCTCGAGTATAACTGGACAGAAACAGCTACGTCAAGATTCAAAAGTTGGAAGAGATCGAACCATCTGGTATTTCGTTTCTTCCGTGAAATTCTTTTGATTGTTAAAGTTGGAAGAGATTGAACCATCTGTTATTTCGTTTCTTCCGTGAAATTCTTTTGATTGTTCAAGTTGGAAGAGATTGAACCATCTGGTATTTCATTTCTTCCGTAAAATTCTTTTGATTGTTCAAGTTGGAAGATACTGAATCATCTGGTATTTCATTTCTTCCGTAAAATTCTTTTGATTGTTCAAGTTAGAAGATACTGAATCATCTGGTATTTCATTTCTTCCGTAAAATTCTTTTGATTATTCAAGTTGGAAGATATTGAAGTATCCGATATTTCAATCCTTCTGTAAAATTCTTTTGGTTATTCATCCCCTAATCTGGGGCAGTTATGCCGAAATCTCTCCAAGAGTTTGAAGATATCGAAGCACCCTATATGCCAATTCTTTTATAAAATCCTCTTGTTATCGTCTTAGCTTGGGGCAGACAAAATTCGAAGATGATCGTCAGAATGCAGGATTACTCTGTTCTTGTGATATCTTTTGCTAGCTTTCCAGTAAATTGTTACTTCGGCTAATCTTGACGAATTCTCCATGGATTCTTCTCCAACAAAGAGATCAAGCCCACGATGGCGATCCTCATGATGTTATACCTCAGGTGGAATACTCTTTTCACCAGCGAAGTTGTTGACTCTTCTTCATCCCCAGTATCGGTCTAATCTGTTGATTTTGGCTGGGTATCTTTGTCGAGATGTTTTATTTCATCTCCAGTCCCGCTTCCTTTTGTCTGTTTTGTCAGCATAAGCATAAGCATGGCATAAGCACTCATATGCATTGGCATCTTAGCATTTCTGCTTCCTTTTCTAGTGTTTTCCTATCTTTGTTCACTTTGGCGTTTGTCTCCCCAAGTGACTGGGTTTGTCTATTCACTCTAATAGAAAGTCAGCCTTAGGCATAAAATGCCCATCTTTTCTGAATTCCCCACGAAGTTTGATTCTCGTGGATGATGGTTGGTTCAGTTATCTTTTCCACATTTGGATAAGATAAATCCCCATTTGAGTTCATTCCTCCATTGGAGTCTTGTTTGGCCGTTTCTTTCTAGCTTGTTCCTAGATTGAACTTTGGTCCCTGGAAGGTGTGGTTTCCGAACCTACTTTTGATAAGTGCATTTATTTTGCACCGCATCTCGTAGAGAGAATTCTTTTACGAATCCCCATTGAAGACAAAGTTATTTCTCCAGCAATTTTGTAATACCAACATATCTTTGGAATTTATATCCAACGATTAGTGGCAATCTCACTCATGAGAAGCTTATCCGTCTTTGGTTTTATTCATGCTTCTATAGTTACCAATAGTGTTACCTTCAATCAGTTTCCGTCAACCCTTTGACGATGTCAGCTTATTCTGTCAACCCTTTGACTATGTCAGTTTTCAAACATCAACCCTTTGATGATGTCGTTCAACTGCTTATTCTGTCAACCCTTTGACGATGTCAGTTTTCAAACATCAACCCTTTGATGGTGCCGTTCAGCTTCTTATTCTGTCAACCCTTTGACGATGTCAGTTTTCTCCAATCAACCCTTTGATGATGTCAACCTTTATTTAAATCAACTGTTTTTCCGTCAACCCTTTGATGATGCCGTTCAACTACTTTACCGTTTATCCTTTGAAGATGTGAACCTTTACTTCCCCCGTGAAGTAAAAACATTCCCGGTATATCCAAAATCTTTGCCTAAGCTATGCTTACGTTCGGTCTCCACCCTTGAGTGCCAGATTTTGTCTCCCTGTGCTTTGTGTCGCTTGTGGTCTTTTGTTGGCGTTTGCCTTTATTTCCCCAGTGAAGTAAAGACTTTCCCGGTTTGATTTGTGTCGTGCTTGTTCGGTCTTAACCTTTGCGCGCCAGATTTGAATCTTTAAAACCTTTTTGTTGTTCCCCAAGAAGTTTAACTTTAAAGGATTTTTAGAGCTTGTTCTCGTTTGAATCGTGTCAAACTTGAACTTGGACTTTGTTTGAATCGTGTCAAGCATTGTCTTGTTGTTCTCGTTTGAATCATGTCAAACTTGAACTTGGACTTTGTTTGAATCGTGTCAAGCATTGTCTTATGTGTTCTTGTTTGAATTGCGTCAAACTTGAACTTGGACTTTGTTTGAATCGTGTCAAGCATTGTCTTGTTGTTCTCGTTTGAATCATGTCAAACTTGAACTTGGACTTTGTTTGAATCGTGTCAAGCATTGTCTTATGTGTTCTTGTTTGAATCGCCTCAAACTTGAACTTGGACTTTGTTTGAATCGTGTCAAGCATTGTCTTATGTGTTCTCGTTTGAATCATGTCAAACTTGAACTTGGACTTTGTTTGAAACGCGTCAAGCACTATTTTTTCTGTTCTTGTTTGAATCTTGAACAGAGTCTTTGTTCGAATCATGTCGGACACTGACCCCTTGTTTTAAAACCGTTCTTGTTCGAATCGTGTCGAACTTGAATTGAGACTTTGTTTGAATCGTGTCAAGCACTGTCTTTTGTTTTAAAACCGTTCTTGTTCGAATCGTGTCGGACATTGAACCCTTATCTTGTTTCTTTTCTAAAATTGCTTTAAGCTAAGTTTTCTTGGAAGAAATTTCTTCAACATCTAAGACTCTCATCTGGTGCGCAGAGTTAGTCTCTGTCTTCTTAGCTCTTTCTGAAGATCCCATTTTGAGCTCTTCAGTTTGAGATCCCCAGGAAGTCTTTGCCTGGTTGTTTGTCTCCTTTGGACTGATCCCTAGTGATCAGGTTTTTCTTTCTGGTTTCGTGCCCAGGAAGAGCGTGGGTTTGTCTTGTCCCCAGTAGTCTATCCCCCTGGATCTTTCCCCAGTGGAGATTGCCTTTTGGTTTTTTCCCCAGTGTTTCTTTGGAGTCTCCCCGGTGGGTCTCGTTTGATAGGTTAGCTTGTATCCCCAGTGAGGTGTTTCTCATGGATACTTTAGCTTTCGCCCTTCCCCAGCTGTTGGTCCTTTGGTGTCTCGTTGCGTTTGCATCTTTGCATCTTCTTGGCATCATGTTGTTGCATTGCATGTTTGCGCATCTGAGGGCAAAATTTTCGGTTATCTGTATTTAAATATCTTTCACTGTTGATTACATGAAGATCTTCATCTCTCATGTCATCAGGTGAAGATATTTAAATAGGGGCAACTGTTGCACCCCAAATTTTACCCTCAGATTCGTCTGATCACCATCATATCATTTTCGATCGGCCATTCGTGCATTTTCTTGGTTTTTAGCATTAATCATGTTTTCAACCAGTTTGCCATTTCATTTTAGATTTTTTCTCATTTTGAGAATTGTTTGAGTTTTAACTGTTGATTTGGTCTAATTTTAATATAGTTAATTTTCAATTATCATTTTCAATTCTAAATTTAATTTTCTTTAGCTATCTTTTATTCTAATATAATGTAATTAGATTAACTTCATCATTTTAAATTTGATTTAATTTTAATTTCAATTTACTTTTACTTTAATATAATTAATTTAATTTTAACTTTTAATTTTAAATTATTTATGTTTAGTTTAACTAAGGTTATTATTCAGAATTTAAAACCAAATAAAACCAGTTTGTTTTTCTAAAGCCAATATCCATTCTTATTAAATGCATTAATGTGTTACATGAGTGTCCTTTTTGAAGACAATAGCAGAAAACTTTTCTATCTCTGCAAACCGTACGAAAATCCTCTGCAGCAACACCAAAAGCCTTAAACCATGCTGCTATGCCCTGCTCCTTCAACGTAAACCTGCACCATTAGGACAAGTTCAGAACGGTCAAAATTTGAAATTTAAGAAACGAGTGTTTATTTAACAATGGGGAGAAGAGGATACAGGGGGGATTCAAAACACTCAAAAAAGTCTCACAAACACAAAATCTCCAAAACCGGAACCTCTTCAAACCACAACTCAAACTCGCCTTTGTTTCCAAATAACCCTTAAGTTTTCTCCAACATTTCATAACTTTCATCTTCATCATCAAACCGCCCAACCAATATCAACAACAACCTTCAACCCTGTTTTTTTCGTGTTCACAACCAATCCTCCAACAAACTCACAAAACCGCGCCACGCCAACACCAACTTATTCAAAACCAGAACCGCATCACCTATCATCACTAAAAACAGAACAACAACAATCCATCTTTCACTTCAAAACCATTCCAATCCCAACTATTACGAACTAAACCCAAAATCAGAATAGAACCCAAGAATGGAGAAGAAGAGAGATTGAAATGAACCAGAGAGTGTAGATCGAAACAATACCTACCAGCAAAGGAAGCAGAGACGGAAGTGGGGGGCGATCGAGATCGTACACAAAGGAGAAAACTAATACCCTGTTTCATTCCTCTGCTCACATCAACAACAACTCAACCTTCTCCCCATGCGAACCAACACAGAAACCTCAATAAATCCACCTTGCAATCAACCTCTTTGGAACACTTGAATAAAAACCTGAAAAAATCTCCACCGCACCGCGCCAAAGCCGGTTTGCAACAACACCCTCCTTCCATCTCAATCTCACCTCAAATCGCACCAAATCCAACTTTCAACCACCTTCATCCTCCTTCAAATTTCCCAAAACATACCCAATCGAACACCAACCGAATCAGAGATTAAGAAGAAGAGAAATTTTGGGTGAAACAGAAACTAAGCTGACGAAGAATTGGTACTAACCGGAACCGTGCGAGTAAGTTAATCAAGAACGAAGAAAGTTACCGCCAGCAGAGACGCGAAGGAGAAGGATTGAGGAACACCATCGATTCGTCGCCACAAAAGAGGAAGGAAGAGGAGTCGCCGCGATCGAGATTGTGAAACGCTTCGAGCTTTGGAGCGATTTGAAGAGTACGTTTTCGTTTATGTATTATTGGTATTCTGATCGTATGGTGAAGCGTTCACCTCCAATTTTTGATGAATCATGCTTTTGACCTTCAGTTTCCACTTCTTCACTTGGTCATGCGTGAGTGAAATAAGGCCAGTAGGGTTTTCCACTTTTTCCTTTTGAACATGGCCGAACCGGGTCATCCGACCCACTTGATAAGCCTGCGGCCTATTTCATTCCTGGCCCATTAGTTCTTCTGCATTCTCTTTAGAATTAGGTTAATTTAGTTCTTTAGTTTAGGTATTAATTAATAAGTTTAGTTTTAGCTACATTTTATTAAATAGATTTGGTTTTAATTAATAAGTTTAGATTTAACTAGGTTTTAATTTAATTAGTTTGTAATTAAGTTTAGTTTATTTAGTAAATTAGTTTTAATTAGATTCTAATAAGATTTTAATTTTGTTAATTAGTTTTAATTAGTTTTAGTTTAATTAGTTAACAAACTTTTAATTGGATTGTTGGTTTAATTATTAATATCAACTAGGAATATTTTTCTTGACATGTTATTGACTTGTTTAATTCTTAAGATAATATATCCATGTTGATTGGCCATATGCTTGACTTTTATATGAATATTATCCTTCTTCAAATATCATCTTTTACATCACTTCTCTATGTTTGTCTTCCTAAAGATTGAAGCATATTGATTTGTTCTTGTATATCATTCTTATATGTTTGTCTTCCTAAAGATTGAAGCATATTTGATGTATTCTTTTAATCATGTCCATCCTATACATATCTTTGTCATAAACATATTGTCATCCTCATGCTTATGTTATTTTATCTATTATATCAATGTCCTATCTTATATCATGTCTTATTTGTTGTTATATTATCAACTGTTTCCCCCATTCCAAAGGAAGGTGAATAGAGTTGATTCTTAAAGTCATAGCCCCCATCTTAACCTAAGTAACCTCTTAGGAAGAAACCTTGTTTCTTGGCCTCATCAGAGCCATAGAAATTACAACTAGCTCTAGGAGAGAGTTCCTCAACTCTTAGTGATATTCATCATAATGAATTTATCACTTTCCCCTACTGACTAAACCTCAACATAGGTCCATTACAACTAGATCTAGAGAGTTCTTAAACTCTACAATGAGCTTGTACTCATTTCCCCTCTGAATATTGACCATAGTCAATCATTCAGTAGAAGTAGAACTACGCATACTCTGATTCTATTCCCGAGGATACGTAGGCGTAAAGTGCGATGCTTTATCGAGTATACTTAGATACTAACCCCTAGGGTTTCAACCTTTAGCATAGACCCTTTAGCAAACATAGTTTAACAAGTAAAACAAGAGGTTCCTGTAGAGTACTACAGACGTTTAGGGTGCTAATACCTTCCCTAGGCGTAACCAACCCCCGAACCTTAGATCTTTCCCTTTAGGTTTTTCTAACGATCTTGAACCTTTCCTTTGGATAAATCAAAGTCGGTTGTAAAAGAAACTGATGCAAATTAATTAATAATTTGTTATCCGATTTTCACCGCAACACTATGATTAATACTGGTGCTACTCATTGCTTTATTGCTGCTGAATGTGTTGAAAGATTGGGTCTTGTGTTGTCTTCTATGAATGGAGAAATGGCCGTCGAGATTCCGGCTATGGGATCGATGACTACTTCTCTTGTGTGTTTAAAGTGTCCTTTGACGATCTTCAACAGAGACTTTACTGTTGATTTGGTGTGGTTGCCGTTAACTAGGATGGATATAATCTTGAGAATGAACTGGTTAGAATATAACTATATTCATATCAATTGTTATAACAAGTCAGTGAGATTTTCTACTGCTGAAGAAGAAGAAGCTAGGTTGTTGTCTTTTAAGCAGTTACAGCAGTTGATGTAAGAAGAAGCTCAGATGTTTGTGTTGATGGCATCGTTATCTATTGAGAGCCGAGCTGTAATTGAGGAGTTGCGGGTGGTGCGTGAATTTCCTGAAGTCTTCCCCGACGAAATTCCTGATGTACCGCCAGAAAGAGAAGTAGAATTCCCAATTGACCTTGTACCTGGTACCAGACCTGTGTCTATGGCACCATACAGGATGTCTGCATCTGAATTGTCAGAATTAAAGAAGCAATTGGAGGATTTACTTGAATAAAAGTTTGTGAGGCCAAGTGTATCGCCGTGGGGAGCTCCAGTGTTGTTAGTAAAGAAGAAAGATGGAAGTATGAGGCTTTGTGTTGATTATAGGCAACTAAATAAAGTGACGATTAAGAACAAGTATCCGCTCCCGAGAATAGATGACTTGATGGATCAATTGGTAGGTGCTCGTGTGTTTAGCAAGATTGATTTGAGGTCGGGCTATCATCAGATTAAAGTGAAAGAGGAAGATATTCAGAAGACGGCCTTCAGAACGCGTTATGGGCATTATGAGTATTCAGTGATGCCCTTCGGTGTTACTAATGCGCCGGGAGTATTCATGGAGTACATGAACCGTATCTTTCATACTTATTTGGATCGGTTTGTGGTGGTGTTTATTGATGATATATTAATTTACTCGAAATCGGAAATAGAGCATGCAGAACACTTAAGACTAGTATTGCAAGTTTTGAAAGAGGAGAAGTTATATGCAAAGCTGTCTAAATGTGAATTTTGGTTAAAGGAGGTTAGTTTTCTCGGTCATGTCATTTCAGGTAGTGGCATTGCTGTGGATCCATCTAAAGTAGATGCTGTGTTGCAATGGGAAACTCCAAAGTCGGCTACCGAGATTAGAAGCTTTTTGGGACTAGCCGGTTATTACCGAAGGTTTATCGAAGGATTTTCTAAGTTAGAACTTCCGTTGACTAAGTTGACTTGTAAAGGTAAAGTTTTTGCGTGGGACGTTCAATGCGAAGAAAGTTTCACGGAATTGAAGAAGAGGTTGACATCGGCTCTGATTTTGACATTACCTAATCCAGGAGAACCTTTTGTGGTATATTGTGTGCTTCTAAGATGGGTTTAGGTGGTGTGCTTATGCAGAGTGATAAGGTAGTTGCTTATGAGTCGAGGCAGTTGAGAACTCATGAAAAGAACTACCCTACGCATGATTTAGAACTTGTTGCGGTTATTTTTGTGCTGAAGATTTGCAGACATTATCTTTATGGTTCAAGATTTGAAGTGTTTAGTGACCATAAGAGCTTAAAGTATTTGTTTGGTCAGAAGGAATTGAATATGAGACAGCGAAGATGGTTGGAATTATTAAAAGATTATGATTTCGGATTGAACTATCATCCAGGTAAAGCTAATGTTGTGGCTGACGCCCTAAGTCAGAAAACTTTACATATGTCGGCGATGATGGTTAAAGAATTGGAATTAATTGAGCAATTCAGAGATATGAGCTTAGTTTGCGAAGTGACACCGCAGAGTGTGACGTTGGGGATGCTGAAGATTAACAATGATTTTCTGGATAGTATCAAGGAAGCTCAGAAGTTAGACGTGAAACTAGTAGATTCGATGGTGGGAATCGATTAATCTGAGAATGATGATTTCAAGTTAGATGCCTATGGTGTGTTGAGATTCTGTAATCGAATTTGTATTCCGGATGATGCGGAGATGAAGAAAGCGATTCTTGAGGAAAGTCATAAGAGAAAATTGAGTATTCATCTGGGGGCTACAAAGATGTATCAAGACTTGAAGAAATTGTTTTGGTGGCCTGGGATGAAGTGTGATGTGGCTCGATTTGTGTATGCATGTTTAACTTGTCAGAAGTCGAAAGTTGAACATCAGAAGCCAGCGGGGTTGATGCAACCGTTAGAAGTCCCATAATGGAAATGGGATAACATTTCAATGGACTTTGTGACGGGATTACCTAATACTTCAAGAGGACACGATTCGATTTGGGTGATTGTTGATAGGCTTACGAAGTTGGCTCATTTTATTCCTATTAACATCAGTTTTCCAGTATCGAAGTTGGCGGAGATTTATACTAGCGTAGTTGTGAAGTTGCATGGTGTTCCTCTGTGTATTGTGTCGGATAGAGACGCGAGGTTTACTTCTGATTATTGGAAGAGTTTGCAAGAGGCGTTGGGTTCTAAGTTGAGGTTGAGTTCTGCGTATCACACTCAGACGTATGGTCAAACTGAAAGGACTATTCAATCGTTGGAGGATTTGTTGAGAGCTTGTGTTCTTGAGCAGGGAGGTTCATGGGATACTTATCTTCCATTGATCGAGTTCACTTATAATAACAGTTACCATTCCAGTATTGGAATGGCACCTTTTGAAGCGTTATATGGTCGGAGATGTATGACTCCTTTATGTTGGCATGAATCTGGAGAAAGTGTAGTGCTTGGACCTGAAATCGTTCGAGAGACTACTGAGAAGGTGAAGTTGATCCGAGAAAAGATGAAGTCTTCCCAAAGTAGGCAGAAGAGTTATCATGACAAGCGAAGGAAAGATTTAGAATTTCAAGCAGGTGACCACGTGTTTTTAAGAGTTACACCTGTGACAGGTGTTGGGCGTGCATTGAAGTCTAAGAAGCTCACTCCTCATTTTATTGGTCCGTATCATATTTCGGGCAGAATTGGAAATGTTGCTTATAGAGTGGCTTTACCGCCTAATCTTTCGAATTTGCACAATGTATTTCATGTGTCACAACTCTGGAAGTACGTTCCAGATCCATCTCATGTGATTTATATGGATGATGTGCAAGTACGGGATAATCTTACTATGGAAACGATGCTTGTACGGGTCGCGGATCGGGAAACGAAGACTCTAAGAGGCAAGGAGATTGCGTTGGTAAAAGTAGTATGGTTAGGAGCGGCCGGAGAAAGTATGACGTGGGAGTCGGAAAGCAAGATGCGGGAATCCTATCCCGAGTTGTTTGAACAAGGTAAATTTTTGAGGACGAAAATATTCTATGTGGGGGAGAGTTGTAACGCCCGGTTATTTAATTAATTATTTAATTATATATCTTCGTATTATTTGTTTGATTTGTATTGGTTGTCGAAAATGCTATGTTAAGCCGCTATGTCGGTTTGGGTAAATTAATTAATTCAAGTTGTGCTGGCTTTAGTTGGATTAATTTAATTAAGATAAATTAAGTTGCATTTTTGTTATTTGATTAATTAAGCCGATTAAGCAGTAGATATAATATTAGAACTAATAGTAGATTATTACTTGGGCTGTACTTAGAAATAGTAATATTGGGGGTGTAGAATGTGGCCAAATAAGACATTGAGAATTAATAGAGTTATATTAGGTTTAGAATTAAGAGAAAGAAAAAGGAAAGTAGCAGTAAGAGGCAAAACGTGGAAGTTACAGAAAGTGGAGCAAGGGTTTTGAGAGAGACTTCAGAGAGGTTGCTAGAGCAAGATTCCAACCGGAAATTTAGAGCGACCTTCAATCCAAGGTAAGGGTGGGGTTCTGACTCTATAACGGGATACTTGATGAGTGATATGTGGGGTTAGATTATAGGATTGCCTATGTTGTGTTCTTCTGATTTTGCTGATACCGAAGTTGAATTCTAAGTTGATCGGTTGTGGAACTTAGTCTGTGTTGTTTAATTGTGGTTTATACGTTGCTGTTGTTGAATTGGGCGTAGAATACTTTATCTGTATGAATTGGTGTATGATTTTGTTGGGTTGATGCTGAATCGTGTGCTGGATAAATTAATTGGAGACAGAAACGTAAGAAATTACAGAGAACGGAGGAGAAGAATGGGAGAAACAGAGAGAGCAAAGGCTTCGAGGTGGGACACCGTATGAGGGGGTATGACGACCGTCATAGCCTTGTTATGACCGTCACACGCTTGTGACGAGGGTCATGGAAGTGTGACGAGGGTCACACGGGTCTGTGTGTGTTTTTTTTATTCTGCATTGTGTTTTCTAGTTGCTGTATGTCCGTATGTCTAGTATAATTGAACTTATTAAACATTTTACAGAAACAAGATTAATTTTAGAATCAGTATCATTAACAGTAGACAATTTTGCATAATTGAACTCAGTATAAGTAACAGTAGTAAATAGTGTTGCATAATTATTGAGTGAGGATCACTGTGATTATATCGGTAACAGTATTAGGAGCTTAATATGACAGTAGTAGTGATAAAATGGTAGGATAAATCAGTAAGTGAACAATAGCCTTGTTGTGTTGTGCTTTGGTTGTGAATTTTTGAGTTGCAGGGGATGTTGTATCTTGTTGAATTGCCTCTAAATTATTGGCGAGAATAAGTTGCAGGCCATGGCCAACGTTGAAATGTTGTTACGTTGATTTTAATAATTATCATTGATTATTTGGATGTTTGAGTCGAGTCGCATTTCATATCATATCAAGTTGGAGTTGTTGCTCGGTAAGTTGGCCTGGATTGGCAAAAATATTAAGTTGAAGGCTTATGCCTTGTTGATGTCAATATTAATTGACAAGTTTCTAAGTTGGGAGTTTTGCTCCAATGGTACCACATGCATGTGCATTATCAAGTTGCAGTCCATGTTGCAAAATTATGTCGTCGTGTCATTTTTACGTTGATTGATGTTGTTTATGAGTTGTGAAGTGGTGATTTTCTATAATCTGAACTAATATATTATTTATCATATATCCAATTATATTGTTCGATCACTCACCCCTTCTGTGTATGGTGGTGGTTTATACGCCATCCTGCAGGTAATCCGGAGTGAAGGTTGTCTACCTTCATTAGTTCGAGTCGGTGTTGTCGCTCTGATACGTAGCACTCGGGGGAATGACGCATGTTTTCTTTAGTGTCGGTTTTTATTATGTTGCTGAATTTTAAGTCGTTTTCATTAGAGACCTGTTATTTGAGGTTGTTTGAAAGTTGATCACGTGGTGAATTTAATTAAAGATGAACGATGTGAATCCGCTGCATAGTAATGAAAGTTATTTTTATTTTAAAGACTAATAAGGTGACTGAATGTTGCATGTCTAAGGTGAAAGTGTAGCATTCCATTTGCTTGTTGGAAATTTTGAAAATCTGATTTTAATATATTTGTCGGGTAGAAACGGGGTGTTACATTAGTGGTATCAGAGCTGGTCGGTCCGTCCGGCCAAGTTGTCGAGTCGTAGTTTGTTTGGCAATCGAGTATTGTAAACTAGTTCTAACTTTTGTCCATGTTGAAGTGATAAGTTGAGATGGCTGGAAGGAACGATGCTGCAATTGTTACTGCGTTGGAAGCAATGGCTCAGGCTTTGCAGAATCAGTCGAATGCTGACAAGAATGCTGGATCTCGCAGCTTGGCAACTTTTTAGAGGGAGAATCTGCCTACCTTCAAGGGCAAGTATGATCCTGATGGAGCGTTGGATTGGTTGAAAGAAATGGAGAGAATCTTCCGTGTGATGGACTGCACTCCAACACAGAAGGTTCGATATGGGACTCATATGCTAGCATTCGAGGCTGATGACTGGTGGCTAGAGACTCGTCAGAGGTTGGAAGCTGCAGGTGAAGGTATCACTTGGGTTGTGTTCCGAAGAGGGTTTCTGAGGAAGTATTATCCAGAGGATGTTCGTGGTAAGAAGCAAATCGAGTTTCTCGAGCTGAAGCAAGGGAACATGTCGGTTACTGATTATGCTGCAAAGTTTGTTGAGTTGGCTAAGTTTTATCCGCACTATAACGATGATGATGCTGAGTTTTCAAAATGCATCAAGTTTGAGAGTGGGTTGCGCCCAGAGATCAAGAAGGCAGTTGGATATCAGAAGATTCATGTTATGCTGATTTGATTGATAGTTGCAGAATCTTTGAGGAGGATAACAATGCTCATTATAAGATCATTAATGAGAGGAAGAGAAAGCACCAACAGAATCGTGGCAAGCCTTATGATGCTCCAGCTGGAAAAGGTAAACAGAAAGTGGTTGATGGAAAGAGGACTAGTGAGGGAGATGCTCCTGCTGACATGACTTGTTTCAAATGTGGGAAACCCGGTCACAAGAGTAATGTGTGTACTGCTGAGGTGAAGAGGTGTTTCCGTTGTGGTAAGACTGGACATGCAATGTCTGATTGCAAGCATAAAGAGATGATTTGTTTCAACTGTGGTGAAGAAGGACACATTGGTAGTCTGTGTCAGAAACCAAAGAAGGCGCAAACCAGTGGGAAAGTGTTCGCTTTGGTTGGGACTCAGACAACTACTGAGGACAGACTCATCAGAGGTACATGTTTCATTAATAGTACTCCCTTAATTACTATGATTGATACTGGTGCTACTCATTGCTTTATTGCCGCTGAATGTGTTGAAAGATTGGGTCTTGTGTTGTCTTCTATGAATGGAGAAATGGCCATCGAGATTCCGGCTAAGGGATCGGTGACTACTTCTCTTGTGTGTTTAAAGTATCCTGTGACGATCTTCAACAGAGACTTTACTGTTGATTTGGTGTGGTTGCCGTTAACTGGGATGGATATAATCTTGGGAATGAACTGGTTAGAATATAACTATGTTCATATCAATTGTTATAACAAGTCAGTGAGATTTTCTACTGCTGAACAGGAAGAAGCTAGGTTGTTATCTTTTAAGCAGTTACAGCAGTTGATGCAAGAAGAAGCTCAGATGTTTGTGTTGATGGCGTCGTTATCTATTGAGATCCGAGCTGTAATTGAGGAGTTGCGGGTGGTGCATGAATTACCTGAAGTCTTCCCCGACGAAATTCCTGATGTATCGCCAGAAAGAGAAGTAGAATTCCCAATTGACCTTGTACCTAGTACCAGACCTGTGTTTATGGCACCATACAGGAGGTCTGCATCTGAATTGTCAGAATTAAAGAAGCAATTGGAGGATTTACTTGAAAAGAAGTTTGTGAGGCCAAGTGTATCGCCGTGGGGAGCTCCAGTGTTGTTAGTAAAGAAGAAAGATGGAAGTATGAGGCTTTGTGTTGATTATAGGCAACTAAATAAAGTGACGATTAAGAACAAGTATCCGCTCCCGAGAATAGATGACTTGATGGATCAATTGGTAGGTGCTCGTGTGTTTAGCAAGATTGATTTGAGGCCGGGCTATCATCAGATTAAAGCGAAAGAGGAAGATATTCAGAAGACGGCCTTCAGAACGCGTTATGGGAATTATGAGTAATCGGTGATGCCTTTCGGTGTTACTAATGCGCCGGGAGTATTCATGGAGTACATGAACCGTATCTTTCATACTTATTTGGATCGGTTTGTGGTGGTGTTTATTGATGATATATTAATTTACTCTAAATCGGAAATAGAGCATGCAGAACACTTAAGACTAGTATTGCAAGTTTTGAAAGAGAAGAAGTTATATGCAAAGCTGTCTAAATGTGAATTTTGGTTAAAGGAGGTTAGTTTTCTTGGTCATGTCATTTCAGGTAGTGGCATTGTTGTGGATCCATCTAAAGTAGATGCTGTGTTGCAATGGGAAACTCCAAAGTCGGCTACTGAGATTAGAAGCTTTTTGGGACTAGCCGGTTATTACCAAAGGTTTATCGAATGATTTTCCAAGTTAGCACATCCGTTTACTAAGTTGACTTGTAAAGGTAAAGTTTTTGTGTGGGACGTTCAATGCGAAGAAAGTTTCACGAAATTGAAGAAGAGGTTGACATCGGCTCCGATTTTGACATTACCTAATCCAGGAGAACCTTTTGTGGTATATTGTGATGCTTCTAAGATGGGTTTAGGTGGTGTGCTTATGCAGAGTGATAAGGTAGTTGCTTATGCGTCGAGGCAGTTGAGAACTCATGAAAAGAACTACCCTACGCATGATTTAGAACTTGATGCGGTTGTTTTTGTGCTAAAGATTTGGAGACATTATCTTTATGGTTCGAGATTTGAAGTGTTTAGTGACCATAAGAGCTTAAAGTATTTGTTTGATCATAAGGAATTGAATATGAGATAGCGAAGATGGTTGGAATTATTAAAAGATTATGATTTTGAATTGAACTATCATCTAGGTAAAGCTAATGTTGTTGCTGATGCCCTAAGTCGAAAAACTTTACATATGTCGGCGATGATGGTTAAAGAATTGGAATTAATTGAGCAATTCAGAGATATGAGCTTAGTTTGCGAAGTGACACCGCAGAGTGTGACGTTGGGGATGCTGAAGATTAACAATGATTTTCTGGATAGTATCAAGGAAGCTCAGAAGTTAGACGTGAAACTAGTAGATTCGATGGTGGGAATCGATCAATCCGAGAATGATGATTTCAAGTTAGATGCCTATGGTGTGTTGAGATTCCGTAATCGAATTTGTATTCCGGATGATGCGAAGATGAAAAAAGCAATTCTTGAGGAAAGTCATAAGAGCAAATTGAGTATTCATCCGGGGGCTACAAAGATGTATCAAGACTTGAAGAAATTGTTTTGGTGGCCTGGGATGAAGCGTGATGTGGCTCGATTTGTGTATGCATGTTTAACTTGTCAGAAGTCGAAAGTTGAACATCATAAGCCTGCGGGGTTGATGCAACCGTTAGAAGTCCCAGAATGGAAATGGGATAGCATTTTAATGTACTTTGTGACGGGATTACCTAATACTTCAAGAGGACATGATTCGATTTGGGTGATTGTTGATAGGCTTACGAAGTCGGCTCATTTTATTCCTATTAACATCAGTTTTCCAGTATTGAAGTTGGCAGAGATTTATACTAGCGTAGTTGTGAAGTTGCATGGTGTTCCTCTGTGTATTGTGTCGGATAGAGACCCGAGGTTTACTTCTGATATTTGGAAGAGTTTGCAAGAGGCGTTGGGTTCTAAGTTGAGGTTGAGTTCAGCGTATCACCCTCAGACGGATGGTCAAACTGAAAGGTCTATTCAGTCGTTGGAGGATTTGTTGAGAGCTTGTGTTCTTGAGCAGGGAGGTTCATGGGATACTTATCTTCCATTGATCGAGTTCACTTATAATAACAGTTACCATTCCAGTATTGGAATGACACCTTTTGAAGCGTTATATGGTCGGAGATGTAGGACTCCTTTATGTTGGCATGAATCTGGAGAAAGTGTAGTGCTTGGACCTGAAATCGTTCGAGAGACTACTGAGAAGGTGAAGTTGATTCGAGAAAAGATGAAGTCTTCCCAAAGTAGGCAGAAGAGTTATCATGACAAGCGAAGGAAAGATTTACAATTTCAAGCAGATGACCACGTGTTTTTAAGAGTTACACCTGTGAAAGGTGTTGGGCGTGCATTGAAGTCTAAGAAGCTCACTCCTCGTTTCATTGGTCCGTATCAGATTTCAGACAAAATTGGAAATATTGCTTATAGAGTGGCTTTACCGCCTAATCTTTCGAATTTGCACGATGTGTTTCATGTATCACAACTCCGGAAGTACGTTCCATATCCATCTCATGTGATTCATATGGATGATGTGCAAGTACGGGATAATCTTACTCTGGAAACGATGCCTGTACGGGTCGCGGATCAGGAAACGAAGACTCTAAGAGGCAAGGAGATTGCGTTGGTAAAAGAGGTCTGGTTAGGAGCGGCCGGAGAAAGTATGATGTGGGAGTTGGAAAGCAAGACGCGGGAATCCTATCCCGAGTTGTTTGAACAAGGTAAATTTTCGAGGACGAAAATATTCTAAGTGGGGGAGAGTTGTAACGCCCGGTTATTTAATTAATTATTTAATTAAATATCTTCGTATTATTTATTTGATTTGTGTTGGTTGTCGAAAATGATGTGTTGAGTAGCTATGTCGGTTTGGGTAAATTAATTAATTCAAGTTGTGTTGCCTTTAGTTGGATTAATTTAATTAAGATAAATTAAGGTGCATTTTTGCTATTTGATTAATTAAGTCGATTAAGCAGTAGATATAATATTAGAACTAATAGTAGATTATTACTTGGGATGTACTTAGAAATAGTAATAGTAGGGGTGTAGAATGTGGCCTAATAAGACATTGAGAATTAATAGAGTTATATTAGGTTTAGAATTAAGAGAAAGAAAAAGGAAAGTAGCAGTAAGAGGCAAAACATGGAAGTTACAGAAAGTGGAGCAAGGGTTTTGAGAGAGACTTCAGAGAGGCTGCTAGAGCAAGATTCCAAATGGAAATTTAGAGCGACCTTCAATCCAAGGTAAGGGTGTGGTTCTGACTCTATAACGGGATACTTGATGAATGATATGTGGGGTTAGATTATAGGATTGCCTCTGTTGTGTTCTTTTTATTTTGCTGATATTGAAGTTGAATTCTAAGTTGATCGGTTGTGGAACTTAGTCTGTGTTGTTTAATTGTGGTTTATACGTTGCTGTTGTTGAATTGGGCGTAGAATACTTTATCTGTATGAATTGGTGTATGATTTTGTTGGGTTGATGCTGAATCGTGTGCCGGATAAATTAATTGGAGACTGAAACGTAAGAAATTACAGGGAACGGAGGAGAAGAATTGGAGAAACAGAGAGAGCGAAGGCTTCGAGGTGGGACGCCGTCTGAGGGGGCATGACGACCGTCATAGCCTTGTTACGACCGTCACACGCTTGTGACGAGGGTCATGAAAGTGTGACGAGGGTCACACGGGTCTGTGTGTGTTTTTTTTGTTCTGCGTTGTGTTTTCTGGTTGCTGTATGTCCGTATGTCTAGTATAATTGAACTTATTAAACATTTTGCAGAAACAAGATTTATTTGAGAAGCAGTATCATTAACAGTAGACAATTTTGCATAATTGAACTCGGTATAAGTAACAGTAGTAAATAGTGTTGCATAATTATTGAGTGAGGATCACTGTAATTATATCGGTAACAGTATTAGGAGCTTAATATGACAGTAGTAGTGATAAAATGGTAGGATAAATCAGTAAGTGAACAATAGCCTTGTTGTGTTGTGCTTTGGTTGTGAATTTTTGAGTTGCAGGGGATGTTGTATCTTGTTGAATTGCCTCTAAATTATTTGCGAGAATAAGTTGCAGGCCATGGCCAACGTTGAAATGTTGTTACGTTGATTTTAATAATTATTGTTGATTATTTGGATGTTTGAGTCGAGTCGCATTACATAGCATATCAAGTTGGAGCTGTTGCTCGGTAAGTTGGCCTGGATTGGAAAAAATATTAAGTTGAAGGCTTATGCCTTGTTGATGTCAATATTAATTGACAAGTTTCTAAGTTGGGAGTTTTGTTCCAATGGTACCACATGCATGTGCATTATCAAGTTGCAGTCCATGTTGCATAATTATGTCGTCGTGTCGTTTTTACGTTAATTGATGTTGTTTATGAGTTGTGAAGTGGTGATTTTCTATAATCTGAACTAATATATTATTTATCATATATCCAATTATATTGTTCGATATCTCACCCCTTCTGTGTATGGTGATGGTTTATACGCCATCCTGCAGGTAATCCAGAGTGAAGGCTGTCTACCTTCATTAGTTCGAGTCGGTGTCGTCGCTCTGATACGTAGCACTCGGGGGAATGACGCATGTTTTCTTTAGTGTAGGTTTTTATTATGTTGCTGAATTTTAAGTCGTTTTCATTAGAGACCTGTTATTTGAGGTTGTTTGAAAGTTGATCACGTGGTGAATTTAATTAAAGATGAACAATGTGAATCCGCTGCGTAGTAATGAAAGTTATTTTTATTTTAAAGACTAATAAGGTGACTGAATGTTGCATGTCTAAGGTGAAAGTGTAGCATTCCATTTTCTTGTTGGAAATTTTGAAACTCTGATTTTAATATATTAGTCGGGTAGAAACGGGGTGTTACAATGACCACATATTATCATGATATGTATGTTTCCGACCATTCTGGTTGGTTTTGTATGATTTATATTTGCATATGACTTTATCTGTTTTTATATTTGCTAAGTGTAGTAACTTTGCTCGATACAAGTGTGTGCCCGTAATAAGGGTAACTTTGAATGATTTGTTGTTTCGGGGTTCACACAACTCAGATGTGTTCGATAGTGAGGGGGACTGATCGAACAACCAGGGTAGTTCCCGGGCATGAGAGCGAAGCTCAGGTCACGTTTGAGGTCTGAGTTTGCAGCGTGAACTTCCCATCGCGAGCTGGGTGTTCTTCCTACCATGGTACTTTGACGACGACGGGCTCGGTCAAAGAACCTCTGTTGGGCGTGGGTTCTGCTTGTTCTTGAGCGAAAGCCTGCCTTAGTTTGTATGCAGCGCTTGTACCTGGGCGCGCATTCGTGGTCAGGATGCTATGATCGTCGCATCGACCAAGCAAGCCGACGATTAGGGCCTTAGCTATAATATTGTTTTAGCTTTTCGGCATTCCACGATCGAGCAAGTTCTTCCCTGTTAAGATGTTCTAGGTAGTAAGCCCTATTCTCTATCTTTTCTCGGACGCAATAGGGTCCTTCCCAGTTTGCGGCGAGTTTTACTTCTCGAGAATCTTTATGATTCCTTCTTAAGATGAGACTGCCTACTTGGAATTCTCGCCCTATAACTTTGGCGTTGTGCCTAATTGAAATTTTTTGTTTTAGTGAGGCCTCGCGGAGAGCTGCTCCTGATCGGACCTCTTCGACGAGGTTGAGCTCCTCCCTTAGCGCCTCGTTATTTGTTTCCTCGTCCAGGGGGTTCAGTCAGCCTGGAGGGCACGTGTATCTCGATGGGGATCACTGCCTTAGTTCCGTAAGCTAGACGGAAAGGGGTTTCCCCGATCAAAGAGTGGGGCATGGTGCGGTAAGCCCAGAGCACGCTATGTAGCTCCTCGACCCAAGCTTTCTTCGTTTCATCCCGCCTTCGTTTGTGGCCTCGTAGGATTACCCTGTTTGCTGCTTCAGCTTGCCTGTTAGTCTGGGGATTTTCGACAGACGCGAAGTGTTATTTTGTGCCAAGTTGGGTGACGAACTCCTGGAAGTTTCTGTTCGTGAACTGCGTGCCGTTGTCGGTGATTATCGCTTGGGGAATTCCGAAGCGTGCAAGGATGTTCCGCTTGTAGAAGCGAAGTATGTTGTGGGTCATTATTTTGGCCAGAGGCTCTGCCTCTATCCATTTGGTGAAGTAGTCAACGCCCACTATCAAGTACTTATTTTAGTTTGACCTTACGACGAATGGTCCCAGGATATCCAGGCTCCACCATGCGAAGGGCCACGGGGAGGATATTGCTTTGAGTTTGTTGGATGGTGCCAGGTGCATGTCCCCGTGTCGTTGGTATTTTTCGCATTTCTTCATGTGCTCTTTTCTATCATGCTGCATGGTCAACCAGTAGTATCCTGCTCGCATGGCTTTCTTGGCGAGGGATCTCCCCCCGAGGTGTTGGATGTTGATCCCTTCGTGGACTTCCCGCAGGACGTGGGCGACCATCTCTTCCTCGATGCATTTGAGTAATGGGATGGAGAATCATCGCCTGTAGAGCTTATTTTCGACTAGAACGTAGGAGCAGGCCCTGCGCCTGACTATACTGGCCTCCTTGGGTCAGATGGTAGTTCATCCTTAGCGAGGTTATTCTAGACGGGGGTTATCCAGTAGTTGTTGTCGCCGACGACCTGCACGTCGAGGATCGCAGAAGTTTTCTCGATGTTGGGCCGAGGAAGTACTTCCTGGATGATGGATTTGTTTTCGCCCTTTTTATTTGTGCTTGCCAGCTTTGACAAAACGTATGCTCTGACATTATGTTCGCGGGGAACATGTTTTACTTATATCGTCGCAAACTTCGTCACCTTCTCCTTGACCAGTGACAAGTATTCAGACAAGTTGTCGTTCTTGGCCTGGTATTCTCCTCAAACTTGAAGGGCCACGAGTTGAGAATCAGTGCAGATGGTGACTTCCTCGGCCCCCAGGTATTCGGCTAGCCGTAGACCGGCGAGGAAGGCTTCGTATTTAGCTTGATTGTTAGAAGTAGGAAAAGATAAGGTAAGTGATACTTCAACGATAATTCCTTCATCGTTTTCCAAAATGATACCTGCCCCGCTTTCTACCGAGCTAGATGCTCCGTCGATGAAGATTGTCCATTTGTGCACCCCGCAGGCGGGGGAATCGGCGAATGTCATCTCCGCGAAAAAGTCGGACAATGCCTGGGCCTTGAGGGATTTTCTAATCTCGTATTGGATGTCAAATTCGGATAGCTCCTATGACCACTTGAGCATTCGGCCGACCATGTCTGGTCGTCCCAACAGTTGCTTCACGGGCTGGTCTGTTTGGACCATGATTGTGTGGGTCGAAAAGTAATGTATTAGTCTTCTTGCGGCATTGATGAGGGTCATGGCTACCTTCTCTATTTTTTGGTATCTCAGCTCTGGTCCTTGCAAGGCTTTGCTAGTGAAGTAAATGGGTTTTTGCCCATCGGGCGTTTCACGAATGAGGGCGGCGCTGACGACCTCGGTTGCCACGGCGAGATAAAGGTATAGAGTTTCGTTGTTATCTGCCCGAGAAAGGACTGACGGTTCTGACAATGCTTATTTTAGGTGGAGGAGAGCCTGGTTGCATTCCTCCGTCCATTCGAAAGCTGCCTCCTTGCGGAGGAGTTTGAAAAAAGGAAGTGCGTGTTGGGCAGACTTAGCCATAAAATAGGATAATGATGTGAGCATCCTGTTGAGGGATTGGATGGATTTTTTTGAGTTAGGCGTAGGAAACTCGGAGAAGAGCCTGCACTTGTCGGGGTTAGCTTCGATTCCTCGTTCCGTCATATAAAAGTCGAGGAACTTGCTCGCTCGTACCCCGAACGTGCACTTCTCCAGGTTGAAACGCATCTGGTATTTTCTGGCCTGCTCGAAGACTTTTCTTAAATGGGTCATGTGATCGGATTCCTCGTGGGACTTCATGATCATATCGTCCATATAGACTTTGAGCATGTCCCCGATTTCTCCCCGGAAGACCTTGTTCATCATCCTTTGGTAGGTAGCAACAACATTTTTCAAGCCGAAGGGCATTACGTTGTAGTAATAGTTGCCCGACTCGGTCATGAAGGTCGTGTACCTTTTGTCATTTTTTGCCATTGGTATTTGATTGTCGCCCGAATAGGCGTCCATGAATGATAACATTTTAAAACCGGCAGAGTTATCAACAAGTTTATCTATATTGGGGAGGGGGTAAGCATCTTTAGGGCATGCCCTATTGAGATCAGTATAATCAACACACATACGCCACTTTCCATTAGACTTTTTGACGAGTACAACATTGGACAGCCAAGTAGTGTATTTGGCCTCCAAAATAAAGTTTTCCTCGAGGAGGTCTTTTACAGCTTGTTCGGCAGCCTCCGTTTTCTCCGGAGACTTCTTTCTCCTACGTTGTACTACATCCCTAGCAGCGGGGTTAATAGTGAGCTGATGGAAGGCGACAGCAGGATCTAGGCCTGGCTTTTCCGTGGCGCTCCAGGCGAACAAATTTGTATTCTCTCAGAGGAAAGCTTTGAGTTGTTTCCTCGCTAAGTCGGGGAGTTTGGTCCCTATCTTCACTCCTCGCTGGGGGTCATCGTCGAGCAGGACGAGTTCGAACTTGCCATCTAAAATTGGGCGCATCGAATGGATTCTGTCGCCGGTGTTGGTTGAAGCTGAAGGGTTGCTCGAGCAAGTCTGGGTCTCCTTATGGTCATCTTCGGAGAAGCAGCTGTCGAGGTCGATAAAGTCGACGCGGGGCAGCGACTTGGCCTCCTCAGAGCTGCTGGGCAGGGCCGGTTTACTGGAAGTCTTCGGCTTGGCGGCAATGGCGTTGAGTCCTTTAGTGGCTGCTTCGAAACATCTCCTTGCTGGCTCGATGTCCCCGTGTAGAGTGGCGACCATACCCTTAGAAGTGTAGTACTTCATTTTCAGATGCACGGTTGATGGTACGACCACCAATTCAGCCAAGGTTGGCCGCCCAAAGACGCACTGATAGAGATAAGGGTAATCGATAACCAGGAATTGGACTTTAATAGACCTGGCCATCTCTGCAGATACGAAAGTCACGATTAATTCCACATATCCCCGGGGCTTTGTGACCGACCCGTTGAAGCCCTGTAGGTTAGAACCTACATAGGGGGTCAGGTACGATTCATCTAGTTGGAGGGTGGAAAACATTTGTGAGTACATGATGTCGATCGACCTGCCTTGGTCGACTAAGATTCGGCAAACATCAAAGTTAGCCATCTGGGCTCTCACGAGCAGCAGAATTCTTGATTTAGGAGCCCCACCGAGGAGTTCCTCATGGTAGATCATGCTGAGAAGATGCTCGAATTTCCTTTTAACAGAGCACACAATAACTTTGTTGAATCCCCCTCCAGAGATGACCATGGTGGAAGGGAAAGTTTCCCACGGGCTATGTGCTGCAAAGTATGGGGAGTGCTGAGCCCCTCAGGAACGTAGAATTCCTCGGGCCGCGATACGCTCATGGCGACCTGAAGGTTTGTCTCTTCCGAGGAAGGCACCTCTTCCTCGACTTTCTTCGACTCCTGGGCATCCTCCCGAGGAGTTTCCCTTTTCTTGGTAAACTGTTTCAGGTGGCCGTCCCTGATCAGTATCTCAACGGAATCCTTTAGGTGGATGCAATCGTTGGTCGTGTGGTTGTGATTTTTATGGAAACGACAATATTTTGACTTGTCAGCATTCGGCTTAGCCGGTATCTGTTTAGGGAATCGAACCCCTGCTTGTTTGAACTCCGAGTTGGCACATTCAGAGAAGATTTTCTCCCTGGAGACGGTTCAGGGGATTATACTCATGGAAGCGGCTGGAGGGTCCTTTTTTGTCTTAGGATTCCCGAGGGCGATCTTCATGTCTTCTCTCTCCCCGAAGAGATGTCGAGGGTTAATCGCTCTTGGAGGTCTGGGCACTCTCCTGGTGGCGTGAAAACCGGGCGGAGCTGGCCGCTTCTTTCTCCTCGTACTGGATATGTGCTTGCGCCTTGAGGAGGAAGGCATCTAGGGTCCTTGGAGTTTCAATGCCAACAGCTTTGGCAAATTCTGTACGGTGACAAAGTCCTCGCTTGAGCAAGAACTTCTTCATGTCATCGGTCGTTGAGACCTACACTGCTTCTTTATTGAACCTCTCGATGTAGGCTCGGAGAGGCTCGTCCTTCTCTTGAATTATGGACTCAAGGGAGGCTTCCGTCTTCGGGTGGCGGCGGGATGCCGTGAAGTGTCTGGAGAACATTCTCCCCAACTTCTCCACGAGGTGATGGACTCGTCGGGGAGTTTTTTATACCAGGTCATTGCTCCCTTCCTGAGCGTGGTCGGGAACAGTCTAAACTTGATGGCGTCCCGGACACCATGATATTCGAGCAAAGCATCGATATTTTCGATGTGCTCGTCGGGATCCGTTGTACCGTCGTAGGTGCCCAAAGACAGTGGTTTCTCCAGTCCCTTGGGGAGGCGCATGGCCATAATCTCCTGAGACAACGAGCCGCGAGGCTCGTCGTCGCTGCTACTACTGGTCCATGACGGGGAGCGGGTGCTTCATTCAAGAACGGGATGGTGATTCCTGCGTGGAGACGAGGTTTGTGCCCGTCCCTTAGGTCTGGGCGGGGGCGAACACTGGTTTCTCTTGGTCCTCTTGGTTCCGGGGGAGTACTGGCTTCGCGAGGAGATGCGGTCACGCTTCCTGATGGCGTGGGGTTCTGGTTTAGGTTGTGCCCAGCGGTCTCTTTCACGTCGGGGATGAGGGCTTCGGGATCGTCGGCACTCTTTCCTCGGCGGAGGGGATCTTGGACGGGCAGACTCCTCTAGGGCTCCAATCCTCATGTTTTTTTTGGAAGATTAGGAGATTGGTTTTGTTGAAAGCTTCAAGAAGGGTTGCCACGGCCGGGTCGGCGTTGGGCGGAACAGGAACAGGCTGGTGGTCCAGGTAGGGCTGATCCTCAACATAATCAGCACGAGCAAGTGAGGGAGACGCGGTGGCTCCATCTCTCAGATGATGGGTGTCGCCTCCAAGGAAGGGTGCAGCTCCGTCAGTATCAGTCTTGTTGACGGGGAGGAAAGCGGAATTGCGAGCATCGTGAACGTGATCTTGGCTTGCCATGATCAGAATCTTGGAGAAAGAAAAACATTGTTTTAGTCTTGAATCTACGAGGGATGTTAGACGGGGATAACAGAAATTCCCACAGACGGCGCCACTGATCTTGACGGATGATCAGAACCTGAAGTGGGCCAAAGATGACATATGCGATGCTGGGTGTGAAAGATGAGGAGGGGGTACACCTGCAAGGCACTCCGATGCTAAAGTAAGAATCGAGAGAGAGAGAGAGAGAGAGAGAGAGAGAGAGAGAGAGAGAGAGAGAGAGAAAGGCAAGTACAAAGTATGTATTTCGTAGGGTGATTTTGAATACCTGACCCTCTTGAATGAGAGGGTTTTTATAGTACCCCTAGTGCGTGGCCAACGGTCCCTATTTTCGGGGTGAACTAACTGTTTACCAAAGAATAAGTAACTACCAGAAACTAGCCGTTGGGACGGGCAGAGGTGCCCGAAACTAGTTGTTGCTACGGGCAAAGGCGCAGTTGTGGGAACGGGAGACGTGGCTGTTTCTGGATGGTGAAGTCGTGCGTGACGGGCAGGAACTACCGAGGAGGAGCAGGTGACCTTTGGGGTCTTCCGACCGTATTTTCCCGGTAGAGGGGCAGAAAGGTAAATGTTGTCCTAAATTGGCTGGACTTAGGCAATTGGGTCGTTCTGGGAGCAGAAGTGGATTGGGTCATGCCTAGTCATTGGGCCAGTACGGAATAAGTTATAAATAACATTAAAAACTATAAAAATTTAAGTTGTAAATTAAATACCTCGCGGCCCTTTGCTATTCTCCGATCTCACACACAAATAGAGAAATAGTAATCATGTGTTAATTCATATTGATAGCTTAATATAAACATTCAAAATTTTATATTTTGATATATTCTTAAAATTATGAGACCCTAAAAATTTTGAGACACTGTGATAAAGACCTTAAAATTTTATTAGAGTTGATAGAATAACATGAAGAAAGTGGAACTAATTATAAAATCTTATAAATATTGCGCTAGCCTTGACTAACCTAAATTAGGCTGTTAAAAAATCTTTTAAACCTTGATGAAGACAATAACTTTCCTAATGTTCTTTAATTGATTCCTTCATCTTTCATCATGTGGATAACTTCTTTGAGTTTTTTTAATGATTTCTTCCTTCCTAGATTTTTCTTGGAACTTACAAAACACACTTCTATCTTTTGAATCAAGGATTAGACCATATTTCTGGATCAAATTCCTAAGTTTAAGATATATGTTAAATAAAATGTTTTTAACCCAACCTCCAATGATTCCAATGTTTGAGCACCATCTATGAAGGTAACCTTCATGTTCATTTGGTCTTTCATCTTCCTGGGTTCGTATGTTAATTCTTTCTTGTTAAATTTTAGAAAAATATCCATGGATCATATCAAGAGTGTCACAACTTCCTTGGCTTAAATATAATTGAAAACATAGAAGTACTATATGATGCTTAGAGAACTCATAATTAAATGCTTAGCTTTCAAACTGATTTTGGCTTTTCTTCAATTTTCTTTCTTTGGTCTAAAGAAAATTAGGTTTACTTACTAATTTATTATTAACACAATAAGTAGGAATAACAGACCTTTGATGATAAAATCTCACATTTCAAAATCATTTTCTTTTATAAAAATTTCAATTCTTGCTTCCAATGATTTAAACCTTTCACCATCAAAAAACGAAGGTGTATTAATAAAAAGACTAATGTTGAAAATAGAAGTGTTTCCGGTCACCATTCTACCTCCTGGAACGATTAGTCTTATAATACAAGTTAGGATTTGAGATTACTTGTTGGACAAGTGAATTGTTTTAAACAACTTTGTAAAATGATGTCCAATTAAAATATCTTTGATAAAAAGAATTGTTTTAAACAACTTTGTAGTTTATGTAAATCGTAAGTAGTGGAATAAGTAAAGAGAATAAAATTCGAGTAGAAAATAGATTTAAACACTACAAAAATACGTAAATAATAGAAATAAAAAGAGATAAGGGATAAGAGAATTGTACTGGAGATTTATAAAGGTTTGACTTAACCACTTGGCTTAATCCTCTCCTTAAGAAGTTCTTCTTGAGAGTTTCCACTAGCTTTTCCCAGGTTATGCCCACGAACCTTCTTAAAATATCCTAGAGTTTCACAGTGGCTATCCTCCAACTCAAACACGAGATTTTACATCAGACTAATCTCATAACCAAATGATAGATTTTACAGCAAGTGCAACTTAGAAACCAAACAGAGATTTTCACAGACAATCCCACTAACCAAATGAGAGATTTTACACCAAACGAATCTCATGAACCAAATATATATTTTCATGGACAATCTCATTAACCAAATGAAATCTTTTGTTGGATAAGCTCACAAACCAAACAATGACTTCACACAAAGGATATTATACAAGTGATGAATTCCTGTTGCGCAAATTACAATAATGGCCCAATCTCTTAAACACAAAAGATATGCCTAACGAATATTTTTCATTCTTAAAGTACAAGGGAAATTTTAGTGAAATGAAAGAAATGAGAATAAACGGAGTAGATAGCGAGAAATTTTGTTAAAATAATTTCTCTAGTGTGATTTGAAAGTGAGGATGACCCTTTATTTATAAGTGAGAAATCTGGATAAAAAAGGAAAACTATCCATGGGCTTTTTAATGATCATAATTGATTATGCATTAGGTCTAATAGATTATGTGCTTCATAAAAACAACAACACTAATTCTAACAAAGGAAAACCAACAAAGGCTAGTGTTCTAATCAATTATGAGTATTCTTAATCGATTATGAAGCTTTATGCCTTTCTATAATCAATTGACTATGGGCTTTAGTTCCTTAGACAACGTATATGAGGTTCCTAAATGTTTAGGAACACCCTAGATCAATCCCACGAGCCCCTTGATAGTTCCTCTAAGGGTTTTAATGATTTTATCAAATATAGAGGTTAAAAACACTTTTATGTGAGTGTGTGCATTCCCTTAGTAATTTAATAATTACTCTAATATCTTTTATGAAATTCTGGTACCAGACGTGTGATGTTAAGGTGCGATGTCACAACAACACACTCTGCAATAATGGACAGAATAAGCAACAGGAAAACACAAGGAATTGTTCACCCAGTTCGGTCTAACTACCTACGTCTGGGGGCTACCAAGCCAGGGATGAAATTCACTACTTGTAGATATAATTTACAGACTCAACACACCAGTTGACAATCTCCTAAACTTATACTCTACTAGTGACTTTTCTACCTAAGAAACCACTTAGATATGAGAACACTACTCAATCCCCTAAAACACTCAAAGAACAACCTCTTTGAGATCCCTTGATCTTGCTTTCTAGCTTCAATCAATCAACAACTCTCTATTGCTTCACAGCTTCTAGAGAGGACAGAAAATTCAACACCTATTCAAACCTAGAATAGTGTGATTACAGGTACTATAAACAAACCCTAGACTCTAAGCCTCCAGCTCTTGATCTTCAATCTGTTTTCTGTACCTTCTTCCTTGGTCTTGTGCGCTTTATATAGCTCCTTGAATTTGGATTGGATTTGTCACAATATTTGATCAGATTTGTTAATTAAAAACTGAATCTTTTAAAACAGATTTTATCCCCAAAATCTTTTTAAATCTTCCACCTTTTAATTCTCCAACAAACCTGCAATCAAATCTCCCATGTAACAGAAAATATCTAGCCCAAGATATTCTCATCCAACGAGTCAACACTCTCCACAATTCCAGCTAATACGCGACCCTAATAACAACAAGCCCATGCTGTAATTAGCTTCAGTTCTGCAGGTCTGATGTTACAACATCACCTATGTGACATCAGACATCCACTTCAACAACTAGCAACCTTAACACAGCCCAGTGTTAAGTGCAATGTTATGACATCAAGCCCATGACATCAAACATAGTTAACCTTCACAACTTAGTACAGCCCAGTACTAAGACTCAATGCTGCAACATCAACACCATGACATCAGCATTGAACACCTTGTTGTTTTACCAAAATTCCAGCCAATCCAGGAACTTACAATCTCCCCCTTTGGCTAATTTTGGCTAAAACAATCTCTGCATCTTCAGAGACTTCAGCAGCGGAATATCTTCAATATTTTGAAACATTAACTTGCAGCAGTTTGACAATCTTCATATAGTCTTCATTACTTGATCTGCTGCAGCACCATCTTCATTATTGACAACGGCCAATTGGTGCTCCCCCTCAAAAACTTGAACCAGCATCACAGCTGTTCAGTAGCTCACAATGTGCAGCACATCTCCCCCTTGATGTCTGCTTTGCTGCACTCTGCACTCTTCAATGCTATGAATACTTCACTAGCAGCTCCATAACTATGCTGTCTATACTCCCCCTCCACAGCTGCATCATTACTTTTCAACTAAACACCTTTTATTTTTATTCTTTTAGCAGCAACTACTCTTCTCCTCATGGCAATTTTTAACTCTCCCCCTTTTTAGCCATAATTAGACAATCCTCAACAAGTAACTCTTATGACACCCTGTACACAACCATACTTCTTCTGTCAGCAATATCCACATTTTGAAAATACAGACATATTCTTCATCCATCCAGTTATGAAGGCTTCACACAATCATCCACAAGCTTGATCAGCATGCAATCTTCACAATAAATGCACTTTTGCTGCAAAATCCATAGACAAGTACTCCCCCTGTCATGATTAACAAATGCTCTAGATGGAGATGAACATTTGAGCACATTTTCTGAGTACATGCATTTTGGTACCACTGTCCCATTCTCCAAAGGCTATCATACAATTCATCTTCACCATCCAAGGCAAACCTTCTACTTCATCATTCTCCCGTATGACTATGTAGATGCTCCTTAGATATAATGTAAGCACTAAGCTTCAGATCCAGAACAAAGACATCCTTCACCAACACTCTTGACACCAGGGTATTACATATGCTCCACTACTGGATTTACTATTAGCAGAGTAATCCAATCTCAACACTGTGTCACAAATTCTATATGCTCAGCTGACTTATAAGCTTTACCGAGATCCAGTCTCTTCAAGAGATCACAATTCCTCTATCCTTACATCCACCAGTAGTTGTTGAAACTGGTGAACACATTACCATAATCTCCACCTCTTCTGACCAAAAATGCTAGAGCATCCAACCCCACATGTCCAATCTTAATCATCTTCCAGATATAACCACCAGTAAACATGATGTTATAACATCTTTTGGGACATCAGCTTCTCATCACCATTCAAAGGACTCATTGCACAAAGAAGTCCTTCAAGAAGCTCCCAGTAAAACACAGTCAGAGCAGCTTATTCAGGTTAACATACACACCTGAATACCATAAGTTCCCACACCCTCTCTGAACCATATCCTAGCAAACTCAACCATATCCAGAGTATCTTTGTCAAATTATTTCTTCAGATTAAGCCCTTTTTGAAAGACAAACATCCACCTTTTTAAAGGAATGTTATCAAGCGAAGCCTTTTGAATTTTCTCAGAAGTTCTAACAACAGCTTTCTTCACATGAATGATGTCCTGAACATTACCATCAGACTTATCTCTGGTCTTCTTCTTTCTTGACACTTTACTCCAGGATCTTGTAGGACTAACCTCTGAGGTCTTCTGCTTATCAGTTCTCACCTTTGGCGGTGACTCAATAGCTTTCAGTCTTTTAGCAACCCCAGGAGACACTTTTGCAATCAGTTCATCATTATTCTTCTTTATTTTAAGGCTAAAAGTACCTTTCTTGACTTGAGATGTTTCAACATCTGTATCTTCCAACCCAAGGATTGTCAACCTGTGAACTTTTTCTTCTGAACTATAGAAGTCATTAGTCATGTTGTCATCTTTCTTGGCCTCACAAGTATTCAGCTCCCAACACTTCGTAAGGTCACAACTTTTGATCCTTCCATCAGCATTGTTGACTTCTTCACCTTGCTCACATAACTGACTACTCAATTTGGCTTTTAACACATCATCCAACTTAGGAGTAACAGCACCATAAGTTATTAACCCAGATTGACTTTTCACCATACTTTCACACTTGATGTCACCATCTGATTTTACCACATCACTAGATAAGCTGTCCACTTGAGGTATCCACTGATAACAATTATCTTTAGATCTTACTCCCTTCATCACTACCTCATTCTTGTCACTAGTCACCAAACACTCATCCTTAGTGTAGCTGACCTTGTACCCTTCATCACACAGCTGACTTATGCTAATCAAATTAGCATTCAAACCTTTGACAAGAAGAACATTGTCAAGGTCAGGTCCATCAAAACACTTCACTCTTCCAACACCTTCTACCACCCCTTTTTCTCCATTACCAAAAGTGACAACATTAGAGAAGCAAGAATTGTCATTCACCAAAAGATCTTTGGACCCAGTCATGTGCATTGAACAACCACTGTCAAGGTACCATTCATCCTTAGCAAAATGTCTATCTGAGGTGTGAGCCAATAGACATGTAGCTTGAGCTTTAGGAACCCACTGTTTAACAACCTTAGTCCTGTTCTCCTTCTGTCTAGGTTGAGGAACAGATTTGGGATATCCATGCAGTTTAAAGCAAGAAAACTGCATATGACCAAATCTCCCACAATAGAAGCACCTTACTCTCTCTTCACTGAAGTTGTTAAACTTCCTGCCACCTTGATGATGAAACTGTTATGGCTGCCATCCATAGTACTGGTGTTGTCTTCTTCTTCCAAAGTTTGACTGTCTTCTATGGTGAGGTTGTTGTCTTTTACCATAGGTAGATTGTCTCCTGAACTGAGGATGATGTCTTCTAGGCTGTCTCCTATGGTGATGAGGCTTCCTTCTTCCATAGTAATGAGGCACAACATTATTATATCCATACCAGTTACCCTGATGTTGAGACATCTGATGGAACATGTTCTGTTTGAACCTTGCAGCCTTCATGCTCTTGTGGTATTGTGGGGGCATATACTGACTAGCTCCTTGTGGCTGCTTTCTCTTCTGATTAGGACCAGTCTTCTTCTCAATCTTCTTAGGTCGTGAAGCATCAGCTTTCTGATTCTGCCTTTTTGGCTGATGTTGAGGCACAGGTTGTGACACTTCCTTCTTTGAACCTGAAGTGCTTGCTTCTGAAGTTTCTTTACAACCTATCCCAGCTTTGTCTCCAGCGGCCTTTTCTGACTGGAGTATCTTGTCAAGAGTGGCTGTCCCACTGTTCAACATTCTAACAGATTTTGTCATATGATCAAGATGAGCTTTGACACATAAGACTTCTTTCTCCAATTCAGCTTTGTCATTCTCTAGCTGATCAATCTGTTGCTTATGGTACTTGTTCTCTTGACACACTTCAGCACTCTTTAAACACAACTCCTTGTAGGTTGAAGCTAGCTCATCATAGGTGACTTCTCCATCACTTTCATCATCAGATTCAACAATTCCTGTCAAAGCTGTAACATGCTTTGCTGACTCACTTTCACTTTCACTATCAGAGTCAGACCAGGAAATTGTCAAGCCCTTATTCTGCTTCTTCAAGAATGTGGGACACTCTTTCTTGACATGTCCATACCCTTCACATTCAAAGCACTGAACTCCTTTCTCTTGGGCAGTCTTCTCTTCATCTTTCTCTTTTAACTTGCTGATGTTAGAAGAGATGTTCTTGACATTAGGCCTGTAGTTATAGTTCATCTTCTTGAACACTTTGTTGAACTTCCTTCCCAACATAACTATGGTCTGAGGCAGATCTTCCTGGGACTCAGAACTCTTTCTCTTTTCTTCTTGATCATTTGACACCAGGGCTATGCTCTTTGGCTTCTTCTCTGGTTCTTCCTCGATCAAACCAAGTTCAAAAGTTTGAAGAGACCCAATGAGCTCATCAACTCTCATCTTGCTAATGTCTTGAGATTCTTCAATGGCAGTCACCTTCATCTTATACTTCTTAGGAAGGGACCTGAGGATCTTTCTAACCAGCTTTTCTTCTGTCATCTTCTCACCAAGAGCACTGGATGCATTTGACAGCTCAAGAACACTCATGTGGAAGTCATGAATAGTCTCATCTTCCTTCATCTTCAAGCTTTCAAACTTAGAAGTTAAAAGCTGAAGTCTTGACATCTTAACTCTAGATGTGCCTTCATGAGTAGCCTTCAAAATATCCCAAGCAGCCTTAGCAGTTTCACATGAGTTGATCAGCCTGAATATGTTCTTGTCAACCCCATTGAAGATAGCATTTAGGGCTTTTGAATTCCCAAGGGCAAGCTCATCTTCTTCCTTGGACCATTCTTCTTCAGGCTTTCGCTTAGAGGTGCCTTCTTTATCCTTGCCAGCATCATCTTTTTCACACACAACAGGAGCTTCCCACTCTTTAATGACAGCCTTCCAAGCTCTGCTGTCTAATGACTTTAAAAAGGTAGTCATTCTAGGCTTCCAATACTCATAGTTTGAGCCATCCAATATAGGGGGTCTGTTGACAAATCCTCCAACCTCTTTGTCCATCTTTCACCAGAAAGTACTTCCCTAGATCTCACCCAGAGACAGACAGGATGCCTGCTCTGATACCAATTGAAATTCTGGTACCAGACGTGTGATGTTAAGGTGCGATGTCACAACAACACACTCTGCAATAATGGACAGAATAAGCAACAGAAAAACACAAGGAATTGTTCACCCAGTTTGGTCTAACTACCTACGTCTGGGGGCTACCAAGCCAGGGATGAAATTCACTACTTGTAGATATAATTTACAGACTCAACACACCAGTTGACAATCTCCTAAACTTATACTCTACTAGTGACTTTTCTACCTAAGAAACCACTTAGATATGAGAACACTACTCAATCCCCTAAAACACTCAAAGAACAACCTCTTTGAGATCCCTTGATCTTGCTTCCTAGCTTCGATCAATCAACAACTCTCTATTGCTTCACAGCTTCTAGAGAGGACAGAAAATTCAACACCTATTCAAACCTAGAATAGTGTGATTACAGGTACTATAAACAAACCCTAGACTCTAAGCCTCCAGCTCTTGATCTTCAATCTGTTTTCTGTACCTTCTTCCTTGGTCTTGTGCGCTTTATATAGCTCCTTGAATTTGGATTGGATTTGTCACAATATTTGATCAGATTTGTTAATTAAAAACTGAATCTTTTAAAACAGATTTTATCCCCAAAATCTTTTTAAATCTTCCACCTTTTAATTCTCCAACAAACCTGCAATCAAATCTCCCATGTAACAGAAAATATCTAGCCCAAGATATTCTCATCCAACGAGTCAACACTCTCCACAATTCCAGCTAATACGCGACCCTAATAACAACAAGCCCATGCTGTCATTAGCTTCAGTTCTGCAGGTCTGATGTTACAACATCACCTATGTGACATCAGACATCCACTTCAGCAACTAGCAACCTTAACACAGCCTAGTGTTAAGTGCAATGTTATGACATCAAGCCCATGACATCAAACATAGTTAACCTTCACAACTTAGTACAGCCCAGTACTAAGACTCAATGCTGCAACATCAACACCATGACATCAGCATTGAACACCTTGTTGTTTTACCAAAATTCCAGCCAATCCAGGAACTTACAATCTCCCCATTTGGCTAACTTTGGCTAAAACAATCTCTGCATCTTCAGAGACTTCAGTAGCGGAATATCTTCAATATTTTGAAACATTAACTTGCAGCAGTTTGACAATCTTCATATAGTCTTCATTACTTGATCTGCTGCAGCACCATCTTCATTATTGACAACAGCCAATTGGTGCTCCCCCTCAAAAACTTGAACCAGCATCACAGCTGTTCAGTAGCTCACAATGTGCAGCACATCTCCCCCTTGATGTCTGCTTTGCTGCACTCTGCACTCTTCAATGCTATGAATACTTCACTAGCAGCTCCATAACTATGCTGTCTATACTCCCCCTCCACAGCTGCATCATTACTTTTCAACTAAACACCTTTTATTTTTATTCTTTTAGCAGCAACTACTCTTCTCCTCATGGCAATTTTTAACTCTCCCCCTTTTTAGCCATAATTAGACAATCCTCAACAAGTAACTCTTATGACACCCTGTACACAACCATACTTCTTCTGTCAGCAATATCCACATTTTGAAAATACAGACATATTCTTCATCCATCCAGTTATGAAGGCTTCACACAATCATCCACAAGCTTGATCAGCATGCAATCTTCACAATAAATGCACTTTTGCTGCAAAATCCATAGACAAGTACTCCCCCTGTCATGATTAACAAATGCTCTAGATGGAGATGAACATTTGAGCACATTTTCTGAGTACATGCATTTTGGTACCACTGTCCCATTCTCCAAAGGCTATCATACAATTCATCTTCACCATCCAAGGCAAACCTTCTACTTCATCATTCTCCCGTATGACTATGTAGATGCTCCTTAGATATAATGTAAGCACTAAGCTTCAGATCCAGAACAAAGACATCCTTCACCAACACTCTTGACACCAGGGTATTACATATGCTCCACTACTGGATTTACTATCAGCAGAGTAATCCAATCTCAACACTGTGTCACAAACTCTATATGCTCAGCTTACTTATAAGCTTTACTGAGATCCAGTCTCTTCAAGAGATCACAATTCCTCTATCCTTACATCCACCGGTAGTTGTTGAAACTGGTGAACACATTACCATAATCTCCACCTCTTCTGACCAAAAATGCTAGAGCATCCAACCCCACATGTCCAATCTTAATCATCTTCTAGATATAACCACCAGTAAACATGATGTTATAACATCTTTTGGGACATCAGCTTCTCATCACCATTCAAAGGACTCATTGCACAAAGAAGTCCTTCAAGAAGCTCCCAGTAAAACACAGTCAGAGCAGCTTATTCAGGTTAACATACACACCTGAATACCATAAGTTCCCACACCCTCTCTGAACCATATCCTAGCAAACTCAACCATATCCAGAGTATCTTTGTCAAATTCTTTCTTCAGATTAAGCCCTTTTTGAAAGACAAACATCCACCTTTTTAAAGGAATGTTATCAAGCGAAGCCTTTTGAATTTTCTCAGAAGTTTTAACAACAGTTTTCTTCACATGAATGATGTCCTGAACATTACCATCAGACTTATCTCTGGTCTTCTTCTTTCTTGACACTTTACTCCAGGATCTTGTAGGACCAACCTCTGAGGTCTTCTGCTTATCAGTTCTCACCTTTGGCGGTGACTCAATAGCTTTCAGTCTTTTAGCAACCCCAGGAGACACTTTTGCAATCAGTTCATCATCATTCTTCTTTATTTTAAGCCTATTATTATAGTTTTGAGTTTAAATCTAGTATTATGGTTAATTTCTTCAAGAGTTGTATCTTTGGTATTAATGTTGAGGGGTCCTTTTTGGAGTTTGCAAAGAACTTATGGCACTGCAAAGCGGGGCTTTTTCCTTTTAAGTATTTATATATTCCAATGGGTGAAAATATGAGGAGGGAGGATACTTGGGATCCCCTGGTTAAGTTGGGCACTAATAATTTATCTTATTGGAAAAATATGTTTGTGAGTCTTGGCGGTAGAGAGATTCTTCTAAATTTGGTTAGACTTATATACCAATATTCTTCCTTTATTTTATGAAGATAAATGTGCAGGTTTCAGAGAATATTATGGGGATACAAAGATACTTTCTCTGGGGGAGTTCCAAAAGTGGGTTCAAGGTTACGTGGGTTAAGTCAGATGATGTGTGTAAAGCCAAAAATTTGGGTTGTTAAGGAGTTAAGGATCTGAGGCTTGTCAATTTTTCCCTGCTTAGTAGGTGGTGTTGGAGGCTATTAAAGAATCATCCCTCAATGTGTAGGGATGTCATTTCTGAGAGGTGCAACTCCTAGGTGGTTAGGTCACATATAGGGGGAATATATAGGGCTTTAGGAGGGTTTCTTATTTGTGGATATATATATATATATATATATATATATATATATATATATATATATATATATATATATATATATATATATATATATATATATATATTCTTGGCTCTAATGTTGTAGAGTCATTTCACTTCCTCGATCTGTAAGGTTGTGGGTAAGAGGGTTCTAACCCAATTTTGGCAATGATTTATGGATTGTGTTGGATCACATGTGTGTGTATTTTGAGAGACTGTTTCTTATATCTCAGTAGACCTCCCTTGAGGTTGAAAGGATATGGGCTTGGGAGAGAGATGTCTAGTTTTGAGAGTTTAGGCAGAGGTGTAGAGTGCTTAATTTGGAGGAAGAAATGTTGGGAGTTTAAGTTTGTTTTATCAAAGGAGTGGTTAAGCGTGATAAGGAGGATGCTTGGTTTTGGACACCTTACCCGATAGGATGGTTCTCAGTGTGGTCGGCTTATGATTGTCACTCCACCTGCGTTGTTGGGGAAGAGAGTTAAACGAATCAAGTTATTAAGGGACTAGCTAGAAATTTGAAGAGACGTGTGATTTCCAATGTGGTAGTTTTCTCTTGGTTCTTTTTGTAGGATAGGTTTACACTAGCCTAAATCATAGTGTGAGTTATTATTCATGTGGAGAGTGGGGTGGGGTATGTCTCATGCATGGGTCAATAAAAATTGGTGAGTCAGATGCTTGTTCTTTGTAATGTAGGGTTTTTGAGTGAGTTGCAGGTTGATACTTATTCTATAATTAGTATTTGGAGGTGTTTGAGGTTTTCTAGGGGTTATGTTGAGGTAAGAGGGTGGTTTTAGATTTAGCTACAATCTAACATGTGGTGGCCTCAACTCTTTGGAACATGCATTATAAAAAAATTGAAGGGAAAACTTGTTTATTAATAATTGGGTGAGTATGATTATCTGCCTTTTTTTGGAGGTAGCCTCACACTCGTTCGCTTGTTTGTGACCTCTCACTTATGGACTCGGAGTTGGACCCTCTCCTATGCTTAGACTTGTAGGAAAGTATTGTTTGATAGACTACCTCTATTATTCTATTGGTGCTCTCACTCCCATCCCTCATCCTACTTCTATGAGGGGTTTTCTGCTCAATTTTATCCCCATTTTTGTTCCTTATTTTTGCTAGGATGGTGTGTTGGTTGTTAGGCATGTGCATTTTATGCCTCTCTTCTTATTGTTTCATTGTGTTTAGAGTACTTTTGATACTCTTTATACTTTATTGACTTTATGCGGTTTTTTCCTTTATAATTTTATGTATATTTGCCATACCAAAAATATTTACAACTTTTCATTTAATATTTAAAAATAAATTCAGAAGCTCCCCTTTAATTTTACACTTTATGAGTAAAACTCAAGTTACTTTCAATTGGCATTTTACACAAGTGTTCTTAATATTGTTTTCTTTCTCACCTTTTTATCATCATACTAAAATATAAGCAAGGGGCAAACAAAAATAGAGTGAAAACAATGAGTCATTTATGTTATGTTTCACAATGTTTAATGCTTCACCAATAACTTAATGCCATGCATATTACCAACGTCTTCCTTGGGTCAAAATGAGGTTTCTAACTTGTTTTATAGGACTTTAAATTATTATTGTTTTAAAAGAGTTCAATAATTTAGAGTTTAGCTTTTGAAATTATGGTTCTTTGCTTAGTATAATACTCATGTAATCAATGTCTATTATATGTTTTTCATGTTAAAAGAAGATCGTTTTTCCGCAATAAGTAGAATGACATTTTTCCACTTCCTCTGTTTATCTCTGCCACTCTTTTTAAGGTGAGATATTTTTGAAATGTTATCAAATAATCATTTACATTCTTATTAGTTTTTTTGCATGAGTTTCATTTATTTAATGAATTTAATGCTTTTGAAATAGAATAATAGCTAAAGTATAGAAATAAACAATAATGTTTTGAATGACCAGATGGGAAGCGGTTGTTGCGTTAGCAGAAAAGTAAATTTTACAATTATCTTATCTACGGAGATCGGGGGCTTTAAAGACCGTTCAACATTTTTTAATATTTTAAGTAGAGAAAAGGGTTGTATATTGGTTTTTAAGCCTGAAAGTAAATAACATAAAATAAATGACAAAAAGTAAAATAAATATTTCAAGTTAACAGTATGAAAACTTGTTAGTGGTAGATTTCGTTATTACATACCTATCATGCACGTTCATAGATCAGTAATATGCTCCTCTACTCAGCTAATAATATTACCACTTGATATCCTCATTCGTATATCCTTTCGCTTTCCACGCCACTGTGAGATCAGTGTATTACCTAATAGGCGATATCTCATATTATTAACAAACACAAACTATTAAGTCCCAACAGTAGTAGTATAGTGAGATTCCACAAGGATCATGTTATAGTATGTGTGCATATCAAACCTAATCTTATGTCTAGGCTTTAGTATCCAATAGATGATTATCTTGGATCTAGTAATGACATGCATCTTTCGATGTCGAGTCACGCCATGAAAGCGTGTTTTAGGTTGTAAGGCTAAAATAAACGCTAAGACTAAAGAGTCATCAATATTACAGCATGAGTAGAATTACATAGAACTTTGTAACCTATTAGGTACATGAATTTAATGACTATGATGTAAGCCGCAAGTGCACGAAAATGTGAAGTAGTGCAAAAGATATTAAACCCAAGGAGATATTGTTTGATTATTAATGTTTACTCAAGCAGTGTAAAGCTAAGGCGATCGAAATATTGAGGTTTCAGTGTTGATGAATAAAATCAACAAAAATAAAATACAGGACATAAGGTACATAATTACCTATCCCGACGTGCCAATTGACTCTCCAAATCGAATAAGAGAAAAACAAAGTGAGTTATAGAAAATAGACAAAATTGTACAACACCTACTTTCGCAGCGTGTGTACGCTCTCGAATGGATAATTCATATGCTTTTGCTAGCCCGAATCATTCATCTGAGATCACTATTTAGTGCAGCTATGAGGGTTTCTCAACCGAGAGAGAGACACTCTTTCATCATTGCCACAAACTCGGTTATTTTTATAAATCCGCTTTCAGATACCGATTCATACTCTTTCAGTGTATGGTTGGTATCTGAGTTGCCCCGGATTTCGCAATCGGCAAAAATATATTTAAGCGTTCCGACTCTAAAATGATAGTTGCTATTATTTTTCTCATTACTCACGTACGGATGACTCAATCAGGGTTCGTCATAAGATAGATCTCACGGCTCTTTGTCCCTAATGGACTACTCACTCATGGCGAGATACATTACAAAATGAACAAAAAAAAAGAATAACGTGCATAACAAAAAAAAATTATAATTTAAATGGTAAAGATAAACCTGAATGAAGACAAGATTACTTGAATAACGATAAAGAAAAATGATCTGAAAATATAACAAGACTTTAAACAAGAGAATGAAAACTAAAATTAAGTGAAACATAGTCATGTGTGCTTTTCTCAAACCAATGATTAGCCTATTTATACTAATTATTCACCATAAATCGTCAAAAATTTGTGTAAATGCAATTAAAGGTCTTTGATCACTGAGTTGGAACACTTTAGAGCTTCCAAAATTTACAAAATGTTACAAATATTCAAGAATTCGTAATTGGAACTGGACTCAACACGGGTGTGTTACATGACATAGAGGGGGGTCATGTCAGGCAACACAGCCCGTGTCATGCAACACGACATGCCCATGTTGTCCTTGGTTGCAATGTATGAGAGGGGGTGTTGGTGCCACACAGTCCAACCGTGTTTGTCATGGGTTTTTTTTACTGGGGGACTTCTCTTCTTGCACTTTTTGGTCCTTTTTTGTTCTACTTTGACTCTTGACACTACTTATTAGCTGAAATCATAAAACCATACCAAAAATTAGTAAAATAGGAATAAAACAAGGAAATAAGTATAAGAAATACTAATAAAAATATGCAATAAGCGGTATAAATACTACTTATTAGACTACATCTAACCCCCAACAAATAGATTTTAGCTACGCTTACTCATGGTTAGCGTAACAACGTGTAACTCCAGGATGTCAACCTTGGAAGTGTAATCTGCTATGTCACTTGAACAACACTTCCGCCTTCAGGCCTTCTCTCTTATTCTCTTGTTGTAGACCAAAGGTAACCTACTCCAATTATTTAGTACATCAATCCACTAAAACTCCATTTTAACTGAACTGTAACTTTCTATTTTTAGGCAAAATTTTGAGGTTCTAGCTAGGCGCATTATCTTTTCTGCTAGCGCACCTTCCCTTATCTGCCAACTCTACCCATCAAGCTTTTCTTCTTCAGCAAGCAATGTTGGCATGCCTTCCACGCGTCCTTGGTCGCATTTGCTCGCCTAGCACAACACCTCTTTGACTAGCGAGCTAACCCTCGCTTCACCATGAAGTAGTTGATGTTGGTTATGCCATTTCGTTCCTAGCGTGCCTCTGTTGGGCCTAGCGAGCCTTGATTTTTTAGGGTTTTGTTTTGGCCAGTTTTTTGCATGCTGAGACGTGGTTTTCCAGTTCTTTTCACCTTTTTTTTATTATTGCATACAAGAAAAGTCCAAATTTGTGTTTTCTCACTTTTCATAGATAAATTAGGGGTTTTGTAACAATTTCTTGTGAAATAAGTCAATAAGTGTCTACGTATTTAATGTAAATCTGGGACTTATTAGCTATATGATTTTTACAAGTTGTAGTTTCTTGTTTTTTGAGTGAAATGTACTTTATCATCGGTCCATTTTGCATGGTTTTGTATTATTATTTAAAACAAAATTTTATACTAAAACAAGTCAAGGAAAGCACTGATTAAATTCTATTGTATCCATTTTAACATTTGTAATGAAGGCCACTTAATTTGTAGCTTAATTAATTCAATGTTTGCCTAATTGATACTTTGGTTTTATTATTTTTTTATTGGTAGCATCTAGGACTAAGTACTAATGGGCTTTTAGATAATTATTTTGACTACTTGCCAATAAGTAATTTTGATCATAATGTAATCATATGTTCTATGTTTATATTGGAAGATATTCTTTTATCATTAATTCTTTATATTGGATTTTAGACGATTTTATGTGTGTTAAACATCTCAAACATGTATGTTAATAAAAATATATCTTTTAGTCTGCATAATAATGCAGAATGCAGTTGAGGAGTATGTATAAGAATATTCGGCTTTTAGTTTAAACTGTCAATAAATTTCTATTATTAAAATTAGAATAATATTTGTTAGGTCAATTAAAGTTTAACCCGACTTAAGCGATATATTTGTTAAGTCAGTTTGAAAGTCTGGCTTAATATGTCTGACTTGTTACATTGGCAAATCATAAGTCATAAGTCAGTTATGTAATCAACCTAAAAACTCATTTTAACCAATTTAAAAAGTGTGTTTTGTAATAGTGGATTTTGTTGCATATATATGTTTTCAAATGTGCTTCCATAGCTCTCATCTTTTGTGCCATGTCATAAATTTAACCATCATATTGCATTTTCATTGGAGAAATTTCTTCAATTTTTTTCAACAGCGATTGTGTGACAGTTCTTCAATAACAATGCACCGAGCCTTTCTTTCCCGAACAATGATTGAGATGTTTGATTTTCAACTTCAGTTGAATTTTCAATAGATTCTTGAAGTTTATCCTAATATAGCAAACTATCAGTTTCAAACAAAATTAAAAATTATGTGTGCATTCAAAATGAACATTGTAATTTAACTTATAATAGAAAATTTTATTTCCCCATCCACTTGTTTTCATTTGCGACTTTTCTAAATTTCAATAAAGATTTCAGCTTGTGTGACTTCTTGTCAACCCTTATTTTTCTGCTACATTATTATTCATATATTTTAAAAAAATAAATACCACTGAATAAGATATTGAAAAAAAATAGTATATTCTTGATAACTCACATTTTTGTGAGTTATTATAAACTTTAGCACTTGAATTTATCATTTTCATTAGTTGTTTGCTAGTTTGTTTTAATGTTTTTTTGTTGTTTTTGAGTAGTTTATAAAGAGTACACTAGGTGCTCTCTTTTGTTAGTTTTTATGTGTTTGTTGCTTGTGTAGAGATAACTTCTAATGAGTCATGGTACGGCAGTTATGGACAGCGCTTTAACCTCCAACTTTGAGAAGACAACAGGGCATAATAAAGGATCTAATGGAAGATACAAAGAGTGGACATTCATAGTTTTAGGTTTTACATGGAACCAATGTACATAATGGATGTTGTTTGGTTCAAATTGCAAATGGATAAGAACAAGGCGTTAGAAGACAAAACTCTGCACCATAGTACACCCACTAAAGTGCCATGCTTGTCCGCCTGCTGCAAAGGACAAATTAAAGACATTGTCGCCTGGATGGATACGCCACTAGCATTCCACAAGACACTTTGTCTCCCACATGCTAATTGTACATGGCTCTGCATAGGTACGAAATGGAAGAATTGGAGGGAGTTATGTTGATTCCTTTGGGCCATAATTCACAAATATGCACAAGCCCGTGATCCATGCAACACCAAAAAACTTAGATGAACATGACTATAAATGGACCTCTCGGAGGAAATGCAAAGAGTTTCAGCAACTCAGAGAAAGAAACACTTAGTGAAAATTAATGAGTAGAGCGAGCTGAACAAAGTGGAGAGGTTCTTCTTCTCATCATCTCAAGTGTATGCTACTAGTATATGGCGTGACATAGGTCGTCTCTTGGTGATTAACAATTGCAAGAAGACGAAGTTACTCTTAGGTTTTCATTTCTTTTTCATTATGTGTCTAAGAATGTTTAGCTTAGGATCCAGTATTGATGTATGTACTAAGCTCATCATGAGATAAACCCTTTTTATGTTGAGCAATGTGAAGTTAATATAATTGTTTGTTTTTGTTATGTGATGTGTTATTAGTTCTTTGGTTTATCATGTGTTAAACTCTTATAAATCTACTTTTCTGAATGATCAACTTAGGAAAAGATACAAGCTTGTTGTTGTGAGAGATCCAACACAAGCGGATTTCAGGATAAAAGTGATTGAAAGTAGTAGGATAGAGATATTCACTATATTAGATACTTTAGAGATAAATAGCTACAATCATAGAGGATATTCAGAATAAAACTAAACATGCATTATAGTTACAAGATGGGCTTAGACATTTGTCCCTCTGTTTTACTGTATAGGTTTATGATGTTGTAGAGATACACCATAAGATAATTTTCTAAACTCTTCTAGCACGACATAACACATCATGTACACACAATACACAAGTTACATTAACGAATCATTTACCATCATCCTCTCCATTATTGACTTCATTATACTCTTATTAATTGTTTTTTTCCTTTTTTACTCCAAAAAACTGAACCTGTGACAACAATCAATTATTTTTAACAATGTTCATGCTCATTTAAAAAAGGAAGTTTTAGAAATCAATCTAAGTTATTTTCCACTCCCTGTGGGTTCGACATCCTTACAAATCTATCACTTGCTACTTTAAACATACATGTATACTTGCATGTGACATCACACATTTTCTAGCAACAAGTTTTTGGTGCCGTTGTCGGGGAGATTTTTAAAAATAACATTTTGATTTTGCATAAAAACATTATTTATTTTTGTTAAACGAGCATTTGAGCTTTTTACATTTTTTGTACTCTGGTGACACGACAAGTGTTTAGTTGTGGCATGTTTAGGTTGTTAGATCTAGTCTACATATATGATTCTGAACTTGAAAGGGCATTCAGATCGTTGAGAAGATTTCAAGCTACTTGACATTTACCAGGAAGTCCTCCTTCATTTCTTTGTTAACTTAGAAGAGGAACCGGTTGAAATAGAAGGATTCATATAAAGTAATGATATCATTGGCATTCCCAGTGACAGGGTACAAAAAATTAGAGGCTATGTTGTATTTGATCCCAATGCCATGATTATAGGTATCATTCGACCAAAGATTACAGTGGCTCAATTCGAGTTTAAACTAATGATGTTTCAAATCATGCAAGCCATTGGTCAATACTCAGGTGCTGCCAACGAAGATCCACACCTTCACTTGAGACAATTCCTAGAAGTAGGAAGTAACTTCAAGATTCTTGGCATATCAGATGACGCCTTTAGGTTGAGTTTGTTCCCATATTCTTTAAGAGATCAAGCCAAAAGTTGGTTGAACTCTCTATAACAGAATTCCATAGCCACACGGAATGCTTTAGCTAGAAATTTTTTGGATAAATATTTCCCTCATGTCAAGAATTCCAAGATGAGGAACGAGATTACTTCATATAGACAAGGAGAGGATGAGTTGTTGTTTGATGCTGGAGAGAGATTTAAAGCGTTGTTAAGGTAATTCCCTCACCATGGTATACCAATTTGTATCTAACTATAGACATTTTATAATGGATTGGTTCCATCTTGATGAAATATGCTAGATACATCAAGTGGTGAGCTTTGCTATCTAAATCTTGTGAATAAGTTTATAAGTTGATTGAAAGTGTTACTGCCAATACCTTCCAATGTCCATGTACAAGAGTTGTTGTTTTTTCCACTCAAAAGTAACCATCTAGAGTTCACGAAATCTCTAAGACTACAACCATTTCTACTCAAGTGGCTCAAATTCATTAGAGATGAAAAATATGATGACTAGTCCTGACGTGCAAGCAGTTGATCCAATGAAGGTAGTAACTGACGCATCAGAGGTTGCTTGTGTCTATTGTGTGGGTATTCATTTATTTGAAGATTGATCACCAAATTATGTTTCTGTTAATTATGTGGGCAACAAAAAATATAATAACTCTTATAACAACACTTAAAATACAGGTTGGCGTATTCATCCAAAAATTTCTTGGAGAAACACTCAAAACCAACTTAAACCTCAAGCACCACAAATTCCACCTAGTTTTTTGCACCCAACTATGTTATGGTGAATCAAGAGAATAACCAGTTGGATTTTTTTTTTTGAAATCCTTCATTCAAGAGATCAATAACTAGTATCAAGCTCAAGGAGTGAGCATTAAGAAATTGGAGAATCAAGTCAGGAAGATTGCTTCAGCACTTAATTCTAGAACTATGGGAGCACTTTCAAGCTTAACTGAAACTCGTGCATCTACCTCTGAAGCCAAGAGTGTTGAAACATGTAATGTTATTAAGTTAAGAAGTGGTAAAGAATGTGAAGGGTCAACATAAACAAGAGAAGAACTATAAAAAGAAACTCTAAATACCCCTGACATTTTAAGGAGAGAATGCCAAAGAGTCTACTGAAACTTCACTCATGGGGGAGCTTGGAAAAGAAAACTTAACAAAAGAACAATGCACTCTGAAAACTTCCGGCATGTCTTTTATTCAAGAAAAAACAACTAATTGACATGCCAGAGGTCGACATACCGCCCAAATTTGTTCAAGAAAGGCCACCACCTCTTTGTCCTCAAATAATAATAAAAAAGCTAAGAAAGAGCAGCAGTTTGGCAAGTTCATGGAGATTTTGAAGCAGCTTTATATCAACATACCATTGAAGGATGTTCTTACAAAGAAGAAGATGGTGGGGGAATTTGCTACTGTTTCCTTAACTCAAGAATGCAACTAACTTGTTCAAGGAAAACTCCCTCCCAAATTAAAGGTTCCTGGAAGTTTCACTATACCATGCAACATTGGAGAGTATTTTTGGGTAGAGCATTGTGTGACCTTGGGGGAAAGCATTAACCTCATGCCCTTATCCATCTTAAAAAAGATAGGTATTTGAGCTACCAGATCAACAACAATTACCCTTCAACTAGCTGACCAAAGTATTTGCTACCCCTAAGGGAAGATTGCAGATGTATTAGTAAAGCTTGATAAGTTTGTATTTCTTGAAGATTTCATTATTATGGATTTATGTGCTGATGAAGAGACTCTCATCCTGTTGGAAAGACCTTTTCTTTCTACAGGAATGATATTGATAGACGTGGAAAGAGGAAAGTTGACCATGAGAGTCAACTAACATCAAGTAGTATTCAAAGTCTTGAATGCCTTGAAGTATTTAGAAGAGGAAGTTGTTGATTTCTCATTGATCTCTAGTTAGGAAATAGTTGTTCACAAGATCCTTATCAAAAGGAAATACAACTTAGAGCAAGAGTTAGGCAATTTAGACAAACAAGATTTAGTGAACGAAGCAGTCTTGAGTGGACCATTGATAATAGATGAAGAAAAGGGAGAGCTTTTGGAGGTAATAGAGATTACAACTAATGTAAAGAAAGAAAATTCTCCATCATCCATATAATTATCCACTTAATTGGAGCTTAAGCGAATTCCCGCCCACTTGCAATATGCATACCTAGAGGCATGACAAAAGTTATCACTCATCATTGCCACAGACTTATCCGACGAGCAAATGTGTCAACTCCTGGCACTTTTGAAGAAACATAAGAAAGTTATCCAATTACATGGGTGATCCCTATCCAATGTGTTCCGAAGAAAGGTGGCATGACAATCATTGAAAATGAAAATAATGAATTAATTCCTACAAGAACTCTCACTGGCTGGAGGATATGCATGGACTATAGGAAGCTGAACAAAGCTACGCAAAAATATCATTTTCCTCTCCCCTTCATTGATTAAATGTTGGATAGGTTGGTCGATAAAGAACTTTATTATTTTCTTGATGGTTATTCGAGTTACAACCAAATTTCCATTGCTCCTAAAAAGCAAGAAAAAACAAATTTTACATGTCCCTATGGAACATTTTCCTTTAGAAGGATGCCATTTGGACTATGTAAAGCAACAACTACCTTTTAACGTTATAGGATGACAATATTTTCATATTTGATTTAGTGTTCTATGGAAGTATTCATGGATGGTTTTTCTTTCTTTGAAGAATCAATTGAGAAATGATTGGATAATATGGATATGGTGATTACTAGATGTGAAGAAAGCAATCTGGTTTTGAATTTGGAGAATTTCCATTTTATGGTTAAATAAGGAATTGTTTTGGGGCACAAAATTTCAAGGATAGGATTGGAGGTGGATCAAGCAAAAATTGAAGTTATAAAGAGCCGCTTCCACCTGTCAATATTAAAAGAATAAGAAGTTTCCCTGGACATGCTGGATTTAATAGAATATTCATCAAGGATTTCTCCAAGATGACAAAGCCCATATGCCAACTGCTGTAGCATGAAATGCCATATATCTTCAGTGATGAGTGTGAAAAGGCTTTCAATCTATTGAAACTGGATTTAATTTTGGTACCCATTGTGAAAACTCCTGACTGGACTAAGTCATTTGAGCTTATGTGTGATGCTAGTGACTTTGCTATTGGAGTTGTGTTGGGTCAAAGGAATAAATGGGTGTTCCACATTATTTACTACACTAGTAGAACACTCATTGAAGCTCAAATCAATTACACCACTAGTGAGAAATAATTGTTGGCAGTTGTGTTTGCATTTGAAAAGTTTAGATCATACTTGGTGGGCATCAAGGTGATAGTGTGTATTGATCATGCAACAATCAAGTATCTCATTGCAAATAAGGATCCAAAACAAAGATTCATAAGATGGGTGCTATTATGGTAAGATTTTTATTTGGAGATCAGAGACAAGAAGGGAGTAAATAATTTAGTTGATGATCATTTATTAAGGTTCCATGGTGAAGTCCAAAGGCATAACAGGGAAGACATCAAGGAAACTTTTCCTGATGAACACTTACTTCTAATCACTTCTGGCGTGACATCCTGGTATACAGACATTGTGAATTATTTTGTCAATGGGTATGTCCCGCCAGAATTCAACTCTTAGCAAAAAGGATTTTCCACATGACCAAGAGTTAATTTTGAGATGATGCACCTTATGGAGGACATTTTGGAGGAACCAAAACTAATACAAAGGTATTACAATCAGGATATTTCTTGACCTTTTTATTTAAATATGCTAATGAATTAGTCAAGGTTTGTGATATATGTCAGAGAGTGGGAAATATATCCATGAGACAAGAAATGTCACTCGCCAACATTTTAGAAATAGGACTTTTCGGTGTGTGGGGCATAGATTTCATGGGTCCATTTCCACAATCTTTACATCCTTGTGGTTGTGGACTATGTGTCAAAATTGATAGAAGCATTAGCAATCCCCACGAATGATGTTAAGGTCGTGACCAAATTTTTAATCAAGAACATATTTTCTAGACAAGGAACGCCTAGGGAAATCATCAGTGATGAAGGTACCTTTTGTTGCAACTATTTGTTTGAAAATATAATGGAAAAATATGGGGTGAAACACAAGGTTACGATAACTTATCATCCTCAAAGTAGTGGGCAAGCCGAATTATCTAATCGGGAGATTAAGAGAATTCTAGAAAAGGTGATAAACCCTTCAAGAAAGGATTGGTCCAAACATCTTGATGATGTTTTGTGGGCTTATAGAACTTCTTAGAAAAATCCTTTAGGAATATCTCTATGTAGACTTATTTATGGCAAGGCTTTCCACTTACTCATTGAGTTGGAGCACAAAGCATTTTGGGCTATCAAGACTTTGACTTTTAACTTGTCATCTGTTGGGCATGCAAGAATGCTTCCATTCTATGAGCTGGAAGAGCATAGGTTGTTCTCTTATGAAAATGCTTGAGTTATACAAGGAAAAGACAAAATAATTGCACAACAAGAAGTATAAGAAAAGATAATTGGTAGAAGGCCAATAAATTCTTTTGTTTAACTCAAGATTAAAGCTATTTGTTGAAAAGCTTAAGTCAAGATGGCCATTCCCCTTTAAGCTTCTTAAAATATATCCACACGGGGCAGTAGATCTCTTGAATGAGAAGACAGAGGAGGAGTTTAAGGTTAATGGATAAAAGGTTAAAACTTAATTTGGTGATCCTTTAAAAAACACAAGGGTCACCATGAATTTGAATGATTAAATTCATTTGTGTTGAAAGTCAGGCTACAAGACTATAAAATAGCGCTACTGGGAAGCAGCCCAACTTAATAAAGTTGTATGTGTTTTTTTTTTAGATAATGAAGTTAAGAATTGGTAAAAACTGACGTCCTTTGAAGAGTTATGTCACGTATGTGACTGGTCATGAGAAAGGGAATCATTTGGTTACATAAAATAAGAGATTGAAAAAGAGAGAGATGAAAAGGAAATATGAAATATGGATGAAAAAGGGAAAGTTTGGGGGGAGACAATGCCAGAAAGAGACATCCCTAGAGCCACGCACCTAACATCATCAATGATGTCCTATTTATAGCACATTAATGATCCATCTGCCACACAGTAAACCCTCAACGGTTAACTCTCCTCATTCCAATTTCAATTCAATTTTTTACCCTAACCTCTCTGTTATATAAACATGCTACCTCCTTCTCATAATCGTCATCTGCCATTTTTTCCAAACTTCTGAAAACTTTCCAAAAATTGCACCTACCCTCATAAGAATCATCATCACTATGCATCCACCAAAACCTCCAAACACTAAACTACCCATGGAACCCAAAATCAAAGGAAAGAGAGTGAAAATATGTGCAAGGAAAAACACAACACCTTTCATCGATTATTCTGACTCTGAAACCTCTCACATTGAAACATTCATCAACAGTAATGCCCACCAAAGATTCACCAACTCTTTTGCTGCAAAGTGTATTCATTCTAAGAGAGGATACATCTGCAGCATAGAAGATGATAACCGAGATCTCTGTGTCGACATTGAGCGCATCATAAAAAGTTTAAAATGGAGTAACTTTTGCAGGCACCCAAATCCTTAAAGCATGCAAATGGTAAAGGAGTTTTACTTTAAATTGGTGGACACATCGAGCAAGAAGCTGGAGGTAATAGTTAGGGAAACCAAATTTCAGTATTCTGAAGCTACAATCAACATGATGTTGGGGCTGAAAATGTGGGGGATACATACCAACATTTGGTGGAGGCCATGGATGAACAAGACTTGGACGTTATAAAAGAATCACTCTGTATCCCAGGCACAAGATGGATGGAAACTGATGAAAGCTCTGAGAAGACTATGTTAAGAATGGACCTCCGTCTAGAGCCCAAAATTTGGTACCAATTCATCAAGCATTTCCTCAGGCCCACTTCCCATAATGGAACCGTCAACAAGTCCATATTGGTGTTGCTTCATTGTGTCACAACCTTCATCACAGTGAATGTTACACGAATCATAGTTCAAGAAATGTATGTGTGTTCAAAGAAAAAGGAGGGAATGATCTATTTTCCATGCCTGATAACTGTCTTGTGCAAGCGACAAGGAGTCTCTGAGCGATCTACCAATGAAATCTTCTACCCATAAACAGGGTATAACTAGGCTGTAATCCAGACTTTGATGAAGCCAAAAAGGAAGAATAGGCAACAAAAGACGCGCTAGAGGACGATAGAAGAAAGTTCTTCATTTGACAGTGAAGAACTCTTGTGGGGAATTTTGCTCCAAATGCAAAAGGACCAACGAGGGTTTTTTTAGATTTGTTAGAGACCAACATGGTTGGCATAGGAAGTTGCACTTCCTTCACAAGGGAGGAGTCATGAATAGACTACCAAAATTTCCAGAGCATATATTGGGAGAGTTGTTAAATGAGTATGAGAAAAAGCATAAGGAGCACCATTCCGAAAGGAATGATAAATATGAGGAAAACATGTACAAGAAGGTAATGAGGAAGGGTAATAAAAATGTATCCTTCAAGACTCATCCAGATGCAAGCTCTGCCGTATCAGTGGAGAACATACCTGAGAAACTCAAGAAGAAGTCCAAATAGGCTAAGAAGCCAACAAGAAGCCCCGCGAAGACAAATCCTAAAAAAACCAATGAAGGAGTTTGATATGAATGAGCCCACAGAAGAGGAGTCAGATGATGATAGGACAATTAATGACCTAGTTTAATAAGTAAACAAAGATGTTGAGGATTTTAACAAAGATGAAGTTGTTGAGAAGGAATGTGAAGAGGAAGATGACCAAGAGGAAGAAAAAGAACAAGACGAAGTTGTTGAGAAGGAATGTGAAGAGGAAGATGTCCAAGAGGAAGAAAAAGAACAAGATAAAGAAGAAGAGTAGGACAAAGAAAACTTGAAAGCTGAAGAAGATAAGCAAGGGAAAGAAGATGAAGAGGATACTAAAATTGAGACAGAGAAAGTTGTTTCTAAGGACTTGGGAGAGTCTGATAATGAAGCTGAACAACTGAACAATGCTAAGGACCAGGATAAGAGCCATGTCGTTCCAGAAGTGGCCATCCCAACAAAAGAGAAGACTCAAGAGAAACCTGTTAGCCCAGTTGTGATGAAAAACCATGCCAAAGAGAAAAACCTAGCCAAGCCGAAGAGCCCACTGAAAGAACCCATTGTTGTTGTCACGACATAAGTCTTCAGTGACACTTCTAAGAAGACAAAAGAAGTGAAAGGAAAGAATAAGGCACAAGACAAAGGAAGAGTGGAGAAATACGAGGGAAAGAAAAGGAAGAAGCAGGACGAGGACAAATCCACCTTAAATAGTAGCAGGCTTAAGTCCTAGCTGGTATTTCTTCCTAATCACCAATTCCAGATTGATGAGTCATGGGGTGCCATAACTCACCAAATGAGAGTGACGACCCTGTCCTTCCTCTATGTCAAGGGGTTTGAAAATCTCTACCATGACTTCAGTTTACCAATTTAATCATCTACAATCACCGTCTATCAAGTAGTTTATCTTTTAGCTTTTTGCAATTTCAATTCTGCAATTTCAATTATGTTTTCAATATTATCTTAAATTAATGAAATGCTTATGTTTATGTTGTTGTGTTGTAGTGTTTTGTTGTAGCTAGTCTGTACAAAAAAAACTTTGTATGATAATGAAAAAGAAGGATAAGCAAAATCAGCCCTAAAATGGAAAATTTTCTAAAGACTTAGGAAACTTCTAATTGGACTACTGGAAATGTTGGAAGCAAGGTCTTGATATTAAAAATCAATGCATCTGCTTGTGATTTTCTGACAACCCCTATCGCGCCATAAGTAGTTAGGAAAGTAGTTAGCTTCTTAACGAGTTTGAATTGTCTTAAAATATAGAATAAGATTCATTATCGGGTTCAGTTTAGGGGAGGAAAATACTATTGCTTAAGGCTAGCACAAATGATACACTGCATTTAAAAATAAACACACAAAAGTGTGTAAAAAGAATGAAGTAAGCTAATGAGCACTTCAAATAAGTTGTGCCAGAAACTGGAGTGATCGTACCTGGATCAGACAATCTCTAGTGGCCAACGACGTCGTCTGGCTTCAGCTCCGGTGAGGTTGAAAGACGGCCGGGGGGGTGTACCTGCAAGGTACTCCGACGCTCAAGTAAGATAACTGTCAGAGATAGCAAGTACAGAAGTGAGAGTAGAAGTGAGCCTAACCTGACCCTCTCAAATGAGAGGGTATTTATAGAGAGCCCCCAGCGCGGGGCCAACGGTTACTTGCATTGGGCTGGATTGTCAGGCCCAATCCAAGCAACTGCTAGGGCTTACGTGGCGTAGTGAAGACCAACACGTGGTTTTCGCCCTGGGGTAACTGCTCCTAGATCTCCAGAATTAGGGCAGACCGATTCCATCAGGAGTGGGCAGTTACATGAGAACGTGTCCTCGCAGGGAGGACTCTATCGTGTCGGGGAGAGACGTGTCCTCGCGGGGGAGGACCCTTATGTGCAGAAGGTGGGCTCCTCGCGGGGAGGAGCACCCTGAGTGTCGAGGAGGGACGATCCCGGGGAGGCCTAGCGTCTTGCCCGACGCTCAGTGTCCTGCGTGCGCCCGACGCCATGGAGGAGGTGCAAGTGCCCGACACTGGTCGGTCCAAAGGCCTTTGTTGGGCCATCCCAGGGAGTGTGGGTTAGGCCTGCTCGACTGAGTAGCAGTCCCCGACCCAGTCCAGAACAGGAGCCCCCCAAGTCGTTGCTCTGCGGTGTCAGAGTAATGACTTAGGGATCAGCACTATGTCGAGGAAGTATCCCATCGAGGAAGGGGTTTTGAACGAGGAGCGGTCGGTCAACCGGGCAGAAAAAGTCAACTCGCTAGGGGTCCACTGGCCGTTGCGTCGGGGAGACTCGAGCGCGGCAGTCTGAGTTTGCTCGACTCAACGGGGATACGATAAGTTGGGACTTGAGTGTCGAGGCAAACGGAGAGACGCGTGTTGGGGAGCGAACAGTCGCATGCGTGCCACGTGGCAGACGCCATTAATGCCTAGGGCGGCTAGGCTAGTGTAGTGCACTTAAGTGCTCTACACTCTTTGAATTCCGTGAGGGTCCTATAAATAGGCCTCACCTCGTTTCATTTGCTCTGTTTGCTCTTTCACTCTCAGATGCTCTATTCTTTCCTTCTCCGTTCTTCCGCCGCTAGCTTCCACCGTCTTCCGCCGCTTTCTTCCAACGACCGCCGTGTCGGAACTCTAAAAAAGCGCATTTCAAGTAAGTTTCTTCCCTTTTTCTCCTTTTGTCTGCGTTCGTAGGGTGACCCTCATGGGGAACTGATGAAGTTCCCATAGAATCACGAAATATCCGGCGAAAACGGCGGAATTTCATAGTTCAGTTGATGAATCTCGCGAGGAAGGGTGATGAAATTCTCGGGGTCATGAAGAATGTCCCAGGGTCATGAAGAATGTCCCGGGGTCCTGGGATGAATGTTTCTTGCTTCGCTCGTAGAATTCCACGGGGAAGAGGATGGGATCCCCGGGGAACCAAAGTTTGTCTCGGGGATCTGGGTCGAACATCTCTTTTTCCCCGACGATCCCTCATCGCCCTTTCACTTGATCAGCGGTGGAGGGGTGGATTTGATACGGGTCATCGAATTCACCATTTCCTTCTGCTTTTCAGGTAAATGGACGTGTTGCCCGTGGCTGTGGGATCGTTGGACAGCTACGACGAGCCCGACTCTCCTTTGGCCGAGACAACCAGCGGGGAGAGGTCGCCCGACGAATGGGCCTGCGAGGAGGCCTTAAACATGTCGTCTCTGTTCGTCGACGGGGACGAGGACAATATCTTCTGCACCGTCGAACATCGCCTGGTGGGTTCAGACAAGTCATGGAATGTATTCAGGCAAAGGGAGCACCACAGGATCTGCTCGACGTACGGCGGGATGCGGTTCCCTGTCTACGAGTTCATGTTCGACAAGGCGGGGTGGCGCCTGCCCTTCACAGATTTCCAGCAGGCCGTATTTACTTGGCTGCGCTTGGCCCCCTCCCAGCTCCACCCCAACTCACTAGCTTTCATTAGGGCCTTCGAGCTGGTGTGTAAATACTTGCAGGTTGGTGCCACTGTACCCTTTTTCGCATCTTCCATCTTCAGAGGCAGGCCATCGACGGCAGGCACGGTTGGGTATCTTTCAAGCAGGTGAGTAGCCTGTTCCACACCTACCTGGACTCCGTGCGCGACTTCAAATATCGGTACTACCTCGTGCGGCCGATCACATTTGAGGCCGTAAACACGATGTATCGTCGAGAGGTCGAGGAGATAGACGGTCGGCGACAGGAGGTCCTCAAGTCTAAGTTCCCGTTGTTCTGGACAGAAGCACACTTCAAATTCGGGACGGACGGCTACAAGGTCAAGCCCAGTGGTCTCGGGGAGGGGGATCGATTGGCATACGAGCGGATAGTGGCGTTCGTCAACAGCTTCAACCGGGGCAAGCTCGTGACGATGGACGGGGAATTCGTCCGCAGAGACGACGGTCGGGTGTTGACGAAGTGCCGTCTGATTAATACGAGGGCCCTCCTCGAGACGTTCTCCGACGAGGAGGCTCTCGAGCTATTAGGTGGAGATACCCTCCGGATTTACCCCTTTTCTTTTCTTTTTCTCGCGTCTTGATTTCTGGTTCGCTGACATGTTTGTTACCCTTTTTGCAGATAAGATGTCGACTTCAAGAAGTTGAAGGCCAACCGAGCCGCGAAGAAAGGTGGCAAGGGTCGCGTCGAGCAGCTTCGACAGCAGGAGCCCGTTCCCTCCCCGACACCCGTGGGTTCCTCTGGCTCTCACCAGGACAGTGGTTCTCTGAGCCCTCAGCACTCCCCAAAGAGGCAACGGCTTGAGAGCACCGTGGACGTCGACCTCACCAAGCAGGAGAGCCTGCCTGCCGTAAAATTTGTGCTTCCGCCCTGTCATACGAGGCCGAACTTCTTCACTAGGAATAATTCGATGTGCGTGGGTGGCCCTGAAACTCAGGCCATCCTAGGTGTCGACAAGGCTTTACGGAGAAAGGCGCTGGTGGACGATGTCTCTGCCGTGATGAGAGTTTGCGCGGCTGCCTTGGTCCTGAACGACGAGGCGTGCTCCGCCGGCGAGCTGCAAAAGCTGCGGGACCGTTTCCAGACCATCTCGACCGAGATGGAGAAGGTGGGGAAGGAGCTGGCCGATTGTAAAAGCCAGAACAAGGCCCAAGTCGAGCTCCAGCAGAAATTGGAGGAAAAGATGAAAGGCGCCGAGGAGGACCGGAAACGTCTCGCTGGTATCGAGGCGGAGAGGGATCGCCTTTTGGCGAGGATCACTGAGTTGGAGGAGGTTGTCCGCCCGGCTGAGGAGGAGATCGAGGAGGACAAGTTGCTGACTTCGCGGGCAGCGCTGATAGCGAAGCTCCGGGAAGCCGAGGATGACAACCTCGAAGTGGCTGGCATAGGCTTCAGGAACGCCGTGGAGCAGCTTCGGGTCCTCAACCCCGACCTCGTCACCGAAGGGATTGACCCCGACGCCGAGTTGGTGGATGGTCAGATCGTACAGCCGATGTGGGTGGACGAAATTCACGAGCATGAGGAGCCCGATGGGACTGCAGCTGAGTAGGCTTTCTCTTTTATCTTTGTTTTGGTCGGCCTGCGAGCCATTTTGATTCATTGTAATATTTGTGCCCGGCCTGCGTGCCAGGGTTTTTTCTTTGATGTTTGTTTGTAACACCTATACAATGGGCTTTGCCCGCTCAATGCATTTTTGTTTGTCTGCATGTGTGATGTTTGTATGTTTTCGCTTGTGTGTGATGCCATTGTTATACTTTATTTTTGTCTAAGTAATAAGACTTTGGGATTTGCTCGACCTTGATAGTCCCTGACCGCATGGAGAGCTGGTCGGGCGGCCGGAGGCGTATTCCGACCTTTAACGAGGCTAAGAGCTCGGTCGAGGTCTTAGCTTCGTGGCATGAACTTCCCATCGCGAGCTGGGTGTTCTGCCCGATTGGTACAACGACGGTGGGCCTCGATCGAGGTGTCCCAGTCCGATCAAAGGTCCTCGCGCACACACAACACGGTCTCTGATCATCGTGTTCTGTATAGGGGTGTCGCGCTCGTACCTTAGCGTGTCCCCGTGATCGCGGTGCTAGTGAGTCGCGGGCAGTGCTTAACTGTAGTACTGTTTGAGCTTCTCAGCATTCCATGGTCGAGCAAGTTCTTCCCCGTGCAGATTTTCGAGGAAGTAGGCTTCTGTCCCCGTTTTTCGGCGGACGCGGTACGGGCCCTCCCAGTTCGCGGCGAGTTTACCTTCTCGCGAGTCCTTTTGGTTCCTGCGTAGGACGAAGGTGCCTACCTGAAAATCACGTTTGATAACTTTGTCGTTATAACGTAGTGTTATTTTTTGTTTAAGTGAGGCTTCTCGGAGAGAAGCGCCCGAGCGTGTTTCTTCGACGAAGTCGAGCTCTTCCCTCAAGGCTTCGTCGTTCGCGTCCCCATCGAGGGGGCTTCTGTCCTCCTCGAGGGTTCCCTGATCTCCACAGGGATCACTGCTTCCGTTCCGTAAGTCAAACGGAAAAGGGTCTCCTCGGTCGTGGAATGTGGGGTTGTTCGGTAGGCCCAGAGGACGCTGTGTAGCTCCTCGACCCACCGTTGCTTGGCGTCGCCTAGTCGACGTCTTAATCCTCGGAGGATCACCCTGTTCGCCGCTTCAGCCTGTCCGTTCGTTTGAGGGTGTTCGACCAACGTGAAGTGTTGCTTCGTGCCTAGTTCTGCGACGAAGTCTTGGAAGTTCCTGTCGGTGACGATAGCTTGGGTCACGCCAAACCGGGCAAGGATATTTCTTTTGTAAAAACGTAGTATGTTGAAGGCCGTGATTTTTGCCAACGCTTCTGCCTCAATCCACTTCGTGAAGTAGTCCACCCCGACGATGAGGTATTTGTTTTGATACGACCCCTGGACGAAAGGTCTGAGGATATCCATTCCCCACCACGCAAACGGCCACGGGGAGGACAACGGACTGAGCTCGTTAGGAGAAGCGAGGTGCATATCCCCGTGTCGTTGGCATCTGTCGCACTTCCTGACGTGTTCCTTGGCGTCCTGTTGCATGGTGGGCCAGTAGTACCCTGCTCGAAGAGCCTTACGGGCTAACGAGTGGCCGCTGAGATGCTGTGCGTTGATTCCCTCGTGGATTTCCTGGAGAATGCCGGGGACCTTAGTCTCCTCGACACACCTGAGGAGGGGAATAGAGAACCCTCGCCGGTATAGCTTATCCTCGACTACAGTGTACGAGCACGCCCGCCTCTTGACCATTCCTACTTCTTTGGGATCTTCGGGCAGTTTACCTGTCATGAGGTATTTGTATATCGGGGTCATCCAGCAGTTGCTGTCCCCGATGGTGTTGATGTCCGAAACCATGGCCGGTTTTTCAATGCTCGGGTGGGAAAGCACTTCTTGTATGACGGATTTATTCCCGCCTTTCTTCTTTGTGCTCGCCAATTTGGACAAGACATCTGCTCGGGCATTGTGCTCGCGGGGGATGTGGGTTACTTCCGCGGAGGTGAACCTTTTCATCTTTTCTTTTACCAAGGCCAAGTATTCTATGAGGCTGTCGTTCTTGGCTTGGTACTCTCCTCGGACTTGTGAGGCCACGAGCTGGGAATCAGTGAAGAGTTTGACCTCCTTGGCACCGAGGTCCTCCGCCAACCGAAGTCTTGCGAGGAAGGCCTCGTATTCGGCTTGGTTGTTCGATGTCGGGAAGGACAGCTCGAGGGATACCTCGATCAATATGCCTTCCTCGTTTTCGAGGATAATGCCCGCCCCGCTTCCCTTTGGGTTGGACTCCCCGTCGACATAGATCGTCCATTTCTGTGATCCGTTGGCCGAGGGCTCCGGGACGGTCATCTCGGCTACGAAGTCGGCCAGTACCTGTGCCTTCAGGGCTTTCCTCCCCGTGTACTGGATGTTAAACTCGGCGAGCTCGAGTGACCACCTAAGCATCCTCCCCGCCATGTCCGGCCGCCCGAGGAGCTGCCTTATAGGCTGTTCGGTCCTTACGACGACGGTGTGGGCGAGGAAGTAGTGGCGTAGCCTCCTGGCCGCGGTGACGAGGCCCAAGGTGACTTTCTCAATCTGCTGATATCTGAGCTCGGGGCCTTTGAGGGCTTTGCTCGTGAAGTAAACTGGCTTCTGCCCGTCCGGGGTTTCCCGAATGAGGACGGCGCTGACTGCTTCGCCCGTGATCGCAAGATACAAGAAGAGTGTCTCCCCGTTCTTAGGCCGTGAGAGGACCGGGGGTTGTGATAGGACCCGTTTTAAGTGGACGAGTGCCTGCTCACATTCCTCGCTCCAATCAAACTCCGTTTTTTGTCAAAGAAGTTTGAAAAATAGGAGTGCGTACTGTGCGGATTTGGCGACGAAGCGGGAAAGGGCGGTGAGCATCCCGTTCAATGACTGTATCGACTTCTTTGAGTCCGGGGTAGGGAGCTCGGAGAAAGCCCAACACTTGTCGGGGTTGGCCTCGACTCCTCGTTCTGTGAGGTAAAATCCGAGGAACTTCCCTGCCCGGACGCCGAAGGTGCACTTGTCGGGGTTAAACCTCATGCGGCACCTCCTCACCGTGTCGAAGACCTTCTTGAGGTGCGCGGCGTGGTCGACCTCTTCTGCAGACTTGACGATCATGTCGTCCATGTAGACTTCGAGCATGTCGCCGATTTCAGCTCGGAAAACCTTGTTCATCATCCGTTGGTAGGTCGCACCGGCATTCTTCAGACCGAAGGGTATTACGTTGTAATGGTAGTTGCCCGACGCGGTCATGAAGGCCGTGTGTTATTTGTCGACCTTGTCCATGGGAATTTGGTTGTATCCCGAGTAAGCGTCCATGAAGGATAGTAGTTTGTAACTTGCAGAGTTGTCGACCAGTTGGTCGATGTTAGGCAAGGGATAACAGTCTTTCGGGCAAGCCCGGTTAAGATCAGTATAATCAACGCACATTCTCCATTTTCCATTATTCTTTTTAACAAGTACAACGTTGGACAGCCATGTCGTGTATTTGGCTTCCGAGATAAAATTTGCCTTTAGGAGGTCTTTTACAGCTTTTTCAGCAGCCTCCGTTTTCTCGGGAGACTGCTTACACCTACGTTGTGTTATGGCCCTAGCGGCCGGATCTATTGCGAGCTGATGGCAAGCCACCTCGGGGTCGAGGCCAGGCATCTCGGACGCGCTCCACGCGAAGAGGTCAGCATTCTCCCTCAGGCATGCCTTTAGCTGCTCCTTTGCCAGGTCGGGGATCCCGGTACCAATCTTTACGTTGCGGTCTGTATCGTCCCCGAGTACCACGAGCTCGAAGTCTCCGTCTGGGATGGGGCGCGTTGGGTGTAGAGGTCGCCCGTTGTTCTCCGCCTGGTGGTCGAGATCTTCGACTCTGTCTTCGTCGGGTTCGCCGGAGAACCTGTTGTCGAGGTCGACCGCGTTGACGCGCGAGAGAGGTACCTGTTCGGCATCCTGGGGTGGCTTGGCCACGGTCTTGGGTTTGGGTCCAATGGTACTCAGCCCTTTGATGGCGGCGTCGAAACATCTTCTGGCCGAGTCGATGTCCCCGTGCATCGTCACTACTCGTCCCCTGGTCGTGTAGTACTTCATTTTGAGGTGGACCGTTGATGGTACCGCCGTAAGTTTAGCCAGGGTGGTCCTCCCAAGGATGCAGTTGTAAAGGGACGGGCATTCGACCACAAGAAAACGGATCTTCACCTGTCGAGCAGTGTCTTCGGCCCCAAATGTAACCATCAGCTCCACGTAACCCCATGGTCTGGTGGTCCATTGAACCCCTGCAGATCTGAACCGACATACGGGGTTAGATGCCTCTCGTCGAGCTGGAGGGTCCCGAACAGATGAGCATACATGATGTCGACCGAACTTCCCTGGTCGACTAGGATCCTTCAAACGTCAAAGTTCGCCATCTGCGCCCTGATTAAGAGGGGAATAGTGGCGTTTGGTGCGCCCCCTGGGAGTTCCTCGAGGTAGAAGGTGATGGGGTTGGAGTTTCCCCGTACCTTCTCGAGGGTGGTCACCTTCGCCGATGTCGCGGACTCCAGCTCGTCGAATTTCTGCTTGATCGATCCGACAGACAGCTTCTCTGGTCCTCCCCCGGAGATGACCATCGCCCTGGGGAAGCTTTCCCAGGTGCTACGGGCAGTAACGGGGTCCTCGTGGGGAAATGTCGCCCACATGTTGCGAATTGCTTCTTGTCCTTCAATGATTGGGGGGACGAAGAAGTCCTCGGGTCGGGTGACACTGAGGGCGACTTGAAGGTGACTCTCGTCGGGGGGAGGCGTCGTCCCCTCGACGTTCTGGGCTTCCCGGGAACTGGGCCGAGGAGTATCGTTCTTCTGGGCGTATTTCTTCAAGTGCCCTTCCTTGATCAAAATTTCGATCGCGTCCTTGAGATGGATGCAGTCCTCGGTAACATGCCCGTGGCTCCGGTGGAACCTGCAGTACTTTGATTTGTCGACGTTTGATTTGGGCGCAGCGGGCTTCGGGAAGCGAACTCCTCCTTTCACAAACTCGGAATTCTGGCATTCGGAGAGGATTCGAGCCCGGGGAGCGTTGAGCGAGGTGTACTCCGTGAATCGACCAGCTGGTCCGCGCGGTTCCTGAGGATCACGGTTGCGGTTCTCTTTCTTTCTTTCTCCTCCTCGTCAGGGAGAAGAGTCTTCATCTTTGTGGCTGCGGGGGCCTTCTCTGCGCCTGGTCTCAAGGGCAATCTGAGCTGCTTCCGTCTCCTCGAGTTCGATGTACTTCTGAGCTCGAGCGAGAAGGTCCTCGAGACGTCGGGGTCTGCGGAGGCCTATGGATTTAGCAAAGTCAGATCCGACACGCAGTCCATGGAGAATTAAATATTTCTTCATGTCGTCGGTCGTATGGACCTCGACAGCTTCTTTGTTGAATCTCTCGATGTAGTTTCGGAGAGATTCGTTCTTCCCTTGGAAGATTCTTTCTAGGGCAGCCTCTGTCTTCGGGTGTCGACGAGACGCGGTGAAGTGTTTGGTGAAGCGCTGCCTAAGTTGCTTCCAGGATGTGATCGACCCATGTGCCAGACCCTTATACCAAGTCATGGCTCCTTTCCGCAAAGTGGTGGGGAACAGCCTGCACCTGATGGCTCCCCTGACATTTCGGAAGTCGAGCATTGCTTCGAAACTCTCGACATGATCGACGGGGTCGGTCAGGCCGTTATAGGTCCCCAATGGTGGGGGTTTCTCCATGCCTGCAGGGATTGGGGCGTTCATGATTTCCCACGACAGAGGGGTCCTTTGATCCTCGTCGTCACTACCAGTCGGGGATCTCGAAGGTGATCGATGATGCCGTGGAGGGGAGTTTCTCGAACGGTTCTTTGGTCTTTCGTCGGTCTGCTTGGACTTCTTAGAAGTGGTGGAGGCCCTGGGTTCCTTCCGAGGCGGGGAACGAGGGCGTTTCTAGGAGATCGTCGGCTGGGGGCGCTCGAGACGTGGTCGACGACCCTAGCGTACCGGCGACGGGGTCCGAGATTCTTCGAAAGGAGTCCTTCGCGGGGGAAGGAGAACGGCGAGGTGACGGTGGACGACAATGCCTTCGCGGGGAAGATCGTTGTGCCCGCCCTTGCTCCAACGCTTCGATTCTGGTATTCTGGTGCGCGATCAGCTGATTGGTCTGATTGATCAAGGCGGATAGGGCCACGGTGTTCGGGTCCGCATTGGGCGGAGGAGCAACTGGCTGGAAAATGGCTTGCTGATCGTCTTGGCGGGCGGCGTTGTAAGCCACATCTTGGGGGTCCGGGGAGGCGGTCTGCCCATCTCTAATGTCGCCTTCGTCGCCGTTGAGGATGACGGCGTCCTCACGGTGGTTCCCGTTCTCGAGTTGTCCGAGCACGGTGTCCAGAGCCTGGTTAACTGATGGATTGGCCATGTTGGTGATGACTGAGAGTTGATTTGGTTTAACGAAGGAAAAACGGGGAAGCAAACGTTCCCACAGACGGAGCCACTGATCGTACCTGGATCAGAAAATCTCTAGTGGCCAACGACGTCGTTTGGCTTCAGCTCCGGTGAGGTTGAAAGACGGCCGGGGGGGTGTACCTGCAAGGTACTTCGACGTTCGAGTAAGATAACTGTCAGAGATAGCAAGTACATAAGTGAGAGTAGAAGTGAACCTAACCTGACCCTCTCAAGTGAGAGGGTATTTATAGAGAGCCCCCAGCACGGGGCCAACGGTTACTTGCATTGGGCTGGATTGTCAGGCCCAATCCAAGCAACTGCCAGGGCTTACGTGGCGTAGTGAAGACCAGCACGTGGGCTTCGCCCTGAGGTAACTGCTGCTAGATCTCCAGAATTAGGGCAGACCGATTCCATCGGGTGTGGGCAGTTACATGAGAATGTGTCCTCGTGGGGAGGACTCTATCGTGTCGGGGAGAGACGTGTCCTCGTGGGGGAGGACCCTTATGTACAGAAGGTGGGCTCCTCGCGGGGAGGAGCACCCTGAGTGTCGAGGAGGAACGATCCCGAGGAGGCCTAGCGTCTTGCCCGACGCTCAGTGTCCTGCGTGCGCCCGACGCCATGGAGGAGGTGCAAGTGCCAGACACTGGTCGGTCCAAAGGCCTTTGTTGGGCTATCCCAGGGAGTGTGGGTTGGGCTTGCTCGACTGAGTAGCAGTCCCCGGCCCAGTCCAGAACATGGAGGAATAAGTTCATGTGCCAGAAACTAGGGGAACAGTGGATGTCTTCACCATTAGTAACATGTTGGACTCATTACAAGTGAGATCCCATAAGGTGAAAAGGTAAAGCATCTTAAAAGACTTATCGATAATAATAAAAATGCATATGGAAGCCTCAGGTTCAAAATTAGCTAAAAATCAAGAGCAAAACAGTCAATCCCCCCTTCTGAAACTGTAAAGTGAATTCTTGGACAATAGAATAAGATATGAAAACTAGGATTTAGGTTGACTATCTTAACTTGGCTTGACATGCAGCATTAGAAAGCACACACGCGCACTAACAGAGCTAAATTGTAAATAGACTGAGTTGTGCCAACTTTTCAATGTGGTCCCCTTAGATGAATTCTGAGTTGAATAAGAAATGAGATGATAGAGTAAGGGATTGGGTTAGGTAAAAAATTCATTTTCTAATATTATTTGTCGTATCACCTGAGGACAGATAATGATTCAAGTTTGGGGGTGTGATAACTCACATTTTGTGAATTATTATAAACCTTAGCACTTGAATGTATAATTTTCATTTAGTTGTTTGCTAGTTTATTTTAATGCCTTTTGTTGTTTTTGAGTAGTTTATAAAAAGTACACTAGATGCTCTCTTTTGTTAGTTTTTATGTGTTTGTTGCTTGTGTAGAGATAATTTCTGATGAGCCCTGGCATGAAAGTCTTGGACAACACTCTAACCTCCAACTTTGAGAAGAGAGCAAGGCATAATAAAGGATGCAACGGAAGATACACAAAGTGGACATTCATAGTTTTAGGGCTTACGTGGCACTAATCTGCATAATGGAGGCGTTTGGTTGAAATTGCAAATGGATAAGAATAATGCATTAGAGGATAAAACTCTGCACCATAGTAAACCCACTAAAGCGCCATGCTTGTCTGTCTGTTGCAAAGGAAAAATGCATGAAACCTTCGTCTGAATGTTTACGCTACTATCTTGCCACAAGACACTTTGTCTCCCACATGTTGATTATACCTGGCTATGCATTGGTACGAAATGGAAGAATTGGAATGAATTATGTTGATTCCTTTGGGTCAGAATTCACAAATATCCACAAGCTCGTGATCCAAAACAAAACTAAACCCTAGATGAACATGACTATAAAAGGACCTCTTGGAGGAAATGCAATGAGGTTCGGCAACTCAGAGAAAGAAACACTTAGTGAAAATAAGATAATTGAGTGAGTTGAAAAAAGTGGAGATGTTCTTATTATAATCATCTCAAGTGTATGCTACTAGTATGTAGCGTGACAGAGGTCGTCTCTAGGTGATTAATAATTGCAATAAGACGAATAAGTTACTCTTAGGTTTTCATTTCTTTTTCATTATTTGTTTAAGAATGTTTAGCTTTATCTCCAATATTGATGTATGTACTAAGCTCATCATGGGCTAAACCCTTTTATGTTGACCAATATGAAGTTAATTTAATTGGTAGTTTGTGCTAAGTTATGTGTTGTTAGTGCTTTGTTTTATCATGTGTTAAACTGTTATAAATTTGCTTCTTTGAATGATCAAACTATGAAAAAAATACAAGCTTGTTGTTATGAGAGATCCAACAACAAGCGGATTTAATGTTAAAAGTGATTTAAAATAGTAGAATAAATATATTCACTAGACTAGCTACTTTAGACATAAAGAGCTACAATCATAGAGGATATTCATAATAAAACCAGACGTGCATTAAAGTTATAAACGGGGCTTATAGATTTGTCCCCTTGCTTTAGTGTATATGTTTATTGTGCTGTAGAGATACACCATAAGATCATTATTTGTCATTTTCTGGCACGGCATAACACATCATGTACACACAATACACAAGTTATATTAATGGATCATTGCCCAACATACTCTCAATTATTGGCTTTATTCTACTCTTATTAACTGTTTTTGCCATTGTTTACAAGCTTACTCGAACTTATTGAGAAAAATAACTAGCAAAAATTAAAAACCAATAATTTAAATGAAATCACTTTCCCCAATATTCCAATATTTTCATAAACTTATTGAGCAAAATAATTAGCTTACTCGAACTTAATCTTTTCTAGGTCTTCCTTTTTTTCTAGTTGTTTTAATCCTCTACATACAATATAATTTCCTTACCTTATAATCTACAGGTTTTCTCTTTACATGCACAAACCACCTAAGTCTATTTTTCACCATCTTTTCTACTATAGGTGTCACCTCAACACTCTCTCTAGTATTGTCATTTCTAATCTTACCATGTTTAGTCTTACCACACATCCTACTCAACATCCTCATCTCTAATAGACTTACTTTATTCTCTTGTTGGATCTTAATTGTCCAACATTCCATCCTCTGGAATATTGCAGTTTTTGTCGCAATCCGGTCAAATTTTCACTTCATCTTAAGTGGTACCTTTGTGTCACATAAAATCATTGAGGACATCCTCCATTTCAGTCACCCTACTTGAATTCAATGGTTTACATGCCTTATATTTCTCTATTGTTTAGTATTACAGACTTAAGATATTTAAACCGCATTACTTGTGGGATGATTTAGTCTCTAGCTTTCACCTCTAGCTTCAAAACACTTTTCCATTTACTGAACTTAAATTCCATATACTTTGTCTTACTTCTGGTTAGGCAAAAGCCATGTGTTTTCAAAACACGTCTCCAAGTCTCCAACTACTCATTTAAATCCTCCTTCGACTCTTCAAGTATGACTATATCGTCTACAAAAAGCACGCATCTCGGTGCTAACTCTTGGATGTGTTATGTGAGTACAACTAAAATTAAAGTAAAAAGTATGGGCTTAGGATTGAACCATGATGCAAACCTATTATAATAGGAAAAGTTATGTTTCGTTATCATGTGTTTGCACACTAGTCAATACCCCTTCATACATATCATGGATAGCTCAAATATGTGTAATACCCTTTTCTTCTATAGGGCTTTCAATAAACTCTCTATATGCACTCAATCATACGTCTTCTTCAAGTCAATAAAAAAGTAATTTTCACGTGGGTCTATAAATATTAATCTTTTGAGAGTTTAATTGATATGAATTATGAGAGTACTTTTTTTTAATACTAATCAAACCAGTGTATTTATCTATGCAAGGGCACCCAGACCTTTAGCACGTTTTAAAATATCGAAAGACTTATCTAATAAAATATTTAAAATGTATTAATCATCTATTCGTAAATACATTTGAGGGTGAATAAATAAAAAATAAAAAAACATAGATGATTTAGTGGTAAGGTAGTTTATACATAGATTATAATGTTCAAGGACCAACGTTTGAACAAGAACAAAAAGCATAACAAAATGTAGTTTTTAAGACACCAAAGATATGGGAAATGCTTCTTATACAGAGTTATAAGGGAAATGCTTAGTCAAAGGAAGGATACGTTATTACATGTTATATATTATGTTAGTCATGTTTTGAATCTAGAACAATTGAATTATGCCACCATCGCACCTCAAAAAATGTATGACCTTCGCGATGGAAGCGGAAAACAGAGTTGCCACCGAATTTTATTCATTCCAAGAAGGAATAGGGAAATATCGATAAAACCTTTAGGGAAAGAACATGTTCATCGCAACCAAATTCTGGGTTCGGGAGTCGGTTACGTGGGGGAAGGTATTAGGACCCCTCACGTCCGTTATACTCAACAGGAACCTCTTAATTTGATTCGTGAGAAAGGTTAGCTAAGTTTGTTTGTTTTCTTCTAAGGGAATAAAGCGAAAAGGTAAGGTAAAAAGATTTAGACTGCTAATGAGAAATGGGTGGTTTTTTATTAGGGTGCTCGCCAAGGATTGGGGCCCTTGTGCCTATGTATCTTCACTTGTAAGAAGTGAAGAATCTAAGCGTCCATAGTTCGTGGGACTACGGTGGAAAAAGAAAGGTTGCTCGCCAAAGTTTGGGGCCCTTGTGCCTACGTATTATCAACAGGTATGAGAAATCAGAGCATCCGTAATTTGGACTACGGGAGAAAAGAGAAGGTTAGTTCATTTTATTAAACAATGTTAACGTTCGCGTTTTAGCAGTTAAACGTTGCTTGTATGCTCGCGCATGGGAGGCTTAAGCGTTATTTGTATTGCGGTAGAACGGAAATAACATGCCCTTTTGGAAGAAAAAAAGTTTTAATCGCGTAGAGGCGAGCAATTGAATTAATGTGTGGATGTTTTATTTGGATGACGACCATTTGGACGCAAAGAAAGACTCCTCGTATCCAAATAATCGGGAAAGTGAATCGAAGGCTCGACTCTCTCTCTTTTTCAACCTTAATTGTTAAAGGGTTTAATATAGTTAAAGTGTTTTAATCGGATGACGAGTACTTAGGCGCCAAGGAAGACTCCTCGTATCCAAGTATTCGGGAGAGTGAATTGAAGACTCGACTTTCTCTCTTTTTCAACCCTAATTGATTTACGAAAATTAGGTTTAATTTGATTTGTCAAGAAAATAATTTAATGTGAAGCGAATTATAAGTCTTTTAGAGAAGACAATTGTTCGAATGTGAGAAAGGCTCCTCATACCTAAACAATCGAAGAGAGAACTCGAAGGCTCCAGTCCAACTCTCTTTTCATCTTATGTTGAAAAGTGTTTCATAGTTATTAAGTGTTTTAATTTGATTTGAAGAAAATACTCGATATGGATCGAGGTTTTAATTTGTGTTCGAAACGATTAAGGGTTTGAACTAAATGAGAAGGAGATCATAATGGTGTAGGGTAAGGTTGATGGCAATGCACAAGGCAATCGACTTACAATAGTTGGGATAGGGCTTGATATATGGATCAAGTGCTTTAGGATTTTGGAATTAATATGCAAGAACATAAACAAGCGATAAAAATTATTATACACTTTATGGGGATGAGGATACACCTTTTGAATGGGGATGAGCATGAATGATAAACACACAAACCAATCAATAAGCATACACAAATAAAAGAATCACGGGAACGATAAAGCAATTAAATCAATTTTTATCACGTGAGTACTAGCAAAGCGGACTAGTCGTCTAAACGACCAATTAGAAAGAATTGATTGAATAGGTCTCATTGTAAGAAAGTTCAAGAGTAAGTTATGAATGTTGTGTATGGTGATCAAAAGGTTGATGACGATGCTTAAAAAGTAATCGACTTACAAGGTGTAAAAGATGGCTCGACGTTGGATAAAGAATTTATTTTGAAAATGATTTGAATAAGTGAGAACCAAAGATTAATATGGCATTATCACAACATGAGCATAAGATATGAGTAAGGGCATAATCAATATAAAATCAATCAAATAAAGCCAAGTCACAAATCCTCAAAGTTAGAAATCAAATCGACAAAGAAATTAATTAAAATCTAATTTATCAACAATAACAAAACTTAAACAATCAAAAATCAAAATTGAAAAGGATTAACTCTCAATCTAATTAAGAAAATATTTTTTGAGATTTTTAATTAATTGAAAACATCTAAACTAATTAATCTAAATAATAATTAACAATCCTAACATAATTAGAAAAAAGAAATTTCAAATATTTAAAACACATTAAATAATAAAATATAAACAATTAATTAATATAAATCAATTCTAAAATTACTAAAAAAAAGTGAAGAAAATAAGGGGGGTGTTAGTGATAAAAAGGGGGTGTGGATATCATGTTAGAAAAATGTGATGGGCTTAAAAAGCCCAATAATCATGAAAAAAATTCAGAAAAAATAAAGAATGATAAAAAGAGAATTGGGAGATGTTGACTCACATACAGATCTTCAGGTTTGAATAAAAAAATATCTTACCTCTTCTCCCCTGTTTCCCGTTTCGCTCGAATCGCCCTTTTCCTGGCCGCTTCTCGCGTTCTCGTTCTCTCGTCAATCTCTCCCTCGATCTCGTACTTTCTCGCATGTGTGCTATTAGATTTGAGGAAATGGTGGTGAGTTTTGGAGTTTCGACATCAGACACGGTGGAAGTTTGATGGGAAGTTTGTGAAGCGTTGTTCAAGTTGTTTTCATGGTGGTGGTGATCCCATTGTTATAGCGGTGTTTTATTGTGAAAGGTGAGAGTGATGAGAAACACATTCACGTGGGAAAGAGTATGAGTTATGCAAAGAGGGTGAAGAGCGTGGGAGTGTGGTGGTTATGTGTAGTCGGCGGCGAAACGGAAGTTGGGTGGTGGAAGAAAATATGGTGATGGTGTTTATTTACTGTGAGTAAGGAGTGGTGGTTAATGTTTTTGAAGTGTAATTTGTTATATTTAGAAGAAAATCATCCCAGGGAATTGATTTGTGTTGCTTTTTCTATTTGCTTTTGTTTTCTATTTGCTTCTGCTGTGTTGTTGAAGGTGAGTTGTAATTAAAAGGGGCAATTTCTTATCACACCACCCTTGTTTTTTAGGCACTATCTGAATTTTCGATTTTGACCCCTGATTTTGGATGTGCACATTCGGACGCACCAATTTTTTTAAAAACGCTGATTCTTTCCGGAAGTGCACATCTGAAAACATTCCTGATCTGCAGATCCGAAAAAAGACAGAACATTATTTTTTTTTAAATCGGTTTTTTTGCTTGGTCGCATATGTTAATAAATCGTCGCAATTTAATATACATTTGACAACATCCATATATATATATATATATATATATAAAATAAATCTCTGTCAAAATACAGTGCATACATCTAATATAAATATAATACATCAAACAAAAAACTACTGCGTATGGCGAAGGATCTCTCCTGGCTCCCCTGCTCCTCTGCCCCTACCCGCCATCCTGGATCGATGTCTGCGGTACTGAAGTGCCCCCTGAGCAATCGTAATAATCCTGTCCACGGCACGTCTAGCACCAGAGCCCTCAGGGAGGTGACCGTCCGCAATGGCCTGCTGCGCTATCTGCTCTATCTGACGACAGCGTGGTAGGACATCCTGAGTGTGGTCCAGCTGAGACTGTCGCTCCTCTAATATCTCCTGATGAGCAGGTCTGGGTGGCGATCCCTCAACAGTGGGCACCATGCATGGGTGTGAGACGGTGTAGAACCACACGATGTACCCGGCAGCAACACTCCAGCCTGTCTCCGCTCTGGTCGCCCGAGCCTCCTCCGGTACCAAGTGGGACTGGTAGTCAGCATATAGCTCATCTATCTGCCTACGGGTCAAGCCTAGAGGAGCAGACTCATGAGGCATCCTGGGGATCGTCTGCGTGTAACCGAACTGACGCAAGACGCGCTCTGGCAGGTATCGGGCAGTAACGGTCGAACTGCATGCCAACCATCCTGAGAACAAACAAACCTCATTGAACGGGCGCGTCACACGGTGAGCGGCATAGGGGCAATACAAAACGTCCTCAACAGCCATCCGGTCTAGATACACTCTGAAGGGGTTCGGCGCCTGGTTCCCTCTGAGCAGGACAAATGCAGCAGCACGTGGCATGTCCTCAGTGTACCCCTGGGCACTCCCCCAACCAGTAATATAGGGAAAGTGTTGTAAAATCCACGCCTGAAATGGAAAACATAACATGGGTGTCAAACATTATAATGAATACAGAAAGAAAAGAAATGAAAAAATCACTTAGAATATTAGATTGTTACCACGTATAGCGTACAGCTGCCTGCCACAGTCTTGGCTGCCCAGCGGTAACCATCAGAGAGCCTGGAATAGGTGAATGTCAGCGCAGCCTCCCCCCAGTTGTACCCATGGATCTCTGTCTGATCCGAAAGGTACCTGAGGTAGACGATATCAACATAATATGCGCTGGTGTCCACAAACACCTGCGTGCCTAGCAAAAACAACTAGTAGCACCTTAGGGCACGCGTCCTGGGAATCGCCATCTCAGCTGGATCACCATCTGCCTGTCCTGCCTCTGCAAGCGCCTCAGTAAACCTATCCATCAAAAATGAGAACCAGACGTGTGCGCCCCTCAACTGGTGCACCTCCGCATGTGCCTTCTCTGGGCTAGCCCCAAGCTCTGTAACCAACAACTCTATGTCGTCCGCCTTCGTCATCCTACCGTGACTCATAAGGGTACCCGTGATCCGTAGATGTAAGAGGCACGAGATGTCGTCTTGCGTGATCGTGATCTCGCCGTACGGTAGATGGAATGAGGATGTCTCAGGGTGCCATCTCTCAACAAATGCCATCAGAATACCGTACTGGATCTGGGAATACCCAATCCTAGACAGGCCTTCAAGACCAGACTCCGCAAGTGCAGACGTGAACCACTCAGCCTCTGGCAGCATCTCAATCGTGTCCATAACCTTGCCCCTATGGTTATAGAACTTTTGTGAATCCTTATCCTGAAAATTTCCAAATAAAACAATGTTACAAATGAACATATTTTCAACGAATACAATTCTATAAATAAACCGAGAAAGGTTACCTGTCCTAGCCAGACAAATCTGGCAGTATGCTCAGAGTACCCCGCGAGTAGGGACATATTAGACGGTCCCCCGGGGTAACCGCCCAGCTCATCGAAATCGTCATCATCGTCAACACCCTCATGTGTTGGGTGATCACCCTCTGGAACAGGAATAGCAACAGGGGAACGAGGAGGAGCAGCTGATGGAGCTGTAGTCTCCCGACGACGCCTGCGTGCGGGCTGGGACCCTGATGAACTAGCAGTAGAATTCTGACGCCTCCGAGATGTAGAATCGGCGGTTGACGAGGGAGTGTCCTGAACCTGTGATGTGGGTGGCTGTGGTGTAGGATGTGGTGTAGGATGTCCCTCAGCTGTAGGGGCTACCCCAACTCCCTCTGCGTCGGAAGCCTCGGCTGTAGACTGCATCCGCTCACGTCGGACAGATGCATGCTGAGCTTTCCGTCCATGTATGGTACGATCGTCTCTGCCAGCCATCTAATCTGCAAAGCATAAAAAATAAATTAAATTTTGTTTAAAAATAATTAAACAAAAACAAACAAACAAGCAAAATTAAAAAAGGAAAAAAAAATAGTCTTCCGGATGTGCACATCCGGAAGGACTCTGAATTTTAAACGTTAGGTATTACCGGATGTGCACATCCGGAAGGACGCATAATTTTAAACGTTGGGTATTTCCGGATGTTCACATCCGGAAACACTAAACGTTTCAATATTTCCGGATCTGTACATCCGGTACGTATTTTGAAGTTTAAAAACGACAGCCATGGCCACTGTACCAACCAAAAGGGCATTTTTCTGCCCTGATCGTCCGTTTGAAGCAGTAAAAATGACCTACATTGTCTCTAACCTATGTTATTCATACAACCTAACAATTTCTACACCTAAATGTCTACTCTAAATCGATTACTCGAAAATTACTCCGAAACTCTAAAATTTGAAAACTTACCAATTAAAATGTGATACGGAGGATTTGGAGTGTGTTGATCGTTTTAGCAGTTGCTCTGCGACGAACTCGAGTGGAAAAAATCGAGATTTGTGGTGATTGAAAATTTGAGAATTTGAGAGAGTTTGAGAGATTTTGGAAATGGAAAGGTGAATAATGAGGGGGAAGAACGTCTGGCGCGAACTAATAAGAAATACTTCCGGATGTGCACATCAGAATTATTTCCGGATATGCATATCCGAAAAATCTCTACGATTTTTAAAAATTTGATGCGTCCGGATGTGCACATCCGGAATAGAGGGGCAAAAAAATAATTTCACATGGTGCCTAAGAAACTTGGGTGGTGCATTAAGAAATCTCCTTAAAAGGAGTAGGAATCCTCAAATAAATTGGTTATTTAAATAATCTATATTTATATTTAAATTCGATTACTAAAAACCGGTTAATTATTAGTATGGTTTTAACCAAATCCATATTTTAGATATATTTTTAATATGGTTTTAATCAAATTTATAATTTGGACATCCATATCTAAAATAAAAACCAAATTAATCAATTTTTTTTATAAAAAAAATCTTTGAAAATTTTTTCAAAAAAAAATATTTACTTTTGAAAAAAAAAAAAATTTTTGAAAAAAAAATTATTTTTTGTTTGAAAATAAAATATATTTTTTCTGAAAAAGATATATTTTTTTTAAATTATTTTTTTTCTGAAAAAAAATATATTTTTCTTGGAAAATTTTTTTTTTTGAAAAAAATAATTTTTTTGAAATTTTTTTCAAAAATTATAAAAATTTTATTTATTTAAAATAAAAAAATTATTTTTCCCAAAAATTAAAAAAAAAAATATTTTTGAACATAAATATTTTTTCTTAAAAAATATTATTTTTTTGAAAAAATCAATTTTAAAATAAAATTAAATCAACATTAATTATAAAATTGGTTATAGATATAACCGGTTTATAACCATTTTAAAAACTAAAAACCAGGTATGATAATTGGTTTTAATACCCAGTTATAACATATGGATTATTTATGGTTATAGATTGATTATGAAAATTAACCGTTCATGAGCATCCCTAAGAAGGTTATTTAAATAATCCATATCCATATCTAAATTTGATTACTAAAAACCAGTTAATTATTAATATGGTTTTAACCAAAGCCATATTTTGGATATATTTTTAATATGGTTTTAACCAAATTTATAATTTGGACATCCATATTCAAAATAAAAACCAAATTAATCAATTTTTTTTATAAAAAAAAAAATTTGAAAATTTTTTCTGAAAATATATTTTTTTTGAATTATTTTTTTTCAGAAAAAAATATATTTTTTGAAAAAAATATTTTTTTTTGAAATTTTTTTTTTTGAAAAACAATATATTTTTAATTTTTTTTCAGTAAATAATTTTTTTCCAAAAATTATAAAAAATTTAATTATTTTAAATAAACAAAAATATTTTTTCAGAAATACTCATAATCGGTTAATTATGGATTGGTTATGGAAATTAACTGTGTATGAGCATCCCTAAGAAGGATTTGGATATGGACATGGATGTGGATTATTTAAATAACCGATTTATTTGAGCATCCTTACTCCTTCTTAGACATGCTCATGAACAGTTAATTTTTATAACTAATCCAAAACCATAAATAATTCATATGTTATAATCGATTATTAAAATCAATTATCATAAATGATTTTAACCAAATCCTTCTTAAGGAGAGGGTGAACTATGTATGTTGAGTGAGGCAAGATTTATGGTCCGAATAAAAAAAAACAAAACCTGTTATTTGTTTCCTTTCTCTTTTTCCCTTATTTTTAATTGGTCACTTTGAAATCGAGGGAGATGGATTAGAATGTGTATGGGCGGCGCCGCATCTCAGTTATTTCATTGTTCTCTCATGCACCATCATATATATATATATATATATACTAGGGTTGGGAAATTGTAGCATACCCAAAACACTCTTCTAGAAAACTTAATGAGCAAGAATGCTCAAAATAAAATAAGAATAAATATTTAAAAAAATCTGAAAAAAATGATAAAATCAAAATACTTAAAATAAATTCTAAATAAATTAAATGACTATTTTGACTAAAAATTTAAAATAAACGGTTAAAAAACAGACAAAAAGTCAGGTATCGAAATTTTCGGGAAAAAAAAATGACTGTACCAAAATGATCAGCGCGGAATAAACCACTCGGAAAAATATATGTTTTGCCCAATTTTGAAATAAATCGAGATTGGTAAAAAGGCTCAGACTGATCGAAATGTGACTGAAAAGCAGTCGAAAAATTCAAACGAGCACGCCAGGTTAAACTACGTGGAACGTAGATTAATATCACTGACGCTTGCAGGCTCGATTTTGAAATGTTTTGTCCACTGATTTTACGCACAGTTGACTTTCAGTTTGACCGATTTGACTGTAAATCCGACAAGTTTATTATGGCTGACATTTTAGACAGTATGCATGATGAAAATCATGTTATGCTATGAAGACGATGCAAAGTGGAAATAAAGTCAAATGAATGAGAGATTTAAAATGTCCGGCCAAATTTTGGGTATAACAGCCACACTTGAAAAAAAAACTTTTGGCTATTGTTTTTTCTTTTGATATATTTAGTGTTAATAATGTGTAAACTCACCATGAAACTCCATGGTTGAAGCTCAAAAACAAGTAAAGAAAGATATGGAAGATGAAGAATAAGAAGTGAAACTTTTGTATTACATTCACTTGAGTGTTTACAATGAGCAACACAACTTATATACAATCAATAAGTGCTATATGATATTAAACATACACCAATTGTATTGGATCATAGCTAACAAATTTGGTTATGACAGTTATTAGTTATTTATGTTACTTGCATGTGAAGTTACCATTTTCCATTATCATCTCTTGTCTCAATGTCATTCAACACCCTCCCATAAGCTTGTCAATGATAGATGTCTATCATTCCAGACATGGACACAAAGGCATTAAACTTTGGTGGAGCTAAGGCTTTTGTCAGAAAATCAGCAGTTGCTCTTGAGTGGGTATAGGTAGTAGCTACAAAACATTCTTCTGCACCTTTTCTCTAACGAAGTGGAAGTCAATCTCTAAGTGCTTTGTCCTCTCATGAAATACAGGATTTGAGGCAATGTGAATGACACTTTGGGAATCACAATACAACACAGTTTGTTTGTCACTTACAATGTCTAAATCTTTCAGCAAGTACAGTATCCATTGCAATTCACAAGTAGCAGTAGACAAGGCTCTATAGTCAGCTTCTGAGGATGAAAAAAACCAATTATAGATCTTCTTGAATCATGACAGCCAACCCAATCTGCATCAACATAACCTCTGATTTGTGTGTTCGAGTTTCTAGGAAACATGAGTCCTTTGCCAGGATTTTGTTTCAAATATCTTATCACTCTACATGCAACCTTGTAGTGAGTGATAGTAGGATAATTAAGGAACTGACTCAATTGTTGAGTGGCTAGTGTTATGTCAAGTCTGGTTGCGTTTAAGTATAGATGTTTGCCAATGATTCTCCTATATGCTGAAATGTCTTCAAGAGGTTGGTTGTTATCTTGATGTGGCTTCAATGAAGGATCAAGAGGAGTAGTGGTTTTTGAACCAAGGAGCCCTGATGATTCAAGAAGGTCCAATCAATATTTCCTTTGGGATATACAAATGCCATCTTTGGACTGAGCCGCTTCTAATCCTAAGAAATATTTGAGGATGCCAAGATCTTTGATTTTGAAATTATGATCAAGAATAGCTTTGATCCTAGAAAATTCAGTAAGAGAATTTCCAGCTATGATGATATCATCAATATAGACTAGGAGAGCAGTGAATTCAGCTTCATGTTTGAGTGTAAATAAGGAGTAATCTAAGGTGGGCTGATGATAACCTTGTTGTAAGAGTAAATGTGTCAGTTTTTCATACCATTTTCTGCTTGCTTGTTTAAGACCATACAAACTCTGTTGAAGCTTGCAAATAAGGCCTTGTTTAGCCACAACACCATTTGGTATGGACATGTAGACATCTTCTTGCAAGTCATCATGAAAGAAAGCATTGTTGACATCCATTTGATGAATGTGCCACTGCTTGAGAGAAGCAAGAGCTATTAATGTTCTAACTGTAGTTAATTTCGCCACAGGAGAGAATGTATCAAAGAAGTCCAAGCCTTCTAATTGGTTATAGCCTTTGGCTACCAATCTGGCTTTGTATCTTTCAATTGAACCATTAGCCTTATGTTTTACTTTATAAACCCATCTACTACCTATAGGCTTCACATGAGATGGTTTATCAACTAGTTACCAAGTGTTGTTTGCAGACAAGACTGCTAACTCAACATCCATAGCTTTCACCCAACAATCATGTTGACAAGCTTCTTTGTAGTTCTTAGGCTCAACACATTTTGTTATGGACAAAGCAAATTTCTTTTAAGATGACGACAAATGATCAAAAGAATGAAAAAGGGCAATAGGATAAGGATTACCTGAGGGTGATGGATCTGTATGACTTGTAGAAGAGTTGCATACATAGTCATGTAGATAAGAGGGAGTATGTCTTTGTCTAGCAGGTCTGGTATTTATGGCTTGGTCATGTGTTTGGTCATGTTCAGTGGTGGATATGGTTTGGTCATGTTCGGTGGTGGATATGGTAGTTGGTATGGATTCAGGTTCATGTGTTTAGTGATGTGGATCTGGTAATGATGTGAGATCAGAGGGACTTATAGGATTTGGAGGAAATGGTTCAGGTGTGGGTTGGGTATCTGTTGGTGAGTAATAGGTCCAAGTTGAGATAGATTCAGAATAAGGGTTAGGCAAAATGTGTTCATGATGAGTAATGTTTTTGGATACAAATATCTCATTGTTATTAATATCTAGGAGGATTGTGCCTTTCATGCCAGTCTTGTATCCAAGAAAAACACACTTTCTTGCACGAGGGGCAAGCTTTGTTCTATGTGCTTTTAAGGTAAATGCAAAATAAGGGAACCAAAAACTTTAAGGTCATTCATGTCAGGTTTTTGGTGGTGCATAATTTGGTAGGGAGACTTGTTGTCAAGGATAGGAGTTGGTAATCTATTCATAATAAATGAGGCATGTAAAACTGCATATGACCAATATGATTTTGGCAAATTGGATTGATAAAGAAGGGCACAGGAAATATTCAGAATTTGTTGGTGTTTTCTCTCAACACAACCATTTTGTTAAGGGGATTCTACACAACTTGTTTGGTTTACAATGCCATGAGTGTTATAAAAGGAAGGTATTTTGAATTCTGGTCCATTGTATGTTCTGACAGCTTTGATGTTATGATTATGTTGGGTAAATATGAGATTGATGAAATTTATCACATTTTTCCTGGCCTCACTTTTATGTTTCATGAGTGTGAGCCAAGTAAATCTGCTGCAGTCATCAATTGAATTCAGAAAGTAAGTGTGGCCATGGATAGAAGGAATAACAATTGGCCCCTAAATATCAAAGTGTATGAGGTCAAAAGGTTGTGAGGCTTTGCTTGTACTATTGGAAAAGGGTAGTTTTCTTTGTCTTGCAAAATGACACACGTCACAGACAGATTTTGAATCAACTTTTATAAAAGGAAAAATTAAATGTGAGGTATTCATACATTGAACAGGTATATGCCCTAATCTGAAATTCCAAATGGCATAATTTGGTAAAGTGATAGATTTAGGGATAACAACGGGTCGGGTCGGTGCGGGTTTTACACTACCCAAACCTGCACCCGAAATCACCACCCGAACCCGAATCCAAAGGCTATTCGGGTGGCAAAATAACACTCACGCCCACACCCGTTGGGTTCGGGTTTTTTCACCCAAACTCGAACCCGTAGAAAAAACTAAAAAAAAAAAAAAATATATATATATATATATATATATATATATATATATATATATATATATATAGCGGGTGTGGTTTTGGGTTTCGGGCACGGGTTTTACACTACTCAAACCCGCACCCGAACCCGAACCCAGACAACTCGGGTTTTCACCCGTTGACTCGGATTCGGGTGCGGGTGGACCCCGCGGGTTTGGGTCTGCCTGCCATCCCTAGATAGAGTTAGACCTGGAACTAGAACTACATACTATCTTATTTTCCATGACTAAGTAATATAAATCTTGAATTTTGTCACCAGAACCAATAATCCTTCTTGTGCTCCTTGCCTGAATGAGACAATCAAGATCATTAAATTCAACTGTGCAATTAAGAGATTGACACAGTTTTGAGACAGAAATGAGATTCAAGGAAAAAGATGGTTCATAAAGCACATTGGTTAGAATAAGTTCAGAGGAAAATTTAATGGTGTCAGCATGTTTGGCAATGGCAAACTGACCTGTAGGCATTCTAACATGAATAGGTGGAATTTCAGTATAAGAATGAAACCATTTTAGTAAACCACATATGTGATCACTTGCACCTGAATCTATAATCCAAGATCCTAAAGAAATTTTTTGACATGAAAGAGAGTGAGACACAGCAGAATGATGCATAATACCTGACCGAGCACTCACTGAATTGACATGATTTGAAGAAGTTGGTTGATTTATGGCAGATTATTGCAGCAGATTCATCAACTGATCATATTACTCAGATGTTATTGAAGAGGATGTAGTCTTTGTATCAGAGGCTTGTGAGTCAGATTCTACATCTTGATCATTTTTGGAGGAATGGTTGGCAGATTTTCTTTGCATATGAGGAAGGAATCCATGCTTGGCATAGTAATTGTCAATGGTGCGATTGGTCTTGCCACAATGAGTACACACACGGTTATTACCTTTGCCAAAAGAATTTTGTGCATGTGATCTTCCCTTGTATCTTTGAGAATCGGCAGCATTAGAAGGGAAGTGGGATCTTCAGGGGTGTGAAAGTTGTCTTGTCTTTCATGTTGAAGAACCATTGAAAATTTTTTGTTCATATGGGGTAGAGGATCCAACAAAAGAATTTGAGACTTAACAACATCATAATTCTAGTTTAAACCAGTCAAGAATCTGATAACATACAAAGTTGTATGACTCTTTCTAGCATTACGCATGGCTTGACATGAGCATTTTACACGACACGAGCATGTGAGAATTGGAATGTAAATTTCAAGTTCTTCCCATAGAATTTTTAGGGCAGAATAAAACTCAGTGGCAGACTTTGAATCTTGCTGCAAACCTTATATTTCTTGCATGAGTTTAGAAATACGTACCAAATCACCTTGAGAAAATCGTTCTTTGAGATCGATCCAAACATCAATGCATTCTCCATGAAGATGATAGATTGAGCAATGGATTTAGACTCTGATTTGATGATCCAAGAAAGCACAAGCATGTTGCAACGATTAAATGCACGATATAAAGGGTCGAAGCTGTCAGTGATGAGATCAATGGCGCCATCGATAAATTCAAGCTTCATCTTTCCTCCAAGAGCACGACGCATCGAACGAACCCAAGAATGATAGTTTGGGTCGTTTAGCTTCGGTGAAACACTGACAGAGGAGGGTTCATCACTTGGATGGACAAAGAAGGGACTCGATTGATCTAGCTGCGGATCAGTAGGTCGTATGCGTGATGAAGCCATGAAAAAACAAAAGCAAACACTCTCAGATCGATAGACTCAAGATACCATGTTAACAATGTGTAAACTCATCATGAAACTCCATGGTTCAAGCTCAAAAATAAGTAAAGAAAGATATGGAAGATGAAGATGAAGAAGTGAAACTTTTGTATTACATTCACTTGAGTGTTTACAATGATTAATGTAGCTTATATACAATCGATAAGTGTTATATGATACTAAACATACACCAAATGTATTGGATCATAGCTAACAAATTATGTTATGACAATTATTAGTTACTTATGTTACTTGCATGTGAAGTTACCATTTTTCCATTATCATCTCTCATCTCAATGTCATTCAACATTTAGATCTCATTTATTAGGTTTTAAAGTTATTGTATACACCTAGGGCTGGAAATGAGTCGATTCGAGTCGAACCCGCCTTAGCTCAATTCGACTAGTTAAGAATTAGCCGAGTTCGAGTTCATCACGATTTTTTTTTCAGCTCAAATTCGACTCGTTAAGAATTGGCCGAGTTCGAGTTCGAGTTCTAGTTCATCACGAACTTTTTTTCCAAGTCAAAATCGACTTGTTAGAAGTTCACGAATATCTCGGTTTAACTCGTTAGGTTTATCTTGTTAGGTTCAACTCGCTTATTTCACAGACTTAAAAGTAATTTTTTAAAGTCTATTTTTTATATATATATTTGACATTTTAAATTAATATTTTTTAAATAAAAAATATAGAAATAAAATAAAAGTTATAAGATTGGAATTTATACGATGTTAATTTTATTTGTATAATTGTTTGTAGAAATATTTTACTCACTTGAGAATATAAATTATCAATTAAAACAGTTAGATTTAAAGAAAATATGAGACTAAGATTTAGAACAAATCTTTAAACCTACTCTTAAAGACAATATAATCTATCTCATATATAATCGAATTGACTCATGAACCTAACGAGTCGAACTATGTATAGTTCAAGTTCAGATCATTTAGTTAACGAACTTAATTTTTAATTCATATTCAGCTCATTTGGTTCATGAACCTAATTCAACGATTTAATTTTTGAATCGAATTTCGAACTATTTTCGAGTTGGTTTTGTTCATTGTCAGCCCTATATACACCGATTATGCCACTTTAAGGTACTTTTTGCCAAATAGAATTCTAAATAATACAACTTAGATGATTCCTACTTTTGCAAAAAATTGATCTAGAGATAAGAGATAATAAGGGGTTTGCAATTTTTCCGTCCAAAAATTGTAATTGAGAGAGCGTTTACAATTTTTCTGTAAAAAATTGTAATTGAGGGATGGTTTGTAATTTTTCCATTTAAAAATTGCAGTTTGGATGGTTTGCAATTTTTTCCTTAAAAATTGCAGTTTAATGAGAGAGTTTGTAATTTTGTTTTGTAAAGATTTGAAGTTAAATAATAAATTTGTGGGTTTTGTTTTTTAATTTTTTTGCTCTTTTTATTTTTGTGGGTATGTTTTCGTGTGAGGATAAATTTTTTTGTTGTTGTTATTTTCCCAACATAAGTCAAATGCAATTCAAATTAAAACGACCAATTCATTGTAGTTAAAACTGCAAAAAGATAAAGAAAAAAAAGTCACACAAAACTTAATATTATTAGATGTGCTTAAATGTTATTTAGCGAAAATCTCTAATCAGATTTTAGATTTTAGATTGAATTTTCAAAAACAAACCAAACTAAATCAAAACATATACATTTATTTATTTTTTATTTTTATTTTTGTATTAGTATGATCTACTACGTTAATCAACTATTAATTGATTTTAGTCTTTTATATAATTTTTAATTTTTTTAATTTATATTTTTACTTTTCATATGAAATTCATTCCATAATTTAAAATTTTTATATTTTACATATTTTAATTTAATTTAAACCTATTATTTTACCAGCGCCTTTATATTATTATAAATTGAAAAATTATAATTTATAAATTTGAAAGGAAAAAACCTATCCAAAATAAATTGTATTAGATTAAATTGATTTAAATTAGATTTTTTTTTTAATTATCATCTAAAACCAACCTCTTTGTGATTGAGAAGAAACAGTATTCTCTTGAATGAACAATGGCAAACACATGTGGCTGTGGTTTCTGGCTTTGATTTCTTTTGCTTTTTGAGATTGGTGTTCTCATCCTTGTAGCTAGGAAGATAACAGGATTTGCGGCTCCACATGCTATGTATAAATTGGGTTGTACGTAGAACATATGTACGTGGTTTTCTGTCGTGGTGAAGTCACAGCTTGTGCAATGTCATTAAATGCTTCTTCTGGTGTGAAAATTTGTTTTTATGTCTGCCACCTTTGAAGGAAATTGCATTATTAATGCAAACTGATTTTTGTGTTTGTAGAAATAGTACACCCGTGTTTATTTTAAAGCATTAGGAATTGTAAGATAGATCTCGAGGAATTAACATGATACATTAGGAATTGTATATTTTAAAAGCATTTTTTATCACACCACCCTTGTTTTTTAAGCAACATTTGAATTTTCGGTTTTGCCCCCTGATTCTGGATGTGCACATTCGGATGTACCATTTTTTAAAAAAACGCTGATGCGTTCTAGAAGTGCACATACAAAAACATTCATGATCTACAGATCCGAAAAAGAGCAGAACTTTGTTTTTTTTTAAATCGATTTTTTTGCTTGGTCGCATATGTTAATAAATCGTCGCAACTTAATATACATTTGACAACATCCATATATAAAATAAAATGATATATATATATATATAAAATAACTATCTGTCAAAGTACAGTGCATATATACATGTAATATAAATATGATACATAAAAAAAACTACTGCGTATGGCAAATGATCTCTCATGGCTCCCCTGATCCTCTGCCCCTACCCCCCAACCTGGATCGATGTCTGCGGTACTAAAGTGCCCCCAGCAATCGCAATCATCCTATCCACGACAAGTCTGGCACCAGAGCCCTCAGGGAGGTGACCGGCCTCAATGGCCTGCTGCCCTATCTGTACTAATTGACGACAGCGTGGTAGGACATCCTGAGTATGGTCCAACTGAGACTGCCGCTCCTCTAATTCCTCCTGATGAGCAGGTCTGGGTGGCGATCCCTCAGCAGTGGACACCATGCATAGGTGTGAGACGGTGTAGAACCACACGATGTACCCAGCAGCAACACGCAAGTCTGTCTCTGCTCTGGTCACCCGAGCCTCCTCCGGTACCAAGTGGGACTGGTAGTCAGCATATAGCTTATCTATCTGCCTGCGGGTCAAGCCTAGAGGAGCAGACTCATGAGGCATCTTGGTGATCGTCTGCGTGTAACCAAACTGACGCAAGACGCGCTCTGGGAAGTATCGGGCAGTAACGGTCGAACTACATGCCAGCCATCTAATCTGCAAAGCATAATAAATAAATTAAATTTTGTTTAAAAATAATTAAACAAAAACAAACAAACAAACAAAATAAATAAATAAAAAAAATAGTCTTCCGGATGTGCACATCCGGAAGGACACAGAATTTTTAACGTTGGGTATTTCCAGATGTGCACATCCGAAAACATTCAGAAAATTAAACGTTAAAATCTTTTCGGATCTGCACATCCGGTACGTATTTTGAAGTTTAAAAATGACAGTCATGGCCACTGTAACATGTAAAAGGGCATTTTAATGCCCTGATCGTCCGTTTGAAGCAGTCAAAATGACCTACATTGTCTCTAACCTATGTTATTCATACAACCTAACAATTTCTACACCTAAATGTCTACTCTAAATCGATTACTCAAAAATTACTCCGAAACTCTAAAATTTGAAAACTTACAGATTAAAATGAGATACGGATGATTTGGAGTGTGTTGATCGTTGTAGAAGTTGCTATGCGCCGAACTCGAGTGAAAAAAATCGAGATTTGTGGTGATTGAAAATTTGAGAGTTTGAGAGAGTTTGGAAATGGAAAAGTGAAGAATGAGGGGGAAGAAGAACGTCTGGCGCGAATTAATAAGAAATCCTTCCAGAAGTGCACATCAGAATTGTTTTCGGATATGCATATCCAGAGAAGCTCTGCGTTTTTTAAAAATTTGGTGCGTCCGGATGCGCACATCCGAAATCAGGGGGCAAAAAAATAATTTCACGTGGTGCCTAAGAAACTTGGATGGTGTATTAAAAAACCACCTATTTTAAACATCCATGAGAATTAAGATATAGTGAAGAAAATAGGATTTTTATGTTGAGGAAATGTGTTGTTAAGAGGAGACGCATCCTCATGTCACTCTTGGTCCTATGGTAGATATTTTGGAGAAGAAATGGCAGTCACTAAATATTACAATTTGGCTACTTTTCGCCCTCTTTGTTCAAAGATATCTATGATTTTGTTAGGAGGGGATTGCTTTTTATATTTTAAGGGTTACTCCTACATTTTAGTGAAAAATCAAAAAACTACTTTTAAAATACAGATAAATATTTTTAGACGCATCTCATTCATACACAATTTATTTGTTAATGAGTTAGATCTTAATTTTATGTTAATAAATAATACGAGAATGCATCTTCGTATAACTTACGGAAATGTACCTCCGAACGAGTTTTTAATCAAAAACGCGTTAGACATTTCTCCTTTCTCATTTCTCTTTTACTTGCTCAAACTCTCAAACTCTCTAAACTCTATCAACTCACTTTCAAGTTTCTACTCTCAACATTCAATAAATCAAAGAGATCAACATCAAATTCACATTTGGTAAAAAAAATTATTTCTCTTACATTTGATTTCTATATACATTCATTTATAGAAATTGATCATTAGGTTGTGCAATAAATAGTTTAGATAGGTTATTTAATTGAGCAATGTGTTTGATATGTAATGTAGATGTGCAATGTGTTTTGAGAATGTTGGATTTTCATGCATTTTTGTCATTTTCGTTCTTTCTGAGTTGTAGGTTAATACGGAAATGCACTCCCGTATTTGTTCAGAATTTGATTTTCCGGAAATGCATTTCTGTATTTGGTTTGTCTGCATTGTTTCCCTTGATTTTAATTGTGTTTCTTCTGGGTTTGAATTTTTTCTACTCGTAATGCTTGTGTGGTTTAATTATAAGTATTATGGTTGATAACGATAAATTGAGGTTCGGCAGAGTATCGCAACATGCATCGGTTCGTAGAAAGAGTCTGACTTTCGCAATGATCGATCAATTCTAGTTTGTTTGATGCGGAGGCGTCACCTTCTAGGGCTCATGCATCTCCATATTTGTCTTCTCGGAGGAGACAAGTATCACCTCCTGATGCCTCGAAAGTTCGACTGGTCCAGGTTGAGGCACCTTAGGTTGATGTCGTTCCAGAGAAGTTTGGAGGAGGCTCGTACGACTTACCGATGCTTCCTCTATATCCAAACCATGATGCCAAACATGTGTTGGATTTAGAGGTAAAATTCATTTGTTGGTGTTATCTTTTCCAATATCTGGACATCTGCAAGTTATTCAGCTAGTTTGAGGTATTATAGTCAAACTCTTTGTCATCAATCTTTGTATGAAATGATACTTTAACATCTAAGACTTCAATAATATACATCTTGACTTTGGTTTCCTTTAAGGTTCATCTTCATAAACATTTATCTCATAACTCTAAAGGGGGCTAATAAGGTCTTCAAGAAGCAACACGTTCACGTATTATGCTTCTTCGATTGCATTTACCATTGGTATCTATTTCTTTCACAAATTCCTAAGGATTTTCTTAACATGATCAACAATAGTATATATATTTTATTCAACACTTTTAGTCTGAAAACTAAATTTTGAAGCCTAAAAAATATGGTATCCATGTTTTCATCTTCTTTCATTAATAATAACTAATACTTCTTTATTGAAGCATTTGTTTTGCAATATTTTTTACCTATTTATTTTCTTCACAGGGAAGACACGGTGAATCATAGGTAGTTTTTGTTGATTCAACATTGGTGATCTTATCATATTCCTTAAAGAAAATAGCATTTACAAAAGGAAATTTTATAGTTTTATGATGCAGCTTGTATTTATTTATTTTTTTAGCATCATTCATCAAGAAATTATCAACATTTTTACTTCGGAACATTTAGGATATTCATACATATCTTTAAGTAGCTTCCATAGATCTAAATCATGGAAGATAATGAAACTATAAAGTTTATCTTTTCCATAACTAAATATTTATATATCAAAGATATGAGGTTTGGAAATATATCAAAGATATGAGGTTTGGTTTTCTCATTGTTATCTTTATGATCAGATATGTTTTTCTTAAAGACCTTTTACTTAGGGGTGGCAAAACGGGTCCGGCCCGCGGGAAAAGCCCGTTTTACCCGTCATTTTTTGCGGGGCGGACCTGAATTTTAAACCCGTATATTTAAGTATGCCCACCCCGCCCCGTCCCGTTTTTTTGCGGGCTTTTGCGGGGCGGGCCTAAACGGGGCGGGTATGCCCGCGGGTAAAAACAACCCATTCTATCTTATATTATTATTATTATATCTTATATTATTATTATAGCTTGAACAGTATGAACCATAAATGTTGTGCGCTACAATTCACATGTACTAGGAAATTATTAGTTTTATTTCATTATTATTCTACTCATTTGTTACCATAAATTATCTATTCACTTTCATTAATTATTTATTTATTCGCTACAGTGACCGTAAGGGAAATTATTTTGTTACGCTACAATACTTCTCATTTCTAATAGTTGCTTCCTGTTTAGCACCTTAGCAAATTCATACTGACTATTCCCCTCAGCTCCACTAGAAAAATGCTTTGGTTTGAAAATTATAATTAAATTCTTGTAGGCTTCCCACTAAAACTTATTCTAACATACATAATTAATAATTGAATAATTAATTAATATAGTTTCAATAATTAAATTCAATTATCCATAAAATAATTTCAATAAAATAAAAATAATTAAATTAAGATTATTGATATTATTATTAATTAAATTTAAATATACATTACATCTACATCTATTTTCTTTTTATTTATTTTCATCATTATACTATTATTATTAATATAAATTATTTTAATTAATATATTATTATTTAAAAAAATTAAAAAGAATGGCGGGCATGCCCGCGGGCCCGTCATTAAATGGGGCGGGCCTAGAAAATGAGCTCGCATCTCCACCTTTGACCGCCCCGCCTCACTCCGTTTTTTTGCGGACTTTTGCGGGACGGGCCTAAACGGGGCGGACATGCCCGTTTGCCACCCCTACTTTTACTATTACACGGTGAAGTCTTCAAATAAGAGATTGGAATTTTAATGTCAATTAAAGGTGTTAAAGGATAAGGAGATAAAGGAAGAGATAAAGGAAGAGATTTTGAACACACAGAATTCATCCGGATTCATCCTCTTAACTCATAGTTATATCAAATCCCCTCACATTGCGATATTTTCACTATACTCAAAATAGTTTCATAATCACTAAGATATATCCTATTCTAAATGATATATATCTAAGATTTCTCAAACACAAAAAATAGATATCAACTAGATCTCTTTGTCGTCTTAAATAATCTAAAGAACAGTTAGCCTTTGAAGAATACAAACATATAATTAAATGATGGACTATTTACAAATATCACTCAATAGGGTATTTAGACATGTCTAAGTACAAATACAAGTGTTTTTAATCATTCAACATAAAGCTATGACTTGGTCAAATTCTTTAAAAATTGATTCAAATTCAATGAGCACAGAAAGGTGGTTAATAGGTGTTAGTGTGGTTAATAGGTGTTAGTGATAAATAATGCAGTAGAGTTAGTGCAGGGTTGGCCCAACCTATCTAGAGGTCTTTCGCAAAATCTAAAATTAGATTTTTTAAATATAATATTAATATTTTAATAAAATTAATATATTGTTATTTAAATTGTAAAAAAATATTAAATTTTTTAAATATTATATTAATATTTTAATAAAATTGATATATTTTGATTTAAATTGTAATGATTTTTTTAGACGAAAAATTATTTAGTTAAATTATTAGAATTGATTTTCCTAAACATTTATTTTTTATCGATTATAAAATTAACTCATTTAACTACTCTTTTCATCATATTTTAAAACAATCATTTAAAAAAATATTGCCAAAATTTTTAAAAATAAAATAGTAAATATCAAACTTCTCGTTATGTAATAGGTCACAAAATTTTGTATCTATAAAAATAATTTTTAAATTAATTAATAGATATTCTAAATAAATATCATTGTTTAACTATTATAAAAAATAATTAAATCAAAGTAAAAAAAAAGTTGAGGTCTTAGGCGATGGCCTCGGTCGCCTACCCCTAGGATCGGGCCTGAGTTAGTGTGTATCTAAGTGTAGGTTATCTCTCCTTTGTAACTAATTCAGTTAGTCTTGTAACTGCCAGCTCAACTTTTCTTTGCTTAGTCACTATGCTTATATAAGCATCATCTTGTACAGTTGGATGATTATCAATAATATCATTTCTTCACTTTATCATCTTCTTTTTCATTTCGTTTCAGCTTCAGTGAGTGAAGTTTTAACATCAGTTGCAGCCTGTTGGAGTAAGCCCTAATAGCCAATCAATATTGGCTTAATATGCTTTTGTATCATGACCTTGATATATATTGTTTGTTAATATATATACTTACTAGGCATTATATTTATTGTGTTATATGTATATGACATAATAAAGTCCTTAGAACAATTAGTCTATTAATGACCTGTTAAGTGTGACTTAATCGTGAGACCTCATTAAACATAAGGACCGCTGTTCTTAAAGTATCCATAGTCAAGTTTTACTGTCAAATAGGACAACAGTAGTACATAGAGACGATTATGTGAGTAGATTGATGACTGTATGTAATACCCCATAAATTTATAAACGCTCTGGTTAATATTATTATGATCAACTGGGATCTGGAGTACTCTGAGCAATTATTTGATAAAAATAATTAGAGTAAACTGACGAACTCAGAGTTGATTTAATTAATAGTATTTAACGTTGAGTTTTTATTATTTGGTGCATTAGAGCTAATTTGGACATTTAGTAGTATTGCTAATTAATGGAAATTATTTTCTTTACTATTTTCTTTCCACTTCATTTGGAAACAAAAACAAAAGTTAGAAAGGAAAAGTGAAGGAAAGGAAAAGGAGAAGAAAATTTTCCAAAAGCTCAAGATCATCATCAAGCATCCATTCTTCATCTCTTCATCTCAACTTCAACCTCCTCATCTTGTTGTCCAGGTGGGTTCTAGTTAGACTCTTTAGGGTAGAGTTAATTTGAGTTTAGAGTTAGATTGGAAATTGTGAAAATTGAATAATTTGGTATGAAATTATGAATCTAGCTGCTAAAATTCAATGTGTAGTTGTATAGTATACTGGTTGTTGTGTTATAACAGGTTTTGATGCTTTGTGATTGATCAAAATGGAGTTTTGGGGTTGGATTTGGAACAACCCGTAGCAGAAAAATTCTGCTGGTTTTTTTCTGCATTTTTCTCTGCCCATACGCGTATGGCATGGGGCAATACGCGTATGGGGCATGTCAATACGCGTACGGCAAAGGCGTTACGCGTATGGCAATTTTTAAAAGGAATTTCAAGGGAAAACTGTCTCTGCCCATACGCGTATGGCCTTGGGCAATACGCGTATGGCTGGGCGAGAATTTTGGGCAATACGCGTATGGGATGTGCCGATACGCGTATGGCCAGGAGAATTGCAGAAATTCTGCTGTTGTGATTATTTTTCCGATCGTTTGTTTCCAATGCCGTAACTTTTTGTACGTAACTCGGATTGGAACATTTTTTGTATCGTTGGAAAGATAATAAAATGTACTTTCTTATTACAATGGTTTTAAGATTGTCGGCCGATTTATTTAAGTCGGGATATCTAAAATAGCGTCGTTTTGTCTACTTTTATCTATGAATGATGTGTAATTGTTGTTGAAAATGTATGCATGTTGAAATGAATTAGGGAGAGTGAGGAACATTACCATATATTGTGTCGTAAGTGTGAATTTTTTCATATGTGGCAACGCTCGTGCATGAAAGGCCGAGGCGTGTACATTTTGTTTATCATAACCACTGTTCCTTGCGGTGTAGTTTCATGAGACTCGAGCACCTCCTCTGAAACGTTATGCACAACTACTTGGCAGGTTTGATTCCCGTAGTGAGTACGATTGGAGCCTACGGGTAAAGAGACTTGTGACGGTGTACGGGCCGTGAGAAGTGACGGATCACGGTGTACGGACCGATGATCCCGAATCCAATTCGTATGCCAAGTAGCTACAAGGATCCATGACTCGGGTCGTCTTCTAGACGTAGAAGCGGACGATAATAGGGGATGCCTTGGTATGGTTATTGATTGGTGAATCCTTGAGTTTACAGGCTCAGGAGGTACTTCGGTACTAGTGTGAGTTTACAGGCTCACCGTGATGGTTACTTGTGTGTGTGTACTCATGGTCCTTCCCCTTTCCCCTTGGACATGAGTTAGGTTTATTTTAGAACCTTGTAGAGCCGAGAGGACTTTAAGATAGGGAACTCACTGAGATTTGATGTATCTCACCCCACTGTTGTTGTTTACATCACAGGTTCTGCAGGTTCCGCGAAGGGTAAGGATAAGGCCGTGTGATTATCCTTACTTATCTGGTGGCTTTGCTTCCGTTGTGGAGTTTTGAGATCCTGAGTGATCTAGTCCTTAGTGTTTTGTCTTTTGAAACATCTTGTAGATATACTATGTCGTAGTTTCTTTGTATTAGGCTTTTTAGGCATGTATATGTATAATGTGTTACTAAGAACTTATTGTATGTTTCAGTACCAAACGTACTTTTCATGTATAATATATGATTTGATGCATGTATGTATATGTGGGCTTTACAGTTGGTATCAGAGCAGGTCGTATCCTCGACCTAGCCATGAAATAGAATAAGTAATTCTTTCCGTTTCAGATACGTGGTGTCGCCTTTGGTCTTACGTGTTATATTTATGGTATTGAGCCTGATCAACTTAATCCTATTTGTATGACATTCAGGAACATGGCCGACGGACGTAGAAACAACCGTGGAAGACCAAGGACTCCGAGAACTACTCCGGCTGGGACGGCTCCACAGGGTGCTGAAGGGAACGCCCCTTTGTATCAATTTATGCAACAGATGCAGCAGGAGCAAAATCAGTTTATGCAGGGAATGGTACAGCAAATGGTTGATGGTCTGCATCCTCCAGTGGTTGTTCCTGAAGTTACAGGGGGAACCTATAGGGAATTCATTCGTATGAATCCTCCGGAGTTTCAGGGAGGGCTAGATCCGGTGAAGACGCATGAATGGATATCAGGTATGGAACGGATTTTCTTGATAGTTCAGTGCAGTGAGGAAAATAAAGTGGTCTTTGCTTCTCACTTGCTAAAGGGTCCTGCCATGAGGTGGTGGGAGAGCGCTTCAGCCTTAATGACAATCCAAGAGGTACCAAAAGTGTGGGAGCAATTTAAGGTAATTTTTATGGAGAAATATTTTCCGAGTTCTTTAAGGTTTCAGAAGGAATTTGAGTTCTAACAGTTGAGACAGGGTAATTTATCAGTGGCTTCCTATGCGGAAAAATTTGAGATCATGGCTGACTATTCTAGACAGGCCATGTATGCTCCTGATGAGAGGTGGAAGATTGATTAGTTTCTGTTTGGTTTAAGGGTTGAAATTTCACATAGCGTGTCTCAACGGGAATTTGCTACTTATGCCGAAATGTTAAGACAATGTTATGTGGCGGAAAATAGTTTGAAAAAGGTACAAATGGAGGTGGATTTGAACAGGGCAACTCAAAGTGACCGTGGAAGGTCGAATCAACAGTTTAGGCAAAGGCAACAGTCTTCCAAAGGGAAGCAAGTTCAGAGTTCTAGAACTAGTGTGCCTCCGGTATGTCGTACGTGTGGAAGGAATCATTATGGTAGGTGCAATTTGGATGGAATACGGTGTTATCAGTGTAACAAGATGGGTCATGTATCGAGGGATTGTCCTCAGGGTAGGAATCAGACACAAGGGAAGACTACTGGCCGAGTGTATACCTTGGATGCGAAGAAAGCAAAGAATGACAACTCCTTGATTACGGGTACGTGTTTCGTAAATGGACATCCTTGTTTTGTTTTATTTGACTGTGGGGCAACACATTCTCTTGTGTCTTTGCGATGTGTGAAGCGACTTGGGTTGCAAACTATTCCTTTGTTTCCTCCTATGGTGGTTACTACTGCCATGGATGAAATTGTTGAAACACCGCTGATGTGTGAAAATTGTGTGTTGTCGGTGAACGAAAGAGTCTTCCAGATTGATCTTGTTTGTTTGCCGCTCAAGAAAGTGGATGTTGTTCTGGGAATGGATTGGCTTTCAGCTAATTCGGTTTTTATCGGTTGTGAGGAGAAGTTAATCATTATTCCATCTGCTGAGGCTACTCCGAAAGATGTGTTATCAACGATTTTAGAAGGGTAAATTTCTTGTTTGAGAAGGAGAAATCTGTTTTAATGGTTCTTACTAAAGAAGGATATAGTGAACAGCAAGTTCTGAGTATTCCAATAGTGTGTGAGTTTCCTGAAGTGTTTCCTGAGGATGTTACTTCTCTTCCTCCGGAGAGAGAAGTTGAGTTCTCTATTGACCTGGTACCGGGAACGGCTCCTATATCCGTTTCTCCTTATCGGATGACACCACTTGAATTAAGAGAATTAAAGGACCAATTAGAAGACTTGATGTCTAAGCATTTTGTTAGACCTAGTGTTTCACCTTGGGGAGCTCCAGTGTTATTGGTAAAGAAGAATGATGGGGGAATGCGTTTGTGCATTGATTACCGTAAGTTGAATAAAGTCACCATTAAGAATAATCACCCCTTACCCAGGATAGACGACTTGTTAGATCAATTGAAAGGATCTTGTGTGTTCTCGAAGATTGATTTACGGTCGGGTTATCATCAGATCCGAGTGAAGAGTTCCGATGTGCCAAAAACTGCATTTAGAACACGTTACGGTCATTACGAATTCCTAGTGATGCCTTTCGGTGTGACTAATGCTCCAGCTGTTTTTATGGATTATATGAACCGTATATTTCAGGCTTACTTTGACCAATTTGTGGTAATCTTTATTGACGACATTCTTATTTATTCTCGTACTCCACAAGAGCACGGAGAACATCTGAGAATTGTCTTATCGGTATTGCAAGAGAAGCAATTGTTTGCTAAGTTGAGTAAGTGTGAGTTTTGGATGTCGGAAGTAAATTTTCTGGGACATGTTATATCTCAAGGTGGTGTGGCAGTGGATCCATCAAAGGTAGAAGCAGTGATTAATTGGGAGAGACCGAGAAATGTTTCAGAGGTTAGAAGTTTCTTGGGATTGGCAGGTTACTATAAAAGGTTCATTAAGGGTTTTTCTCAATTGGCCTTACCAATGACGAAACTTACTCTGAAGGATTTTGCTTTTGAGTGGGTTTCGGGTTGTGAACAAAGTTTTATGAAATTGAAGGAAAGTTTGACGAGTGCTCCAGTATTAATTATTCCTGATCCTAACAACTCTTATGAAGTATTCTGTGATGCTTCTAAGAGGGGATTAGGGGGTGTTCTGATGCAAGGCGGTCAAGTAGTGGCTTATGCTTCTCGACAGTTAAAAGTTCATGAGAAGAATTATCCAACTCATGATTTAGAATTAGCTGCCGTGGTGTTTGCACTGAAGGTGTGGCGTCATTATTTGTATGGTGTACGTTTTGAAATGTTCAGTGACCACAAAAGTTTAAAGTATTTGTTTGACCAAAAGGAGTTGAATATGCGACAAAGAAGGTGGATGGAGTACTTAAAGGATTATGACTTAGAATTGAAGTATCATCCAAGACAGGCGAATAAAGTAGCGGATGCTTTAAGTCGGAAAATGGTTCACAGTGCAGGATTGATGATTTTGGAGTATCCGTTGTTGGAAAAGTTTAAAGATCTTAATCTCCAGTTTGGGTGGACTCCGAATGGTGTAATTATGGGAAATTTGAATGTCAATTCTACTTTAAGAGTTGAGATTCAACAAGAACAAATGTTAGAGAAGGAGTTACAAGAATTGTTACTTCAACCGGGTTTTTCACGAGCAACTGATGGAATTGTTTTGTTTAATCAACGGATTTGTGTTCCGAAGGATGAGGCATTGAAAAGAAAGATTTTAGATGAAGCTCATAAAGGTACTTTTACGATACATCCTAGTTCTTCGAAGATGTATCAGGATTTAAAGAGGGATTATTGGTGGTCTGGGATGAAAAAGGATATAGCGGAATATGTGTCAGAGTGCGCAGTGTGCCAACAGGTGAAGATTGAGCACCAAAGACCGGGCGGTCTGTTGCAACCTTTAGATATTCCAGTTTGGAAGTGGGATAGTATTTCTATGGACTTTGCAGTGGGTTTACCCCATACACAAGGTGGTTATGATTCTATTTGGGTAATTGTGGATCGACTAACGAAATCTGCGCATTTCTTAGCTGTGAAGACTACTTATAAGGCAAGTCATCTTGCAAGGTTGTTTATTGCTGAGATTGTGAGATTGCATGGTGTTCCTTCCAATATTGTGTCCGATAGAGATCTGAAGTTTACTTCGAGATTTTGGAAAGTGTTCCAACAAGCTATGGGTACAAATTTGCGTTTGAGCACGTCGAATCATCCTCAGACGGATGGTCAGACCGAACGAACAATACAGACGATGGAAGATATGTTAAAAGCGTGTGTGCTAGAGAGTAGAGGAAATTGGAAAGAACTTTTACCGTTAATTGAGTTTTCCTATAACAATAGTTACCATGCGAGCATCGGTATGGCTCCTTATGAAGCATTGTATGGGAGAAAGTGTAGAGCACCTTTGTGTTGGGCAGAAATAGGCGAAGATAGAATTTTGGGACCCGAGATTATTCAAGAGACTACGGAAAAGATTCGAATGATCCGTGAGAAAGTTAAACAAGCACAAGATCGTCAAAAGAGTTATGCGGACAATCGTAGGAGACCTTTGGAATTTGAGGAAGGTGATCATGTATTTCTGAAAGTTACTCTGAGATTGAGATTGAAAGGACCGTTTAAGTCACGCAAATTAAGTCCGAGATACGTGGGACCGTATCAGATTTTAGAAAGGATTGGGGAAGTTGCTTATAGATTAGCCTTACCACCCTCTTTATCTGAGATGCATGATGTTTTTCACGTATCTCAGCTCCGTAAGTTTATTCCTGATCCTCTTCAGCCAATTTTACCAGAATCAGTGGAAATTGAAGCAGATTTGACTTTTGAACCACAACCGAGTTGTATTGTGGGATGAGAAACAAAAGTGTTAAGAAACAAAGATATTCCACTCGTTAAGGTGCAATGGGATATGACGCATCCGGGTGATGCTACTTGGGAACTAGAGTCGGAAATGCGAAATTCTTATCTGCATCTGTTCAGGTAATCTTTTAATTCGAGGACGAATTCTATTTAAGGGGGGGGGGGGAGGATGTAATACCCCGTAAATTTATAAACGCTCTGGTTAATATTATTATGATCAACTGGGTTCCAGAGTACTCTGAGCAATTATTTGATAAAAATAATTAGAGTAAACTGACGAACTCAGAGTTGATTTGATTAATAGTATTTAACGTTGAGTTTTTATTATTTGGTGCATTTGAGCTAATTTGGACATTTAGTAGTATTGCTAATTAATGGAAATTATTTTCTTTACTATTTTCTTTCCACTTCATTTGGAAACAAAAACAAAAGTTAGAAAGGAAAAGTGAAGGAAAGGAAAAGGAGAAGAAAATTTTCCAAAAGCTCAAGATCATCATCAAGCATCCATTCTTCATCTCTTCATCTCAACTTCAACCTCCTCATCTTGTTGTCCAGGTGGGTTCTAGTTAGACTCTTTAGGGTAGAGTTAATTTGAGTTTAGAGTTAGATTGGAAATTGTGAAAATTGAATAATTTGGTATGAAATTATGAATCTAGCTGCTAAAATTCAATGTGTAGTTGTATAGTATACTGGTTGTTGTGTTATAACAGGTTTTGATGCTTTGTGATTGATCAAAATGGAGTTTTGGGGTTGGATTTGGAACAACCCGTAGCAGAAAAATTCTGCTGGTTTTTTTCTGCATTTTTCTCTGCCCATACGCGTATGGCATGGGGCAATACGCGTATGGGACATGTCAATACGCGTACGGCAAAGGCGTTACGCGTATGGCAATTTTTAAAAGGAATTTCAAGGGAAAACTGTCTCTGCCCATACGCGTATGGCCTTGGGCAATACGCGTATGGCTGGGCGAGAATTTTGGGCAATACGCGTATGGGATGTGCCGATACGCGTATGGCCAGGAGAATTGCAGAAATTCTGCTGTTGTGATTATTTTTCCGATCGTTTGTTTCCAATGCCGTAACTTTTTGTACGTAACTCGGATTGGAACATTTTTTGTATCGTTGGAAAGATAATAAAATGTACTTTCTTATTACAATGGTTTTAAGATTGTCGGCCGATTTATTTAAGTCGGGATATCTAAAATAGCGTCGTTTTGTCTACTTTTATCTATGAATGGTGTGTAATTGTTGTTGAAAATGTATGCATGTTGAAATGAATTAGGGAGAGTGAGGAACATTACCATATATTGTGTCGGAAGTGTGAATTTTTTCATATGTGGCAACGCTCGTGCATGAAAGGTCGAGGCGTGTACATTTTGTTTATCATAACCACTGTTCCTTGCGGTGTAGTTTCATGAGACTCGAGCACCTCCTCTGAAACGTTATGCACAACTACTTGGCAGGTTTGATTCCCGTAGTGAGTACGATTGGAGCCTACGGGTAAAGAGACTTGTGACGGTGTACGGGCCGTGAGAAGCGACGGATCACGGTGTACGGACCGATGATCCCGAATCCAATTCGTATGCCAAGTAGCTACAAGGATCCATGACTCGGGTCGTCTTCTAGACGTAGAAGCGGACGAGAATAGGGGATGCCTTGGTATGGTTATTGATTGGTGAATCCTTGAGTTTACAGGCTCAGGAGGTACTTCGGTACTAGTGTGAGTTTACAGGCTCACCGTGATGGTTACTTGTGTGTGTGTACTCATGGTCCTTCCCCTTTCCCCTTGGACATGAGTTAGGTTTATTTTAGAACCTTGTAGAGCCGAGAGGACTTTAAGATAGGGAACTCACTGAGATTTGATGTATCTCACCCCACTGTTGTTGTTTACATCACAGGTTCTGCAGGTTCCGCGAAGGGTAAGGATAAGGCCGTGTGATTATCCTTACTTATCTGGTGGCTTTGCTTCCGTTGTGGAGTTTTGAGATCCTGAGTGATCTAGTCCTTAGTGTTTTGTCTTTTGAAACATCTTGTAGATATACTATGTCGTAGTTTCTTTGTATTAGGCTTTTTAGGCATGTATATGTATAATGTGTTACTAAGAACTTATTGTATGTTTCAGTACCAAACGTACTTTTCATGTATAATATATGATTTGATGCATGTATGTATATGTGGGCTTTACAGTTGGTATCAGAGCAGGTCGTATCCTCGACCTAGCCATGAAATAGAATAAGTAATTCTTTCCGTTTCAGATACGCGGTGTCGCCTTTGGTCTTACGTGTTATATTTATGGTATTGAGCCTGATCAACTTAATCCTATTTGTATGACATTCAGGAACATGGCCGACGGACGTAGAAACAACCGTGGAAGACCAAGGACTCTGAGAACTACTCCGGCTGGGACGGCTCCACAGGGTGCTGAAGGGAACGCCCCTTTGTATCAATTTATGCAACAGATGCAGCAGGAGCAAAATCAGTTTATGCAGGGAATGGTACAGCAAATGGCTGATGGTCTGCATCCTCCAGTGGTTGTTCCTGAAGTTACAGGGGGAACCTATAGGGAATTCATTCGTATGAATCCTCCGGAGTTTCAGGGAGGGTTAGATCCGGTGAAGACGCATGAATGGATATCAGGTATGGAACGGATTTTCTTGATAGTTCAGTGCAGTGAGGAAAATAAAGTGGTCTTTGCTTCTAACTTGCTAAAGGGTCCTGCCATGAGGTGGTGGGAGAGCGCTTCAGCCTTAATGACAATCCAAGAGGTACCAAAAGTGTGGGAGCAGTTTAAGGTAATTTTTATGGAGAAATATTTTCCGAGTTCTTTAAGGTTTCAGAAGGAATTTGAGTTCTAACAGTTGAGACAGGGTAATTTATCAGTGGCTTCCTATGCGGAAAAATTTGAGATCATGGCTGACTATTCTAGACAGGCCATGTATGCTCCTGATGAGAGGTGGAAGATTGATTAGTTTCTGTTTGGTTTAAGGGCTGAAATTTCACATAGCGTGTCTCAACGGGAATTTGCTACTTATGCCGAAATTTTAAGACAATGTTATGTGGCGGAAAATAGTTTGAAAAAGGTACAAATGGAGGTGGATTTGAACAGGGCAACTCAAAGTGACCGTGGAAGGTCGAATCAACAGTTTAGGCAAAGGCAACAGTCTTCCAAAGGGAAGCAAGTTCAGAGTTCTAGAACTAGTGTGCCTCCGGTATGTCGTACGTGTGGAAGGAATCATTATGGTAGGTGCAATTTGGATGGAATACGGTGTTATCAGTGTAACAAGATGGGTCATGTATCGAGGGATTGTCCTCAGGGTAGGAATCAGACACAAGGGAAGACTACTGGCCGAGTATATACCTTGGATGCGAAGAAAGCAAAGAATGACAACTCCTTGATTACGGGTACGTGTTTCGTAAATGGATATCCTTGTTTTGTTTTATTTGACTGTGGGGCAACACATTCTCTTGTGTCTTTGCGATGTGTGAAGCGACTTGGGTTGCAAACTATTCCTTTGTTTCCTCCTATGGTGGTTACTACTGCCATGGATGAAATTGTTGAAACACCGCTGATGTGTGAAAATTGTGTGTTGTCGGTGAACGAAAGAGTCTTCCAGATTGATCTTGTTTGTTTGCCGCTCAAGAAAGTGGATGTTGTTCTGGGAATGGATTGGCTTTCAGCTAATTCGGTTTTTATCGGTTGTGAGGAGAAGTTAATCATTATTCCATCTGCTGAGGCTACTCCGAAAGATGTGTTATCAACGATTTTAGAAGGGTAAATTTCTTGTTTGAGAAGGAGAAATCTGTTTTAATGGTTCTTACTAAAGAAGGATATAGTGAACAGCAAGTTCTGAGTATTCCAATAGTGTGTGAGTTTCCTGAAGTGTTTCCTGAGGATGTTACTTCTCTTCCTCCGGAGAGAGAAGTTGAGTTCTCTATTGACCTGGTACCGGGAACGGCTCCTATATCCGTTTCTCCTTATCGGATGACACCACTTGAATTAAGAGAATTAAAGGACCAATTAGAAGACTTGATGTCTAAGCATTTTGTTAGACCTAGTGTTTCACCTTGGGGAGCTCCAGTGTTATTGGTAAAGAAGAATGATGGGGGAATGCGTTTGTGCATTGATTACCGTAAGTTGAATAAAGTCACCATTAAGAATAATCACCCCTTACCCAGGATAGACGACTTGTTAGATCAATTGAAAGGATCTTGTGTGTTCTCGAAGATTGATTTACGGTCGGGTTATCATCAGATCCGAGTGAAGAGTTCCGATGTGCCAAAAACTGCATTTAGAACACGTTACGGTCATTACGAATTCCTAGTGATGCCTTTCGGTGTGACTAATGCTCCAGCTGTTTTTATGGATTATATGAACCGTATATTTCAGGCTTACTTGGACCAATTTGTGGTAATCTTTATTGACGACATTCTTATTTATTCTCGTACTCCACAAGAGCACGGAGAACATCTGAGAATTGTCTTATCGGTATTGCAAGAGAAGCAATTGTTTGCTAAGTTGAGTAAGTGTGAGTTTTGGATGTCGGAAGTAAATTTTCTGGGACATGTTATATCTCAAGGTGGTGTGGCAATGGATCCATCAAAGGTAGAAGCAGTGATTAATTGGGAGAGACCGAGAAATGTTTCAGAGGTTAGAAGTTTCTTGGGATTGGCAGGTTACTATAAAAGGTTCATTAAGGGTTTTTCTCAATTGGCCTTACCAATGACGAAACTTACTCTGAAGGATTTTGCTTTTGAGTGGGTTTCGGGTTGTGAACAAAGTTTTATGAAATTGAAGGAAAGTTTGACGAGTGCTCCAGTATTAATTATTCCTGATCCTAACAACTCTTATGAAGTATTCTGTGATGCTTCTAAGAGGGGATTAGGGGGTGTTCTGATGCAAGGCGGTCAAGTAGTGGCTTATGCTTCTCGACAGTTAAAAGTTCATGAGAAGAATTATCCAACTCATGATTTAGAATTAGCTGCCGTGGTGTTTGCACTGAAGGTGTGGCGTCATTATTTGTATGGTGTACGTTTTGAAATGTTCAGTGACCACAAAAGTTTGAAGTATTTGTTTGACCAAAAGGAGTTGAATATGCGACAAAGAAGGTGGATGGAGTACTTAAAGGATTATGACTTAGAATTGAAGTATCATCCAAGACAGGCGAATAAAGTAGCGGATGCTTTAAGTCGGAAAATGGTTCACAGTGCAGGATTGATGATTTTGGAGTATCCGTTGTTGGAAAAGTTTAAAGATCTTAATCTCCAGTTTGGGTGGACTCCGAATGGTGTAATTATGGGAAATTTGAATGTCAATTCTACTTTAAGAGTTGAGATTCAACAAGAACAAATGTTAGAGAAGGAGTTACAAGAATTGTTACTTCAACCGGGTTTTTCACGAGCAACTGATGGAATTGTTTTGTTTAATCAACGGATTTGTGTTCCGAAGGATGAGGCATTGAAAAGAAAGATTTTAGATGAAGCTCATAAAGGTACTTTTACGATACATCCTGGTTCTTCGAAGATGTATCAGGATTTAAAGAGGGATTATTGGTGGTCTGGGATGAAAAAGGATATAGCGGAATATGTGTCAGAGTGCGCAGTGTGCCAACAGGTGAAGATTGAGCACCAAAGACCGGGCGGTCTGTTGCAACCTTTAGATATTCCAGTTTGGAAGTGGGATAGTATTTCTATGGACTTTGCAGTGGGTTTACCCCATACACAAGGTGGTTATGATTCTATTTGGGTAATTGTGGATCGACTAACGAAATCTGCGCATTTCTTAGCTGTGAAGACTACTTATAAGGCAAGTCATCTTGCAAGGTTGTTTATTGCTGAGATTGTGAGATTGCATGGTGTTCCTTCCAATATTGTGTTCGATAGAGATCTGAAGTTTACTTCGAGGTTTTGGAAAGTGTTCCAACAAGCTATGGGTACAAGTTTGCGTTTGAGCACGTCGAATCATCCTCAGACGGATGGTCAGACCGAACGAACAATACAGACGATGGAAGATATGTTAAGAGCGTGTGTGCTAGAGAGTAGAGGAAATTGGAAAGAACTTTTACCGTTAATTGAGTTTTCCTATAACAATAGTTACCATGCGAGCATCGGTATGGCTCCTTATGAAGCATTGTATGGGAGAAAGTGTAGAGCACCTTTGTGTTGGGCAGAAATAGGCGAAGATAGAATTTTGGGACCCGAGATTATTCAAGAGACTACGGAAAAGATTCGAATGATCCGTGAGAAAGTTAAACAAGCACAAGATCGTCAAAAGAGTTATGCGGACAATCGTAGGAGACCTTTGGAATTTGAGGAAGGTGATCATGTATTTCTGAAAGTTACTCTGAGATTGAGATTGAAAGGACCGTTTAAGTCACGCAAATTAAGTCCGAGATACGTGGGACCGTATCAGATTTTAGAAAGGATTGGGGAAGTTGCTTATAGATTAGCCTTACCACCCTCTTTATCTGAGATGCATGATGTTTTTCACGTATCTCAGCTCCGTAAGTTTATTCCTGATCCTCTTCAGCCAATTTTACCAGAATCAGTGGAAATTGAAGCAGATTTGACTTTTGAACCACAACCGAGTTGTATTGTGGGATGAGAAACAAAAGTGTTAAGAAACAAAGATATTCCACTCGTTAAGGTGCAATGGGATATGACGCATCCGGGTGATGCTACTTGGGAACTAGAGTCGGAAATGCGAAATTCTTATCCGCATCTGTTCAGGTAATCTTTTAATTCGAGGACGAATTCTATTTAAGGGGGGGGGAGGATGTAATACCCCGTAAATTTATAAACGCTCTGGTTAATATTATTATGATCAACTGGGTTCCAGAGTACTCTGAGCAATTATTTGATAAAAATAATTAGAGTAAACTGACGAACTCAGAGTTGATTTAATTAATAGTATTTAACGTTGAGTTTTTATTATTTGGTGCATTTGAGCTAATTTGGACATTTAGTAGTATTGCTAATTAATGGAAATTATTTTCTTTACTATTTTCTTTCCACTTCATTTGGAAACAAAAACAAAAGTTAGAAAGGAAAAGTGAAGGAAAGGAAAAGGAGAAGAAAATTTTCCAAAAGCTCAAGATCATCATCAAGCATCCATTCTTCATCTCTTCATCTCAACTTCAACCTCCTCATCTTGTTGTCCAGGTGGGTTCTAGTTAGACTCTTTAGGGTAGAGTTAATTTGAGTTTAGAGTTAGATTGGAAATTGTGAAAATTGAATAATTTGGTATGAAATTATGAATCTAGCTGCTAAAATTCAATGTGTAGTTGTATAGTATACTGGTTGTTGTGTTATAACAGGTTTTGATGCTTTGTGATTGATCAAAATGGAGTTTTGGGGTTGGATTTGGAACAACCCGTAGCAGAAAAATTCTGCTGGTTTTTTTCTGCATTTTTCTCTGCCCATACGCGTATGGCATGGGGCAATACGCGTATGGGGCATGTCAATACGCGTACGGCAAAGGCGTTACGCGTATGGCAATTTTTAAAAGGAATTTCAAGGGAAAACTGTCTCTGCCCATACGCGTATGGCCTTGGGCAATACGCGTATGGCTGGGCGAGAATTTTGGGCAATACGCGTATGGGATGTGCCGATACGCGTATGGCCAGGAGAATTGCAGAAATTCTGCTGTTGTGATTATTTTTCCGATCGTTTGTTTCCAATGCCGTAACTTTTTGTACGTAACTCGGATTGGAACATTTTTTGTATCGTTGGAAAGATAATAAAATGTACTTTCTTATTACAATGGTTTTAAGATTGTCGGCCGATTTATTTAAGTCAAGATTTCTGAAATAGCGTCGTTTTGTCGACTTTTATCTATGAATGATGTGTAATTGTTGTTGAAAATGTATGCATGCTGAAATGAATTAGGTAGAGTGAGGAACATTACCATATACTGTGTCGGAAGTGTGAATTTTTCCATATGTGGCAACGCTCGTGCATGAAAGGTCGAGGCGTGTACATTCTGTTTATCATAACCACTATTCCTTGCGGTGTAGTTTCATGAGACTCGAGCACCTCCTCTGAAACGTTATGCACAACTACTTAGCAGGTTTGATTCCCGTAGTGAGTACGATTGGAGCCTACGGGTAAAGAGACTTGTGACGGTGTACGGGCCGTGAGAAGTGACAGATCACGGTGTACGGACCGATAATCCCGAATCCAATTCGTATGCCAAGTAGCTACAAGGATCCATGACTCGGGTCGTCTTCTAGACGTAGAAGCGGACGGGAATAGGGGATGCCTTGGTATGGTTATTGATTGGTGAATCTTTGAGTTTACAGGCTCAGGAGGTACTTCGGTACTAGTGTGAGTTTACAGGCTCACCGTGATGGTTACTTGTGTGTGTGTACTCATGGTCCTTCCCCTTTCCCCTTGGACATGAGTTAGGTTTATTTTAGAACCTTGTAGAGCCGAGAGGAGTTTAAGATAGGGAACTCACTGAGATTTGATGTATCTCACCCCACTGTTGTTGTTTACATCACAGGTTCTGCAGGTTCCGCGAAGGGTAAGGATAAGGCCGTGTGATTATCCTTACTTATCTGGTGGCTTTGCTTCCGTTGTGGAGTTTTGAGATCCTGAGTGATCTAGTCCTTAGTGTTTTGTCTTTTGAAACATCTTGTAGATATACTATGCCGTAGTTTCTTTGTATTAGGATTTTTAGGCATGTATATGTATAATGTGTTACTAAGAACTTATTGTATGTTTCAGTACCAAACGTACTTTTCATGTATAATATATGATTTGATGCATGTATGTATATGTGGGCTTTACACTGTATCTCACAAGTCATGGATATGAGATATCAAGTCTTCACGTAGGTATAAATATTAGGAGTAATATTTATACTGGATTGACCCACCATGAAAATACTACATAGTTTGTTTTGTAAGTGTCATAAGTTATTCTCATAGTAATAGTGATGTATTCCACCCTTCGACCTGAAACCACTATGGACCCTAGATGTGGAGTCGAGTACTTTATTATCAATCAAACGTTGTCCGTAACAGGATGACCATAAATATGGTTTATGGGTGCTTTACAAATCATGCTGAGGGACATGAGTGACCTAGATGGGATTTGTCCCTCCTACATATACAGGAGTAATATCTGTGGGCTCCTTGATAGAGTATAACTGTAAAATGCATGGTCGTGCTCAAATGAGTCGATATGAGATATTTGATTTATTTGTTGTTATCAAGTATACTCAGGGATCAAGGAATAAAATATTGGACTATACAAGGGTGACACATTCTATGCCTTGTGTTCAATATAGATATAAGGGTAAAAGGGTAATTATACATATGATCATTATCACATAAAGGTTATGTCAGATCACACGACATTCTCGTCACTTGGGTAGCAGTGATGTGTTGCTAGATACCGCTCACTGTTTATAATATTAAATAGGTAATTTAATATTATTGCCAACGTTACGAGAACCTGTAGGGTCACACGCAAAGAGTAGTGATAATGGAATTGACGATTAAATTAAATAAGATTTAAATTAATTATGTGTTAATATTATTTAAATTTTTTAGTACATTAGCACGTATATAATTTATTTAATTAAATATAATTTAATTAAATAAATGAGAATTGACAGTTGATTAAATTAAATATGATTTAATTTAATATTTAATTTAATTTAATTAAAAGAGTTTAGTTAAATATAAATAATAATTATTTAATTAAATAGTTTAATTAAATTAGATTGGGCTTATTTTGGAAATGCCCAAAATAAGAGCATTAGGGTTTTAGAAGCTCTCTATTAATAGAGGAGCTCTTTCTCCTACCAATCCTAATTGTCAATTTTTCAGAACAAGAGACGGCTAGCATCGCGTTCTATTTTGTGCTCGCGTGGACTATGTAGAGACGCTGGTATATTCTGTCGTTCGTGATCAAAGATAAAGCACGCTTCAAGAGGTAATTCTTGAATCTTATTTTGGTGTTTGATTTGTAATTAACGATTTAATCAAGATTCGTTCATCGGGATTCTTCCGCTAAGAGGATAATTTTTGAAAAACCCCTCTTAAAATTCCAATAGTGGTATCAGAGCTTCGGTTCTGATTAAATCATTAAATCCAAAATTTTTTACACAATGATAATTATATGATGATATGATTATGATGATATGATTTTACCTGATTAAAATTTGTTTAATCATATGATATATTGTTTTTTATTTTAAATGTTAAAATAATGAATTGTTCATGTTTCGGTTAAGAAATCGCAAATCACAATTGAATTTTTATTCTTGTTTGATGTGTGAATGATAGTTACAATTGTCATAATGCTTTTGAAATGTGAAACGTACAAAGTAACCTGCAATTCTCTCCGTAAAATGTTAAATTGGATATGCCACTGTACGTAACCTTTTGGATAGATAAGCCAATTTCAAATGATATTTGCGATGGTGTTGTTGTACATAATGTGTATAGGCATTCAAGAAAAGTTAATTTTATTAATTATAATAATAATAATAATAATAGTTTATTATTATAAATAATAAATATTAATAAAATAATAAAGTGTTTATTATTTAAAATGAAATATTAATATCATGTGTTTGTATAATTTGAGTGTTCGTTGTTGACTATGTTTCGGAATCCGACATTAGTATGGTGAAGCAGCGATACTTCGATCATTCATAAGTGATACAAATACAATTAATAAATTTATATACGATATAAATATTTCTATGCGAAGTTAGTGTATTTGATACATTATTTTGTTTTGTCCATTACATTAGTATAATATTTGTTATACATTTGAATGATCAATGTGCTTCGGAATCCGACATTTGTATGGTGAAGCAATGACATTTAGATCAATTATATTGAATAATCAATTATTACGTTTTGAAAGTATGAATGTTTATCCATTAGGTTTTGTGACGGTGCAAGAGTTGCGCTTTTAGGGTTCGCAAAAGGGTCAAGTGTTGATGCGTCAATATTTATAATTTGATAATATATTATTATTTGTTATTTAATTATTTATTATTAAATAAATTGGTATACGGTTATGACCTTAGATTTTGGCGTTTGTTTATTTTAAATATGACATGCGTGTCGTGATTTATTTTATTTAAATACGGACTGCGTGTCGTGGTTTATTGTAATTAAATACGACCTACGTGTCGTGCCATTTAATAATTATTTTATTTAATTAAATATTATAAATTGTTCGAGTTCAAGAGTTGAAGAGAAGACAACTTCAAACGATGACGTCGGTGGAGAGGCTTGAGAAGCTTGCTCGTGGGTCAAAGAATTGTAATAAAGTAGTTTATTTAATTCTTGCATTTTAGGTGGTCATAATCGTATTTCCAACTTTTATTTTATGTATGTGATACGTGAAATGTATGTTTATATGCGTGTGTATGAGATACACAATTATGTGAGTGTATGAGATACACAAACCATTGAGATCAAATTTAATTAAAATCCCTTCAATTGAATATTAAGTTAATTGCTTTCCAAAATTTAACACTCATCAAGACTAGTATCGAATAATGTAGGTTTCGCCTAACGCGAGGTGCATGTTTTATATTGTGATGGGATAAATGTAATATCCAACTGCTAAATTTTTGGGTTTGACTTAACTAAACTAATTATAATAGGATTATATATGTTTAGAAGAAAGAGTTGAGAACAATCCATAAGATGGATTAGAATAAAGAGTTATTCACTCGACTGATAAAATTCGAGAGTTGTATTAGATACAATTGGAAAGAGTTCCTACCTAAATAACAGAGTTTTGTGTAATCCGCCCACGCGAACTTAAAACAAAGTGAAATATGGATCTTGACCTGCTAGAAGATCTTCCAACGGGATTTTCCGAATCAAATGTTGAGGGTCATTTAGTTTGAGTAAAAATAGTGGGAGCATTTTAATAAAAGTCCTTATTAAAATGATTTTGATACAATCTTTTTACACGTTTTGTATTTAGAATTTCTTTTGCATTTTATATTAATTTACTGTGAAATGTCCTTATGAAGGATGTAAGGATTAGAAAGGAGTTTCTGAGTTGGTACGGAAATTGAGAATTGTTCTCAAGCACGAGAAAAATTGTATGTTCTCAAGCAACCAATTCCTAACAACCGAATATAACTAGATTCGAAGAACGATACTTATGAGAAGGTTCAAGTCGAATGTCTAGATATAACATATCTCATAGTTATAGTCCTCACAGAGAATGATATGATCATTAACCTTGAGAATTTTCTTTTAAATAAGAAATACAAGATATGAGAAATGTAAAACTTTTCAAGGTATTTTCTATACAAGCTAAGAATCCAAATGAATCTAAAATAGTTTTGAGACTTAAAATTTGGATTTCTTATAGACCAAATAGTTGATCACAAGTTCTATTTGAGATTGTCTTGGATAGGTAGATAAAATTCATTATGAATGTATTTTAAATATATCTACCACATCTTGTTGAAAAGAAAAGGAAGTAGTTTGTGATGCTAAATAGATGAATCATAATAGGAATGCGATTCATTTTATATTTCTTTTAATTTTAGCAGAAAAATACGGTTCTAAAGGAAGTCAGTGATTTCATGTGTTGAAAAAATAAAACCGTTAATGGTTATAAAAGGAGTCAAAGTAGAAGAAAGAAGTAAGACTTTTTCTTCATACGATTTGTTATAAAAAATTAAATTTTCTACTTCTACATCTTGGGTGTGTGATACTAGATGTTGATCTCACATTTATAAGAATGTGAGGAGTCTTTTAAGAAATAGGACATTGATTATAATTTGAGTCTTCTTACGTCTAGAATGGAACAATGTGTTTCATTGACTATAAGAGCATATGATTAGACTTAAATTAGAGCTTGGAATGAAACCAAATAATTGTTATTAAGTATCATTTAGTAATAAAAACTAATTCTAAGTCTTGTATTGACAAGATGAGGAGTGCATGTTTTGATAATGGACAAGTGTTGTTATGATTATCTAAAACACTGGTTTCAATACTAAATCAAGTAGTGTATTTGAGTTATACGGTCTTGATAAGCTCATCTATAACAAATGTAGGATGGATCAAATAAGATTTGAACCTTATGTATATCAATAGCATTAATGTTTAGTCCAACAAGTGAGATATGCATTTTCAAAGTCTATGAGAATAGATTGTTGGATTCATTTGGTTTTATATCATTTGATATATGCATGTCTTGATTTTGGAAGATATATCTAATGTCTCAAATCATCGACTAAGTGAAAGGACATATGATATATCTTGATTATATACATGTGTGATGTATATGGACCTCTAAACATATTTGCTAGATAAATTTTGTTTCTCTTACTTCATTTATATTACTGACAAACTCAGTAATTATGGATTTGTGTATGTGACACGAGTTAGAATTCTTTTGAGAAGAGTTCAAGAATGAAGTAGAAGGAAACAACTCGAAAAGGAATTAAGACCATAGGAATTGTTCGTTGTGGTAAATACTTATAAAAATAATATAATGACCATTTAAATCGTATCATGTTTGACATTGTTCAATCTAATATAATTTAATTATATCTTTGTCACTCTTCTTTATAAATTATTTTACATACAATTATTCCTATCCATAACCAATTCTATTTAAAGTAGTCGTAGAGGCACCATACTTGATATGGAGGTAAGAGTACCTAGTTTGTCTTTATGATCATTTGGGTTGTAAGGTTTATTAAGTAAACTTGATCACAATCTAGATGAATATGTATTTATGGATATATCCCAATAGAAATAAGGGACAAATATTCTATATCACGTTATGGGACAAAATTGTTTTGTCAATGGAACTGAAGTTTTCCTTTAGAGACATTATGTATCTAAAGGAACCAGTGGGAGTGAACAGAACTTGAAGAAATTCAAGATCTAAAAAATACATATATTTATGAGAATGGAATATGAACCAATTCAACAAGCCAGTTGTTGTTGGACCATTGATTCATGTAGCACAATATCTAGAGAAGATCATAAATGATCTTGATTCTAAAAGAAGTATAAGTTGTTTAAATCCAATTATGGATTATAGCAAGCTTCTTGGAGTTGAATCCTTTTATTAATTAAGTTTTATGTAAACTAGGATTAATAAATGTCATGTTTAAATCTTGTGCACACAAAAGGTTAGTGGGAGAATTTGCATAAATCTAGTATAGTATGCAGGCGTCATAATAATCATCAAAACAAATTCCCTACAACACCAATGTAGGACATGGTTAAAGAAATGTTTTTGATGAAATGCTTAAGCGAGACTTCCTAAAAGGTTAGGAATCAGAATCTATAGAGTTAGATGGTTGATGAATCTATATCCTAGCACAAGTACATATTTTGATGAAGGTTTGAGACACTTAATATGCATAATATCACATTAAGATTATTACATGTGTGGCAAGAATTTTGTCTAATAGACAATGTCTTACCTCATTGGATGAAAAAAAATACACCATGATATGTACTGCACTAGATGCACCATATGCTATGAGCATAAACAATAAGTACCAAAATAATTGAAGTGTTCATCACTAGATCACTATTAAGAAGGTATGTGGATATCTTAAAAGGACCTGGTGTTCCTTTTCTTAAGAGTAGATGGTAATAATCATTGTAAAGGAGTTACAATGATGTTATTCCAAAATTTTATGAACTATATATTCATATCACAGTATAAATTAAATGTTATGCTTAGATGACAACTGTATAAGTTGAAAAAGGCTTTAGACAGTTATCATTTATAGTACAAAGGTCATATATATGATTTGGATCGCTTTGCTAATTCTTAGGAAGAAAGTTGTGTTTCTTGTATTGTAGATCATGTTGATCTCATTCACGATGATAATGGATTAATCTTGCAAGCTCAGAAAACTAGATCTCACTAGCAATCCATGTATATATATTTTGACACTTCAATTTATTCCGATAGAAGATCAAAGTTGAAATTGGAAGAGGTGTATATTACCAACATAGGAAATAATTCCTTATACCCTAACAAAGTATCATGCTTAAATAATGCTTGACGTATTGTTGAAAAGTAATTCAATGGGGGTTTTGTTATCGTATCCGCATGGATTGTATAGATATTACCGTCGTTTTACAGTTGAAATCGTTTTAAATTTAAGGTAACAAAGAGTTTGGTTGATTTGTAACTGAACGTTTACATGAAAAGTTAATAACAACGGTAAAGAAATAGGTTTTAAAACGTTTGGTAAAAGCATGCCAAGATTAGGGTTTGATAATCCGGTTCATACGTATTTACTCGATAAAGTATGCGAACTTGTTAATACTGAATATAATCACATATCCTCCCAACAAGTTTATCTTTAACACTTATTGTGAGATTTACCATATTGATCCTTAGATGATCTCTCACTCTAACTATCAATATGATAACATTAAAAGATCAATATTTATGAAGATCAACTCTCAAAACTATCTCTAGCCTCATGATTGTTGATGGATTAAAACTTAGGTCAAGTTTTAGAACATATTTCTCAATCATGAACCAAAACAAACCACAAATCATACAAACAAAGTTTTTCACCATATATTAATAATCAACAAGGTTCACAAACTAGTTATCAAGATCAATACATACAAAAGAAAGGATTACCTACCACTAATCTTGACACAAAAGGTGTTTAGCTACCCATTGACATGGTAGCTTGCTTCACAAGAATCGGGAGGAGATGAAAAAGCATCTGCATCGAATGATCGAGATCGGATGCAAATCCAGCTTCTCTATGTGAAATCTCACTTTTAGATGATGAAAAGTCAGAAACTTAGGTTATGGTGTGTGAAAAGAGGTTATGATCCCCAAAAAATAACAAAAAGTGCTTAAATACAACACTTGAAATCGGTCATGTTCGCACTGCGAACAATTCATTCGCCCAGCGAATAGCAAAATAGGCACCTGATGTGCCTCTGCACAGTTAAACCGCCTCAGTTAAATATCATAAGTTCGCAGTGCGAATAAATATTCGCCTAGCGAACTATTTGCCTACAAGTTCGCACTGCAAACTTAGGCCCCTTTAGCTACTGCCTCATCCATGATGTCCTTCGCCAGGCCTTCGCTGGACCGTTTCCACAGCGAACACTCGCTGGAAGTTTGCACTGCGAACTTAGGTCCCTTTTCTTACTGCCTCAAGTCTGGGAGTATTCGCTGGAACTTTGCTAGATGTTCGCCCAGCGAACATTCGCTAGCAAGTTCACACAGCAAACTTACTGAAGTTTCTTCATTTTTTGGGCAACTTGAATCACTTTTCTTGTGTCTTACTTCTTTGATGACTTAATGCCTTTTTCTGCACAATAACACACAAATTACAAGTACCAAAGGTAATTACACAATATTTGAAGAATGACAACTTTCAAGAATAAATTCTAACAATTCAACATAAAACAGTTGAAAAATACCAAGTATAAGTGACAAATATAAGGCATGTTTGACATCTAACAAACTCTCCCCAACTAACTCTTTGCTTGTCCTCAAGTAAAGTATGCCTCTCATTGAAAACAAGAGGATTTTCTCAAGCATTTAACTCAACCAAGAAAAAATTTAAGGCTCAAATAAACAACAAATGCAAACAAGCAACGATTACAAATTCCTAGAATCGAACAATGCAAATGAACTTGGTTCTTAAACAAATATCAGACAATGTTTCAAGTAACAACTAAACTATCATGCTCATATCACTCTAACACTCCTTTTTAAAAAAGAATTGAAGTAAAAACGCGCTTACAAACGCGGGGCAATTTCGCTCATCTGACAAATGATGCAAATACAAACCAATTCATACAATATCTAAACAATCAATAAAGAAATCATGGAAGCAAAAAGATCACTAAGGGCTTTTAAGGTTGTAGCTTGGTCGGGTTTACAATAAAGGGACATTTCTAAAGGCCATTGAATCGAAATTTCTGATGCAAAATAACATTCACTATACAAGGTATTCACACATCTAAACTTCATTCACCATTTTCATTCCTTTACCACAAACCTTCTCAAACTTCCTTATGCACAATTATTTTGGTCTCTATTTTTCTCATTCAAGCAAGCATTCTTTTTCTTTGTTTTTCACATTCATATTCACATTTTCTTTTTCTTTTCATGCTTGCTTGAAATTTTTCAAAAGTTTTAGCAACTTACCAATCTTCTTTTTCGTTCTCCCCAACTTATTTTCAACTAAACCTTAAGTGAATGCTCCTTGCTTTTTAAGGCAAGGAAATCAATAAAAACAATGTTCAAAGGTTCAAGAAGAAAAAAAATTTAGAATCTCTCAAAATTCAATGATGAACTAAATGTTAAAATTATGTACATACACAAAGTTCATCACTAAGACAAGATCTAAATTGTTTAGGCTCAAAAGGGCTAACGAATACTCACTACTCACAGGTAAATTATTGTTTGGAAATGGTTGTGCTCATTATCAACAAATGCCTTGATCATTTCTAATGCTTTCCCAAAATTAAATAAATCATAAGATAAAGCATGATTTAAAAGTACAAAACAAAATTCATCAGCAATCCTTATGCATTTAGTAGACAATGGAGGTTTCTCACCATTTTGGCTTTTGGACCTAAGTGATATAAGCAATTAACAAAGTTGCAACAAGAAACAACATTACATTTGCAAAAAGACAAGAAGTTCTAACACATTCTAAATTCTAGAAATAGGTAACCATGTACCTTGCCAACAAATACATGCTTAAGTACTATCATTGCCATCCAAACTTGGAAGAATCTTCCTTGATGACAACATCACCAACCTAGAAGTTCTTTCAATTCAACACCCAAAAATGGAAACATTAAAATTTCCACAAGCATACCAGCAACACGAAAATAAGCATAGCAACAATACAATTTAAGAGTTGAACATTCTTTAACTGAAGAATTCAACTCTTAACAACAACAATAAAAAAACGAAAATAAGAATGAAAACTGAACAATTCAACTGAACAACAATACTAATAATGATAGTGTGCTATGGTGTTAAAAACACCAACAAAAGTATTTGTACCTCACAATGGTACAAAGTACATCAAAATACTACAAAAATCCCAAAATATTCCACATAGTGGATAAAGTACAATAAAAACTAATACACTAAACATAAAAATAAGAAAACTTCACTTTGAAGATCAAAGGAAGCACAAAATGTCATCAAAACAAAACTAGTCCTCTTCGGACTCAGAACCAGATACTTCAACCTTGGAACTATACTCTGAACCAGATCCCTCAACACCCTCATCATCAGCATCCTCAAGCTCAGCTGCAGCTACCCCCTCTCCAAAATCTGGCATGGCCTCAGACCAACCAGCATGGGCTAGGAATTACTCCCTAGTCATCATCGAATGGTCCACGGAAGGATCTCTGATCTGCAGGTGCAAAACCTGCATAGAATCATGTAAATCAAGCATGGCGCGCTTAGATATCGCCATCCAATCCCAGTTATACTAGGAGATCTCTCTCTGATATGGGTAGAATCCCTGAGATCCTGAACCACCAGACCCATCACATGTACCTGTATCGGCATCAGCACCAACACTAGAGGACTCTCCTCTTAACCCCTTCGGATTACAGAACTTATCCACGTACCTATTATCAATCACGGTTGGAATCGTAACCTGACGGTGGGAGGGAAAATTTACCCTCGCGTGCACACATAAAGTCATGATCAAGCAAGGAAAGACTAGAGGACAATTCTTTCTTGAGGTAAAACCAAGCCCACTTTCCACTACAGCACGCATCTCATCAGCTATAATTCGGGCCACATCAATTTGAACATTTGTCAAAATGTTGTGGACAGGGTGAGCAATACCTATAGGAATGGTAGAAGTGTGCGACTTTGGCTTGATATTCGTTAAAACCAACAACAAAATCAACTAAGCCAAAGGACGCATGTCCTCTCTATGGTACCTCTTTGGAACCCCAGATGGGTTCAATTCAACCGTTTTTCCTTCACGTAATAAATCTAGAGTGATGGTATCTATGTCCCTGTGCAATCTCAAGGTTCGGTGGTAGGAGTCAATCTCATTCTCTCTTAAGGTCAGCGGGTTATCAAGAACCGTGTTTATTGTATCCCGATCAAACTTCACAACTTTTCCACAAACCAAAGTCTTCCATGCAAATTCCTCATCATCATCCGGGAGCGCATTTGCGTAGAATTTTTGAATCATCTCTACATTATAACTGTCTACAGGAGTGATCAACTTCCCCCATTTCTTTGTTTCCATGAGTGCCGCTACCGCTCGGTAGGCTCCTTGTGGGTTCAAGTTGAATCGCCTCTCTGGTAGGATACTCCTTCGTTCAAGAGTTAAGTACCACGCAGCGAGCTTTGCTCCGCGAAAATGGTCTGTATCATACTGAATTGGGACTTGTCGCGAAGTGCTTCCAGTTTTTCTTTTCTTTGAAGGAACAATTTTTGGTGTCATCTGCAAAACCATCAGCAACAACAAATAACCAGCCAATACACAGTTAAGGAAACACAACAATAATTATCATAATCAGAAACAAGCAGCAATTTTTTTTGAAAAATCTGCTCTGTTCGCCCAGAAGTTCGCAAGGTGAAGCCCTGGCGAACATTCGCCCCAGATTCGCTAGGCGAAGTTCTGGCGAATGTTCACTATGAGAACTAGTGGTGAACCCTGCGAATTTCTAACTCAGCAAGTTCTACCTAACCAAAATCAGAAAAAAAAATTCACAACAAAATTATATTCTTAATGCTTGAATACATATCCACATGCAAAAACAACAAAACATTAAGAACAGACAGTATTGTTACATTTCAACCTAGAGTCAATTTTTCTCTCTAATGTTCAACATTAATCCTAACCACATGCTTTCACTAAGAATAAAAAGAGAGAAATAAGATCAAACCTGTGATAATGAAAATATTAACTTAGAAAATTGAGTGAGAAGTTGAATAAATTCCTTAAAGAGCTCGTGAGAGTTTGGAGAGTGAAAGTGGCAAAGTGTGTGAGTTTGTGAGAATGAGAGTGGAAAAAAGAGGTAGGGTTTCCTCTCAAGTCAGAAAAAAGTGGGTCTTGGGCCCAAACATCTGGCCCGCCTACTCTTTTAACCCTTTTTTAAGTGATGTGGCAGCAGACACTTTATGTTTGTCTCGCTACATTCGCAGTGCGAACTGGCCAGCGAATACTTGCTCCAGGTTCGCAAAGCGAACGTCCCAACGAACATGACAGCATTTTGAAAATTTTTACAGGCTGCTACCATCCTTCATGCACATTCTAAACAACTTAATACACAAGAAACAGTAAAACAAATTCAGAAATACTTACAATGGTGGGGTGCCTCCCAACTAGCGCTTTATTTAATGTTGTTTGAGCTCGACGGTCCAGAGGCTTGAAACCTCAAAACCAAAAGCTTCCAGAATTAGCTTATGAGAAAAATAACACTCCTTACACAAAGACTTCAACTGTTATCATGTCCAGCTTTTGATCCCCTTTTACTTAAGAAGGAAAAGTCCCAACATGACTTCATCATTGCTACTTTCGCGTCTTCATCTTTCTTTTTCCGCAAAGCCTCTCTTGCACATTCTATTTCTTTATAAGTGTCGTCTTTCACTTGACTTGAATACATCACTCTGTTGAAGAGTGTGAAACATGCTTCTTCCTCTTTTCCATTAGACTTAATCCTCACCTTCATGATTCCTTTATCAATATCAACTAACATTTTTGCGGTTTTCATGAAAGGTCTTCCAAGAATGATTGGAGTATCTTCGTCTTCGTCCATATCAATGATCACGAAATCAACCGGAAACAAGAATTTGTTCACTTTTAATAGCACATCCTCCACAACACCATGAGGACGAGTCCTTGACTTATCCGCAAGTTGCAATGTCATGGTGGTTGATTTCACGTCCATGTTCTCAAGTCTTTTAACCACAGACAAAGGAATTAAATTGATGTTAGCACCCATATCAATCAAAGCTTTACATTTAAAATTATTACCTATAGTGATAGGTAAAGCCACTCTTCCCTGATCTTTTTCATTCCGCAGAAGCATGCTTTGAACAACGGCACTACAATCGGCATTGAGATCAATGTTCTCCTTATCCGTGCACCTCTTCTTTTTCGAAAGTACGTCTTTCATAAATTTGACATACTTAGGAATTAGCTCGAGAGCCTCAGAGAAAGAAACGGTTACTTGCAACCGACTAAATAAGTCTAAGAATCTCGCATAATGCCTATCATTTTCTTTTTTCTTATGAGCAAGAGAATATGGTAACCTTCTTTGTAAAACTTCTTTCTCATACACCTTTCTTTTTGTATCTTTTTTTCTTTTTCACCTCTACATCATTTTTTTCAACTTCCTCCACTACAATCTCATTCTCCTTTTCAACTACCTCATTTTCAAAATCTCCACCTATTGTTCTTCCACTTCTTGTAAAAATGGCCTTGCAATGTTCCTTTGGATTTATTTGAGTGTTAGCGGAAAAGGATGACCCCGGTTGTTGCTCTGCTAATTACTTTGCAAGTTGCCCAACTTGAGATTCAAGATTCTTAATTGAAGTTTCTGTACTCTTTTGAGTGGCCATTGATAATTGCATGAATTGTGTGAAAGTCTCTTCCATCTTTGAACTTCCACCTTGATCTTGTGTTGGTTGATAAGTATTTTGACGGTATCCTGTTGATTTTGATAATTCCCTCTTGGTTGGTATCCTTGAGGGTTTTGATAAGGTTGTTGTTGTCTTTGATAACCTTGTTATTGATTTTGATTTGCCATGTAATTTGCTTCTTCATTCTCCGGAGGACAATAGCCGGTGGGGTGATCTCCTTTGCATAATTCACATACTTCTATTTGCACATTCTTGCTTGGAATGTTTTGCATTTCTTTAAGTTGTTAAGGGAGCTTTGACATTTGTTATGTTAACAACTTCACTTGTTGGGATAGAAATTTATTTTGAGCAAGAATAGCACTGTTAGTCCCTAATTCAAGCATTCTCGGTTTCTTTTGAGTAGTGTCACGGTTATGATTCCCTTGATGATCGTTAAGTGCCATCTTATCAAAAATAGAAATTGCTTCCTCGGCGCTTTTCGACATTAAAGAACCGCCCAAAGTAGCATCCAACAAGGTTTTGTGAACCGGTTGGAGACCATTTCTGAAAATATGCACTTGTGTAAGTTCATCAAAATCGTGTCCTTTGCATTTTCTTAGCATGGATTTGAATCTCTCCCAAGCTTCGTTAAGGGATTCATTTCCACCTTGTGAGAAAATCGTGATCACTGTTTTTGCTTCCATAAAACGATTATGTGAAAAAATCGTTCTAGGAATTTTTGTTCCAACACGCTCCAATCCGTCATAATCATTCTCTACTGATCAAGGTACCATTCCTTCGCCTTCCCTATCAAGGAATGAGGAAAGACTCTCTTGAACAACGACTCCTCTTCAGCTTCAGGCGCTCCAGTTGCACCCGCAATTTCGTAAAATTTTGTCAGATGAGTGAAGGGATCCTCATGATCCATACCAGTGAATGGATTTTGGTATAGAAGAGCAAGGATGCATGTCTTCATCTCAGAGTGCCTACCGTTGTGGGCATTGCGAGCAAACTAAGTTGTGTGCCTCGGACTGTTAGTGCATGGCGTTGAAACAGGTGGTGGTGGAGGTAGTGCTGCCATGGTTGGCATTAACTGTGGTGTTGGTGTAGAAATAGAGCTTTCTCCTCTTTCTCGTTTTTCTTTAGCAAGTTGCCTCCTCCGTCTAGTTTTACTATTCAACTTACGTGCAGTTCTCTCAATCTCAGGATCGAAAAGAAGTTGATCTGGAAGTAACTTTCCTCGCATAAATAGAGTCTGCAAAACTTAACCAAAAAAAATTAAGAAGCTCAAGAAAAATTTATACAAGCTTAAAACTTAACAATCCCCGACAACGGCTCCATTTGTTGAAAAGTAATTCAGTGAGGGGTTTTGTTATCATATCCGCAGGGATTGTATAGATATTACTGTCGTTTTACAGTTGAAATCATTTTAAACTTAGGGTAACAAAGAGTTTGGTTGATTTGTAACGAAACGTTTGCATGAAAAGTTAATAACAACAGTAAAGAAATTGGTTTTAAAATGTTTGGTAAAAGCATGCCAAGATTAGGGTTCGATAATCCGGTTCATACGTATTTACTCGATAAAGTATGTGAACTTGTTAACAATAAATATAATCACATATCCTCCCAACAAATTTATCTCTAACACTTGTTGTGAGATTTACCATAATGATCCTTAGATGATCTCTCACTCTAACTATCAATATGACAACATTAAAAGATCAAAATTTATGAACATCAGTTCTCAAAACTATCTCTAGCCTCATGATTGTTGATGGATTAAAACTTAGGTCAAGTCTTAGAACATATTTCTCAATCATGAACCAAAAAAAATCATAAATCATACAAACAAAGTTTTTCACCATATATTAATCATCAACAAGGTTCATAAACTAGTTATCAAGATCAATACATACAAAAGAAAGGATTACCTACCACTAATCTTGACACAAAAGGTGTTTAGTTACCCATTGACATGGTAGCTTGCTTCACAAGAATCGGGAGGAGATGAAAAAACATCTCTGTCGAATAATCGAGATCGGATGCAAATCCAGCTTCTTTATGTGAAATCTCACTTTTAGATGATGAAAAGTCAGAAACTTAGGTTATGGTGTGTGAAAAGAGGTTATGATCCCCAAAATATAACAAAAAGTGCTTAAATACAACACTTGAAATATGTCATATTCGCACTGCGAACAATTAATTCGCCTAGCAAATAGTAAAATAGGCACATGATGTGCCTCTGCATAGTTAAACCGCCTCTGATAAATATCAGAAGTTCGCAGTGCGAATAAATATTCGCCTAGCGAACTATTCGCCTACAAGTTCGCACAACGAACTTAGGCCCCTTTAGCTACTGCCTCATCCATGATGTCCTTCGCCAGGCCTTTGTTGGAGCATTTCCACGGAGAACACTCGCGGGAAGTTCGCACTGCAAACTTAGGTCCCTTTTCTTACTGCCTCAAGTCTGAGAGTATTCGCTAGAACTTCGCTAGATGTTCGCCCAGCGAACATTCGCTAGCAAGTTTGTACAGCGAACTTACTGAAGTTTCTTCATTTTTTTTGGCAACTTGAATCACTTTTCTTGTGTCTTACTTCTTTGATGACTTAATGTCTTTTTCTGCACAATAACACACAAATTACAAGTACCAAAGGTATTTTCACAATATTTGAAGAATGACAACTTTCAAGAATAAATTCCAACAAGTCAACATAAAATAGTTGAAAATGCCAAGTATAAGTGACAAATATAATGCATGTTTGACATCTAACACACACACAATTGGCAGATAGATGTTAAGTTAATATCTGATTGGCTCTAGTGCTAGTGGGAAATTGTTGGAGTAAGCCCTAATAGCCAATCAATATTGGCTTAATATGCTTTTGTATCATGACCTTGATATATATTGTTTGTTAATATATATACTTACTAGGCATTATATTTATTGTGTTATTTGTATATGACATAATAAAGTCCTTTGAATAATTAGTCTATTAATGACCTGTTAAGTGTGACTTAATCGTGAGACCTCATTAAACATAAGGACGTTGTTCTTAAAGTATCCATAGTCAAGCTTTACTGTCAAATAGGACAACCGTAATACATAGAGACTATTATGTGAGTAGACTAATGATTGTATCTCATAAGTCATGGATATGAGATATCAAGTCTTCACGCAGGTATAAATATTAGGAGTAATATTTATACTGGATTGACCCACCATGAGAATAGTACATAGTTTGTTTTGTAAGTGTCATAAGTTATTCTCATAGTAATAGTGTTGTATTCCACCCTTCGACCTGAAACCACTATGGACCCTAGATGTGGAGTCGAGTACTTTATTGCCAATCAAACGTTGTCCGTAACAGGATGACTATAAAGATGGTCTATGGATGCTTTACAAATCATGTTGAGGGACATGAGTAACCTAGATGGGATTTGTCCCTCCTACATATACAGGAGTAATATCTGTGGGCCCCTTGATAGAGTATAACTGTAAAATGCATGGTCGTGCTCAAATGAGTCGATATGAGATATTGGACTTATTTGTTGTTATCAAGTATATACTCAGGGATCAAGGAATAAAATATTGGACTATACAAGGGTGACACATTCTATGCCTTGTGTTCAATATAGATATAAGGGCAAAAGGGTAATTATACATATGATCATTATCACAAAAAGGTTCTGTCAGATCACACGACATTCTCGTCACTTGGGTAGCAGTGATGTGTTGCTAGATATCGCTCACTGTTTATAATCTTAAATAGGTAATTTAATATTATTGCCAACGTTACGAGAACCTATAGGGTCACACGCAAAGAGTACTGATAATGGAATTGACGATTAAATTAAATAAGATTTAATTTAATTATGTGTTAATAGTATTTAAATTGTTTAGTACATTAGCACGTATATACTTTATTTGATTAAATATAATTTAATTAAATAAATGAGAATTGACAGTTGATTAAATTAAATATGATTTAATTTTATATTTAATTTTATTTAATTAAAAGAGTTTAGTTAAATATAAATAATAATTATTTAATTAAATAAGATTGAGCTTATTTTGGAAATGCCCAAAATAAGAGCATTAGGGTTTTAGAAGCTCTCTATAAATAGAGGAGCTCTTTCCCTTACCAATCCTAATGGTGAATTTTTCAGAACAAGAGACGGCTAGCACCGTGTTCCATTTTGTGCTCGCGTGGACTACGTAGAGACGTTGGTATCTTCCGTCGTTCGTGATCAAAGATAAAGTACGCTTTAAGAGGTAATTCTTGAATCTTATTTGGTCTTTGATTTGTGATTAACGATTTAATCAAGATCCGTTCATCGAGATTGTTCCCCTAAGAAGATAATTTTTGAATAACCCCTCTTAAAATTCTAACACAGCCATCCTCACAAAGTGTAGGTTGAAGAATGTGCAACTCTAACATGGTATTGTCAGTTCATGTCCTGTCCATTAGACACTCATTGGGATGTTGTTAGAAGACTCTTGAGGTATTTGAGTGGTAATATCACTTATGGACTGATGCTAGCTCGTTCTCTTTCTACTTCAAGGTTCTCCCTCCGTGCCTACAGTGATTCTAATTGGGCTAGTGATCCAGATTATTGAAGATCTACATCCAGATCCTGCATATTCTTTGGGCCAAATTTGGTCTCTTGGAGCTCGAAGAAATAGTCCTTAGTAGCACGATCCAGCACAGAAGCTGAGTACCGATCATTAGCACATACCACGTCTGAGCTGCTTTGGTTGGAGTCCCTTCTCTCAGAACTTCGCATTCTCATTCATCCACCAACTTTACTTTGTGACAATTTAAGTGTTGTTCTTCTGTCACACAATCCAGTTCTTCATGATCGTACGAAACACATTCAACTAGACATCCATTTTGTCAGAGAATGAGTGGTAGTTGGGAAACTGAGAATCCAACATGTTCCAAAAGGCCTTCAAATTGCTGATACCCTTACTAAACCCCTTGGAACATCTGCTTTTTAGGACATTCGTAACAAACTCAAGGTGGTATGTAGCCCTTCCCACTCTTCAGTTTGAGGGGGTGTTAGTGATAAATAATGCAGTAGAGTTAGTGTGTATCTAAGTATAGGTTATCTCTCTTTTGTAACTAATCCAGTTAGTCTTGTAAGTATCAGCTCAACTTTTCTTTGCTTAGTCACTATGCTTATATAAGCATCATCTTATACAGTTGGATGATTATCAATAATATCATTTCTTCACTTTATCACCTTCTCTTTCATTCCGTTTCAGCTTCACTGAGTGAAGTTCTTGTTGAAATATTAGATTAGATTATATTAGATTTAATTAGATTAAATATTTAAATATAATCCAAGTTGTGTTAGCCCAAACCCAATTAGGGTTGTATATAAATAGTCATAGTTTGTATCATTATTTACACAATTCAATAATACAAATCCTTATTTCCTTATTCTGTCTCTATTCTCTCCCCACTAAAAGTGTCTCACGCACTAACAAATTGGTATCAGAGCCTGGTTATTGTTCTTGATCGAGTTTTCAAGAACTTCACGTCATAGATCGTGTTTCTAGGGCAAGTGAATCAAGCGCTGCGAAAATGACTGGTCATAAGAGCATTCTGAGTTCCCTTCTAATGCTTGACGGCAAGAATTGGATCCGATGGAAAAAACGGATGCAATCCTTATTTGGCTTCCATGATACCCTAGAAGTGGTTATCGACGGTGTTCCTGTGTTGGCTGAAAATGAAACCGAAGAACATAAAAAATCCCACATCGAAGTCAAGAAGAAAGATTGCAAGGCTGCTTATTGCCTTCAGACGCCGGTCGATGCTGCTAACTTTGACAGAATCTCTCATGCTGAAACGGCGAAGGAGGCATGGGATATTCTGGTGAAGTATTATGAAGGAGGTGAGAAAGTCAAGGTTGTCAAGTTGCAAACCTTGCGTCGACAGTATGAGTTGTTGTCGATGGGAGAAGACGAAAGAGTTGCAGAATATGTGTCGAAGGTTCAGAAACTCGTCCATCTCATAAAGGGTTATGGCGAAACCATAACTGATAAGATGATAGTTGAGAAGGTAATGAGAATGTTGACCTCTCACTTTGATCACGTTATCATAGCTATTCAAGAATCCAACAATCTTGAAACCCTTAAAGTGGAAGATTTGGTTGGTTCGTTGGATGTGCATGAGATGGGGATTATCGAAAGAAATGAAGTTCAGGATTCAATACAAGCACTACAGGATCAGACATGGAAAGGGGATTGTGGTTCCAACAAATCCAAAGGAAAAGTCGACAAGACTCAAGGAAAGAAGTCTTGGTCAAACCCTCACAAGAATCAGGTCGAAGATAGAGCTTCTGAATCCTCGAAATAAGAAGGAGGAAACTATCGAAAGGACAAAGAAGATAAGAAAGGTATGCAGTGTTATAACTGTGAAAAGTGGGGTCATTTGGCCAAACATTGTTGGTACAGGAAAGACAATGGATCGAAAAAAGGCAAGGACGAAGAAGCGAACCTTGCACGCCAAGATTCAGATGATTCTGAAGGTGGTATGGTGGTTATGGCTACAGTGGCAGATAACCATGTCGAATCCAAGATCTGGTTCCTCGACTCAGGCTGCTCAAATCACATGACTGGTCGAAAGGAGTGGTTGGCATATTTTGACGAGTCAAAGAAGAGCAAGATAAAACTTGCTGATAACAGTTCGTTGCAAGCAGAAGGCACTGGCAACATAGTTTTTCAACTGAGTAATGGAGCGAAAGTTATGATCAGAGACGTGTTCTATGTACGTAGAATGAAGTGCAACTTGTTAAGTGTTGGACAACTGGTCAAAAAAGGTTTCTCAGTTGTCATGAAAGATGGAGTTTTGAAATTGTTCGACACCCAGAACAATTTGGTCTTGAAATCTCCGTTGTCGAAGAATAGGACGTTTAAGACCATGATCAGTTCGACTGAAGTACAATGTCTAAAAACTGTTGTCGACAACAAGGATAGTTGGTTGTGGCATTTGAGGTTTGGACATTTGAACTTTTGATCACTCAATCAGTTGATTACTCAAGATATGGTATCTGGTATTCCAAGTCTTGAGATGCCTAACAAACTCTGTGAAGGTTGTTTAGTCGGAAATCAATCCATAAATTCTTTCGTTTCAACTATGCCAATGAGATCATCCTGCATACTCGAAGTTGTACATTCAGATGTATGTGGTCCATTCGAAGAACATACCATTGGTGGAAACAGATATTTTGTTTCGTTTGTCGATGAGTTTAGTCGAAAGCTATGGATCTATGTGATCAAGAGAAAGGATGAAGTATTTGAAACCTTTAAGAGATTCAAGATGCTTGTCGAAAACCAGAGTGAGAAGAGGATCAAAGTTCTGCGAACAGGTGGAGGTGGCGAATACACTTCGAAGATGTTTGAAAAAATTTGTGCTGAATATGGTGTTGATCATGAGGCAACTGCTCCTTACACTCTTCAACATAATGGAATTGCTTAAAGAAAAAACAGAACCATATTGGATATGGCGAGATGTATGCTCAAGCAGAAGAATTTGCCAAAATCTTTATGGGGCGAAGTTGTTTCGACTGCAGTTTATATCCTGAACAGGCGCCCTACCAAGAAATTGAAGAACAAGGTTCCTGAAGAAGTGTGGAGTGGAAAATGACCATTAGTAAGTCATCTGAAGGTGTTTGGCTCTATGTGTTACAAGCATGTTCCTGATGCAAGAAGAAGGAAGCTTGATGACAAGAGTGAACCTATGATTCTAGTAGGATATCATAAGACTGGTGCATACAGGCTATTCAATCTAATTAATGAGAAGATTGTGTTGAGTCGAGATATTGTGATTGATGAAAATTCTGCCTGGGATTGGAATTCTAATAATTCAATTAACAAGCCATTGATGAGCTCTGATTTCAACGAAGAAACTAATGAAGTCGAAGTTGAAGGAATTGCTGAGAATCCAGTCGAAGTCGAAGTAGAAGCAGTTGCTGACATTCCTGACACAGAGGCTGTGGTTGAAACAAGCCAAAGACCTTGACGAAATAGAGTTCCTCCAACAAGACTTCATGGTTATGAAGTGACTGGTGATGATGAAGTCACACCATATGGAGAATTAGTTCATTTTTCTTTACTTGCAGGTGTTGAACCTATCAACCATAACGAAGCTTTAAAAACTCAACAGTGGAAGTTAGCTATGGTCGAAGAGTTATAGGCAATCGAAATAAGTAACACATAGGAGTTAGTCAAATTGCCAGCACATACAAAAGTTATCGAAGTAAAGTGGGTGTTCAAGTTGAAACACAATGCTAATGGGTCAATAGGAAGACATAAAGCAAGATTAGTAGGTCGAGGGTTTCTTCAAAGAGAAGGACTTGACTACTCTGAAGTATTTGCTCCAGTAGCAAGACTGGAGACTGTTCGACTAGTGGTAGCATTGGCATGTAACCGAGGTTGGTCGACATTTCACTTAGATGTGAAGTCAGTATTTCTGAATGGTTCGTTAGATGAAGAGGTCTGTGTCATACAACCTCCTGGGTTTGTGATTCAGAAGGAAGCAAGTAAAGTATATAAGTTGCACAAAGCGCTATATGGCCTCAAGCAGGCACCTAGGACATGGAACAAGAAGATCGACTCATACTTAGTCGAATTGGGATTTGTCAAATGCAAGTCTGAGTATGGTGTCTATGTTCAGGTTGTAGCACAAGATATAACAATCATCTGCTTATATGTCGATAACTTGTTGGTAACTGGAAATAGCTTGGAGAACTTGTCGAAGTTTAAAGAGCTGATGATGAAGGAATTTGAAATGTCAGATCTGGGAAAATTGTCTTATTTCCTAGGCATGGAATTTCAAATGCTAAAGCAAGATATGGTGCTACATCAAAGGAAGTATGCCAAAGAGATACTCAAGAGATTCAAAATGAATGTTTTGAATCCTGCATCCTCACCTGTCGAACCAAACTTGAAGTTGGAGAAGCATGGAGAGGAAGACAAAGTTGATGTAACTTTGTTCAAACAAATAGTTGGATCTCTGAGATATGTGTGCAACAGTCGACCTGATATAGGTTTCGCAGTCGGATTAGTGAGTAGATTCATGGGTGAACCAAGAGTGTCACACATGAAAGCTGCAAGAAGAATTCTGAGATACTTAAAAGGAACAACAGATTTTGGAAATCTATTTCGACGAGATTCTGAAGGCAAAGGAGCAATAGTTAATTGCTTTTCAGATGCTGATTGGTGTGGAGATAAGGAAGATCGAAGAAGTACAACTGGCTATTTTTTTCAAGTATTTGGTGCCCCAATCTCATGGTGTTCGAAGAAGCAACCTATGGTGGCATTGTCATCGTGTGAAGCAGAATATATAGCGGGATCATATGTTACATGTCAAGAAATTTGGATCAGATCAGCACTTGAAGAAATGGAGGTCAAAGTGAAGAAACCTCTTGTGTTGCAAATCGACAACAAGTCAGCCATAAATCTGGCGAAGAATCCAGTTCTGCATGGAAGGAGTAAGCATATCGAAGCTAGATTTCACTTCTTGAGGGAAAAGGTAAATCGAGGTGAACTTGAAGTTAGGCATTGCTCAAGTGAAGCACAGTTGACTGACATTTTCACCAAAGGATTGAATATCGACAGATTCCTGAATTTAAGAAAGAAATTAGGAATAGTTCAGATCGACTATGACTAGCGTATGCTCGACAACTTGGATTATGGGAGTGTGTTGAAATATTATATTAGATTTGATTAGATTTAATATTTAAATATAATCCAAGTTGTGTTAGGCCAAGCCCAATTAGGGTTGTATATAAATAGTTCTAGTTTGTATTATTATTTACACAATTCAATAATACAAATCCTTATTTCCTTATTCTCTCTATTCTCTCATCACTAAAAGTGTCTCACGCACTAACAATTCTAACATCAGGTAATTTATATATATATATATATATATAAATAGTTGATAGGTAAATTAACATCACAGATAATTTTTCAGTCAAAAGTAGAATGTATTGGTAATTTAGCTTCAAATTTTGATGTGGAAATTTCTCGAAAACGCGTTGTGTTATGCATCATGTGTTCCAATACGTCCGTGTTGTGTTCATGCTAGATTTTCTAAAATGTCGTGTACAAGATAACTCAACTTGCAATCTTACATATAAGAACATAAATAGCTAGCACAAGTACGAAAATGCCCTTCTGGTTCCCCAGCCTTCCACCTGTCCGCTGCCTTCTCTTACACGTGTTGTTTGTAAACGTGGCTGATTTTGATTTTCCCTTCTGCTGCTCTTTTGCAAATTCTGGTATATTTCCCAAACTACTTTCTATGCCTTCTCCTAAATATCTTACTATGCCCATGCTGCATTTAATGCTCGACTGTTCCTATCCCGTTTCCCAATTCCCCCTGCCTTATCCATCCCATCCTGCCTTCATCGTGCTTCTTTTTCTTCATTCCCCTGCTCTTTCAACACAACAAATATTTCCTCCTTCGTTCTCTGCTTTAATACCATTCTCCATTTTTCTTCCCCAATGGCGCGCCCTTTCACACCTTTGGCTGAGTTTAACGATACGAAGGATCTTTGGAAGGTGGTGGTTCGCGTGCAGCATTTATGGGTCGTCGTCACCAATAACAAACGCCACTTTGAAATGCTTGTGGTTGATCATGCTGTGAGTTTGTTTCTTTTAGTCTTATGTTGTTATTTCCTGTTTTTATATTATAGTTTGTAGCTTGACTTTTACATCCATGTTTGTGGTTTGGGTGGTGTATGTTGTTCTTTATTATGTTGTTATTACCTGTTTTGATATTATTCCCTGTTTTTACATTTATAAGGGTGGTGACATACATATGGTTGTTCTAGCGGTGGTGGAAAAGGTTTTTGGTTCCATGTTGGAGGTTGACACTACATACAGTATATCAAATTTCCAGGTTGTGCAAAATAATTTGGTATTCAAGCCTTCGTCGCACCGGTTTATGGTCAAATTTACCGGCGAAACCTCTATTGCTGATGTTGGGAAGCATAATATACCGTCGGTGCCGCTTCGCCTTACTAGTTTTGGTGATATAATTACTAGCAACTTCAAAAAGGATATGCTGATAAGTTATAATGTTTCATTTGACTCATGTTATTATTTATCTACTGTACTGTTTGTTTTATCCCTGTTTATTGTTTGTCTCGGTGGCAGATATCGTTGGTATGGTGGAGAGTATAGGGTTCACCCTGGTGGAGGAAGGAAACAGTAGATTAATTTGATGCTCAGGGATAATGCGTGGGTTTTGTTGTATATTATTTATGCCCCGTTTCTTTGTTGTATTTGTGATTCGTGTTAAATTTTCCCTGCATTTGCAGGAACAATGTGATTAATTGTACTTTGTGGGAGGCATATGCGGATCAGTTTATGAAATTTAACAGTGAACATGTTGGTCAATCTGGACCAACAGTTATTCTCCTGCAATATGCTAAAGTCAAGGAAGAAGGTTATTAATTTTATTGTCGTCTTGTCATACTGGGTTTAAATTGTTTTCTTAACTTGGATCTTATGTGTTTTTAATGCATGTGATGTAGGCAAATACCCTCTATCCGTTTCCAATACATTTAATGTCACTGCATTGTTGATTAAGGCTGATGTTTCACCAATCAACAACTTTATTAAAAGGTTGTATGTATGTTGCATCTTTAAATTCTATGCTTTTTTGTTTATGTTGAGTTTTAAACAAAAATTTTGTGTTGCAACTCAGCATTCCTGCTGCGTCTATTGTTACACTCTCCGAAGGCACATCTTCCCATTATTCGCAGAACGCAGGTGGTTCACCGCCAACTCCCTTTGAAAAAATCGTCTCAAAGGCAATTGTGCTTCCTCTTGATGAAATCTGTAAACTTTCAAAGGTATCTTGTGTCTCTGCTTATAAATATAAATGGTGTTGATAGTTTGTTTATGGTTTTGCTTTTTTTTACATAGGTTACCTTCTGTGCAACTGTTGCCACAACCACAAAAATTCTTACCTCACAGCATGGCTGGTATTATCATGCATGCCATGAGTGCCCAAAGGTTTCTCGTGGGGATGGCCCGCCTTTTATATGTGAGGCTGGACATATCACAGAGACTGAGATTTTAAGGTGTTGTTAGCTTAAAGTCTGTTGGATTACGGCATGTCTCAACCGTTAATTTTATAATTAACTTTTTATGCTCTTTATTGTGTTTTGTCAGGTTCAAGATTGAGATCGAGGTTATTTATTCTAAGAAGCGTTGTAAATTTGTTTTCTGGGATAGAGAATGCAATCAACTGTTGGGGGTCTCAGCTATTCAAATGCGTGATTCGCTTGCGAAGGTGTAATTTTCTATTTATATTTATATTTCATTCTGAATAACACGTCTTGGGTTCTTCTGTCGGTTCTGATTCAGAGGGAAAATGCAGAAAGGAATCGCCAATCCTCTGGAGTTCCCATTAGCACTCGATGCAATGTTGGAATTGGAAATGGCTTTTAGATTCAAGTGGCAGCCTGAATGGGAAAGTTGCTTTGTTGTCATGCTTCTTAGGGATGAAGCTACTGTTAAACAGCTCAAGGCTCCGTGGGAGATAACTCAGGTATGCCTCATTGTAGTTTACTCTGAATGTTCTGTTTACCTTTGTTAAACAAATTTTTATTTTACTCTTTATTATGTGCAAGACAACAACATCTGACCAAGCCCCAGGACCTCACCCACTGGCCGTGTCGCAGCTATCTACAAATTCTTCCCTGGCAGCTACATCGCATCTGTCATAGGTTCAGTGTCTTCCTATCTGTGTGGTTAGATGCTTTTATTGTGGTCTTTACAGTTTCTTTCTTTTTTGCCACTTATATTCGTTCAACTGTGTAGAGTGCAGAGAGGTTTGAAAACATTAAATCTGTTACGGTCAATGCCTCGGGTGTCAACGCCTCAGGTGTGCCTATGGTATGTATATCAACAAACCAGCAAATGCTTATTGCACCGGGGTGTGATGCTGAACCTGTTACACCAAGTTCAAAGAGGAAGAATGGATATTTGGTTGATGACATCAAGTTTGGTTCGGTGAATGCGGTATGTGTTGGTTGCAGAATAGGGCAAGCAAGTAAAAATATTTATTTTCGGAAAAAATTCCCTCCGGGATTTATGTCGTGTCCACAGAGATCGGTTCGAGGGAAAGAATGTCGTTCGATAATCTCTCGCGTTTATGAGTTTGGATTAAAATGGTTTAAAACAAGAAAACAGAAAAGTAAATATTAAAACATAAAACAAATTCATTCTTCAGCAAGACAAACTTATCCGGCATGCACATAATCGACTCCTCACAAACTTAAACTTACCGACCAGTTATACTCGACCTACAATACTCCTCAATATCACCCAGCATCGCTCACAACAAAGGTTATGTCTAACGCAAAGTTGAGATAACAATCGTGTCACTCTCGCGAGTGAAGCCTCGAAACACAGAAGGCATTAAGTTTTGACACCCATACGGATTTTTAGCCCTAAATCTATCTCTAGAGTTCAGAAACTAACAGATGATTATCCCTAATCGAAGTTTGCGAGGATTATCTCTAACGCAACTCAAACCCCGCGCATAAAGCAAAAATCAGAGACAATCACCAATAAAGATTTGTAAAGCAAGTTTTATACAATGCCATGGGCGACAAATATACATGAGTTCATAGTAGATACATATACAATAACCCAACGTAGTAGAAAAACATAAAGAAGAAGAGAAATGAACCAAACACTTCACGGATTGTCAAAGCCGATCGATGAGAAATCCACCCCGGTTCATCCGTATGCAAGCTTCCATGTTGTTAACAAGCAAATCCTATGAAAAATGAAGTTTGATGGAGTTGGGATCACAAAACCCCAAAACCATCCTCAAAAAATAGTGTTTTTGGCCTTAAATGGTGTTTCAGCCCGCACAGCATCGCCCGGCGGTGGTTTGGGGTGCCCGACGGCGAAAGGCAGCTTATTTTCCAAGTTCCAGTAGTGTTCTAGAGGGCCCGGCACTGGAAATACCGCCCGGCGCTGCACCGCCCGGCCCTGCAGGGGCGCAGCACACCAGAACAGCAAAAATTCTGTAGTGTTTTATTCGTAACTTTTGAACCGTAACTCCGTTTTTTGCCCGGTTCGAAGTGCTGGAAAGCTTATTCAATGCTCTATACAACAATGGAAAGATATCCTCGAATGGATACCTGCAACAATTGAGAAAAAAATCAATTAAACTCAATGATATTTACACTATACGCAATATATACACTAAAACGTATCGTAAACGTATTTATAAACAAATCGGGTTTTATTCGCATGATATTTACCACAAAGCATTGATAAGTGCAACAAAACATATATACAAAAATATGTACATTTTGCAGTTATCAGTATGCATGGCAATTAGCACACAGAATTTCAGTATGAACCTATTTTCATTCCTTCTCTAATTTTTCCCCCCTGTCTGGATGTGGAGATCCAATCTATTTGTGACACTGAACTCAAACTCCCGAGTTCAAAGATGAAGAATGTTGAGGTTGTTTATAAGGTCTGATGCGATTGGTTAGATGATTCAGTTCCGCCGATTTGTTACAAACTTATTGCCACTGACCTTTCTATTGTTTTACCCTTTTTTTTTGGGTGACAGGAAATACAGATTGCATCTGGGTGTGACCATGAACCTGTTACGCCAACTTCAAAGAGGCGGATCGCAGATTGTGTTGATGACATAAAGTTCGGTTTGGTGGATGCCCCTAACATGCCTGTGGTATACATGACAATTAGACCACCCAATTTGATTATGAACTTATTCTCAACTAGATTTTTATTTCTTCTCAATTTTTTTATCGTGCAAGAGTGTGGAGATCCAATCTGTCTGTGCTGCTGGGCCCAAAATCGAAATTTCAAACATGGAAAATCCTGCTCCTGTTGATGAGGTCGGATCCGACTCCTTGGACGATTCTGCCATGCCTTTGGTATGCATATCAACTGCCGCGTTCAAATGTATTAGAAAGTAAAACCTGGTCTATTCCTGTTTTTATTTATATAGTTTAACCATTAACCTGTTCTGCCAATTTCAGAGTGATGATGCAGATTTTGTGGATGATGGTGAGTCTGATTCCTTGGAGGACCCAGGCATAGATATGGTATGTATATATAGTGTGCCACTAAATTAAAAAAAAATTAAGGACATCGCGGTTTCTTTTGTGTCAACACTTTTTCTGTGGTTCCAGGGCATGGAAATTACATCCATTTGTGAATCTGAACCTGTTCCACAAACTTCAAAGAGGCAGACTGCCTGTGATGGAGAACTTAGTTTTACCAAAATTCACAAGAAACTGAAGAAGATTATTAAGTTGGAGAGGTTGGACTAGATGTTTGTTTTCGTTTCTCTATTGCAATGCTGTATTTTGGAATTGCCTTTTTATCTTGGTCGCATGTAGAATGCTATATGTAAATGACAACTCATGTGATACTCTCTGACTTATTTTGGGTTTGTCTTTTGATTTTGGTAGTTATCTAGGATGCTACGTCTAAATTACAGACATTGTAATTTCCTCTGGCAACAACACCAAATGTGTAAAATTGTATATTAGCTTTTGATTTCGGTAGTTATCTTGGATGCTACATGTAAATTACAGAGAATATAATTCTCTCTGGCTACAATACCTAATGTGTCATATTGTATGTCATATTTTTATGTATTCCAAGATCTTGTATTAACCGTTCTATACATCATGTTTTGTGATATTACTCTTTCTGTGTTAACCGGTTCACCTTTAAAAAATTCCCAACAGAGTTGCAACTAAATCATATTATAGGCTGTTCAATCAATCATGTTTGCATCCAATCTTTTGATTGTTTCTTGTATGATATATACTTTTATTTTTTGGTTTCAATCATCACCTGTCATAGCCAGGTTGTTATCACCTGTAGTTTTCATGTTCAATTATCACCTATATTGTTCTTTCATCTGCCAACTTTCTAATAAAAAGGTTGATAATTTAGTTTTTAAATCACAATTACACGAACAGCCAGCGAAAAACACAAATTCCTTGAAAATCAATACATCTTAACCATTCACATAAAACATAGCGGTGAATTAAACACTTAACTACTAATTACAAACATTGACTACGGAATACATATTTTGCATGAGACTTTGAAATTAGAAACCTTAAATATGTTGCATCTTTTGTTTGCATCGTTTACATCCAATCTGAATCTGATTCTGTCTCCTGCCCTTAGCTGGTTTGACTCACAGAATATATTCCATTCATATCCTATCTTTATGCGTTGTGGATTATCTATGTTCAAAACCAATAGCATTTGAGTCCAGCCATTGTCGCCGCACAATGTAACAACCTCATAATCATGGTCTTTCAGAACTTGTCTGAATTCTAGCTGCAATTTCTATCATAGATAATGGTTTATAATGGTAAATCAGTTCAAAGTAAACAAAGCAATGTATAATAAATATTCATAATATTCAAAGTTCTAACTCAACTAATTTTGGCCTGGAGACGGTTTTCTCTGAAAGATCAACATCAAATGCATATATCCCTTTCTGGTTTATGTACCTACTATGAAACATTGGTATCTCCTCGAAGCTGGTTACCTCTTTGAACGCAGCAACTTCAAATTTGTTGTTCCCATAAAAGGCAACAACTACAGCCACATCATTTGGTAGTGCATACAGTTGTTGCAGCTCCGTCCAACCAACGACAACGAGGGGGACATCCTCATTTGCGTTAAAAACTATTTCGGAAGCAGTGCCATCATTCTTTATTATCCTCCATGTCTTTGCTAAACCTGTTATGTGACTTCTAACAAATATTGGGTCAATCTCTGGAAAGGGTTGCATCACATATATTACCATAATGAATTTGTATGCTGATTTTTGCGATTTGTAATTTATTTGGGGTGCACCATTCAATTTAATTACTAGAAAACTTACTTGGATGCCCAACTTTGCAATTTCAAAAGTATCCACCACATCTGCAGCTCCCATCACTGTGCCTGTTGCCATTGATTTTGAACACAGAACCAAACAACCCAACTTAGGAAGTAGTAACAACAGTTATGGTTCTTCAAACCAGATCTAATTTCTTATTTCGTATGCGAAACCATTCTATTTATTCCAATATATTCAGCATCACATGCATTTTGTCTTTATTGTATTATACCATTTTACAACCAAAAAGGTGGGTCCACCTTATTTAACTTTTGCTTTTGTTTCACGTGGCAACAGTGCCAATTGTGTGCTATGCAATCTGATAATCAAATTATATAATATATGTATTCAAAACAATGGAAAAACTATGATTCATCTATATAAAGCAAGCCATTTTTGTGGACTTGTTAATTCTTGGAGTTGGCTAGAATTTTGGTAAAACAATGTTGATGTCATGGTTGATGTTTCAACATGAGTTTTTAACAGCCTTATTATGTTTAGTTAACATTCTGGTTATGTTAAGTGTTTAAGGGTTGCAGTTTTGTGCTGATGTCAAACCCGATGTCATAACATCAGTTGACAGAACATCAGAAAACCATCTGTTGTGGTTTTGGTATTGCAGAATGTTAAGGTGTTGAAGAATTAAAGTGCTGAAGAGTGATGTCACATGCGATGTCTTGACATCACTATACCAGAACATCAGAACATCAGGCTGTGATGTCTTAGGGCTGCGCGTGAAAGTTTGGTTTGAGAAGATCTGTTAGAGAGATTATGTACGAATATCTTGGAGAAGATATTTTCAGTTGCAATCAGATTTGGAGCAGATCCTGTTGCTATGTTTAAGGGCTGTTTGATTTAAAAAGATTTGAAGATAAAATCTGTTTTAAATTCAAATCAAATCAGATATTTTTAGGGAGAAGATCTTGCAACTGAATTAAAGGTGAAGATTTAAAAGATACATAATATCCTGGAAATATTATGTGGAGCTGAATTTAATGCATAAAGATATGGAGAATATTTAGAGTTAATTATTGAAGATTTAAATTGAAGATTTGATTGAAGATCCAATTAATAGCAGAATCTGTTGGAGATTTGGAACAGAAGATTTGATATGATTTGAAGGCCCAAATCCAGTTGGGAAATAGGTTATAAATAGAAGCATTGTAACCTAGTTTTAGTAAGCCAGCCATCATGTAGATTATAAGGGCTGTGTGGGTTGATGAACCACCTGGTTTGTGGGATGGTCATCGTGTTTATCTCGAAGCCTGTAGGTAAGAGATGTATTGTTCTTGGAGGAAGCTTTGAAGCAACTCCAAAGGGTTGTCATGGAAGTGTGTCTTCCAAAGTCTATGTAATAGAAAAGTTTAAGGAGTCAAGTTGTTGATGCAGTGACGGTGTAGTTGACTGCTAGACATCATCGAGATGATTGGAAGTGAGATGGAGTCTCTTACCTAGGGAGGACTTAGGTAGAAGGGTCATTGGGTAGTGATTGAATTAGGTAGATTGTCAACTGGTGTGTTGAGTCTGTAATTTGATACTACTAATAGTGGACTTCCTTCCTGGCTTGGTATGCCCCCAGATGTAGGTTGGTTGAACCGAACTGGGTGAACAATTGTTTGTGTTCATATTCTGTTTCTATTATTGTCTTGTTCATGCAACAGAGTTTGATGTTGTGACATTGCACCTTAACATCACACATCTGTACCAGAATTTCAGGACTGCTTTTGTTTCACGTGGCAACAGTGCCAATTGTGTACTATGCAACATAATAATCACATCATATAATATATGTATTCAAAACAATGGGAAAACTATGATTCATCTATATAAGCAAGTCATCTTTGTGGACTACAAATATAGCACTTCACATCATGGTACTGTTCTCTGGGGCCCCTCCTGATTTCACATACCACACAAATCTGGTGTGGATATTTTTCCATGCCTTTTCATGGATATTTTCCTGTTTCCTTGGGTTCTCCTTGGCCACACATCATAACCTAGAACACACGTGCCTCCTGGAATTTGTTTCTTTAATAATGTACGTATTTCTTACATGGTCACAATGACAAATTCTAAGACATCAATTAATATCTCTTTTTGGAAATCTTTTATTCCGCCACATTGGTCCTCTTAACACAGGTAGTCTGACTAAATTTGAACTGAATTTTCTTATAACGTTGGTAAAACTGATTGATCCTATGGATCGGCTTGGATTACTGATTGGTGACAGAAAATGTTCTGATGCAAGGAAAAGGCGAAAGTTGATAATGAATTTTAAGGAAAACTCACATAGACATGGCTATGGTGCCACTAATTTCTTTAGTACAGCTGATATGGAGGCAGCAAACCTGCCAACGCCTATCAATGTTGTCCCTGATGTTTTTCAGTCAACTGATGTGTATGCATCTGTTTCTGGTTCTAAGCCTGCTACTTCTTTCATTGCAAGAAAGAGGAGGAGGTTGATCTTAAACGCCAGGTTCAATTCACATTCCCATACCTACTTAGGACCTATCCTAACATCGCACCATAATAATGTTGGAATAAATACAAATGTATTGCACAATCCAGTTATGGGACCTTACAGGAAAACAAATGACTCCACTCTAACTGCACCGATGCAACGGTATACATTGCGCAATCTGTATTATAAGAAACCAATCCTCACTACGACACAAGATGTGGCTGATATACCAAAAATTGACACTACTCTGAGGAATGATCCTCAATCGTTGACTGGTATTGCTACGCCAATCCACAATGCCATAAATCATGATCCTCAGTCATCAAATATTGTCAATACGGAGAATATAACTCCCCATATGAATGGTGTTGCTTATTCGTCTGATGAACGTCACTCTGATTTTGGTGATCATCAGACTACGATGGACAATTCCGATTCAGATGGTGACCCCAACCATGACCCGGTCATTGATTTGAATCGTCAGCGTATGTTTCCTTACATCAATTTAACAGTTCTTGCTTTTTCCCTGCATTATAATTATCTGACACAGTCTATCATTCAAAGCAGGATATTTTGATATTGGCAACCCTATGTATAAATGCCAGTTTTGTGACACATCAATGTGGTACCAATAACGCAAGGGAAAATTGCGCCACACTGCAAATCCTAAGTTCGGTATCTGCTGCAAGGGAGGGAAAATTGTGCTGCCTATTCTCAAAGAGCCACCACTTCTTATACAGAACCTGCAATATGATAATACGACAAACAAAATTCACCTGAAAGTAACAACTACCAAAACAATATCATAACGTACAATGTGATGTTTTCTTTCACATCACCGGGTATGAAATTTGACAGAACACACTCCAATGGAATAGGGCCACCAACTTTGAGGCTTCATGGGCAAATAAGTCACAGAATTGGTGGTTTGCTACCGGCAATCGGTCATCCACCACATTATGCCCAACTCTATATCTATGACATTGATAATGAAATTGAAAATAGAATAGACTGTTTTAGGTAATTTTACTCATTCTAATTTTGTATTTTTATTTCGCATTCTGTTGTGTCTCATAAAAAACTACTATCTCACTTCAAACAGGGATAACAAAGGGATTATGAGAGATATTGTTACCAAATTAAAGATTATGTTAGATGACTGTAACGTTCATGCCAAGGTTTTTAGGATGGCAAGGGATCTGTTGGAAGATAATTCATTCTTAGACTTGAAGTTAAAGCTCATTTATGATCATCAACATGACAGTAGACTATACAATACTCCTACTGTTTCGGAAGTAGCAGGGCTAATTGCCGGTGATGTTGATTCGGCGTCTCAAAGGGACATTATTGTGCATGCAAGTGTTGGAGAATTACAGAGGATAGATGAGTTCCACCCGGCATACCTTGCATACCAGTACCCTCTTATTTTTTTGTACGGTGAGGATGGTTATAGAAATAATATACTACACAAGTACCAACATGAGCATTTGGTTACTGTTAGTTCGTGGATTGGCTAGAATTTTGGTAAAACAAAGTTGTTCAATGTTGATGTCACATGGGTGATGTCTTAACATTGAGTCTTAACATTGGATAATGTTAAGTGTTTAAGTTGTTGAAGTTTTGAAGTCTGTTGTCACATGCGATGTCATGACATCAGATATGCAGTTTATTAAAACATCAGGTTTGAGATGTTTTTAGGGTTAAGCGTATTAGTTGGATTTTGGGAGAACTGTTAGAGTTATTGGATACGTATATCTTGGAGGAGATATTTTCTGTTGCAAATAGATTTGATGCAGATTTGTAGGAGTGTTTAAAGGCTGAAGATTTAAGAAGTTTTTGAGCGAAAATCTGTTTTGAAGATTCAGTTTTAAATAACAAATCAGGTCAGATATTGTAGCAGGTCCAAGCCCAAATCAAATAGCTATATAAAGCGCATCAATCCTGAAGGAAAAGTAACGAAGAAAGAGAGCTAAAGACTGAGAGTCGTTTGTGTCTTCATGTATGTGTTGTAAACCATTCTAGTGTGAATTGGTGTTGTTGTTTTGAGTTGTTCTTGATCAAAGCTGTGAAGCAGAATCAAGTTGTGTTATTCAAAGTGTGTGATCTTTGAATTATATCACTGAAGTGATTTAGGGATTGAGTAGTGTTCTCATACCTAAGTGGTCTCTTAGGTAGAAGGTTCATTAAGTAGTGATTAAGTTTAGGAGATGTCAACTGGGTTGTTGAGTCTGTAAATTAATTCTACTGATAGTGAAATTCATCCCTGGCTTGGTAGCCCCTAGAGTAAGTTGTTTAACTGAACTGGGTGAACAATTCTTTGTGTCTTTTCTGTTGTGTTATATTGTCCATTGCAGAGTGTGTTGTTGTGACATCACACATAACATCACATATCTGGTACCAGAATTTCAATTGGTATCAGAGCAGGCATCCTGCTCTGTATCTGGGTGAGATCTAGGGCTGATACTTTCTGGTAAAGATGGACAAGGAAGTTGGTGGATTTGTGAATAGACCCCCTATTTTGGATGGCTCTAATTATGATTATTGGAAACCAAGGATGATTACCTTTTTGAAATCCTTGGACAGCAGGGCTTGGAAGGCTATTATAAAAGAATGGAAAGCACCTGTTGTTGTTGAGAAAGATGATGCTGGGAAAGAAAAAGAAGGCAGCTCAAAACTGAAACCTGAAGAAGAATGGACCAAGGAAGAAGATGAGCTTTCCCTTGGTAATTCCAAAGCTTTAAATGCTATTTTCAATGGAGTTGATAAGAACATATTCAGGTTAATCAATACATGTGAAGTTGCTAAGGAAGCTTGGGACATCTTGAAGACTACTCATGAAGGAACTTCAAAGGTTAAGATGTCAAGACTTCAACTTCTGACATCAAAGTTTAAAAGTCTAAAGATGAAGGAAGATGAAACTATTCATGACTTTCATATGAGTATTCTTGAGCTGTCTAATGCCTCTAGTGCTCTTGGAGAGAAGATGACTGAAGAAAAGCTGGTGAGGAAAATCCTTAGATCCCTTTCCAAGAGGTATAAGATGAAGGTGACTGCAATTGAAGAAGCTCAAGACATCAGCAAAATGAGGGTTGATGAGCTTATTGGATCTCTTCAAACTTTTGAGTTAGGGTTGAATGAGGAGGAACCTGAAAAGAAGACCAAAAGTATAGCCTTGGTATCTAATACTCAAGAAGAGAAGAAAGGGAATGATGCTGAGTCTCAGGAGGAGTTGTCCCAGGCCATTGTCTTGTTGGGAAGACAGTTTAATAAGGTTATGAAAAGGATAAATAGGAGTTATAATCCTAATGTCAAGAACATCACATCTGACACCAACAGATCAGGAGATCAGGGGAAGAAAACTAGTGATAAAGAAAAGTCCAATAAGGGAGTCCAATGCTATGAGTGTGAAGGGTATGGTCATGTCAAGAAGGAATGTCCTACTTATCTCAAAAAGCAGAAAAAGGGGTTATCTGCTTCCTGGTCTGATAGTGAAAGTGAATCTAAAGATGAATCAGCTAAGCTTGTTAGAGCTATGATTGGGGTTTGTGAGTCAGATGATGATTTGTGTGATGATGAGGTTCCTTATAAAGAGCTTGCTGCCTCTTATAAAGAACTGTGCATGAGAAGTGAACAAGTGTGTCTAGAAAGAGAGAAGCTGAAGAAAACCATAGTGCAGTTAGAGGCTGAAAAGACTGAACTTGAAAATGAAGTCAGTATACTTAACTCTAAATTGGATTCTATGACCAAAACTGTCAGAATGTTGAACAATGGTACTGATGCTCTAGACAACATTCTTAGTATTGGGAAAATTGCTGGAGACAAAAGTGGCTTGGGATTCAACAATGTTACAGCTTCTGATGATGGTATTACCAGTTCCAAACCAGTGATGTTAAAATAGATGTTTAAACATCCTGACAGGAGTCCTTCTAGGAAGAAATTCAGGCGCTGGAGATGTCATCACTGTGGGTGTTTTGGACATATAAAGGCCTATTGTTATAAGTTACATGGGTATCCTCAGAAGGCACATCAGTATACTCCCACACAGAAGTTTCCCATAGGTAATCAGGCTTTGAATTCTAAGAAGCAATGGGTTCCAAAAGGTAAAGTTACCAGCTTAATAGCTCACACCTCTCTTAGGGTTTCCACCAAAGAAGACTGGTACTTTGATAGTGGGTGTTCAAGACACTTGACAGGAGTTAAAAATTTGTTGGTAGATGTTAAGCTTCAGTCTTTAGGTCATGTTACATTTGGTGATGGTGTTAAAGGAGAAATCAACGGGATGGGAAAGCTGAATTGTGCTGGTGCTCCTAGACTGGATGATGTTCTACTTGTCAAAGGGTTGACAGCTAACTTGATCAGTATTAGTCAACTTTGTGATCAAGGATTCAAAGTAGACTTTACAAAATCTGAGTACAATGTCACAAATGAGAAAGGAGAAGTCATCATGAAGGGTGTTAGGTCTAAGGACAACTGTTATCTATGGCTGCAACAAGACTCAAGTACCTCAAAATGTGTGTTTGCTAGAGATGATGAAGTCAAAATTCGGCATCAAAAGTTGGGACATCTTCATCTAAAGTGAATGAAGAGAATAATATCCTCAGAAGCTGTCAGAGGTATTCGTAAACTCAATATTGAAGAGGGAAGAGTTTGTGGAGATTGTCAAATAGGGAAGCAGACCAAGATGTCACATTAGAAGCTTCAACATAACACCACTTCCAAAGTTTTGGAACTTCTTCATATGGACTTGATGGGACCTATGCAGGTAGAAAGTCTATGAGGGAAGAAGTATGCTTATGTTGTTGTAGATGACTATTCTAGGTACACCTAGGTGAGCTTCATTAAAGACAAATCAGAGGTGTTTGATGCTTTCAAAGATCTTTGTCAAAGACTCCAAAGGGAAAAGGAAAGTAATGTTATTAGAATAAGGAGTGATCATGGAAGAGAGTTTGAAAATAGCAAGTTTGCTGAATATTGTTCTGCTGAAGGCATAAGTCATGAGTTCTCTTCTCCAATCACTCCTCAGCAAAATGAAGTTGTTGAAAGGAAGAATAAAACTATTCAAGAGTCTGCTAGGGCAATGATTCATGCCAAAAAGCTTCCTTACCATTTCTGGGCTGAAGCTATGAACACTGCTTGCTATATTCACAACAGAGTTACTTTGAGAAGGGGCACTTCAGCTACTCTGTATGAACTATCGAAAGGAAGAAAGCCAAATGTGAAGTACTTTCATGTTTTTGGAAGCAAATGTTACATCTTGTCAGATCGTGAACAGAGGAGAAAATTGGATCCTAAAAGTGATGAGGGAATCTTTCTAGGATACTCTACAAATAGCAGAGCTTACAGGGTTTTCAACTCCAGAACAAAGGTTATGATGGAGTCTATAAATGTGGTGATTGATGACATTGATAAGCAGGAAGATGTTGATGTCCTGGATGATGTTGAAACATCAGTTGAAGAAGTCACAGAAGAAACTGAAGACAGAAGTGGGTCTCCTAGTCAAGTTGATGCTGAGTCTGGACCTGAACAATCTAATAAAGAACCATCTATTAGAGTGCTAAAGGACCATCCCAGGGAGCTTATCATAGGTGATCCTAAGTCAGGGGTTAGCACTAGATCAAGGGAGGTTGTGTCAAATTCTTGCTTTGTTTCTAAAATTGAGCCCAAGAATGTCAAAGAAGCCTTGACTGATGAGTTTTGGATTAATGCCATGCATGAAGAGCTGGAAAAATTCAATAGGAATGAAGTGTGGGATCTTGTACCAAGGCCTGATGGAGTTAATGTGATTGGCACTAAGTGGATTTACAAGAATAAATCTGATGAATAAGGAGTGGTCACCAGAAACAAGGCCAGATTAGTTGCTCAGGGATACACTCAGGTTGAAGGAATTGATTATGATGAAACCTTTGCTCCTGTGGCAAGACTGAAATCTATCAAATTGCTCTTAGGGGTGGCTTGTAATTTCAAATTCAAGCTTTTTCAGATGGATGTTAAGAGTGCCTTCTTGAATGGTTACTTAAATGAAGAGGTGTATGTTGATCAACCAAAAGGATTTATTGATCCAACATTTCCTGACCATGTGTACAAACTAAGGAAAGCTCTATATGGTTTGAAGCAAGCACCAAGAGCTTGGTATGAAAGGCTTACTGAATTCCTGGTTGTGAATGGCTACAGAAAAGGAGGGATTGACAAGACTTTGTTTGTTAAAGAGGAAGGAGGAAAACTGATGATAGCTCAAATCTAAGTTGATGACATAGTATTTGGTGGCATGTCAGATGCAATGGTGAAACATTTTGTGGAACAGATACAGTCTGAGTTTGAAATGAGTCTTGTAGGTGAGCTAAACTATTTTCTTGGTCTACAAGTTAGACAAATGGAGGACTTCATATTTATTTCTCAGAGCAAGTATGCAAAGAACATAGTGAAGAAGTTTGGTCTGGAGAATGCTAATCACAAGAGGACACCTGCTCCTACTAATTTAAAGTTGTCCAAGGATGAACATGGTGTTAGTGTGGATCAAAGTGTATACAGAAGCATGATTGGAAGTCTATTGTATCTCACAGCTAGCAGACCTGATATTTCTTTTGCTGTTGGAGTTTGTGCCAGATATCAAGCTGAGCCTAAAGTTAGTCACTTGAATCAAGTGAAGAGGATTCTGAAATATGTGAATGGGACTAGTGACTATGGAATGCTTTACAGTCATGGATCAGGCACTGAGTTATGTGGTTTTTGTGATGTTGATTGGGCAGGGAGTGCTGATGATAGAAAAAGTACTTCATGAGGGTGCTTCTTCTTAGGGAATAATCTTATATCTTGGTTTAGTAAAAAGCAGAACTGTGTGTCTCTTTCTACTGCTGAAGCTGAGTACATAGCAGCAGGGAGTAGTTGTTCTCAACTTGTTTGGATGAAGCAGATGTTAACAGAATACAATGTCAAGCAAGATGTCATGACATTGTACTGTGATAATTTGAGTGCTATCAATATCTCTAAGAATCCTATTCAACATAGCAGAACTAAGCATATTGATATAAGGCATCATTTTATAAGAGATTTGGTTGAAGACAAAGTAGTTGCTTTGGAATATGTTGCTACAGATAAACAATAAGCTGACATTTTTACTAAAGCCTTAGATGCAAATCAATTTGAAAGTCTAAGAAGCAAACTGGGAATTTGCATTTATGAGGATTAGGTGTAATGGAAGATGTATTTGTGCAGTTATGATATGCTTAATGAAAACAACATTTTATTTAATTGCTGAAAGCATACAAGATTGGATTTTGGTACATCAATAGCAATATCTAAAGATTGTCCTAGCCCCCTGCATCAAGAAAAGTTCTCCAATCTTCATCCCATTCATCATCAGAAGCATGGTGCTGCACTGGAGATTTCTTGATGGTTTTTGTCTCTGTTGGTTTTCTTGTTATTGTTGCTCCTAAAGAAGTTCCAGCTGTTGTCTGTGTTATGCTCTTCTTCTTCAGTGGATCTGGTTTCTTGTCCTCCTGCTTGAGGTTCTGTGCTGCATCTTTGGAGTTTGACTGGCTCATTCTTGGTTGTTGTGTGGTGCTGCTAGAAGGAAGAAGACTTATTTTTATAATGCAAACAAGGAGCATTGTTTGTATCGCCTGACCAGTTAAGGTGTTGGAAATTGTTTTTTTGGGGAAAGCTTGGTGTTTGACTATGTCATTTATTATATCAGGACATTGTGTTTGGTGATTGTCCAATTGTGGCTAAATAGGGGGAGAGTTAGCCTAGCCTTTATGTGTAGAGTGTGACCTATCTCAGTTCTGGTGTGGTGCAGATGTTGAGGGGGAGTGTGCATGTTGAACAACTGTTTATGCTGGTTCTGGTTTTGAGGGGGAGTTTGCCTTTTGTTGATAGGTGGTGTGCAGCATTTTGAAGTGGGAGCTGTTTGTTTTAAAATGTTTATCCGCTGCTGAAGTCTCTGATGTTGCAGAGATTGTTTTAGCCAAAATTAGCCAAAGGGGGAGATTGTTAGTTCGTGGATTGGCTAGAATTTTGGTAAAACAAAGTTGTTCAATGTTGATGTCACATGGGTGATGTCTTAAAATTGAGTCTTAACATTGGATAATGTTAAGTGTTTAAGTTGTTGAAGTTTTGAAGTCTGTTGTCACATGCGATGTCATGACATCAGATATGCAGTTTATTAAAACATCAGGTTTGAGATGTTTTTATGGTTAAGCGTATTAGCTGGATTTTGGGAGAACTGTTAGAGTTATTGGATACGTATATCTTGGAGGAAATATTTTCTGTTGCAAACAGATTTGATGCAGATTTGTAGGAGTGTTTAAAGGCTGAAGATTTAAGAAGATTTTGAGAGAAAATCAGTTTTGAAGATTCAGTTTTAAATAACAAATCAGGTCAGATATTGTAGCAGGTCCAAGCCTAAATCAAATAGTTATATAAAGCGTATCAATCCTGAAGGAAAAGTGACGAAGAAAGAGAGCTAAAGACTGAGAGTCATTTGTGTCTTCGTGTATGTGTTGTAAACCATTCTAGTGTGAATTGGTGTTGTTGTTTTGAGTTGTTCTTGATCAAAGTTGTGAAGCATAATCAAGTTGTGTTTTTCAAAGTGTGTGATCTTTGAATTATATCACTGAAGTGATTTAGGGATTGAGTAGTGTTCTCATACCTAAGTGGTCTCTTAGGTGGAAGGTTCATTAAGTAGTGATTAAGTTTAGGAGATGTCAACTGGGTTGTTGAGTCTGTAAATTAATTCTACTGATAGTGAAATTCATCCCTGGCTTGGTAGCCCCCAGAGTAAGTTGTTTAACTGAACTGGGTGAACAATTCTTTGTGTCTTTTCTGTTGTGTTATATTGTCCATTGCAGAGTGTGTTGTTGTGACATCACACGTAACATCACATATCTGGTACCAGAATTTCAGTTACGAAGCAAAATCGACAAACCATTAAAGATTAGTTGTGTTTTAGATTGCAACAACGTGATAAAGAGGCTAAGACTCTGCTCCACTCACGCAGACTTTTTCAAAAAAATTTCGTGGACGGATATGCAATGATGGAGTTGGATTGACTGAATTGGTTGCGCAAGAATCAGACTAAATTGTGAGTTGGAAAATACAAGCAATTGAATGACCAGTATGGCAATGCTTCCCAGGACGTAACAGGTAAGAAAGGGAAAAGAGTTGTGCACCCATCATCTTATGTCAGAAGTAATGGATATATGGACCAACTATATTTTGATGGCATGGAAATTTCCAGCAAACTAGGATTCCCAGATTTATTTGTGACGTTCACATGCAATCCGGCTTGGCCTGAAATTTTGCAAGTTTTGACGGGCACTGGTTTGAAGCCACACGACAGGCCCGATATAATTTCCAGGATCTTCAAAATTAAATTCAACAAATTGATGATAGATTTAACCAAGAAACATGTCGTGGGCAGGGTATTAGCATGTGCATCTCTTATAGATTATTTTAATCTATTTCTATGTGTTGACTACATTGAAATTTTTTTTCTAAACTATGCAGCTTCTTGATTATTTCAGTTCTGTACACAATTGAATTTCAGAAGTGTGGACTGCCGCACGCACATATTCTGTTGTTCTTGCATCCTCAGAGCAAATATCCCACGCCATCTGACATTGATGATATCATATGCACCAAAATTCCAGACCCGGTTCAGTATCCTGATTTATATTGTCTGGTTAAACAGAACATGATGCATGGTCCTTGCGGTCTTGCCCGGATGGCTTCTCCGTGTATGAAGAATCGAAGATGTTCAAAATTTTTCCCAAAGAAATTCAATGAGGTCACCATCATTGATTCGGAGGGCTATCCACTATATAGAAGGAGATTAAAAACGCACACAATCTTGAAATACGGAATATCATTGGACAACCGCCATGTTGTGCCATACAATGCAGGCCTACTTTTGAAATACCATGCACATATCAATATGGAATGGTGCAACCAGAGTACATCCATCAAATATCTTTTCAAATACATACATAAGGGATATGATAGAATAACAGCTACAATAGTTAATTCCCAGTCAGATTCCCAAAATGGAACGGAACCGGTCGATGACATAAAACAATATTTGGATTGCAGGTATGTTTCGCCCAGTGAGGCGTGCTGGCGAATTTTTTCATATAATATCCATGGTCAGAAACCTGTTGTGGAAAGGGTGTTTTATCATTTAATAGGTAAGAAACCAATTTACTACACTGGTTTTGCTCGCATGGAAGATATTTTAGAAAAAGCAAGTGTTACCGAATCAATGTTCACTGCATGGTTAGTTGCTAATGCCAAATATGAAGAAGCAAAGTTATTAACGTATGCACAATTTGTCTCCAGATTTGTTTATGTCAAGACAAAACGTTTATGGAAGCCTCGGAAAAAAGGTTTCACAATCAGACGTTTGATATGGGTTCCACCAACTACTGGAGAACTATATTACTTGCGGATGATGTTGACAGTGGTGGCGGGACCAACCTCATATGAGGAAATACGCAAGATCGGAGACACTCAATTTAATTCTTTTCGGGATGCCTGTTTTGCAATGGGTTTCCTTCAAGACGATAGAGAGTATATTGGTTCCATTAGAGAGGCAAGTGAATGGGGTTCAGGGGATTTTCTGAGGAGACTTTTTGTTGTTATGCTCCTGTCCAGAGCTGTGATAGGCCGGTTCATGTTTGAAAAGAATCCTTCCAATTTTTATCTGATGGAATCTTATATAAACAGAGGATTTTGGCTAATAATTCAGGTGACAACATGTTTAATCTCATTGTTTCTAGTTTTTGTGCGTCACAGTCAGGCTGATTGATTATTAGATTTAATAGCATTGTTGTTCTGTATTGCAGATTTGGTGTTATCAGAATACCAATTACAGAATTTGACGTCAACTGAAATCGAAAAAATACTACAGGCAAATCGGAGCACTCTCAAAGATTTTAAACCTATTCCATACCCAGATGATTATGTCATGCGGCAGCTAGGAAATAGGTTTATATATGATGAAAGAAATTATGATATCCCTACAATGAAACCTGAATTTGCGAGTCTGTTTGCTGCAATGACAGGTGTGTGCAAATGTTTTTAATTACGCTTTGTGTATTACACTTGTGCTTCTTACATATCTGATTTTATCTTCTTAGATGAACAGAAGCTTATCTATGAACAAATTATGACTGCTGTTTCGGATAAAAAATGCCAGGTTTTCTTTTTGTATGGCTATGGTGGTACGGGCAAAACTTACATGTGGAGAACACTTGCAGCTGCCTTGAGATCGAGGCATAATATATGTTTAATAGTTGCAACAAGTGGTATAGCTGCTCTATTATTGCCCGGTGGCCGAACCGCACATTCAAAGTTCAAAATACCAGTCCCCACTTTAGAGAATTCAACTTGTAAGATTAATTATGGTGATGAGGTTGCTGAGTTACTAAGGCAAACAAAATTAATTATTTGGGATGAGGCACCAATGGCACACAAGCATACTATTGAGGCGCTTGACCGGACGTTGCAAGATGTAATGAGTAGTTACAGCAATTCTGATAGTGCCTTTGGGGGAAAAGTTGTTGTCTTCGGTGGGGATTTTAGACAGATTTTGCCAGTTGTTCCTAGGGGAGGTCGTTCTGATATAGTTCATTTTGCGATAAATGCGTCGTATATATGGCATTCTGTGAAGGTGCTAACTTTGACTAAGAATATGCGACTAAGTGCCGCCAGAATGAACATGAAAGAAAGGAAATGCTTGAATTCTCAAATTGGCTCTTAAAAATAGGTGAGGGCAGACTTTCTGAACCAAATAACGGATATGCCAACATTGAAATTCCAAATGAACTATTGATTACCGATTACACCGACCCTATTGATGCCATAATTGAGAGCACATACCCACAGTTCCTGTCTAACTTTCAATCTAATGACTACTTTAAGGGTAGAGCTATACTGGCTTCAACCTTGGAGGTGGTTGATCAAATTAATGATCGGGTCCTCGCATTAATGCCAGGTTCCTATTTTATACCCTATCCATTTCATTGCCTACAACGATCCTTTTTTTTATTCACCTCACAATTTCATTTTGTTTGCAGGCAACATACATAATTATTACAGCTCAAATTCTGTCGATAGATCTGAAATTCATGACAGTGGTGTCGTTGATATTCTAACACCCGAATTCCTTAGTTCGCTTGCTACCTCAAGATTGCCTAACCATCACATTAAATTGAAGATTGGAACGCCTAACATGCTTATGCGCAATATTGATCAGGCAGAGGGGTTATGCAACGGAACAAGACTCATCATAACAAGGATGGCAAATCATGTTCTCGAGACATCTATAATGGATGGAAAAAAATTTGGAAACTTGGTTTATATACCAAGAATGAATATGTACCCATCATAATCCCCTTGGCCTTTTAAACTAAATAGACGCCAATTTCCAATTATTGTTTCCTTTGCAATGACAATAAATAAATCACAAGTCCAATCTCTGGATCATGTCGGGCTTTACTTGACGAAGGATGTTTTTACACATGGTCAAATATACGTTGCACTATCAAGAGCCATCAACAAAAACGCAATCAAAATAAAGAAGTTTTCAATAATATCTAGATTGAACCGTGTCATATTTATTACTTGCATCCTTCCTTTTGGATTCATTTCGTCTTTCGATGTGTGTCTTCGGCTGCTACTTTTATGGAGAATCTTGCTTTGGTAGAAAGTGCACAAAGCTTGTCTGTTTTAAGCTTATGATTGTTTATCCTTTTTGATCTGCAAGGAAATATCAAAGTAGTCAATATCGGCATTTTCCAACACATTCACGCCGATGCTGCCACGTTGAGGCCAATGACGTTGCACATTAATGGTACAGGAGTGACTCTGGTTTTCGCAGCTGAAACAATGTTATTGCCTGTTTTAAGTTTAGGATTGTTTATCCCGTTTGGCCTGCAAGACAATTTCAATGTAGTCAATATCGGGATTTTGCAACACATTCGCGCCAATGCTGCCATGTTGAGGCCAGTGGTGTTGCACATTAATCGTAGCCGTCACAATTTCAATGTACTCAATATCGGCATTGTGCAGGTATTGTTCATTACCATGCGTTTGGTGTGTTAACAGATTTTCACAATATCCTGTTACGGCATTTATGTTGATCCTACTTTGATCATTCTAAAAAGGTAATGGGAAATGCTGCATTTATAATCCCGAAACTACTGCAGGTTCTTTCCTAGATACACCATTTCATTATTCTCTCTTACTTTTCTTCGGTTGTTTTGTCTTGATATATATTGCACATTGAAAATTCCTTAAATTTTGCTTTGGTAGAAAGTGCACAAACCTTGTCTGTTCTAAACTTATGGTTGTTTATCCCTTTTGATCTGCAACGAAATATCAAGGTAGTCAATATCGGCATTTTTCAACACATTCACGCCAATGCTGCCACGTTCAGGCCAATGACGTTGCACAATGTTTCCCAATGCATCAAGTGAATCAATAACCTCAACTGGATTGTCTGAAGGGGAACTCTCATCTAACAAGATTATGAAGACTATCAAAATGGAGAACAAGAATTAGTTGTCGCTATACTTTGTTTATCTGTCGTTAAATGTAATTTGTTTGTTTCGTCCTTCCAGTTTACTTTTATTTGACATTAATTATTTTATCATTTCCCATTCAACTTTACTAATGTGCACTCTTTATTCATAATGGATTATAGTTTTTAATGCTAAAGTCAACTTTATTTTACGATACATGCTAATACAAACATCCTCATGCTCGCCAATCCTTCGCTAGAACTGCAGCTGTTAACCAAACCCAACTCCCCTGCATGTGCACAACTACATCAGCAGCAGATTCATAAAACTATTATGGTCACAATGATGGTTGTTGTAAAAAATTGAACAGAGAAGTAGTTATGAGCTTTTCTGCCATAGCTTATCCCATGGGAGAAAACCTGACTTGCGGTTGATTTAGTAGAAAGTTTTCTCAAACAAGCCATCAACCTTTATTTTGTTGGAATGATAAGTGGTAGGAATTATTTGATTGTCCAATATCCAATAAACATGCTTATCTCATTCTGTTCAAATTTTTAGCTCTAAAGCATTTTCCTTTTGGTAAAAGCTTCAGATTATGGACAGATAACTGAACATTTTCTTCTTCAACATGGTTCAAATTAACTCATATAATAATACAGTTATTTAATTTTAACAATGTATAAGCCTGATATAAATTCCATTTTTCCTTGGCAATTTAACATTGATATCATTCAAAACAGTCATAACTATAGATATAAATATAGAGAACACAGGATAAAATGGGTGAAGAAACAGACACGAAGTCTAAACATTCAACACAGTCATAACATTCAAGACAAAAACTATTACAAAAACTAAGCCTAAACAAAATGATTCTTTAACTTCCACCAGATTCAGCTTGCATCCCCGCGCTCAACTGAAACCACAATATCTTCTATAGGCGGATACTGAATTGAAAAATGCAGACGGTCGCCATCCTTTATATCTCGATCTTTTAGAAAACGATACTAGCTGCCTAATAGATACTTCTCTAATTTCTTCGGTGTCTTCTTCACATTGCAATAGTATGCAACAGATTTGTCCGAATCCCAGAGACGAACATACTCAATGGGTCCACGGAGGTATTTCCTGATGATATCAGTAGGAATTTTCTACACATATACACAAACATTAGCAATGCATTTATCTCCTAATAATATGAACCTAAACTTATCAATGGAATTCTGCATTACTTACAAGCACATTTTTCTTCAACTTCTTTGTATTCTTTACCACCATCGTCTAATTTGCTTCATGCTCAAACATAGCAGGAGTTTCCCTGCAATATATCACCGGGATTACATTACTTCATTTTTGGAAAAACACAATGTTACATACCCTGCAATATAAAATTAATTATATATGTGTATGAATCATTATGATTACCTTTTCGTTTTTTCGGGACGGCGTCCTGCTTCTATGCCAGACACTGAAGCCTTTTGTTTGATCTTTACATTAGCACTGCAGACACAACACACTTTAGAGGTTATTAAGATTGAGACAACAGGATGAAAAATTTCTTTATTCAGCACCCAACCAACAAAACAAACATTAAATATGACTTCTTTACATTATAAGAACCTTAAAAATACCTTTTCCTTTTTTGGGACCAACTTCCTGTTCTTTAACAGACCCCACATTCTGTTCTTTTTCCTTTCCATCAGAACTGCAGACACACAACAGTTTGTTGGTTACTTAGATTGACCCAAGAAATACCAAATATGTTTTTTATTAAGTTTTACAGAATACACAATGAAAATAACAATAACCCTGAATGAATCATCACTTTTCCATTTTGGGAGGACAAATATCAAAAAATGCAACCACAAAATCTGTCATCTAAATATAATCAGTGACATGAATCCAACACTAAACATACACATCACAAAATATATATGCTTTGAAAAATGCTGTCATGCAAATTATATCTTCACAAAAACAGGAAATAGGCTCGACATCTGCATAAACAAAAACGGTTACAACACATGCAAACTCGGTCACCCCAATGACTTGCATACAACTACTACAGATACATGAATTCTGTTCCAACCTCCCAGCAAGTGTCAACCGTTCTGGCTCCATCACGAACTTATTCCTCCATGCCCTCACAACCTGACGTTGTTCCATACCCTGACGAACCAACATCTCTCTGCTAAGCTTACCCCATTCTCTTCCCGGTTCCATTCCACACTCTTGCTTTGTCGTCGGCGTCACCAGAATGGAATGGTACGTGAATCGTTGGTCTGGTTGCAAAACAATAACCTTTTCTTTTTAGTATTCCCAATGGGATGCAAATAATAGTTACTCCACACGTCGTTTCCCCATGTCATGTCGGTCCATGCCCATCTCTTCAAATTCTACTAATGTTTTTTTTATTATTTAATTAACTTACTTTATTTATTAATATTTGTTATACAAAAAATAAACTCAATTTTAAAACAAATCATTGTCTAATCTTTTTAATGCTTATAATTTAATTTTTTGGATAAATAATTCCACTTTTCAACATAACATAATTTTATTTATTGTACTTTTGGATAAATAATTTTTTTTATTTTACTCCCTGTATTTTTAAAATAAAGTATATAAATAAACATATCGGATACAGTATAAAAATAAAGATATGAGATTAAGTGCAAAAATGTTTCCACTGTTATTATTATAAATTAAACGGGACAAAATAGGGTATTACATAATAAGTTATAAAAATAAATTACATCAATAATAAGTTACAGAAATGCCATAGGCCTTTATACATGTTCCAAAGCCTGAAAATGAAGGGTTAACGTGTGGATCAAGTCAAACAGGGGAAAAGTGTCTCGGGAACCGAAAATCAAGGTTCATCATGGATTAACTATAACATTTTAAGTTTGGGAAATGTGTTACACATAATACATTGTATGTGAGACAAAAACCATTGTTGCCAACCACACTTGCTAAAGCAACACACCCATGGCTGAAAGACGATCAAGTCGTCTTCCCCAAGGGTAGGCAAACGACTTCCATCTTTTTAACCATTCTCCATTATTTGTTGTACCCTTTCTTAATCTGCTTTCAATTATTCGCATTCCTATTTTCAGCAACACCCACATGCAGGATGTTGAATCAGCCCTGAAGAAATTGATTGTTGAAGTTGCAACCACTAATGAGGATCTAATGAGGATCGTCGGCGCCTTAAGGGCGCCCTTACTAAGGAAGACTATCTCAGACTGTCTCTGGAAAAGGGTTTAGAAGAAGGAAACAGTGGATCACAACATGGAAGCTTGAAATCCCGGTACGGGTGCGATATTTCCCCTGCATGCATGCTTAACCAATGACTTATCAAAACCTAACTAATTTTGCTATCCTTTCATTGCAGCGACGTTAGTGCAGGGTTGAATCGCCAACGGGAGAATACCGACCAGACACTACCAAAAAAAAGGGTCTCATTTGCTGCAGATCCTGTACAGGTTTCTTCACCTACCCAGGTTGTAGTCAACCAACCGCAAACACCTGCAATCCCAATGCATTCCGGGTAAAATCTCCCATAACTCACCTAATGACTTATGTTACAAAATTAGTTTATAACATTGTCTCTGCATAGTAACAAATTTTACATCACAATCAAATGCACCTGAAATAATCACTATATTCCATGACATGGTAGGTTCTTAGTGTTATTATGATATTTAACTAAAAACATATATTCCATGTCTATAGCTTGCGGGAACCCCCTGCCACAGGTCACCTAAATTCTGGGGCAACTCTTAATGAACCAGATACACTAAGGGTCCGTAGGGCAAGGTACACCTAACATATCACACTTCCATGCATTGACAAAAATAACTTCGTGCTGCATTAATTACTTATTACTACTGCTTCTGGGTTTTCCATGTCATGCTAGAAACCTGGAATCATGGTTGAGACAGAGAAAGGAGATTGATGACCAACTACGGAAACTGAATACAGAGGCATCACAGGTCCAGTTTCAGAGGGATGACCATTTACCGTCTGAGAACGTCATGCTTGCTCAGCATCCTATAGACATAATGCGAGGGAGCAATAGCGCTGCGAAAATCCAGAATAACACTGACATTCCAACCAAAATCAGGTAATCTGTAGCATAACTAAACATATATGTTGCATTGCAGCCAAAGACCACCGTTGTCTACTGTCAAACACACCTTCGACTGCAACTATTTGAATTTCTTTACAAAAACCTATAACTCAGTTTACATGGAATTTATATTGCACTCTCAATCTGTCGTCATCATTTTATCTTTATACTAATTACTATCTCTTCAACATTTATTACAGCTCTTCAATGCACGAACAGGGTGCCCAGCACACATCTGATGGAAGTCTATATATCATTCATATGGATGACGATGCTGATGGACAAGGGTCAGACAACCAAGAATCTGATGGGCAGATGTTAGATGATCAACAATGCGACAATGAATTCTACTGGGAAAAGACAATCACTTTCGGATACAAGGCTACAAGGAATGTCATGGTAAGTTTCGAATTACATAGTCCTTGGACATAATGGAGTTACCGCAGACAAATTGTATAACTCATTCTTATGCTACCATTTTCCCAGCATTTTCCAAACACAGTTACGCGGGAAATTTTGCGAGTGAACCAGACAGCTATTGAGTTGGTCGATGTAGACGACAGCAGGATTTATCGGGCTGATGTGCGTTTTGCACGGCGTAACGGAAAAATCAACAAGATGGAGAAGTTCATGACAAATGGCTGGTACCAGTTTGTTGTGAATAAGAGGCTCGGTAGGGGTGACACGCTTCAATTCACAATAACAATTTCTCCCCAAAGACTTTATGTCTCCATTGTTAGAAGACATGAACACCCTTAGATTATGAACGATATGTTCACACTTCGTGTCGTGGAACTACTCTATGTTTGGAACCTGAAGCTAATTCGACAAGTATGCAACTCAAAGTTTGTTTTTGGTGTTTTTTGTGGAATGTTATGTTATAATTTAATATTGCCTAAACTTTTTAACTTTTTCCTTTCAACAAGACATGTTGTTTTCATAGATATGTTGGATAATATCATATATATTACATGTATGTACTAAGTTTTGATCTTTACACTTTCTTTTACTAAATAACTTATCATTCAACACAAAAACTTATCATATTAATTTTTAGTAAATAACAAATATACTAATTTTTCTTATATTTTCGAATTTTGTATAATTTTAAATATAAATAACTGGTTTTCTAAATTTTTTTTTCTATTTTAAATATATATAACCCTACTTTTATTAATACTATTTTTTCCTCCTTATTCTATCTTTTTTTAATATGAAGTATATTTTCCATATTTATTAATTTTTATTTATTCTATTTTTCCCAAGCCAATAAATTTTATTTACTAATATGACCTTTTGTTTCGTGTTTTTTCCCAAACCAATAATTTTATTTATTGTTAAATTCTATTTTTATATTTTTTACCCTATTTTTTGATATTTTTATTGAAATATTTTATTTATTAATATTTGTTATAAAAAAATTAGACTCAATTTTAAAACAAATCATTTTTTTACTAACCTATTTAACTCTATGATTAAATATTTTCTTATTTCAAATTATATTTTAAACAATAACTATATTGCCTATATCTCTAAAATATAATTATAACATATTTTGTTATCATAGCTTTTCCAAATTTTTTTCCCCCAAAAATTCAATTTTGTTTTTACTCTACAATCTAATTTCCTTGGCATAATTTAAATTATTTTTTAAATTTTAATATTTTAAAAAATTATAATAATAAGATGAAATATCTATCTAAAATAACATTTTATGAAAATATATTTTTTATTTGACTTATTTTTTAAAAAAATTGATGCAATTATGATGAGAAAGAGAAAAAAGAAAAGAAAAAAAAAAGATACATGGCGTCCACCACCATTAAGGTGGCGCCTGCCATGTAAATGGTGGCACCCACCACAAAAGAAGCATAGCGCCTGCCATGACTCCAAAAAAAAATATATAATAAAGTGTTTTATTTTAAATTAACCAATCACTTCCTCTTTCCACAAAATATCTTCTTTCTCTCATCTCTCTCATCTACTTTCTCTCATCTCTCTAAACAATAATTATATTGCCTATATCTCTAAAATATAATTATAACATATTTTGTTATCATATCTTTTCCAAAAAAAAAATTCCCAAAATCAATTTATTTATTATTAAATTCTATTCTAAATAGTATTTCTTGCCTCCTTATTAAATTCGTTTTAATTTTAATCAAATTTAATTTTTATCAATTTTATAGATGTGATACCATATTTTACACTTTATAATTTTTCCTCCTTTTAAATATAATCCTATAGTTAAATAACTCTATGTAATACAAATTTTATAATCAATATTTTAATTCTTATAAATCAAAAGATCATTATTTATTTGAGGAAAAAATGATTTTTTATAATAAAACTATTTATTGACTATAAATTTTTTAAAAACTTATAAATTTTATTATTATTACTATTTTTATTATTATTATTATTATATTATTATTAGTTTTGTTTTTTTTTTATTTCCAATTTTCTAATGAAAATATTAATTTTCGTTTCAACATACTTTTTAATTTAATACTAAAGTTTTTCCCGTTTGTAAAAATATTGAAATGAAAATTTTAAGTTTTTGACAATGTTTATAAAAAAAAGTGAATAAGAATATGCATTTGATTCAGTAATATTAAATAACTTGAAAAATAGTGGTTTCGTAAAATTAAATTACTTATACATATTGAGTTGTTGAATAAAGTTATTTAAAGATTTTGACCAATCATTGAATTGCACTTCTTTTGAATAACTATAATTAAACTTTTGTAGAAATCACACTACGCCAAAAATGATTTTAGGCAGCGCACCTTAGACAGCGCTTTTTTCCAAAAGCGCTGCTATAAGTTAAATAAAAAATAAAACACGGAAAGTATGTACGAAAGTGTGTAAAAGCGCTGCTAAAAGGCCCATCTTAGACAGTGCTATACAAAAGCGCTGCTAAAAGGCCTACATTAGACATCGTTTTACAAAAGCGCTGCTAAAAATCTCACCTTAGACAGCGCTTCTAAAAAGCGCTGCTAAAGGCCCATGTACAAAGCGCTGCTAAAGGCCCATATTAGAAAGCGCTTTACCTAAAGCGCAGCTAAATGCCCAACTACAAAGCGAAAGCGCTGCTAAAAGCACTCATTAGATAGCGCTTCACAAAAGCGCTGTCTAAAGTCGTTTAAAATTAAAATTAAAAAACATATTCTATTCATTGTTTCAATTCTCAGAACTGTTTCTCTTCTCTCGCGAAAAACCCTAAACCCAGAAAAAATCTCCGTCCTTCGTCCTCTCACGCACCTCCGTCCTCTCCGGCGAGGCTTTTTCCCTTCCAAGGTTAGTTCACTATCTCCTATTTTTGCAACACATGTTTCATTTTTGAGCTTATTTTTGACAAAATAATCATTTTTATTTTCAACTTATTTTTCGTCATTTTATTCTTAATCACTTAGCTTCATTAAGTTTGTGTGTTTGAGAGCATGCATAATGAAGTTTTTCAAGTTTGGCAATATTATCAATTTTACATTAAAATGGTTTTTGTGTGTTTGTTATATGAGGTTTGACAGTATTATCTTTTGTTTTTGTTCTGTTATCAGCTTTGACATTTCAAGTAAAAAATCATGTTAGAACATTGCTCTTTTTTCTGTTTTCAACTCAGTTCAAGTCTCCCTATTTTCCATTTTTGAGCAACATATGTTTCATTTTTTAGCTTTTTTTTGACAGAATAATAAGTTTTATTCTTTTCCATTTAGGAACATGTCAAACCTATTACAATCTCTTATTTTATCAGAACCAATATGCAATTATCATGAATTTAGGAACATGATTTTTTTATTGCATTATCAGAACCAATTGCATTATTTTTTTTGACAGAACTATTTTCCATTTAGGAACAGTTCTGTTTTATTCTTCCTCTGTGGATTTTATGCACCTCAATTGCATTATTTTGTAAATGAAATGTAACTATTACAATCTCTTATTACAGGTTAGATGGCTAGTAACGAGGATCACCCACATGATGATTTTATTCATGATGGAGATGAGACCGGTAATGCAGTGGAAAGGGAAATTAGACGAGGAATTACAATTATGAAGCGACTCATTCGTGATAGAGATCGAGGCATAAAACATTATGTGAATTGGAGTCAAGATAACCAACTAATTGAGCCTAAAGGTTCAACGTTGACAAGTTATCTTGGTTCAGTTACAAGGAGAGAAGTTCCAATTACTTGTGATGATTGGAGAAACAAATTATTGAAAGACGCTAAAGACAAAATATGGATTGAGATACAGGTACCATATGTGATGTTATTTGTTTTTAATGTCGATTATGTATTTAAATTACTTATACTAACGCACTCTGTGTATGATTTTCGTAGAGGTCTTTCAACATTGATGATACCAGAAAAGATTATATACTCGGATTGGCGGGAAAAATACATAGAGGGTTTAGATCTTTTTTATCAAACAAGTATCTTAAGGATGCGGATAAAAAATTTATTGATGCAGAGCTTCCACAGAAATATGCAGATTTGATTACACCTCATGAATGGGAAACTTTTAAATCCAAACGAAAAACCCCAGAATTTGAGAGTGTAAGTGACATAAATCGACAACGAGCATCAAGTCCCGCGTATCCATACAAAAAAGGGCGTATGGGATATGCACGCTTACAACAATCTATAGTAAGTATCTATAAATTGCAATGATATACTTGTTCATCATGAGTTATTTTCGATCATGTTATTTGGCTTAATGTGTAGTTAACAAAGGAGAAAAGTTCTGAAACATCTCTTCCGGACCATGTTTTATGGAAGGAAGCCCGCGTGGGTAAGGATGGAGTTGTTAAAGAAGATGTTCAACAAATTTTTGAGAAATGTGTAAGTATAACATTATTGCTTGAATTAAATCAAACGTTTATTAACATATAATTAAGTCAAATTTTCAATATTCATATGAATTTCAGGAGCAGCTATCTCAGTCTATATCTCCAGATGAAGACAATGATTGCAGGAGGCTACTTAGTCGAGCATTAGATGTTCGTGAGTATTCTGGTCGTGTGAGGGGTAAGGGATATGGGATCACTCCAACATCCTTGAAAGAACCAAAGAAAAAAACGGCTAGCAATAAAGAACTGCAGGAAAAGTTGGAAGCATTAGAATCTGAAGTTCGTGAATTGAAAAAGGAAAAAGAAAGAGATAAAAAAGAAAGAGATCAAGCTTCAGCTTTTAAAGATACTAGTGAGAAAGATAGTATCAATTGTAATTTTCAACCGAATATTCCCGAGGTAATTATATATATTATTATGAAATTAAATTAGCTTAATTTATTTAATTGACATATATACACATTAACAATGTCATATTTATTATTGGTTTTAGGGCATTTCCCGTTGTCAACTCTATTTATCGTCACCGACTTATCGGATGGTTGGAAAGGGAAAAGTGCATAACACTTTGGGAAAAATGCTTCACCATAAACCGCTCCCCACTGGATTTTTGAAAGTATCGATTGATATTGTTTTAGAGGGGGGTGCCTTATTACAACTACCTGACGATGTTTCGGATGCAACATTGTTGGGAGATGCAATAGGATCGTTTGTTGCATGGCCGTCAAACCTCATTTGCCTAGATGATAAGGTAAGCTTAAAACCATTATGAACCTTTGGGTATTCAAATTTTTTACAGGCATTTTACGTACATTTTTTTTACATGGTAATGTTAGACTCCAACAAAATCCAAATCAAATGATAAGGGGATTATGCGGGAAACCGAGTCGGTTGCATCGAGAAAAGAGGTACAACACAATTATATGATATTTATGCATGGAAAATGTTAATTCGTGATCTTATACTTCACCTAACTAATTATATGATATTTAGATTCAGGCTAAAGAGATTGAACAAGTCAGTAGGGGTAAGATGCCTGAAATTAGCAACATTCCCACACAAACAAAGGGTGTTGCTAAGAAGACCGCGGCTAGAAAAAAACCTACTTCTCAGTATAGGTCGTGCCTTCAGACATGTTTACTTATAACAGATATTCCGGATGGTGGTACTCGGCTTATACCTATGGAGGAAGGTATTTTTGGTTTTGAATATTTGGAAACAATTGGTAGAGAGGACATGGAGCAAGTTTTTAAACATTTGGAATTGGGCATCGGTGTTGTCGATACATACATTCGGTATACTCCGATCAACTTTGTTTAATTAATTGAACAATTTATTTACTCCTTTCAAATGAATAGTCTAATATGTTAATGATGTTTTTATTTAAGGTTTCTGTATGCCAAATTGATGCGCCCGCGTGGATTGGAACAAAGATTCGCTTTCTTATCTCCCATGACTATCAACTCATGGTTAATCGTACAGAAACCAGATGAAGTCATACAGTATGTACTCGGTTTATTTATGGCCAGCAAAGATACAGAAAAGTTGTTCTTTTTACCATATAATACTAGCATCGGGTTAGATTTTCATTCTAACTTCATCTATTATAATTTTTTATTTTTTGAAGTTGTGTAGAAAGTTTCCATCTAACCTTTGTTTTCATTCTAACCTTTTTTTAATCTTACAGTGGACATTGGTTGTTGGTGGCAATTAATCTGATAAGAGAAATTGTATATTATCTGGATTCTTTACACAATGATCAAGCAACATACCCAGATATGAAGAAGTTGATTGATACGTAAGTGAGATTGTTCTAAAAATTCGTGTGTATATTTATTTATTTATGTGATATGTTCTAAATATTCGTTTATATTTTATTAGCGTTATACAAGTTTTTCGATCACAAAGAGATATTCAAGTTCCAAAGAGCAAAGCCAACAACATTACATGGATTAGAGTGGAGGTATATTTTCACAATTTTGATTATATTAGTGATGATACTTCATAAAACTAGTTAAGGGGTATATCCTGATATATATCCGTATTTTCTTTCCATGTGTAGTGTCCTTGTCAGCGCAATGGAATAGATTGCGGATATTTCATGTTGAGGTTTATGAAAGAAACTCTTCTTGTGGATCAAATAGATATTCCATCCAAGGTATGGATTTCTAACTTAGTAATTATTTTAATATTTACCACATATGTCTCATATAATTAAATAGTTTTAGCTAAATCATACTATGTTATATTATTATGTAGTACTTTGATGAATTCAAATGTGTTCATTACTCAAAAGATCAATTGGATGAACTTAAGGAGGAATGGTGTCAATTCATTTTTGAGCTGAGAGTTTTATAAGGTATATTGTCTTTCTTTCATTGATGAGAATTTTGAGTATATATAAGTTTGAGTTTTGATGAATATGTCGTCATTAGTATATTAAATTGTGTTACAATGTTGTTGTTGTTTGTTTTAGAAGGTTGGAATCATAAATTGTGTTGGTGCTGCCAAATATTGATTGATATCTTGTCCATAGAAGGTTGGAATCATATACTAATTTTCATAGGCACTTGGTAATATTCAATAACTCATGATCATTTGTTGACATTTTTGGCAATGCTTGCAGCTTGAATATCAGATTTGGCAATGCTTGCAGCTTGAATATCAGATAAGAACAATACCTTCTTTGTTTTCTTCTATATTTTGTCTAATGTTGTTGTTGTTTTGTTTCAGGTTATATGTGCAGATGTAGAAGATAGAGCTAACAAGTTCATTGTTGTTGTTTTTTAGCTTGAATATCAGATTTTTTGTAGCTAACAAGATATATGAATTGTTGTTGTTTTTTAGCTTGAATATCATCAATTTTTTGTATATATAAATTATTGGATTAAAGATGGATATATAAATAGACAAATTTGGTGCATATTTATTGTATTGAAGCTCTAATTTATGAAAATTTGGTGCAAATTCTAAATGCATATTCTGGTGCAAAATGTGGTGAAAACCTAGTGCAAAATATGGTGATAATCTGGTAAATATTTATTGTATATATCAGACAACGCTTTTTTTAAGTTTTATATATAAAAAATTTCGTGGACATTAGACAGCGCTTTAAAGAAAAAAGCGCTGTCTGAAGTAGGGATTAGACAGAGCTTTAAATAAAAAGCGCTGCTTAAAGTAGAGAATAGACAACGCTTCTAAAGGAAAGTGTCGTCTAAAGCAATGCCTAAAGATAACCAAAAGCGTTGTCTAAAGTCAAAGCGCTGCCTAAAGGGGTTCTTTAGACAACGCTTTTACAGACAAAGCGCTGGCTAAAGTGACAAACAGATTGCGCTTTCAAAGTAAAAGCGCTGGCTAAAGCAAACATTTAGCAGCGCTTTCTCATTAACTAAAGCGTTGTCTTTACTTATAGCAGCGGTCGAATAGGCAGCGCTTTTAAGCGTTGTCTAAGCCCAAAAAAAGCGATGTCTAATCCCTTCTTTGGCATAGTGTCATTAAAGTGTAACAAAAAATAGTCAAAATAATTTATGATGTAATAATAATAATAAATATTAAAATAGGTTTGAAGGGTTTAAAAACCCTTAATGAACTTCTAATATCAATAAAAAATAAAGTGAAATTGGGAGAATATAACAAAATTTAATGGTAGAAGATCAAACAATCATTTGGAATATGTTGATGATCAATCAAATAAAATAAGGTGATAAGACCATCTTAAAAATAACCAACATTAATGTTTGTGCACAAACATAAAAACTCAAACAAACTCGTCATATTTTAAAGACAAAGATCAATATAGCATAACAGTTCAACTAAATTAGAAAGCAAACTTGAAATAATGGGTCAAGAAACAACAAATTCAAATTAAGAAACAATCAATTGGAATATGTTGATGATCAATCAAATAAAATAAGGTGATAAGACCATCTTTAAAATAACCAACATTAATGTTTGTGCGCAAACATAAAAACTCAAACAAACTCGTCATATTTTAAAGACAAAGATCAATATAGCATAACAGTTCAACTAAATTAGAAAGCAAACTTGAAATAATGGGTCAAGAAACAACAAATTCAAATTAAGAAAGTTTGGTAGGCCAATACATCAACCACATAATCATAATTTGAAAAGTTAGTCACGAACTCGAAAACTGCTCGATGTCATAAAGTTCTCCCAGTTGTAGTCGTGCTCATCATCGTCATCAGAATCAAACATATCAACCTTCAGTTCGTCATCATGTACTGAATGAACTTTGTTAAACCTCCTACCCACTGTTCCTGATTTGCTTAATCTTTTCCTCTTCCGTCTTTGTCGTGCAGCAGCAGCCCGACGTACCTGATGGGAAAAATCAGTAACTGATTATTACGAAGAAGAACAACAGAATATTTCATGTGACATGAAGAGAAAAAACAAATCACGACAATGAAGATGTTCAAGAAAGGGCAAAATGATACAGGATTAAACAGAACCATACCGGTTGGACCTGATGACGATGTTCAACATCAGGAGGATGTTGGTGGTGCAGGGGGTGGTGGTCGTCGGCATGTGGTTGATTCTCTGGAACTGGTTTGATGTCAAGTTGTGGTGTTACCTGGACAGCCGCATGAAGTTGTTGTTGCGTCTGTTGATTAAATAGAAAAATAAATGTTGAAAGGGGAAGAAAGAAAATGCAGAACTGTATATAGTATTTCAAAAACAAAGTGTGTAATTTAGGAAATTAAACCTGGTCTGGTTGATGGACATCAGATGGGTGTTGCAATGTCGTCGATAGCTGCATTAGAGGCGCAGCATGCACTGGTGTAGGGTGTGAAACCTGGTTTCCGTCGTTGGTGGACATAGAAGCAGTCCTAACTTTCTGAATTGTAGTTTGTGTGGGTGAGAGAAGGAAGGTTGTATATAAACTTTGGCATGAGACTGTTAATTTTCTCCCTGCATTGGTAATGCAAAAGCATTAATTAGTTTGGAAAATGTATTACTGGAATATAGTGAGGCAAAATAATAACTACCCATAAGGAAGATTAATGAAAAGTGGGTTATGATTTGGCATTAAAGCCCAATTATATTTTTGCTTCAAAGGTATTTTGAAAGCCCAATTTATTCTAATTATATAAATCCATCTGCCCACGACTAAAAATAGCAAAATCAATCATATAACCATGATTAAGCAAACAACAACAACAACTAAAAATTGAAATATGAAAAAAACTGTGACTGTAAAATAGGGATACACTTACAAGTGGCTAACCGAATCTAACCTACTCAGTGATGCTAACAGTTATCGAATGTCTCCAAAACCCTTTTCAGAATATGAACAACCACTTCATACTCATTAAACAACAATTCCTCAGAACTCGACATAATCACGATTGACATTTATATGCCACCTAAATTTCTGATCTCATTGGCTACCCTATTCCCTTGCCGCCTCTAAACATAAAATATTGAACTAAATCAGAAGTTATGAGACCTAAACAGCTTCCATTTTACCCACAACACGTCCCAAAAAATAACAAGCTACTGAGAAAAATAGAGGTTAGGTTAAGGAATACATTACAATTAATTATATAGACAGAAAAATATAACAACAAAGTAGAAATGGTCACGTAGACAGGATGCTTACACTGCACCTTCCATAAGGGAAAGGTATGCCGAGCAATGCTGACATAGTTACTGCAAAATAAAGCTGTAAAAGATGATAGGGATAAATACAAAGCTTGAACTAATTAAATTGTGCACAGTATATAAAACTCAAAATACCATTAGAACAGAATAGCTTTCCTGACCTGTTGCATTGAGCTGGTACACACATTCTTTCCATTCTCATATGTAAGACAATATAGGTAATTTACCAGAAGAAATAATTAAAATCAAAGCACATAATAATCAATTGCTGGCAAAAAATGAAACAGTGTAGTAACACGTAGGGAGATAAACAATTTCAGAGACAATTGAACTATATATTAAGTTTGTATCACTGACCTGTAAGAACCAGTTGCAACCTTCAGTCCGTCACCGCTCAGACAACACTCAAACTTATAAAAAATCGAATAATTTTCATTTAAATCACAAAGCTGGCAAATTCAAACAAAAGCATAATTAGTTATAACACAAATTAATGCAGCAGAAATAAATTAACAACTAATCATCCCTTATCCAACACTCATGAACAAAATTTTTAACACATTTAAAACTCAGATGTTGATTTTCTACATAACACAAGTTTTGAATATTACAAATAAGTCTGCAAATTTTTCATTGGTTCCAAACTAAGCACACTAAACATCTAAAATCTGCAAATTTTTCATAGGTTCCAAACTAAGCACACTAAACATCTAAAGTCTGCAAATTTTTCATGTAAATTTCTCAAAAAGGATCACCTCAAACCAACACTAAGAACTCTATCAGGAACCATTACTGCTAATTTACAAGCTGTCATAGCCCCTGTTTCATTACACAACAAACATAATCAAAATTAAACACTAATAAATAAATGCAGTCTAACCAATTGAAAAACCAAAGAAAAGACTCACCTATTGAATGGCCAAAAACCAGGTTTGGAAACAGCTTTGCAATCTCATCTATAGAAATGATACAATCAAAAAATACAGTGAACTTTACGACTACATAATATCAAAATCAAATCCAACTAATTGAAATTCCAAATTAAAAACTAACCAATTTGAATTGTGCTAAACTAATTCAACTGAGATCCTGCAGTAACTGGCATTAATCTCAAGCATGAAAGTTAACAGAAAATTAACAATACATTACTAATTTCAACAACTAACTCCTTTGATTTTTCACTATTTCAAGTACAACTAACAACTTACTATTTACACTAACAGTTCCAACTAAACATAACAGTCACTAACTTCCCACTCATCACAATTACGCATTCCATCTCCAAGAAATGCTAATGTATTACCAATTTTTCTGAATCATTTCACTCAATATCAATTATTTCCACCAGAATCAAACATCCAAATCACAAAGCTTACATAAATAAGTTAAACGGGATTAAAATAAACAGAAACTTGACAGCTTTTCAAAATCACTACATGAGCTCAACTTCGACTGATATAAGTGGCCAAAATAGTGGATTTATATTTAAAGATTTCCATTACAAATTTATCATAATATTGTACGAAATCCTTACACCATCAAACATACTTAAACCTAAACCTAAAATCTTCATACATACTTTCATCTTATTTACGATTTAATAGCTTGACCATCATTCTGTTTCCAGGAGGCTTGCGAATGCAGAATCCAAGTCTATCCCCATCCTTCAAATCTCTTTCCTTTGAATACTCATACCAGCCATGCCCAACAAATTTCTCCACATGGTATCCTCTGTCGCGAATATGGAGTTCGCAATTGTAAATCTTTTTCGTATTGAAGGATGAAGGTTGAAAAAGATGTGAGGTGCGTGTGTAGGAGAGAGAGAGAGAGAGAGAGAGAGGGGGGAGAGAGAGAGAGAGAGAAAAGTGTTGAAGATGAATGAGATGGAGAAAAATGGAATTTTTTTCATGCTTGAAGAAGAAGAGGACTTATGTAGGGATGATGATGGTGAAGCGGTCAGAGATGAAGGATCCTAGGCCATCAAATCCGAGTTTTCCGTTATGGAATGATTGGTGAGGATTTAGAGGTTAGTTATGTTGGACTCAATTAGTTAGATTGAGTGACTCAGTGAATCAAGTTAGTTGAAGGGAAGTTAGACATTGTGAGGTGAGTTTTTTTTACAGTTACGATTTAGTTTGAGTTAGTTATTAGGGAGCTGTTAGTTAAGTAGGGTTTGGAAGTTAGTATTGGTTAATTAGTTATAACAGTTTTTGGTTAATTATTTATGAAATGTTAGTAGATTGTTGTACATGATCTCTTATTTTTTGCACACAATCTCTATCAGAAACTGAAATTTATTCATTCATTCTTTAAAGTTAAACATGTGAGCTTGTGTGTATCCTATCAATCTATCCCATATCTCTATAGACGTCTGGGTTGAGTAGGTATTAATCTTTGTATATACTATTCTATTTTTGTCCAATTATATTAATTACATTAATGATAAATTAATTGTAATATCTGATTGTAGGTTGGTTTGGAAAAGTTTGAGAAAGAATATGCATATACCATTCGCCATAGTTATGGAAAGGAAGGGAAGAGAACTGTAAGTATTAAACTTAACTATTTTTTAGCATGTCACAAATATATTTCTTTTGCAGATGATTGGTTTTGTGATTTTATTTTACAATTTAAATTCAGATTTGAAAATACTCAGTTATTTCCAGCGTGTATTATATATGATTTTGCAGAGATTAAAATTATTTTTTTATGCAATATTATAAAGTATTACTCTCCGCTTTTAATTTGTAAATATTTTTAATTATAAAGTAATTTTGATGAAATACTATAAAGAATTTATTATTTTCTACGTGAATTTCTGGTTTTTGCAGTCTTTGCACACTCTATGTTCTTATACCATACAACAAACCTAACCATTAATTATAAAACATTTTTTCAATGACTTGAACACATTACTATAACATACAAGCAAAAGCATAAATTAATTTCCAAACATCTGCAACATTGTTTAACAAACATGCAAAACCATATTCACCCTAGAACCTGAATAGACAAGATGAAATCTATGGTTTACCTTTTCTCCTCCGTCTGCGAATCATGGCTTTTCAACACTGCTTTCCCCTTCGAAGCTCTCACCACGTCTCCACCATCGTTGCCTTTCCGCTCCATTTTGAGTTTGTGCCGTCTCTTCCGGTTGCTTATTTTCGCAATACAGACCCTGAGATTTTACCAAATGTTAGCTTTTCCCCCTTCTCACTTCAGACCTGCATTTCATTCACATATTAAATGGGTCATTTACTGAAAATGCCATTGGGCCCATTCATGACCCTTTCTGTATGGTTCAAAATTTAAGTTTTCCTTTTTTTTTTCATTTACAATGATTTATAATATTTGTCATTTTTATCCCAAATTAATTTAGGTATTTGCTTCAAATATAACCTTTTTTTCAATACAACCTTATCTCAAATGTGTTATTGAACATACGAGATTTCTATGAAATTTTTATTTTTTTTAAATATAAATTTTTTATTTTTAATATTTACTGATTTTTATTAATTATATTTTTTTCCTAAATTTTAAATGAAAACAAATGTGTGTCACCGACGGATACCTGTATAAATGCACGGGTATCATATTAATTTTTAATAAATAACAAATTTATTAATTTTTATTATATTTTGTTTTTTTCCATATTTTAAATATAAATAAATACATTCTAAGAATAAATACATTCTGAAAAAATACATTATAAAAACAAATATATTTTAAAAATAAATACGCGTCACCGACGTGTACCCGTGCGTTCGCACGGGTATCATACTAGTTTGCTCAAAATCAAAACTCTTCATCAATTAACTAATTACTTAAAAGTAATAATTTACGATAATTTATATTAATAATAATTCATAAAAGTTAATTAGTTAATAATCTATAATCATTGACTAACGTGTTTTAAAGGATAAGGTAACATGATTTAAAGGATAAGGTGTTTTGATTTTTAATATTGGTGTTCTAATCCTTGTACGTAGATCATGTACTACGTGGTCTATGCTGTAGGGAAGACAACTTCTGCAGTGTCATTAAACGCTTCTGCTTCTGCTGCTGCTAAGATATGTTTTTATTTTGTGCATTAGTCAAACTGAATTTTATTGCAGAAATGGTACAGCCAATTTTAATTATTTTGAAGCATTGAAAGATACATCAAATAATAGCATCCACACTCATCAACTTCACTTTGATTCTTTAAATAGGACTTACACAATTTTTTATATTATTTTATATTCTTATATTTTTTAAACAATTCAACTACATTTTTTAAATATTCATACAACTCATCAAAAACTCTAAAATGGGTCCCACTAAATCTCATAATATACCCAATATTTATTTTATGCTAATTATTTGATCCATGCTGGCACATAAAAACGTTGGCTAGCCAGAGGACGGTCACAAACCAAACAATGCTATTTTTCTCAATTATCCATCATACTTTGACATGACTACTTTGGAACCAGTGTAGAAACAATGTTTTTCCACCGATAAAAGAGAAATGTTACTTTTACATTCATTTATACATCTATACTCTATTTTACTGTTTACCAATACGGTGAACAATAAAATATTATAATAATAAAATAATTTTAAAAAAATATAAAAATTAAATTTTTTTTTTATATTTAAAAATTTATTAACTAATTTCATAACTTAATTAACTAATCTTTTACATTGTATTAACCAATTTTGTTTTACTACTAAAAATTATTTTTATATCTGAACATTTATTAACCAACTTCATAATTTCATTAGCCAACTTTTTATATATTATTAACCAACTTTGTTTTACTTGTAAAAATTATTTTTGATATCTAAACGTTTGTTAACCAACTTCATCACTTAATTAACCAACTTTTTTTATTTCATTAACCAACTTTGATTTACTATTAAAAGTTATTATTTACGGGTATTATTCACATGACATTGTTCATGTCACTATTCATGTACGATTTTGTTGTTCACTGTATTTGTGAACAGTGTATACGTTGTAGGTGTAAAATTGGTGTAAGGATAGCATAGCTTTTAATTTTAAGCTTGTGTCAAGAGAAATGTAATTCTTACACTCATTTATACACCTACACCGTATTTCACTTTTCACCAATACGGTGAACAGTGAAATATTATAAGAATAAAATAATTTTTTTTAAAAATATAAAAATTAATTATTTTTTTGTATATTTGAAAATTTATTAACCAATTTCATAACTTCATTAACCAATCTTTTACATTGCATTAACCAATTTTGTTTTACTACTAAAAATTATTTTTATATATGAGCGTTTATTAACCAACTTCATAACTTTATTAACCAACTTTTTATATGTTATTAACCATGGCCGTCTTTGAGGGTGTGCAAGGCGGGCTACCGCACGGTGCCTCAAATTTGTCAAGGTTAAAATATAGCTTAGTAGGGCCTCATAAAATGTTTGTCTGATTAAATTGTGATTAAGTAGGGCCTCTATTTGTTATGTTATGGTTAAACTGTGCCTAACCTACACAGGGCCTCCAAAAACTTGAGACGGCTCTGTTATTAACCAACTTTGTTTTACTTGTAAAAATTATTTTTGATATCTGAACGTTTGTTAATCAACTTTATCACTTAATTAACCAACTTTTTTTCATTTCATTAACCAACTTTAATTTACTATTAAAAGTTACTATTTAAGGGTACTATTCCCATGACACTGTTCACGTAACTATTCATATACGGTTTTACTGTTCACTGTATTTGTGAACAGTGTATACGGTGTAGGTGTAAAATTGGAGTACGGATAGCATAGTTGATCAACTAAATATGCAACAATGTTTGGTGATGCAAGTTCAATCATGCTTCAAACTTCGTTGCATTTGAGGTTTATTTGCATTGGAGGTTTATTTCTCTGACATTTTTTAATGCACTTTATATATTATTGGGATACCACATAAAAATATAAAAAAGTTTTCCAAACACAAACATACTAGACCAATTTTGAGTCACAGCTTAAAAGTATAACTTTTTTGTTTCAGATGTGTATCTTCGTAAACTGTGCGTAAATGCATCTCCGTAGCAAACTGAAACAGAAATAAAAATAGAAAATCATAAAGTTGTATTTTGACAAAATAAAATTACCTTCACATAGGTGATGTTAACATAAAATCAAACATTACATTTCAATATCCAAGTGGATGCTTCAACATCTTCACAATATCTTGGACCGATCTTGAAATCATCGCTTTCACCTTGATCGGAATTTTATTTAAAAACAGAAAAATGTATTACACATAGTCCTTACATCTGCATCCATCTTGAGTTCATCGTTGTTGAAATCAATCTTGCATTCGTTGTTAATTGATAGTGAACGGTACGTAAGATTCACAATTTTTCGATTATCTCAGTAAGGTAGGAAATTCTGCACTTTGTATTACAAATCTGCAACAGGAATATACTCAATGATCTTAAATTTTTGCCAGGGTGTCGCGCTGGAAAAGGAGACATTTGCAACATTTTCATTTGCGAAATTTTCTATTTGTATAAGACATAATACAAGAGTGTTTATTTATAGTAGTTATAGACAAACATGGACCTCAAAAATTCTATTTTGTATTAGTGGAGGTTTTGGAGATGTATCTGCGGTACAACCCTATTCTCTTATTTCGGAGATGCATCTCCGAAACATCTCCTAATCCAGATAGAAAACAGAACATGTGTGTTTTGTTTAACAAATTGACAATTGTTTTTGGAATATATCAAAATGTATTAAAATATTTGAAATTGTATATATTACACTTCATTAATATTACACAATTACATACAATTAATTGATGATCGAAAAACTAAAACAAATCGAAAGATTTGTCGTCAGCTAAATCTATAAGTATGGGTGGTACCTCCTTTGACTTTTGTGCATTTAATTCTCTTTCAATGTCGCTCAATTTGGTGAACTCTTGTATTCTTTCCAGAAATCGGTCGAGCCAAGTCTCGGCTTTTGGTGTTGAATGAGATGTCCACTCCACTAATGTAAGTGGTATATGACATCCTGATTTCAAATAAACTTGAACAAAGTGTCGTGATTTTGAAAGTCACTCAATAGACATAATATGTTCATTTGGATTTTGAGGTGGGGCGGTGGGCAATGGGAAAAAAGTTTCTGAAAAACCGTATCTTGTAAGATCAATACACATTCTATCATATGCACTTGCTATGATATGATCCATTTCAGGGAAGCGCATTAATTTTTCCTCCGGTGTTGGTTCACTAATGAAAGGAACAAGAGACTCATAAGTTGCATCAAAATTTACTTTCTTTTCGTAAAGTCGTGCATGTGATTCTTTATGGGTTCTCAACTCATGGATAGGTTGATGGTAGACATGTGTTTGATCATCTTCTCCTTTACTGAACAAAGTCGAAACAGCTCAAAAACCGCAATTGTCGTCACCCTCAACATTGACAATATGTTCGATGTATTTATGCATAAGAACTGACATCTCGTCAATGAATGGAATTTTTTGTTGATGTGGTTTGTTAATGCGAGCTCATTTTAAAACACTTTTTTGAGATTTTGGAGTTGGTGAGTCTAAAAAAACTTTGTCAACATGTTCAAAATACAAATGAGACTGCACCGTTGAACTGTCATTCGGTGTAGGCTTGACCTTCTTCGAAGCACCTTTTGTTTTTACCGGTTGAGAGGGTGGTTTCAAGTCAGTGGTTTCAAGATAAGCAACCTTCCTCAATTGTTCTTTGATGTGGAGGTTCATAATGTCATCGGCTTTCAAAAATCTTTCTTGTATCACTTCTCATTCAGTCAAGATAGATATATTTAATTTATTATCTTTTATCACACCATCATCATTAAACCTAATCCTTTTTCCAGTGGCTACAAACTTCATCCGTTCTTAATGGGCTACCAAGTTTCACCTTATTTGCTATAAGACAAGCATATGGGAGACCATAGGTTTTCACAATTGTGCAACCACACTTTGCAATATATGATCCAACATAATCAGCTCGTTTTGCTTTGTGAAAAATATAATTCAAACCTGCTTGTGATATGTTGTCAACTAACTAAGAATAAATATTGTTTTATTTAAATCTATGTTCCAAAACTATGATGCTCCAACCAGATGATGTTTGTATCTCATTATGTTGGTTCTAGATCATTTGGTTCGCAGAGTCTCAATCTCTACACAAATCACCATTACTATTTCCCAACCAATTCTTCAATGTATGTAGCATGGAAGACGCAACTCGATTTGTTGTTGTATTCTCAAGGTAACTAACCTGGTCGGTCCATGCACACAAAAATTTCTCCTTCACCTAGTCCAATTTTGTGCTTTCAACATATTATAACGATTATGGATATTTCTCGCACACCTTCCTGAAATGTATAACGGAATCGTCATATAAGTCTTTAGTAGAAGAATTTAGTATAACATTTCATGCATCCATCATTTTTTCCACTATCGCACCTGCCTTCACCATTTTTCCATCTTTGGACTTTATCTGTTTCGTCCCTACTGTGGGTATAACTCGACTTCTCGCGTTCTTTGTTATGTGATACCTACAACGTAATGCATAATAAGTAGGAAATACCTTTGCAACCTAATTCATTTAAACAATATCGTGGTCGGTAATAATTACTTTTGGCATCTCTTCTTGGTCTTTCAACATTATCCGACACACTTCTAAATCCCAAGTAACATTCTCCTTTTTTCGTTCTCTAGAAATGCAAACCCAACATAATAGGTCTTCTTAGTAGAGGTAACACAAACCATCTCAAATAGTAGAAGTTTGTACTTGTTAGTCTTATACGTTGAATCAATGATGAACGCAGTAGGAAACGTGTTGAACAACTTCATGGAATGAGGATGAGTCCAAAAAATATCTCTAGTTGTTACTCAATCCTCGCATGTTCGGTACCTGGAAAAATAATTGTTATCATCTAAAAGTTTCAATAGTTGTTGCATTCACTTCTACCCCCCCCCCCCCTAGCGCCTTGTTATATTGATAGAGTATATTGTACACTTGTTTGATATTTGAGATATTTTCGGGTCTTTTACATTTCAAAGTTGCAAGTATGTTTTTCGGTTGAACCAAATTCAATGTCATGTCTAAAACGCATTCCTTCTCTTCCGCCATGAGGTGACACGCAATTATATGACTTGCTAACTTTTCACATAAGTCATGGTTATGTAAACCACATATGACATTAAATCACTATTTCTTATTTGTTAAGATATATCCACACAACTTAAAGGAACACTCACATTTTTCTGAACCAGTGTCATCTCGTTTAAAATTCGAGATAGGAGATTTATATTTCCCACTTCTTTCGCATCTCATTGTAACAAATGCACCTCTTCGATCCGAATCAGTATCAGACCTTCCAATTACCACACCAAATCCCAGTTTAGAGGTCTCCGTACGAATCCATTGAAGCATGTGATCACGAAATTCAAATTCTTACTCATTTTTAAATTGGTTGCCAACATCTACCTCCTTCACAAGAACACCTTTGGCATTCGGAGACACAACATGTTTGGGGAAAACATCAGGGTGCATCATATCTAATGAAAACAGTTACAATGAAAAACTCAAAAACTGCTAAAATTATAAACAGAACTTAAAAACGAGAACATATAGGCTACGAAGATGCATCTCCGGAAGAGTTCATACTAACTTCAGAAATACATATGTGGATTCAACTCACGTTTTTTCATACTAAAAACAAAGTTAATGTGATCAATTAGGTTGAAATGAATGATCTTTACCTGAAACTTCAGCTTCTTTTACTCCTTTTGATATTATTAAACACAAGAATGAAGATTTGGAGTGAAAATCTTGATTAAGAATGGAAGAGTTTTTGAAAAGGGTTTGGAGTGAAAAAGAAGTGTTCCAGACTGACCCAATGACTATGCATGCCCCAATCTACTTCTGCTCACAGAACGGCCCAATTGCCTAAGTCCAACCAATTTAGGGCAGCATTTACCTTTCTGCCCCTCTATCGGGCAAGGCTGGTTGGTTGACCTCCAGGGTCAGCTGCTACTCCTCAGCATTTACTGCCCGTCACGCACGGTTCACCATCCAGAAACAGTCACAACGCTTGTGCCCGCAACTACTCCCCTGCCCGTGGCAACGACTAGTTTCAGGCACCTATGTTCGTCCTAACGGCTAGTTGGCAGTTACCTATTCTTTGGGAAACGGTTATCTAGCCCCGAAAATAGGGATCAATGGCCAAGCGCTGGGGGCATTATAAAAACCCTCTCATTTGAAAGGGTCAGGTATTCTAAATCATCCTACGAAACACATACTTGCCTTCTCCTCTCCCGATTCTTACTTTAGCATCGAAGTATCTTGCAGGTACACTCCCTCCTCATCTCTCACACTCAGCATCGCAGACGTCATCTCTGGTCCACTTCAGGTTCTAATCAATCATCAAGAATAAGAAGTATGGATCTTTGATCATGCAGGTGATTGTTTTATCAAAAATATGGATTTTTTTCACACATTGTATATTATTACACCGTAAAAACTAATCAAAGAAAATGCTATTGTACAGAAATCAATATAAAGCAATTATTTAAAAAAAAAACAAAAACTGAACGTATTATATACGGTGTTAGTATACAAATGAGATATCAACTTATCATTTCTCTAAAATGTTCACATTACACTTATTCGGTACATACTTATCGTTAGATTATAATCAAAGGTCAAAATTTTAAGTTTAATGCTTTTTTATTTTTAAAAAAATTCAGAATTATATTTGAATTTTAACTTTTTTTTTTTTTAATTATGTTTCAACAACGCAAATATTTCTAATGCGTTATTATGAGTGTAGAATTCTGATTTTATTATTTTGTTGTCTACTAAGTTACTGACACTGCTCAGTGGTCCCTCATAACAAATGTTGAAATTAATTTAGTTGTTAAAAAGATAAAAACAAAATTTAATAATTAAAAATATAAATCATGACAACTTAATATCTATTAGATTTGTATGTCGGTCTAACGTGTATTATCCTTTCAAAAGAAACGTTTTCTTTGTCCAAAAATAATATTCATATTCTATCATTTTATATAAATTAGAAAATGATTTAAAAAATTGTAATTTTATCCAATTTATCATATTAATTAATTATTAATGTATTTTTATTGTCATGTAAAAAAATTATATTTATAGTATTAATTAGAGGATATAAATTAAAGGAAAAGTTAATGATGTTTAATACTCTATTTGTATCAAATTATATAATATTTTAATTAAACTATATAATTAATTTTGTATAGAAAACAGAAATTACATAAAAGAAAAATATTAATGTAGTATTAATAATAAGTAATAAAATAATTTATAATTTATTCGTAAATCTTATTTCAACCGAAATATGGTTAGGTTGTTGGACGTTAACATAAGAGTTCGAACTCTCATGGTTGTGTATGTTTTAAATAGTTATTACCATTTCGTCTATATAAAAAAAAATATAATTTAAAAAAAAAACTTTGTGACTTATAATTTAGAATCTAACAAAATAATTATTTCTGAGAAGATGATTTTATGAGGGAGATTCAAAGTGGAACAAAGTTGTCATAATTTCTTTTATTTTTTTAAATCTTAGAGTAAATCAAATTCTACTTTCTTTTCTTAGTGATTGTAATTAGGGGTGCAAATAAGCTGGGTCGAGCTAGGTTTTGTCAAGCTTGAGTCTGACCTGTTAAAAAAATAAAAGCCTAAATCTGACCTATGGCCTATCATAGGCTCATTTTTTTTGCCTGAGTTTGATCTTTTCGAATATCTGATTAGCCTATTAATCTACTTAAAAAGCATATATCATTTGAACATATGTAAATAAGCAATTCAACTAATGTTTAAATATACTAGAGAATCAAAAGTACAATGAAACTAAATCTTTGTTTACATAGACTTACTTGAGCTTACATAGAAACATAAGTTTTGTGAGATAATTTGTATAAGATAACTTGTGAAAACAAATTATACATTATTCATAAAGTATTTTCAACTTATTTTCACAAGTTCTTCAAGATAACTAAACTTTATTTTTGTACTTTAATATAAAATACAAAATAAAATATAAATAAAAATATATTTATTTATATTTACTAAAATAGACCGGCTTAATAGACTTAAAATGTTTTTTTTATGGCATGTGACCTGACCTATTTAACTAAATAGGCTTATAAAAAAGCTTAGGCATTTTCTACTTAAAAAAAACCTGACCTTGACCTGTGTAGGTTAGACCGTAGGTCCCTATTAGTTGGTATGACATATTTTCATTTATTTCATTGAATATAATATAATTTGTTTTAAAATATACATGTAGTATTCTATCTCTTTCTTTTAGGTAAGATTAGACAATATGAAATTAAAAATGACAATTCATATTAGAAATGACAATGTTAGAAAAAGTTTTAGAGTAACATGTAGACTAAAAAATAGTCGAAAATAAACTTTGGTCATCTTAAGCACTTTTGGACATTAAGATGACAAATCAAATTACAGCGGATATCTCAAACAATTGCATGGAGACAAAACGTAGATTACTAATAAGTGGTTGGTGAATTAATCAAGATAAATTTACAAATTCAGATTCCAAGACATTCAAAATATGAATGTTGAAAATCCATGCAGCAATTGCAAATCATCATGTTATAGTCATGAAATGCCAGCACCAACAAACCCAATTTTGTTCATGGTTTATAATGCCATTGACATAACTCAATTTCAGAAGGATGCTAAGATTAAGAAGGTAGTATGTTGTTCCCTGGTGCCAACAAATTCTTCCTCCCCTAACAATTTAATCGCTAATGTTTGTCTACAAAAAATGCATTTAAAAGAAATCAAAAGTTTAGATGTTTCATTGAAAGGGAGATTCTAGTATGCCATTTTCCTTTACATCAGATTTGAAGAAGAGATATAGAGATATATAATGTGCAAATACTATAATACTAAATACAAATAGAAATGTTATTCAGAGCACTTTTAGTCTCTACAGACCCATTTTAAATATTGGTGACTGTTACATCATTCTAACAGCGACAAATCCTTAATTTCCTCAAGTGAAGCCACCAAAAAAGTAAGAGCTAGAGCATCAACCAAAATTTAGACCACCACCTGAGTACTCCACCTCCTGAAGAAACATAAAATGAGAAGGTCGTTAGCACATAGAGCAGAGAAACCAGAGGCATTGCTGCAACTCATGAAAATCACAAAAGGATGGAATAAAAGAGATTCTAACAAGTTATAGATTTTTTTAGGTGGGATAAAACTAGTTATAGAATCAATTTTGAAATCAAGCATCATTCCTGAAGTTAAAAAGTGGTCACGGGTTTATTTTATAGGTAAACACAAATCATGAGTTTGTAACAGCATTGCAATAATTATGTCTGATGGTTGAAATGGAGGAGGGTCTCAAGTGTTTTATGTGATACAAAATATACCGCTCAAACCGAAAGGAAAGTTTTATTTGACAGCTACAACCCCAGTGATGTTGTACAAGACAAAATGTTGGGCTATAAAGAACCAACATGAAAATAAACTAAGTATAGCAGAGATGAGGATGTTGTATTGGATGTGTGGTAAGACTAGACAGGATAAATTTAGAAAAAAACAATATTAGAGGGGGTTGGGGCAGCGCCTATAATAGAAAACATGGTGGAATCTAGACGTAGGTGGTTTGGACTTTTGACAAGTAGAGACAAGACCTATGAATTTGGTAGTAACGAGAGTATATCAAATGAGGGTAGTCAAATCGTTAGAGGTAGAAGAAGACCTAGAAAACCTACAAGAGAAACTATTAAGATCATGAAATAAATGAGTTGAATAGAAGCGAGGTTTTTAATAGAACATTATGGCGTAGTTTGATCCATATAGCCGACCCTGCTTAGTGGAAAAAAGCTTGGTTGTTGATGTTGGATGGCATATATTCTTCTATACACCTAATGATTGTGGTTCATCTATGATTACTCTGATATTAACACCACAGAAATTGACTTGTAAGTTTTACTATGCAACTAATTTTACCAATTTATCTCAGAAAAGAAAAACTGATTAGATTTATCACTACTAGGCATGAATCACTATGGTTTTTTCTGGGTCTACAAGTGTTGTTGCCCGAACTTTTTAGTAAGATTCAATGGCTTGGATAAGTAAGATCAGCACACTGAACACGAAACATATAGAATACAAGTTATTGACAAGTAGACAAGTGTCATATCATGCAATTTCAATGTACGGTTACATGCATAAAACATTCTTGTTTTTAAATGTATTTACAATAAATGTTGCCAAATTTAATATTTAACATCTAAAGCCTAATGCAAGCATAAAAAGTACAAGATATGCAACAACAAAAAAATACCAATTCACAAACATATAGAATATAGCATCACAATTCAAAATTGAAGGATAAATTCACACAAACCACAACAGAACTCAGCACACAGAAAGAGCATATCAGACTCAATCAATGGACAAATCACAAAACACAAGGCTCAAAATTACTAAAGAGAGAAGAGCGATGGGACTGGGTTCTGTTTGGATTTGGATTCAGATCAATAGAGCTAGGTTTCAACTCATTAGAGGTGAATTCACTCACCACATTGACCTAATGGGTTCATTGCAAACTTGCAACAATGGTTTGCTCATGTGTTCTAGCTCATGACTTCATTTATGCTGGGAGCTATAGGATTGAGACTGATACAATATCGTTCACCCCCTTTGCAGATGGGTTTCCTGCATTTGTTGAGTCAAGTGCCACAACTATGAGTCTAATGTGTTGTACACTGTGGTTCCTATCGTTCAATTATTTTGAAATGCTTTGTAAACCCTTTTAAGATAAAGGAGTCTACAAAATTATTAAAGGAGTCTACAACATAAGGAATTTCAAATGTTCTAACCCCAATGAGTCAATTCCATGTGAGTCTACCTGAGTTTACAATGAAGCAATTTTGTAAGCGAGTTAAGCTCAATATAGACAAGTTCAGTTCTATGTGTTACCTTGAGAGTTTGACAACCATGTCTTAACCACTAAAACACGGTCAACTCTATACTAAGACGAAATGCATTTAGGGAAGATAGGATGAGTATCTGAGCTCCATCATATCTAAAGGAGTTTCAATGGATGCCAAGAAGGTTGGGTCAAATAGTGGCCAGTGCCCAAATAAGTAAAGCCTTTACAACAGGCGGCACCTTTGCCTTTTCCTAAGGTCATTCAAGAGGAACTCAACGTTAACTTTATTGTAGCACTTTGTGGGTATAAAGGATATAATGCAATTTCAGTGTATGCTAATAGGCTCATAAACTGTAGACACTACTCAGTATACTCCCTGAAGCACCTATAATCAGCACACTCCATTGCAGGTGCTTTTCCTTGAAGATGTTTTGCTAACATGCCATCAACATTTCTATTGTATGTGATAGGAAGGGACCCACCTTGAGACGTTTTTGGAAGAACCTTTTTTAGGTTGAAAGACACCATGTTACTAGGTGCATATGAGCATGACCAACCATCCTTAAATGGGTGGCCAGGCAAAAGTTCTAAACTGCACCCTGGATGAAACATGCCTGTGTTAATTCAGGGAAGAACAACCGAGGGCAGGGTATGAGGTTCTACATTGGGGCAAATATCAGTACAACCGGTTACAAGAGTGCAGCAAACTGCTGTATCGTTGAGGTGGCATTGGATGCCCTCCACCATCACTGTCAAAGTTCATACCAGGGGGAATATTAGAAGATGCAAATACCAGTACATCGGGGCAAAGTTCATACCATCACTGTCAAGTTCCATCTTGACAGCTCAATCTCATATGAACCATTATGACCAGCTTCAAACCTTAACCTTGAGGACAAAGATTGGATCTTTAAGAGAAGTATTTCTAGGAATAGGCTTCAGCAACAAAATAAGGCTAGGGAGATGAATACATGAATCAATGAATACTAAGGCAACAAGTGGGTTATTGTCAAAACAAATGTTTGCAGCAGTGGTTAGTTAGGAGTAGGAGTCATCAAAAATAGAGATTGTTGGGATGGTAGTCAGTTAACTTAAACCATCTCCTTATATATCAGCATAAGAGAAATAATGAAACCCTTCATCTCTCTCAATTATTATCACTTTCCAGTTTTTGTCAGTACAGGTTCCTATTAATCTTCCACCATCAATTTTACAAGATGAGATAGTGATAAGATGACAACTACTTATCAAATTGAATTCAGACTTATAAAGCATGTAGCCGCAACTCAATAGAATAGAGCAACAAAGTGTTGAATTAATTCATTTAATCAAGAAGAGGAGCTACAAAATGCTTCAGGGTTGTTGTAATACCTTGAAGCCAGTAAGATAATGTGTCCATTTATTAAAAAAGAAAAGTTTGTCAAGCACTTAATATATTTATATATAAAAAAGTTCCAACCTGAGCAGGTGCTAGAGACGACACCCAGTCTGATGTGTGAGTTGGAAGCAGTCCCAATGAATTGAGCTGTAGAAGAGGACAGACACATGAATAAGGAGGAAAGCAACAAGTAAATGACACCAAGATGATCAAACTTGAGAATCTAGATAAACTTATGGCAACATTAAATTAGCTTCCTAACCAAAAATATATTGTAGAACATAAGCAATTTAACCAAACCAAACTATCCAGCATGTAAATTTTGAGGTAAACAAAACCATGTAATAACTAGGCTTATAAATTCACCGCAAAAATCTCGAGTTTACCAATTTTTTCAAAGTTAACTTGAACTCATACAAGCAATTTAACTCACAAAGACTTACAAAAAGGATCAGAAGAGTTTACAAGCAATTTAACTCATTTTTGTGTCAAGGCACGATATGAATACACATATTACCTTCCAAACACCTAGTGCCATGCCTCCCAAATTAAGGGCAATGAATAACAACTTAGGCCCAAGAAGCTCCACTTTAGCGTCTTTGTAAGGTTCAAACACTGCCAAAAAAAAAAACAGTAATAAGCATACATATATAATTACAGAACAAACTGAAACATGTAGAATGAAGAAAACTACAAGTTAATCGAAGACTAATTTTGACAAGGCTTTTTTGGGGTGGGGAGAGACACAACTGTTTCTTTTATCTCTCAAAAGCACTCAAGGACTTAGAAGCTTTTGATTAAGGTTTTAAACTCTAATCACACATCTGTCACAATTCTTGAAATTGCATAAATATATAATTGACGCATCCGCAATTCCAGTTGCAAAGGTCCTAAAAGCCGTAACATTGCAGACCGCAATTAAAAATAAAGTGTTTGATTAAAATCCGTTTTGAATAAGTTCATCCAAACACACTATTACTAGGCTGTTTGGAACCACTTAGAAAAACACTCTGGCATACAATTAAGCCAAGGCTAGAAAAGATAGCTTCATAAATCTACTCACTTATAACTTAAGTTACGAAACAAAAGAAAAGGGAATTGAGATTAGCTAAGATCAATGATTCTTGTCAACAAATACATACTAAATTGACTCATCTGAGCTTATCTACTAGCAGAAGCAATTATGAGACTATTTGAAATACATTCTGGAAACACCAAGTTATAAAGGAGAGGTAGAGAGAGAAACCATACTCTTTCCAACAGTTTGTAAGGCACTAATGGGTTGCCAGAGAGCTGAGAAGGTAATACCAATACTAAACAAGTGAACAGTGTTACCAGCCATCCACATCATGAACCCCATCATCAACAAATTCTTAAAAGGCGCTTGTGCAACTTCCCAAGCTTTCTGTTTCCAAAAATACAACAATAATCAAAACAAAAAACAAAAATTGCATAAATTAATTTAGGGTTTCGAACAAGAACAATACAATTGAATGAAAAAAGTTCCAACCTGAGATTTCCAACTGGATTCAGCATCCTTCTTCTGGCGACTAAGAGTTGAATCGTCTTGATCGAGGGAAGCGCGTGAGAAACCGGGAGGATCGAGAATATCGCGAGAAGTGGAATTATCGGAGAAATCAACGGCCCATCTTCTTCCAGACGATCCAATCGCACCCTTTCCTTTCTCCATTGAATTGAATTGAAGAAAGCTCTGATTTGATTTTCTCTCTTTCTGTGTGAGTCGCTGCCGCAAGGGAAGAGAATCCCAACGAGGGTTTATTCAGATCGCGGGATCCACGGTCACAAAAACTACTACTACTAATGTCGTTTCATTCTTTTGCGTGTCTATTTTGTTTTTTAAAAGAGAAAACAACCTTTTATAATTTTGTCCATTCTAAAAAGTGAAAAGTTAATTTCATTTTTTTTTTAAATATATTTTAACAAATTTTATATAATGGATAATTGTTTGATATTAAGAGTTTAATTTGATTTTTATATTTTCTAGATAAAATTTAAATAATTAATTATATTTGTCAACTTTATTTTCTTTTTAGTACGTAAGGTAGTTATTTTTCTAAAGTTGTTGATTTATAAGTGTGAAAATTCAAGAAGATATGAATATATTTGTGTATTTGATATATCTTCCAAGTACAAGTAAACACTTTTTATTTATAATATAGGATTATAGACAAAGAAATAAATAATTACACATAAAGATTAATTAGACCTAACATAATTACAATATAAATTATAATAACTATATAATTATTACATATGGTAACATCACAATCAAACTCAAGTGGGTGGAGATGTAAACAACTTAAGTTTAGAAACTAAAGTCCGGAAGCGACCAAGAGAATGAGGTTTTGTGAACAAGTTGGTTAAGAGTGTTTATGGAGATAAGATAAATTTCACCACGTAGAAGATGTTGATGAATGAAGTGACAATCGATTTCAATATGGTTTGCTCGCTCATGGAAAACATCATTGTGGGCATTTTGAATGGCATTATGATTGTCACAATAAAGATTGGTTGGATAAGGTTGAGATATCTCTAAATCAGCAAGAAGCCAACAAAGCCATAATATCTTAAATGTTGTATCAACAAGAGCACGATATTCAGCTTCAGTGCTAGAATGGGTTGTCAAAGTTTGTTTCTTGCTCCGCCAAGAAATAAGAGAATCTCCAAGAAAAATACAAAAACTTGTGGTAGATCGACGATCACTAGGATCACCAGCTCAATCAGCATCAAAGTAGGCTCTAAGAATCAATGAAAATGTTGCTGAGTTGTGTAGACCATAAAACATGGTGCCCTTAATATATCGAATAATTTAGAGGATAATAGTATAATGAGTGGTATGTGGAAAGGCCATGAATTGACTAACTAAATGAACAACATATGACATATTTGGTCTAGTTACTATAAGGTAAAGCAAGTTACCTACGAGTTGTCGATAAATATAGCCATCGTCAAGCAAAGTACCATCTTGAGGAGTAAACCAAACATTGGGTTCTAGAGGAGTATTTTCAATTTTACAATCAGTGAGACATGTTTGAGAAATAAGATCCAGATCATAATTATCTTGTAAGAAAAATAAGCCATCACTAGAAAATAAGATCTCAAGTCCCAAAAAGTAACTTAATGGTCTAAGATTCTTCATCTCAAAGTGCTCGCACAAGAATTTCTTGAGCTCTTCATTTCCAATTGAGTCATCGTCAGTGTAAAGAAATAAGACAATAGTACCATTGTTTGTTTTTTTAGTAAAAAGATAAGAGTCACGAGAACTGGAAGAGAAATCCAATTGAGTGATAGTATTGTGAAATTTAGCAAACCAAGCTCAAGGTGTTTGTTTAAGACCATAGAGAACATTACGAAGATGACACACTTTATTTTCTAGGCAGGTATATCCTGGAGGAGGACGCATATAAACCTCTACTTCTAACTCATCATTCAGAAAGACATTTTTGACATCTGTTTCTGTAAGTACCCAATTTTCGAGTGGTTGCAATGGCAAGAAGAGTTCGAACATATGTGATGCGTGCAACAGGAGCAAATGTTTCTTCATAATCAATATCATATTCTTGAGTGAAACTTTTTGCCACTAGACGACTTTTGTATCGCTCAATAGATCTATCAGAAAGAGTTTTATTCAAAATATGATTTTAACGAACTTATTCTTTCATCCCTCAAGCATGACATCTTTTCATGATTACATGCACATTCAGAAAGGTATTTAGGTACTATAAATACTATACATATCAGATTTTAAAAACTTACCTCTTTCATTGCAATTCAAACTCATTACTCTCTCATTTTCTAAACAAGTGTCTTGTGCTACAAACTTTGGTTGAAACTTACTACACACATTTTCATTGCATTTCTGAAAGCTTAAACACTATAATATTTGAGAACTTGTATAACATATTGTGAATTGCTTAATTGATAGAAAATATCAATTCTAGTAATTGATACATTATTATCCAACTTCAAACTCTTGTATAAAATTTAGATTAGTGTGAATACCTTGCTGTCCAAGATTTTTGGAAGCAAGAGAGTGAAAAAGAGAGGATTGTTTTCTTATTTCACTTTGTAAAGATCATAAGGGGAATGTTCTTATTGATCAAGTTAGGAACTTGTGTATAGTAGCTAGGATAGACTTGTACAAAGTTCTAAACAGATAGTGAAATCTCTTACGACATAAGGGGACTGGATATACTCTCGGATTGTGAGGGGAACTAGGATACTCACTGTATTCTTTAAATCTCTGCACTTTACCGCTTTCTAAATCATTACCAAACCAGAAAGTTAAAAGCACAATTTCAATAAACCAAAAATCGATCAATGTCCCAAAAATTTGTGTCTACATATTAGGTGCAATCTCTACTTACACAAACATCATATGTAGACACCAATTTTTGGGATCCCGGGTTGGGTGCAGACAATAAAAGACTCATGCACACAAAGGATCTGAAGGAATTCAAAATAGAATTCACTCCCTATCAAGTGACGAAGACATGTACTTTGCTTATCAAGGAAGAATAACACGAGTTAGTCGACCAAATAATTAGAAACGTCTACTTGTTTGCCTGGGCTCCCTTTAATATGCCCAGGATAGATACTAGAAAGATGAGCCACCACCTTGTCATCAATCCTTCTGCCAAGTCAGTGGCACAAAGGAAGTGGAAAGTTGACGAGGAGAAGATAAGATCCATTGATGATAAGGTAGGCAAGTTATTATGTGTCAGATTCATTATAGAATCAAAATATCCCACCTAGTTGGCTAACACGGGGTTTGTGAGAAAAGCAACGAATAAGTAGTGAATGATACAAAAGTAAAATTAATCAAAATATAGATTGGCGATTAGAGTTTACTCTAACATATTAGAGTAAATTTAAAGACTCAGATAGCAGTCGACAGTTAAAGTTAAACTTTTTTTAAAAAATATATGTCAACTTTTTACCAATAAAACAAACAATCTCTGACTTATTTTAGTTTATTATAACTAAATTTATACTTATTTTATCATTTTGTATCACTTTTTATTTGCTATTATCACTTGTTTTCAGAGTTTGAGATCCCGTTATTTATATTTTTAACCCAATTCTATTAAGGTGAACATTTCAATATTCTTGAATTCAGTTGAATGTCGATATTCTCATCCAATTAAATAAGATTATTGAGTGCCATGTCACTTTTAAAATTATTCTATTTTTAAATAAATTAAATTTTAAATTAATATCTACTAAAGATATTGTTCTGGACTGGGCTAGGGTCTGCCCCTCAGTCGAGAAGGCCCAACCCACATGACATGAGATGGCCCAACAAGGACCTCTTTACAAGACCACTGTCGGGCACATACGCGCCCCAACAGCGTCGGGCACGTGCCACACCTTTACATGGTCGGGCTCAGCAGAGTTCGTCGAGCATAGGCATCGAGCCCCCCGGGCTCGCCTCTCCTCGACGCTCATGTTCTCCTCCCCGCGAGGAGCCATCTCCGTCCACAAGCAAGTCCTCCCCGCGAGGACACGTCTCTCCCCAACACACAAGACTCCTCCCCGCGAGGACACGTTCTCATGTAACCGCCTCACTCCCGATGGAATTGGTCTGCCCTAATTCCGGAGATCTAGGAACGGTTACCCCAGGGCGAAGATCACGTGTCAGTCTTCACTACGCCACGTAAGCCCTGGCAGTTACTTGGATTGGGCCTGACAATCCAGCCCAATACAAGTAATCGTTGGCCCCGCGCTGGGGGCTCTCTATAAATACCCTCTCACTTGAGAGGGTCAGGTTACACTCACTTTTTTACTCTCATCTCTGTACTTGCTATTCTCTGACAGTTACCTTACTTGAGCGTCGGAGTACCTTGCAGGTACACCCCCCCCCCCCCGCCGTCTCTCAACCGCACCGGAACTGAAGTCCAGACGACGTTGTTGGCCACAGAAACTGTCTGATCCAGGTTCGATCAGTGGCGCCGTCTGTGGAAACCCTTTGCTTCCCCGTTTTTCCTCCGTTAAACCAAAGCAACTCTCATTCATCACCATCATGGCCGGCAATCCGTCCACTACCAAAGCTCTGGACACCGTCCTCGCGCAACTCGAGAACGGGAACCACCGCGAAGACGTTGCTGCCCTCCACGTCGAAGAAGACGACATGAGAGACGGGCAGACCGCCTCCCCAGACTCCCAAGACGTGGCTTACAACGCTGCCCACCAAGACGATCAGCAGGCCGTTTTTCAGCCAGTTGCTCCTCCACCCAATGCAGACGCGAGCACCGGGGCCCTGTTCGCCTTGATCAATCAGACCAATCAGCTGATCGCGCACCAAAATACCAGAATTGAAGCGCTAGAGCAAGGGCGGGCACGACGATCTTCCCCGCGAAGACATCGTCGTCCACCGTCGCCTTGTCGTTCCCCTTCCCTGCGAAGGACTCCTTCAGACGAATCTCGAACCCCCTCGTTGGTACGCAAGGGTCGTCGGCCACGTCTTGAGCGCCCCTAGCCGACGATCTCCCAGAAACGCCCTCGTTCCCCGCCTCGGAAGGAACCCAGGGCCTCCACCACTACCAAGAAGTCCAAGCAGACCGAGGAGAGGCCGAGACACCGCTCGAGGAATTCCCATCCACGGCATCAGCGATCCCCTTCGGTGTCCCCAACAGGAAGTGACGACTACGACCAGAGGACCCCTCTGTCGTGGGAGATCATGAACGCCCCAATCCCTGCGGGCATGGAGAAACCTCCGCAGCTGGGAAACTACGATGGCTTATCCGACCCTGACGACCACGCCAAAAGTTTCGAAGCCATGCTCGACTTCAGGAACGTCAGGGGAGCCATCAAGTGCAGGCTTTTCCCCACCACCTTGAGGAAAGGCGCTATGACTTGGTACAAAGGTCTGGCACCCAGGTCGATCACATCTTGGAAGCAACTAAGGCAACGCTTCACCAAACACTTTACCGCGTCTCGTCGACATCCAAAGACGGAAGCTGCCCTAGAAAGTATCTTTCAGGGGAAGAACGAATCTCTCCGGAACTACATTGAGAGATTCAACAGAGAAGCTGTCGAGGTCCATACGACCGACGACATAAAGAAGTATTTGATCATCCATGGGCTACGCTTTGGATCTGACTTTGCCAAGTCTGTGGGCCTCCGCATACCCCGCCGTCTCGAGTATCTCCTCCAACGGGCGCAGTCGTACATCGAGCTCGAGGAGTCGGAGGCGGCACAGATCGCCCTCGAATCGAGACGCAAAGAAGGCCCCCGCGGCCACAAAGAAGAAGACTTCCCTCCCCGACGAGGAGGAGAAAGAAAGAGAGATAATATCCCCCGGGAACCTTGTGAACCACGCGGACCAGCTGGCCGATTCACCGAGTACACCCCACTCAACGCTCCTCGCGCGCGTATTCTCTCCGAGTGCTAGAACTCAGAATTTGTGAAAGGAGGAGTCTGCTTTCTGAAGCCCACTGCCCCCAAATCAAACGTCGACAAGTCAAAATACTGTAGGTTCCACCGGAGTCACGGGCATGTGACGGAAGACTGCATTCATCTCAAAGATGCGATTGAAATTCTGATCAAGGAGGGGCACCTAAAGAAATACGCCCAGAAGAATGACACTCCTCGTCCCAGCTCCCGGGAAGCCCAGAACGTCGAGGAGACGACACCTCCCCCCGGCAAGAGTCGCCTTTAAGTCGCCCTCAGTGTCACCCGACCCGAAGATTTCTTTGTCCCCCTAATCATTGAAGGCCAAGAGGCAATTCGCAACATGTGGGCGACCTTCCCCCAAGAGGACCCCGTCACTGCCCGTAGCACCTAGGAAAGCTTCCCCAAGGTGATGGTCATCTCCGGGGGAGGTCCAGAGAAGTTGTCTGTCGGGTCGATCAAGCGGAAATTTGATAAGTTGGAATCCGCAACGTCGGCGAAGGCAACCACTCTCGAGAAAGTGCGGGGAAACTCAAACCCTATCACCTTCTACCTCGAGGAACTCCCCGAGGGAGCGCCAAACGCCACTATTCCCCTCCTGGTCAGGGTGCAGATGGCGAACTTTGACGTTCGAAGGATCCTAGTAGACCAGGGAAGTTCGGTCGACATCATGTACGCCCATCTATTCGGAACCCTTCAGCTCGACGAAAGGCATCTGACCCCGTACGTCGGTTCAGATCTACAGGGGTTCAACGGAACCACCACCAGACCATGGGGTTACGTGGAGCTGATGGTTACATTCGGGTCCGAAGACACTGCCCGGCAGGTGAAGATCCGTTTCCTGGGGGTCGAATGCCCGTCCCTTTACAACTGCATCCTCGGGAGGACCACCCTGGCCGAACTTACAACGATACCATCAACGGTCCACCTCAAAATGAAGTACTACACGACCAGGGGACGAGTAGTGACGATGCACGGGGACATCAACGCGGCCAGAAGATGCTTCGACGCCGCCATTAAAGGCTTGAGTTCCATCGGCCCCAAACCCAAGACCGTGGCCAAGCCGCCCCAGGACGCCGAACAGGTACCTCTCCTGCGCGTCAACGCGGTCGAGCTCGACAGCAGGTTCTCGGGAGAACCTGGTGAAGACGGGGCAGAAGACCTCAACCTCCAGGCGGAAAATAACGGGCGGCCTCTCTACCCAACGCGCCCCATCCCAGACGGGGACTTTGAGCTCGTGGTCCTCGGGGACGATCCAGATCGTAACGTGAAGATTGGCACCGGGATCCCCGACCTGGCAAAGGAGCAGCTGAAGGCATGTCTAAGGGAAAACGCTGATCTCTTCGCGTGGAGCGCATCCGAGATGCCTGGCCTCGACCCCGAGGTGGCTTGTCATCAGCTCGCAGTAGATCCGGCCGCTAGGGCCATAGCACAACATAGGCGTAAGCAGTCTCCCGAAAAAGCGGAGGCTGCTGAAAAAGCTGTAAAAGACCTCCTAGAGGCAAATTTTATTTCGGAGGTCAGGTACACAACCTGGCTGTCCAAAGTTGTACTTGTTAAAAAGAATAATGGAAAATGGAGGATGTGCATTGATTACACTGATCTTAACCGGGCTTGCCCGAAAGACTGTTATCCCTTGCCTAACATCGACCAACTGGTCGACAATTCTGCAGGTTACAAACTACTGTCCTTCATGGACGCTTACTCGGGATACAATCAAATTTCCATGGCCAAGGTCGAAAAACAACACACGGCCTTCATGACCGCGTCGGGCAACTACTATTACAACGTAATGCCCTTCGGTCTGAAGAACACCGGTGCGACCTACCAACGGATGATGAACAAGGTTTTTCGGGCTGAAATCAGCGACATGCTCGACGCCTACATGGACGACATGATCGTCAAATCTGCAGAAGAAGTCAACCACGCCGCGCACCTCAAGAAGGTGTTCGACACGGCGAGGAGATGCCACATGAGGTTTAACCCCGACAAGTGCACCTTCGGCGTTCCGGCAGGTAAGTTCCTCGGATTTTACCTCACAGAACGAGGAATCGAGGCCAACCCCGACAAGTGTAGGGCTTTTTCCGAGCTCCCTACTTTGGACTCAAAGAAGTCGATACAATCATTGAACGGGATCCTCACCGCCCTCTCCCATTTCGTCGCCAAATCCGCACAGTACGCACTCCCATTTTTCAAACTTCTTCGACAAAAAGCAGAGTTTGAGTGGAGCGAAGAATGTGAGCAGGCGCTCGTCCACTTAAAACAAGTCCTATCACAACCCCTCGTCCTCTCATGGCCTGAGAGCGGGGAGACACTCTTCTTGTGTCTTGCAATCACGGGTGAAGCAGTCAACGCCGTCCTCATTCGGGAAACCCCGGACGGGCAGAAACCAGTTTACTTCACGAGCAAAGCCCTCCAAGGCCCCGAGCTCAGATATTAGCAGATTGAGAAAGTCGCCCTGGGCCTCGTTACTGCGGCCAGGAGGCTACGCCACTACTTCCTCGCCCACACCGTCGTCGTAAGGACCGAACAGCCTATAAGGCAGCTCCTCGGACGACCGGACATGGCGGGAAGGATGCTCAGGTGGTCGCTTGAGCTCGCCGAGTTTGACATCTAATACGAAGGGAGGAAAGCCCTGAAGGCACAGGTATTGGCCGACTTTGTAGTGGAGATGACCGTCCCAGAACCTTTGACCAACGGATCACAGAAATGGACGATCTACGTCGACGGAGCATCCAGCCCGAAGGGAAGCGGGGCGGGCATCATCCTCGAAAACGAGGAAGGCATCCTAATCGAGGTATCCCTCAAACTATCCTTCCCGACGTCGAACAACCAAGCCGAATACGAGGCCTTCCTCGCAGGACTCCGACTGGCCGAGGACCTCGGTGCCAAGGAGGTCAAACTCTTCACCGACTCCCAGCTCGTGGCCTCGCAAGTCCGAGGAGAGTACCAAGCCAAGAACGACAGCCTCATAGAATACTTGGCCTTGGTGAAAGAAAATATGAAAAATTTCACCTCCGCGGAAGTAACTCACATCCCCCGCGAGCACAATGCCCGAGCATATGTCTTGTCCAAATTGGCGAGCACAAAGAAGAAAGGCGGGAACAAATCCGTCATACTAGAAGTGCTTTCCCGCCCGAGCTTCGACAAACCGGCCACAATTTCGGACATCAACGCCATCGGGGGCAGCAATTGCTGGATGACCCTGGTATACGAATACCTCATGACAGGCAAACTGCTCGAAGATCCCAAAGAAGCAGAAATGGTCAAGAGGCGAGCGTGCTCGTACACCATAGTCGGGGATAAGCTATACCGGCGAGGGTTCTCTATTCCCCTCCTCAGATGTGTCAAGGAGACCAAGGTCCCCGGCATACTCCAGGAGATCCATGAGGGAATCAATGCGCAACACCTCGGCGGGCGATCATTAGCCCGTAAAGCGCTTCGAGCAGGGTATTACTGGCCCACCATGCAACAGGACGCCAAGGAACAGGTCAAGAAGTGCGACAGATGCCAGCGACACGGGAACATGCACCTTGCTCCTCCCAACGAGCTCAGTCCATTGTCCTCCCCGTGGCCGTTTGCGTGGTGGGGGATGGATATCCTCGGACCTTTTGTCCAGGGGTCGTATCAAAACAAATACCTCATCGTCAGGGTGGACTACTTCATGAAGTGGATTGAGGCCGAAGCGTTGGCCAAAATCACGGCCTTAAACATAATACGTTTTTACAAAAGAAATATCCTCGCCCGATTCGGCGTGCCTCAAGCTATCGTCACCGACAACGAAACACAGTTCACCGACAGGAACTTCCAAGACTTCGTCAAAAAACTAGGCACGAAGTAATCCTTCACGTCGGTCGAGCACCCTCAGACGAACGGACAGGGTGATCCTCCGAGGATTAAGATGTCGACTAGGCGACGCCAAACAACGGTGGGTCGAGGAGCTACACAGCGTCCTCTGGGCCTACCAGACGACCCCACACGCCACAACCGGGGAGACTTCCTTCCGTCTGACCTACGGAACCGAAGCGGTGATCCCCGTGGAGATCAGGGAACCCTCGAGGAGGACAGAAGCCCCCCTCGACGGGGACGCGAACGACGAAGCCTTGAGGGAAGAGCTCGATTTTGTCGAGGAGATACGTTCGGGCGCTTCCCTCCGAGAAGCTTCGCTTAAGCAGAAAATAACACTACGTTATAACGACAAAGTTATTAAACGTGATTTCCAGGTGGGCACCCTCGTCCTACGAAGGAACCAAAAAGACTCGCGAGAAGGCAAACTCGCCGCGAACTGGGAGGGCCCGTACCGCGTCCGCGCGAAAACGGGGACAGGAGCCTATTTCCTCGAAAATCTGCACGGGGAAGAACTTGCTCGACCGTGGAACGCTGAAAAGCTAAAACAATATTACAGTTAAGCACTGCCCGTGACGCACTAGCACCGCGATTACGGGGACGCGCTAAGGTACGAGCGCGACACCCCTAGACAGAACACGATGATCGAAGACCGCGTTGTATATGCGCGAGGACTTTGATCCGACGGGTATACCTCAACCGAGCTCCGCCGTCATTGTACCAATCAGGCAGAACACCCAGCTCGCGATGGGAAATTCACGCCACGAAGCTAAGACCTCGACCGAGCTCTTAGCCTCGTTGCAGGTCGGAATACATCTCCGACCACCCGACTAGCTCTCCACACGGTCAGGGACGATCAAGGTCGAGCAATCCCAAAGTCTTTATTACTTAGACAGAAAAACAAAGTATAGAAGTCTTCAATACTTAGACAAAAAAACAAAGTATAGCAAATGCGTTAACATCACACACAATTAAAACCATGCACAATTAAAACCATGCAAACAATACCAGCAAATAAACAAAGGTGCACTAAAACGGGCAGAAACCCAGTGTACAAATATTACAATCAAAGGTCAAAAAGCCCCTGGCACGCAGGCCGGGCAGAAATATCACAATAAGTAAAAATGGCTCGAAGGCCGAACAAAACAGGAAAGAAAATCCTACTCAGCGGTGGTCCCTTCATGTTGCTCGGGATCATGGACCTCGTCGTCTCTCATCGGTTGCACGATCTGACCGTCGACCACCTCGTAGTCGAGGTCAATCCCCTCGGTCGAAAGGTCGGGGTTGAGGACCCGAAGCTGCTCCACCGCGTTCTTGAAACCTATGCCCGCGACCGCGAGATTGTCTTCTCGGCTTCCCGGAGCTTCGCTATCAGCGCTGCCCGCGAAGTCAGCAACCTGTCCTCCTCGGTTTCCTCCTCAGCGGGGCGGACAGCCTCCTCCAATTCAACGTTCCTCGCCAAGAGACGATCCTTCTCCTCCTCAACACCGGCAAGACGTTTCTGCTCCTCCTCAGCACTCTTCAACTTTTCCTCCAATTTCTGTTGAAGCTCGACCTGGGCCTGGTTCTGGCTTTTGCAGTCAGCCAACTCCTTACCCACCTTCTCCATTTTGGCCGAGATGAACTGGAAACTTTCTCGCAACCTGTTCAGCTCGCTTGCGGGGCACGCCTCGTCGTTCAGAACCAAGGCAGCCGCGCAAACCCGCATCACGGCAGACACGTCCTCCACCAGCATCCTTCATCGAGAAGCCTTGTCGACGCTTAAGATGGCCTGAGCTTCGGGGCCACCCACGCACAGCGAATTGTTCCCCGTAAAGAAGTTTGGCCTTGTGTGACAAGGCGGGAGCACAAATTTCACGGCAGGGGGACTCTAGTGCTCGGTAAGATCGATGTCCACCGTGTCTGCGAGCCGTTGCCTCTTCGGAGAGCTCTGGGGGCTGAGAGAATCACTACCCTGGTGAGAGCCAGAGGAACCTCCGGGTGTCGGGGTGGGAACGAGCTCCTGCACTCGAAGCTGATCGATGCGACTCTTACCTCCTTTCTTCGCAGCATGGGTAGCCTTCAGCTTCTTGAAGCGCTCCTCAGCATTCGACAACTTTCCTGCAAAAAGAAAATAAACATGTCAGTAATTCGGAGGTCGAAGAAAAAGTAAGTCGAAGAGAATGGCACCACCTAGCAGCTCGAGAGCATCCTCATCGGAGAACGTCTCGAGGAGGGCCCTCGTATTTATCAGACGATGTTTCGTCAACACCTGCCCGTCGTCCCCCCGGACGAATTCCAAGTCCATCGTCACGAACTTGTCCCTGTTAAAGCTGTTGACGAACGCTACTATCTACTCGTAGGCTAAGCGATCCCCCTCGTCGAGACGGCTAGGCCTGACTTTGTAGCTATCTGTTCTGTACTTGAAGTGTTCTTCTGTCCAGAACAAGGGGAATCTCAGCTCGAGGACCTCCTCCGTTTGCCCGTCCACCTCACGGGAAACTCGACAGTACACCGAATTCACGGCTTCAAGAGTGACCGGCCTCACGATATAATACTGGTGTTTAAAGTCACGAATGGAATCCAAATAAGTGTGAAACAGGCTGCTCACTTGCTTGAAAGATACCCAGCCGTGTCTGCCATCGGAGGCCTGTCGCTGGAGGTGGAAGATGCAAAAGAAGAGAGGCGCGGTTGCCCCGATTCAGAGGTATTTGCAGACGAGCTCAAAAGCTTGGATGAAAGCGAGGGAGTTGGGGTGGAGCTGTGAAGGCGCCAGGTGCAACCAAACTAAAACAGCCTGTTGAAAATCTGTAAAGGGTAGACGCCACCCCGCCTTGTCGAACATGAACTCGTAAAGAGGGAACCTCATCCCTCGGTACGTCGAGCATATGCGATGGTGGGCTTGAGGTCGGAACACCTTCCACGACTTTGAGGAACCCACCACTTGATGCTCGACGGTACAAAAAATAGTGTCCTCGTCCTCGTCGACAAAATGGGAAGCAATGTTCAACGGCTCATCGCTGACCCACTCCTTGAGGGGACGTTCCTCGACCCTAGCGATTGGCGCCATTGGAGAGTCGGGTTGGTCGTTGACGTCCAAAGATCCCTCAGCCACGGGCAATACGTCCATCTACCTGAAAAGCAGAAGGAAATGGTGAATTCGATGACCCGTATCAAATTCACCCCTCCACCGCTGATCAAGTGAAAGGGCGAGGAGGGAATGTCGGGAAACACGAACCCGCGACCATCCCCGATCCCGCGGGGAGCGAGGTTGGGCGGGACCCCGAGATATTCGACCCATGTCCCCGAGACAAACTTCGGTTCCCCGGGGATCCCATCCTTATTCCCCAGGACATTCAGCAAACGAACTAAGAAACGTTCATCTCAGGACCCCGGGATATTCTTCATGCCCTCGGGGATTTCATCATCTCTCCCCACGAGATTCAACGACTAAACTATGAAATTCTGCCGTTTTCGCCGGATATTTCACGAATTCCATGGGAACGCCCTACAAATGCAAGCGAAAAGAGGAAAAAGAAGAAAGAAAATTACTTGAAATACGCTTTTTGGGTTTCCGGCACGGCGATCGTCGGTGGAGAACGGCGGAGAACGGTGGAAGGTAGCGGCGGAAGAACGGAGAAGAAGAGAGAGAGAGTCTGAGAGGAAAAGAGCAAAAAGTGCAAATGAAACGAGGTGAGGCCTATTTATAGGATCCTCACGGAATTCGAAGTGTTTAGACTACTAGAGTACACTACCCTAGCCTAGCCGCCCTAGGCAATGATGGCGTCTGACACGTGGCGTACATGCGATCGTTCGCTCCCCAACACGCGCGTCCCTCCATTTGCTCTAACACCAGAGATCAAACTTCTCGCATCCCCGACAAGTCGACCATCCGCGAACTACCATGCTCGAGTCCGCCCCGGGCTCGCCTCTCCTCGACGCTCATGTGCTCCTTGTAACACCCCATTTCTACCCAGCGAATATTATTAAAAATCAGAGTTACAAAACTTCAACAAACAAATGAGATGCTACACTTACTTCTTAAAATCAACTTCATTTAATCTCATGTAACACAGATACATAACACTTTGATCGGATGAACCGATAACAACAAAATTCATATGTATCTTCTTTTCAAAGCAAAACCACTTCAAGATATAAATATTCAACTTTGATTCACTTAACATTTTTGTTTGACTAAAACAACTTCAAAACAACATAATACTTAATAAATTCAACTTAAAAATTCAACAACATAAAACATATTCAACAATAAATAACAACGGTCCATCCCCCGAGTGTTACGTATCAGAGCAAGACCCTTTTTGACTTGCCATAGAGCACAAAAGACTTCATAAAGTTACTTCGAACTTCCACTGCAAAGCTTGAGTACCTGCCCATTTCCCATGGTAGGGGAAATATCAGCAGAAGGGGTGAGATATCTAACAATATAATAAGATGTATGATAAATAATATGTTAGATCAGATCATATAAATTCACCACTTCACAGCTTTAAAACAACGTTTAATTACAACACAATCATCAACACGATATAACAACCATTTTATCATCATAACAAAATCATCAGCATGGTATAACAACTTCTTCACAGCTTTTAGGAAAATAGATCAACAACACAACGACAATATCTCAATCAACATAAATCAGCAACATAACATCCTTGAAATCAATACTAATCCGCACCGCAACAACAACTTAGAAATCACATTCAATTAACAACACAACAACAACTATGCAACATGAAATGCGACTCAAAATGCACATGCATGTGGTACCATTGGAGCAGAACTCCCCACTTAAAAATTTGCCAATTAATATTGACTTCAACAAGGCATAAGCCTTCCGCTTAATATTTTGCCAATCCAGACCCGCTTAATGTTTTGCCAATCCAGGCCAACTTAGTATGTTATGCCATGTGACTCAAATATGAACATCATAATCACAACACTAATACTCATCAATCCGCACAACAACAGCTCAACATTGGCCATAGGCCCACAGCTTAATTCTTGCCAATAATTAGAGGCAATTCAACATCGTTCACAGCTTGATAATTTCCAACAATAATATCACAGCAACTTCGTATCATCAACAGCAACAACTTATCAGCATCGTTAAATTAACAGCAACCAATCAACAACAAGACAACACTGGCCGTAGGCCTCACAATTCAACACCAAGGCGCAACACACAAGGCTATTGTTTACTTACTGATTATCCTACTAGTTTCATATTATTAATACTATCATTTATATATTTACAGTGACTCTCATTCAATAATTGTGCACACCGTTCACTAATGCTTCTTATATTGGGTTCAATTATGCAACATTGCCTACTGTCAATTATTCTGATGTTCAACTTAAATTGGGTTTCTGCAAAAATAGTTACTAAGTTCCACTATGCTACGCCTATAGACCCACAGCAGCCAGAGATCTCAAATTCATTTTGTTTCTGTGACGGTCGTAACCCGCGTGACGGTCGTAACAGGGCCGTGACGGTCGTGACAAGCCCATGACGGTCGTCATGCGTCCCACTCTGCTAGTCTTCGCTATCTGGTTCTCGCACTCTTCCAAATTTCCTCTCTATGATCGATCACAAACCGCATTGCAACAATCTCAGTACACATAATTAGGCTATGATCATACTCACATTCACCTACGTCAATTATTCACGACTAATTTTCCACAGCATCAACCAATTATCAATTCTACAACCACTTACGAATTATTTCTGCAAAATCTCAACTAATTTTGGTTAAACAATTATATCTGTTAAAACTACTAATATTACTATTCGGTACTATTTTCATCAACCTCTATTATTGCTATTCCTCTGCACTATTAATCGGTTAACATTGTTGAGGCATATTGCACAATAACACCTCAATCGCACACATTCACGACGGTAAAAATCAACACAACGATACGGTTTCAATTTTCTGCTATAATTGAACCAGATACAGACCTCAAAACCATTTTTCCTAGAAAGAACATCTCGTTAGCTTTCCAACGCTTCGAACGGGGGTCAAAACCGACTTACGGATCAAAAGATATTAATTTTCCAAACTTTCCGAAACCAGAATTTTTCTGCATAACAACCCTACGGGATTTTGCATTTTCGTCCAAAAATCCGACCGATTCAATTATTTTCTTCGAAACAAACACATACTCATTCATACCAAACATATAGTAGTTATTTTGAACCATCAAACGTGAATTCTACGACTTTCGATTTCAATCCGAATCTTAAACCCCCAAATCTCCAAAACTGCAAAAACTTACAAAATCAACCAAATTCGATAAAACAAGCATACTCGATCACGGCCTAACATTTCTCGACCCAACTATGCAATCTATTCCAACTTTCGTCCGCTAAAACATCGGTTTCTATCGATTTAACCAAATTCCAACCTAAGTTTAACACTATAGAACAACAACCAAACAATCTAGCAAACATCAAATTCCACAAAAACAAAACCAATTCATCAATACACTTCAATACATTCAGTAGAAAATTATATAAATCACAATCCCACGTATCATTCATCATTAACCCAATTATAGAGTCAGAACTCCACCTTTACCTTGGATTGACGGTTGCTCTAATAATTTTCCGGTTAGTCTCTAAAGTTCTCCGATCGAATTTCCAACCCTTTGCCTCTATGCCTCTTTTCCTCTCCTCTTGCATCCATGGAGATTAGAAATATGAACATGCTTCCATTGAGTTCCTATCTGGACTAAAATTCAGCCTCCATCATCATCAATCCCGTAACTACTATTTGACCCATTTCCAGCATGAACTCCCAAACTTCAAATGCATTTTTATCCTTCAATACCGAGCTTATTGACACGAAATCATATATCAAATTGAAGGGAATTTCGTAAGCTTTCCAGAAATTCAAGAATCGCTTTAATCGGAATTACGAGTAAACAGTTATCACCTGTTTAGTGGAGGTTGTACCATAAGTGCGAAAATAGAGATATGATCATGAGTTCTTCTTTCTCCTTCTTTGCTTCCAAGCTATTTTCTCTCCTCTAAAACCCTTATTCTTCTCTAAGACTTTTTCCTCTGTAACTTCCACGATCAATTTCTCCAAAACTTCCTCTTGCAACTTTTTCACGTACAACATGTTTTTCTCCTTCTCTCAACCCTTATTTTTCTCCACTAATCAAAACCTAATTCCCCTTTTTTTTCTCAACCAACCCAATTAATAATAATAATAATAATAATAATAATACTATTATTTTATTATTCTTCTTGGGCCTACTATCTTCACCCCCAATCTTACTACACACAACCATAAAATAAGCCCATATAATAATATTAGTATTATTCTAATACTATTTTCCATCATTTTAATCAACTCATGAATCAACTAACAACAACACAACTTAATCAACATTTTACAACTTCGACAATTAATTCGAAAATAATTCAAAAATATTTAATTAAATAAATAATTAAATATTGGGCGTTACACTCCTCCCTGCGAGGAGCCATCTCCGTCCACAAGCAAGTCCTCTCCGCGAGGACACGTCTCTCCCCGACACACAAGACTTCTCCCCGCGAGGACACGTTCTCATGTAACCGCCCCACTCCCGATGGAATCGATCTGCCCTAATTCCGGAGATCTAGGAACGGTTACCCCAGGGCGAAGACCACGTGCTGGTCTTCACTACGCCATGTAAGCCCTGACAGTTACTTGGATTGGGCCTGGCAATCCAGCCCAATGCAAGTAACCGTTGGCCCCGCGCTGGGGGCTCTCTATAAATACCCTCTCACTTGAGGTGGAAATTCTAGGTGTACTATGTGAACTCTTAGGTGGAAATTCTTAGGTGTACTATGTGAACTCTTAGGTGGAAATTCTAGTCATTTATCACAAGCAATATGAACTAGGGTTAAATAAGTATTAGGTCCCTGAAAATAACCCAACTTTGAGGTTTAGTCCCTAAAAAAATTTCTTTCAAAGTTTTGTCCTCCTAAAGTTTTCCGTTTCTAACTCTAATCCCTCCCGTTAGTTTTCACTAACGGTGGATGACGTGGCGTGCCATGTGTGCATTGACCAGTCAAAAAATACTTTTTTATATTAAATTTATTCTCCTCCTTCTCTCTCTCACACTCTTCTTCTTCTTTCCCTCTCCACCTTTTTCTCTACCCTAATTTCTCTTTCTCTCTCTCTCTCATTTCTCTTCCTCCTCATCATCCTCAAAGAAAGGTGCAAAGTCTCATGTTGAAAATAAATTGGGGAAATTCTTCAAGAATCAAATTGTAGATTCCTCCCCAGCTTATGGTGGCGGTTTAGAGCTGCTAATGAGGCTGTTAATAAATATGGTCTGCGTAGTACTCTTGAGCATATTCGTTTGATTGATTTTTTCCCTGTGTAAGAAAAGAACTACACATGTTTTCTTAAGTATGGATTGAAGAACTTGTTGTCTTTTTTATTGTTCTACAAGTGTCTCTTAGTCTTTTTTTCTCTTTTTTATCCAACTTGGTCACTTCTCAAAAGATAACTTTCTGCACAATCCTGCAACAGGACTTGATGATGCCTTGAAATACACTTGTGAACATTGAGTTGCAGCCTTTGCTATATAGTTCATTAGACTTTCCCTTTTTTTTTTAGTGTGCAAAAGATTAAGCTCTCAAGAGTCAAGACCCATAAGTAATAAGTAACAGCCTAATATTTTAAATGTTGTGCAAGTTTCTGTATAGCCAAAAATGGGATCCCCATAGTAGTACTACAAAATTCCCTCCAACCATGAGAATCTATGAAAAGCCCACGTAAACCTTCCGTTCGAAAAATGTGCTTGAACGTACCAAAGAGACCGGTATTGTACACACGGGCTCGACCACCTGCCCCCTAAAGTTGCTTCCTCCGTCTCACAAGATCCAAAGGAAATGTTGCTGCATATAGGATAAAAAAAAATAATTGGACCATATTCATTCTAGTTTAAAAGAGATCCACTATTACAAAATCCTTTTTTTAATGCGAAATGCACCTTCAAATCAGGTAATGTGATATATTGACTCAAGTGAGAACCAATAGCAGATCTAGAAATCTTATCAAAACTCAACATGTTTAAAATAAGCTACATGGACAACAGAATTTATTATAATAGTGGTTCTGTATCTTTGAGAAAGTTGCAAACCTGCACTTCAAAAATTTACATTCACGGATGATTAAGACAACAGTAAACGAGTACTGAAACCACGAATCCCTTAATAATAGATCTCAATGCATACAAAAGAGAAATGAGAGAGAGAGAAAGAGAAATGAGGGTAGAGAAAAAGGTGGAGAGGGAAAGAAGAAGAGGAGTGAGAGAGAGAGAAGAAGGAGAATAAATTTAATATAAAAAAGTATTTTTGTACTGGTCAATACACACATGGCACGCCACGTCATCCGCCGGTAGTGAAAACTAACGGGAGGGATTAGAGTTAGAAACGGAAAACTTTACGATGACCAAATCTTGAAGGAAATTTTTTTAGGGACTAAACCTCAAAATTGGGTTATTTTCAGGGACCTAATACTTATTTAACCCTATGAACTAATATTAACCAATTTATTTCCATATATTAAGCATCTCTAATTCTAACGAGTTTGCACCGTAGCAAGCTTATGTTGGTCAATGCACTTATGTACTTAAGATTCTTAACTGTAATTATAGTATCTAAAATCTTAAGGACATTGTTAAGTACATCATCCAACATACAACATAAGCTTGTTCAGGCACAATTTTTTTTTTTTTTTTGAGACTAGAGAAGCTTCCCATATGCAATTAGATTTTCCCATCGAATATTCACATACAGAATTCACCTAGCACCAAAGAGTATCATTTGTAAATTTATACACATGTTTTGTATATCCTTTGTGCCAATGTTTTAAAAACCGGACCGAAAATCGAACCGGTAAAACTAACGGTTTAAGATTCAATTGGTTAAATCGGTTAAATCTACGGTCGAACTGTTTATTAAATTAACTAATAATATGAAACTAAATTTTATAGATATGTCACACATTATTATATGTTCTCAACTTAATAAATTAAATATTTTAAAAATCCATTTCAAATTTAATACAACAATATCAATAATACATAACATTAACATAATTCTACACTTCATTTCAACCATCATTTAAAAATATTTTGACCAAACTAAAAAATCACAACAAAATAAATTAAACTAATTCAAATTAAAATTAAAATAATAGAATATAATAACTAAAATAAAGTTCAAATAATTAAGAATACCTACATTAAATAAGATAGAATATCAAAATATAAATAATACAATATATTCATTAAACAACAAAAAATCGAATTTGAGTTGAACTACGACAAACAAGTCTTAATAGACAACAACAAACAATATTGACTTGAACGACAATCAATAGAGTTGGACATCGTGACTATGTTTGAAAGAGACGACATAATGATGATGGAGTGTGCTATAATGGAGTGACAAAACTTAAAAATTTATATGGTTGTAAAAAACACACGAAATTCGTTTTTGTGATTGGGGAATGTATGTTAAGTTTTGATATTAACATACTAAAATTAAAAAAAAAAAATTAAAAATGGTCAATTTGATGAATTTTTTTAACCGGACGGTTTTACAAAACCGGTTCCGGTTCTTTGGTTCGAATGGTTTTGAACGGTTCAATCCGGTTTTTCCAGTTTAACCACGGTTTTGACCCACTAGCGGTTTTAAAAGGTTGATCCAACCGGATTCATCTCCGGTTCCCGGTCTAACCGGTTAAACCGGCCGATACGGTCCAGTTTTTAAAACATTGTTTGTGCAACTAAATAACTCTATTATGCAATTCATAGTTTTCCCAACACTCAAGATTCAATTTAAGAGATAAAGTGTGTATTTAACTATTAGTGTATCTTTGGAATACCCTTTAGATGAAAGTAAAGAAACTTATACTAAATTATATAGAGATTAATGTTCAAAACTAGCCAATATATTTGTTTACTGATTATTTACTTTTAATACATCAACTATAGTATTCAGTTTTCACATACCGAACACTTTCTCTGAACATGAACTATAAAAATTTGAAGGGAACAAATAATGCATAGAAAACAGCCAAGACTATCATTATTACTATTACTATTACTACTATTATTTATTTCAAATGGGCAACTAAACATTAATATGAAAATGGTGGAGTAACATATAGGCATTTTTGCTAGAAATACACCACCTTTGCTGCCTTTTGCATTTCTCACAAAATACTCATTCAAAAAAATAGCCGCAATGTCGATTAAGCTGTACAAGAATACTCTTTTAATAAGCTTCTTTGCTTTACTAGCTCGTGCATGTCATGGACAATCTTAAACACGGAATCTGGCCTTGCTAGCTTCAATGCATTTTGTGACATTTCTTTTAGTTCATCAGCTTTTGGACCAAACCAGTCAGCAACAATTTTCGCTATCGCCTTGGGTGATTTAGAGTACTTCCCACATCCATTTTCAACTACATAGGGAACATTACCAGCTTCCTGTAATCAAAAGAAAAGACGTTAAGTTCAACATCATGTACAATAACTTGACGGAGCTATAGCACGATTGTGTTAACAGGATTTGAACAAACCACTATTTTCTGTGATCCACAATTGACAACTCTAAACTTAAGTTTCATCGATTAACCACAATTGAGCAAGCTAACTTTTTTCAAAATAAAAATTAATGACAAGGATGAGAAATTGCAATTAACTTGAGAACCACATTACCTGCCCAGCAATATAATCATTTAAAATAATAGGAAGGCCTCGAATCATAGCCTCTGCAATTGTCCCTGGGCCTGCCTACAAAAGCATAAAAAAAGTCCATCAATAGGTGCCATGACGAGGGAAGAAATAAACAGCCGCAACAATGAAAACGAACCTTTGTAATAACGCAATCACAAGCTCCCATGCATTCCTCCATTTTAGTAACAAACCCCTTGACCTAAAACATGAGAATAGACAAAATCGTTTAGGGGCTCCCACATGAAAAGTCCATCATGTAATAGAAGTATAGAACATGCATACACTAGTTTAAGTAAAATCACAACCACTGAAATAAAACAGTGTATCAATACCTTTACAGGAATCTTCCACTTTATAGAACTGAGTTTGTTTGCGAGCTTCTTATTGCGACCACAGATCACAAGGATCTGACCTGTGGGAATACCATCCTCGTTTAATAAATCTTCAAGTGCCCGAGCAGTAGTCTCAATGGGACCCATACCTTCACCTCCTCCTATCAATAATACAGCGGGAAGATCCTCATCCATTCCTAAATCTCTCCTCAGTTCTTCCTGTGCAAAAGAATTACAGAAGCTAAACAAAATGAACATATGTAAGAGAAATCAAATGCAAATACATGAAATAATTATGTGCATAGGTGGTCCCATGTTGGGAGAAAAGAGGAGGGTTGAATGTGATAGTTAGCAGTCAATTAGTGAAAGCAGAAACAAATCAAACACATACAGTTAATTGATCATGAAGGTTCGATTAGAAGGAGAAATAGTGAAATTACATTTTCATTTCTGCCATCATGTATGCTAACCTAAAATTACAATATTTCACTACAGTACTTAGTTAAAGAATCGGAATCCATAAAAATCAACAAAGCAATTGATTGTTGTTGCATTGAACCATTCAAAATTTTATTATTGAGAAAAATTATAATTCACTATTCCTAAGGCTGACATGGGAAGTAAATAGTAACTAAGTGCAAAATACAGTGAATTCTACAATTGTCCACCATGAACCACCAATGTGTTAAACAACAATAACAACCAAGCCTTATCTCACTAGTTGGGATTAACACTAAAACAACAACCAGGTCAGATTAACAATAGATGTAGAATTAATTTATTGAATGGTTTAGACTAAATAGCTAGAGGTAGAGGAAAACCTAGGAAAACTATAAGAGAAGTTATTAAGATCTTGAGATTAACAATTTGGATAAAAGCATGGTCCTGGATAGAACATTATAGCGGAAGTTGATCCATGTAGCCGACCCCACTTAGTGGGATAAAGCTTGACTGTTGTTGTTGTTTAGATTAAAATAATAAAAATTGCAAACAGACCCCGGCCCCCACTTTCTCTCTCACTCCACTGCCTGTCTCCTACTCACTCTATCTCTCTCTTCTTCCATCAATGACATTGGACCCTGATCATTCCTGTGTAAAACCCAATCAAACTTGGTTTTTGTTTTGAAGCGAAGAAACGAACAGATTATAAGTGTTGTATAATAAAGTCAGGATTCAGTTATTGATAGGGGACCTGTTTTCTAAGACTCAAAAGTATTGTTATGTGGAGTTCAATTTTGTTTTCAAGGGGCATGATAGAGAAGAAGGGCCTAAAGAACAATTGAGCTATCTAGAACACCAGCCCCAACTAGCCCGTCAAAAACAACAACCTAAACATGAGAAAAGAAGATGATTTCTGGAACAGCAGCACCAAACCCATCAAGAATAATGACAGGAGGATTTTGAGGCAGCAGTAACATGATAGCAGGGATTGATATCAACAAGGATAGTTCTACACAGAATTGAGCTGCAGTGGTTTGGTGAATGCTGTTAATTTGATGATAACAAAGGGTAGTGTATGTTGCAAGCAACTGACAGAATAAGATATACGCAAGGGAGGCAAAAAAACATGCTAGATTACTGGAAGGATATGAAGGGAACAGGAAAGAGAAGAGTGTATTTGAGAGAGACAACAATTTGTAGTAATTTCTGAAATATTAAAGACCCCAAAAATAATAATAAAATCAGAGGTTGAGACAAGATATTGGTGGAGTGGTCTATACAAGAATTTTCAGTAAAATCAAGTCCAGGATTGTAATCGACAATGCACGTCTACCATTAGCCCATTGCTCAATGGTGGCATAAATGGCTATAACTTGCAAGAATTCGAAAAAAAAGCTAATAACTTGAATCACTGAACAAACAACAAACTGAGAGACTTGATAATTCCTATTATCCTATCTCACAGTATAAAACAATCTAGAAAATGTCATTTTGGAATGATAAGTATACTACCACTGCATATTGCACTCCAATTTCAGAATTGTAGGTTAACTACTAGTCGACAATCAACCCATTGCTATATGAAGTTAAGACCATGACATACCTTCGGCCGAACAGGCTTAACAAAGGAAGGCCTAACAGGTAGGCCATAAATCTTTATTTGGGTTTGCTGGAGGCCAGCTTTCATTGCTCTTTTTGCAACATCTGTAGTTGGACAATAACATCTAGTTACAAGCTTGTGAAACCTAAAAAATAGAAGATAGAAAATGTCAAAATCAGACTATTGGTAACTTTTGGGTAAAGAAAATACTAAAACCAGAACTAAACTAACCATGTTGGATGACACGTGCTCAAATCTGTAATAACTGTGGTAAAAACAATCTTATCTAAAAGACCCCTTGATCTCAAAATGCGAAGTGGAACGTGTTGCATCAGAGGATGCACACTGATTATTATATCAGGCTGATACTTCATTAACCCTTTAGCAACCTCACTGTAAAAACAGATAGGATACAATTAACCACATGCATGTGATATTATTATACTTTATCAGAGAAGATCTAGCGTAAATAAAATTAATTTCTAGAACTAACAATATCTGCATTAACACCAGCAAATTTCAATAACTTCTGTCAATTACTAATTACTATTAACATAATGCCATAAACATTATCCCAAAGTTTGGTTTCAGCCTAACTCAATCCAACAAAACAGGCTTTTAAGGTGAGAGATGCTTCCTACTTGTGAAGTTATTTTAAGGACTTTTCTCATCCAATATGGAATTCTTAAAACACTCCCCTTTCGCTCAGGATTTGGTATATGGAGTCTGTCCACTAAGCCGTATCGGGAGGCTCCATATATTGTGGCCCAATAGATTTTGGATAGGCTCTAATACAATATTAGAATTTGGGTTAGACGTAACTCAACCCTACGAAACCAGCTTGTAAAGTGAGGAATGACTTACACCTATAAAGTCATTTGCAGGCCTAATCTCATCCAATGTGAAAACAAGTTACAACTACATGCAATCAGAGGGAAATTGTTTGGGAATGTCATGCACTATACATTGGAAGTGGTCAGATACCAAATCAGAACCATGCTGAAATATTGCCAAATTACAATGGTGTAATTTTTATTGTATTGAAGAACCATGTATTGTATAATTGAGGTTTAAACCCAAAATCTATGTATATTGAAAATGAACAAAAATGCATGTATAATGTATCGGATAAATGAAAATAATTTATCTCCACCACTTGAAATCCAGTCCATAATGACAATGAAATTATTCTAACACACTAACATTTTTTATTGTTTGAATGATCTAAAGGCAACTTAACTTAAATAACCGGGTGTATACTGGACCAATTAATGATCTGACTTTCATGAATGTGTCATTGCATAAACGTAGTAGTTATGGGCCACAGCAGATATTAACACATTTAATTTTATTTTCTCTTTGTAGTTATTTGTCAAGAAAAAAACAGTACCAACTGGTATGAAAAACAGAGAAACCAAAATCTTACCGAGCTATGAATGTTGAAGTTGCAGCGAAATTAGACTGATGAACTAGACGCGGGGCAGTTCCATAGTAAGTCATCTTCCACAATGGGCCATTTTTCACCAAAAAGCTATAGCTCTTGGGAAGTTGATTGAACGGCCATGGTGTGTGCTCAGACCACAAATCGGTAACAAACACCTGCATATCATAAACTCCAAACTGTAAACAAAACCCAACAAAAAAATACACATATGTTAACTCACACACACACACACACACACACAAGTTTATTTCTAACATAGTAACATTCGAACACCAGAGTCCTAAAATTACCATTTCCATTCAAATTATTCCAGAATTTATTCCAATGCATGAACTAATCATCAAATCTACAAAGCTAAAAAAACTAGCACCAAGTTAGCCCCCTCTGGACACTACTAGTTTTAAAAAAGAAATAGCTAACTAAAATATCAAATAATAATCAAAACTAATTTGCCTACATGGTATAATTTACTTAAGGTAGCTTATTATCATATTCTATTAACTTATGAAGAGTTTACCATCTTCGCAGTAAAATCAGTTCATACAATGCAAGTACTTCTCTAAGTGTGCAGTTAGAAGCAGAGCTTACTAAATACTAGAAGTACATTTGAAAGAGTTTAATAACAGTTCAATTTGAACTATCTTATCACATAAGAACTTGTATAAGCACTTTGAGAACACATAAAAACAACTTTTAACACGCCATAAGCTATTTTTACTTTCTAGCTTAGTCAACTAAACTCTCCAAAATAGCTTACAAAAACAACTTAGACTTAATTTAGAAACAATTTAACCACATTGCTCGATACATAAACACTAATATAATAAACTCTTCATTTACCATCACCACAAGTAGTTTCCCTAAAAATTTCCTTGCTTTTAACCAAAAGTCAGCACAATTTATTCTTCAAATTAGACAAAAAAAAAAAACTAATCAACTCAATAAACAAAAAGTACCTGATAATCATCGCCATATTCTTGATAGAAAGCAGCTTTAATCGCTTCAGCGGAAGCTCGATGACCACCACCAGTATCACTCATCAAAATCAAAACCTTTTTAGGTTTCCCACAACCCGAACCCTTCAATTCCACTCCATCATCTTCCACACCAGTCCCATTCCCAATTCCTCCAACACCGTTCCCATCCCCCTCACCGTTACCATAACCACCATTATTCCCGTCGCCGTTACCGTCACCTACTTGCAACGAAGCAAACCCAAGCGGAATTCTCTCACAATGAAACCTAACAGCTCTGTTAAAATCGTAAAGAATGTCCCGAAACCTATATCCACCACCACCTCCAAGCTTTAAGCTCAACGAAACGGTGCGTTTTGCTCCACGCGCTACGTTGTTGAAGCACAAGAAATTTGAGATGAGTGACGGAGAACAAGCTTCGGAGCTCAAGTTGAGAAACGACGACGTATCGAGTGTGAAACGCCCAATTTGTGAACCTAAGGGTTCTTTGGTAACACGCGTGGTTGAGTTATACATGATAATAACTCAATTTTTATTAAATGTAAATGAAATATTTAAAAAATTGTTTGTTGCTTATTAGTAGTGTAATGAAGTTGGAGAGATTAAGGTTTTGGGTTGTGAAAGTAAAGTGTGTTCATCGGAGAAAAAGAGGTTGTTGTGTTTTTGTTTGTTACAGAAGTTGAAGCGACGAGGAGAATAGAGTAGAAGGAAATTGAAGTGTTTGTTGTGTTTGTTGGGTTGGGTTTTAAGTGGATTGGGTTTTTTTGAGTCATGAATAACTTGACTTCGTTACCGGCCAAGGGGTGGGTCCCACTACCGACCCGGTTCAGATCGAGTCAACGAATGAATTCCTGCCACGTCATGCGCGTGAAAATAATGAAAATTGGAATAAATGACTTCAAGGCTTTTTAAGTTGATAATATAAGTTTTCAAATTTGAATAGTTCTTTCTTCAATAAGGCTAAGTACGAGGTTTTTTTTGGTGAAAATGTTTCTTAATTATTTTTTTCAAGTAATTTAGTATTTAAAATTCATATATACATAGCTATCAACTTAATCGTATAAGGTATAAGGAGACATTTTTGTTTTATGAATTTAATTGATATATACTAAAAGTGTAAAATTAATTTATATTATCAACCAATCACTTTCATACATCCCGTTACATTAGACGGTAAATTTTAAATTAACTGTATGACATAATAGATTAATATATTACAATTGGTTGATTTACACTAGAAAAAATAAAAATAAAATTAAAATCCCCACCGCTATGATATAGAGTCAATTAGTAATTTTCTTTGACTGTGTTTAAAAAGTCCACCTTATAATATAAATTACTCCCTCCGATCTTTTTTATAAAGAACATTTCACTTTTTTAGATGTATTAAATAATTAATGTATCTAGTCTGCATTATAGACAATATACATTAATTATTTAATGAATTTAAAAAGGTAAAATATTCCTTATAATGCTCTGTTTGGGAAGAAGTTTTTTGAGCTTATAGTTTATGTCTTATAGCTTATAAACTCATATGACAATAAAAGATCTGTTTGGTAACGGTCTTTTCATCACGAGTTTATAGCTTATTTTATTAGCTTATAGCTTATTTTTCAGACGCTATTTTAAATAGCATTTTAGCTTATAGCTTATAGCTTATCCTTTTTTTTCCATTTTTACCCTTATTATTTTAACTAAAATCCACTACTATCCTTTATAATTTATTATAATTTAAAATAAAATAATAATTATTAAATATCTTTTATGTCATTTTATTTTATCACCTAATTAAACCGCTAATTTTACCAAACACTTCAATTAGCTTATCAGCTATAAGTCATCAGCCATCAGCTATAAGCTATAAACTATCAGTCACCAACTATCAGTCATAAACTATAAGCTATCAGCTAACTTATCAGTCAACCGTTATTTTTACCAAACAGAACCTAAAAAGGACCGAATGTAGTATTTGTTTACTATAAGGATTTGATTAATGTGATAATGTTATTGTGGGTTATGTTTTTCCATGTTCCGTCCAACTAAGCGTGTTCTAAATTCTAATACACTTTTGTGTTATTGAAAGAAGAAGATAATTTAATTTGGTAATAGGCACCTCCACGTGATTTGCATGATGTATATTTTGACTGCATGTTATAGCACCGAGAAATAAGCATAATTGTTAATGAAATTGCCGGCCAAAAAAGTACTGAATTTTGATGTTGGAATTATAGAAGTTGAAACAGTAGACCCAATTATGCAAGTTCACACCACAAACCTAAACTCATTTTTGAAAAAGAATGTAGAGCATACTACCTCCGTCTCAAAAAGAAAGTCGTTTAAGGTTGTTGTACATAAATTAAAAAAAATAATGATTGAAAAATTAAATGTAACAATATTACAAAACTATCCTTAGTTACTATTGATTGTCATAAAAATGTAATATGATATGATATCTTAAAAGTTGTGTAGATAATATTTATTAGGGGTAAAGTTGATAAGAATGAATTATTATTGTCTTAAAAATATAAAAAGACTTTTATTTTGAGACAAATTTTATGTATTAGAAAGACTCTTATTTTAAGACATATGGAGTATAATATAAGAATATTCCCAAGTTGTGCCGTGGTTTCTTGATTTGAAGCAGCACTAGTCCATTCCATTCCCACGAGTTTGTGCTACCGTCCAATATAATTATACTAGTCATTTTCAAATATTATATATAAAACATAAATTAATTTCCATTACCTTCTACAATTAGCTGTAATTAAAATTATAAAAATTATAATATTGTTACAATAAATATGAATAATTTTCTTTTAAAAAAATTGAAAAGTTTTAATATTATAATTTTATTATGTAAAAGGTATTGTTTCGTGATGGAACCAAAATTGATTGGTGTATGATGGATATAGATCGTAACGGTGGATTTGACTTTCTAAGACGGTTGATAATAATTGGTTCAGTTTAAAATCCGACTCAAGTTTGAATTAATTTTTATTTAAACTTACACGCTACTCATTTTAAATTCACGAACAACTCAGTTCAACTCATTTGTTTCACGGACTTAAAATTTATTTTTCAAGTTTATATTTTTTAAGATATTTGACCTTATAAATTAAAATATTTAAAAAAATATATTAAATTCTATTAGAGTTTAACTTTGTCTCAAAAATGCACAACTTCATCTAATTCAAAAGTCTAATTAAAAAGTCTAATTCACACGCACCGCGCGCCCACACACACACGCACGCACGCCCCCCCCCCCCCACCCACACACACACATATATAATTAAGTTGATTCATGAATCTAACGAATTGAACCATACATAGTTAAAGCTCAACTCATTTGGTTAACAAATTTAACTTTTTGCTCATATTCAGCTCATTTGGTTCATGAATCAAGTTCAACAATTTAATTGTCAAATCGAGTTTCAAATTATGCCCGAGTTGGTTATCTTCATTGTTAGTATCTAGTGGTGGAAAATAGGCTAATATGCAAGGTTAGAACTTCAATGCCCAAGTCAGTATAAGAGTGAGATGAAATGAATGGGATTTGAATTTGAATTAACTGTGAAATTCTGGCATAGCAGATAACAGATGTCCTAACAACATGTCACGACATTGTTCTCTGCATAACTTTAAAACAAGGACAGAATAAACAAACTGATATATTGAATATCAGCAACAGATTCATAACAGATATTTCAACATCAGTTACGACATGTTAATCAATACTGAACTGTAAATTGCAGAATGATAAACAACACAGAATAAGATGACCCAATTCGGTGCAAATCACCTACATTTGGGGGCTACCAAGCCAGAAATAAGAATCCACTATCAGTAGTATAGTTTTATGTAAACAACCTCTGGTTTATAGTAAACAACCTCTGGTTTACCTATCATTACCTAATGAAAATTTTATCATTAAAAGTCACATCTAATTGATAAGAGAAACTCATCTCGCTCCCTAAATCACAACCTATGATATCTAACAGTTACAATCGACAGTAACTGCATCATCCTACTTGGAAGAATCCTCTTTCAATGCAAAGTTCAGTCAAGCATCCTCGACTAACAACACAACTTGCATTTGCTTCAAAGTTTCATCCAAGAAATATATATAATTCATTACCTAAAGGTTTCTGAATCTGTATAAACAACTATGTCTACCACAATATATCAAACCGAGACAAAGGGTGACTTACAACACAAGAAAGTCCTACGACTGTCAAAACCCTGAACCCTACTTTATACTTTACAAAAGTTTCAATAAGGATTCCTAAGTCACTTCCTATCCTATGTCTTGGTCTTCCTTTTATAGTCTTATGTCTTGGGCTTCAGATCTTCTGTCCTTGATCCACTGTAAACCGAGCCTTGAATCTTGGAACATAATTAAAACAACATGCTGTATATGTCCAGATGTCGAGTCTTCATGCCAGGATATTTCATTCGACATCTTTGTTTTCTGGCAGAATTCTTCATGTTTGACCATCTTGTTCTTCATCAAGTTTTAACCAAAATTTAGTCAAACCACAAGAGCTTTCAATCTCCCCCTTTTGACAAATTTTGGCTAAAACTCCTTTTGCACAATAAACCCAGGGTGAGTGAAGTTGAAAAAGGGTTTAGAAAGGAAGTTGAGACTCCTAAAGAAGCTAGAAGAAAGTCTGAAAGGGTTGATCAAAGAACACTCCCTTCAGATCACAGGACGCAAAGGAAGGACCCATAACAGAAGGGAAACATGAGGCTCAGACAAAATGTCAGAACATTCTATCCAACATCCTTGCAAACCAACTGCAAGGACAGACTCAACCCCTGTACTTTTCTCCCCCTTTTTAGCCAAAAATTAACAAGCATGTCCAAGACAGACCCATACCCAAACTAAACAAACCCAAAAGCGGATAAATCCCATGAGAACACAGCATAACAAAAAAGACAACATGAGACAAGTTGAAGTCAAGAACCCCCTTTATATACTCGAGCGTTTTCCTTAGGATGTAATAAACCATTCAAAATAATGAAGATCAATTCAATAAGAACATTAAATAAGGAATGAAACTTCCCAAAAAATTGTGCACCGACCAAAACACTTTTGACTGTTTCTTCCTTTAAGGGGAACCGTCCAAAGAATGTGCATGTCTCAAGACACATGTTTAACACGTCTTCTATAACGCTCCATTTTCCTTTTATTTTTATTTGCGAATAATTGTTAATTGTTGTGATTGATGATGTGTTTTGTTGTATTTCATGTAGCCGTAGTAAGGGGTAGTGGCCTTAAGAGATAAGTCTTGGGGGTAGTAGGGGTGTACGACTAAAAGCATAGAAATCAGTGGTGCGAAGAGTAAGATTCATTGACCTATTTTTAATTAAGCAATATTTGCTAACCATAGTGTAAAGTGGACATTAGTGGAAGTATATGAATGATGAGAACTATTATTATTATTATTATTATTATTATTTAGTAAGGTTGGATAAAAATATTAATAATAATATAATGGGATAAATAAATAGAAATAATTAGATGTGTAGTGAGTGGGAGGGCAATGTGGTAATTGTACGAAGTTGAGCGAGGGCAAATATGGTAAATCATAATTGGGGGTTATGTAAAGAGTTAGAGAATGAGAAGTTATTTTTCATTCTGCGTAAAAGTGAGTGCAAAGGGAGAAAAGCTGAAAAGAGGCTAGGGCAAGGTGAAGGAGAGAATCCATTAGAGAAGAGGGAAGCTCATCAATACAAGGTAAGGGTGGGAATTCTTTAATCTCTCAAGGGTTGAGTGATGTATGTATTTGGGTAGGAATCATTAGGTTGAATTCATGTGAATGTTAAATGTTTGTTGATAGGTTTTAATGAGTTAGGATGTTAAGATTTGTTCATCATGTTGTCTATAAAATAATGCATGTTATTGTTGCTAAGTACTGCTGAGATTTGATATGATTTTCGTACACTATGAGGACTGTTTTGGGGAGGAAATTGGGATTGGTGTAGCAGAAAGTTGGATTGCAGAAAATCTGCTACGCGCTCATAGTGCCGAGCGGTGGGATCGTAGCGCCGTGTGGTGCTGTGCTGGACGGTGCTCAAGAGGCACAACATGGAACGCTACTGGAATCTTGTTGGAATTGAGGGGGGAGCTACGCCTGTGCACCGTCGGGCGGTGCAAAGAGACGCGGCAATGCCGCTGCTGTGTCGGGCGGTGATCAGGAGGCACAGCATGGAACACTACTGGAATTTTGTTGGAATTGAGGGGGGGGAAGCTACGCCTGTGCACCGCCGGGCGGTGCAAAGAGGCGCAGCAACGCTGCTGCTGTGTCGGGCGGTGCGAAGAGGCGCAGAAATGCTGCTGCGTGATTTTTGTTGTTTCTTTGTTGTTTTCTTGTTGTTTCACGTGGTTTCATGTTGCTTCGTTGATGATTTCTTTAGATGATGTATTTTGGAGGATTGCTATGAATATGCATGTTCGAATAGGTGTATGTGTGTTGTTGTGAAATAGTGAGTTGAGTAATGATGATATGTTATGTTTATGTATTTGTTTCGTTGTTGCATGTTGTCGTTGAAGGTGCATAGCATGATGCATGAGTTGAGGGATGACGTGTGCCTATGTGGGGTGTGAGCGTCTATCCGGATTCCTTTTAATGGAATCGATGTTGTTATTGTTGTTTAGGTGATTGTGTGCCCATGTGGGGTGTGAGCAATCACGACTGTCGGGTACCCATGTGGGGTGTGGGCGACTAGATAGACGTTTCGACGGGAATTGTGATCATGAAACAGGGATCGAAATTGGTACCACATGCATTGAGTCTAGTTGGTGTCTCATTGCATTATTCTTGTTAGTTATGTTGTATTACGTTTTGATTGATGAATTGTGGTTGTTTTGAGGTGTGTGATTCTTGTTGGTAGTTGTGATATGGGTGAATGACTTGGTGATTTATGCTTTTATACTTATATCCTCTTCTTCTTTTGTTGATTTGAGAATCTCACCCCTTCTGTGTTTGGTGATGCTTTATACGGCATCCTGCAGATAATCAGGAATAGTTTGGAAGTCGTGGTTGGTGAAGACGAGGTGCTTCACTTTAGTGGCGTCTGCTCTGATATGTAACATTGGGAGTTGGGAACGCTTTTATGCATGTTTTATTTTGGTTAAAGAAATTTGGTTTCCTTTACAGTTTACAAAACTAAATTTTTGGTAACTTGAAACCGTTATGCTTTATTATTCGAATGATTCATTTCCGCAGCGTAATAAAGAGTATTTTTGGATTAAAGTATGTTTTAAATTATGTTACATGTCTACTTATGAGGAAGTTTATGTTGAAAGTAATGCCCTTATTTCTAAGTTGTATTATTTTACTCTGATTATTCGATTAAATTATGCAGGGGAATTTAGGGTGTTACATAGTGGTATCAGAGCAGGTCGGTCCATCCGGCCAAGTTGTCGAGTCGTTGTCATGTGACAAGTTGTCGTTGTCGTTATCGGTTCCTTAACCATTATGTTCTGTTGTTAGTGTGTAACAGATTTAGAATGGCTAGAAGGAACGATGCTGCGATTGCTGCTGCTTTGCAGGTTGTTGCTCAAGCGGTGCAGAACCTGCCACATGCTAACGAAAATGACGAGTTTCGGAAGAACAGACCACCTACCTTCAAGGGAAGACATGATCCGGATGGAGCGCAGACTTGGCTCAAGGAAATTGAGAGGATCTTCCGGGTTATGGAATGTCCTGAAGCACAGAAGGTGTGGTTATGTACTCACGTACTGGCTGAGGAGGCTAATGATTGGTGGGTTAGCAGTCGTCAACTGTTGGGAGCAACAGGAGAGGCAATCACTTGGGCGGTGTTCAGTAGGGAGTTCTTAAGGAAGTACTTTCCTGAAGATGTCCGAGGGAAGAAAGAGATTGAGTTTTTGGAACTGAAGCAGGGTAACGTGACGGTTACGGAGTATGCTGCCAAATTCTCATATCTGGCTAAGTTTTATCCTCACTACAGTGCGGCAACTACTGAGTTCTCAAAGTGTGTCAAGTTTGAGAGCGGATTGAGGCCTGAGATCAAATAGGAAATTAGTTATCAGCGGATCAGAAGGTTTCCAGACTTGGTGGATTGTTGTAGGATATTTGAAGAAGACAGTAAGGCTCGATCGGCTCACTATAAGGGGTTGGCCGGGAGAAGAGGAAAGCAACCGATGAACCGTGGGAAGCCTTAAGCAGCTCCAGCTGAGAAAGGTAAACAGAAGCATGCTGACGGCAAGAGGCCAAGTGGGGGAGGTGCCATTGCTCCTCTTATGTGTTATAGGTGTGGTGAGTTGGGTCATCGTGTCAGTGAGTGCACGAGTGATGTGAAGAAATGCTTTAAGTGTGGGCAGGCAGGACATCTGATTGCGGACTGCAAGGTTAATATGGTGACCTATTACAATTATGGAGAACAGGGTCATATTAGTACTAGTTGTCAAAAACCAAAGAAAGCTTCGACTGGGGGAAAAGTGTTCGCTTTGACAGGGACTCAGACTTCCAGTGAGGACAGACTGATCAGAGGTACATGTTATATTAATAATATGCCTTTGATTGCTATTATCGATACTGGTGATACTCTTTTATTGCTGCCGATTGTGTAAGGAGGCTAGGCCTTGTTGTTTCTCCTATGAAGGGAGAGATGGTTGTCGAAACACATGCGAAGGGATCGGTGACCACTTCTTTAGTCTGTTTGAATTGTCCACTATCGATCTTTCATAAGGACTTTTGTGTGGATCTGATTTGTTTACCGTTGGGAGGTCTCGATGTGATTTTGGGTATGAACTGGTTGGAGTTCAATCATGTTCATATTAACTATTTCAACAAGTCGGTTCGATTTCTTGCTCCTGAGGAAGAGGAAGAAGACGGTTTTCTGTCTGCTAAAGAGTTAAGAAAGTTCTTGGAAGAAGAAGCTCAGGTACTTTGTTGATTGCAGAATAGGGCAAGCAAGAAAAAATATTTATTTTCGGAAAGAATTCCCTCCGGGATTTATGTCGTGTCCACAGAGATCGGTTCGAGGGAAAGAATGTCGTTCGACAATCTCTCGCGTTTATGAGTTTGGTTTTAAATGGTTTAAAGCATAAAAACGGAAAAGTAAACATTAAAACATAAAACAAATTCATTCTTCAGCAACAAGAAACTTATCAAGCATACATATAACCCACTCGTCACAAACATAAATTTACCGACCAATTATACTCCACCTGCAATACGTGTCAAAATCATCCAGCATCGCTCACAACAAAGGTTATGTCTAACGCACAGTTGAGAGAGCAGCCGTATTACTCTCGTCGACGCTCTCGCGCACGACGCCTCGAAACACGGAAGACATTAAGTTCCGACACCATAAAGATTATGATCTAAATCTATCTCTAGAGTCTAGACCATAGATATCCATCCCTAATCAAGATTCATGATGGTTATCTCTAACACAACACAAATCCAAACATAAATGCAAAAAGATCAAGGAAAACATCGATAATGATTTGTAAAGCAGATTTTATACAATATTACAATCAACAAAGATACAAATGTTCAGAGTAACTATACAAACACGCAACAAGAAAGAATACACAAAGAGGAAGAGAAATGAACCAAACACTTCACGGATTGTCGGAGCCGATCGATGAGAAATCCACCTCGAATCATCCGCATGCAAGCTTCCATGATATTTTCTAAGCTAATCCTATGAAGAAATGAAGTTTGATGGAGTTGGAGCAAGAATCCCCAAAACCATCACCTAAAAAATGATGAAAAATGACTAAAATAGGCAAAAGTTACTGCCCAGGTTCGCACAGCGAGTGCCCGTTCGCACTGCGAACGTAAACCGCCTTTTGGGCTTCAAAAATTGTGTTTTTCAAGCATTCAGGCACTATTCATTCGCCCCCGGGTTCGCAGTGCGAGTGCGCCAGCGAGTTGCTCGCCACCAGGTTCGCATTGCGAACATGACAGAAAACCAAAAATTGTTTTAATCATAACTCTTGAACCGTAACTCCGATTGACGCACGGTTTGAAGCGTTGGAAAGCTTATTCAATGCTCTTTATGAATATGGAAAAATCCCATTGCTGGAACACCTGTAAAAATAAATGAAAGTCAATTACTCTCAATGATATTTACACGGTAACGCACTATACACCGAGAACGTAAAGTAAACGTATTTACGAACAAAGAGGGGTTTATTCAACCAATTTTAACACAAAGTAATGATAAGTGAAACAAAACTTATATACAAAAATAGGTACAATTTGCACTTATCAAACTCTCCCCAACTTACATAATTGTTTGTCCACAAACAAGAATCAAACAAACTTGAACATGCACAAGCAATATCCAAAGAATGACGAATCAACAGGTTTTGAAAAACGGAAACGAATGAATGGTTCAAATGAAAACGGTACACACAAAAAGTAAATACTTACCACTAAACTACGACGACAACATAGTCACGAAATAAATGCAAAATACAAAAATCATGCCAAAAATTCTAAAACAACACAAGTTCCAAAGTGAATCACACCTAGTAAAAACAATCATCGGTAGATGAAAAACACAAAATGAGGGATTTTACACTCACACAATACTCATGCAAACAAAAGACTAAATTATGCATACATCCACAAATTCATATTGAACATACAAAGGCAAGAATCACAAGGACTTTCAAGGTTGTAACGTGGTCGGGTAAACAAACAATGGGCAATTTCTAAAGGTAATTGAAACAAAAACTTGCCTAAACCTAAGGGAGTGAAAACTCACAAAGATTCACACACAAAATTTCAACCAACTTCTTCCACAATCCCAAGTGCTACACAACACACAATACTTATTTAGCACAATTATTGAAACTCTTTTTGTTTCCTTTTTCAAGGATTTTCTTTTTCTTTCTTTTTCTCTTTCACAAATTTTTCTCTTTTTTCTTTTCTTTTTCAATCCTCATAGAATTCAACCAATGAGTATACAATCATCCTCTCCCCAACTTGAATTCAACCGCACCATCATGTGAATACTCCCTACTTTCTAAGGCAAGGAAAAAATCCATACAACAACACAAAGTTGAGGTCCAAGAAAAAACAAAATCCATTCAAAAATAAGTGAACTAAATACTCATAGACAAGCATTAAGTTCAAATAGAAACATGGATCAAAAAGCTCAAAGGGGTTACGAATTCTCACACACTCACAAGGTGAATTGACTATTTGGCTAGGGTGGTTGTGCTCAAAATGAAATAATTGCCTTGATCCTTTTCATGCATTCATATAATCAACACAAACAAAAGATTCAACATAATAAAATCCAGTTAGAACAAGAATGTTGGTTCTCCGCGCATATATGAACAATGGAAAGCCACCTCACAAAAAGGTTGGGAACTAAAGTGATTCACAATAGAACAAGTATACAAAAGAATGGATGGCATGGAAGTTTGTAAAATGCCTAAGTATCATGAATATGCTAAAGTATAGAAAGCGATAAATACATACCTCAGACGTGTACAAAACTTAGCAAAATCATTTCCAAACATCCGCAAGTTGAAACGAACCAACTTGGAAAATCACAAAAGCATCCTCAAGTAAGTCAATCAAAATTTGTGAGCAAACAACAACCAAAAACATTCGAAAAGAAAAACTATAAAACATGCTTGTTTTACGTCGTAAGCTCGACGCCTTTACGGTGCTTAATTAGAAACATCCTTCATTCATGCCATGGTGATGTCTTACCGCGCAACCAAAAGTAAGCGTCCTAACCAAACACTTAAACAAACGTTAATCTACAAGAATCAGTATAACAAGTGAAAATATACAATATATACGATATTTACAAAACTCAAAAACAAAGAAACTATCGCAATGCAACTCAATATCAAAACCGATCCCCGGCAACTGCGCCATTTTGTTGAATGCATGCTCCAATGTGTTTTCTAGCCTAATTCTGGTCAAAAAATGCTATTGGATGGATTTGGAACTAAAAATATCAAAACTCATCACTTAAAAAATGATGAAAAATGACTAAAATAGGCAAAAGTTACTGCCCAGGTTCGCACAGCGAGTGCCCGTTCGCACTGCGAACGTAAACCGCCTTTTGGGCATCAAAAATTGTGTTTTTCAAGCATTCAGGTACTATTCATTCGCCCTCGGGTTCGCAGTGCGAGTGCGCCAGCGAGTTGCTCGCCACCAGGTTCGTATTGCGAACATGACAGAAAACCAAAAATTGTTTTGATCATAACTCTTGAACCGTAACTCCGATTGACGCACGGTTTGAAGCGTTGGAAAGCTTATTCAATGCTCTTTATGAATATGGAAAAATCTCATTGCTGGAACACCTGTAAAAATAAATGAAAATCAATTACTCTCAATGATATTTACACGGTAACGCACTATACACCGAAAACGTAAAGTAAACGTATTTACGAACAAAGCGGGGTTTATTCAACCAATTTTAACACAAAGTAATGATAAGTGAAACAAAACTTATATACAAAAATAGGTACAATTTGCACTTATCATACTTGCATTGGTTGCATCCTTGTCAGTGGAAAATGAGTCGGTGATCAACGAATTGCAACTGGTGCGTGAATTTCCTGAAGTGTTTCCAGATGACATTGCCGAGGTACCACCTGAGAGGGAAATAGAGTTTGTTATTAATCTTGTCCCTGGTACCAGACCTATTTCTATGGCACCATACAGGATGTCGGCATCAGAATTATCGGAGCTGAAGAAGCAACTGGAAGAGCTGTTAGAAAAGAAACTTGTGAGACCGAGTGTATTGCCTTGGGGAGCTCCAGTGTTGTTAGTAAAGAAAAAGGATGGTAGTATGAGGTTGTGTATCGATTATAGACAGCTGAATAAAGTAACGATTAAGAACAAGTATCCACTTCCAAGAATAGATGACTTGATGGATCAATTAGTGGGTGCCCGTGTGTTTAGCAAGATTGCCTTGAGGTCAGGCTATCATCAGATACGGGTAAGAGACGAAGACATTCAGAAGAAGGCTTTTAGAACCCGATATGGACATTATGAGTATGTGGTGATGCCGTTCGGAGTTACTAATTCACCTAGCGTATTCATGGAGTATATGAATTGTATCTTTCATGCTTACTTGGACCAATTTGTAGTCGTCTTTATTGACGATATTCTAATCTATTCTAAGTCGGAAGAGGAACACGCTGAGCATTTACGGATTATGCTGCAAGTGTTGAAAGAGAATAAGCTCTATGTTAAGTTGTCTAAGTGTGAATTCTGGTTGAGAGGTGTAAGTTTTCTTGGTCATGTTATTTCAGTTAATGGTATTTCTATGGATCCGTCCAAGGTAGACGTCGTTCTACAATGGGAGACTCCGAAGTCGGTGACCGAGATTAGAAGCTTCTTGGGTTTGCCTGATTATTACCGAAGATTTATTAAAGGATTTTCGAAGTTGGCACTTCCGTTGACTCAGTTGACGTGCAATGGTAAGGCATTTGTATGGGATGCTCATTGTGAGAAGAGTTTCGTTGAGCTGAAGAAAAGATTGACTACCGCTCCAGTGTTAATTCTACCAGAACCAAATGAACCGTTTGTGGTGTATTGTGACGCTTCTTTGATGGGTTTGGGAGGTGTGTTAATGCGGGATGGTAAGGTTGTGGCTTATGTTTCATGGCAACTAAGAGTACATGAGAGGAATTATCCGACTCATGATTTAGAGTTAGCTGCAGTGGTGTTCGTATTGAAGATTTGGAGGCATTATCTTTATGGTTCCAGATTTGAAGTGTATAGTGACCATAAGAGCTTGAGGTATCTGTTTGACCAGAAGGAACTGAATATGAGGCAGAGAATATGGTTAGAATTCTTAAAAGATTATCATTTTGGCTTGAACTATCACCTCGGCAAAGCTAATGTCGTGGCTGATGCTCTGAGTCGAAAGTCCTTGCATGTGTCTGATATGATGGTTAAAGAGTTAGAATTGATTGAACAGTTCAGAGATATGTGTTTGGTTTGCGAACAGACACTGCATAGTGTGATGCTGGGTATACTGACGATCAATAATGAATTCCTTAATAGTATCAGAGAAAGTCAGAAGTTGGATATGAAACTGGTGGATTTGATGATTGGAAATGATCAGGCAGAAGGTAATGAGTTCAGAGTGGATGAACAAGGCGTGTTGATAGGATTTGCATCCCTGATAATCCTGAGTTGAAAAGAATGATTTTAGAAGAGGGTCACAAGAGTAGTTTGAGTATCCATCCAGGGGCTACGAAGATGTATCAAGACTTGAAGAAGATATTTTGGTGGCCTGGATTGAAACGTAATGTGGCTCAGTTTGTGTATGCTTGTTTGGCTTGTCAGAAGTTGAAGGTGGAACATCAGAAACCTGCTGGTATGATGCAACCATTAGACATTCCAGAGTGGAAGTGGGATAGTATTTCTATGTATTTTGTGACCAGATTGCCTAATACTCTGAGAGGACATGATTCCATTTGGGTAGTAGTGGATAGACTGACGAAGTCGGCACATTTCGTCCCGATTAATATCAGTTTTCCTTTGCAGAAGCTGGCAGAGATTTACATTCAGGTGATTGTGAAGTTACATGGAGTTCCATTGAGTATTGTGTCGGACCGAGATCCAAGGTTCACTTCCAGATTTTGGGAGAGTTTGCAAGAAGCCTTGGGATCGAAGCTGAGATTGAGTTCGACCTATCATCACTATGCCAAGGAAGGGAAAAGACGGCTCTTTTTTGGCCTTTAACAGCGCTTAAAAGCGCTGCCTAAGGTGGCGTTGCTGTAGGTAAAGACAACACTTTTTTTTATGCAAAAGCGTTGCTAAAGTCCTACTTTAGGCAGTGCTTTACCTTGAAAAGCGCTTTCTAAAGTAGGGCGTTAGCAGCGCTTTTTCCTGGAAAAACGCTTTCTAAAGTGGGCCTTTAGTAGCGCTTTTTCAGGCCTTTTATGCTTTCTTTTGGCATCTTTAGGCAGCTTCTTTTTAGGAAAAAACGCTTTCTATTGTCCCCCTATAGACAACACTTTTTAAAGCGCTGTCTAATGTATTTTTTATTTCACTTTAAGGCAGCGCTTTTAATGGAAAGCGATGTCTATTGTGTACTATAGGCAGCGCTTTTTCTAAAAAGCGCTTTCTTTTCTTCACGTAAAATTTGCTTTTTAAAAGTACTTTTTTAAAAATCAGAATTTAGGAAGCATTTTTTGTTTAAAAGCGCTGCCTATTCCTTATTTTTTAGAAAACATTTTTTTGGAAATAATACCATAAACCTGTATAATTCAAGCCTTTGATATACCATTATAATCCAAAATATATACACCATTACCATTCAAAACCATACAACACTCCAAAACCATTCAAAATATATAATCCATTCAAAACCACTCCAAAACCACTCCAAAATATATACATCATTACCATTCAAAACCATTCAAAATATATAATCCATTATAATTCAAGCCTAAGATTCCTAATATACAACCATTTCCAAAACTATACAACATTCCATAACTACACAACAACTTCCATACCTTATATGATTCTTTTCTCAATAAAGTATTCACACAATTCCTCTTTAATTTCTTCCAACTTATCTATCGAGTAATGAGCACACTTGTATTCATCAAAGTACTACATAATAAAACATAATATGCATGATTTAGTTAAAAGTCATAAATTATATAAAATATTCGATAAATACTAAAATAAATCCTAAGTTATAAATCCATACCATGATTGGAATCTCTATTTGTTCCAAACGAAGGTTTTCTCTCATAAACCTCAAAACGTAATAATCGCAATCTATACCATTACACTGACGAGCACACTACACAGAAAAACAAATAAGAATATATAGTTGTCTTGTTTTATCAAGTATCATCACTATTATAAGCAAAATTGTGAAAATTAATATACCTCCACTCTGATCCAAGTAATGTTGTTTGCTTTAGACCGTGGTACTCGAGCTTCTCTTTGTGATCGGAGTACTTGTATTGCTCTAACAAAATAAAAACATATATTTAGAACAATCTCACAAAAATAATGAAATATACAAATACACACGAATATTTAGAACAATCTCACTTACGTATCAACCATGTTCTTCATATCCGGATATGTTGTCCAATCACCATCCAATGAATTCAGATAATACACTACTTCTTTTGTAGGATTAATACCAACCAACAACCAGTGACCACTGTAAAATAAAACAAAAGTTTAGATGGAAATTTTCTACGCAAAAGATACAAAGATTAGAATGAAATTATAAGGAAAATCTAACCCGTTGCCAGTATTATACGGTAAAAGATACAAACTTTCTGTACTGCTGGCCATAAATCTCTCGACTAAGTGATCTCTTACTGAATCTGGATCCTGAACAATTAATGGTGCGTTGACACGGGCGCAAGACACGAAATAGAATCTGTTTGACAATTGATTCCCACGCATAAATTTGTCATACAAGAACCTTAAATAAAAACATAATAAACATTAGAATATTTTCATTGAAATGTGTAAATAAATTATTCAACTAATTAGATAATAGATTGATCGGCGTACCAGATGTATGAATGCAAAACACCAATGCCTAATTCAAGATGCCGAAAAATCTGATCCATGTCCTCTTTTGCAAGTGTTTCGAAATTAGAATAACCAAAAATACCTTCCTCCATATCTATTTGACGAATGGCACCATCCATCAAATCTGATGTTCCCACAAGTGTTTCAAGACACATCCTAAATCGAGCAACAGAAGCTCTTTTTGATCCGGTCCTTGGAAGATCCTTTTTTTTGTTGGATACGTTACTAATTTTCTTGCTGACTTGTTGTGACTCTTGAGCAGGAACCTAAAAATCATATAAGTTAGGTAAAGTATAAAATCATGAAGCTTTTGTATTCGGATCACAGAATTAACACTTTCAATGTACCTATTTTTGTGATGCAACAGACTCGTTGTGCCGCAAAATCCCTTTATCCCTAGATGCGGGTTTTGTAGGAGTCTAACATTACCATGTAAAAAAAATGTACGTAATGGTTCAGAATGCTTTACATAATGGTTCAGAATTGACATTTGATTACCAAAACATTCATAATGGTTTTCAACATACCTCCTCATCTATGAAAATGAGGTCTGACGGCCATGCAACAAACGATCCTATTGCATCTCGCAGCAATGTTGTCTCTGAAACAACGTCAGGTATCGGTAGCAACACATCCGACTCTAATGCAATATCAACCGATACTTTCAGATATCCATCAGGGAGCGGTTTATAGTGAAGTAAATCTCCCAAAGTGTTATGCACTTTTCCCTTACCAACTATACGATAAGTCGGTGACGATAAATATAGCTGACAAGATGAAATGCCCTAAACCAATAATAAATATGTTATTGTTAATGTGTATATATGTCAATTAAAATGAATGGGCTAATTTAATTTCATAATAACATATATAATTACCTCGGGAAATTTCTTTTGACAATTGATACTAGCTTTGTCACTAGTATCTTTCAAATCTGAACCGCGCTTTTCCGCCATATATCTTTCTTTGTCCTTTTCTAATTCACAGACTTGCGCTTTTAATTCCTCCAACGATTGCATCACTTGTTGATTGCTAGGATTTTTTTCTTTGGATGCTTATATAAGGATGTTGGAGTCACACCAAATCCCTTACCCCTGACACGGCCGGAATACTCAGGAACATTTAGTACTCGACTAATTATGCTCCTGCAATCCTCGTCCTCACCTGTAGTTAAGGATTGAGATAGGGTCTCCTGAAATTCATTTACATATCGAGAATTATTAGTGGGGATTAAAAATTAATTATATGTTAGTAAACTTTTGATTTAATTAAAGACATAATGTTATACTTACACATTCGTCAAAAACATGTTGAACATTGTCTCTAACAACTCCATCCTTGCCGACACGAGCAGCCTTCCACAAAACATGTCCTGGAAGAGATGTTTCTTCACTTTTACTCTCTTCTAACTACACATTGAAACAAATAATAAGATCATCAATTATAACACATTGAGACAATTAATAAGATTATAGCATTTATATATACTTACCATTTTTTGCTGTAAGCGTGCATATTCCAAACGCCCTTTTTTGTATGGATACGCCGGTTTTGATGCTCTTTGTCGATTTATGTCACTCACTTCCTGGATAAACAACTTTACGTCATATCAAAACAATCTAATGCAACAAGTATACAATACAATTAATACACATGACAAATTAACATTACATGGAATTTTTCGGTTCTTCGTTTGGCTACAAATGTCTCCCATTCTTCAGGTGTAATCAAGTCCGCATACTTCATTGGAAGTTCTGCTTCAACAAACATCCCTTGCTCATCCTTTAGAAAAGTGGTTGATAAAAAAGTTCGAAACCCTCTGAGTCTTTTTCTGGCCAATTGAAGACACTACTTTTTTCAGCTTTCATCAATGTTAAAAGACCTTTACGAAAAACATACACATAGAGTGTGTTAGTATAAATAATTTAAAGACATAATCGTCAACAAAAATTTAATAACATCAATCATATATGGTACGTACCTGTATCTCAGTCCATATTTTTTCTTTACCACCTTGCAACGCTGGATTTCTCCAGTTATCACAGGTGATTGGTATGTGCATTACTACGAAAAACCCATTTAACAACGGTTGGAAATGACATATAATGACGCGGACGAAGGCGTTGTTATGTAGATTGTCGTTGTAAGTTCGCCGTTTCTACAATGGTCTGGAAACCGTTGTTGAAAGGCAGGACGCGTGCCATATATCACAACGGTTATGATAATAAACCGTTGCGATACATACACTTAAGTTCTGGGTTCGAATCCCATCAGTAGCGAATTTATATAAAACATAAATTACTTATGATATCGGTTACAATATATAACCATTGTTGTAAGTACCCTAAGTTTATTATATTAAATGTAGATTGCTTGTTTTCCAAACACCTCACTAAATAAATATACATGGATTAAATTTGATGAAGATGTCTATAATCTGCAAATTAAACTGTTCTTGAAAACTAACTTAAACAAACCAATGTTGTTTTCTGATTGCATTCGTCTCATCGTGCATTTCACGCTCTTTTACATATATTGTGGTTTATTGATCTGACTCCTTCGATATATCGCTATCTTCGATTATAGTTAAATTTCCATAAGATAAATAAGGCATTGGATAATTTGCCTCATCTTTGATTTAACTATATTGGAAGATGGCGATGCATCTAAGGAGCGAGATCATTATACCATAATCTATATATAAAAGAACGTGAGATAAATGATGAGAGGCATGCAATCAGAAAACAACATTGGTTTGTTTAAGTTGGTTTTCAAATACAACTTAATTTGCAGATTATAAATATCTATGTCAAATTAACTGAATGTATTTTAAGTGAGGGTTAGTGAAACAAACAATCTACACAGAATATAATAAACTCAAACAAAATTCTATCCCAGATCCAGATATTATAAACTCATATAATACGCTTGCTACCACCAGCAAACTTTAAGTGAGGGTTATGTTGCGGTGAAAATCGGATAACAAGCTATTAATTAACTTGCATCATATTTCTTTTACAACCGACTTTGATTTATCCAAAGGAAAGGTTCAAGATCGTTAAAAAAACCTAAAGGGGGAAGATCTAGAGTTCGGAGGTTGGTTATGCCTAGGGAAGGTATTAGCACCCTAAACGTCCGTAGTACTCTACGGGAACCTCTTGTTGATGTTATTTTATGTTTGCTAAAGGTTTTATGCCAAAGGTAAATACCTAGGTATGTAAACTAAGTTTGCTCGCCAAGACGTCGCATCTTGTGCCTACGTATCTGACTAAAGAATCAGAGCAACCGTAGTTCACCTAACTAAGGATGAATTTGAGGAACCATTGACTATGGCCAAAGTTCCAAGGGGAAATGAGTATGAGCTCATTTAGAGTTTAAGGAAACTCTCTAAGTCTAAGTTATAGTGGGGAAAAAGTGGATACTCAATGTGATGAGTCCACATAGAGTTTAGAAACTCTATCCTATTTCTAAGTTATGATTCATGGCTCTTAGAAGGCCAAGAGAAAGGCTCTTAGGAGGCCTAGGGGGAAGATGACTCTTAGGAGGCCAAGTAGGACAAAGGCTCTTAGGAGGCCTAGAGGGAATGTGGCTCTTAGGAGGCCAAAAATGGTGTGTGATTTGTTTATTGACTTATGAGTCAATTTAGGAGGACTTTCCTTTGGAATTGGGAGAATAACAGTTTTATGAAACAAGAAGTTTGTGGAGATATTTACATGAAGATTCAACATTAAATAACAAAGTATTAGGGTGAAACAAAGCTCACAATGCCATACAAGGTGAGAACCATACACATTAGGCATCACTAGGTCAAAATGAACAAGGTAACATAGTGAAAGAACTCAAAACAGTCAAGGGTATTCATAAAAAAAAACCTAAGAAGTATCTTACTTCCCATATCAATAAATGCTTCACAAATGTTTGTTTTCATCAATTTCTTTTTACATTCAAGAAGTATACATGTTAAGGAACATTTAGCAAAAAGAATGAGTGAAAAAGGATAAAAAATGGTTGAGTTATGAGTGTTTGAAAAATGAGGCATAAACCATAAAACATGAGATAAATAAGTGATAAAAATAAAGGGAAGTGACTCCCATGGGTATTGAACCCGTGACCTAATGTGTACAGCTCAAAACCACTACCAAACCAACCATTCGCGCATCTTGACTTTATTTGGCAACAAAACAATTTATATGGAACAAGGGCGTTTTTAGAAAATTAAAACAAAGGACCGGGGCGAGGGAGATTCGAACCCCAGTCTTGGTGGTCAAATGGGCGTGTGTATGTGTGTGCTTGCCACTAGGGTGGCTGGTACATCCGGTATAAAACTTCACTCAATAAATACTTGAGTCTATGCGTGTGACCTAAAGAAAACAACCGTTGCCACTAAAGATAAAAAACTTCCCTTGTCCAACCAAAACACGAACCTGCAGAACTTCCTTGGCAGACGGTACAGCTGGAGCAATTTATCATCATATAGCAAAACAACAATCTTCTATCCTACTTGTATTGACATTAATTTACACCAATTCACTTCCACAAAATAGATTTATCAAACAAAATCATAACCTCTGCCACTTGAGGGGCAGACTGTCAAGGATTGTTCTTATGAGTCAAAAGCAAAACCAATTTTGAAGAGATAAAAAGAATTAAAACAAGACAGATTGGTTTACATGAGTTGATTATGCACATGAATGACAGTTGGCAATTCTTGAGCTCATGCTGAACAGATCTTCAGAGACAAATCCAATGAAATAAATCAACATGGATATGTATTTTTTAAAGGTAAAACAAATGGCATGATGATATCAAGCATATGATTATGACATGATATGAACAAAGGTGCATCACTATGAAGTTTAGACAAGCACATATGTAAAACAAACTTTAGCAAGGCATATATTTCATGAACTTCAGGTTTGCAATTGGTTATAAATCAGAATGACAACATTATGTGCATAGCATATTAGTTTGTGCATGAAATCTTGTGAAACTTTGACAAGCATATAGTTAAGAAATCATGATTCAACACAGAAGAAAAGTAACAAGTCCTTATGCAAGATTACCATTTTTGGCTATGGAGTGAAATGTGTCATTTTCAACATTGAAATTTACAATGGCAGTTAATTCAAAATGAATGGAAACTTCAGCATCATGATGGCAGAACATAGAAGACCAAAACAACCTAAGACATGGAAATCGTCGCATGCCAACCTTAGAGGCTTAACAGAGCACAATGCATTGATTTCAAAGAATAACAACAGTTTGAATGACACAATAAAGCAACAGTTTGAACACATTGGATACAAGGCAGGCCAAAAGTTATCTTATACTTCTAAATAGAAGATGAAAAGTCTGCACACATATAGAATATAGCAGGTAAGGCATGGTGGTACCAAGCAAGGACTTCAAGAAATGGGTGTCTCATACATCAGTTAACAACTCATAATTCACACTAACTCAACATAAATAACATGGCTGGATTAGAGGTGCTTCAAGAATATGCCCATGCCTTGTTATAATACATAGCAATTCATACATGTAGAGGACAAAAAGCTTTCACAACAACAAAATATGAGATAAGCTGCAGGATATAGTAAAGTTACTTCAAGAAGTCAATAAATCCCAACTTGACCTTACCCACATAGGTCAAATTGGTTCAAAATAGTTGGCAGCCATAAGATCAAGATTTACCATATGCACAATCAAAACTAACTTATGATGTATAACATAACTGAATGGCCAACCAAAATATTGCATGTTTCAGACAGATAACACACTGACAGATCTACATACACACATTGACTGCACAGCTTAGCAAGAAGATACACATTCACAACTTTAACACACCTTAAGGAGCAGATTGACAATTAATACATACATTACAAACACACAACATAGTATGATGTCTTACATATAAACAATCAAGGCAACTATTTCCAACTTAAAACAAAGTGAAACGCAAAACAAGATTTATGTAAAGTTGTGTTAGCAAGGTGACAGAATAGGTGAAGGCATTATCATGACATAGTTAGCAAGTCTGAGAAACCATATGGATGCAACATCATAAAATGAATCTTCAACTGATTCTTTTTGTTGCCCCTAGAGACAAAACTCAAAACACATGAGCAGTCTGATATTTAAGAGACAGAAAGAGGGTATTTCACACATCAACAACAATGTATCAGGCTTCTCTTCAGCTTATCCACATACTTTGCACACAAAAGTTAAACATACATTAGGCATGATGGCAGTAAGCAACCCTTTATGAAATATCTAGCTCACATGTCAGTCACCAATGCATAAAGGAACTTAGCCCAAAATAAGTAGCATGGCATTATTTATGTGCACATCTGAATACGAGCAAACACAAGAAGAGATACCAAAGATAGTCTTTATGACAGACTGAGTCAAAAACAACTTCTATGCTCAAAGACAGCATTCAACAAGCATCAACACAAAAGCAAGCCATTTTGATACAAGGCAAACATCAAAGCTAAACAAGTACATGGTAGCAAGGTGAATGGAAAAGAAACAAAGTAATCCCTAAGCAGGACAAAACTCAACCTAATACCAAATGTGTTTGGAGATGTTTCAGAAGCATACCATTACTATCATTACATCAACACCTCAAATGTTAAACCAAGGGTAACAACATGAGTTTAAGAAAACAAGCTTGCATCTTAACAGTTAGTAGTAATAACAAAACATTCAATCTCTGACAGCAACATGGATAGTAAAACAAAGGATTACCCTTAAATGAGACATGAGCAATAATCCTGCCATTAGTAGTCCAAACAGTTTGACATAAAAAGGACAGGTTTTAGAGCAGTTCAAAACTTCAACAGCAAGTAAAATGAGTTTCAAAACATCTCAACCAAAATGCTAGGGATTAATGATAATGAGGATGATAACATCCCTGCTTACCAATGAGCAACAACAAATAAAGTCTTGATACATGGATTAACATGGATACAAAGCAACTGAATTATGAACACAACAACTTCACATTAAGAACAATAAATGGAATAATACCACAACAGCATCATGCGAATATTCAGAAATATAACATAATGGCAATATCAACCTACATGAGCATGAATGTTGAATATGGAGTGTGAGAAATGGGATTACCTAGTGGAATATGTCCACTGCACCTTTAAGTATGAACTGGTTTCTTTCCCTTCTGGTGAGCAGCAACCTCTTCAAGTTCACCTCCTCCTTTCTTACTTGCCAAGGCTTTGAGCTTAGAAGCTTTTTAGAGTGTTTTTGTGAAGAGTGTTGGTGTCAAATACAAGCAGAATGGACTGCTATTTATAGGGAAAGTGTGAGGTTTCAAGGTATGGCCAACTTGCTAAAAGTTCCAAATCTGCCCTTCCTTTTTCGTGAGGATTTTCAAACTTGCAGCGAGAAATCTTCCAAAGATATCTGAGTCTTCTGAGCAGAACTGTTGTGAGCTGATAGGTGCATTGATCCTTGAATAAACTAATGTTTCCTCCTTTGGAAAGTTTCTCTCTCTCCCTTCCACTTGCACAACTCAGTCATACATCACTATTTAAATGTCAATTCAGTTTGAATTTCGTGGAAAGGCTTGGTTAGATGTTAAGTGAGCCATTAAAACTCAGAATTGATGGAAATTGGTGATTAGGGAAGTGTTTGAACTAAAACTCAAAAGTTAGTTTCTTGAATGTTAAGTAATGAGGCCCACATCTTTGACTCTTCGAAACTCCCAACTCCCTTGATGGATGGAGGAGTTCTAGTACTCTTTGGAAAGCTCTCATTGCCCTCTATAACTTTCATGTTCAAAGATTTTTGATTTGAGGCTTGGATCAATGTGAAAATTTGAGTTAAAGTCAGCTGCTCATTATGGTAAAAAATGCTGAAATTTCACTGTCCTTGGACATTTTGGCTTGCAAGCTCTATAACTTAAAAACCATGCATTTTTAGGAGAAAAGTCATATTGAAACAATTGTAGATCTTGAAGAGAGCTTCCCAATGAGCTTTGAGTGGCTCAATTTGGATGTGTGGTTAGGAAGTTATGATCATTTCCATTTTTGCTATTAGGGGAAAATTCCACTTTTGAAAGGTTTTGTGATCAAAACTTGCTTCCTTTGCAAGAAAAACCCTTGGAACTTGATCTTGACACTTTAAATCATCCATAAGACATGTTATGATGAATTGAAGCAAAGGAGATGTCATTTGGTTCAAAATCCCCAAAGATCAGGGCTTCAGAAAACCCTAATTTTGACTGTGAATGCACTGAGATAAATTACTGTAATCTTGCTTCTTTCTTCCTATCCGAAGCTCATAGAAGACCATTAGGGATGTTGGCTAACTCACGGAATCATGTTTTAGGGTTTGAGAGCATCTCTTGAGGAAAATCAAAGCCAATGATTCACATGTCTTGATAGAAACCCTAATCTGGTGGCAGGGTGAAACTGGGGCTCAAGCTTCTTATGATGAGAGCCAGATGATCTTGGATTCTATGTTGAATGAGACCTCATGAATGTAGGTAAGCTCAAATGGTTGATGGACCAAGCAATTCTTAACTTGACAGGGCAAAATTCTTTAGTGATCCCTCAGATAGAAACCCTAATTCTACAATCTTGGTCTGGTGATCCTTTTGTTGACTTGACTTGATTCAAAGCCTTGGGATCTTGGTTTTAAACAACTGGTGAATCTTTGTGAGGATTATATGGAGCCAAAGAATACCTTAGGAGGCCTTGAATTTCTTTGTGCAAACCCTACTTTCAATCATAAGAGAAACAAGTTGCAAGATATGGGTCCGTTTAAACAATGCATATATGATTGATCCTAAATGTCTGTGCAAGATGTCATGACATCTAAGAGGTAAAATTTGGGGTACAACAGTTGCCCCTATTTAAATAGCTTTGCCAGATGGTCGCGAGGAATGGAAATCCTCGGGACATCAAGGTGAAAGGTATTTAAATATAGCAAACCGAAAATTTTGCCCTTAGATGAAATGCAGATGTTAAGGACAAGCGAGGGACAATACGAATGCTGACATGTCATGAACTTCTAGTATGATGAAATGATGATAGTGCAAAGATGCAGACAGACCAGACACCGAAGGTGAAGATCAAACCACCACAGAGAGCTTACTGGGAAAGGATGAAGGTTAGTATTCACGAGGAAAACCCACTGGGGATACAGGTTGACCAACAAAAGATACTTACTGGGGAGACTCCGAGGAAAGACTGGGGATAGAAAGATAGAGCTGAGGGGAAACCTTACAGGTTCTCACTGGAGATGAGAGCCCGAAAGGTATTCTCCACTGGGGAAAGATCCAGGGAGATGGACGACAGGTTCATACGTGACCGGACGACACTGGGGAAGTAAGACACATTCTTACTGGGCGTGAAACTAGAGAGAAGGCATGATCTCCACTGGGGATCAGTTTAAAACAAAAGGATGAGCATCCAGCAAAATATTTTCTAGGGATTTCTTGTACTGAAGAGTTCAAACGGGATCTTCAAGAAAAGCCAGAAAAGGTAGAAATGAACTCGTGCGCCAGATAATATGACTGGACTTTTGGCTGGGGAATAAGGTTAAGGAAACAATATGAACTGGATAAGAAACGAGGTTCATAGTCGACCTGAGATTTTGGTTTATAGGTGACCAAGGTTCATAGGTAACCTGAAAATTAACGCCAGCGATTACTGGACTTATGGTTCATAGGTGACCAAGGTTAGGTTCATAGGTGACCTGAAAATCAATGCCAGCGATTACTGGACTTATGGTTCATAGGTGACCAAGGTTTTAGGTTCATAGGTGACCTGAAAATCAACGCCAGTGATTACTGGACTTATGGTTCATAGGTGACCAAGGTTTTAGGTTCATAGGTGACCAAGGTTAGGTTCATAGGTGACCTGAAAATCAACGCCAGTGATTACTGGACTTATGGTTCATAGGTGACCAAGGTTCTGGTTCATAGGTGACCTGAAAATCAACGCCAGTGATTACTGGACTTATGGTTAATTGGTGACCAAGGTTTTAGGTTCATAGGTGACCTGAAAATCAACGCCAGTGATTACTGGACTTATGGTTCATAGGTGACCAAGGTTCTGGTTCATAGGTGACCAAGGTTCATAGGTGACCTGAAAATCAATGCCAGCGATTACTGGACTTAAGGTTGGCATCGACAGCTGGATTGGATATCAGATAGGTCAATATCGGGGTTGCATAAGCGAAGATTGGACTTACTGGGGAATAAAGCAAAGAGAGTCGGATCTGGCGCACGAAGGTGAAGACCGGACGCAAGTGATACACAGACAAAGGTCTGAAGACCAGTGAAGGAGACGAAGAGAGATGAGGTCCTTACACTCAAGTTAAAATAAATGCAAAGATGCACCATGCCATGATATGATGCAAATGCTTAATAACATGCAAGAAACGACTCTAACGACAGATGACCGACAGGGAACAGCGAGAGGCAAGATGACATATCCCTCGCACTAAAGTTCAAAGTTTGGAGATGATTCGGGAATGTCTTGACTTCACTGGGGAAATAAGAATTCATATTTTCCGACGAACATCTGTGAAGATACTGGGGAGAAGTCCTTTGTACCGGTGGTCAGTTATTACTTAAAATGTTTGATTCGGGGAAGTGCTGCCAAACTTTCTTTTTTACAACAAGTTCACTCCAGATGATTTATCAGTGTTTTCGTCGCAAACTGAGCCTTTGGAAGAGGCAAATGATTTCACTAAATCGTCCCTAATGTCAAAGCAAAATGTATACTTTTATCGTGTTTTCTCAAAAGATTTTTTTTTCAAACATTTTCCGCTTTCATAACTGTTATTAATGAATAAATGAAGTTTTGCATAACGAGGAAAGTATTAGAGTAATGATAAATATCAAACAAAGAATGGTTCAAAATCTGATTTCATTAGAATGGTAACTTGCCAATAGCAAAGTTCCATGGAACATTACAATTGAAAAATGGCAAATTTGGGAAAAGGTTACATCGTATTCAATGACCACTACTCTCCCTATTGACTAAGAGTCCTGACAATCTTCGCTGTTGATGAGAGAAATTTGAACTTTGACTTTCTTCATGAACATCGGGATGTAGGTGACACCCTATCTAACACAGTGAAACGCCTTTGTCCCTAATTTTTGCCTGGACCGCCCTTTTGGGTTTTCGATCCACCGGGACGTTCTCTCTTTTTTTTTTGCCTAGGCCGCCCTTTCGGGTTTTCAACCTAGCGAGCCCTTTTCTTTTTTATTTAATCCCTAACTTTTGCCTGAGTCTCCTTCATAGGTTATGACCCACCGGGATACCCTTTTCTTGCCTAAGTTGCCATTTTTGGTTTTTTGACTTAGCGAGCTTTTTAGGCGTAATATTTTCGTACTGAGTCAGCATTCACGGGGTGTGCGAGTTGTTCACCATCCATCGTTGTGAGGAATAAGGAACCTCCTGAGAACACAGTTTTTACTACAAATGGACCCTCATAGTTAGGCGCCCACTTTCCTCGAACATCCCTTTGAGATGGTAGAATCTTCTTGAGTACTAGTTCTCCTTCTCGAAATTCTCGAACACGGACCTTCTTGTCAAATGCTCTCTTCATCCTCTTCTGATACAGATGACCATGGCACATAACAGTCAGTCGCTTCTCATCAATGAGGTTCAGCTGATCATATCTTTCTTGGACCCATTCTGCTTCATCCAGTTTAGTTTCCATTAGGATTCTTAGAGACGGTATTTCAACCTCAATGGGAAGAACATCATCCATTCCATAAACCAGAGAAAAGGGGGTTGCCCCTGTCGATGTTCGGACCGAAGTTCTGTATCCGTGCAAAGCATATGGTAACATTTCATGCCAATCTTTATAAGTCTTGACCATTTTCTGCAGGATCTTCTTGATGTTTTTGTTAGCAGCTTCGACAGCTCCATTCATCTTGGGACGATAGGGTGAAGAATTGTGATGCTTAATCTTGAAATTGTCACACAGTTCCTTCATTGTCTTGTTGTTCAGATTTGTCCCATTGTCAGTTATGATCTTGTTAGGGATTCCATAACGGCAGATGATGTTATTCTTAATGAAGCGAGCAACTACTTGCTTAGTCACGTTCGTATAAGAGGCGGCTTCCACCCACTTGGTAAAGTAATCTATAGCCACCAAAATAAAGCGATGTCCATTAGACGCTTTAGGCTCAATTGCCCCAATCATATCGATGCCCCACATAGAGAACAACCAGGGTGATGATAGCACATTCAACAGAGTAGGAGGAACATGCATTTTGTCCGCATAGATCTGACATTTAAGGCATCTTCTAACGTACTGGATGCAATCAGTCTCCATAGTCAACCAATAGTATCCAGCCCTCAAAATCTTCTTAACCATGGCATGTCCACTGGCATGGGTGCCAAAAGCTCCCTCATGGATCTCATGAATCAGTAAATCCACTTCTCTCTTATCGACACATCTCAATAAAACCATATCATGATTCCTTTTGTACAGCACACCGTTGCTGAGGAAGAACTTGGATGACAACCATCGCAAGGTTTTCTTATCAAGACTAGACGCATTGGCCGGATATTCTTGAGTCTTTAGATAATTCAGAATGTCATGGAACCAAGGTTTACCGTATGATTCTTCTTCAATGGACTGGCAGTAGGCAGGCTCAGTCCTTCTTCCAATACTGATTACCGGATCTTCGTTGATAAATCTAACTTGCCACATTGAAGCCAGTGTTGCCAAAGCATCAGCTACATGATTCTCAGTACGTGGCACATGGCGAAAGGTTATCTCATCAAAACACTTAATCAACTCCAAGGCATATGCCTGATAAGGGATGAGCTTCTCATCTTTCGTCTCCCATTCGCCTCTGATCTGATAAATGACTAGAGCAGAGTCACCCATAACTTCAAGAAAACAGATTCCAAGATCGATTGCGGCTTCCAGACCCAGAATGCATGCTTCATATTCAGCAATATTGTTCGTGCACCCAAAATCCAATCTAGCCGTAAAAGGGGTGTAGCCACCTTCCGAATTAATTATAACAACACCTACTCCATGCCCCTTGTAATTGGACGAACCGTCGAACATCATCTTCCACCTATACTTAGCCCTGGGATCTTCCTCAGAGCCTGACTCTTCACAATCTTTCACTGCCATAATATCCTCGTCAGGGAAATCAAACTTGAGTGGTTCATAGTCTTCAACTGGTTGATTGGCAAGATATTCTGAAAGAACACTTCCTTTGATGGATTTCTGAGCCACATATTGGATATCATACTCTGACAACAGCATGTGCCACCGCGCAAGTCTTCCTGTTTGAGCAGGCTTTTCAAAGATGTACTTTATTGGATCCATTTTCGAGATCAACAAAGTAGTGTGACATATCAAATACTGCCTCAAACGCCTGGCGGCCCATTCTAAAGCACAACAGGTCTTCTCAAGCAATGAATAACGGCTTTCACTATCAGCAAACTTTTTGCTCAAGTAATAGATGACATGCTCTTTGCGACCAGTTTCATCGTGTTGGCCCAAGACACAGCCCATGGATCCTTCTAAAACGGTCATGTACATGAAGAGAGGTCTTCCCGGAATAGGAGGCACCAGAACAGGTGGTTCTTGCAGATACTTCTTGAGTTTTTCAAAAGCTTGTTGGCAATCAGAATTCCACTCTACGGCCCGATCCTTGCGGAGCAACTTGAAAATTGGTTCGCAGATGGGAGTCATATTGGAGATAAATCGAGAAATATAATTCAAACGGCCCAAAAACCCTCTTACTTGAGATTCAGTCTGTGGCGCCGACATCTCTTGAATAGCTCGTACCTTATCGGGATCTACTTCAATTCCTCTTTGACTGACGATAAAACCAAGTAGCTTCCCTGACCTGACACCGAAAGTACACTTAGTCGGATTCAACTTTAGCTGATATTTCCGGAGTCTCTTGAATAACTTCAGAAGATGGCCCAAATGTTCCTCTTCGCTCTGAGACTTAGCAATCATGTCATCCACGTATACCTCAATTTCTTTATGGATCATATCATGGAATAAAGTCACCATGGCTCTTTGATATATTTCCCCTGCGTTTTTCAAACCGAAAGGCATGACTTTGTAGCAATAGGTTCCCCATGGAGTGATGAATGTGGTTTTATCCATGTCGGCTGGGTCCATTCTGATCTGATTGTAACCTGAGAAACCATCCATAAAGGAGAAAACTGCAAAACTAGCTGTATTATCCACGAGAGTGTCGATATGCGGTAGAGGGAAATCATCTTTAGGACTGGCTTTGTTGAGATCCCTGTAATCTACGCACATCCGCACTTTACCATTCTTTTTCATTACCGGCACGATGTTGGCTACCCATTCAGGATATTTTGAAACTGCCAAGAAACCTGCATCCAGTTGTTTTTTAACCTCATCTCTTATTTTGAGAGCCATGTCAGGTCTGCTTCTTCGAAGCTTCTGTTTCACTGGAGGACATTCGGGCTTGAGTGGTAGCTTATGAACTACTATATCTGTATCCAAGCCAGGCATATCCTGATAAGACCAAGCAAACACATCCACATACTCTTCAAGAAGTAGTACTAGCCGTTGTCTGATCTCTGCCCCAAGTGCTGCCCCAACCTTGACCTCTTTCCTCTTTTCTTCGGTACCAAGATTGACGACATCAACTTGTTCCTCATGCGGTTGAAGATTCGTGTATTGATACTCACACATTTATGACAAATCATCAGGGTTCTCATAATCCTCCTCACCTTCGGCTTGATTGATAGGTGAATCAAAGTCAATAGTGAGATCGGGGTCATTGAACACAATGGGTTTGGGATTCACTCTGCATGATGGAGGGACTTATTTTATTAAGAATGCACAAAAAAATTAAATGCGAGATGAAAAAATTTCTGTAGTTTTTTGAAAAGATTGCCATTTTTCTTTTAGAAGCAAATGCAGTAAGGTAAAGACAAGGATATTAACAAAACATCATTTTCATTGATTAATAGAAAATGAAAGCGGTGGCCCATACAAAATAATCCGCTAGCCTTGGGCAAGACTAAGGATTTGAAAACAACAACGAAGCAAACAAATTACTCTGGCATAGGGTACAAGACAGGGATCTCAATAGACTCCCAATTGCTCAAAGCGGCGTCACACTGAAAAACCAAATGGTTGATGTCTTCGTCTTCGGCCTCCTCGATAATAGCATGGACCTGATGTCCTCCACTGACAAATATTTCTTGAATCGTCTTCAGTTCTCCCATTGTTGGAGCGTCTTTTTCCTCAAAAGCTGGTTTGTAACCCAACCCTTGGTACTTTTCTCTTTCTTGGATTTCGACGACTTTGCCCCAGCCTTCTGGGGTACCATTTTGCAGAGCAGATTGAATACTTTTAAATGAGGCAAAAGATGGGCAGTTGGGAGACACTGGTTCCTTATCATCAAGCATAATGGAATTGGCTATCTCAAGGGTCTGGAAAGAGGTTTCCAGAGCATCCTCATCGGCCTCGATATAACGGAAGGAAGATAAGTTGCTGACCATCAGGTCTTCTTCGCCATGTATAATAACCAATTTCTCGTCGGTTACAAACTTCATTTTCTGATGCAGAGTAGAGGTCACAGTGCCAGCCTCATGGATCCATGGTCTGCCTAGCAAACAACTGTAGGCAGGGTTGATGTCCAAGATTTGGAAAACAATATTGAACACCTGTGGACCAATTAAAATAGGCAACTCGATTTCACCCATCACTGATCTTCTTGAGCCATCAAAGGCTTTGACAACAAGTGAATTAGGTCTCATCGCAGCTCCTCGGTAAGATAACTTTTCAAGAGCTCTTTTTGGTAAGACGTTCAGAGACGAACCGGTATCCACAAGGACTCTGGCCAACGTATCTTCTTGACATTTCACCGACACGTGCAAGGCAAGGTTATGGTTTCTACCCGTTCGAGGTAATTCTTCATCACTGAAACTGAGAGTGTTACAAGCTGTAATGTTAGCAATGACATGGTCGAATTGTCCAGCGGTTATATCCTGAGCCACATGTGCCTGGGCCAGTACCTTCTGTAAAGCTGATCTGTGAATAGGCGAATTGACTAGTAGAGACAAGATTGAAATTTTGGACGGAGTCTGATGAAGCTGATCTATCACCCTATAATCACTTCTTTTTATAATCCTCAAGAACTCTTCATCTTCTTCTTTAGAAATTACCTCATTTCCTTTGTCTTTAGGAGGTATAGGAATGGTGGTCTCTCCGGGTGCAGTTTCTCTGACAGGCGGAGTATAAACTCTACCCTTCGGGTTACCTTCCTTGTTCCAACTATGCTTGTCACATCTTCAATAGTAGTTCCCACCTCATTCCTTGGAACTACGTCCTCAAAAGTGATTCCCACCTCTTTCCTCGGAATCACGTCTTCTCATTTTCTGTTACCCATAACATTCTCATAAATCCACGGCACTGCCTTGGTCCCTCTGAACCTAAATGGAATAGGTTGTCGGGTATCATATTGCTTGGAATGATTAGCAGTGGAAATAACAGACTCAGGATTGTTGAAAACTGGCACGGGTTTGTTAAATTCAGGAACCACAGAACCTGACTTGAACACAGGTACTTGATCCCTTGGCTTCGGTAGGTTAAACACAGGTTCAATCACTGCAATTTTACTCTCTTTTTCCTTATTGAAAATTTGTAGAAAACCTTCATTGATCAAACACTGAACATCCTCTTGCACTAAACGACACCCCTTTATATTGGTTTTGCATTCCTCACAGTCATTATGGCAACCTTTGACCAAACCAGCCTTGAACAATTTAGCATGAAAGGTCTTGAGAGGAGTCTTGATCTTTGCTACGTCCAAAATTAACACCTCATTCTTTTCATCCTCAATGGCATTAGTAGCCCCATGTGTAGGCAAAGGATTGCTTTTCACATTTGGATGATTGTCTGCAAACGATAGGACATTCCTCTCCATCAATCTCTTCACAACATTTTTCAGTGCTAAACATCCTTCCAAATCGTGACCAGGTCCTCCTTGGTGAAAGGCGCAATTCACATTTGGATTGAAGAACGGCATTGACTTTTCAGTTGGTGGTCCCAAAGGTCTGGTAACAATCAATCCTTGTTCCACTAAAGAGGGGTAGAGCTCAGTATAAGACATTGGTATAGGTGGGAATGTGGACGTTGTCCCCTGTCTTCTTTGAGGAGCATTCTGCTGTGAAACCAGCTGTCTCTGCTGTTGGTAATTCTGGTTTCTCGGCCATTACTGATAAGCTGTGCTTTGATAAGCTGGCGCTTGTTGTACTGCTTGATGATTGAAAGTAGGTGTAACAGCTGCTATGTAAGGTTGTTGAGCGTACTGTATAGGGTAAGTTGGTTGTTGGGAGAAGTTTGGACCTGGCTGTTCTCGGTGCATTGGTTGTTTCCACCTAGGATTCTGATTTTTTCCTGTCATGACGGCATTGGTTTCCCCTTCCTTTTTCTTGTGAAAATTACTGGGAGCCTTTTTGACATTGGTGCTTGTAGAGCTGCTTGTAGAGCTTACGACCTTCCCGCTTTTTAATCCGGCCTCGACTTTTACACCGACTGCGACGATATCAGCAAAACTAGCACTGACGCTGCTGATCATTCTTTCGTAGAATTCTGGTTTCACCGTGTCTACAAACCAGTCTGCCAGTTCCTTCTCAGTCAGGGGTGGTTCAACTTGGGAAGCAGTTTCCCTCCACCATTGTGCATATTCTTTGAAGGATTCGGTGCTGCTTTGGGTCATACTTAACAATTGGCGTCGGTCAGGGGCTAAATCCAAATTGTATTTGTAATGTTTCACAAAAGCATCTGTCACATCTTGGAAACAGCGGACCCGAGATTGATCCAGACTTAGGTACCATTTAGCGGCAGCACCCTTCAAGCTGTCTTGAAAACAATGTATCATTAACTTGTCGTTACGTACATGTGCCGCCATCCTACGGTAATACATGACCAGATGGGATCTGGGACATGTGGCGCCTGAGTACAGCTCAAAGTTTGGCAACTTGAATTTAGAGGGAATCACCAGGTCTGAAACCAAACACATATCTTTTACATCAGTGCTAAAGGCGTTACTTCCTTCCATAGCCTTTATCTTCCCTTGCATCGTCTCGACGTTCTCTCTTAACTTTTCATTTTGGTCATCCCCCTCTTCAGATACGTCAAGGTAATCATAAGGGTGATGGTTGTGGAAAACCGGATGTGCCTGTGTCTGTACCGCTGGTGGAGTGAAAGTGGGAATAGCATGTAGAGTCTCATTAGCCAGAGGTACTGTTTGTTGAGTAGATTGAGAAATGGTGGCGCGGACGAAGTCAAAAGGCATACCCAAGGTAGGGTTCACAACAGGAATGACAGGAGGTTCTATTGTAGTGGTGATGCTCTCGGAGACTACGGTGGCCTGAGTATCCATTTTTGCTCTCAAGATATTGACGGCTTCCAAGAGCTGCCCCATTCCACCTCGTATTTCCGTTAGCTCGTTATTGACTCGGTCCATCTCCCCATAAGTTTCTGACATCTTCAACCGAGCTTGGGCCCGAGTGTTGTAGTCGTGCTTATGATTCAGTGTGACGGTTCTGAGACAACATGGCGACATAAGGTAAGGATAAAAAAAGGAGACGTGCATATGTTATGACATGATGCAAATGAGGATGTTGATGCAGATGCAAGCTAAACTATCAAGTAACCAAATACATTTTGCAAATAATGTAGACAATGGAATTTTGTCAAAATATCTTCTTTATTAAGAAAAATTTGGCAACCATTACATCAAGAGCAGAGTATCTTCATGCTCTGGGTACAAAAGTGGGGACACACCCACAACAGAAAGGAAATAACAACAACAACAAAAGGAAACAACATTGAAAGAAAAAGTGGCAACATTGGAGGTTCTAGAAATTGGATCCACTAGTGGATGCCCCATCTCCTTCATTGATCTTCTTCACGAGTTCCTCGATACGACCCTTGATCCTTTCCTTTTCGAGAAACAAATCTGTCAGAGTGTCCGCCATTCTCTGCTTGGTTTCAGGTGTTGCTTCGTGACGAGGAAATAACTTCCTCATCACACGGGCTATGTTACGGGACCATTGTAGGTGAGCTTCGGTGACAGGGCATTCGGCCCTCCACAGTTGCCTATTGATCTGGCGCCAGGCGCGTTCAAGTCGCAGTTTCATTTCAAATCCTTCCTCTTCTCCAAAGTACATCATATGCATGTCCTCATCATCCGGGGGTCCTTCTTTCATGTGGCCCAACTGGCGGCGGGCAAGAACAGGGTTGTAATTGATACAACCATTTCTCCCCATTAAGGGGACATTGGGGCAGTCCCCACAGCTAACAATCATGAGGATTCCTTCTTCTGTTGAGTCTTACCATTCGACATCAGTATGTTTTAACTCCATTAGCTTCTTGGACCATATTTTACAATCTTCAACCTTCCAGAAGGCGGGAGTTTTTGGCAGATAGGAGATGAACTACTTGTAGAAGAGAGATACACAGCAGACAATTGGCCCACATCCTCTTGAGTATCTAGTCTGAACCGAGTGATAGACATCAGCCAGCAAAGTTGGGACTGGATTGTTGATGGTGAAGATCTGAATGGCTTAGACGTCCACAAAATCTTTGGCGTTTGGAAACAGAAATAACCCGTAGATCATCAGAGCAAAGGTTTATTCAAACAGTGCCTCATTTCCTCTGTTCTTGAAATACATGGCATTTTCTAGCAAGAACAAAGTGGGTAGTCCACATCGACCTCCTTTGATGGTTAGATTGGCTTGAATATCAGAGACTCTGATCCTTGTAGCCATAGCAATTTCCTTAATGGACGGCATCGCCTTGATCCCAGAGAAAATTGGAGCTTCTCTGACAGGGATTCCAATCAGGGCAGAGAATTCTTCTAGTGTTGGGACCAATTGAAATTCAGGAAACAAGAAGTCACGGTAAGCTGGATGGTAAAGCTGAGCCAAAACCTCAAGGGGTCATTCAGTTACCGGGAGCCTCATTAGTGGCAGGATGCACCCATACTTGTCAGCAAAGGCTGATGGGTCTTCGACTTTGTCACCCAACCACAATAATTGCTCAAGCTGGGGAAGCTCAAAAAAGTAAGGCCAAACTTTCTTTCCTGCGGCATCCATGTCTACAAAATCTGCAGAGCTAAGTCAGTACATTGATAGTTTAGCAAAAGAATGCAAAGTGTGATGCAAATGTGATTGGTTTTAAGGAACCCAGGAAAAACCATTTTTTAACATAAGTCTCATTCTATTAAATATTGAGAAAAGTTACAAATAGTAGATTTCAATAGTTCCAAAAAGGACCAAAATACAAGAAGATAGGAATAACAGCTAAGCCTACAAAGCGATCACATCTAAGAGTGTCCTGCTTCACGCCCCCTCTTCTGTCTTTTCAACTTGTCATTCTCTCTGACCAAACTGTCCACAATTCCCTTCCACGCGCCAGATGTTGGAGGAACACAAGCATACTCGTGAGTGCTAGCAGTAGGCTTTGTGCTAGAGAAAAATAAATTCTCTTGCGCCAAAGGTTCATCAATTACGCGTTTTTCCAGCCACTCAATCAGGTTGTCTTTCTCTTTGATCTTTTCCTTCATTTCCTCTTGCTCAATGTAGATGGTATGATATTTCCACTCCCACGTGTCCCTTTCAAGCTTCATCCTTGCTAGATTTTCCTGGTACTCCTCCATGCGTTCAATGGGAATAATAGATGGTGATACAATAGTCAGCTGATGAAGTATTTTGGGAATATAAGGCATCTTGAGGTCATGGGCGCGAGATCGAACCCACTGAAGGTATGGCTCCAAAGACACACAGTTTCGTTTTCCCATCTCGTCCTTGGTACTTTTGTGGAACGTGTCCCAAGCATACCAAACTTCATTCTTGGTTTCATTAGTGGCATTTTCATTAAGGTAGAAGAAACCGGATACATGAATGTTCTTGGGCTTCTCTTTCATTGCAAACCCGAATTGGCGTTTAGCAAGAACAGGGTTATAGCTGATCCCGCCATGAATACCAAGAAGTGGTACATTAGGGAACGGCCCACAACTATCAATGTAAACATTTTGGTCATAAACAGGATCATACCAAAAGATGTCATTATGAGTAAGAGAAATGATCCTTTGAGACCAACGAAGTTTGTCAGGGTTGTTACGGAATTCCGATGTTCGAGGCAGATGAGCGATGTACCACTGGTAAAGCAACGGGGCACAGCACAAAATAGTTCCTTTCCCTTGAAGAGTCCTATGATGGACAGAATGGAGAGCATCACCAAGTAGTGTAGGTACAGGATTTCTGCTAATAAAGATCCTGATGGCGTTGATGTCGACAAAATCCTCCACATTGGCGAACAGAAATAGACCATAGACCAATAAAGCAAAGGTGGCTTCAAAGGCCGGTATACTGTTTGCGTTGAAGAATTGACAAGCTTTTTCATATAAGAATTTAGATGGTAACCCTCTGATGCCATCTTTCGTAGTGATGTGAGGCTTGACCTCTGACATCTCTAAGTGAATACATTCGGCAATCTCTTTTGGAGTGGGAACCTTCTCTTGACCGCTGAAAGGTCTTTGTTTCTTTACGGGCAAGCCAAACCAATGAGCATATTCTTCCAAGGTTGGAACCAACTGGTAATCGAGGAAAGTGAAGCAATGATAAAGAGGATCATAAAACTGGACCAAGGTGTCAAGAATACCCTCTTCCATATCAGTTCTGAGCAGGCCATCCAATCTTCCATACCTCTTTCGGAAACATTCATGTCTAGTTACCAGAGTTGCTAATTTCTTCAATTTTGCCAATTTGGGCCTCTTGAAATTGAACTTTTTAGTGTTTCTTTTCTCAATTTCCATGATACCTATGAATTTTAAAAGAGAATGGTTGAGTTCCTTAACTGAATTCCTTAAAACCAATGGAATGGATGCAATGAGATGTATGCAATGCGCAAACATGGACAAATATACACACAAGCATATGTACACAATCACATCATACAAGTCTTAGGTTTTGGAGGACTTGCGAATGGAGCCATGGTATACCCATCCCAACAAGGTGTGGACTATAGGTTTTTATCTGCAGAACAGGGTTCTAAAAAGTTCCCAGAGTCTACGTAAATCCTTCGGATATTATCGGCCCATGTAACTACTTACACGGGTTAATAATATTCTCAAACTCGTCTGAGTGTAGTATCGCGTGACAACTACTCGGGACTGGCTCCCTTATAGTCACCGCACTACATCCTAAAAGGCCAAGTGGGGTAAAGGTAACTACGGTCCTCAGAATCCCTGGCACTCAATTGAAAAAGTAATATCAATGTGACTGCTCACATCAGACATCAACAATCCCAAAGGGCCTCATCTGAGTGTGGTCATCATATGCCATAAATTGTTGGTACTACTGCCAACAACCGACTATTGATTACACCACAATCCTATCATATTTGTGCCCTCAAGTCCGGGTTAGGACTTTATCTCACCACTCAATGGTACCAGCCAACAGGAGATTTCAAGCAAACCATATATACAAGTAAACATACAGGTATATACAAATATAGCAAACAAGCATAAATAACAAAAACAAGGTGGGTTTAACCCTCAACTATGGATATACTTCCCCAGTGAAGTCGCCATTTCTGTTGCGGTGAAAATCGGATAACAAGCTATTAATTAACTTGCATCATATTTCTTTTACAACCGACTTTGATTTATCCAAAGGAAAGGTTCAAGATCGTTAAAAAAACCTAAAGGGGAAAGATCTAGAGTTCGGGGGTTGGTTATGCCTAGGGAAGGTATTAGCACCCTAAACGTCCGTAGTACTCTACGGGAACCTCTTGTTGATGTTATTTTATGTTTGCTAAAGGTTCTATGCCAAAGGTAAATACCTAGGTATGTACACTAAGTTTGCTCGCCAAGACGTCGCATCTTGTGCCTACGTATCTGACTAAAGAATCAGAGCAACCGTAGTTCACCTAACTAAGGATGAATTTGAGGAACCATTGACTATGGCCAAAGTTCCAAGGGGAAATGAGTATGAGCTCATTTAGAGTTTAAGGAAACTCTCTAAGTCTAAGTTATAGTGGGGAAAAAGTGGATACTCAATGTGATGAGTCCACATAGAGTTTAGAAACTCTATCCTATTTCTAAGTTATGATTCATGGCTCTTAGAAGGCCAAGAGAAAGGCTCTTAGGAGGCCTAGGGGGAAGATGACTCTTAGGAGGCCAAGTAGGACAAAGGCTCTTAGGAGGCCTAGAGGGAATGTGGCTCTTAGGAGGCCAAAAATGGTGTGTGATTTGTTTATTGACTTATGAGTCAATTTAGGAGGACTTTCCTTTGGAATTGGGAGAATAACAGTTTTATGAAACAAGAAGTTTGTGGAGATATTTACATAAAGATGCAACATTAAATAACAAAGTATTAGGGTGAAACAAAGCTCACAATGCCATACAAGGTAAGAACCATACACATTAGGCATCACTAGGTCAAAATGAACAAGGTAACATAGTGAAAGAACTCAAAACAGTCAAGGGTATTCATAAAAAAAAACCTAAGAAGTATCTTACTTCCAATATCAATAAATGCTTCACAAATGTTTGTTTTCATCAATTTCTTTTTACATTCAAGAAGTATACATGTTAAGGAACATTTAGCAAAAAGAATGAGTGAAAAAGGATAAAAAATGGTTGAGTTATGAGTGTTTGAAAAATGAGGCATAAACCATAAAACATGAGATAAATAAGTGATAAAAATAAAGGGAAGTGACTCCCATGGGTATTGAACCCGTGACCTAATGTGTACAGCTCAAAACCACTACCAAACCAACCATTCGTGCATCTTGACTTTATTTGGCAACAAAACAATTTATATGGAACAAGGGCGTTTTTAGAAAATTAAAACAAAGGACCGGGGCGAGGGAGATTCGAACCCCAGTCCTGGTGGTCAAATGGGCGTGTGTATGTGTGTGCTTGCCACTGGGGTGGCTGGTACATCCGGTATAAAACTTCACTCAATAAATACTTGAGTCTATGCGTGTGACCTAAAGAAAACAACCGTTGCCACTAAAGATCAAAAACTTCCCTTGTCCAACCAAAACACGAACCTGCAGAACTTCCTTGGCAGACGGTACAGCTGGAGCAATTTATCATCATATAGCAAAACAACAATCTTCTATCCTACTTGTATTGACATTAATTTACACCAATTCACTTCCACAAAATAGATTTATCAAACAAAATCATAACCTCTGCCACTTGAGGGGCAGACTGTCAAGGATTGTTCTTATGAGTCAAAAGCAAAACCAATTTTGAAGAGACAAAAAGAATTAAAACAAGACAGATTGGTTTACATGAGTTGAGCATGCACATGAATGACAGTTGGCAATTCTTGAGCTCATGCTGAACAGATCTTCAGAGACAAATCCAATGAAATAAATCAACATGGATATGTATTTTTTAAAGGTAAAACAAATGGCATGATGATATCAAGCATATGATTATGACATGATATGAACAAAGGTGCATCACTATGAAGTTTAGACAAGCACATATGTAAAACAAACTTTAGCAAGGCATATATTTCATGAACTTCAGGTTTGCAATTGGTTATAAATCAGAATGACAACATTATGTGCATAGCATATTAGTTTGTGCATGAAATCTTGTGAAACTTTGACAAGCATATAGTTAGGAAATCATGATTCAACACAGAAGAAAAGTAACAAGTCCTTATGCAAGATTACCATTTTTGGCTATGGAGTGAAATGTGTCATTTTCAACATTGAAATTTACAATGGCAGTTAATTCAAAATGAATGGAAACTTCAGCATCATGATGGCAGAACATAGAAGACCAAAACAACCTAAGACATGGAAATCGTCGCATGCCAACCTTAGAGGCTTAACAGAGCATAATGCATTGATTTCAAAGAATAACAACAGTTTGAATGACACAATAAAGCAACAGTTTGAACACATTGGATACAAGGCAGGCCAAAAGTTATCTTATACTTCTAAATAGAAGATGAAAAGTCTACACACATATAGAATATAGCAGGTAAGGCATGGTGGTACCAAGCAAGGACTTCAAGAAATGGGTGTCTCATACATCAGTTAACAACTCATAATTCACACTAACTCAACATAAATAACATGGCTGGATTAGAGGTGCTTCAAGAATATGCCCATGCCTTGTTATAATACATAGCAATTCATACATGTAGAGGACAAAAAGCTTTCACAACAACAAAATATGAGATAAGCTGCAGGATATAGTAAAGTTACTTCAAGAAGTCAACAAATCCCAACTTGACCTTACCCACATAGGTCAAATTGGTTCAAAATAGTTGGCAGCCATAAGATCAAGATTTACCATATGCACAATCAAAACTAACTTATGATGTATAACATAACTGAATGGCCAACCAAAATATTGCATGTTTCAGACAGATAACACACTGACAGATATACATACACACATTGACTGCACAGCTTAGCAAGAAGATACACATTCACAACTTTAACACACCTTAAGGAGCAGATTGACAGTTAATACATACATTACAAACACACAACATAGCATGATGTCTTACATATAAACAATTAAGGCAACTATTTCCAACTTAAAACAAAGTGAAACGCAAAACAAGATTTATGTAAAGTTGTGTTAGCAAGGTGACAGAATAGGTGAAGGCATTATCATGACATAGTTAGCAAGTCTGAGAAACCATATGGATGCAACATCATAAAATGAATCTTCAACTGATTCTTTTTGTTGCCCCTAGAGACAAAACTCAAAACACATGAGCAGTCTGATATTTAAGAGACAGAAAGAGGGTATTTCACACATCAACAACAATGTATCAGGCTTCTCTTCAGCTTATCCACATACTTTGCACACAAAAGTTAAACATACATTAGGCATGATGGCAGTAAGCAACCCTTTATGAAATATCTAGCTCACATGTCAGTCACCAATGCATAAAGGAACTTAGCCCAAAATAAGTAGCATGGCATTATTTATGTGCACATCTGAATACGAGCAAACACAAGAAGAGATACCAATGATAGTCTTTATGACAGACTGAGTCAAAAACAACTTTTATGCTCAAAGACAGCATTCAACAAGCATCAACACAAAAGCAAGCCATTTTGATACAAGGCAAACATCAAAGCTAAACAAGTACATGGTAGCAAGGTGAATGGAAAAGGAATAAAGTAATCCCTAAGCAGGACAAAACTCAACCTAATACCAAATGTGTTTGGAGATGTTTCAGAAGCATACCATTACTATCATTACATCAACACCTCAAATGTTAAACCAAGGGTAACAACATGAGTTTAAGAAAACAAGCTTGCATCTTAACAGTTAGTAGTAATAACAAAACATTCAATCTCTGACAGCAACATGGATAGCAAAACAAAGGATTACCCTTAAATGAGACATGAGCAAGAATCCTGCCATTAGTAGTCCAAACAGTTTGACATAAAAAGGACAGGTTTTAGCGCAGTTCAAAACTTCAACAGCAAGTAAAATGAGTTTCAAAACATCTCAACCAAAATGCTAGGGATTAATGATAATGAGGATGATAACATCCCTACTTACCAATGAGCAACAACAAATAAAGTCTTGATACATGGCTTAACATGGATACAAAGCAACTGAACTATGAACACAACAACTTCACATTAAGAACAATAAATGGAATAATACCACAACAGCATCATGCGAATATTCAGAAATATAACATAATGGCAATATCAACCTACATGAGCATGAATGTTGAATATGGAGTGTGAGAAATGGGATTACCTAGTGGAATATGTCCACTGCACCTTTAAGTATGAACTGGTTTCTTTCCCTTCTGGTGAGCAGCAACCTCTTCAAGTTCACCTCCTCCTTTCTTACTTGCCAAGGCTTTGAGCTTAGAAGCTTTTTAGAGTGTTTTTGTGAAGAGTGTTGGTGTCAAATACAAGCAGAATGGACTGCTATTTATAGGGAAAGTGTGAGGTTTCAAGGTATGGCCAACTTGCTAAAAGTTCCAAATCTGCCCTTCCTTTTTCGTGAGGATTTTCAAACTTGCAGCGAGAAATCTTCCAAAGATCTCTGAGTCTTCTGAGCAGAACTGTTGTGAGCTGATAGGTGCATTGATCCATGAATAAACTAATGTTTCCTCCTTTGGAAAGTTTCTCTCTCTCCCTTCCACTTGCACAACTCAGTCATACATCACTATTTAAATGTCAATTCAGTTTGAATTTCGTGGAAAGGCTTGGTTAGATGTTAAGTGAGCCATTAAAACTCAGAATTGATGGAAATTGGTGATTAGGGAAGTGTTTGAACTAAAACTCAAAAGTTAGTTTCTTGAATGTTAAGTAATGAGGCCCACATCTTTGACTCTTCGAAACTCCCAACTCCCTTGATGGATGGAGGAGTTCTAGTACTCTTTGGAAAGCTCTCATTGCCCTCTATAACTTTCATGTTCAAAGATTTTTGATTTGAGGCTTGGATCAATGTGAAAATTTGAGTTAAAGTCAGCTGCTCATTATGGTAAAAAATGCTGAAATTTCACTGTCCTTGGACATTTTGGCTTGCAAGCTCTATAACTTAAAAACCATGCATTTTTAGGAGAAAAGTCATATTGAAACAATTGTAGATCTTGAAGAGAGCTTCCCAATGAGCTTTGAGTGGCTCAATTTGGATGTGTGGTTAGGAAGTTATGATCATTTCCATTTTTGCTATTAGGGGAAAATTCCACTTTTGAAAGGTTTTATGATCAAACCTTGCTTCCTTTGCAAGAAAAACCCTTGGAACTTGATCTTGACACTTTAAATCATCCATAAGACATGTTATGATGAATTGAAGCAAAGGAGATGTCATTTGGTTCAAAATCCCCAAAGATCAGGGCTTCAGAAAACCCTAATTTTGACTGTGAATTCACTGAGATAAATTACTGTAATCTTGCTTCTTTCTTCCTATCCGAAGCTCATAGAAGACCATTAGGGATGTTGGCTAACTCACGGAATCATGTTTTAGGGTTTTAGAGCATCTCTTGAGGAAAATCAAAGCCAATGATTCACATGTCTTGATAGAAACCCTAATCTGGTGGCAGGGTGAAACTGGGGCTCAAGCTTCTTATGATGAGAGCCAGATGATCTTGGATTCTTTGTTGAATGAGACCTCATAAATGTAGGTAAGCTCAAATGGTTGATGGACCAAGCAATTCTTAACTTGACAGGGCAAAATTCTTTAGTGATCCCTCAGATAGAAACCCTAATTCTACAATCTTGGTCTGGTGATCCTTTTGTTGACTTGACTTGATTCAAAGCCTTGGGATCTTGGTTTTAAACAACTGGTGAATCTTTGTGAGGATTATGTGGAGCCAAAGAATACCTTAGGAGGCCTTGAATTTCTTTGTGCAAACCCTACTTTCAATCATAAGAGAAACAAGTTGCAAGATATGGGTCCGTTTAAACAATGCATATATGATTGATCCTAAATGTCTGTGCAAGATGTCATGACATCTAAGAGGTAAAATTTGGGGTACAACAGGTTAGTTAAACAAACAATGTAAATAGAATATGATAAACTCAAACAACATTCTATACCAGATCCAGAAATTATAAACTGATATAATACGCTTGCTTCCACCAGCATCATCGCCCTGTATCATCCCCTTAACCTGAAAGGAAATGAAGCAAACTTCAAAAATGAGCATCCTCAGTTGAAAACAAACCCTAAAACCATAATCCAGTGATGAGTAAAGAGAGGAACAAGAATAACGCACCTTTTAATGAAACTAATCGCGGAACAGGAATCAATTATGATGTTGAACTAGTTTGGGAAGCCATGAAAAAGAAATATAAGGAGGAAGAAGCTTACACAAAAGCTTCATACTTCTTATACTTCTTTTCATTGCTTCTAAAACTAGATAAAGTTTGCTTACACTGTTGTTTTTTCATTTACTAACATCTTGTTCGTGATGCTATGAAGAAAAGGTACAAGGTGGATGAAGTTTCCATCATAGCTTCATGCTTCTTATACATTTTTCCATAGCAACACAAACATTATGAAGTCTCCAAAGTATGGTCTTTGTTAAGGTAGTGAAAACGAATATGAAAAAATGAGAACAATCAACAAAAACAACATGCAACAAATGAGATAATGGGAAATATCTAACAATAGATGGAAGAAGAAGAATACCTTAATGTATGAAGCACAAGATTCACGACTAATGGTGAAAACGAAGAGAAAAAATGGGTTCTAGGGTTTCACTTTGAAGGCAACGGCGTTACTGTCAATTAAGTGAAAGTTATTTCGCTTATATATGGGTAAACTATTTCACAACGGTTAACAATAACAACCGTATAGATATGCATTTATTTATTATAAATATATCACTACGGTTTACCAGAATAACCGTAGTGATAACCCTTTTATCTGTGAATTTTAAAATAAATAAAAACCGTATACATAGGTATTTATTTATTATAAATATATCACTACGGTTAACCAGAAGAACCGTAGTGATAACCCTTTTATTTATGAATTTTAAAATAAATAAAAAATAAAAGGTGCGCCTTAACTTCTAACTTAATGCATCTGCAGTTTAAACATCAACAATGTAATTCACAATGCATCTGCAGTTTAAACATCAACAATGTAATTCGAACCCTAATTCAACTATTACATTTCATAACAAAGTAAATATTAAACATAAAGGAGACAAAAAAACATAACATCTTGATATTTCCAGAAAATATCTCTGATTTCAGTTTGTTCTTCAAATTCTTGTTCTTTTTCTTTAAATCCTCATACATAACCTTCAGATAGCCCACAGCTTCCAACTTTGACTTCATAATGCTTTCATCGTCATTTCCATCTCTTTCTCCCACGTCTTCATCCCATATGAACAAATTACATGTTTCATCGCTCCTCCAAAATGGACATCTCCAAAAAATCCTTCCTTTATTTTGTCCCTTCTTGCATTGATACGAAACCATACGACCATCACAACCACAAAAATTTCCAGATCGAGATTTTACACTGGAACAAGACGTAGAAACACCTTTGGATGATTTTGTCTTCAAATGTGACATTGCAACACCTTAAAGTAGAACACTTTGTTGTTGTTGTTGTTGTCTTCTTCCCAACAATGGTGACGGCGTTGGTGTTAGGGTTGTTTCAATGGATAAATTGATATATATATATACTTGGTGTTTAAAATATATAAAAAGAAGCTTCAATTTGTAACAACGGTTTTGATAAATATCCGTCGTGATATCCTTATTAGTTTTTAGTTAAATATTAATAAAACTTAAAAAGGGAGCATTTACATCAAAGGGATAAACTATTTGAGGACGATGAGGTTCGAACCCATGATAGCTAGATTGTATCACCACGGTTTTCATAAAAACCATTATTATACCCTTGAGATTTCTAATTAAAATAATGCGCGCGCATCCAGTACGCACTATAAGAACAGTGTATAGGATGCCGTTGTAAACCTGGCGTTGTTGTTTTGCCGTTTTGTAGTAGTGGTGCTGACGAACAAGTGAATCTATGTAACTTGTCAACATTGCACCGTTAGGCTCAATTAGTTGGTCTTCAACACTCCAATGTACATCAATTTGATTCCTTTATCTCTTGCACGAATTATTGACTTCATAATTGTTATTCCTCGTGTAATTTCTCTTTCTAAATTTTGAGCTGAATCATTTGCATCATTTGTATCGTGTGAGTCATTTGTATCCTGGTTACTAGCCATTTGACCTGTAGTAAAGAAAAAAGTAAACAATCCAAAAAACTCAATTCATTAGCATTCTAACAATCTTAACAATTAGATTCATTAGCAATCTGTATCAATAACTTTTTTATAATATTTGATTATTAGTTATTAGAATATATTTCAAGATGTTCATTATCAAGAAAAAGCTACAATCGCTTGGTCCAAGAATTCATTTGCAAGTGTTTGTCATTTTCATTCCTATTTTCTATCCTAAAGGGTCACAATTGATTCTTTTCAATTCAAAGCTTAACTATACTGTATATTCTGATTTATAATTAATCTATATCAGTTGCAAATTTCAACAAATGCTTAATTGATACATTTTACCAAACAAAAAAGATTGATTAATATATATTTGAGCATGTTGAAAAAGATTGATCAATCATTCATTAGAAACAGAAAACCACTACAAGGTTCAATGGCAATAGCTCTGAAGAAGCATACCAGTATAGAAGGCAGTTTTGTTGGTGATTTGTGCATGTTGATTTAACTCATTATTTTCAGGTCTGTCATCATAATTTTTATCAACAAACTCATTCAATCATTCTATTTGGATGACATTCACTATTATGGTGTTCTATTTGGAAACATCTAATCAAACAGAATATTCATTACATTTCATCAGACACTAGTAACAACAAGCAACATTGCTAAAACACAAGTGATTATTACTAGTTCATGTTGAGTTTCTAAAAGTTCTAACTAACAGTCTTAACAATTCCTAACCAAACTAACACATTCTAAAAATTTCACTAACTGTCATATAATGAAAAAACGAAAAACGAAAACGTACCACGGTCGGAGAACGAACAACAATGGCGGTCGGAGAACGATGGCAGTCGGAGAACACAACAATGAGGGTCGGAGAACACAACAATGGCAGTCGGAGAATGATGGAGGTCGGAACAGTTGCGATATCGCCAGAGAGAAATAAGGGAGAAGTGAAAATGATTAGTAAGAAATGATTAGGTTTTTTTTTTTAATTAACAAATGACCTAAGGCAACGCTTTTTGAAAGCGCTTTCATAGATTAGCCTATAGCAGCGCTTTTCCTTAGAAAGCGCTTTCTTTTCATTGGCCTACAGCAGCGCTTTCAGAAAGCGCTTTCATATGTGGGCCAACTTAAGGCCTTTAGCAGCGCTTTATGAAAGCGCTTTCTAAGTTGACCCTTTAGCAGCGCTTTTTAAAAGCGCTTTCTAAGGTTATACCTTTAGAAAAGCGCTTTCTAAGGTTGTGTCTCCGTACGGCCTTTAGCAGCGCTTTTAGTTCTAAAGGTAGCCTTTAGCAGCGCTTTTTTTTAGCGAATTTTTTTCAAAACTTATAGCAGCGCTTTCTGATAAAAGCGTTGTCTTTGTAGTGCTGCCAAAAGTGAATTTTGGCGTAGTATATCCACAGACGGATGGGCAGACAGAGAGGACTATACAATCTTTGGAGGATTTGTTGAGGGCTTGTGTGCTTGAACAAGGAGGTGCTTATGATAGCCATTTGTTGTTGATCGAGTTCACTTATAATAACAATTATCATTTCAGTATTGGAATGGAGCCTTTTGAAGCATTGTATGGTCGAAGGTGTCGAACGCCTTTATGTTGGCACGAATCTGGTGAAAGTGTAGTACTTGGACCTGAGATTGTTCAGCAAACGACCGAAAAGGTGAAGCTGATTTGGGAAAAGATGAAAGTTTTGCAGAGTATGCAGAAGAGTTACCATGATAATAGGAGGAAAGATCTTGAGTTCCAAGAAGGAGATCATGTGTTTTTTAGAGTCACTCCAGTGACCGGTGTAGGCCGTGTGTTAAAGTCGAGGAAGCTGACTCCTCGGTTTATTGGTCCGTATCAGATTTCTTCAAGAGTTGGACCTGTTGCCTACAGAGTGGCATTGCCACCCAATTTTTCGAATTTGCATGACATGTTCCATGTGTCACAACTTTGGAAGTATGTTCCGGATCTGTCGCATGTGATTCCGATGGATAATGTGGAGGTAAGAGACAACCTTACGGTTGAAGCCTTACCGATACAGATTGAAGACCACGAGGCAAAGCAACTAAGGGGTAAAGAGATCGCGCTCGTGAAGGTAGTGTGGGGAGGCGCTGTCGGTGGAAATATGACTTAGGAATTAGAGAGCAAGATGCGAGAGTCCTATCCGAATTTGTTCGCATCAGGTAATTTTCGAGGACAAAAATATTCTAAGTGTGGGGAGAGTTGTAACGCCCAATTTTCCTTTTATTTTTATTTGCAAATAATTGTGAATTGTTGTGATTGATGGTGTGTTTTGTTGTATTTCATGTACCCGTAGTAAGGGGTAGTGGCCTTAAGAGACAAGTCTTGGGGGTAGTAGGGGTGTACGACTAAAAGCGTAGAAATCAGTGGTGCAGAGAGTAAGATTAATTAACCTATTTTTAATTAAGTAATATTTGCTAACCATAGTGTAAAGTGGACATTAGTGGAAGTATATGAATGATGAGAATTATTATTATTATTATTATTTAGTAAGAATGGATCAAAATATTAATAATAATAATATAATGGAATAAATAAATAGAAATAATTAGATGTGTAGTGAGTGGGAGGGCATTGTGGTAATTGTATGAAGTCGAGTGAGGGCAAATATGGTAAATCATAATCGGGGGTTATGTAAAGAGTTAGAGAATGAGAAGTTACTTTTCATTCAGCGTAAAAGTGAGAGCAAAGGGAGAAAAGCTAAAAAGAGGCTAGGGCAAGGTGAAGGAGAGAATCCATTAGAGAAGAAGGAAGCTCATCAATACAAGGTAAGGGTGGGAATTCTTTAATCTCTCAAGGGTTGGGTGATGTATGTATTTGGGTAGGAATCATTAGGTTGAACTCATGTGAATGTTGAATGTCTGTTGATAGGTTCTAATGTGTTAGGATGTTAAGATTTGTTCATGATGTTGTCTATAAAATAATGCTTGTTATTGTTGCTAAGTACTGCAGAGATTTGATATGATTTTCATGTACTACGAGGACTATTTTGGGGAGGAAATTGGGTCTGGTGTAGCAGAAAGTTGGATTGCAGAAAATCTGCCACGGGCTCGTAGCGCCGGGTGGTGCTGTGTCGAGCGGTGCTCAAGAGGCACAGCGTGGAACGCTACTGGAATCTTGTTGGAATTGAGGAGGGGAGCTACGCCTGTGCGCCGCCGGGCGGTGCAAAGAGGCGCAGCAACACCACTGTTGTGCCGGGCGGTGATCAGGAGGCACAACATGGAACGCTACTGGAATTTTGTTGGAATTGAGGGGGGAAACTACGCCTGTACGCCGCCGGGCGGTGCAAAGAGGCGCAGCAACACTGCTGCTGTGCCGGGCGGTGCAAAGAGGCGCAGAAATGCTGCTGCGTGATTTTTGTTGTTTCTTTGTTGTTTTCTTGTTGTTTCGCGTGGTTTCCTGTTGCTTCGTTGATGATTTCTTTAGATGATGTATTTTGGAGGATTGCTATGAATATGCATGTTCGAATAGGTGTATGTATGTTGTTGTGAAATAGTGAGTTGAGTAAAGATGATATGCTATGTTTATGCATTTGTTTCATTGTTGCATGTTGTCGTTGAAGGTGCATAGCATGATGCATGAGTTGAGGGATGATGTGTGCCCATGTGGGGTGTGAGCGTCTATCCGGATTCCTTTTAATGGAATCGATGTTGTTGTTGTTGTTGTTGTTTAGGTGATTGTGTGCCCATGTGGGGTGTGAGCAATCACGATTGTCGTGTGCCCATGTGGGGTGTGAGGGACTAGATAGACGTTCCGACAGGAATTGTGATCATGAAACAGGGATCGAAATTGGTACCACATGCATTGAGTCTAGTTGGTGTCTCATTGCACTATTCTTGTTAGTTGTGTTGCATTACGTTTTAATTGATGAATTGTGGTTGTGTTGAGGTGTGTGATTCTTGTTGGCAGTTGTGATATGGGTGAATGACTTTGTGATTTATGCTTTTATACTTATATCCTCTTCTTCTTTTGTTGATTTGAGAATCTCACCCCTTCTGTGTTTGGTGATGCTTTATACGACATCCTGCAGATAATCAGGAGTAGTTTGGAAGTTGTGGTCAGTGAAGACGAGGTGCTTCACTTTAGTGGCGTCTGCTCTGATATGTAACATTGGGAGTTGGGAACTCTTTTATGCATGTTTTATTTTGGTTAAAGAATTTTGGTTGCCTTTACAGTTTACAAAACTAAATTTTTGGTAACTTGAAACCGTTATGCTTTATTATTCGAATGATTCATTTTCGCTGCGTAATAAAGAGTATTTTTGGATTAAAGTATGTTTTAAATTATGTTACATGTCTACTTATGAGCAAGTTTATGTTGAAAGTAATGCCTTTATTTCTAAGTTGTATTATTTTACTCTGATTATTCGATTAAATTATGCGGGGGAATTTAGGGTGTTACACCTTCTCTAAGACACACTCTTCACCGTCCAAGACAATCAACTTGGAAACAGCCACATGTCCTAAACAATGTTCTGACACCATGTTAGACTTTGTTTAGTCCCCCTTGTAAACTCTGAAGCATAGTCACAATGCCTTTCAATGAACCCCAAGAATAATCCTTTCAACTAAAAGAAAATAGAACTGACCAAGATGTTAAGACATTTCTTCAAACATATCATAGTTAGCAACAAAGACTCCCAAGAAGCTTTATCTACTTCTGCAGAGAAAAATAAATTCTCCCAGAAATAAGCAACGACTCTCAGGACACTCCCAAGAAGCTTGTATAACTCGGATTTAATCCATTGACATCCCAATGACAGAACCAAAATCAACAAGTCAAGTCCACCCAGAACTATACCAGTAACACAATGTCATGACATCTCGTCTGACATTACACCCTCACCAGAGGTATTTTATCACAAACATCTTGAAACCACAAACAATCTTGATAAATAACTGCACTACTACAGCAACAGATCCAAGACAGAAGTCCAACTCCCTCTATCGTAGATAACCAAGGCTCATTTGCAAGAAGAACACCTTAAAATGAATGGAAAACATAAGATCCATCTTCATGTCTTCAAGAGCGCACTTCTTGTTCAACACACTTGCTGAACACATTCATTCACGGCTTAATCCACAAGCAATCTATGTACCACACTAGTACACCCAACAGACGAAAGTTCTCCCCCTATCTTTCATAGATGACGTTTCTTCCAACAAGAACCACCCAAAATCACCACATGATATCACATGACAAACTTCGTGATCATATAGTGAGAGAGTACCAGGATCACATCCTTGTACCATAACCAACAAACTCTTGAATTAAGGCCAAAATCACCATTGATCCTCTCATCCAGAAAACATCCATACCCTGTACAAATCCACCTTGAATTTTATAGCCATAGATATCCTTGTTCCTTGAGAATAAATCCAATTAAATTTGGAATGCTTCACATTCCTCAAAGAGACATACAAAATCTCTTAGTTTGTTAGCTAGCCCAGATGTCATTCACATTTGAAAGACATCAAATACATGCTCTAGAAATCCTCAACTTACTTGCTTCACAAGTACCAAACTGATCCACTTCTTTCTAGAGTTACTTGCAGCAGAAGAAACCACCTCTCCACAAGCATTCCGATCTCAACAAAAGTCAAACTACCAGATAAACACCCCATGATCCAAGAGAGTCTTCACTTCATCATTCTCCCGTATGACAAGTTAGACCACTTCTGATTCAACTGGTGAATATCAACTTCCACAATATGAACTCCAAGTTTAGAAAACAAGATGATGTTCTAACATCAGTTAGGACATCCAGATCATATCACAGACACCATACACAATTGTTCTTGATACAATTACCATTGGACTTACTATCTGCATAGTAATCCAACTGAAGATCTTCAGAGAACATAACTCTTACCAGCTTGATCATCAAGAACTTCAGACAGCAGTAGAGAGAAATAAACTCTCATAATCCCACCAAGGCAAGCTCCTTAAGTGAAGATCCCTTCAACAATCAGCAAGCCAAGAGCAGAACCAGCTCCTCCGTTGGTCTTCAAACAACCACCCTTTTCAACAAAGGTGAAATGTTCCAAGAACAAGATGAAACACACATCTTGCTTCCTCTAGATTCCTAAGGGACAGAACACTCTTGGTTCAACCAAGATTCTGGGTCTTCAGTAAACATCATACTTACTTCAAAGCAAGACATCTTGGATATACTAAGATTATGAAATGTAGCCTCTACTAGCTTCTGCAACTCCCATAAACTGCATAGGCTTTTTAAAGCATCCATTTCAATCACATCTCAGAAGATCAGCTTCTCTCAAGATGATGTATCTTCTCTGCAACCAAGTCTCTCAAAAAGAAGATCCAGATGATAACCCTGATGTCATAACATTTGATATCAATGTCATGAATTCCATCTGATAAGGTCAAGTCTGTCTCAAACAGTCTTGAACAACTTCCCCTCAGACATACCATCTTGAGAAACTTCTCCACTTCTACAAAATAAGAGTTCCATGCTCTCATAGACTTGATTGGCATATCAAGTTTGAGTAGACAACCTTCATCTTTTGTTAATGGTCCACAATCAGTCTTAAGACCAGACACCTTGAAGAGCATCAGCTTCAAGACCTAATCCTCAGATAAACCAAACATGCCAAGGCCTGATTCTTTAGGAAGGAGTATTTAACAGCTACAAGAAATCCATCTTTCTTCACTTCCATCACCACCATATTCTAGACAAGTTTCCTGCCACTAAACTTCCTAGTCAGATAATGTGCCTCTGCAGATCCACACAAAATTTTGGTTCCCAGAGCATAAGCTACTCCTCTCTCTTGTCCCAAAGATTCACTCCTTGAACCAATAAGATTCTGCACAATCTCTGCTGATGGAATGTTTAAACATTTGGTTTAGCATCAAATCCTTGTATAAGCCTAAACAAATCCAAGGACTAGATACTTGAACATTGATGATGCAACAACTGGTGAGACACCTCGACTTCATCTTCCTTGATCATCAACTAAGGATAATTAATTAAATACTTATGAATATCACAAATAGCAATGAATCTTAAATCCTTATAAGAAAACCTTCTTGGATCATCCACTTGATGTTAGTCCTTGAGCTACTGCAATCATAAATGTTGCACCTCCTGAACTCTAGCAATCTTGAGCTTCAAGAGCATGGATAACCAATTAAATACTTGTGCACTCCACAACTAGCAATTGATCTTGAATCCTTGTTCAGTACCCCATACATCCATGAGATATCAACACTTTAGGAATACCAATCAAGTATTATTTAGTGTAGATACTTTATGTACCAAGCAGAATATTGAGACATCAAGACTGACACCCTTGACCTAGCTGATACAAAATTCTGCATCTTCCTTGAGAAGAACCACTTCAGCTGATCTGAAGATGCACTACCTTGCATGACATGGAAGGTGAAAATAAATCACCCCCAAATTCTTCAGATTGATGATCCTCAAGACCAACTTTGATCCAAAAGGGCAATCACAAGCCTCCAGAAAAAAAATAGTCCTCATGACAAGAGATGCCTTTATGAGTGGACTTGAGAGAATTCTTCAAGTATCTTTGGCACCTTTATCATGACACGGGTATTTACTGGCTTCATAACCCAAGAAGTTGATAACTTATACCTCTCCTCTTCTAAATCCAAGATACCTGAAGGAACCAACCTTTCAAGTACTAAGACATCAGTAGCAAACAACAACAAACAATTCTCTCCATTCCATTACTCCCTGCTGGAATGGCTAGAACTTCAATAGATGTTATCACCTTCATGAATAAGGTCTTCAATCTAGTTTTACCAAAGTCTTTTCATCAGAAACATATGCAGCAAAACACTAACACATCTTCAACAGGTTCCAGTTAAGATTTCAAGACATCTTAGAGGACACCTAGCAAAAAAGAACCTCTTCACCAGTAGTGGCTGGAGAAACTCCACGGAAGCAAAGGACAACCAACAGGTATCCAATGAATTGTCTGATCGCACACACACCTTGTTTAAAGACCAGAAAGTATCTCCCAAGATCTCGTCCAGAAACAGACAGGATGTCTGCTCTGATATTAATTGAAATTCTGGCCTAGTAGATAACAGATGTCCTAACAGCATGTCACAACATTGTTCTCTGCATAACTTTAAAACATGGCAGAATAAACAGACAGATATATTGAATATCAACAACAGATTCATAACAGATGTTTCAACATCTGTTACGACATGTTAATCAATACTGAACTGTAAATCGCATAATGATAAACAACACAAAATATGATGACGTAGTTCGGTGCAAAACACCTACATCTGAGGGCTACCAAGCCAGGAAGAAAAATCCACTATCAGTAGTATAGTTTTATGTAAACAACCTCTGGTTTACAGTAAACAACCTTTAGTTTACCTATCACTACCCAATGAAAACTTTATCATTAGAAGTCACATCTAATTGATAAGAGAAACCCATCTCATACCTATAATCACAATCTGTGATATTTAACAGTTACAATCGACATCAACTGCATCATCCTACTGGAAAGAATCCTCTTTCAATGCAAAGTTCAGTCAAGCATCCTCGACTAACAACACAACTTGGATTTGCTTCAAAGCTTCATCCAAGAACAATATATAATTCATTACCTAAAGGTGTCTGAATATGTAAAAACAACTATGTCTACCACAGTGTATCAAACCGATACAAAGGGTGACTTACAACACAAGAAAGTCCTACGACTCTCAAAACCCTAAACCCTATTTTCTACTTTACAAAAGTTCCAATAAGGATTCCTAAGTCAATTCCTATCCTAGGTCTTGGTCTTCCTTTAATAGTCTTCTGTCTTGGGCTTCAGATCTTCTGTCCTTGATCCATTGCAAACCGAGCCTTGAAACTTGGAACATAATTAAAACAACCTGCTGTATTTGTCCAGATGTCGAGTCTTCATGCCAGGACATTTCATTCGACATCTTTTTTTTTCGGAAGAATTCTTCATGTTTTATCATCTTATTCTTCATCAAGTTTTAACCAAAATTTAGTCAAACCATAGGAGTTTTCAACCTATAAATTGAGGTGTTTTCCTTTTTATATAGTATGGCGATTATAACCGCACACTAGATTGATGGTGTATTGTGTGTATGATCGTCTGATTAATATGAACAGTGTGAGATAACCTAAGGATTGAGATCATTCATCTCTGTCGTATGATTCTGTTGCTCACTTTTGGGATCTTCATTATTATGCCTTCTGGGGAACCCAAAACGGCTTCCCCCAAGCCCTTGTCTTTGCTTTGTTGGGTGGGGCTTCGTCGTGCTCATATCTTATGTTAAATGAAAGGTTGTTATGTGACATTATTTATATTGAGAATTCGTGGCCTAAATGCATTTCACACATTAGGTGTCTTTTTGCTAAGGAACTCGTAATGTATATCCTCTCATTTGCTTAACAATGATCGTTGGTACAAAATTGGTGGATACCATATCTCATTGGTTTTGATGATAACAAAGTATTTAAAGAACAATTGGGTATTATAATATATGTTCAAGTATGCAGCAGGTTTATAAGACTAAGAACATATGAAGAGATGCTTGAGGATTCTGAATCAAAAGTTCAGACTCTCGCTCTGAAGACCACTTCTGAAGACTCTGGCTCTGATGGATGATCCAGACTATGAAAAAGTCAACATCTGAAGAAAGTCATTCTATGGTGATCCATACTTTGAAGCTTCAGAAGCTAAGAAGCATATTCTGAAGAGTTCGGCCTCTAAAATGTGAAGTATGAAGAAAGTCAACCTCTGAAGGAAAATCTCCAATTGAGGCAACTCTAACAGACTCATAGACCTTTTTATTCACATGAGCACTTAAGGAAAAATCTCATATTAGTTGTCTAAGCTTCAATGGATAATTTCTATTGCAGAAAGGTGTTTTGTTCCTCTCTCTATATAAGGAGCAGAAAACCTGAAGAAAGAGAATAATACAATGCAATACAAGACTTTGAACCTTTACATTTCAAAGAGAAGAATCTCAACCAAAAATAAGCTAGACTTAGAACCTCTTAACACTTTGTATATTTTAGAAGTTCTTAAGTTTTAGAGTCTTTCTAAGTTGTATTTTATCTACATCTCTGATTATATATCAAGTGTGGTTGTTACCCAAATCTCTTAATAGTTTTTTATAGAGTCAGAAGTCTCTTGATTTAGTACTTGAACATTTTAAGTCTCTTGCATGAGTGCTTGAGCATAAAAGTCTCTTACTTTTGGGTTTGAGCACTAGAAGTCTCTTGCTTGTGTGCTTGAGCATATAAGTCTCTTACTTGAAAGTTTGAGCATTGGAAGTCTCTTGCTTGGTACTTGAGCATTTGTAATTAGTTTGGTTATATTGAAAATCCCTTGGAAAAGCAAGGGGGCTGGACTACACTCAAGTTGTTAGAGGAACTAGGATAATTTCTTGTGTCTCTGCTTTACTTTACCTTCTTTTAAACTATATTCCGCAGCTACTATTTGTATATCCCTAAGCAGATTTTGGTTCAGAATCTGATAAGGATATTAAAGAGTTCTAACTCTAAAGTGATTATGATTCAGACTCTGAACTAAAAGTTAAGAATAATTAAGATCCATCGGAAGTAGGAGAAGAAAAATCTTAAAATAAAAAATCCAAGACAATTCAACCCCCTATCTTCTTTTTTTTCACCTTCAGTTGGTACCAGAGACTTGTCTGTGCTAAACACTTAATATTGGTGCAGAAAAGATCTTGAGAAAAACACATTTTGTAAAATGATTGATTCTGAAGTATCTCACTCTGGTGATAGTACTCCTAATTCTTTAGGTGTTGTTAATCATGATTATAATTCATCTGAAAAGAAAAACTATGTTGCTAGACCTTCAACATTCAGTGGGAACTCTACTTAATTAGAATGGTGGAAAGTCAAGATGTACACACATATTATATGACTTGATGATGAGCTGTGGGACATTATTGAAGATGGCATTGATATTTCTGTGAATAGAGTAAGAATGGTAGCTGATAGAAAAACTCTCACATCAGCTCAGAAGAGTACTTACAAAAAACACCACAGAGTGAAAGGTATTTAGGTAGATGTTTTGTCTCACTTTGAGTACATAAAGATTATAGACAAGTCTACTGCCAAAACTATTTTTAAATCTTTATGTGTTACTTATGAAGGAAACCAAAAAGTTAAAGAAGCCAAAGCTGATATTCTGGTTCAATAATATGATTTGTTCATAATGAAAGAGGATAAAAATATTGAAACCATGTTTTCTAGGTTTCAAGTTCTTATGTCTAGACTTTAAGTCTTGAACAAAAGATATACCACCTCTGATCATGTTAAGAAGATTCTTATGACTCTTCTTGTCAGATACAGACCAAAAGTGACAAATATTCAGGAAGCTAAAGACCCGAACAATATCAATCTTAAAATTCTTATAAGTAATATCCAAAGCCATGAGTTAGAACTTGATGGAGATGAAGAGCCAATCATGAAATCAAAGTCTCTGGCCTTGAAATCTGTTGGGAAGTTTGTTAAATCTTCACATACTTAGGAGCATAAAGAAGCCACTCATGTTGAAGCTTCTGAAGAAGATTTAGATGATGATGGAAAGGCTTTCATCATAAAGAGATTTCAATATCTTGCTAGAAATAATAGAAGGTTCTATGGCAAAAGACATGGCTTTAGAGGATCAAGCTCCAGGTCCAACAAAGATGATAAAAAAGGATGTTTCAACTGCCAGAAGCCTGATCACTTTGTAGCTAACTCTCTAGAGCTTTATAAGGACAAAGACAAAAAGGGAAGCTTCCAGAAGAACAACTTCAGAAGAAAGTTCAAGAAAAGTCTCATGGAAACATGTGATGAGCTTGATGATGAAAAAGAAGCTGACAAGAATGAAAAAGAAGCCAATCTTGCTTTGATGGATTCGAAATTCTCAGACACACAATCATAAGTTGATTCTGACTCAAATTCAGAGGATAAAGATGAGGTATTATATAAACTCTCTAGATCTTATTTAATTACCTTTTGTTAAGACCTTATGGGTCGATGTCAGGAGAAAGCCAGACATATAAAAATTATACAAAAGCAATATGGTCTTATGAAAGATGAATTAAATTTCTCTAAACATAAGATTGAAGAATTAGAAAGAGATCGGAATGCTTTAGTAAGGAATATGTCTGACAAACCCCTTGATGAGTATGAAATGACTCTTCAAGAGTTTTTCATAACTAGATTCAACAGAACCAAACTTGCATCCATGATCTATGGTGTAAGTATAAGCAAAGGATAAGGTCTTGGTTACTCTAAAACCTTGAATAAATCAACAGAACCTTTTTCTTCAAGCTCTGCTAAAAAAGGCTTGTACTCTTATTTTGTACCTGTTGCTGAAACAAAGGTTTTAAACTAATCTGAACCTATAACTGCAAATTCAGAAGTTTTTAAGAAATCAGAATCTAAGACCTCAAAGTCAAAAGTTTGGAATAAATCAGAACCAATGATTCTCAAGTCAAAGGTTTTAAAAGAATCAGAACCTGAGACTTCAAAGTCAAAGGTTCTGAAGAAGCTAGAATCTAAGACATCAAGTTAAAAGCTTATGAAAGGTCCATGACCTAAGGCTAGGATTTATTCAAAACAAAAACCTCTTAAATCTAAAATTTTGAATAACCCAAAGCCTTATTACAAAGATAAGGCCAAAACTAAGAGGAAACATATGAAAACTAACCTCAAAGGACCCATAAGATTATGGGTACCAAAAAGGGAGATTATCTTTTGTGCAGATATACTAAAAGAGAAAAACAAAGTAACAATTTTAGTTCTAGGATAGTGGTTGGTCACAACATATAATAAAAGAAAAGGCTATGTTCCAAATCCTAATTCTGAAGGAGGAATAAAATGTGAAATCTGGAAGAAACCGGTAAGGAAAAACCAATGGTACTGGGAAGAATGAAGCTGATTGATCAGAAACTGGTGCTTCAGATGCTTAACCAATCTCTAAAGCTCATTTAGCTAACATAACAGTTCCTCAAGAACAATCCCAGTAGTAAAAGAAAGCATATCAGAAGTTGCACAAAGGTATGGCAATTTCTCTATTTTCATTTAACAGTTTCTAAACCTGGTATTTCAATATTTGTTCAGAAGAACATCAGAACTATGAAAGTATAATTACACTTCTATATGATAATACTACTTTTATCTGAGAAGAAAAGAATCTTATTCTATCTCATAATCAAGCACTTGAAAAACCTTTTTAAAATTTTGTGTTTGCATGTGAATGAAGAATCAAAGTCTGATGATGACTATTTTCATTTTTGCTTTCCATATGGTAAACCTTTCGCCATCAAACGATGGAGGTTTGGTCATAAAAAAAGGTTTTTGTTAAAGAAAGTATTTTAAGTCATCATACTACCTCTTGAGATAATCAGTTTGATAACATAAGTTAGACTTTGATGTCATTTATTGACCAAATGAATCCAAACACAAGAGAAGGAATGAATTATGATTATCGAATTTCCTAAAAAAATAAGTTTATAAAAACCTTTGATATCAAAATATTTATTTTAAAAGAAATAAAAAAAACAAAGATGAATCACTAGAAAGATATAGAAGAGAAAAGACACAGAGATAATAAGTGGAATACTGAAACAAATGAGAGAAAGATTAATAAGAAACAGAAAAATAAATGACAGAAATAAAGGAGATAAGGGACAAAAAGATCATACCCAAGAGTTATCTTGGTTAGACCTAAATCACTTCAGCTACTACAGTCTTTTACAGTTCCCCCTTCATATTTCCACTAATATCAAAATTGAATTTTTCACGAGTTCATCCCAAACAGCCTTTCGCAACAAATTGACCTTTTGTACAATATTAACACAACAACCTTCCACAAATAAACAGAGCTTTTATACGGGCTCAACTCAAAACCTAAACCAAAGGTTTTCACAAGTTTAGCTCAAAACCTACATTCGGGCTTTTATACATGTTTAGCCCAAAACCAACACCTAAGATTTTCCCACGTTAAGCTTGTAACCTTAAAATTATTACAAGATAAGTATGCTCTTGAATAAATACGTACAATACAACACCAGTACAACACAACTCTCAAAACAAACTTTTCACTCTCTTGGCGCTAAGGTAACACTAGTGAAAAAGACATGTCTAACTACATAAATACATTGTTACATAAAAACTAAAATATATCGAAACACGTGTCACCGGCTAAATCTATATCTATGGGTGGTACCGCCTTTGACTTTTGTTTATTTGATTATCTTTCAATCTCGCTCAACTTTGTGAACTCTTGCATCCTTTCCAAAAAATAATTCGGCCTAGTCTTAGCTTCACTTGTTAAATGAGTTGTCCACTTCGGTAATGTTAGTGGTATCGGGCATCTCGATTTCAAATATACTTGAACAAAGTGTCCTGATTTTGAAAGACGTCCAATTTACATAATACGATCATTTGGATTTTGTGGTGGAGTAGTGCGTAGTGGAAAAAATATTTTTGAGAAATTGTATCTTGCCAGATCAATACACACTCTTTCATACGCACTTGCTATAAGATGACCCATTTCAGAGAAGCACATCCATTTATCCTCCAGTGTCGGTCCACTAATGCAAGGAAAAAGAGACTCATAAATTGCATAAAAAAATTCCTGTATAGTCATGTGTATGATTCTTTATGGACACTCAATTATTTGATAAGTTGTTGGACGACAAATGTATGATTCTCTTCTCATTTACCAAGCAAAACAAAAATATCTCAAAAGCCGCAGTTACTATCACCCTTAACATTGACGATCCATTCAATGTATTTGTGCATACAAACCGACATTTCGTCGATGAACTGGATTTTGGTTATAGAAGGTGAATTAGGTGGTTTGATAATCTTAACTCCTTTGAAAACTTTTTTTTGAAATTTTGGAATATAAGAATTCAGAAAAAGTTTGTAAACAAGTTCAAAATTAGGAAGGAGACTGAATCGTTGAATTGTCACTCGATGTTGGTTTAACCTTCTTAGGAGCACCTTTTATTTTTACTGGTTAAGATCATGGTTTCAAATCAATGGTTTCTGGATATGCACTCTTCCTCATTTGCTCTTTGATGTGAAGTTTCATATTGTCATTGGCTTTTAAAAATTTCTCTTATATCACTTTTCATTCGATCAAGATAGAGATATTCGATTTACCGTCCTTCATCACACCATCATCATCAAACCTGAGCCTTTTCCAATGAGTGTAAACCTTATCCATTTGTAATGGGAAATCATGTTTCACCTTCTTTAAAATTAGACAAGCACATGAGAGACCATACGTTTTCCTAAGTGTACAATTACACTTTGAGCTATCGGAACCTACATTCTCAGCTTATCTGGCTTCGCAAAAAATAAAATTTTGTCTTGCTCGAGATATGTTGTCGACCAACTGAGAAAACACATTGGTGTGTTTGAATCTGTTTTCCAACAGTATGATGTTGCAACCAAATAATATATGTATCTCATTCTGCTGATTTTGGATCATTTAGTTCACAAAGTCCCAATCTTTACACAAATCACTCATACTATTTCCCAAAAATTTCTTCAGTGTAACATGGGCAGACTCAAATCGATTAGTTTTTGTATTTCCAATGTGTCTAACCTAATCGGTCCAAGCACAAATAATATTTTCCTTCACATGGTCCAAAAGTGTACTTTCAACATATTTCAACAAATCTGGATATTTTTCACACGCCTTCTTGAAATGTACAACAACATCGACATATAATTCTTCATTGTAACATTCCATGCATCCATTATTGTTTCCACTATCATGCTAGCTTTGACAACTATTTCGTCTTCGGCCTTAGTTTGTTTGGTCCCTACCGCAAGTTTAACTCGACTTCTAACATTTTTTGCGATGTGATACCTACAAAGTAATGTGGATGAAGTATGAAAGACTTTTGCAAGTGAATTCATCAATCTGGTATCACTGTGCGTGACAATGACTTTTGGCATATCTTTTTTTGTCCTTCAACATTGTACGACACACTTTTAAAGCCCAAGTAACATTTTTCTCTTTTTCGCTATTCAAAAACGTGAACCCGACAAAATAAGTCTTCTTGGTAGTGGTAACACCAACAATTTCCAATAGTAGAAGTCTTTACTTGTTGGTCATATATGGAATCAGGATGATTCCAAAATATATCTCGAACGATTTCTCCATTCTCGCACGCTCGGTACCTAAATACATAATTGTTATCATCCAGAAGTTTCAACAGTTGTTACATTTCTGTTATATCCTTTTTAACGCCTATTGTTAAGGACACAAATATTGTACACTTGCTTGATATTTGAGATATTTTCGGGTCTTCTACGTTTCAAAGTCGCAAATATGTTTTTGGGCTGCATCATATTCACTGCTATGCCCGAAACGATTTTCTTCTCTTTCGGCATAAGGCGACATGCAATTGAATATCCAACTAACTTGTGACACATGCCATGGTTATGTAAAACACAAATCACATTAAATATCCATTTGTTATTTGACAAAAGATAACCATAGAACTTAAAGGGGCACTCACATTTTCTCGAACCGATGTCATATCGTTTGAATTTCTAGAGAAGAGTTATATATTTCCCACTTCTTTCGCATCTCATTATCACAAATGCAACTCTTCTATCTAAACCATTATCAGACCTTTCGATTATAACATCAAACCTATATTTGGATGCCTCCATGCGAATTCATTGAAGCACATGATCATGAAACTCAAACTCTTGTCCATTTGTAAATTGGTCACCAACATCTACCTCCTTCACACCAACATATTTGGCATCCTTAAACACAATAGGTTTGGGGAAAACATCATGGTGCACCAAATCTAATACAAACAATAACATAAAATATTCAAAAACATATTGAAATAAACACATAACGATTACACAAATGCACTTATGTAGGAATTCATATGGAATCCGAAAATGAATTTTCGGATGTAACGTTACTTTTTCAGCCACAAAACAAGTTTAATGTGATTAATGAGAAATGAAATAAATGATTTTTACCTTAAACTTCAACTTCTTTTGATCCTTTTGATGTGATGAAACATAAGGCTAAAGTTTTTGAGTACAAATCTCGATTGAGAATGAAAGAATTTTTTGCAAGGGTTTTGAGAAAACAATGGTAATGGTGTTTGATTATGCAGGGTTCTGTTTTATTAAAGGCAAAATACCATTTTTAGTCTCTTAATTTTATCTTTGTGTCCATTTTTGTCATTTAACTTTTAAAAGTGTCAATGAGGTCCATTATATCTTCAAACGGCGTCAAACCCATGTCTACGAGGATATTAGGACAATCATCCACCACACGAGCTATTTGTCTATTGGTAGGTAATTCAGAATGTTTTATATATGAATATTAACATGGCACTCTTCAAACAAGTTGCAAACAAGTTGCTTTTAACATGTCACTATTCAAACAAATTGCAAACAAGTTGCTTTTAACTTGAAGAGGGTCCATCTAATTTTGTTCTTCTTTAAGTTGCTTTCTTCTGTAAGTTGTTCAAAATAATTACACTTAGTTGCATCTCTTCCAATCCTTCAGTTTCCCCTCCTCTAACCTTCACCATTTTCTCTCCCACAACCACTTAATTCCATATTCATGAGACACATCAGACGAATCAAAACCAAGTTCGTGAACCTTTTCTCTATTTCCGATAGCGTTAGAGTAATAGTTTGTTTGAAATATTGTGGTGTCTTTGCCGAGAAACTCGAAGTCGATTTTGTCTTGGGAATTTTCGCCTTCGAGGGAGGAAAGGTAGAGGTTGAAGTTGAGACCACTTGTGTTTCCTTTTGAGGATTGGATTGGCGGTGAAGGTCATGTGGAGGAAATAGGTTGTGGATCGCCACTGTGAACCGCTGCGGTGGTAGTACGTTATGGTTATTTTGTTGGAAATGGGGCAATGGATAGAGAGTTCTGGGGTATAGTCTATTGCGATTTCTTTCAGTGGTTGGATTTTTGGATGTGAGGGAAGAACTGGACCTGACATTAGAGGATGACGAGTTTTGTTTCGAGCGGATTCTGAATAGAAGGGTGTGGAAAACTGAATGAAATGAAAGAAAATGCGTTAATATGTTTTTTTAATTGTTTGGTTTCATGGAAACTAGAAGGTGGTGGAAATGCACTTGCAGGTGAGATTAAAGTTCAATTTCAAATTGATGAATGCTATGTGGTTTGACGGTGGAAAACCATGAATCACGGTGAAAAAGTCATGTTTCTGCAAAAGCTACAAAAGGTAGTTTTTCTAAATCACGGTGGAATGCATGTGGGACGTATGTTTGGTGGCTGAAAAGCCAAACCAAACAGGCACGAAGTGAAGTTGTTGGTATGCCACGGGACCCAAATAGCAACATGCTTCAATAATGAAATTTAATTTTCAAGTTGAAGAAATTTAGATTGAAGAAGTTTGAAGAAATCCAAGAAAGAGAGAGAATTTATATATATCTAATTTGTAAACTTAATAAAAAAAAAAGGAAAAATGCTGGTAAAGTATCTTGTTTAGTAACTAACATGTGTTTAGTTCGAATTTAAGTCTAAGGACAACTTAAAGGACTCAGATATAGAGTTAAAAGACTAAAATGAGTATTTTTCCTTTATTAAAAATGATGTTTGAATGTTCTAAACCTCCGGAATTGACTGACATGTAAATGTGACAGATTTTTAAATGTTCGCTTCACAAATTCAGAAATGAACTTTCAGACAAGTCATTGAGTTGTTAAATTAGAAATAAATTAATATTGTAAGTCCAAAGATGTTTTTTTAAATATAGGATGAGACTCAATTGGGATGTGTTTAAGTGAGGCTCAACCTGCGTCCAGAGATATATTTTTAAAAATGAGTATTTTTCCTTTATTAAAAATGATGTTTAAATGTTCTAATCCTCTAGAATTGAGTGACATGCTGTTGATTGCAGAATAGGGCAAGCAACAAAAATATTTATTTTCGGAAAGAATTCCCTCCGGGATTTATGTCGTGTCCACAGAGATCGGTTCGAGGGAAAGAATGTCGTTCGACAGTTTAATTGTTAATGAGTTTGGGTTTAGAATGGTTTTAAAGTATAAAAACAGAAAAGTAAATATTAACACAAGAAAATTCATTCATCAGAGAGAAAAGACTTATCAAGCATGTATATATTCTACTCGTCACAAACTTAAACCTACCGACCAGTTATACTCAACCTACAATACTCCTCAATATCACCTGGTATCGCTCATAACACATGTCCATCTCTGGCACACTCAACCATGCTACCCTCATCAGCACTCTCGCACCCGACTCGAGACACGGAGGCATTAAGTTTCGACACCCATACGAATTGTTAGCCCTAAATCTATCTCTAGCATCCAGAAACTAACAGATAATCATCCTTAATCGAAGTTTGTGAAGTTTATCTCTAACACGACCCAAACCCCGCGCATTTAAGCAAAAATCAAGAACAATCAGCAATAGAGATTTGTAAAGTAAATTAAATATAACGCCATGGGCGATAAACATAAGATCAAAGTAAAAACATATACAAACCCAACAAAGAAGAAAGACATGAAGAAAATCAGAAATGAACCAAACACTTCACGGGTTGCAGAGCCGATCGATGAGAAATCTACCCCAGATCATCCAAATGCAAGCTTCCATGATGTTTTCTAAGCTAATCTACAAAAGAATGATGTTTGATGGAGTGGGAGCAAAAATTACCCAAACTATCCTCTAAAATTTGTGTTTTTATGCCTTATATGGTGTTTCTGTCCGTCAAAATTCGCCTGGCGAAATTCTGATTCGCCTGGCGAAGTTAGGCGGCTTATTCTGCACTTTTTCCACGGTTCTGGATTGTCTGGCTCGCCACAGCTTCGCCTGGCGAGCCTGGGGCGAAAGCTGTCATGACAGCAAAAATCCTGCACTATTCCGACCATAACTTTCGAACCGTAACTCCGTTTTTCGCCCGGTTTGAAGCGTTGGAAAGCTTATTCAATGTTCTTTATGAATATGACAAGATATTCTTGCTTGAATACCTACAAAATAGGAGAAAATAAATTAAACTCAATGATATTTACACGATACGCAATATATACACTATAACGTAAAGTAAATGTATTTACAAACGAAGCGGGGTTTATTCGAACGATATTAACCAAAAAGTATCGATAAGTGCAACAAAACTTATATACAAAAATAGCTACAATTTGCACTTATCAAACTCTCCCAAACTTAAACTTGTTTGTCCTCAAACAAGAATCAAACAACTCAAAGAAACAGAGTGACAACCAAAAAATCACGAATCAACAGGTTTTGAAAATTGGACAAATGAATGGTTCAAATGAAAATGGTACACACAAAGTGAATACTTACCACTAAACTACGACGACAACATAGTCACGAAACAAATGCAAAATACAAAAATTCATGCCGAACATTATAAAACAATACAAGTTCAAATGTGAATCACACCTAGCAAAAACAATCATCGGTAGATGAAAAACACAAAATGAGGTATTTTCACTCACACAACAATCTTGCAAACAAAAGACTAAATTATGCATCCATCCAAAAACTCACATTGAACATACAAAGGCAAGAATCACAAGGACTTTTCAGAGTTGTACTGTGGTCGGGTAAACAAACAAGGGGCAATTTCTAAAGGTAATTGAAACAAAAACTTGCCTAAACCTTAGGGAGTGATCAACTCGCAAAAGTTCAAAGACAAAATTCCAATCAACTTCTTCCAAAATCCCAAGTGTTACACAAAACACAATACTTATTTAGCACAATTATTTAAATTCTTTTTGTTTCCTTTTTCAAGGATTTTCTTTTTCTTTCTTTTTTTCCTTTTCTTTTCTTTGTCATATTTTTCTCTTTTTTCTTTTCTTTTTCATCCTCATAGAAAACAACCAACGAGTAAACAATCATTCTCTCCCCAACTTGAATTCAACCACATCATCATGTGAATACTCCCTACTTTCTAAGGCAAGAAAAAAATCCATACAACAACACAAAGTTGAGGGTTCAAGTAAAAACAAAATCCAATAAAAAATAAGTGAACTAAATACTCATAGACAAGCATTAAGTTCAAATAAAACATGGATCAAAAAGCTCAAAGGGGTTACAAATGATCACACGCTCACAAGTTGAATTGACTATTTGGCTAAGGTAGTTGTGCTCAAAATGAAACAAAATTGCTTTGATCCTTTTCATGCATTCATATAATCAACACAAACAAAAGATTCAACATAATAAAATCCAGTTAAAACAAGAAAGTTGGAACTCCGTGCATATATGAACAATAGAAGGCTTCCTCACAAAAAGGGTGGGAACTAAAGTGATTCACACATGAACAAGTATACAAAAGAATGAATGGCATGCAAGTTTGTAAAAAGCCTAAGTATCATGAATATGCTAAAGTCAAGAAAGCGATAAACACATTCCTCGGAGGTGTATAAAACTTAACAAAATCATTACCATACATCCGCAAGTTGAAACGATCAAACTTGGAACATCACCAAATTTCCTCAAGCTATTCAAATCAAGTTCATTGACAAACACGAAAACTATTAATATTAGCAGACTGAAAAACTGGCCAAAATTGTCTAAACAAATTTAAAAGTGAAGATTTGAAATTTAAGAACTGGTCCGATCTAAATTTGTTTAGACAATAGCACCATAATATCTACTAAACATAACAACAACAAAAGAAAATAAAACATGCTTGTTTTACGCCGTAAGCTCGACGTCTTTACAATGCTTAGCTATTAACTTCCTTCCTTCATGCCATGGTGATGTCTCACCGTGCAACCAAAAGCAAACGTCCTAACCAAACACTTGAACAAACATTAAAAATATACAAGTATAAATATAAACAAGTGAAAATATACAATATGTGCGATATCTACAAAACTCAAAAACAACGAAACTATCGCAATGCAAGAACAATAAACCAATCCCCGGCAACGACGCCATTTTGTTGATTGCAGAATAGGGCAAGCAACAAAAATATTTATTTTCGGAAAGAATTCCCTCCGGAATTTATGTTGTGTCCACAGAGATCGGTTCGAGGGAAAGAATGTCGTTCGACAGTTTAATTGTTAATGAGTTTGGGTTTAGAATGGTTTTAAAGTATAAAAACAGAAAAGTAAATATTAACACAAGAAAATTCATTCATCAGAGAGAAAAGACTTATCAAGCATGTATATATTCTACTCGTCACAAACTTAAACATACCGACCAGTTATACTCAACCTACAATACTCCTCAATATCACCTGGTATTGCTCATAACACATGTCCATCTCTGGCACACTCAACCATGCTACCCTCATCGGCACTCTCGCACCCGACTCGAGACACGGAGGCATTAAGTTTCGACACCCATACGGATTGTTAGCCCTAAATCTATCTCTGGCATCTAGAAATTAACAGATAGTCATCCTTAATCGAAGTTTATCTCTAACACGACCCAAACCCCACACATTTAAGCAAAAATCAAGAACAATCACCAATAGAGATTTGTAAAGCAACTTAAATATAACGCCATTGGCGACAAATGTACATAAGATCAAAGTAAAAATATATACAAACCAAACAAAGAAGAAAGACATGAAGAAAATCATAAATGAACCAAACACTTCACGGGTTGTCAGAGCCGATCGATGAGAAATCCACCCCAGATCATCCAAATGCAAGCTCCCATGATGTTTTCTAAGCTAATCTACTAAAGAATGATGTTTGATGGAGTGGGAGCAAAAATTACCCAAACCATCCTCTAAAAATTGTGTTTTTATGCCTTATATGGTGTTTCTGTCCGTCAAAATTCGCCTGGCGAAGTTAGGCGGCTTATTCTGCACTTTTTCCACGCTTCTGGATTGTCTGGCTCGCCACAGCTTCGCCTGGCGAGCCTGGGGCGAAAGCTGTCATGACAGCAAAAGTCCTGCACTATTCCAACCATAATTTTCGAACTGTAACTCTGTTTTTCGCCCGATTTGAAGCGTTGGAAAGCTTATTCAATGCTTTTTATGAATATGACAAGATATTCTTGCTTGAATACCTACAAAAATTGGAGAAAATAAATTAAACTCAATGATATTTACACGATACGCAATATATACACTACAACGTAAAGTAAATGTATTTACAAACGAAGCGAGGTTTATTTGAACGATATTAACCAAAAAGTATCGATAAGTGCAACAAAACTTATATACAAAAATAGTTACAATTCACACTTATCACATGCACCTCCGAAATTGACTAACATGGTGATAGATTTTCAAATTTCCGCTTCACAAATTCAGAGATGAACTTTCAGACAAGTCATTGAGTTGTTAAATTAGAAATAAATTAATAGGGTGACTCAAAGATGTTTTTTTAAAAATATATATATAGGATGAGACTCAATTGGGGTGTGTTTGAGTGAGTTTCAACTTGCGTCCAAAGATATATTTTTGAAATCAAATTGACATTTTTTAATTTTTATACTAAAATTTTCATTTTTTACTCTTCCGACTTCTACCCTCAAAGTTATTTAAGTGGTGAGATAAGTTTCTCCCTTATACATATTAACATAATAATCAGTTATCAAAAGTTCGTTGATCTAAACTAATTTTGAAAATAGAACAACACAAACATATTTTACTTGTACTTGTGTCATTACTTGATAAAATGTAACATGTAGCAGCGTTAACAAATGTGTAGCCAAGGATAAACCAACTAGCACTGATATCCAGTTTTTATACAGATTGTGAATGTTCCATCTTGCTCACCACACTTGTTGTTGCTATTTTTGTTTCTACCATGTTGTTTATTTGTGTACCCAATTTCATCACCGGACATTTAAAGTAAAATCAATTCTGTTTCCTGCTAGTCATTTCGCAAAAGAAGCAGAAAGTTAGAGAACCCAAAACAGCTACTAGCATGTTTGAAACCGTAGAAACCACATTCAATTGTTTTTCACCTTGAAAGCTACAATGTGTAGCCTCAATAGTATTGCGTGTTTGTTTGTTTTCCAGCGCTATCCAGACACTCACTGCATCTTATAAGAAGAATAATAAATAGGCAGAAAAGTTCTATTTGTATTACATTAAAAGTGTATTGCATTAGAAGATGGTGGAAAATAGAATTGAGTGGTTTTGGCATATAGAGAGAAGATCTTAAGATTCTGTAGTGAGGAGAGTATATCAGATAGAAAGAAGACAAACAATTCGAGGAAGAGAAAGACCTAAAAAGACTATAAGAGAAGTTATTAAGAAAGATCTCAAAATTAATGGTTTGGATAGAAACATAGTCATTGACAGAACATTATGGCAAAAGTTGATCTATGTAGCTAACCCCACCTAGTGGGATGAGACTTTCTTCTTCTTCTTCTTCTTCTTGTATTGAATTAAAGGTGTACATTATCTATATATTGACCAGAGGAGCTGGACTTAAATGACAACATACATGATTTTTTGGTTGTCTGGTATAGCAGTTCAATCACTTTGAACTATGGCGGAAAAGAGTAGTCTGTTGAGATCACCAGAATCTGGATCATGCGGTTCGTTTCCTGCATCAAAACACATTCAGAGACAGTTAGTTGTTTTCTGATATCTAGAAATGCTAAATAGGGTAATTATTTAAGATCATATTTCGATAAATTAGAATGGTTGCAAGTTGCTCCTCAATCCTCACTCTAAGAAAGCCCCTCCTTTCGATACAAATGCAGCAGCTATAGAAGGAGAAATGATGAGAGACAGACACTATGGTGGGAAATGACTAAGACAGCATCGTTAGCAGCATTGCCTAGTAGCTAGCTTTAATCTAATAGTGTACCAGTGTTGTTAATCCCGGATAGTAGAAAATAGTTGCTTTTTTAAACTGTACTGCTATAGCAGATATTTGACAACAATTTTTATCAAATAATGTAGTATGGAAAAAAGTGATTTGCTCAACTTCTATTATGCTCCAGAGCTATAGCCCTATTTGACAACATTTTCGACTAATCATGACAAAGACAGTTAATTTATCATCATATTCTGTCATCGTGCTCTTCACAACAGTAGCCAGAAATTTTTTGCTAAACCAAAAATGATGATTTAAATGCTAGTATGGTTGTCAAGTGTACTGCATGTCAGGCAGAGCAAAAAGTCCTTGAAACTGCTCACCTATTTTTGATCTTGTTTGATCTGTCCATTCATCAATCACCTGCACAATCAGTTAAAATTGTGTCAAAGCCGTTACAATTACTTAGTTGACTATGTAAAAAGTGAGAGATTCAAAATTTTGGATGAAAATCCCTTTACAGAATCTTGGTATAACAGAGTTATGAGATTATGAAAAAAAATAAATATTCTTCTCCACTTTGAGCCATTCATTTAGTGGATAATGTTATAATGCATCCTCTGTATTCTACCTCTCTCTTCCCACTTTCTGCCAAAGAAAAACCAATAGGATCTCTTAAAATTTGGGTTGGATTTAACTCAACCCTACAAAACCGGCGGCTTGTAAGGTGAGGGATACTTACCTACTTATAAGCATATTTTAGGTCTTATGTCACCCAACGAGGAACTCACATCACATCCCCGAATGCTCAGGACAAGAATTTAAGTTTGGATGGTGGGTTGTCCAACTGATATATTCTTTTCCAAGAATTTAAATAGCGTGACCCGAGTAGTTAGATAGTGGGTTGTCCAACTGATCTATTCTTAGATAGGCTCTGCTATTATCTTAAATTTTAAGTTTGGTTTAACTCAAACCTACATACGGGCTTCTAAAGTGAGGAATGTCTCCTAGTTATAAACATATTATAAGCTTATATTTCATCGAATGTTGGATTCTCAACAGGTCCCTTTCCTATCTAGGAAAAGCAATATGAAAGGTACCCAAGGACATGCTTGTGGTAAATACTTGTAACCAAAGCCCCATATTTGAATTATATTGGTTGCTTGCTCGCAAGCAGTGTAAAGACTTGAAACAACACTTGGAAAAAGGCAACCATTGAGAATAGAAAAAGATTCATACTTCAATTACCCTCACTCTTCACTTTGCTATTCTCCATAATAGAGAAGAGGCTTTGCGTTTGAATGTTAAATTTTTCTTCTCGTGAAATCAAAATCTAGCACAAATACTTACGAGGATTTTGGAAGAGCTTAATAAAGCTTAACTTATGACAAACACTTGCATAATTGTTCATACAAACTACCAAAATGCACATAAGTTGGTTTCAACTTTTCTTTTATAAGCAAAACTTTATAATAGGTAGAGTACAAGGGTACTCCATAAGACATGTCTCACCTCACTTTTTCACACGCATAACAGCTAACCATAAGAGATGTCTCACCTCACTTTTTTTTTGCAGCATATGCATTTTCAACTTATTCGCATAAGCTCCCCAAATAACTTATAAATTAGACACAACTTATAAAGATCGTATAGAGTTCACTCAGATTCTTTCTTCGATCATATTATACATAAACTCCCAAGAGGAGTTTTCTTTGTTTAAAGTGTTAAAAGAATATTTTGATATAATCAACATCAATTATTACGCCTACATCTATGAGCAAAGGCACTGCAATGCCACAAAAAAAACACAACATGAAAGAACACACTTCAGTTATAGGAAATTATCATTCAATGTGTTTAAAGACACTGAAGCACAAACCTCTAAAAGATAAAAAACAAACACAGTCAAACAAACACACACAAACACACACACACACACACACGCAATAACCTGTTTGAAGTTAGCAAATGCATCCTCATCTTCACCGGTAGAGGGAATGCCAACAGACGATTGCATACGCTTCAATAAATTTCTACTCTCAACCAGACCTCTCTGAGCTTTATCAATCAAATCCTGCACAAATCAACAACCAAACACTACTTCAAAACCTTCCATCTCACATGCTTATGTCTATATTACCCCACTAAAATTCATAAAAACACTCCGTAGCTATTTCTCGGAGACACCACACATGATACTGACACTGGCACATAAGCCACACATGATACTGACACTGACACATACGCCATACATCAATCATTTGATGAAATATTTTAAATCAAAACCCAATTCAAACCCAATTCTACAAAAATAACCCATTGAAATGCAGTGAAGTAGAATAAAACAAATAATCACCTGCTTAGCAGCAAGAAGCTTGGGGCATTCTTCCTTCAAAGATGAAACATCTTCCAGTACCTTTTTGATCCTAGACGCAAGCTTCATAGGATTTGCCTGCAGAAAACCCTAATTCAGTTATAAGCAGAAACAAAAAAAATGGATGAAGATGTGATTAGGGTTGAAACTTACGTTGTCAGGGTAAATGTGATGAAACTCTTTTTGGAGACGCTTGTGAAGTATATCAAGTTCTTGATTTGCGTTTCTGAATAGTTTCACAAGAACTTCGGTTGCTTCATTGTACTCATTCTCCATTTTCTTGGATCGCTTCAAACTTCAAAATTGCTGTGAGCGCAATGTGTGAACGTGCAATTTCAAATTGTTAGTACTAACTTTAAATTAAAGTCTTTAATTATTAGGAGCCAACAAAAAAATTTTAAAATTTCCAAAATAAAGTTGTTTTTTGGAGGCAGATTTATTTATTTAAAAATTTTAATATTAAGGAAAATTATTTTAAGATTTTATTTTTTTCTCAATTCTTTTCTAAGATTTTTACCCCTCATACACATTTAAAAACCAACGGAGGATATTTTTGTTCCCAAGTATATTTAATGGTAAAATTTTGGATTTGAATCTCTCATGCTCTTTTGGTCCAGCTCTCGATTTTTTTTTAATATAACATATTTAAAAAAAAAAATACTAAAATAAATAACATTTCTAATTAATTACTAAAGTGGCGTGTTTTCAAAATTCATCAACAAGGTGGCGTCATACCCTATGGCGTCTTAGGCTAAAGGGCAAACCCTAAAAGCTATATGGGATGGCGCCTTGGTTGATTTATAAGTGCCATTTTCTTTTGTCGCACAAGGGAGGCGCCATATGGGATGGCGCATCAGTTCACTTTATTATTTTTTAATTTTTTAATTTTTTATTTAATTTGTGAAATGAAAAATATATTGGAAATAAAATTAGGGTAGCCATAAATACATAAGAATGTTAAGGATAACAATTAGTACACTGGATGGTAAAAAAAGATTCAATGATCGTGCCTATCTAAACGTCCACCGGTTCTACATGCAGGGGCTCTTGCGCGGCGTCTTTGTCTACCACAATTTTGTTGAGGTGTGACTGGTCTTTGCGTCTGTTGAGATGGCCCCGACGCATCAGACAAATTCTAAAGCATCTGTCCCCAATAGCAGGGGGGGTTGCCGCCAACGGCGCTTTCGTAATCCAGCCGCATGCTCATGTTTACGTAGTTTGTAAGGGGGGGGGGGGGGGGTTGGGTTAGTTGCATACGGTAGGGGTGTTCAAATCCAAACCAATCCAAATAAAAACCGCAAACCGATCCAAAAAAACCGAAAACCGCAAAAAACCGAAACTTATTGGATGTGTTTGGATGTCATTTTATAAAAACCGATCGGTTCGGATCGAATTTCGGATTGATTTTTCAAAACCGATCCAAACCAAACCAAACCGCATGTATATATTTTTATACTTATTGATTTTTTATTAGTACTAGCGTCCAAACGGGCACTCCCGTGCCCGTTTGTCCGCTTTTTTTAATTCACACATGCGTTAAGAAATAAAAAGATATTTTTTATTTAATTTTAATTTTGATTTAAAATATTTATGTAATTCCCGTGCCCGTTTATCCGCTTTTTAATATACACATGTCAAATTATATACTATGTTTTTTTTATTTAATTTTGGTATAACTGAAATGATTTATGTCGTAAAATAAAAAAAATAACATCAAATTAATTATGATTTCCACACATGTATCTATATGACACTTAAATATTGTTAGGCTACTTTCAACATAAATACGTGATTTTAAAATTGTAATAAGATGAAAGATGAATTTTTCAAAGGTGGGAGAAAATCATTTAATAAAAATGATTCTACAAATTAGAAATAAAATTAATGTTGATAATGTTCATTAAATTTCAGAAAATACATGGAGTTAGATATGAAATTAATAAAATTCTATTATAAAAAGACACACACTTAACACTTAAAAGATTAAGACTAACACAACCACAATAGTCACATAAGGCTATCCTCTTTTCATACAAACATCATATATTTCTCAAATTTAATTAATGAGGGTAGAAATGTGAAAGATACAATTGAGGGTGGGAGAGTGAAGGGAGTTATAGTAAGTTCCAGAAACCGTCTAATTGTAATTCCCCATAAAAGAGAGTGTCTGTCACACTTCTACCTTTTTTTTAAGCCTGCTAAAGAAGAAAAACAGAAGTGACAGGTTCTAAAAGCAAGAAGTTATAATAAGAATTTAACAACACTAATGCCTGAGATAGAATTCATCTAACAATGCATCATATATCTCATCACTACCGTTGCAAAGCAATGAAAGTAACTAAATTAACTCAACTAACAATCAAGTCATATAAGTTACTTTCATTAAGTTAATTTAGTTAATTTATATGATGCATTGTTAGATATATGATGCAGCGGTAGATTAATATATATAAGTTAAAGATTGTATGTTAGAAGCGTAATAAAACACAGTATGTTGAACAAACCACTTTTCTTAGTGCAAAACCAAGTTAAAGAAAAGGACAAATTTAAAGAATTTGTTATACCAAACGACAGTGAACTCAAATTTAAATGTATGGAATAAACTGCAGCAATGAAAATTGAAATTTCTTTCACCAACAGTATATTTTAATAAACAAAATTATAATTAAGGTTTCATATCTTATCATCATAATTTTTTCTAAATAACCTGCAAATGTGAAAGATTGAAACCCAATAGAAATAAAATAAAAACAAAAGATAATGAGAATTGATTGTTTCTCACAAAAATTTTGATTGCACATTTTCAAATTGTTTCGACCGTCTCTATTGCTTTCTTTCTCTCAAATTTCTTTCTCAATATCGTTTTGAATAATAATAAATTAAACTATTTATTTAAAAAGCAGAAAGAGTTAATATTTTTTTTTTGTTTGGAGAATTTAGAAAGTGTAGTTTATCATTGAGAGTAATAAAGGAGTTAATTTATTTTTTAAAAGTTAAAAATAGTAACCGTAAAAAAGAAAAAGGGTCACGTTGCATTTTAGTGGTGGAAGTTACACGGGTGTGACGTGGGTACTATTTAGAAAGTGAATTTTTTTTGTATTTTTTAAATTTTAATATTTGATAGAAATTGTAACAATTGATAAAGGATAAAATTGGAAAAAAAAATAGGTCTGCCCATTTTGGTGTATCCTCTTTATATATAGGTGTAGATAATACCTTATGTTAATTTATTATTAGTTGATACTTTTTTTATAAAATACTATTTATTAGTTTGATTTAATCTATTAATTTTTATTATTTCATTTGTTTCAATCATAACTTATCATTATCATTTTGTAATATTAACTTTTAATAATGTATATATTATATATTATATAAAATTTATTATTTATTAGTGTTTTTACAATATTAATAAAATTATAATTTATAATTTGGATATCCAAAAAACCGATCCAAATCAAACCGCAAGAAATCGGATCGGATCGGATTGGATTTTTTTAACCAATCATCCAAAATTGAACCAAACCGCAAGTAAATATATCTTTGGATCGGATGACATTTTGCTACAAAACCGATCCAAACCGAACCGCGAACACCCCTAGCATACGGTATAGTTGGCCGAAATGTTGCATTGATGGGTGTTGGTACCGATTCAGTGGTTGATGTGGGGTTTGGTACTCGAATAGTGGGTGGGTTTGTTGGCTGTAGGACGATTGTGGTTATTGGTTGTAGGAAGATGGGGTGTTCATTTGTGGGGGGCTATGGTGGGCTGGGGTGGGTTCGAAAGACTCGTCAGGGCTATAGGCATTAGTGGTGTCGGTGTAGGTGGGATGAGGGTAGGGGTAAGGGTTTTCTTGTTGTGATTGAGTAGGTGGCATGCTAGGGTAGGGGTAAGGCTCTTGTTGTTGGGTATAGGTAGGTGTATGATGTTGGGCATATGGCTGGGTATGTGCTCGTGAGGAAGACGCACGTTGGCGGGGGTCAATTAGATACGTCGGCTAAGAGAGGAATGGTTGGAATGTTGTAACAGACATAAACCAACTCATATATTGTTGCGTTGGTATAGCATCTTCTACAACGGGGTCGGTTAAGACGTGCTGGTGTCAATTCTCCCATTGTTGACACATCTTTGTTGCAAAGTTCGTCCACTCACCCACTGCCCACTGTGTGTCCACTCTACGCAGATGCCACGATCCCAAACTTGTCGGAGCCACCGGAATATCCGGATGCATTCTGAACTGAAGTTTTACTCGATCGCTTTGATGCATCTCCACAGTGATGAACCGAATGATGGGTGTTTTTGAAGTCCACACAGCAGCATTATTCGCGTTAGGCTGGTGGTCGAGCCCCTTGTACGGCCTCCAGACAAACTACAAGAACAAAAGGTTTAATGAGAAACTGTATGGTGCTTTAATGTGTTAGAAATATTAATGGAAGTTTAAGGGAAATTTACGTCGTCGGGGCCAATGTGATCTATTAGGTTGCGGTAGACTGTTATGGCGCTCCTGGGATTTCGATGGTAGCTCATTCCCGGAACTGACCACCTAAAAAAGTAGTTACAAATAAATTAGTTACAACTAAATATTTCATTAAAGGACATAGGCGCAGGGAAACAAGCTTACCTGTTTGCGTAGGGGAATGTGAAGGGGTTCCGGTTAACTGGAGCTAGTGTTGGCATTCTCGACCAACCCCACGCCTGAAGGAGATAGGCGTGTGAGAGCAAGAATTGTCTCTACAAGTCAATCTATGTTTTGATGATAACAATAAGTATTTGTGAAAGAACCATTTTATGGTCTAACGTGTGTTGTGTGCAGATCATAAGAACTAAAGACATCAGAACCAACATGCACCAGCTAGATGTACTATGAGTGAATATATACATATGCGAAGTTACTTTGTGTGACTAAAGTCACCAGAAGCAATAATGCTTCTTTATCTAGTCATGATCAGCCAGATCCAAGGATGCCAAGATTGTTGTTGCAATGCTCTTGTGGATGCTCTCTGAAAGTGATTGAGATTCTGAAGATAACGAAGCTTCTGAAGAAGTACACTCTGAAAGAACCAAAAGTACGGAAGACTCCTATGACTTGAAGTTCTGATGGCTGAAGGCGCTGAAGACCAAGTGCAGAAAGAATCTGAAGACTTATGGGTTCTGAAGATCAAGGTTTCAAATATCAAGTTCTGAAGACTATGAAGACAGGTTCTGAAGATTCGGAAGACTTGAAGCAGAAAAGAATAACGTTCTTAAAGACCAAGTGCTGAAGTTCTGAAGACTGATTCCTAATGGACTTCTTCAATCGACTGAAGACTTGAAGCATCAGATATTCTGCTAAGAAGACTCTACTCATGCTTCATCAGATTAACATCAGAAGCCACTGTTTTGAAGTCTAGATATTACCGTTGTAATGCCCCGGTTTTGTCTTATTTATTTAATCGAGTCGATTTAATTATTTTCGTTTTATATTATTTTATACTATTCTATTTTTGACTTTTATTTGACAATATATTATTTTCATCGCCGTTTATGTTTTATCGCATTTTGAGAGCGTTTGCGAGATATTTGAGTTGAGGGGTAAAATGGTCTTTTTAGGGGATTAAATATTTATATAAATAGAAAGTAGAGTGAAATAGAGAGAAAGGAAAGAAAAAGGAAAGAAAGAGAAGGGAAGGAAAGGAAGAGGAGAGAAAAAGGGAGAAAGAGCAAAATAGAGGAAACTCCGTTTCGAGCGCGATTAATCGGGTAAGGGTGATTTGTTGTAATTGTTTTGATTGTTTTGCGATTTTTCGTATCGATTGGAATTAGGAGCGATTGATAGAAATCGATGTTTTCACAGATGAAATTCGATATAAACTGAGTAGAATACTTGTCGTTTGGTTTGGATCATGTTTTGGTTGTTTTAGGATGTTTTGGAAGTGTTTGGGTAGAAGAAATGATGTATTTTGACCCCAAATGACCTATGTTATCGCTGCTGGAAATTCTGAGTTTCGCAGGTTCGCATTGTGAGCCACATCGAAGGAATCAGCGAACGTTCGCTAGCCGTTCGCATTGCGAACGTTAGGTCAATTTTGCTCCTGCTACGGTTCGCTGGGAGCTTCGCACTGCGGACGTGACAGATTTTCAATTTTTGTTTCCTTCATAACTTTTGATCCGTAAATCGGATTGAGGCACGGTCGTATGCGTTGGAAAGCTAATTCAATGCTCTTTTTGATAATGGAATATGATCATAGGTTTAAGCCATGGATTGATAAGAAAATATGGAAAAGTGATGTATGTGTGAAAAGTGCGGTTTATGTTTCCACCATAACTCCCGAATCGCGAGTCCGATTGATGTGGGACTTGAGGCAATAGATAGATAACATAATATGCTATTAAATGGTGATGTGATACCATGTGTTAACTAAGAATATTTGGCAAAGGATAATTAGTGATTTGTAGGTTTTGTTGTGTTTGTTTGTGTTTGATGCGATATGTTATCGTCATATAAATGTGGGTCTTTTGTGCTATCTATATGATGCTGAAGCATGTGATAATGATGTTGTAGTGTGGTGAAATACATTGTATGATTGTTGTGGTTGATGGTGAGTAATTCTTGATGTGAATTGATATGAATGTATATGATAAAATGCTAATTGTTGAAGTTGGTGGATTATGATGAAATGTATTGTTTGTGTGAAATTCAATATATGTGGTTTGGTGGCCTTTATGGTTTGAAATGCATTGTTTGAATTGGTTTCCAATGCATGAATATTGATGATGAGATAATTCATATTGTTGAATTGTGAATGTATGGAATTGATGAGTTGAAATATATGTATGATTATGGTTGCATATATATGTGAAGATACATTTGATTGTCATGAGTTCTTGTGTGTCAAGCATCATGATATGCATCTTGTAATGTCGTGTGCCCATGTGGGGTGTGAGCGATGGTTTGGTTCCAGAGGGAATCCGCTATAACATCGTGTGCCTTAAAAATAAGAGGTGTGAGTGATCGGATGGATCGTGTGCCTTAAAAATAAGAGGTGTGAGCGATGAATATAGACGATCGTGTGCCTTATACAAAGAGGTTTGAGCGATCGGGTCGTGTGCCTTATACAAAGAGGTGTGAGCAATCCATAAATGTCGTGTGCCTTATACAAAGAGGTGTGAGCGACGGGGAACATCGTATGCCCGACGGGGAGTTACACTAAGTAACGAGCGATGGTTCCAGCAGAGTTCCTGAGTGAACTAGTATTGAGAATTGTTGGAAGTCGGTACCGCATGGCATTTGCATAGAGTCGTCGTGTCGGTCTCTGTGCATTTGAATAAATCATGGATGCATTATGTGTGGAAAATCATGATTTGATTGATTATGTGTGAGAATTGTGAATGGATGCATTATGTGTGGAAAATCATGACTTAATTGATTATGTGTGGAAATTGTGCATTGATTTGTTATGTGTTGAGATTGTGATAGCATTGGTAATTTGATGTGCATATGTGATAAATGGATTGGTTGTGGATAATATGTATTATGCGTAGACATATGCTATGTGATATGTGATGTGTTTCTAAATGTTATGACTTGGTATGCCTTATGTGCAAATATGTGAGTATATTGGATACTTGATATATGATATATTGTTGGATTAATAGATATATGTTACGTATATGCGGTATGTTATATGTATTAGTATGTGGTGTTTGTGGTGAGAATAGCTATGCATGTGAATTGTTATGTATTTGCATATTATTATGCAATCTTGATTTAGTTGTTATTTCTCACCCTTCTGCTATTTTATAATGCTCTATGAGGCATTGCAGATTAGAGTTGCTGGAGGTCTTTTTGTGAAGATTAGTCCTCCGTCCTTTGTCGTCAGTTTGCTCTGATACGTAGCACGGGAGTCGGGGAACGATTATATATATATACATTTGTTGAATGTATTTTGTAGTACTTTTGTGTATATAGTTGATGTTCTAAAATGATTTATGTTGTAAAACAAGTCGGTTATGGATCTTTCCGCTTTATTCCATAATTGACCTTTCCCTTTAGATGGAAAAAGTTTCCCGTTAATGATTTTCTCTATTATGTGTTATGTATCGAATAATTGAGCAGGGATTGTGTTTTCTTACTTTAAAATGTGGCATCCTTGTTTCTATCGAAAATTTTTTTTTATCTACTCTGATTTATTTATGTATTATTTATTCGCGATGGGAATTGGGGTGTTACATTAGTGGTATCAGAGCAGGTCGGTCCGTCCGGCCAAGTTGTTGAGTCAGTTGGTGTGACAGTTGAATACTGTCGTTGTTGTTTGTCCCTTAGTACGTGATATGTGTGTGAAACACTGTCAGTACTTTCTGGTTCTTTTATTCTGTTGTCTGCAGGAGTTAGAATGAGATAAGTGGGGGAAAAGATGGTACTTCTCCAGGTTGCTTCAGTTGTGGAGTGTTGGCTCAGGGTGCAGTTGGTTGCAAGATTGTAAGTGTTGTTTGGACAGTGTTGTTCCCTATTCCGAAGGGAATGCGGAGGTAAGGTTTATGTCGACTAAGGATTAGTGCCTTAGGTAGTCTGTGCATGAGATGTAAGGAATGCTATTATAGTTTGGTAAAGACGGTTTTGCCCCATCATGATTGTCGGCTGTCTATTGACAAATTAAGGAACTGATCACCCTTAATCTCTTGTTGATAGTAGACAGAATTATGTTGGATGGAATAGACGTGTCTTTCCGGCTTTGATAGTATGTGCAATGAAAGGTTTGGAATTTTAGAAATGGTTACGGATTATTTTGATGAGTCAATGAAGATTCTAATATCGGAAGATGAGGCAGATTAGAGGTTTTGTATATTGGTCAAGTTGGAATGTCTCTGAGGGAGAATGATTGGGTATTACTAATGGTTGTTCTCAAAGAGTAGAGTGTGAACTTAAATTGGATGAAGGTGAATAGTCGAGGTTATATCTGCTAAGCGAGTAGGACACTCTTTGGAGTTGAGACTAAGGTGTTTGTTATATTTGTGAGGCTAGTGTTCTGGAAATTGGCAGGAAAGTCACAGTGTTAGGCTGTCAGCTATGCCTGGTTTTCAGATGTGTTTTGGATGAAACGTTAGGTGTCGACTTAAAGAGGTCCAACATGGTTGGTAAGGAAAAAGATGATAGTAGGAGGTTGCATGTTAACCAGTGAGTAGTATGGAAACTTGCGGGTGTGTTCTGGATAACTTGAGTTTTGAATTGTGACGAATCGCAAACGATTTGGAATTCCTTGATGGTAAGAGACTATGGAAATCTTGAGGAAACCCTTAGGTGCGGATGTAATATTTAAGAGTTCTTTTTGGTTGGTTGTTAATACATGTTGGAAATTGTGGAATTGGACGGTTGAATGGGAATGCGAAGATTCGTCGGAGCTTTGCAGTGCGAAGGGAAAGGCGAAGGCTCGCCAGCAGTTCGCAGTGCGAACTTTGTGCCCTTTTTCTTCTGCCTTGGTTCGCTGGGGGTTCGCATTGCGAATGAGGAAAGCGACTGCTCGCTGGGAGATTCGCATTGCGAACATGGCAGACCTTTCCAAATTATTTCTTTCTTAACTTTGGCTTCGTTTATCCGATTTAAACGTTCTTTATATCGTTGTGGAGCTATGGAAGGGTTCTATGTTTTGGAAAGCGGAAATATTATTTATGGAATGGATTTTTGGTCGATTATTGGGATTAGTCGGAACTACGTGAATTACGTAAAATGAAACTGTTAACACGTTAAAAGTTTCAAGTGATGCGTCTGGAATGTTTGTGGAGTATATGAATCGTATCTTCCATATTTATTTGGATAAGTTCGTAGTGGTTTTGATTGAGGATATTCGGATCTGTTATAAACTCAGAGGAAGAACAAGTAAAGTGTTTGAGATTTGAATTGCAAGTGATAGAAAGAGACGAAGTTTTATGCTAAGTTATTCGAGTGAGAATTTTGGTTGAAAAGGGTTAGTTTTCTTGGAGATGTTATTTCAGATGAGAGTATTGTTATGGATCCATCGGAAGTAGATGCAGTTCTACAATGAGAGGCTCTGAAGTTGGTTGAGGAGATTAGAATATTTTTGGACTTTAGTTGATTATTACCGGAGGTTATGGATGGCTTTTCCAAGTTAGAGTTTTCGTTACTTCGGTTGACTTGCAAAGGGTAAGTAATTTGTTTTGGGATGTTCGTTGTGAGTAAGTTTCAGAGGGCTGAAGTAGAAGTTATCTACGGTTTCAGTTTTGATTCTTTGTGATCCTAATAAACCGGTTGTGAGGTATTGTGATGTGTCTTTGATGAGTTTATTCTGTGTGTTAATGCAAGATGGTAAATTCGTGGCTTATGCTGTACGACAATTGAGGACTTATAAAAGGATCTATACTATTCTGGATTTGGAATTGGTTGCGGTTGTATTGTGCTGGAATATTTGGAGGTATTATCTTTATGGTTCTAGGTTCGAAGTGTTGGGTAACCGCAAGAGTTTAGAGTACTTGTTTGGTCGGAAGGAATATAGTATGATACAACAAGGATGGTTGGAATTTGTGATGAGATATGACTTTAGCGGGAATTATCCTATTGGTGAAATTTATGTCGTGCGTGATGAGTTAAGTCGAAAGTTTTTATATCTGTTTGTTTTGATGGTCGGAGAATTAGAGTTGGTTGAGCAGTTCAGAGACGGGTGTTCGGTGTGTGAGATAACACAGTAGAGTGTGAGGTTAGGTATATTGAAAGTGAACAATTATTTTTGGTGAATATGAGAAAGAGTTAGACTTTGGACGTGAGACTGGTAGTTTTGATGGTTACGAGTAATCCGAGTGCGCAGCGGAAGCGTGATGTGGCACATTTTGTATATGCGTGTGCGACTTGTAAGAATTCATAAGTTGAACATTGGGAACATGTAGGATTGGTAATATTATTGGACCTTTCAGTATGGAAGTGTTAGACGAAAGGCTTAAATATTAATCAGGTACTAATATGTAGTTGAGTGTTTTGGTCGTATGTTCGATTGGGGAATCGTAGCATTGTTGTAATGTTATTGTATGACAAGGATGTTGGTATCATGGTTATGTAGAGGTTGTTGAAATGATGTGGGGTCGTGGAACTTTATGTTCTTGTTGTGTTTCGGTTCAAGAGTGAACCTGTGTGTGTTCGTAACTTGGGTATCCCTTGAGTCGTGAGTTGGTCGTTAAGTGCATTGTATGGGCTTTGCATCTTGTCGTGGTAGTTGTCGTCATGTCGTGTCGTTGTAGTAGTTTTTGTTAGTGAGGTGGTTTATCAGTTTGTGTTATTCATGGCGTACCTTTGGTTGGCCTGTTAGTATGTTAGTCGGATACGAGAGCCGTGTCTAGAGTTGTTCGTCTCAGTATATTTTCGAGGACGAAAATTTCTAAGTGGGGGAGAATTGTAACGCCCCGGTTTTGTCTTATTTATTTAATCGAGTCGATTTAATTATTTTCGTTTTATATTATTTTATACTATTCTATTTTTTACTTTTATTTGACAATATATTATTTTCATCGTTGTTTATGTTTTATCGCATTTTGAGAGCGTTTGCGAGATATTTGAGTTGAGGGGTAAAATGGTCTTTTTAGGGGATTAGATATTTATATAAATAGAAAGTGGAGAGAAATAGAGAGAAAGGAAAGAAAAAGGAAAGAAAGAGAAGGGAAGGAAAGGAAGAGGGGAGAAAAAGGGAGAAAGAGCAAAATCGAGGAAACTCTGTTTCGAGCGCGATTAATCGGGTAAGAGTGAGAAGTTTCAATTATATCTTGCTTGTGTATGTATATGTGTTGTTTGTTGTAATTGTTTTGATTATTTCGCGACTTTTCGTATCGATTGGAATTAGGAGTGATTGATAGAAATCGATGTTTTCACGGATGAAATTCGATATAAACTGAGTAGAATACTTGTCCTTAGGTTTATATAATGTTTTGGTTGTTTTAGGATGTTTTGGAAGTGTTTGGGTAGAAGAAATGATGTATTTTGACCCCAAATGACCTATGTTATCGCTGCTGGAAATTCTGAGTTTCGCAGGTTTGCATTGCGAGCCACAGCGAAGGAATCAGCGAACGTTTGCTAGCCGTTCGCATTGCGAACGTTAGGTCATTTTTGCTACTGCCACGGTTCGCTGGGAGCTTTGCACTGCGAACGTGACAGATTTTTCAGTTTTTGTTTCCTTCATAACTTTTGATCCGTAAATCGGATTGAGCCACGGTCGGATGCATTGGAAAGCTAATTCAATGCTCTTTTTGATAGTGGAATAAGATAATAGGTTTAAGACATAGATTGATAAGAAAATATGGAAAAGTGATGTATGTGTGAAAAGTGCGGTTTATGTTTCCACCATAACTCCCGAATCGCGAGTCCGATTGATGTGGGACTTAAGGCAATAGATAGATAACATAATATGCTATTAAATGGTGATGTGATACCATGTGTTAACTAAGAATATTTGGCAAAGGATAATTAGTGATTTGTAGGTTTTGTTGTGTTTGTTTGTGTTTGATGCGATATGTTATCGTCATATAAATGTGGGTCTTTTGTGCTATCTATATGATGCTGAAGCATGTGATAATGATGTTGTAGCATGGTGAAATACATTGTATGATTGTTGTGGTTGATGGTGAGTAATTCTTGATGTTAATTGATATGAATGTATATGATAAAATGCTAATTGTTGAAGTTGGTGGATTATGATGAAATGTATTGTTTGTGTGAAATTCAATATATGTGGTTTGGTGGCCTTTATGGTTTGAAATGCATTGTTTGAATTGGTTTCCAATGCATGAATATTGATGATGAGATAATTCATATTGTTGAATTGTGAATGTATGGAATTGATGAGTTGAAATATATGTATGATTATGGTTGCATATATGTGTGAAGATGCATTTGATTGTCATGAGTTCTTGTGTGTCAAGCATCATGATATGCATCTTGTAATGTCGTGTGCCCGTGTGGGGTGTGAGCGACGGTTTGGTTCCAGAGGGAATCCGCTATAACATCGTGTGCCTTAAAAATAAGAGGTGTGAGTGATCGGATGGATCGTGTGCCTTAAAAATAAGAGGTGTGAGCGATGAATATAGACGATCGTGTGCCTTATACAAAGAGGTTTGAGCGATCGGGTCGTGTGCCTTATACAAAGAGGTGTGAGCAATCCATAAATGTCGTGTGCCTTATACAAAGAGGTGTGAGCGACGGGGAACATCGTATGCCCGACGGGGAGTTACACTAAGTAACGAGCGATGGTTCCAGCAGAGTTCCTGAGTGAACTAGTATTGAGAATTGTTGGAAGTCGGTACCGCATGGCATTTGCATAGAGTCGTCGTGTCGGTCTCTGTGCATTTGAATAAATCATGGATGCATTATGTGTGGAAAATCATGATTTGATTGATTATGTGTGAGAATTGTGAATGGATGCATTATGTGTGGAAAATCATGACTTAATTAATTATGTGTGGAAATTGTGCATTGATTTGTTATGTGTTGAGATTGTGATAGCATTGGTAATTTGATGTGCATATGTGATAAATGGATTGGTTGTGGATAATATGTATTATGCGTAGACATATGCTATGTGATATGTGATGTGTTTCTAAATGTTATGACTTGGTATGCCTTATGTGCAAATATGTGAGTATATTGGATACTTGATATATGATATATTGTTGGATTAATAGATATATGTTACGTATATGCGGTATGTTATATGTATTAGTATGTGGTGTTTGTGGTGAGAATAGCTATGCATGTGAATTGTTATGTATTTGCATATTATTATGCAATCTTGATTTACTTGCTATTTCTCACCCTTCTGCTGTTTTATAATGCTCTATGAGGCATTGCAGATTAGAGTTGCTGGAGGTCTTTTTGTGAAGATTAGTCCTCCGTCCTTTGTCGTCTGTCTGCTCTGATACGTAGCATGGGAGTCGGGGAACGATTTTATATATATATATATATATATATATATATATATACATTTGTTGAATGTATTTTGTAGTACTTTTGTGTATATAGTTGATGTTCTAAAATGATTTATGTTGTAAAACAAGTCGGTTATGGATCTTTCCGCTTTATTCCATAATTGACCTTTCCCTTTAGATGGAAAAAGTTTCCCGTTAATTATTTTCTCTATTATGTGTTATGTATTGAATAATTGAGCAGGGATTGTGTTTTCTTACTTTAAAATGTGGCATCCTTGTTTCTGTCGGAAAAAATAAAATTTTATCTACTCTGATTTATTTATGTATTATTTATTCGCGATGGGAATTAGGGTGTTACAACCGTTGTGAGTTAAATGTACACACTGCCCAAGAAAAGATGTCCGGTCACTTCTCCCTCTGCAAAAAGGAGATGTGTCAGTACGACTCATTATATCACAACGTCTCTTTTCCAAACAGCCAACAATATTCTCAAACGGCTATATTCCCACTGGCTATTTAATGGAAAGAGTTTTTGCTTCTGATGTGTCGGTCACTTGTAGAATCACGAACTGAATGTTCATCTACAAAATTGACCAAGTCATTGTGAAGATAGCCACAACGATGAGTTCTCGTTGTAACACTCAGAATATTCAAAATCTATCATTATTTCACTAATGACAATTATTGTTGAAACTCAAGAAGACGAATCAACACAACAACAACAATTAAGAACAAAAGCTGTTGATGAAGAAGACACCATTGAAGATCTGTCAAGTCATCAACCTACCTTCTCGTCTGGACTACATTGAAGATCTGAAGCAAGGAGTTGCTGCTCAAAGCTTGCTCAACCAAGAAGACGAAGAAGAAGAAGAAGATCTACAAGATGTCAACAATTGTAATATCCAAATACATCTTTGAAGTTTCTTAGGAAAGCAAGGAGTTGTTGCTTAAATCTTGCTTGAACACATGAGTGTGTTCTTTGTACTTAAACTTAGGAGAAACTTGCTTATTAAGAAGCACAATTTGTAATCTCCAGTTTTCCAATTCAACTAAAGGAATTGAGACTCCTCTAGTGAACATTATATCCTGATGGATCCCTGAACGGTTCAACTATGAGTTGAGGCCCTTGAGTGGATCACGTGGTGATCAATTACTTGAGATAACAATGGCTGAGGGTCATTGTGGAAAATCCTGAAATATGGTTAGTAGCGTTATATTCATTGTGATGAATCCCTCAACGGCTAGCTGTGAAATCCCAGCAGTGGGTCTGCTCGGTCAATGAACGTTATATCCTGTTGGATCCCTGAACGGTTCATTGGATTGTTAGTCACAATGCGGCTGTGCAAGTAGTTAGTCACAGTGTGGCTGTGCAAATGGTTAGTCACCGGCGTTGCCCGTGCAATTATAATCATGATTTGGTTATAATGGATTAAGTCTTTGTGTTCAAGGCGAAATCACCTGAGGAGGGTGGACTGGATTAGCCCGCGTGGTGAACCAGGATATATCGTGTGTCGTTTACTCTCTTGCTTAGTATCTCTATTTATGTTTATGCATTGAATATCAGAACCTCATATTAAGTAAAGTCAGAACCTTGCAGCCTATCTCTGATAAGCTTCCGCATTGCAAGTTCTGAGTATCGTATCTTATGATCAGAACCTATATGGTTCTCATGCTCCATAGTTAAGAGATCAGAATCTCTCAACGAACATTGAACGTTCTTGAGCGTCTCTTTAACAAAATATGAAAAGTATTAGAAGAGTAAATTCACAATTCAAACCCCCCTTTCTAGTGTCTTTCTCGCACCTTCAATTGGTATCAGAGCTCCGGTTCTGTTATTGATTCACATCAAACACTTAACCGTGTAAAAAAAAGATCCAGATGTGGCGCGTAGAAGTACTCTGGGTGAGATTGAAATCCACTTACAATTTCTGTAACAGTTCAGCAGTTGACTGTGTACAAAATTGTAATCAATCTGATTACTTCTTGAGCAATTTACTGATTCTAGATGAAGTCTCATTAAAAGTGAAGAATCAGTTGATAAGATAAATTCATCAGATAAGAAATTGTATCTGTTGAATGCTTATTCTGGGAAATACGTGTGGATAAAACCACGTATATGCTTAAAAAGATGAATCATCAGAAAGCAAGAAATCTTGTTTGCTGAAGATTAATTCTTTATGAGTTTTTGAGATGTTTTCAAGAAACGGATTAGGTCCACCCTTGACTTTCTCGTTTAAAACTCATTCTGAATCTCTTCATGTGAAGAAGAAAGATTGCTGCTCTAAGACTTTGAATTTTAGGATGAAATCTGTCAAAGCCAGAATCTGAAAAATTCAAATTACTAGAAAAGATTCTGAATGTATTCTTGAAGCCTTAATTGATTTAGAAATCAATCTCTAACGACTTGAGATTATCCTAGTGGAATCAAATGTCGATAATCTGATTTTCATCAGATCAAGTGTTCTCAAGAACCACTTGAGCTATGAAATTAAAATCTTAAAAGATGACGTTAATGATGTTCTTTTGAAGAAATCAGTTAACTCATAGATATGTGTGACCAACCTCAAATAAGTTATTCAGCATTATGAGAACAAGAAGTTTCATGCAAACCATGACTAGTGATGTACACATGTCTTGCGTGATGACGTTTTGGTTCTGAACAAGTTCTGAAACAACCTTTAGGAACAAAGTCAGAAGCTGATATGTTAAATTATCCTTTGTATAACCTCTCAAAGGATCTCGCTAATCTTGTGTATTCAACCATCTTTCGAAGAAAATAAATTCTCACAAACTCAAACTGAATTCAGACTATGAAAGGAGAACTCAACCAATTCTCATAGTTTGTCGTTTAAGATTCAGATCCATAACTTAAGAACTGTATCGAAACCAAACAGGTTCTATGGATCAAGGAGGTGAGAAGTGAGAAGCAATTAAAAACAGATGTAATCTGTTGCTTATGAATAGGGTCATCAAATAGAATTTATTGTTCACTCTGTACTGCTCCCAAGCATATGAGTGTCAATTTTCTTTCAAAACATTCATTACATCGCCTTACCAAAAGGATTGCATGTAATTGGCTAAGTACTGATGAAGTGGTCACTCTGATCATGTTACGTCCTAATCTCGGTTACTATAACCTAGAGAGTTGATGGACAAGGTTGAACAAGAAAAGAGAGAAAGCTAAAATTCAACCAGGATCACATTCCAAGAAAATATTCATCTTTCTCAGAAGTCAGAACACAAGTGTATCCTGAAGAACATGGGAACCTACAGCAGCTCACTCAGAAGCAAGCAGAATCTGAAAATTAATAATATCTCAAAATGGAAAGCACTCAGAATAGTCATAAATGGATTTCAGAACCTCCAAGGTCTGTCTGTCTTCATTCATTCTCATTATTTGAAATAATAGCAATAATTTAAACACCAGTCATATTAGGATTATTGAAACTATAATAATACTCTCACGTATTTATGATTAGACAATTTTTAAGAGTTAAATAAACAGTCATAATCACGTAGTGTCAGCAACCTACTGCTATAGATATACGGCGATTAAAATCCATCACATGACGTTTCACTAACTATCACAGCTATTTATAGCTAGTCTTGGAAATGATGAACCCCACGTGCTCAAACAGCTATTAAATCCCAAAGTCCTTTTCACTTCAACATCTAACTAGGTAGAACCTCATCTCTCAAATAATTCAACTTCGTTTAGAATGTCGTCTCACAACATCAGAGGAGAAATATCCGATCTAGAACTCCTGAAGGAATTCACAGTGAATTTAAACCTTCTGCCTTAGCTCAACAAAACAAACGTTCTCTCTGGAATTATATTTCAGAACTGGGAAAATTATTTCTCCATGCTTGTTGGACCTATTTTCCCTGAACTGGTGACTGAGTTTCGGGCAAATGTACGAACTCTAGAATATGATCTTGGCAAAAATGCTATTCTATCGGTTGTGGCTGGTCGTCCAATCTTGATCAACCCCACCATTATAGCTAAAGCCATTGGGTGTGTCGAAGATGGTGTGACTATGGAAAGAAACATCAACAACCATAGTTTTGATAGGCATTTGCACAACATTTTTGAAACAGAAGGGCATCCTACTCAACCTTGAACCCTCACTCCATTTGCTAAAGATTGGAACAAGCTTATGGTGACTAATCTAAGACCAAGATAAAGAGGAGGAGGTTGGTTGTCTAACCAAGTAAGATTGTTCATTTTCTTTTTAGTATCTAGAATCAAAATAAACTTACCTCAGTCCATGTACAACCATTTAAAGGAAGAAATTAATCTTTCTAGGGAAGACACAATCTACCAAGTTCCCTACAGCAGAGTTATCTCTCACATTTTTTATCTCCAGGGAGTAGTTGGTCATTGTATAAGAAATGGAATGACTGAAAGTGTCCTTCCTGAATTTTGTTCACCAATGACGTTCTTAGTCTAAGATAGGATTTTAGTTATTTCTATTTAACTGAGCTTATATTACATCTTAATTGTTTTTGTGATTTGTATGAATATCCCAAATGATCAAAATGCACTAATTATCTAATAATGAGCTTTGCTTAAAATTCACATGAAAAGGCTTAGGAGTGTCTAAAGACCATAAGTTCCCATAGGTCATGATTAAGTAACAGTTCCATTACCACTCATTAAGATAGTGTCATGATTGTTGATTAAAGGAATTAATTATTTATCCACTTTTCCACGTTATTTAGTGTTCCTAGGAAAATCAATCGTTGCGGTTCCATCTTCCTCAAAAATAGTCCGCTTCTTCTATAAAAGCATCAAACCCGACGAGAACAAAACAACCTTCACTCAATCAGATTTCCTAGTTTCTAACTCTTTAATCTCTCTCTCTCTCTCTCTCTCTCTCTCTCTCTCAAAAATGGCATACGTCTCAATTCCCACAACCACACAAATCCCAATTAACAATCCCAAGGTTCTGTCAGAAACTATAGTTAACTTCAACAATCTGAAATCAAATAGATGCGACATTACTCCCTCTTTGGAAATCCAAGGTTGGAAAAACTACTTCAAAAGATTGGAAGGACCAACTTATGATCATCTAATCAAAGATTTCTGGATTCATGCAAACACATCCAAAAATCTCATTGTCTCTTTCGTTTTCGGAAGAAAAATCTTCATCACTGAAAAGACTATCACATATCTCTTGCTGCATGAAAATGACGGATTCAGAATCTCTAGAAACTTACTCAATGAAGAGAATGAAGCTAAGGTGATGTCCTCTATCCTCAAAGATGAAACCTTATCTGAAAACCAAACCTCCTCAAACCTGAAAAACTCACTTCAAGTCTGGTTCAAAATTCTGTAAGAGAATGTTTTCCATCATCTCTCCTCAGAACAGCTGAACGATACCAAAAAATGTGTTATATTCCTTCTACTAAAAGGAATTAAAATGCACATTCCCTCAATCCTCTTCAAGCTTCTCAAGGATGCCATCAGAAGCTCTAGAACTTGTTCTGATCATGAATATGGTCTCATTCCCTATGGAAGACTTATCTCAGACATTTTAGTTGAATCAGGATTATTTGATGACATTCTAATTAATGAAGGAGAATCTTGGAAGCTGCTTAAAAGCGTTGGGAAGATTCTTAAGTTTAAGAACCTTTTGAAAGAAGACGCCAGTTTAGATAATTCACGTTTTAGAGAACTAACTCTAACTCCCAGAGTTCCGGTTATAGGTTTTCCAAAATTTGCTACCTACAATGAGGCAGAATTCGGAAACTATATGAGAAAAATCAAGGACGAAGATATCAGTGTTTGGATTAACATGAAAAATATCACTGATGTTCTTCAAGAACTCTCAGATTGGAAGGTAGGAAGAAAAGCGGTTACTAAGAAAGAACACTCATCCAAGAGATTAAGAACCACGAATAGGGTTCTTGCATCATTCAAAGACAATGCAATCTCAAGGATTCAAACCCTCATCAATGCTTCTAGTTCTTGTGTAAACCCTATGGAAGTAAGAAATGTCTGGAACGAGTTCCATGAATGGATCTCAGAAGAAATAGTAAAACACAAGAAGCTTGCAATGGCTCAAACAAAAGAAACATCTCTTCCCTCAAGCTCAGATAACTCTGAAAGTCTTTCTTCATCTTCTTCATCATCCCTAAGCTCCTTTCAGTCTAACCTATAGGAATCAGTCTAGTCTAGATCTATATGTTTTGATGAAATCCGTCCGTAACACAATCTATATCCTTATATAATCTATATGGTTTTGCTTAAATATTTATCTAATACAATCTATGAACCTCTATGTTTAGATGCAGTTTATTTGAGCTCCTTGTTGGTTATTTATAATTGTTCTTCAAATTAATTAAGCCATAACAGGAAAATTAGTAAAATGAACCTAAGTGATTTTAAAATGCCTAAACATCGGTTTCACGACCTTCACAATTGGCTTCCATTACCTTCATTTGATATCATTCATATACTTGATTTTAATTGATTATGCTCAATTGCTCATATGCCCTGAAACTTTTTGATGATGTCAAAAAGGGGGAGAAATATAATGATTTTGATTGAGAGAAGGAAATCTATCTAAAAGAATGCAGAACTCAAACAAAGTATAAAAATGCCCGTTACTACAAATGTTTGTTGTTTAATGTCATCCGAGGAACTCTAAACAAGTTCACTAGGCATTCTAAAGACAGGAACAGGCTAAGAAGAAGAACTTCGATCATATAATAGAAGCTGTCTAAGAAAACTCTGAAAACAGTTAAGACAAAGTGCACATTCTCAAGATGCTTACTCAGAGGAACTGTGCAAATCAAAATCCAAGAGCTGTCTGAAGATCTGGATTGAAGATCTAAGAAAGAAGTCGTTCTGATGTTTATCAGGAACCATTTTAAGTAAAAACAATTTGGTATCAGACTAAGTCAATAATTGGTAATCAGACTCAGCATACAAAGATTAGTATCAGACTCAGCAATCAGAGCAAAGCTGTGAATTATTATCAAATGGTATGAGAAGAAATTCTTCACTTGGTATCAAACTCAACATACTCTGGTATAAGACTCAACACATCAAGCAACATCAGACCAGAATCAAATTATGAGTACCAGATTCAGAATCAAGCGTTGATTGATCACAAATATTAACCTTTAATTGGTATCTGATCAAAAATCAAGCTTTGATGAACCACTGAGCTGTGACATTAACAAGATAAGTACCTATGGTCAAATGTCAAACTCTGAAAAGTCATGCTCCACACTGGTGATTAAAATCTTACAACTCTGAATCTCGATTCTGAAGATCCCAATATATGACTTATGGTAATTAGGGGGAGACTACCCAGAAGATGAAATTATAAAATCAAAATCTTTATATAAGTCTGAAACTCAGGGGAAGTTTCCTTTAAAGACAGTGTCTGTCATTGATAGATAGCAAGGCTATGACTATCAGTCAAGAACTGTTCTGATCTTATGCTTATGGAATCTGCTGAAAAGAAGAAATGTTTCAGATGTTTCTGAAGATAATATGCTCTGATACGACAACAAAGAAAACTGAGTTCTGAAGATCTGAAGATGGAAGTTCTGATGAACTAGTCCAGAAGCTAAAGACTCCTCGTTTTCCTAAAGACTAGATAGAGAAGTAACTCTTTTCTATTCCTGTTCTGACAACTCAAGTTGTTACTCTGTGTATCTTTGGATTATATAAAATCCTAGATGATCTCAGATAAAAGCTTTGAGGATAACTCATTCAGGGGGAGCTGTTGTTCCAAACTCTAAATTTATTTGCTTTCATGATTACCCTGTATAAAATGTTCAATCAAAATACTTGGTTTTGTCATCATAAAAAAGGGGGAGATTGTGAGAGCAAGAATTGTCTCTACAAGTCAACCTACGTTTTGATGATAACAATAAGTATTTGTGAAAGAACCATTTTATGGTCTAACGTGTGTTGTGTGGAGATCATAAGAACTAAAGACATCAGAACCAACATGCACCAGCTATATGTACTATGAGTGAATATATACATATGCAAAGCTACTTTGTGTGACTAAAGTCATGAGAAGCAAGAACGCTTCTTTATCTAGTCATGATCAGCCAGATCCAAGGATGCCAAGATTGTTGTTGCAATGTTCTTGTGGATGCTCTCTGAAAGTGATTGAGATTCTGAAGATAGCGAAGCTTCTGAAGAAGTAAACTCTGAAAGAACCAAAGTGCGGAAGACTCCTATGACTTGAAGTTTTGATGGCTGAAGGCGCTGAAGACCAAGTGCAGAAAGAATATGAAGACTCATGGGTTCTGAAGATCAAGGTTTCAAATATCAAGTTCTGAAGACTATGAAGACAGGTTCTGAAGATTCAGAAGACTTGAACCAAAAAAGAATAACGTTCTTAAAGACCAAGTGCTGAAGTTCTGAAGACTGATTCCTAATGGACTTCTTCAATCGACTGAAGACTTGAAGCATCAGATATTCTGCTAAGAAGACTCTACTCATGCTTCATCAGATTAACATCAGAAGCCACTGAAGTTCTGAAGTCTAGATATTACCGTTGTGAGTTAAATGTACACACTGCCTAAGAAAAGATGTCTGGTCACTTCTCCCTCTGCAAAAATGAGATGTGTCAGTACAACTCATTATATCACAACGTCTCTTTTCCAAACAGCCAACAGTATTCTCAAACGGCTATATTCCCACTGGCTATTTAATGGAAAAAGTTTTTGCTTCTGATGTGTCGATCACTTGTAGAATCACGAACTGAATGTTCATCTACAAAATTGACTAAGTCATTGTGAAGATGGCCACAACGATGAGTTCTCGTTGTAACACTCAGAATATTCAAAAGCTATCATTATTTCACTAATGACAATTGTTGTTGAAACTCAAGAAGTCGAATCAACACAACAACAACAATTAAGAACAGAATATGTTGATGAAGAAGACAACATTGAAGATTTGACAAGTCATCAACCTACCTTCTCGTCTGGACTACATTGAAGATCTGAAGCAAGGAGTTGCTGCTCAAAGCTTGCTCAACCAAGAAGACAAAGAAGAAGAAGATCTACAAGATGTCAACAATTGTAATATCCAAATACATCTTTGTAGTTTCTTAGGAAAACAAGGAGATGTTGCTCAAATCTTGCTTGAACACATGAGTGTGTTCTTTGTACTTAAACTTAGGAGAAACTCGTTTATTAAGAAGCACAATTTGTAATCTCCAGTTTTCTAATTTAACTAAAGGAATTGAGACTCCTTCAGTGAATGTTATATCCTGATGGATCCCTGAACGGTTCAGCTGTGAGTTGAGTCCCTTGAGTAGATCACATGGTGATCAGATACTTGAGATGACAATGGCTGAGGGTCATTGTGGAAAATCCTAAAATATGGTCAGTAGCGTTATATTCATTGTGATGAATCCCTCAATGGCTAGCTGTGAAATCCCAGCAGTGGGTCTGCTCGGTCAATGAACGTTATATCATGTTGGATCCCTGAACGGTTCATTGGACTGTTAGTCACAGTGCGGCTGTGCAAATGGTTAGTCACTGGTGTTGCCCGTGCAATTGTAATCATGATTTGGTTATAGTGGATTAAGTCCTTGTGTTCAAGGCGAAATCACCTGAGGAGGGTGGACTGGATTAGCCCGCGTGGTGAACCAAGATATATCGTGTGTCGTTTACTTTCTTGCTTAGTATCTCTATTTATGTTTCTGCATTGAATATCAGAACCTCATATTAAGCAAAGTCAGAACCTTGCAGCCTATCTCTGATAAGCTTCCGCATTGCAAGTTCTGAGTATCGTATCTTATGATCAGAACCTATATGGTTCTCATGCTCCATAGTTAAGAGATCAGAATCTCTCAACGAACATTGAACGTTCTTGAGTGTCTCTTTAACAAAATACGAAAAGTATTAGAAGAGTAAATTCACAATTCAAACCCCATTTTCTTGTGTCTTTCTTGCACCTTCAAGGCGCAACCATAAAATGTACAAGCGTCTTTTTTTGAAGTTTTGCAGAGTGAACTATACAGATGGGCCAGGACAACTGAACCCCAACTATATTCGTGCACTCTATTAATGTTAGCCAACAAAGATAAATACATAATATTTACACTGTTTCTAGTGCTTTCTGGAAATAAAAAATTACCGAACAAGAGCATTAAATAGCACCTAATTTTAAGTATCTTGTAATAGGGGAGGGTATCCTCGTCTAATACAATAGAGTCATAGTAAGCCCTAAGGTATTTTATGTTAATACCTTGCCCCTAGGTCTAACTTCACGTGTTGGCTCAGGTGCTTCCAGGCTTAGGGGCGTGCCCAACAAATCGTTGCATAGTTGGCTGTTGATAAAAACGGGGTCGTTGATGGTCGTGCCATCTATGCGGAGGTCGAGTAGCATATGCACGTCTTGGCGTCTCCAAATTTTAATTGATAAAAGAATAAATTTTTATCGTTTGAAAGCCCGGTTAGAAAAGAAAATACAGTGCGGTCCAGTTGGGCAAATAGTATACAAAAAACCTATGTTTTTTACGGGCATGACCAATGTAAATTTTTTTAGATGAAGATTCGGGACGATGATGATGTGTGTAATATGTTTCTCAGTTATGAGCATTCTGGATTCAATGAGATTGAGTTATATATTACGTTACAATAGCAACCACTGTCTCAATAACTTGAAGTTTCGCAGATTTTTAACGATTCCGACAACGAACAAGCCGAGGTGGATGTCGTTGATGAGGAAGAAGAAGAAGTGGAGGACATTGTCGATGAAATGGTAAACAACGAGGAGCCAGACCAATTACTAGGGAGTCATGTTTATTGGCCACCTCAACACATGACAACACTCAACTTAGGCGAGGAAGAACCATCAACAAATATTTTTTACGACCCATACATGCTGACAGAAGGAGTATTAAAAGTTGGAGACAAATTTCGTACGAAAGAAGATTGTGTCCGAGCAATAAAACGATACCACATGAACTTATCTGCAGATTATATAGTCGATAAAAAAAATCCGACTTTATACAAGATCTACTGCCGTAACGAGGTGTGCCCGTTTAGATTAACAACATCTTTCCGGAAGCGAAGCAATTCCTGGAAGATAGGGTCAATGGGTCCAGAGCACACTTACATAATCACAAATCCTAGTCAGGATCATCGCAAGCTCAGCTCTCAGATGATCTGCAACGAAATTCTATCAGTCATTAGCGACAACCCTTCTTTGAAAGTGAGTACAATAATAACGCACATGGTTCAAAGATACAACTACACTCCTTCGTACATGAAGGCGTGGATTGCTAGGACTAAGGCGATCGAAACAGTTTTTGGAAATTGGGAGGACTCTTACAAAGAACTTCCAAGATACATGGTGGCACTAAAACACTATGCTCCAGGGACTGTTGTCATGTTAGAGACGTTGCCAGCATATACGCCAGACAGGATCTGCGTAAGTGGAAATGGCATTTTCCCTAGACTCTTCTGGGTGTTTGAACCATGCATCAAAGGATTTGCTTACTGTAAACCTATAATTCAAATTGATGGAACATGGTTGTATAGAAAATATAAAGGAATGCTACTGATGGTCGTGGCACATGATGGCAACAACAACATTTTCCTTATCGCCTTTGCTCTAGTTGAAGGGGAGACTGCTGGAGGTTGGAGTTTTTTCCTAAAAAATCTCCGACAATACGTTGATCCCCATCCTAACTTATGTTTGATCTCTGATAGACGCCCCTCAATCGAGAGTGCTTACAACAATCCTGATAACGGTTAACAGGATCCTCCCTCAAGCCATGTGTATTGCATTAGACACATCGACCAAAATTTCATGTGGGAGTTCAAGGACAAGGGGCTAAAGAAGATGGTTACTAACGCGGGCTATGCACTAACAGAGCCTACCTTCAGATACTACCGTGACGAAATCAGACTTACAAACACAGATGCATTGAGATAGATTGATAACATTCTCCAGGAGAAGTGGACAAGGGCATACGACAATGGGAAGCGACGGGGCCACATGACAACAAATCTCATTGAATCTATGAACTCTGTATTCAAGGGCATCCGAAACATACTGATAAAGGCTCTAGTGAGGTCAACATATTTTAGGCTCGCTGCACTCTTTGATACCAGACGTACCAAGTGGGGTTCGGTCTTATAATCTGGGCAGCTGTTTAGAGATAGTTCAATAACATTCATGAAGAACGAAGTAGCAAAGGCCAACACACATGTGGTCACGGTCTTCGACCGTACTAAAGGTCACTTCAGTGTTGCAGAGTCTATTGATCACAACGAAGGAAGGCCTAGGGGATGTTACCGAGTGGAACTGGATAGGACTTGGTGTGACTGTGGAAGGTTTCAGGCACTTCGTATACCTTGCTCCTATGTTATAGCAGCCTGTTCCAAGGTTCGGCTGGACCCAACCAACTATCTCTCTGTTCTTCACCAAGTCACTACTCTATATAATGTCTACGACATTAGCTTTCAAGTGGTAGCAAAGGAGGACTACTGGCCTCCATACAAAGGCGAAATTGTGTGGCATAATGATTTGATACGAAGAAATAAAAAGGGTCGCCCTAACAACACCCGTATTCAAACGGAGATGGATGCAGCAGACAAAATGGTGAGGTTATGTGGTTTGTGCCGCCAGCCAGGCCACAATCGTACCAAGTGTCCAAATGTGGGCTCTAGCACAACATCATAGTTTCAACTGTAAACTTGTCTATTTATAACAACAACAAATTTTATTTCATTGATGGCATACCTAAGCGATTACAACGACATAACATAACATAACATAACTTAACATCAATAAATAACAACGACATAACCTAATACCAAATCAAAAAGTAACAACAACATACAGAAATTAAACAACACAACGCATCAACTTATCTAGGAAATTACAACCATCAACTGAATTTTCTTTGGTGTCAACATCATCACGAGGGCACCAGCATCATTTTCCACTTTTCTCCAAGTCCTGGTGACTCCGTTTGGACCAGACTGCTCAACCAGCCTCTCAATCTTCCTGATCTTTTCACCTGCCTGAAATTCTCCTTTTTGCCAGCGGTGAAGTTCCCTATGCAAATGCTCCAGCCTCTGCGTGTTCCAGAGTAACATCTTCATCGAAGGCTTGACAACTGAGAATACAACTAGAGCATTTCTTTTCATCAGTGGAAATTCTAGAAACGGTTCCTCCGGTGCTGATGATGATGATGATGGACGACGATTTAACCACTCAGACATGGTGTTGAGAAGGGGAGAGTTTGGGATATTGGTGAGGGAAGGGAGGAAATTAGGGTTTTGGTGAGAAGTGTTGTGCAATAACAAATGAAGGTGAACCCTTATTTATAGGCACATGATACCCTATTAAATAATATAATTAATTATATATTAAAATAATAAAATTTAAATTGTTTAAAAAAAAACATTGGCCTGAGGCGCCATCCCATATGGCGCCTCCCCTGAGAATTAGGGCACCCCAAGTTACACTGATACGCTATCCCATATGGCTTGTAGCATTTTTGAGAAATTTTTTTGCCTGAGTCGCCATCCCATATGGCGCCTCAGGTCATTACTTTTTCACAAAACAAGCCATTTTGATACTTTATTTGAAATGTTTGTTTTTATGGTTTTTTTTTAAAAAATACGTTATACTAAAAAAAGATTCCCAACTCTCTCTTATTTTTTTAATTTGTGTGATAGTTAAACTATTGTGTAGTATTGTTGTTTGAAATGCAATATGACGAATAATTAAGAATGACAAAAAATTATGTTACCAAAAAAATATGTTACCGTTGGTAAAACCCGTTACGAACATAATTGAATGATCTAATGGGTAGCTATAGGTAAAATAAACATATATTTAATTATTAATTTTTTTACCAACACCTATACAAATTTGCTGGTACCGTACATTCGGATATTCGTATTTGTTAATAATTAAAAAAGGATAATGATATATGTTACAAAACAATTATGTCACGAGACTATCACGACATGGAATGTGTATATAATGGGAACTCTTTTTATTTTCATCTATTCATGTATCAGTAAATGGCACACAAATAGCACAAATATTCATGTGGTGGGACCTTTTTATTTTCACCATTTCATACATTCAATACATATGGCACAATCTAATGTATTGGTTTATTTGCATTCATACGAGTGTTTGCAGGTTGGATTGGATCTAATTTGATTAAATACGATATTTGATCTGATCAATATTTTTTTATTGGATTGAGTGTACAATTCGTACTTTGAAGACTAAACCCGAACAAACTAACTCGTTCATCAATGGATTAAGTTGGATTGGGTTCATGGGTCATCCACTAAATATAATTTTCAATTCTAAATAAAATATATCAATTTAATTAACACATTTATATTACAAAACATTAAAAAAATCATAAACTTTTAGTATTCAATTTAAATAAAATTGATTGGTTAATACCTAAAAACTCTTTTACGATTCATATAAAATTATAAAAATATACAAATTGTGTAAAGTATAATTTAAAAGGTAAGATATATCTTTCTTTGAATAAATAAAGTTGATCTTTTAAATTTGATTTAGACTTAGACTTTTACAATTAATAAAAACTATAATAATATTTAAAAATATATATATATGCATTGTAAGAATTATGCTAAATAATTTATAAATAAAATAAAATAAAAATAGTATGACATATCAATGGGTTGAGTTCACAGATTCATGGATTTAAAACTTCAAACCTGTTACTCGAACCAAATACCAATGGGTTTGAATGAGTTGCTTCGGGTTGGACCCGTACATGATTGGGTTGGGTAAAATAAGGGTTGGATTGGGTTTGGTGAGTAGGTTCGCGGGTTGACTTGTACCCATGAACACTGTTAGGTGCAGATTTGACCTAAAAATGACATATCTTTCTTTGCACTTTTTCCACTCTTTTCTCATGTTTTCATTGGTTTTGCTAATGATTGTTGTTGTTCTTCTAACAATGAGAATATACCTTTGGTGCTTGTAATGTGTGTGTTATTGTGCAGGAAAAGGCACTAATTGATCAAAAGTGTAAGACACAAGAAATGGTACAAGTTGCCAAAGAGCAGAGGAAGACACCAGTAAGTTCGCTCTGCGAACTTGAAAGCGAGTGCCAGCGAAGGTTCGCTTTGGGAACTCTGGCGAGGTCTCTAGGGAATGGTCCCATATTTTGGCAGGGGAAAAATGCACTAAAGTTCGCTTTGCGAATGGGAAAACGAGTGTTCTCTTTGCGAGTGATCCTTCACATTGCGAACTCACAAGAATTTCTGGGGCGGTTTAACTATTCAGAGGCACCTGAAGTGCCATTTTTCTTCATTCGCTGTGCGAATAAATGGTTCGCTTTGCGAACATGAAAATTTCTGAATGTGTATAAATAGAATTTTCACACTTTTTGAGTTGATGTTTTAATTTTGGAGATAGAGAAACTTGTAATTTTTTGCATAGAAACTCAAATCCCAAGGGGGAGAAGGTAAGAGCTTCAATCTCTTGTTGGATTTGGATGTAATCTTTTGATACCTTATGTATTTCATCTAATGTATGTTTGTGAATATGTTTTGATTCTCTATTGTTTGTTGTCTTTGATTGATTATTTGTGGTCTTGACAAAACTTTTACAAATCCTTGATCTTAGATTTTTATCTATCAATGAGTAAAACTTTTGACATCGTTTTGTGAGTTGATATTCATTATATCTTTTGTTGTATTGTGCTGATTAAGTAGCATGGCTAGCATGAGTAGGATCGATACGGTATTGCGAGGATGTGTGATAATAGTGATGAAGAATGATATTCACATTCATTTGGCAAATTAGTTGAATACATGTAAAAAGGGTTAAACGTATGTACGTATTCTGATCATTGGCATTTTATATGAAGCAATCATTAATCTGATTTGGGTGTCATCTTTGTTTACCTGTTTATCTTTGATTTGAACTGCTATAGACATATACTCTTCAGATCTGGATCTAAGATGATTATCTATTTTATTCTAAACTCTAGAAATAGATTTAGGCTTAACACTTGCGTGAGTATCAGCTCTTAATGCTCTGTGTTGGTTTTTGTTGCGTGAGACGTCACCAATGAGGCAATACGGTCGATCTCTCGACGTTGCGTTAGACATAACCTCTGTCGTGGGTGATAGGTGAGGATATTAGGCGAATGATTGATTTATGTATTATATGATTAGAAGAATGCATGTGTTATCAATTGATGAGATCCAATTCCAACAAGGCTCACTTTATAATTCCGTCTTTATTTTATATTTTCCGTCTTTACATTTTCTGCATTTTACTTTGGTTCCTTCTTAAAACCAAAACTTTTGAACCATGAGCTTAGAAACATAGAAACCGTCAAATGACATTCTTTCCCTCACACTGATCCCTGTGGATACGACAAAACTGAGTTACTTATATATTTTTGCTTGCTGCTATTCTAGCTTCAACAAACACCCCTACGCATACATAAATTTTATTTTCGCTACAAATAACATTATTCGCATTCGTGAATTTGATTTTCGCTACAAATAACATCACTCATTAGAAAAATTACTTAAATATCATTTTAAATTATTATACTTAATAAATTATTTTCATTAATAGTCACTTAATTTAACTTGATAATCTCTTTTTCACTTAAAACCCTAGTTTTATACATTTTTCCTCCACGTCTTTTTCAAAAGTTATACACATAATTTTCTATTTACATTATATAAGAAAAATTAATAAATTAGAATTTTAAGAAAAAGGTATTCATGGGTATCAGTAAATACCCCAGTGTATCTCAAAATCCACGGATACACGTTTGACGAATACCAAATGCACGGATGGCGCGGATACAAGTATCATATTTATTAAATGGGGCATGTAGCAGGGAAATAGTACATGTTATTGGGTCATCATGAGGAGCATCCACATTGGATCAAGAGCAACACACAAGTGAGAGAGACATCACATATTCACCTAAAACCTTAAGATGATGGGTGTATGGGTCATCTCACTTATAAAGTGCTCAACCTTTAATTTTCTAAGCAATGTGGGACTTCTAACTCACACTTATACACAACATTCTCCTTCTCAAGTGTGAGTTCATCCACTATGTTCCCCTTAAGCGGAAGCTCTTTCATCCACATACATTTGTATCGCCGTTGCGAGCACTACAATAGAACATGTGGCATAACCACCACATTGTCAGGAAGATTTTCGATACAAAGAGTTGATTCTTTAATTGAACCATCGACTCTGATACCACTGTTGGGTCATCATGAGGAGCATCCACATTGGGTCAAGAGTAACACACAAGTGAGATAGACACCACATATTCACTCAAAACCTTAAGGTGATAGGTGTATGAGTCCTCTCACTTATAAAGTGCTTAACCTCCAATTTTCTAAGCAATGTAGGACTTCCAACTCACACTTGTACACAACGCATGTGCCCACTGGTACCCATTTTCATCCCTAAATACAATGAATTAAGATAAATAGTTGTAAGATTGTGTATACCTTAATAAGTTTACAGAAGAAATGACAAGAAGTAATAATAAATTTGCAAAAGAAATTCCAAAAGGCAACAACTTCATGATACACAATAAGAAAATTAAATGAACCTACAAGAAAAAAAGTAAGTAAGTTAGAAATATCAAATGAAATAAGAGAAAATGTTAAGAAAATTATATATAAGTTGCATCTAGATACGTGTGTATTATGTACCTATTAGATGTTTTGAAAAACTTCTTTGAATACAACATTTGTGGTTGTATCCAAACTTTGTTTCACCTTGTCATGAATTAAGATTTTCAATCCTAGCTTGCTTTTGACTCTAGAGAATGCAACCTATAGTTGACCATGATTAAAAACCTCCTTAGGTAAGTATAAAGCAACATAGTCCAATGATTATCCTTGAGACTTATTAATAGTCATGGCAAAAGAGACAATAATAGGAAATTGTCTTATTATAAGCTTGAAATCCCACAGTGATTAAAAGTGACAATGACATTCTTGAGATATAAATGATATTTCCAATATTTTTTCCTGAAACTATTTTTGCTTCAATGACATGATTAGCAAGTCTTGTAACTGTTAGTCTCGTACCATTACATAACCCCTCAGATTGATCCAAATTTCACAACAACATAATAGTTATGCCTATTTTAAAATTGATTGAATGATTTAGTAAACCAATAATTTTCAAACAATTTGAGAATTCAGGACTTAAATGTTTAAAAGCCTCAAAGTCATCTGTCTCACATTTGTCAATTGAGTTAGAACTTTGATATTACTTTTCATCTCCTATCAATCAATATAATGTTAGTAACATATATATAGAGTAGCTAAAATTATTTCTAACATCATGGATTCGTCGAAATCCCAACATCTGGTATCTAGAGCACTGACTCTGTGAATCTTGGGAAGCATAACACGATGAATCATCCGAACAGCCATTTTCCAACAAATATTCCAATTCTAAATGGTAAGATTATGATAATTGGTGTAAGTAGATAAAGATTGTCTTATGTTGTCATGACATGTGGGATCTTGTGAAGGAATGAGTAACACAACTTGTATAAAACGCAACGGGTGAAGAAAAGGTTGCACATAAAGAATTGAAGAAGAAAGATTATAAAGTTATGTTTATAACTCATCAATGTGTTGATAAGAACAATTTTGAAAAGATGGGTGATGTTGAATCAGCAAAAGAAGCATGGGAAATTTTGGAAAAATTGTTTGGAGAAGTGTTGACATCAAGATCAGTTGTTGCAAAGATCTTAAGGTCATTGGCTTTGAAATTCGATCACGTGGTAGTAGCCATAGAAGAATCGAAAGACTTGTCAACATTGACAAAGGAAGAGCTTCAATGGATGCTTGAATCTAGGCATGACAACGGGGCGGATCAAGGACGGTTTTTACCTCCCCCAAACCCAAACTCGAATCACCAAACAATCCCCGTTCCCCGCCCCAAACCCAAACGGGGATGGAGAATTAAAAACCAAACCCGTCCCAAACGGGTTCGGGTTAGGTTCGGGTATCCCCGCCCCGCCACCATCCATTTAGTAAAATAATTTTTTTAAATAGAAATATTTATTTTTTTAAAAATCAAATTACATTACAAATAATAAAATAAAACAATCTCAAAAAATTTCATATATACATTTCAAATATTTTAAATAATTAATACAAATCTAAATATCAAAACATTTGCCACATATTTAATATTCCAAATTAACAAAACTAAATAATAATGTATATAATTAAATAAACGAGGCGGGTTCGGGTGGGTACTAGTGTCCCCATTACCCGACCCGTACCCATATTTTTAAATCGGGGAAAACCCAAACCCGAACCCAAACCCAGTCAAAGCAGGTTTTCCCCGTCAACTTTGGGGCGGGTTCGGGTGGGTATCTGCGGGTATGGGTAATGTTGCCATGTCTACTTGAATCTCATGAACAATGAATGACTGAAAGAGCTACAAGAAAGTTGAAGAGTAATGTGGCTTTGCATGCGCAATCAGCTAGAGAAAAGAAAGAAAAAAAGGAAAATGGTTTGACAACAAAGGTAGGGGAGGCTACAAAAATTCGACTGGTAGAGGAAACCACCAAGAAGGAAACTCGTCGAATCAAAGAAGACTCTTATACTAAAGAAACCACATAGGTGATGTTGTAAGTAAAGGAATAGGTGATAGACGAAAACCTGACAAAAGTTACATCCAGAGTTTCAATTGTCAGAAGTATGGTCACTACTCTAGTGATTGTCCTGAAAAACAAATGAATCAAGAAAGTGATGCAAATTTAGAAAAGCATGAAAAAGAAAAAGAGATGTTACTGATGGTCACAATAAGAGATCAAGAAAGATTTACGGACTAATGGTACTTAGACTCAGGATGCTCATCACACATGACTGGTAGGAAAGATTGGTTTGTCAACATAAAACCCTCGATGAAGAACATGGTGAAATTTACATTACTCTAGCAGCTAAAGGTATTGCTAATGTTCTGATTTTGAGGAAAGATGGCAAAAGGTCAGTAATTTCCAATGTATTATATATAAAAAGTAATTTGCCCAGCATAGGGCAGTTAGTCGAAAAGATTACAAAGTGTAGATTGAAGATAAGATTATGAGAGTTCTCTACTCAGGTGGAAAGTTAATCATGAAGGCTCCCATGCCTCATAATAGAACCTTCAAGATTGAACTTAATGTGATGGAGCACAAGTGCCTTGCAACTGTAGCTAGCAGGGATGAATGGATATGGCAATATAGACTTGGCCATCTCAACTTCAAAGATATCAGAGATCTAAAAAAAAGAAATATAGTTTCAGAGTTACCAGAAATTGACATTCCAAATGAAGTATGTGAGGAATGTGTGCAGGCAAAGCAACACAAGAACAACTTCAGCAAGGATGCAGAAAGCAGGTCGCGGCCAATTCTTGAAATCATATACTCTGATGTGTGTGGTCCTATCCTGGTGGATTAGTTTGGAGGTAACAAATACTTTGTCACATTCATAGATAATTTTAGTAAAAAACTATGGACTTACCTGATCAAGATGAAAAGTGAAATGATTGAGGTATTTTCCAAGTTTAAATCTATGGTCGGAAGACAAAGTGGTCGAAAGCTTAAGATTCTGAGGACTGATGGTGGTGGAGAATATGTGTCGAAATACTTCAACACATTATGTAAGAAAGAAGGGATTGTGCATGAGGTGGTACCACCCTACACTTCACAACAACATGGAACTGCTAAAAGGAAGAATAAAACCATCATGAGTATAGTGAGAAGTATGTTGAAAGGCAAGCATCTAACCAAATAATTATGAGGAAAAATTATGTCGACTGCAACATACATTTTGAACGAGTGTCCGGCAAAAAGGCTAGAAAGAATTATGCCAGAAGAATGTTGGTTTGGTGTCAAGCCTAACTTAAGTCATATGAAAGCATTTGGATCTTTAGAGCATAGACATGTGCCTGATCAGTTGAGAAGAAAATTTGATGATAAGTCGAGTCAAATGATTCTAATAGGATATCATTCGACTGGTGGATACAAGCTATTCGACCCAAAGAAAAGGCAAGTAGTGATCATCAGGGATGTTATTATAGATGAGTTTAAGGAATGGGATTAGATTGAAAATTTAAATAAGGATTCAATGATAATCTTATGGGAAGAATCAACAAGTGAAGTCAAAAGAGAAATTCGACACGAATAAGTTAGAGGTCAAACAAGCACAAGCAACTTCAAAGAACAAGACACATGCCTGCAAGGATGTATGAATGTGTGATTACATCAGATGGTGTGGTCAATGATGAAGGTGAGATGGTACACTATGCCTTCTATGCAAATGTCAAACCAGTTAATTGAGTTAAGTCATTGAAGGATTTGACGTGGATGAAAGAGATGAATGAGGAACTTGAGTCCATTAAAGTCAACAACACCTGGCACTTGTCGAATTACCTCAAGGTAAAAAGGAAAACAATGCGAACTTGGTATACAAGGTGGAGTTAAATCTCAAAGGAGAAGTAACTCGACACAAGGCAAGACTTGTGGCTAAAGGATTTCTTCAGAAAAAAGGAATTGACTTTCACAGAATCTTGCACATGTTGCTTGAATTGAAACAATCAGGTTGGTTGTTGATCTAGCAAACATGAACGACTGGCATATGTGTCAGATGGATGTTAAATGTGCATTCCTGAATGGTCCCTTAGACGAAGAAGTTTATGTTGCACAACCAGTCGGGTTTGTGAAACAAGGCCAAGAAAGAAAAGTATACAGGCTGCATAAAGCCTTGTATGGACTCAAACAAGCTCCAAGAGATTTGAATAATAAGATAGATGATTTCCTAAGGGAGAATGAATTTGGGAAGTGTAAAACTGAGAATGGAGTATATGTAGGAAAAAGCAAGAGTGAATTGCTTATATTAGGTCTCTATGTCAATGACTTGTTAACAATAGGTAGCTACAAGAAAGAGATCGAAGACTTCAAAGGTGATCTTAGCAAGGAGTTCAAAATGTTTGATCTGGGCAACATTTCATACTTCCCTGATATTGAACTATACAAGAGTAGTAGAGGCTTGATGATGCATCAAAGAAGATATGCAAATGAAATACTCACAAGATTTGATATGGAATACTGCGATGTGACTTCGACACCTACTGAACCAATATTGCATCTTTCAAAAAACTCAGATAAAGATGATGTCGACCCAACACACTACATAAGACTTATTAGGTTATTAAGATAACTTTGTCACACAAGACCTGATCTAGCATATAGTGTAGGTATGGTGAGTAGATTCATGAAAAAGCCAAAGATATCACATCTAGCAGCGACGAAAAGGATACTAAGGTATCTCAAAGGAACTCTCGATTGTGGCATTCTATTTCCTACATATGATGAAGGAAAAGAATGCAAGCTAGTGGGATACATCGACTTAAGTTGGTGTGGTGATGCTGCATATAGAAAATCCATAGCTGGTTATGTATTTATGCTAGGTGGTGCACCACTTACTTAGAGCTCAAGAAAAGAACGAGTACTAGCATTATCGTCGTGTGAAGCAAAGTACATAATTTCTTCCCTTTATGCATGTCTAGCAATGTGGATGGTAAATTTTGTTGAAGAAATTACAATGAAGAGTCATGGAGCAATTACCATGAAGATCAACAGGATATCTGCTTTCAATATGGAAAAGAATCCAATATCACATAGAAAAAGCAAACACATCGAAATGAGGTTCCATTATCTTCGAGAGCAAGTAGAAAATGGAAAGCTGAACTTGGAACACTGTAGAACTAAAAATCAGATTGCAGACATCATGACAAAAGGTGTGTAGGTCAAAGTGTTCAAAAGGCTAAGAACAATGATGAATGTAGATAGCTTAGACATAATGGATTAGGTGGTGTGTTGAAAATATTATTCTTTGTGTCAAAGCACTATTTTGACATAGTCTGTTGTTGTTGAAATGCTCTGCCCAGAAATGTGTATAGCTATCAAAATGTCGAAGAAATGTATCTCGACAGAAATTTAGACTTAGCTTTATCTTTTATGTTTCAGCTGAGTTAGGTTAGTTAGAGATTGCTTGGTGTGCAAGATATCTTAACCTATAAAAAGAGAGGTACCATATCATTGTAATAATGTAGCTGCTGTTGAAGCGGTAAAGCGGCAAGCAATAAAAAGATTTAGAAGTATTTTTCCGGGAATTTATCGTGTCCACAGAGATCGGTGATATTGAATTGTCGTTCGACAATTTAAATGTTAAAGAGTTTGGGTTTAAATAGGTTTAAAGTAAATGCAGAAAAGTAAATATGAATATAAAAAGAATTCATTCTTTGGAGAGTAGAGAACTCTCGGGTTTGCATTTCATCTACCCTATCAAATACTGAAACTTACTACCCAGTTGTACGCAACCTAAATCACTCATCAATACCTCCATGTATCGCTCACAACAAAGGTTTTGTTTAACGCAAAGTTGAGAGAACAATTGCATTGCCTCATCGATGATGTCTCACGCAACTCAACCACACGGAGCATTAAGAATCGATACCTACGGTGAATGTTAGATCTAAATCTATCTCTAGAGTTCAGAATCTAACAGATATTCATCCTAGTTCCAGATTCGAAGAGGATATGTCTACCGCAACTCAAATCCAAACATAAAGCGAGTAAAACAAGGATAACACCGATAAAGATTTGTAAAATAGCTCGTATACAAAGCCATGAGCAATAAATATACATATAATCAAGGTAAACTTACATACAAACTCACAACAAATAGAAACTACAAAGGGAAGAGAGAAGAGAAATCAAAATCTCTCGCGGTGTCAATCACGATCCAAGAATCATCCACCCCTAATCGTCGAGTTGCAACCTCCATTGATGCTTTTCTAAGCTCTAAACTATCAAAAATGAAGTTTGATGGAGTGGGAACAAAAAATACCCAAACCATCCTCTAAAAATTGTGTTTTTGGCCCTTAAATGGTGTTTCTGTCCGTCAAAATTCTCCTGGCGAATTCATGGTTCGCCTGGCGAAGTTAGGCGCCTTATTCTGCACTTTTTTCACGCTTCTGGATTGTCTGGCTCGCCACGGCTTCGCCTGGCGAGCCTGGGGTGAGAGCTGTCATGACAGCAAAAATCCTGCATTGTTTCGGCCTAACTTTCAAATCGTAACTCCGTTTTTCGCCCGGTTCGAAGTGTTGGAAAGCTTATTCAATGCTCTTTATGAGTATGACAAGATATCCTTGCATGACTACCTGCAAAAATAAATGGAAAATAATTAAACTCAATGATATTTACACAATAACGTAATATATACACTATAACGTAAAGTAAACGTACTTACAAACAAAGCGGGGCTTATTCGTACGATATTAACAAAAATTATCGATGAGTGCAACAAAACTTATATACAAAAGTAGCTACAATTTTCACTTATCAAACTCTCTCCAACTTACATAATTGTTTGTCCTCAAACAAAGCCAAACAAACTTAAAAACACAAAAGCAATAACCAAAGAATCATGAATCAACAAGCAATGTATGGTTCAAGAAGCAACACAACACATGCAAAATAAAGCTTACCACTACACTACAACGATAACATAAAAACGAAACAAATCCTACGTACAAAATTCATGCTAAACATTCTAAACAACACAAGCTCAATCATGAATCACACCTAGCAAAAATTCATCAATGGATAAAAAACACACAAAGGTGAGGATTTGACACTCATCCAACAATCTTGCAAACAAAAGACTAAATTATACATTCATCCAAAAATTCATATTGAACATACAAAGGCAAGAATCACAAGGGCTTTTCAAGGTTGTAATGTGGCTTGGTTAACAAACAAGGGGTAATTCCTAAAGCTAATCGAAACAAAAACTTGCCTAAACCTAAGGGAGTGATCAACTCACAAAAGTTCAAACACAAAATTTCAATCAAGCTTCTTCTTTCATCCCAAGTGTTACACCAAACACACATAACTTATTTAGCACAATTATTGTTACTTTTTTTCCTTTCTCGATGATTTTCTTTTTCTTTAGTTTTTCTTTTCTTTTCTATTCTTTTTCATATTTTTTCTTTTTTCTTTTCTTTTTCAACCTCATAGAAACCAACCAATGAGTAAACAATCATTCTCTCCCCAACTTGAATTCAACCAACCATCATAGTGTGAATACTCCCTACTTTCTAAGGCAAGGTAAAAATTCAAACCATAAGCTATGGATGAGGGTTCAAGAAAAAATCAAAATCCATTCAAAAATAAGTTAACTAAATACTCATAGACAAACATTAAGTTCAAATAAAACATGGATAAAAAAAACTAAAAGGGGTTACTGAATGCTCACACACTCACGGGGTAAATTGACTATTTGGCCAAGGTGATTGTGCTCAAAATGAAACAAGTGCCTTGATAATTTTCATGCTTTCATATAAGCAACACAAACAAAAGATTAAAAATAATGAAATCCAGTTAAAACAAGAATTGTGGCCTCCAGCATATATGAACAATGGAAAGCTTCCTCACATTTGGGGGTAAAAAGGGAACTAAAGTGATTCAATTCATGAACAAGTAATGCAAAAAATAATAAATAGCATGGTAGTTATACAAATGACAAGTTTCCTAATCATGTTATGATATAAAAAGCGGTAAACAAGCACCTTGCATGATACCAACTTCAAACACTATCATTACCATACATCCGCAAGTTTAAACAATCATACTTGGAAAATCACCAAGCATCCTCAAATTAGCCGACCAAAATTTACGTCCAAAAAACAAACAAAAATATTAGAAACTAAAAACAATAAAACATGCTTGTTTTACGTCTTAAGCTCGGCGCATGTTATTTAAGAACGTTCCTCCAAGTTGCTTCCACCCGGTTATTCCTAACCAACACGCAAGCAAACGTGAAAAGAAACAAACAATGATATAACAAATTCACAAGTATAAGTATCAATATAAACAAGTGAAAATATACAATATATACGATATCTACAAAACTCAAAAACAAAGAAATTATCGCAATGCGATTCAATAAAAACACCAATCCCCGGCAACGACGCCATTTTGTTGAAGCGGTAAAGCGGCAAGTAACAAAAAGATTTGGAAGTATTTTTCTGGGAATTTATCGTGTCCACAGAGATCGGTGATATTGAATTGTCGTTCGACAATTTAAATGTTTAAGATTTTGGGTTTAAAATGGATTTAAACTAAATGCAGAAAAGTATATATGAATATAAAAAGAATTCATTCTTTGGAGAGTAGAGAACTCTCAGGTTTGCATTTCATCTACCCTATCAAATACTTAAACTTACTACCCAGTTGTACGCAACCTAAATCACTCATAAATGCTCCCACGTATGCTCACAACAAAGGTTATGTCTAACCCAAAGTTGAGAGAACAACCGCATTGCCTCATCGATTATGTCTCACACAACTCAACCACACGGAGCATTAAGAATTGATACCTACGGTGAATGTTAGATCTAAATCTATCTCTAGAGTTCAGAACCTAACAGATATTCATCCTAGTTCCAGATTCGAAGAGGATATGTCTACTGCAACTCAAATCCAAACATAAAGTGAGTAAAACAAGGATAACACCGATAAATATTTGTAAAATAGCTCGTATACAAAGCCATGAGCAATAAATATACATATAATCAAGGTAAACTTACATACAAACTCACAACAAATGGAAACTACAAAGGGAAGAGAGAAGAGAAATCAAAATCTCTCGCAGTGTCAATCACGATCCAAGAATCATCCACCCCCAATCGTCGAGTTGCAACCTCCATTGATGCTTTTCTAAGCTCTAAACTATCAAAAATGAAGTTTGATGGAGTGGGAACAAAAAATACCCAAACCATCCTCTAAAAATTGTGTTTTTGGCCCTTAAATGGTGTTTCTGTCCGTCAAAATTCGCCTGGTGAATTCCTGATTCGCCTGGCGAAGTTAGGCAGCTTATTCTGCACTTTTTTCACGCTTCTGGATTGTCTGGCTCGCCACAGCTTCGCCTGGCGAGCCTGGGGCGAGAGCTGTCATGACAGCAAAAATCATGCACTGTTTCGGCCATAACTTTCAAACCGTAACTCCGTTTTTCACCCGGTTCGAAGCGTTGGAAAGCTTATTCAATGTTCTTTATGAATATGACAAGATATCTTTGCTTGAATACCTGCAAAAATAAATGGAAAACAATTAAACTCAATGATATTTACACAATAACGTAATATATACACTATAACGTAAAGTAAATGTATTTACAAACAAAGCGGGGTTTATTCGTACGATATTAACAAAAAGTATCGATAAGTGCAACAAAACTTATATACAAAAGTAGCTACAATTTGCACTTATCAGCTGCATAGAGAAAAGACTGAATAAACTTCAGTTTAAAGGCAGGTAGAAACTCTGCAAGAATATTCTCGTTCTTCCCTTTTTCTTTCAAACCCTAATTTCCCCTTTCTTCCCTAATTCATCCTTTTCTTTCTTCTCAAATTTCTGTGCAGCGGAATCATCTTGCAACCAAGGTGTGGTTGATTCACTTGAGTGAAGAGTGAAGAACAATCGGAAGAATTGATTCTTGTTCATCAAGATTGATTCAGAATTCTCCATGTTTTTGGTGAAATTCCAACATCAGGGATTTGTCAAAATTACAACCGGTATAACATGTAGAATTTGTCTGAAATCACCGCCAAATACAATGATTTTTCATCCAAAAATCCTCTCTGAACCATTATTTATTTAACTCATAATATCTTTCAAACTTTTGTCAAGAGCTTCAAAGCAAAATTTATTGTCCATTGTTGCTTCATCCCAAATGGTTAGATCAGTTAATCTCAGAAGTTTAGCAAGTTCATCTTTCTTATCAATTTTGCAAATGAAAGTTTCAATAGTTGGGACTATAATATTAAACTTCGAATGAGTTGTTCTTCCTCCTAGTAACAATAAACTGCCAATTCCGCTTTATTCAACTTTTAAAACAATTGTTCTTTTGGAACAAAGTGGAGCAGAAAGGATGTTTTACATGAATGTTTTACCTGTAAAATAGATAAAGATAAATTACACTTGTTCTTGATATCAATTAATATTAATTTAAAAATATAGTAGTTGATTTATTAATGAAAGTATACAATATTTAAAATAATTTTTTAAGAAATGAAAAAATGTTACTTATATATAAGTTCGATGTAAGTATATATAGCAACCTAAATGTTAATACATATAGGGGAGTAGAGACCATTATTCATAAGTAAAATTTAAGTAATGTAAAAGTAGGTTTCAAGTTATTTGATTAGCATACTTTTATTGTAGGCATATTTTTTATTAGTCACAGTATGAGATTAGACACCAATATTCACTTGCTAAGTTCAACATATACTATATTCTATCCTGACTTATAAGTTCCATGAGAGATTAAAAAATACACATTTAGAACTTTTCTAATTTTGATGGAGAGAAAGAAAACATATTTTGGAGATTGCATTTACCACAAAAATCGGACGAAAAGTCAGAAAAAAATTCGCATGGTGAATAGTGATATCCATACGAATGAATAGTGACGTCTGTACGGTGAATAATATTTTCGAGTTTTCAGACTTTTTCGATTCAGTCCATGGATCCATATGATTTTGGACTTTGTTTGTTAGGTATTTGCTATTATAAATATGTATCTCTTATATGCTTGGTGTGTGACAATCTTAAAGTTTACACCAACAAGGGAGAGCAAGGGTGTAAAGGTATAGCATAGGGTTTCATCTATTCACAAGGAAAACCTTAGAAAAGCAAAGGTTTAGGGAAACCTTTGGAGTTGTTTAAGGTTATTGTGAAACACCGTTACACCTTGGGTTTGAGTGATTCATGTATTGAGAGTTGGATAGGTTGGAAAACATTTGGGTAGAAAATAGGGTTGTTCTTGGGAACCTGAAGGCGAAGGCTATTTTCTTGCAACTCATCTGTAATCTCTTGTAACAACTTTCTGAGTATAGTGAATTGGAGAGTTGCTCTCTCCCCCAAAGTAGATCGTTTGATCGAACTGGGTAAACAAACCTTCGGTTTTTTCTTGCCTTATTCTATTATATTATCCGTGTACGGATTATTATTGCTGAAAACCATTTATTTTGGTTGCTATTGTTGTTTGCCTCACAAATTGATATTGAATTTTGTCGTAATTCACAACAAGTGGTGCGATGAGCGTGGAGCAAAGAGATATTGTTGACAAGTGAGCACCATGGTTAGTAGATGGCAGATCGAGAAATTTTCTGGTAACAACGACTTCAGGTTGTGGAAAATTAAGATGCAAGCAATTTTAATTCAAGAGAAGTGTATCGATGCTTTGAAGAGTGAAACATTGATGTCTCTAAGGCTTACACATGTACAGAAGACCGAGATGGTGGATAAGGTCTGGAGTGCCATTATCTTGTGCCTCGGGGATAAAGTTCTAAGAGAAGTCGCTAGGGAGCAAACTACAGTTGCTATGTGGGCAAAACTTGAATCATTGTATATGACAAAGTCTTTGGCTCACAGGTTGTATCTGAAACAACAACTCTATTCATTCCGAATGGTGGAGAACAAATCCATAGTTGAGCAGCTCATAGAATTTCACAAGATTATCGATGATCTTGAGGATATTGAAGTGAAGATTGGTGATGAGGACAAGGATTTGCTCCTGTTGAGTTCATTACCCAGATCCTTTGAGCACTTTAAGGATGCCTTTCTTTATGGTAAAGAAGGTACTATTACTTTGGATGAAGTCCAGACGGTGATGAAATCCAAAGAATTTTCAAAGTCGAAAGATTTGAAGATTGAATATAGTGGTGAAGGCTTAAATGTGTCAAGAGGAGGTTGTGAGCGTAAAGGGATGTCCAAGTCAAAGAGGTCTGACAAGTCAAAGGTAAAATGTTTTAATTGTCAGAAAATCAGTCACTTTAAAAGGGATTGTCTTGAAAGAAATGTCAATGAAGATTTTGTTCAAACTGTAGTTGTATTGGGTGAGGAAAGTTATGAGGATGTCGAAGCACTAGTAGCATCGAGTTTGGAAACTGAAGATAGTTGGGTCATTGCCTCAGGTTTCTCTTATCACATGTGTCCAAGAATAGAATACTTTTAAACTTTAAAGATGGTGCAAGGTGGAGTAGTCCGCCTTGGTAATAATAAGGCATGCAAGGTTCATGGTGTTGGTACGGTCAGATTTAAAATGTTTAATGATCGTGAACTTCTTATGCCCAATGTGAGGTATGTTCCAGAACTCTAGCGAAATTTGTTATCTATAAGTATGTTTGATGATTTAGGCTATTGTACTAGAGTTGAACGCGAAGTGTTGAAGATTTCGCGTGATGAATTGATTATTGCTAAAGGGTCTAAAATATGTGGTCTATATATTTTAGAAGGTTCAAATGTTATTATTCATTCATCGTTAACTAGTGGAGGCTTTCATGATAAGGAAGAGCTATGGGATTTGAGTTTAAGGCGTTATGAATGCCTTGAGAAATTTCAAAGGAGTACAATGAATTTTGCAGAAATCAAGGGATAAAAATGCATGTTATCACTGAGTTGTTATTGAGTTTTTTGGGAAGAGCTGAGGTTAAAACAACTTACTTGGTTGGTAGAGAATTTCTTTAGAAGAAGAATAGTGAAAACCAAGGGAGAAACCTGGGAGAAACTATAACGGAGAAAACTCAGTTTGAGGTGGAGTTTCCTACTATGGATGCTAGCAGTAGTGAGGGAACGGTTACAGAGATCTTTGATTATCATTTGACTCATGATAAGGTAAGGAGGGTTATTGTAGCATCTTAAAGGGACGGTTACGCTAGCCTTGGATATTATGTTTTTAATGTGGCTGAAGGACTACTAAATAAAATAAGAAAAACCTCCAGGGAGGTATTTGAACACAGGTGAAGTCAAGGGTGGTTGAAAAATCATACTTGTAGGCTTGTTAAATTACCTAGGCAGAAAAAGGGTAATTTGGAACAAGTGGATGCAAGTTGCGAGATAAAGATTCAAGGGTTGCTTGAATTTGATCAAAGTTATTGATTAAAGTTTCTACTTGGTAGAGAGCATCAATGTTGTTGATTGTTAAATTGGTATCAACACGGTTTAAAGTCAAGGTGGAGATTGTTGTAAATGTGCCTTAAAACCTTTGTTGATGAAGAGAAAGAAAACATATTTTGGAGATTGCACTTACCGCAAAAATCGGAAGTTTTAGAAAGTCGGACGAAAAGTCGAGAAAAAAAATCGAACGGTGAATAGTGTCATCCGTACGGATGAATAGTGACATCCATACGGTGAATAATGTTTTTGAGTTTTCGGGCTTTTTCCATTCGGTCCAAGGATCCACGTGATTCTGGGCTTTGTTTGTTGGGTATTTTCTATTATAAACATGTATCTCTTGTAACTCATCTGTAATCTCTTGTAACAACTTTCTGAGTGGTAGAGAATTAAAGAAAGATAAGGATAAAGGAAATAGGTAAGAAAGAGAGATATCAAGAAAAGAGAAAGGGAAAACATAAGGGAGAAAGAGAGAAACCCGAGTGGAAAGAGGAAAGAAGAAAAGAGAAGAGAAAGAGAAAGAAGAAGGGGAAAAAAGAGAAGGAAGGAAGGAACACGAAGTGAAAAGCCTATGGGATCATCATGATCACTATTCATCATCATCTTCACCAAATTTCATCATCTTCATCATCATCCTAGGTGAGTTCCATAGATAGTTAGCTTTGGGGCAAAAAGCATAAAAATATTGGGTTAGGGTTTTGTATATTGAACCATGAAATTATTACTGTTCTTGTTTCTCTATTGTTAGTTGTTCTTACTACTATGATGATGTTGTCCATATGTTGTTGTTGTTGTTGTTTGAGCATGACTTGATGAAGTTTCTTCTTTGATGTTGTTGTTGTTATTTTGAATTGGGTGCTTATAATCTTGAGATAAAAGCTTGTGGAATGTGTGTGACTTATTGATGGTATATGTTATGTGTTAATGGTGGTGTTATTGTGATTGAAAGTTGTCATTGTTGTGTGATTTCATGTTAATGAGCATTTGAACCAATAATGAATATGCAAGTTGTTGATGAAACATGTTATGTATTAATGGTAGTTTGAGTAACATAGATGTTAGAGGTGAAACCAACAATTATGTAGGTTTTAGAATGGTTTGGGATGGGTGCAATGGAGGGAAAATGGAGTACGTATGTGAAAAATACTGATATAGTCCGAGACATGCGAGTATAGGTCAACATGTAGACGTTTTCCTTCAGTATAGGTCGACCTGAAAACCTTATAGGCCGGCCTCCACGCTTCAATATTGAAGCCTGTGGCTTCTCCCCATGTGTCGCATCTCAGGCCGACCTGAAACCTTGCATAGGCCGACATGAAAACCCCATAGGCCGACCTAAACCCTATTTCCTTGAGAAAAATTGTTTGATTCTTGTTTTCCCCATAACTTGAGTTTCGTAACTCCGTTTGATGCGCGGCCGGAAGCGTTGGAAATCCCTTCCAATGCTCTATGAGATTTTCAAATATAAACATGGTTTTATGTTATTGTTTGATAAGACAGAGATGGAATTGAAGTGGGTGTGGATTATGTGATTCTTATTTTCCACCATAGTTCATGAATCCGGAGTCCGGTTGATATGAGGCTTGAAGCCTTGGAAAGGGAATCCAATGTGCTATTATATGGTAAGGGGAGATCATGAACTAATCAAGGATGTTTGGTAAAGGGTAGTAGTGGATTATATACCTTTATATGTATGTGAGCTATTATGTTGATTATGTTTGACATGTTATGCTATTAATGGTGTTCCATGAATGATATTGCTATGTGCCATTATGTTATGACATGATGTATGATATATGAATGTGATTGTGAGATAACATGCTTAAAAGACTATAAGAATGGCTAGGAAACCCTTGATATTAATCAATGAAATGAATTAGTAAATGGTTAGGACATGATGAATACCATAGATGGCAATACTTGTGCAATGATGCCTAGGTGTGCATCATTGGCAAGTAGTTGTCTAGTTGTAAGGAGAGCTTTGCAAGGAACATGTGTGGTTGTGTTGTTTATGGTTAAGGAGAATGTGATTCCTTGTGATTGTCGAATACAATCATGTTATCCTTAGCGATTACATAACGAATGAAACCTACGGGTAGAGACTTGTGATGGGGTACGACCCATGAGAAGCGATGATTCGTAAGGTCGATTATGTGTCCCTTAGAATCTGAATCCATACGATGTTATGTTATTCTTTATCATATAGTCAGAACTAAATTCCCTTGAGTTCTGTCATTTCGATAGTGAAGGATTATATAGAGATCTCCTCCGAGATGTACGCACTATTACCTTGATAGGTTTTATTCTCGTGTTTAGTACGAATGAAGCCTATGGGTAAAGACATTTGTGATGGGGTACGACCCATGAGAAGTGATAATTCATGTGGACTATGTTTCCCGTGGATCCGAATCCATTTCGTTTGTTAAGGTACATTACAAGGATCCATGACTCGTGTTAATCTCTTATACGTAGGAGAGGACAGGAAAAGGGGATGACATGGTAAGGTTTATGAACTAGTGATTGTTTAAGTTGATGGATTCAAGAGGCATGTTTCCATACATTGCCAATTGTGTGAACTCAAGTCTTATTCCCTTTTCCTTTTGACTTGAGATAGAAATTGATTAGAACCCTATAGAGCCGAGTGAACCCATAAGATAGAGGAACTCACTGAGATTATTATCTCATCCCATTATTGTTGTTGTTTTTCAAGTATATTTTGCAGGTATGATTTACAAGTGGAGTTATGCTTAGATGTTTCAAGAGAAGCTTAGTATTCCGCTGTGTATTATTTTCTTGTACAATGAAGGATATTGTACCTTGATCTTAGATTTTATGTTTGGAAAATTTCCATGTCTTGTACCATAGGTTGTGTTTTATGTTTTATTAATGGCCAAGTATATGTGAATTATGCCAATAGGCACTTATGATGCTTTCAGTACCAAATAAAACACTTGTATGGTATTATTCTAGATATATATTATACAGGGCGTTACAGTTGGTATCAGAGCAGGCTGTGTCCTCGACCTAGCCTTGAAACATCATAAGTAGATTTATTCATGTCTCATAACTGTGTCTTGCCGACATGGTTCTTAATATCATATTATGTAGTATTGGGCCTAATCAACCTAATGCTATGTATGTGGTAGGTAGGATCATGGTTGAGCGACCACGAGGACTCCGAAGTGTTGTCGGAACTTGTGCTGTGAGAGTAGACCCAAGCCAAGAGTTAGAAGTTGGGAGAATTGGCCAACTCAGTTGAGGTCTTAGTAGAAGTGGTGCTTCTGGTAATGTGGAATTGAAGAGTAATTTATGGTTTGAGGAATTTGGTAGTGCTGATAGAATCTGGAAGTTAAGGGAGTTCTGCCAGATGGACTGTGAGAGCTTTGAGGAATATATGAATTTGCTAGTAGAGGTGGATCGACCACTTGTACAGACAAAAATTTCAGGTAATTCCGTTCAGTGAGGAAGATGGATGTTTTGTTGAGAGTATGACTTAAAGTCTAGAAGTAAGGTAGCCCATCCGCGTGTGTCCGTTTCTAAGGACATTGTGGCATATGGGAAGATGGAAGTATGTTTAGAATGGTATACTTAAGTGGTTGAGAGATTGAGAGTTAAAGAAATTCAAATTTTGTTAGGAACCTAAGGTAGAAGTGTATTCTAAAGGGAGACACGAGGACACAAGTGATTGTATGTTCCAAGTGAAGCATGTGTGTATCAGACGAGAAGTAGGGGATAACTCAAGTATATTAAGTCTTGGAAGGGAGACTAGATTTAGGATAATACGTCAGAAATTTAGTATTCAGTGAGAGAGCAATTTGGAAATGATAAGTTACCCAAGGATTAATTATAAAAGAATGTGTTATAAAAGGGACGAGGATTTTATAGTAACGAAAGTTCTAACGGTATGAGCAAGAGAGGTTTGTGTTGAAAGATAGAATAAGCAATTTGGATTTTAGGAAACCCTAGTAGAATGATTTTAGGAATTGGAATTAAGAAAAGTGCAATGGGTAGCGGAGCAATGCGAAACAGAGAACGAGGCCAACGTTGCAATATGATGTACTTTGGGATAGAGGTACGATGGAATTATTAAGTTTTGTTGAGACTAGGTAAGAAAAAGTACATGATGGTCGTTCACTTGTGAAGAATTTAGATAGTGAAGTGGAGTGGAAGAAGTTACACCTTGACATTATGTGATATGTGGTGGTAGTGTTGTGGTCACAAGTGTACGTAATGGATTCCTAGTATTAAGACAGATGCAAAGTAACACACTCTTTGTTGAGTAATGAGAATTGTGTTTTAAGAAGTTTGATTATGGGAAAACAGCGAGGAGGAAACCAAGAATTAGTGCAAACTAAGTAGAAATCGCGAAGCGGACTATATCGGGTGGTCTTATAGGTAGTTGACAAGAGTGGTCAGTTACAAGTCATTCAATAAGTGGTTTCGGTGTAGTGAAATGTTCAGTGGATATTTGATGAGAAGAGAACCCCAATCCATAAGCATACTAGATATGTCAAAGTTCTTCAGGAGGAAGTACTATCTTGGTTGCCAAGAGTGTATTTGTGGACGATCGAAGTATTCCAAATCAACCTTTTGTTTGAATAAGGAAGTTGTTGTTTTGATTCTCACCAAGGAATTCTAGTAAGAGTATGAGGTTGTGTGCTTGACTTGTTATGTCCATGACAAATGTGGCACCAAGTATTGGTTGTGTTTTGAGGTTTGTTTGCGGGTGAATCAAGCATGAGTTTGTGGCTAAGACCCTTGAATGCCATCATTTTGGGAGTTGTGCTAGCGCCGCTAAGTGAACGTGATGGAACTTTGAGAGTTTTCTTTGTCTTCGTTTGGAATGTGCCATATGCGTGTTTTAGCTTTGTTTTATGTTACCTAGTGTTGATCGTGTTTGGGAGTGATTATGCAAGTTAGTGCAAGCCAGACGGATGACTTTTGAAATTGGAACTTCTGAAGGGGTATTGCATATCTGATCATGTGTTTAGATGTCAAGAGAGTTTGATGTTTGGGGAACCCGTATGGTTAGGTCTCGGATGTGTCACTATCATGACTACAGAAGATCTGAAGAGTGAAGTTGGAAGAGACCCACTAAGTGATGATCTCGCAGAGAACGATTCAATATTTTTTTATATATGTGTTGATAAGATATAAGTGGCTAGTCAAAGTATGGTGTTTTTTAATTCTCGCGTGTTCATGGCATCGGATGTAGACTCTGTGAGAGTGGTACTGGATGTGTGAAATTGTGCTTTGTCTAGTTGAAGGGATTTGAAATTTATCCATCCAAGTGAGGGTGGGAATCAGACTTTCCGAAGTTGAGCATGTGGCATGGATCATATATAGAACAGGACGTTGAGAGGAATAAGCTTAGACAAGAAGTGCAATGTAACCTCCAAATGCGTATGAAGCGTTATGTGTGAACCAGTGAGTAATAGGGAAACTAACAGTTGTGTTAGGGATGACTTAATTATTGGGAGTGGTGACTTGCAAATAATTTGAAGTTCCTGGATGGTTGTGTTATTGGTTGAGACCTCCTGTCACCAGAGACCTTGAAGGAGTCAGAACCCCATAAAAGAATTGATATGGAACGTAGTAAATAGAATCGGAAGTTGTTAAACTAATTTGGATAAATTGCTTCTAGCTCATAATGGATTTGAATGTTGTATATGGTTATGGTTATAGTCTTAACTCCTGTATATCTATTGTCTGGAGAATGTTGACCCTATTCTAAATATTTGTGTGTTAGCAAGGAAGTTATTATACTAATGGACGTCAGTAAGATTCTTGTATCGTTTGATTAGTATGCATGCTGGTGGATAAGTGTGTTTCTACGCGGATTGTTATCTAACAAATAGTGCCTAAGAGTTTGAGATGTTCCACTGTTAGAACCAGGGTAGCGCTGTGGAAGGTGACAAGTGAAAGAGTTTAGTCATATTAATGGGAATCAGAAAGAATAGTTACCTAGAATAATAGAAGTAAGACGATCTCATGCTACGAGTGTACCTTATTGGTACAATACGGAAGAGGTGAAACATCTCATATAAATGGTTACAGTGTATAACATCAGATCAAGTGGGAGTGATAAGGATATCGATCCATGGATTATGAAGTTATTTTAAAGGTTGAAGGATTTATAAAAGTAAGACCGACAGTATTTGCTTGAAGGCAAGGAATCATTAAACCGTCTCGCGAATATGTGATGAGCGTTGTCTATCCCAAATCGAGATGAGGTATTGTGGTTTTGTTTTGTGATTCATTAGGAGAGTATGGAGTTGTAAATTCAGAAAGCAGAATGTGAACAACTGCTTTAGAATGGCATGGCAGAGGATTTAAGAAAAAACAAAGTTAGAAGTTAACTACACATTGGAAAAGAGTATAGTCAAGACCAAAAAATTTGAGAAGTTGTGGAATAGAAGGAATTTGATCTGTGAAGGTAAAATGAAAAGGATCGAGTACGTCAGAAGTTTTAACTGAAGTAAAGTCAAGTGTAGATCCAAGAGGATCATGCAAGAGTGGTTTTAGTTGAGTAGAGGAAATTCGGGGACGAATTTCAATTTAAGGGGGGAGAGTGTAATACCTCATATTTTTCTTAAATGCACATTGTGTATCAATTGGATTTTTTGAAGTTCTTAAGTGCTCTAAGTGTCATCAGTTGGAACCAAAAAGTAACTAGCAGACTCTGAAGAGGTCAATTATTGATAAAAAGAGACAGACCAATATTAATAAGTATAAGAGAGGATATTGTGGTAACATTAAACATTAATAATTAATCAATTGGTACTAGAAGACAAAATATCAATTAGGATATTTTCTATCACTACTAAATATATATATATATATATATATATATATATATTTGTGTGGTATAGAATTAAAGAAAGATGAGGATAAAGGAAGTAGGTAAGAAAGAGAGATATCATGAAAAGAAAAAGGGAAAACACAAGGGAGAAAGAGAGAGAAACCCGAGTGGAAAGAGGAATGAAGAAAAGAGAAAAGAAAAAAGAAAAAAGAAGGGGAAAAAAGAGAATGAAGGAAGGAAGAAATAAGAAGTGAAAAGCCCATGGGATTATCATCATCACTATTCATCATCTTCTTCACCAAATTTCATCATCTTCATCATCAACCTAGGTGAGTTCTATAGATAGTTAGCTTTGGGGGGAAAAGCATGAAAATATTGGTTTAGGGTTTTGTGTATTGAACCATGAAATTGTTAATGTTCTTGTTTCTCTATTGTTGGTTGTTCTGACTACTATGATGATGTTGTCCCAATGTTATTGTTGTTGTTTGAGCATGACTTGATGAAGTTTCTTCTTTGATGTTGTTGTTGTTATTTTGAATTCGGTGCTTATAATCTTGAGAGAAAAGCTTATGGAATGTGTGTGAGTTATTGATGATATATGTTATGTGTTAATGGTGGTGTTCTTGTGATTGAAAGTTGTCATTGTTGTGTGATTTCATGTTCATGAGCTTTTGAACCCATAATGAATATGCAAGTTGTTAATGAAACATGTTATGTATTAATGGTAGTTTGAGTAACATAGATGTTAGAGGTGAAACAAACAATTATGCAGGTTTTAGAATGGTTTGGGATGGGTGCAATGCAGGAAAAATGGAGTTCCTATGTGAAAAATACTAATATAGGCCGACACATGCAAGTATAGGCCGACCTGTAGACGTTTTTCTTCAGTATAGGTCGAACTGAAATCCTTATAGGCCGGTCTCCACGCTTCAATATTGAAGCATGTGGCTTCTGCCCATGCGTCGCATCTCAGGCCGACCTGAAACCTCGCATAGGCTGACCTGAAAACCCCATAGGCCGACCTATACCCTGTTTCCTTAAGAAAAATTGCTTGATTCTTATTTTCCCCGTAACTTGAGTTTCATAACTTCGTTTGACGCGAGGTCGGAAGCATTGGAAAGCCCTTCCAATGCTCTATGAGATAGTAAAGTATAAACACAGTTTTATGTTATTGTTTGATGAGATAAAGATGGAATCAAGGTTGTCAAACTCGCGAGTCTACTCAGACTCGTAAAGGGTCTGTAGACTCGACTCACAAGCTCGTACGAGTCTATGAAAAAATAAAAATGACTTTCAAAAACATATATGTGACACGGACATGACACACACACATGTATTTGTAAACTTATAAATGCCTCATATATGATACATATGTATATAATAGATAACCAATTAACATCAAAATTTAAATTTCATACTCCATAACAATTTTTTAGCAAAAATACTCAATAATAAAACAAAAAAATAGCAAATAATGTAGTTAAAGACTTAAAGTACTAATTTATTCTTTATTGCCTACTACATAAAGCAAAAAAAAATTATAAAATAGATATCCTAATGGCTTTAAACATCTAAAGCTCCAGTGAAATCATCACCACCAATATCATCACCATCATCTTCATCGATATCTTGAGTATCATCATCAAACTCTGCCCCGGATGATACACCTTATTCATCATTAAACAAAGTTGGATTTCTTGAAGCTCCACTTCCACCTAATTCAACATTGCCACCACCACCACCACTACTTTACACAACATTAGCAATAAAAACATCAGCTTTTATAACATTGATAACAATAACATTATCTTACTCAACATTAACTTCAGTTTGCACATTTTCTTCATTAGGATCTTTAGTTATCCATTCATTATCTTTACGCAAGAGAATATACAAGATAATATACAAGAGAAATGTCGAAGTGAAACATATAAGAAAATACTTACACAATGAAGAATTGATTTATGGGAATGAATATGAACAAAGCAAGAGACAAAACAAACACATGCCTTTGATGAAGGGATAAAGGCATGAAGAAACTTTGCTGAAACAAGAAACTAAGAGAGAAGCTTTCTAATTCTCGTACAAGCAAAAAATAAGAGATTAAAAAAAAAATATTTATAAGATTTTGGGAAATTTTGGCCTTTTTTGGGTTAAAAAAAACAAAATTCAAAAAAACTTATAGACTCCTAAACTCGCCATAGACTCGCGAGTCTATACGAGTTTGTGCGAGTCTACCTGAGTCTACTCGAGTTTATCAAAAAATGATTTTATGCGCGAGTTTACTCGTTTTTGCTTCCTAGACTCGTAAACTCGTACGAGTTTACGAGTCTACTCGCAAGTTTGACAACCATGGATCGAATTGATGTGAGTGTGGATTATGTGATTCTTATTTCCCACCATAATTCATGAATCATGAGTCCGATTGACATCAGACTTAAAGCCTTGGAAAGTAGTCCAATGTGCTATTATATGGGGAGAGGAGATCATGACCTAATTAAGGATGTTTCGTAAAGGGTAGTAGTGGCTTGTATATCTTTATATGTATGTGAACTACTATGTTGATTTTGTTTGACATGTTATGCTATTATGTGTGTTCCATGAATGATATTGCTATATACCATTGTGTTATGACATGATGTATGATATATGAATGTGATTGTGAGATAACATGCTTAAAAGACTATAAAAATGGCTAGGAAACCCTTGATATTAATCAATGAAATGAATTAGTAAATGGTTAGGACATGATGAATACCATAGATGGCAATACTTGTGCAAGGGTGCCTAGGTGTGCATCATTGACAAGTAGTTATCTAATTGTAAGGAGAGCTTTGTATGGAACATGTATGGTTGTGTTGTTTATGGTTAAGGCGAATGTGATGCCTTGTGATTGTCGAATACAATCACGTTATCCTTAGTGATTACATAACGAATAGAACCTACAGGTAGAGACTTGTGATGGGGTACGACCCATGAGAAGTGACGATTCATAAGGTCGATTATGTTTCCCTTATAATCTGAATCCATTCGATGTTCTGTTATTCTTTATCACGTAGTCGGAACCGAATTCCCTTAAGTTATATCATTCCGAGAGTGGAGGCTTATATAGAGAGCTCCTTCGGCATGTACGCACTATTACCTTGATTGGTTTGATTCTCGTGTTTAGTATGAATGAAGCCTACGGGTAGAGAGACTTGTGATGGGGTACGCCCCATGAGAAGTGAAGATTCATGTGGACTATGTTTCCCGTGGATCCGAATCCATTTCGTATGTCAAGGTACATTACAAGGATCTATGACTCGTGCCGATCTCCTAGACGTAGGAGAGGACGGAAAAAAGGGAAGCCTTGGTAAAGTTTCTTAACTAGTGATTATTTGAGTTGATGGACTCAAGAGGCATGTTTCCATACATTACGAATTGTGTGAACTCAAGTCTTATTCCCTTTCCCTTTTGACTTGAGATAGAAATTGATTAGAACCTTGTAGAGCCGAGTGAACCCATAAGATAGGGGAACTCGCTGAGATTATTATCTCATCCCATTATTGTTATTGTTTTTTAGGTATATTTTGCAAGTATGTGAGCTATGCTTTCATGTTTCAAGAGAAGCTTAGTGTGAGTATTCTGCTGTGTATTATTTTCTTGTACAATGAAGGATATTGTACCTTGATCTTAGATTTTGTGTTTGGCAATTTTCCATGTTTTGTACCATAGGTTGTATTTTATGTTTTAGTAATGGTCCAATATATGTGAATTATGCCAATAGACACTTATGATGGTGTCAGTACCAAATATAATACTTGTATGGTATTATTCTAGATGTATATTATACTGGGCGTTACATTTCACCTAATACTTAGACATATGCACGTGAATCATGTGCAATGCTTCAAGTGGTGGGAAAACTAAAGTTAATAAAATTACTTTAGGAAAATAAGGATCTAGATAAAAATAAATAGAATTTAATTTTTCAGTAAAATAAACAATCATATATTATCAACCATGTTATCTCTAAATTACTACGTGTCGTAAAACACAATACATCAAACCTAAGCACAATATGTTCCATAACCACTCAGTTTCCAAAGAAATGCATCAAACCCCCTATACAACACAGATCACACACTGGTTTCAAGAGAAATGAAACATGCAAGAAATAATTTTGCAAGAAAAAGTTGACACGGATGATGAACATTGTGGACAAAAATGAAAGAATTGTAGAACCACGCAAATCTTAGAAAAATAATAAATTCTACAATGTGCATTTGATTCAACAAAGTGAAAAAAAATATAATAACTTACATCAGGGGGCCAATAATAGTACCAATACATGACTGCATGAATATATCTTCCATTTTATTTAGTGAAACCAATCCATATCCCATAACTTTATTTATCAGGGATTTGAGTCAGAATGGTGAAGCAACCGTGAATTTCACCTGATAATAATTTTTTTTTTTGAAAAAATAGTTAGAAAATGTGTTATAACTTCTCTTCAATTCATAACAATAATAAAATTCTAAAAACAAAATTGTATAAACCTATTGTCATACTCCAAATTTGTCCTACCTTTTCTATTTTCTCATACCAAACATTTGTGATGCTTAATGATCTTTCTTTAGGTAATCATTTGGACTTTGGCCATGATTCTCTAAGGTTAGGCCATGAAAAGTATTGCGTATGCTAGCTTTGGCTTGAAGCTTTCCATATTGTCTTGGTTTAACAACCTTTCATTGCAAGTGTGTTAAGGTCAAGTGGAAATAAAGGAAAATTTGTGACTTCATTCACAAGATCAATGCATGGTTAATTTGTTGTTGGATGCTAAAAGAACTCAGATGCAAGTAATTTAAAGGTTTGACCATACATGGTTACATATGGAATCAAGTCCTCAAGACTATGTCAAATGTCATCAAGAGTAACTAGCTTTTGGTTTGAATTCAAAATTCCTCAAGACCATGTCAAATGGCATCACTAGTCAAGGAGTGAATACGACACGATTTCAATGTCAAGGTTCATCTCTTATTCAATTCAAGAGAGGATGGCATTTTAAATGGAAGAAAAAGTACAAAATGTGCTTCATTGGACTACTTCATTTTCACCACTTTCAAGTTCCACGAGACACAATATGAGGCAAATTGCTACCAAATTGGATTAACAATTGGATTCAAATTATTTTCAAATTCAAGGTTACTTTCAAAGTGAATACAAGGTTCAAATTACAAATTCAAAGTGATTCTAAAATTAATTCAAAGGAACATCACAAGATACAAGGATTCTTTGATTTACAAAAGCAAGAATGGCCAATTTCCATTGATGAATTCAAAATCATAAAGCCATTACAAGTATAAGTCGTTTGTAAGAAAAATTGCATGAGGCTACAAGTCTTGTTATAAGAAAATACAAGTCTAATTCTACAAAGTTACAAAACCCATGCTTAAGACAACCAAATGCCATATTCCTTGCTAAGAGTCTTCATTAAGCCAAACTTCATCTTCATGCCAAGCTACTCCATACCCAAACTACTTCCTTCGTGCTGCCTCCTCCAAGTGCATCCTCAATCCAAGTTGTCACCAAGTCTTTCACTTAATTCCTCATGCCAAAATTAATGCACATGGAAAGCAAATAAAATAATGTACAATTCAAAGAGAAATACTAATTTGAGAGCATTCTAAAGCACATAGCAGCAACAACCATAACAAGAGTATTTGGCATACATGTTAGAGTATTTTTTGGAAAGCAATTCATACCAAGTTAGGTCAACATTAGCAAAACGATTGAATTCAAACTCAAGGCATACACATCAAAATCATATAGCAAAATAACATTTCAAAGGGGGACCACAATATGCATCATAAATTCACAATGTAAAACTTATGGGGACCACACAATTACAAATAATCAAAAGTACAGAAGAAAGGACAAAATAGAATAGAAATTCCCTCAATTCCATTCTCTGAATATCCCACCAAATCAGGGTATGAGCAACGAATTCATATCAAAAGTTTCACCTCATCATTTGCATAACAAACTCACACACATCGAAATTCACGAAGATATCACCTCACACGTACCTCACACACAATTTCTGATCCTATAAATCATACATCACATTTCATTTCAAAGGACACCGGAAGAAAAACCCTAAAAAACACTACTCTACAAGAAACTCTAAAACCCTACAAAAGCTCATATTCAAAAGCTTTACGTGTCTCACATTGAGGCTCAAATAAGCTTGAGCTAAAAGCCTATTCAAAAGCTTCCATGCACCGAGAAGTAACAAGAATAGAAGAGGAAGAAGAAGGGCGAGTGAAGGAGAATGAGGGAGCAGAAGAATTTACCTCTTTGAGTCGCGTCGGAGCTTCATCAGACTTGCTCCGATTAGGTAATTTCTGAGCCTTTTTTCTGTGTTTAGGCTTGTCATTGCATTGAGCTTCTGTTGTTGCTTCAAACCCCTCACATAATTACTTATATCCTTCATAATTTTGTAGATCTAGGGTTTGTACATTGGTTTCTATTTTGGGGTTTGGTGTGAGTTTTCGGAAATTTCGAGTCCGAATTTTGAATCTATGGGTTTGGTTTAGTAGGTTAGGCTTGTTTTGTGACCTCGCCGGAGAAGACGGAGGCAGCCACCGTGCACCACCATCTTCTCCGACCACTATTAAGGTTCTGGCAAAGATTTATTTGCAGAGAGCGAGAGTGTATAGAGAGACCAAGCGGAGAAAGAGAGAGAGAGAGAGAGAGAGAGAGAGAGAGAGAGAGAGAGAGAGAGAGAGAGAGAGATGAATTTTGAAATGATAGCTTCTGATCCTCCCTTTCCAATGTTATTTCCGTTGTTGTGGTTGTTGTGTTGGATAAGTGGGCCAGTGACACTTGTCACTGCCCAGACAAGTGTCACCAGTGTGGTGACTTATTTGTGTAGTCCTGTGCTCGCGCAACTCCTAGTCCCTACCATTTCTCCTCATATTCTGACCATTAGATTTGAGTCAGATCTTGACTCTCCAAGCCATCCAATGCACCTGATGCTCCCTTGAGGTCAATCATTGACTAGCGTCCACTGTATGGACTAGAGCTGTAAAAATGGGCTAGGCCCATTGGGCCAGCCCATAAGCCCTAAATTTTAGCACGGATCGGACCATAAAAACGTATTAAAAAAATACAATCCTATCTTTTTTGGTCAACCCATTGGGCCGATGTTTTTTATGGGTCGGGCCGGCCAAACGGGCTTCGGGCTGGCCCGTTAAAAATATTAAAAAATTATAATTTGTTTTGATAAAAAAGTTAGAAAACTGTTTTTTTAATTTTGAGGGGAAATTGGGCTAAAATATGTTTTTGTTAATTTTAAGGTTGGATGTGTGTACTAGATGGAATGTCACATATATGATGCTTGAAAGTGCTATTAGGTATCGATGTGCATTCATTAGCTTGAGTTATAATGATAAAAAGTACAATATTTGTCCAAGCATTGCAGAGTGGGATAGAGCAGAGAACATTTGTAATTTCTTGGCTCCATTTTATAATATTACTAACTTAATTTCTGTATCATCTTACTCAACCTCAAACTTATACTTCATGCAAGTTGGACTTATAAAGATGGAATTGAATAGAAATTTGAAAAGTCAAGATGATGTGATCAAAGATATGGCTAAAGGGATGAAGGTAAAATTTGATAAGTATTGGAGTGAATATTCCGTTACTCTTGCACTTGGGAATGTTCTTAACCCAACATCAAAGTTGGACTTTTTTAATTGTTAGGTGATTAATTATTTGGTTATGTATGTGTGAATGTATTCTATTGTGTCAATTGTTGGATTCGCTAAGTGTTCATGGGACTTAGCCGAAAAGTTGTCTACTAGATAATTTATTTTTATATCTAATTTGAATGGTTAGATGAGTAATTATTTTGTTATGTATGATTGTATTTTATTGTCTCTAAATTTAAAAATTAAAATTATAATATTGAAATATATAAGCGGGCCTGGTCCATCGGGCTGCATGGCCCATAAGGAACTGGGTCAGGCTCAATTTTGATAGTCCATGAAGTAATCGGGTCGGCCCACTTGACATCTCTAGTATGGACCCCAGCGCTTGAGTTTTCCTTGGTCGGGGGCAATTTCGCTAATTACACCCCTGGTTTACTTTCTGAACTTGTCCCATTTAGTTTTTTTTTTAATATTTTCTTTGTTTTTTTATTTCCATTTTGCTTTTCTATTTTATTTTATATTTCAATTTTAATTGTTTTATATTTTATAATATATTCTTAAAAAGTCAAAAATATTTTTAATTAATTATTTTAAACATTTTTATTTAATATTAATTAATCAAATTAATGATTAATTTTATTAAATATTTAGGTTTAAATTAATTAATTTTATTTTGGTAATTTTATTTATAATATTAAAAAATTCAAAAATATGCAATTGTTAATTACTTTAAAAAAATTATTTAATACTAATTAATTATATTACTAATTAATTTTATTAAATATTTATATTTAATTTGATTAATAATTTTTCCCTTTGCTTGATTTATTTTATTTGATGTTTGATTTTATTTATGCTATTGCTTACTAATCGTGGAGGTTGGATCAAATCTTGTTGAAGTGGGCCACCAAGTACGTCTGAGGTACTGGTCGTATGAAGAGGAGGATGGAGGTGTACCTGTAAGGCACTCCAACGCTCAAGTAAGAAAGGGTCAGAGAAAAGGGGCAAGTACAAAATATGAGTTTCAAGGGTGATTATTGGATACCTGACCCTCTCAAGTGAGACGGATTATATAGTGCTCCCAGCGCGTGGCCAACAGTCCTATTTTTGGGGCGAAATAACTGTTTTCCCGAAGAATAAGTAACTGCCCAAACTAACCGTTATGTCGGGCAGGGTGCCCAAAACTAGCCGTTACGCCGGGCAAAGACGTAGTTTCGGGCACATGCCCTTAGCTGTTCAGGGACAAGTGAAGCCGTGCGGAACGGGCAGCAGTACCGGGGAGGAACAATGCAGTCCTTGCCCGGTAGGAGGGGCAGAAAGGTAACTTTTTCCCCTTTGTGGATTGGACTTAGGCAATTGGGCCGTTATGGAAGCAGACGTGGGTTGGGCCATGCCTAGCCATTGGTCCAGTCCAGAACAGGGGCCCCCAAGTCGTTGCTCCCGAGCATGGGAGTGATGACTTAAGGACAACCCGTGGTTCCGAGGAACTGGTGCAGAGTCGTCGTTTGGTGACGGAGGAGGTTGTCTCGTGGTGCCCGTGACCCCTGGTGTTCGTGAGATCCATGTCTGTGTCTTGGAATGCCCATCATACGGGGAGACCAACGGTTATGAGGAATCGAAATGTTAGGGCGCCACGTGTGCCTCGAGCCTTGTGCCGTAGTTACTAGGCAATGATGGCTAGTCAATAACCATTATGACCTACGAGGGTGTGTCATTGCACGTGCCCCTCAGTATAAAAGGAGAGAGACTCAGGCCATTTGGAACTTTCGCTTCTCTCTCTTCTTCTTTGTCTTCCTCAGAGCACTTGCCCGTCGCCGTCGTCCGCTGCTTTAATCGCCGCCATCAGTTCCGAGCAACCATTTCTCAGCCTTTTCAACCAAGTAAGTCTACTGATCAAGTGTTCCTCTACCTTTTTCATGGTTGTTTGTAGATTGCATGTGGCTAGGTTTAGGGTTAGAAGACGAATCACTGCTTTTCCCGGTGGTTGTTGGTGGTGGACGGTGGCTAAGCCATTTTCTGCCGCCGATGAGGCCGCTGGAGCCCCTTAGATATTTCGCGAGTGTGGCGGTTTCTGGCGTCGTCGCGATGATGATGCATGTGTAACCGTCGCAGTTACTCAGATTTCGGTGCTTTAATGAAGTCTTCGGCGAACGTTTGCAGTTTCCGGTGAAGCTTTGTAGTTTTTGATGAAGCTTCAAGCACGAACTGGGGAGCGGCTCGAGGAATTTCCTCATGCAGGAGTGGTTTATCCCAAGCATCTCTTCGTGGGAGACTCTTGAGTTTGATTAGGGCTTAGGCCGGGGATGTCATCCTCAGCCCTTTGGGCGCCCTTTCACTTGACTAGCGGTGGAAGGGTGGATTTGATTTTTCATCGAATTCACTTTTTTCTCTGCTTTTCAGGTGATCAATATGACGACAAGGCCAGATGGGGAAATTATAATAGATTCGTATAAGGAGAGCTCCTCGGAGAATAGTAGTACTGAAGCTTCAACCGTCCTTAGTGAAGTCGGGGAGGAGCTTGAAGAGAACCCTGCTGAGGAGTGGTCGGTGGCTGAGCCTGCCGAGCTCAAATCCATCTTTGCTACTTTCACCGGGGATGTCTTCACGGATGTTGGACCGGAGGGGGGATGAAAGGTGCATTTCCCCTCCCAAGATGATCAGATCTGTTCGGACTTCAGGGAGAGATTTGCTATGTATGAATATGCCTTTAAGGAGTTAGGGTTGAGGCTGCCCTTCACCGATTTTCAGTGGTCAGTCTTCGTGCACTTGGACCTGGCTCCGTCGCAGCTGAATCCTAACTCGCTGGCATTTATTCGTGCCTTTGAGTTGACGTGCGAGCATTTGATGATATGGGCTACTCTCCCTTTGTTCTTCACGGTCTTTCATCTTCAGCGGCAGTTGACGGGGAGGAAGTATGGTTGGGTTTCGTTGAAACAGTCCTGTAAGATGTTCAAGTCCTTTTCAGAGTCAATCCGGACGTTCAAGGAAATGTTCTACATCATAGAGCCTGTGTCGGAGAGGGCCCAGGATAGTACGTATGTTTGGGCGGTGTCCGCTGACGAGGACTGTAATGACATGCGCGACGAAAACGGGAAACTAATCGGGGAGAGAGAATTCAAGTTTCCCTTCCACTGGAGTGTTGGTCATTTCTCCAAGGAACCCAATGAGTATGTTTCCTAACTTTGTCAACTATTTCCGGCTTTCTAAATGCTGGATGAAGAAGGGTTTTGAGAAGGACGGTAGCCAGCGGGTTGGGTATCAGTATATTAACACAAAGGCGCTTTTGGAGTGCAAGACCCCCGCAGACGCTTATAAGCTGCTCGGTAGTTTTAGTTATTTTAACTTGCCCGAATTATGTTTACTTCCCCGTTTAACATGTTCGTTGTGTTTCTACAGGTGACATGCCCTCCTCCCATGAAAGAATGGTGCGAAACGCTGTTGCGAGAAACGCGCCCAGGACGGCTGCTCCAAAGACTCGATTTACCCCGCGTGTTCCTCGTCATTCTCAGCCAGTTGTGGGGAGCTCCTCGCCCACTCCCGCTTAAGTGTCCCCCTTAGCCTCCAGGTCTAAGCGGGCGAGGGCCAATGAAATCGTGGATCTTAGTCGGGCATCAGGGAAAGGGAAGTTTGAACTTCCTCCTTGTATACTTGATAGAAAATTCTTCGAGGGGACGTCCCTGGTTGTCCCACGGGCAGAGTCTCTCCAATTGGAGGGCATGGATCGTCCGACCAAGATGGCGCTGGTGGTGCAAGATGCCTCTGCATTGGTTAGACTTCTGGAAATGGCGACAATCTATGTCGAGGGGGATTCTGTAACAGAGTTCGAACTTCGAGCTGCCCGAGCTACCATGGCGTCTCTGGAGGAGACGAAGAGGAAGGCTAAGGAAGAAGCCAAGGAAGCAGGTGAGGTCAGGAAGAAGGTGGACGAGGAGGTTACCCGATTGAACGGGGAGAGTGCCAAGCTGGAGACGGAGAAGAAGGCAGTCGAGGAGCTGATTGATTAGTTGAGGAAAGCAAACGCTCCGACCGAGGATGAGCCTGCGGACATGAAGGAACTAAAGACCAAGGCGGAGCTAGTTGCTCATATGCTTCGGAGAAAGAGGACATGCTTTCTATTGGGGAGGAATCGTTTGACAATGTTGTCGCCCAGCTCAGGCTAGTGACCCCTGACGTCCATATTTCCACCGAAGGTACCAACTTCCTCGGTTAGGTGAAGGATGGAAAGATAACTTTTCCTGATTTCCTCAACCTTGGTGCTGAGCATGCCTGCCCTGAGGAGACCCAGTCGCCGCAGCCTGTCGTCGAGCAGCCAGAGGAGAGGATAGATGAGTGACTCCCTTTTTCCTTGTTGTAATTTATCTAGCCTGTGTGCCGTGTATCTTTGTAATTTATTTTGAATGGGGGCGTGGCCCCCTGTTTATGTAACAAGCACAATTATGGTCCTTGTGGCCACTTATTACCTTTAATTATGTGTCTGGTCCTCGTGGTCGGTTTTGTGATTTGCATGGCTTTATCTGCTTTAAATTTCGCTAAGTGTTGTACTTATGCTCGTTTGTGCATATATGCCCGCAATAGGGATTATTTTGTTTTGCTTTAAGCTTTGGGGGATTGCTCGTTGTAGATGTGTTCGTCAGTGAGGGGTACTGGACGAACGGCCGGGGAATATCCGGACGAGGATGCGGAGCTCAGGTCGCGTTTGAGGCCTGAGTTCGTGGAGTGAACCTCCTATCGCGAGCTGGGTGTTCTGCCTGTCGTGGTACTTTGACGACGGCGGTGCTCGATTGAGGGACCACTGTCGAGTAGAGACCCGGCTCGTTCCTGAGCGGGGTTCTGCTTCACTGGCATACGACGCTTGTACCTAGGCGTGCATCATGGTCGGTAGGTGATGCTCGTCATCGTGACGAATCGAACCGATAGTTAAGGCCTTAGCTATAGTATTGTTTCAGCTTTTCGGCGTTCCATGGTCGAGCAAGTTCTTCCCCGTTGAGTTGTTCTAGGTAATAGGCCCCATTCTCCGTTTTTACCCGAACGCGATATGGTCCTTCCCAGTTAGCGGCTAGTTTTCCTTCGCAAGAGTCTTTATGGTTTTGCCTTAGGACGAGGCTGCCCACGTCGAACTCTCGTCGTATGACTTTGGCGTTGTGCCTGATAGCAATTTTTTGTTTTAACGAAGCTTCGCGGAGGGCTGCTCTAGATCGAACTTCCTCGACGAGGTCGAGTTCCTCTCTTAATGATTCGTCATTCATCCCCTCGTCTAAGGGCGACTCTGTCCGCCTAGAGGGTACATGAACTTCGATGGGGATCACAGCCTCAGTCCCGTAAGCCAGGCAAAAGGGTGTCTCCCTGGTTAAAGAGTGTGGAGTTGTGCGGTATGCCCATACGACACTGTGCAACTCCTCGACCCAAGCTTTCTTCGTTTCGTCCAGCCTTCGTTTGAGGCCTCGAAGGATGACTCGGTTCGCCGCTTCAGCTTGCCCGTTTGTCTGGGGATGTTCGATGGATGCGAAGTGTTGCTTCGTGCCTATCTGGGCGACGAAGTCTTGGAACTTCCTGTCCATGAACTGTGTCCCATTGCCCGTTACTATCGCCTGGGGGATGCCAAAATGTGCGAGGATGTTGCGTTTGTAGAAGCGCAGTATGTTAAGGGCAGTTATCTTGGCTAGAGCCTCTGCTTCTATCCATTTTGTGAAGTAGTCCACGCCTACTATTAGGTATTTGTTCTGACTTGATCCTACCACGAATGGTCCCAGGATGTCCAGGCCCCACCAGGTAAATGGCCACGGGGAGGACATAGATTTGAGCTCGTTAGGTGGAGCTAGGTGCATGTCCTCATGCCGTTGGCATTTATCGTATTTCTTCACGTGCTCTTTCGCGTCCTGCTGCTTGGTTGGCCAGTAGTATCCTACTCGGAGGGCCTTACGGGCAAGGGACCTTTCTCCGAGATGTTGGGCATTGATTTCTTCGTGGATTTCGCACAAGATATGGGCGACCATCTCTTCCTCGACACACTTAAGTAGCGGGATGGAGAATCCTCATCTATAGAGTTTATTTTTTACTAGGACGTAGGAGCATGCTCTTTGCCTGACCACGCTGGCTTCTTTAGGGTCGGACGGGAGTTCGTCTCTAGCGAGGTAGTTGTAAACGGGGGTCATCCAGCAATTGCTGTCGTCGATCACTTGTACGTCGAGCATCGGGGAAGCTTTATTAATGCTGGGTCGAGGAAGTACTTCTTATATAATGGACTTGTTTCCGTCTTTCTTCTTTGTGCTAGCTAGTTTGGACAAAACATCTGCCCGAACATTGTGTTCGCGGGGAACATGTTTTACTTCTACCGCTGCGAACTTTGCCATCTTCTTCTTGACCAGGGCTAAGTATTCTGTTAGGTTTTCGTTTTTGGCTTGATATTTCCCTCGGACTTGAAGGGCCACGAGTTGTGAATCTGTGCAAATAACGACTTCTTCCGCGCCAAGGTCTTCGGCCAAGCGTAGCCCGGCGAGGAATGCTTCGTACTCAGCCTGGTTGTTAGAGGTGGGGAAGGACAGGGTGAGTGATACTTCAACAATTATTCCCTCTCCGCTTTCCAGTATGATGCCTGCCCCGCTTCCCACCGTACTGGAGGCCCCGTCTACAAAAATGGTCCATTTGCGTGCTCCGCAAATGAAGGAGTCTGCGAACGTTGTAACACCCCCAATCTATGCCCCCAATAAACAAAGCGAGAAATAAACTTCAAAATTTCATCAGAGTATATTTAAAACATTCACAGCATAGACAGAGGAATCACATCAATTTGAAACAAACATACCACAACCTGCTCATATAGATATGCAACAATCAGGTAGCAAATAACAGAGGAACTTAGTTCCTACTACCCACAATTCAGATACAGAATAAAAGCGAAAAATCCGTAATTGAATCTCATAGATAAATACCATAAAAGAATCATACATGTACAATCCCAAAGATACATATACATAATACAAAATAATCACACTCGATCACCCCGACTATCCGGTGCCACATATCAGAGCCGACCGACAAAAGAATGAAGACCTAAGCTTCACAAAAAGACCTCCAGCATCTAATCTGCAATGCCTCATAGAGCATTTAAAACAGCAGAAGGGGTGAGAAACACAATCATAATATAATTGCATACAATTATATAATAACACAAAAGTACACATATTCTTGCATTTATCACTAACACAAATATATATATATATATATATATATATATATATATATATATATATATATATATATATATATATATATATATATATATATATATATATATATATATATATATATATATATATATCTATCTACTCATCAATTCCATTCACCATTCCACACAAAATCAATCCATTCATGATTCATGCAAATGCACAGAGACCGACAAAACTACTCTATGCAATGCAATGCGGTACCAACATTCATCATCTCAACATCAGTTCACTCAGGAACTATTGGAACCATCGCTCGTTACTTAATGTAACTCCCCGTCGGACATACGATGTTCCCCGTCGCTTTAGGTCCTCTTTGTATAAGGCACATGACATTTATGGATCGCTTTAGGTCCTCTTTGGATAAGGCACACGATCTGATCACTTTTGGTCCTCTTTGTATAAGGCACACGATCGTCTATAATCATCGCTTTAGGTCCTCTTTGTATAAGGCACACAATGTTATAGCGGATTCCCTCTGGAATCGTTTCGTCGCTCACACCCCACAAGGGCACACGACATCAAAAGAATGCATATCATGATGCTTAGCATACAATAACTCATGACATTCAAATGCACACATAGATGCAATCACTCCAATCAACAATAATCATGCTTTGCACTCAAGCCCAAAACAATGCATTTATTTGCCATAAGGCCACCGACCATCATCACAACATTTAAACCCATGCATTCACCTCATATAACAGCACATTGCATGATAACACATCAATCACACACAATTCAAACGATAAAAGTCGACAAAATGACACTATTCCAAAGTCCCGACATAATTAAATCGGCCAACAGTCTCAAAACCATTTTTATAAGAAAGAACAACTCAATAGCTTTTTAACGCACCCAACCGCACCCTAATCCGACTTACGGATCAAAAGTTATGAAGAAAACAAAATTGCACAAACTGCCATGTTCGCTAGGCGAACCCTCTAGCGAGTATTCGCTACCACCTTCGCTATGCGAATGTCCAGCGAATCCACTATCAGATAAAAATAGACACCAAGTTTGCTAGGCGAACCCCTTGGCGAACCCAGGCAGCAACAACCAGAACCAAAAAGATACAAAGTTCGCTAGGCGAACAACGTTAGCGAACATTCGCTGACCTTCGCTAACTGGCTCGCTAGGCGAACCCGCAAAAAATCATTCGCTACTGCTTTGCCCCAGGTTCGCTAGGCGAACCAAGGAAAACCCAGAAATTCTGCAGCGCTGTTTGAAGCCCAAAAACCATATTTTTCACCCAAAAACTCTTCCAAACCAAAACATAACAATCAGAACATAACCCAATCATGGTAACAAGTAATCTACAACATTTACATCACATTTCAACCACGAAAACATCGATTTCCATCGTTCCGACCTAGAGTTGAAAAGCTATGAAAACGCAATAAACATTCCAACACACACATACATAATCATACACAATCATAAGATAATCGAGTTTCGCACCCTTACCCGATTAATCGTGTCTTAAAAGTCGGTTGATTGATTTTCTTCCTTTCCAAGTTTTCTCCCTTTTCTTCTTTCTTTCTCTTTTCTTTCTTCCTCTTTTTCTTCTTTTCCTTTTCCTTCCTTACTATTTTCTCTCTTTTCTTTTCTCTTATACTTTCTAACTTAAGAAATAAATGAAAAGACCAAAATACCCCTACACTCAAATATCTCGCAAACATTCCCAAAACGCAATAAAATAACACGACAATGAAAAATAACACATTATCAAATAAAATTCAAAAATAAAATAATATAATAATAAAATAATCAAAATGACTCGATTAAATAAAATAGACAAAATTGGGGCGTTACAAATGTCATCTCTGCGACGAAGTCGGCCAAAGCTTGGGCCTTGAGGACTTTTCTGCTCTTATACTGGATGTCGAATTCGGACAGCTTGAGTGACCATTTGAGCATTCTACCAGCCATGTCTGGTCGTCCCAGTAGCTGCTTTACGGGTTGATCTGTTCGAACCACAATCATGTGGGCTAGAAAGTAGTGTCTCAGTCTTCTAGCTACGTTGATGAGGGCCAGCGCCAATTTTTCTATTTGCTGGTATCTCAAATCTGGTCCCTGCAGTGCTTTGCTCGTAAAATATATGGGCTTTTTCCCGCCAGGAATTTTGCGGATAAGAGAGGTGCTTACCGCCTCGATTCCTACGGCGAGATACAGGTACAAAGTTTCGGCGTTGTCCGAGCGAGAGAGAACGAGTGGTTCTGAGAGTGCTCGTTTTAGGTGGAGAAGAGCCTTGTCACATTCCTCGGTCCATTCGAATGCTGCCTCCTTGCGGAGGAGTTTGAAGAATGGTAAGGCGTGTTGGGCAGACTTGGCCACGAAACAGGACAATGACGCGAGCATCCCGTTGAGGGACTGGATGGACTTCTTTGACTTGGGTGTCAGAAACTAGGAGAATGCTCAGCACTTATCGGGGTTGGCTTCGATTCCTCGTTCAGTTAAGTAGAAGCCGAGGAACTTGCCTGCCCGGACACCGAACGTGCACTTCTCTGGGTTGAAACATATTTTGTACTTTCTGGCCTATTCGAAGACCTTCATTAGATGGGCAGTGTGATCGGTTTCCTCGTGGGATTTTACGATCATGTCGTCCATGTAGACTTCGAGCATGTCGCCTATCTCTCCCCAGAAGACCTTGTTCATCATTCTTTGATAGGTCGTGCCGGCGTTCTTCAGGCCGAAGGGCATTACGTTGTAGTAATAGGTAATAGTTGCCCGATTCGGTCATGAAGGCCTCCGAGATGAATTTTGCCTCAAGGAGGCCTTTTACAGCGGCAGCCTCCGTTTTCTCCAGAGACTGCTTTCTCCTATGTTGTGCTACTGGTTTGACGGCCGGGTCAATCGTGAGTTGATGGCAGGCGACAGACGGGTCTAAGCCGGGCATCTCGGCGGTGCTCCAGGCGAAGAGGTCGGCGTTCTCATGGGGGCAGGCCTTGATTTGCTTCCTCGCAATGTCGGGGAGGTCCGTTCCAATCTTCACTCCCCTCTGGGGGTCGTCGCCGAACAAAACGAGCTCAAAGTTGCCATCCGGGATTGGTCGCATCAGATGGGAGCTACTGCTAGACAGGGTAGACGAGCTGGTTGAAGCTGCTTGGTCCTTCTGCTGGTCTTCTTCGGGGAAACGGCTGTCGAGGTCAATGGAGTCGACCTGAGGTAGAGGTTTGGCTTCCTCGAAACTGCTGGGAAGGGCTGGCTTGTTCGAAACCTTTGGTTTGGACGTGATGGCGTTGAGCCCCTTTGTGGCTGCTTTGAAACATCGTCGTGCAGCTTCGATGTCACCGTGGAGGGTGGAGACCATCCCCTTTGAAGTGTAATACTTCATCTTGAGGTGGACGGTTGAAGGTACAACTACCAACTCGGCCAATGTTGGTCTTCCAAAGATACACTGGTACAGTGACGGGCAATCTATCACCAAAAACTGCACTTTGACGGACCTGGCCATCTATGCCGATCCAAAGGTTATGATCAATTCGACGTACCCCCAAGGTTTGATAACTGATCCGTTGAATCCTTGCAAATCAGACCCACATAGGGGGTGAGATGGGATTCGTCCAGCTGAAGTGTTGGAAACAGCTGGGAGTACATAATGTCGACCGAGCTTCCTTGATCGACGAGGATTCTGCGAACGTTGAAGTTCTCCATTCGAGCTCTGACGAGTAAGGGTACGCTCGAGTTTGGAGATCCTCTGAGGAGCTCTTCCCGGTAGAAGGAGATGGGGATGGAGCCCTTATGCGCTTGGTCGAGTGTGGTTATCTTGCTGGAGCTCGTGCTGATTAGGTGCTCGAATTTCCTTTTCACGGAACCCACCATGACCTTATTAAAGCCCCCGTCGAAGATGACCATGGCAGAGGGGAATGTTTCCCATGGGCTGTGGGCCGCGAAGTAGGCAGGAGCACTGAGCTCATCTAGGATGTAGAAGTCCTCTGGTCGTGATACGGACATGGCGACCTGGATGTTGGCCTCTTCCGAGGAAGGTACCTCTTCCTCTACTTTTTTGGACTCCTGGGCATCCTGTCAAGGAACATCTTTCTTCTTAGTGAACTGTTTCAGGTGGCCGTCTCGGATCAATATCTCGATAACATCCTTCAAAAGGATGCAATCTTCGGTAGTGTGGTCGTGACTCTTATGGAAATGGCAGTACTTCGATTTGTCGGTGTTGGGTTTGGCCGGTATTTGTTTGGGGAAGTGGACCCCTGCTTGCTTGAATTCCGAATTCGCGCATTCGGACATTATCTTCTCCCTGGAGACGGTCAGGGGGGTATAGTCGTGGAATCGTCCGGAGGGTCCTCTGCTGTCGCGGGAGTCCCATGGGTGGTCTTCGCGCTTCCTTTCTCCTCGACGGGACGTCGAGGCTTCTTCGCCTCTAGAGGCCCAAGCGTTGTCTTGGTGGCGGAAAGCTCGGACGGAGTTGGCCGCTTCTTTCTCCTCGTACTGGATGTACGACTATGCCTTGAGGAGGAGGGCATCCAAATTCCTCGGAGGTGCGAGGCCGACGGCTTTAGAGAATTCTGAACCTTGGCAGAGACCTTGCTCGAGCAGAAATTTTTTCATCTCGTCCGTTATAGGGACCTGTACCGCTTCTTTGTTGAACCTCTCGATGTATGCCCGGTTTGTCCTTTCCTTGGATTATGGCCCCAATGGAGGCTTCAGTCTTGGGGTGATGCCGCGACGTAGTGAAGTGCCAGGAGAACATCCTCCCCAGTTGCTTCCACGACGTAATAGACTCTTCGGGCAACTGCTTGTACCACGTCATTGCCCTTTTTCGGAGTGTGGTTGGAAATAGCCGACACTTGATGGCGCCCCAGACGCCACGGTAATCCAACAACGCATCGATGTTTTTGATGTGATCATCAGGGTCAGCCATGCCGTCGTACGTGCCCAGTGCTGGGGGCTTCTCCGGCCCCTTGGGGAGGCGTGTTGCCAAGATCTCTTGGGATAATGGGCCGTGAGGCTCATCACCGCTGCTGGAACTGGTTGGTGACGGGGACCGGATGACTCGCTCGTGTCGACAATCTCTTCGGGGGGAAGGTGAACGGGCCCTACCCTTCGACCGGACTGGGGTGACTGCTTGTCTCTTCGGGTCCTCTTATAGATGGGAGAGTGCTGGTTCCGCGGGGAAACTTGGTCGCGTTTTTGAACAACATGAGATTCTGGTTCTTGGTGTAGCCGTCGGTAGACTTCTTGCCGAGGTTGCGGGCTCTTGGATCGTCGATGGTTCTTCCTCAGGGGTGGGGATCTTGGACGGGCGGATTCCTTCAATGCCCCAATCATTTTGTTCTGCTAAAGGATCAAGAGGTTGGTCTTGTTGAGTGCCTCCAGAAGGGCCACCACGGCCGGGTCGGCGTTGGGTGGAGCAGGAACGGGTTGGATGGCCAGCGAGGGCTGGTCGTCTTCGCGATCAGCATGAGTAGGGGAAGGAGAGGGTGTGGCCCCGTCTCTCGGAAAATGGGGATCTCTGAGGAGAGAATATGGACCGTCAACGTCAGTCTTGTTGACGGGGAGGACAACGGATTGGAGAGCACCTTTGGCGTGATCCTGGGAGGCCATATGGTGATGGTCTTAAAAATTTGCTTTGATCTTTGGTTTCCGGGGAAAGAAAGCAGGGGAGAACAAGATTTTCCACAGACGGTGCCACTGATCGTGAAGGCTGGATCATATCCTGTTGAAGTGGACCACCAAGTACGTCTGAGGTACTGGTCGTATGAAGAGGAGGAGGGGGTGTACCTGCAAGGCACTCCGACGCTCAAGTAAGAAAGGGTCAGAGAAAAGGGGCAAGTACAAAGTATGAGTTTCAAGGGTGATTATTGGATACTTGACCCTCTCAAGTGAGAGGGTTTATATAGTGCCCCCAGCGCGTGGCCAATGATCCTATTTTCGGGGCGAAATAACCGTTTTCCCAAAGAATAGGTAACTGCCCAAACTAGCCGTTATGTCGGGCAGGGTGCCCAAAACTAGCCGTTATGCCGGGCAAAGGCGTAGTTTCGGGAACATGCCCTTAGCTGTTCGGGGACAGGTGAAGCCGTGCGGAACGGGCAGCAGTACCGGGGAGGAGCAATGCAGTCCTTGCCCGGTAGGAGGGGCAGAAAGGTAACTTTTGTCCCTTTGTGGATTGGACTTAGGCAATTGAGCTGTTCTGGGAGCAGACGTGGGTTGGGCCATGCCTAGCCATTGGTCCAGTCCAGAACACTTACATATTTATACTTATGCCATAATTCATTTTAAATCCCATTTCTCATTTGCATGTTAAATCCCTTTTCAAAATAATTCTTGATTTAATATCAAGTCCTTTTCAAACACCCTTGTAAGTCGATTGTTTTCACGATCTCCATCAACCTTACATAGCCTCCTCTTGGACTTTCATACAATGAGACTTGATTTGCATTTCATACTCTATTTGTATGCATTTGTGTGATGAATTTAATTTGCAATGGCTTGGTATCATCCCCATTTAAGAAAATGTAGCCCCGCTCCTATGATGTGTAATAATTTTGCCGCTTTCTCTTTGGTTGCTAGTTGCTTAGGTTTTCTTAATGCGAGAATAAAATCAATCACCCTTTTCAAAAGAAATTAAATATGTTTGATACAAAGTCAAGCATTTTTCATAAAAACAAATTCAATAGGATTTCCATCACCATCAACCCTTAACCAATTACACTCCATTTTGCATTCACCCTTTGTAAGTCGATTGCTTTTGCATCGCCATCAGCCTTCCCATTGACCAAAACATTTTCTTAATAAACCAAACAAACCGTTGATCCAACATCAAGTGGCTTTTTCTTAAGCAAGTTTAAAACACAATAAAATACAAGGAGAATTGTGCGCCACGAGCCTTAAGTGGTGGAAAAGGGGTGAGATTGGAGCTTTCCAACACTCATTATGATTATTTTAACACAAGACGTTTGGCTTGGTAGCTCAAAATAATCACATCTACCCATAGTCTTTAGTGCAATTCAACTCAAGAACAATCTTTTCCAAAACCTTAAAAAAGATCTCAACTCATCAAACTTATTTTTGTGCCCCATGGCACCACTTCCTAAACCCTTTTCAAGGTAATAAAATCAACCAACACACAACTATTTTCTACTTCAAACTACAGATGCTCTGATTTCTCATTTCTCAATGAAAATACGTAGGCACAAGTGCCTCAATCCTTGGCGAGCACCCCAGTATCAAACCTCCATTTTTCCCCTTTTGAGGTTTCCTTTCTTTTCTCGTTTTAATCTTTTATCACTTGAAGAAAGCAAATAAACATGAGTTAATATTCAATCGCAAATCTAACTAAGAGGTTCCCGTTGAGTACAACGAACATGAGGGGTGTTAATACCTCCCACTTGCATAATCGACTCCCGAACACAAATATGGTTATGATGACCATTATTCTCTTTTTAAAAGTTTTTATTGATATTTTTCCATTCCTTCTTTGGGATAAATAAAGTTTTATGGCGACTCTGTTCGAACTAAACTTTTCCGCATCCATCGCGAAAGATCGTATTTTTCGACGTACGACACCTATCAAGATAAATAAATACAATAAAACACGTGGCATTATCAAACTAGCATAAAATTACAATGTCCCCAAACCATGATTCATCACTCTTATTTCTTCAGCAAACATTTGCACTATTATTTGAAAAGTTTTCGAACACTATTCAGAATCAAAATTTCTTCAATCAAGACACTTAAATTTCCACTTATATTTAGGTATACCAATGATATTTAGTTCAACCGAGCACATAACTGAAATAAAACAACATATATAGCTCTCAATCTAATACCACTTCGCTAGAAATTTACTCATAATTCAATTACAAATTAATATAATAAATCATTTGTAAGTAATCGTAAAGTGACATGCTAATAATCTATTGAGATAGAGAGAAAGAGAGATTACAGATAAGCTACAAATGACTGGTTGTATGAATCCCATTTGTAATACCCCAAATTTTGACCACTTAGATTTCCCATTATTGTGAAAATCATCATCACAATATGGATGTACCTTTATGCTTCATTAGTCTCCCCAAAGATGGGTGAGCATCCACTACAATCAAAGTTAGGGTTTCAAGCCCTCTCTGAGTGCTTAGACAAAGGATCAATCAAGAAATGACATGATCTTCAACTTTTCTAATCTCTTAAACATCCACAATGGATCAAAAAGGACTCCCACTTCAAGGATTAAGCACAAGGCTGCTCCCTTCTAGGTGGATCAAGTCTCAAGATCGACAGTGTCACCAAATTAGGGTTTTGGTCGACCAGGGCCTCCAGATGGAAAATTTCATCTGGGCATAAGGCAATGATCCAAAACATAACCTAATATACTTCATGGAACCTCATGAACCCATGCATCAAGTCAATTTTGCCTCAGGGGATGCATTCATCAAAAATCAGGAATTAAGGTTTCTTGACCTAATTCACCCCTAAGTTGACTTTTGGGACAAACCATGAGCCAAGACCTCAAGAGATGATTTGAGGGTCTCTAATATACCATATTGATCCATTTGGAACAATGGATTGATCCAAGAAGCTTGAGCAACAAGTCTCAATTTCATCTGCACCACAATTAGGGTTTTAAGGGAAAAGTCAACTGTAACTTTGACTTTTGACCAGGACATGCTCCCAAACCCTAATACATGATTGAATGTACCCTATGACACCCATGGAACATGTCCATCAAGTTTGATTTAGGTCAAGGACATGATTTCCTGAAGAATTGCACAGTTTGGAATTCATCTGATAAAAAGTCAACTGTGCACAAAAGTCAACTTTGACTTTTAGAGATTTTTCACCAAAATGGATTTTTAACCCTAAAATGATGTTAATGTATGATTTGAATCATCATTCATCAAGAAAAATCAAGAAAAGTGAGATAACTTGTAAAAGGGGTAACCATAAAACTTAGAAATTTTTCTAAGTTAAAAATAAAGTGGCAAAGGTACCAACTTTGGAGGACCATAACTCCTAAACCACAAGGCCATTTTTTCTCATCCAAAGATGGATTTGTAGCCCTCATTATCACCTACAAAAACTTCAACTACAAGTCATTCCAATTCATTAAGGATTTTGAGTTATGGAGTGATCAAAGTGGCTAAAAAGTGGAAATGTCACTTTTTCCTACACTTAGTGAAATTTTCACTAAGTCAGATTCTGCTTCACTTTTTGCCAAATGTAGGGGGATTTTTCACTTGGAATCAAAAGATATCAAAACCAAACTTGTTCAAATAGTTGTTGTATCATGTAAGAGCTTTCCAAAATGGCCAAGAACATTGCCAAATTCAACCTACACCATGAGATACAACATTGCCAAGTTGCCTTGCTGAAATCTGTCAAGGCAAGGCAGAATTTGCAACTTTGGTCGATTTGCCAAAATCAGCCAAATTCAATTGCTCCAATCCACTTGGACACCTCAGAGGATTGGATCTAAAGGGGACAATCACTGAGCCAAGCCTCCAAGGTCCAAGGAACAAGGAATATCATGTTGAACCTAGAGTTGCCAAAATAGGGACAAAACTTCAAATTTGGAATGAGGCATTCAATGGAACCATCAAGGTGGCATGGACTGAGCCATTCTCATCTGAAATCAGTCAAGACTTATCCAAGACCAAGGGGACCATAGCTCTGTGCCCTAACCTCTAGTCAATGGCTAGAGGAGACTTTCATTTTCATTGGCCAACATTGAGGGAACACCTGCTGCAGTTGCCATTCACTGTGGATCCCAAAACAAACTTGCTCTACTATAAATAGAGCTCAATTATGGTCAGTTTGAGTACACCAAAGCCATCTAACAGATGCTTTCCTCAAAATCTCTTCTTTCACTCCAATTTTGCCTTCTAAGGCAAGTCACTATCGGGTTTTGAGTTTGAGAGCAATTCTAATCAAACCAATCACTCACACACCTCACATACATCACATATGAGCTGATCAAACACTTAGATTACTTCTGAAACATCAATTTCACAAAATCACCAGCTGGTTGCTCAAGGTTTTAACCAAAGTGCAGCTGAGGTACTACAAAATGATCCAGCCAATTTCAATCAAGTCCAACCATCCAAACACAATCCATAGGGTGTAGGGAAGCTGTTCAGATCATCACCACTCATCTGTAACACCTCCAAATCAAAAATCACTTTGAACTTGCTGTCACGGCTTGGAGGTAAGCACATGCTTGGTCATCTCTCAATCTATGCATATTTCCTCGCACAATAATTTGGCCGTATGTTCATAATCATGCATGGAATGTTTTCCCTCAATTAATTGCATTGTTTGAATCGTGTATCAAAAATCCTAGCCTTCATGCAGAAATTAGGGTTCTTGAGGTCTCTTCGTGATTTCTTGTTGTATGTTTAATTTAAATGAAATTAAAGTACATAGACATGATCGTGAGGTTGAGGCGAGCATAATGATATGTGGATTGTATGATATGATTACGTATTCATGGAGATTGGATAGAAAATGCAAATCTGAGAAACCAAGAACACGCGCGTGTTCTTCAGCTGTTCTTGGCGCCATTTTTCATAAATTCAAATATTTGAATTTTGTGATTTTGTTTAATTGATTCAAAAATTAATTTCTCTCTGAGTTTTAATGATTTTGAGTTGATTCTTTTTTTAATAATTCACAAAAATGTTAAAATATTTTATTTTCACAAAAAATCCCAAAAATATTATTTATTTCATATAATTGATATTTTTGCAAAGAATTAATATTTTAATTGTTTTTGACATTTTAAATATTTTTTCTACATTGATTTTGCAACTTTTAATGCTTTCTAATTATTTTGTAGGTCAATACTTAATTTTTGAAGCATTAATCCAAGATCACAATTTGTTTTTCACATGTTAAACAATTTTTGATCATTTTAATTGAATTTTTATTCAATTAAATACATTTTGAAAACAAATTAGGGTTTTGGATTAATTCAACCCTCATAAATCATTTTCAAAACACTTTGGGCCTCTATTAGAGTGTAAGACCCAATCCTTTTTTGACCAAATCATCTTTGGGCCTCACTTATTGTATAAGTCCCGATACCGTCAAAAAACAAACGGCGCGATCGTCCCCTTTTCAAAAATCACCTGGGCCTACCCTCGAGTAGTAAGACCCATTTATTTTTCTTTTAAACACTTTGGGCCTCTTGAGAGAGTGTAAGACCCATCCCCCCTTGTACAAAAACTTTTTGGGTCTCACTCATTCTATAAGTCCCTCTGTACAAGTAAACGGCGCGATCGTCGCCCATTTAAAAAAGTAAAAATCATCTGGGCCTCTCCTTGAGCTATAAGACCCATTCAAAACACTTTGGGCCTCTATTAGAGTGTAAGACCCAATCCCCCTTTTAACCAAAACAATTTTGGGCCTCACTTATTGTATAAGTCCCTCTACGTTAAAAGAAAACCTCGGCGCGATCGCCATTTTTAAACGAAAAATCATTTGGGCCTACCCTCGTGTTATAAGCCCCTCTCTTTTCTTTAAACCTTTTTTGGGCCTCTTGAGAGAGTGTAAGACCCATCCCTTTGTACAGAAAACCTTTTTTGGGCCCCAGTCACCTGTATAAGTCCCTCTGTACAAATTCAAACAGTGCGCTCACTGATAAAACCCTGGGCCTCTCCTTGAGCTGTAAGCCCCAAATCTTTCTTTTTCAAAGCACTTTCTCCTTTGATTTTGAATATACTGTTGTTTTCAATCTTTCTTTGTTGAACAACTAACCAAACAGCATGGAAGCACTACAACCGAGTAAGTGGTTATCGCTTTCATTTACTGCTTTCATATATATATAAACTGTATTGTGGGGCTGCTCACTGTAAGTCTCCTTTCATAAACTCATATCTACTGTGTAATAATAGTATAGATATTTCGAGTTTCCCCGGCAACTACGTCTAGAACTAGGTGACGCCGTTTCATTTATTCGTAGAAATAGACGCCTAGATCCCCAATAGGAGCACCAGATACAGTCTTCTCTTCGGCTGTCCTCCTTAGGAATCGTCAAGAAGCTCTACTCCCTAGGATGAATGTATTCTCCGTGAATGGCATCTTTGAGCTTCTTCCAAATTCTCGAACTTTCCTGACTTGATCTATTCCTTGTGGATAGCTTGCCTTGAATGTCTCGGGGTTTGGGTACCCACTACGGTCATAATCTTGGACCTTAACTAAGGAACCCTCTTTAAAAGTTAAAAGTCGCTGGATAGTAAACCTCGCACGTTTACCAGTGGTTTTTATCTTTAAAAGTGTTATCTCTCCTAATGGAAAGGAGATGATAGACCCACGGGCTTCTTAAAAGCATCGGCCTCCTCTTGGGCATTATTCAAGGACACTACGGCTTCTTAGAAGTATTCACAGCCTCCTCTTAGGCTTCGTATAATGATCTCTTCCTCCGGGAATGATAGCCTCCTCTTGGGCTTCGTACAAGGACCCGTCGGCTTCTTAGAAGTATTCACAGCCTTCTCTTAGGCTTCGTATAATGATCTCTTCCTTCGGGAATGATAGCCTCCTCTTGGGCTTTGTACAAGGACCCGTCGGCTTCTTAAAAGTTTCCAGCCTCCTCTTGGGCTTCGTACAAATTGTCCCGACGACCTCCTAGAGGTATAGGAACAGAACCTAGTCATCCTCATAGAACAGTCCTTTCATAGAGTCTACTACTGTTTCTCAAAGCATAGTACGAAAGAAAAAACTCTAGACTTAGACAGTCTAACTTCCTTGAGTCTCAAAGACATTCTCAAGCACCCTTCGTTAAATAGGAAGGAAACCCGCAGACTCGGACAGTCTCAATACCCTTTGGATTTCCCGTTTCCTCAAAGAGAAGGAAATATCCCTGATCCTCAAATCAAATCCCTGAGTACAGTGTTGCTCATATAAGAACTGATTTTCTCTTTTAAAATCAGTATATTGGATCTGTCACTCAACTGAAACAAACCTTTAGCCTCTATCTCGGGCTTCGTACGAGATACAAAAACACTCTCTTGTTGAGTCAAACTTTTAGCCTCTATCTCGGGCTTCGTACGAGACACAAAGACTCCCTCGTAGAGTCAAACAAACAATCGCCTCCATCTCGGGCTTCATACGAGATACAAAAAACTCCCTTGTTGAGTCAAATAGCCTCCATCTCGGGCTTTATACTAGATACCAAAAGACTCCATCGTCGGGTCAAAAACTTTTAGCCTCTCTCTCGGGCTTTGTACGAGACACAAAATAGCCTCCTCTTAGGCTTTGTATAATGATTTTCCTAGCGGAAATTAGCCTCCTCTTAGGCTTCGTATAAGAAAACCACTGGTTGATCCAATCAACCTTTTAGCATCAAAGCTGTGCCTCGTTCACAGTACACAAACATCAGCAACTCCTTTCCTTTCATCTAATCGCTGTAAGCGGCAAGCCTCTGGATCATCTATATCCATGCCACTGTCCCTCTTTTAGCATGAGAAACTCCTAAGGAAAGATGGCATTGCTCTACACTGAGTTAAAGTCTTCTCCTTCAGGTTAAAACCCTTTCTTCGGAAACTATGGCATTGCTCGGATCCGCGTATCCCAATTAAAGTAATTCTCCTTCCCCCTCTTTAGAGATGACGAATTCTCTCTAAAGTCGAGGTCTTTCAGCTTCACGTCTTGGGCTTCGAACAAGACACAAATAGACCTTTCAACTTCACATCTTGGGCTTTGAACAAGATACAAACCACCCTTTCGCTTCACGTCTTGGGCTTTGAACAAGACACCAAAAACACCATTTCCTCCCATAGAATAGGAGGAACTACGAACGCTCTGATTTCCCTGTTTCGGTAAACGGGAATACGTAGGCATAAGATCGAAAGAAAAGATCTTAGCGAGCGCAATCAACAAAAAACCTAAATCCCATATCTCCATCAATTAAAAGCAGTATTTCAAAAGCACCAGTCCTAACATCCTAATCCTTGTTCCCCGCCAGAAACCTTCTGCCTTGATAAAAAGAAAGACCTGTATTGGCGAAATACGAATAACCAGTACAAAGGCCCCCCCCCCCCACATTGATAGCATCCGTAACCTAACAGACCGCTGTTTAAACTCAGTATGCAAAGCAGGGTTAATTGGAGACATATATTTCCCTTCCTTATTCAGCTCACAATAGGATAAAAAATGAATCGACCTGTAGTTTTAAGCTCAACCGCAGAGAGCGACCAGCGCTTAAGAACCGCGTCCAAAATCGCTCGCTACACCATTGAAACAGACACATACCAAATTGAACGAAAGTGAATCAGCTCGGGGAGTCTCTGATCTTGTGATACCTGAAGTCATTGTAAATCAACATACATAAACAAACAAATGGAATGCATTGTAAATCAAAGTAAAGAAACAAGTGATAGTATGACATCAGAGGTTTAAATAACCTTTACCAAATCATTGTAAAAAGCCTTATCTAAACTATCAATTTAAAATCAAAACCCTCTTACTTTTACTCTGCAATTCAAAACCCTCTTCTTCAATGAAACCCTCTTACTCATGCTCTCTGAAAATCAGAACCAAACCAAAGGATAGACACATATCTTCTTAAGTTAGCTTTGAGTTAATTGAAAGTTATTACACCACTTCTATCAGTATACATAGCCTGGAAGGTTTCTCTCGAACCAAAAAATTCCTCTTGAAATAGACTTATGAAGTACTAGTAGTTTGGAAATAAAAGGAACGCAAACTAAATACCAAAATCAAAACAAGCACAATCACCAAATGATTCCATGGGAATAAAAACAAATAAATTCTAAATCCCCAAATCGAAACAAACATCTTTAGAGAAATACAAAACATAAAAATGTGAGTAAACCATACCTTCACCGAGTTTCTTTGTACAAGAACGCTTTTCAATTTTTGAAAAATGGAATATGGTTTTAGTTTGAATGAAAAAAGAAAAGGGTTTACGATTATGAAAGAAAATGAAAACACGAGAGAAATTACAAATCATAGTCGCGTGAATTGAAAAATTGGTATAGGAACATGGCGGCTTGTGGAAACAGTCAGGAAATTTGATCGAGGTCAGTTCTTGCAATCGTCATAGAATAAGAAATCTGATTTGTATCATCCACCAAAAGAGGTTCTATATATTCTGGCCCCACTTAACCAAAAAATGGGTGACGGTTGCATCTAACTGGCGCGATAAATGTCATAGATAAGGAATTAGGGCAATTTTGGGTAATTGTCGCAACCCATGTGTCGTAAACTCCAAGAAAGACTATATCATCTACAAAAAGTATGCATCTTTATGCTAGCTCCTAGGTGTGTTCCATGAGTACATCCAAAATTAAGGTAAAAAGGTAAGGGCTTAGGGTTGAACCTTGAAGTAAACCAATTTTAATGGGGTAATCGTCCATCTCTCCACCTTTTGTTCATACACTAGTCGATTACTCCTTCATACATATCTTGGATAACTCAAATATATGCAGTCCTAACCTCTTTCTTCACTAGGGCTCTCCATAAATTCTCTCTAGGCATTTTATCATATGTCTTCTCCAAGTCAATAAAAGTTAAGTGCAGGTCTTGTTGGTCCATCTGATATTGCTCCATCACATGTCGTAATAGATAAATCACTTACATGATCGACTTTTTAAGCATAAAACTATATTTTTAACCTATACATGATTATCAAATAAAAATAAATAATAATATTAATTTAATACATAATTATGAATTCTACCGTGCAAAAAAAAAATTAAGTGGATGAGGTAGTTCTACTGATATGTTCTAATCGAGTTAAATTAGTTTAAACTTTTTGTTCAAGATTCAATCTTTGACGACATCATTCATTTAATTTATATTTCTATATTAATGTAACAAAATTATTATTGATATTTATAAATCAACTGTTTTTATAAAAAAAATTAAAGAAAAAATAAAAATAAAATTTTGAAAATTTACAAATTATAGAATACAAAAAAAAATCATAAAAGTTTAATTTAAATTTTCATTGTGTTGGACCGACCGACATGGTCAAATATTAATATGAACATCTAATCCAATTAAACTTTGAACTTTAGTAAGTTGCATCGTAGAACTTTAGTTGCTAAACCCATATTAGTTGGTAATTGAATGTATTGTTATGTTTTTTGACAATGGTAGAAGCATAAAATTCTGGTTGGATAAATGGAATGGTTCTTCAACAATGAACTCCTTAGAAGGCCCCGATCCTGTGCAGGAGCAGCAGACTCTACAACATAGGCACCAAAATTTGGAGGGCTCCAAAATTTTGAAAAGTTCAATTTTTTTTATATTAATGTTAATAAATATAAAAAAAATATTATAAAAAAATAGGGAAAATAACATTTTTCGTCCCTTAACTTTACACCAGGGTCCAATTTGGTCCCTTAACTTTAAAAAGTGGCGAGTTCGTCCCTTAACTTTTTAAAATGTGCCACGTTTATCCTTCTGTTAGCTTTCGTTAGTCCTTTTTTGAAAACATTGTCCAGGTCGGCGTTGTTTGGGTGACGTGGAAACTTGGTAGCCTTAAATTAATCTGCAAAAAATGAAGAGTCCAACCAAACTATTTCTAAGTGGAGAAGCTCAACGCAGCTCTGCTAGGGCAAGTGAAGTGAAGCGAAGTGCAAAACGAAGGATTTCATCCAGACGAGACGGTTCCACACGAGAAGAATTGAAGATTATCATCTGCACTTGATCAAAAGGTTAGTTAATTCCTCTTTCATATTAATTAGGGTTCATAGTTACGAAAATTAGGGTTCGTATTCAGTTTTAGGGTTCTTGTAAATTTGTTAGGGTAAACCCTAATTTTTTAGATATCCTGGTCTGGTTAGGTGTCATGGATGAAATTATTGAACTCAAAATTCATCACAGTGGGGAATTTACTGATCAGGGTCTAAGTGTATACGAGAATGGTGTAGTTGATGATTTGAGGGTAGATGTAGAGAGATGGAGTTATTTTGAGGACTACAAGTATGATAGTGCACAAGAGGTGACTTTTGAGGATAAGTCTGATGGGTTTGATGAGTTTGAGGAGGATGAAGTTGATTCCCTAATTGATGATGAAATTGAAGGTAGTAGCAAAGTCCATAAACATAATGGGAAGTCTGGTGAAGATAAAGGTAGTGACAATGATAGTGATGACTTGGAAAATGGCTGTGATAGTGATGAAAGTAGTGGAGTTCCAAGAAAAAAGCATCCTATTTTTAGACAACCAAAAAACATGGCAGATTACAAGTGGGATGTGGGAGTCTATTTTAGTTCAAAGGGTGACTTTAAGGAGGCAATAACAACTTATGTTGTGCAAAATGGTAGAGACCTAAGGTTTGTAAAGAATGACAAAGTTAGGGTAAGGGTTAAATGTAAGGATGGTTGTAAGTGGGAGGCATATTGTAGCAAGCTGCCCACTGAAGACACTTGGCAACTTAGGAAAGTGGTTGATGAGCATAGTTGCAGTAGGGAATATAATGTGAAACTGATGAGTACAAAATGGTTGAGTAAAAGAATCCAAAATAGCTTGAAAAACAATCCAAGGTTGAAGCTAAAGGATATTAAAGAGAAGGCCCAAAAAAATGGAATGTTGAGGTGAACAAAACAAAGGCAATAAGAGCAAGGTATGCTGCAAGGGATTTTGTTGATGGATCATTTTTGGGAGATTACACAAGGGTGTATGACTACTGTCATGAATTGTTAAGAGCCAATCCTGGATCAACAGTTAAGCTTAATGTGGATCCTGTACCAGAAGGTGTTAAGGATCACAGACCATGCTTTAGAAGGCTATATGTATGCTATGCTGCATGTAGGGAAAGCTTTAAGTTGTGCAGCCATGTAATAGGTCTAGATGGATGTTTTCTCAAGGGGTTGTGTGGAGGGCAGATTCTGGCTGCTATAGGGAGGGATCCTAATGATCAGATGCTCCCTATAGCATATGCAGTTGTGGAGGGTGAAAACAAGGACAATTGGACTTGGTTCTTAGAGCTCCTAATTGATGACTTTGGAGGCAAAGAGCAAAGCATGACTTACACCTTCATATCAGATCAGCAAAAGGAAATTTTCTTATGTTTTTCTTATATCTTATGCTACATGTTATACTATATCTTATGGTACATTTTATGATATTGCATGGGCTGTTACCCACTATGGAAGAGCTATTGCCTAGGGTGGAGCACAGGTTTTGTGTTAGGCACCTGTATAACAACTTTAGGAAGAGGTTTCCTGGAAAGATGTTGAAGGACATAATATGGAAGGCCGCCAAGTTAACTTACCCACAAGCATGGGAAAGAGAGATGATGGTAATGAGGGCTATAAATGAGGAAGCTTTTAAGCATATGATGAAGACCCCACCAAGGTTTTGGAGTAGGTCTTACTTTAGGACTACAAACAAATGTGATGTTGTTCTCAACAACATGTCTGAATCCTTCAATAGTTTAATTCTTGATGCATGGGCAAAACCTCTAATCACTATGCTTGAAGACATCAGAATCTACTTGATGGAGAGATGGGTTATCAACAGAATGAGGTTTGGTACCTTGGATGAGAATGACATATTGCCTAATATTAGAAAGAAAGTTGATATCACAAGCACATACACCAACAATTGGCTTGTAAGGTATGTCAGCTCAATACACTAGCATTTATTCTATTGATTTAACAATTGCATACAAGTGAATAATTTGTTCAGTTTTGTTTGGTTCTTTAGGATGTCTGATGAGCATATGTTTGAAGTAAGGCACTTGGAGAATCAAGCTGATAAGTATGTTGTGAACCTGAAAGAGCACATGTGTTCATGCAGAAAATGGGAACTTACAGGACTCCCATGTGTCCATGCTTTGTCTGCTATGAAGAGTAGGAATTTCAGGATAGACAGTTACATCCCTGAATATTATAGAGTTTCAAAATACAAGGCAGTTTATAAACATGTCATCTACCCTGTTAATGGGTCTAGCTTGTGGGTTAAGACACCATACCCTGATGTGCAACCACCAAAGTTCAAGAAGATGCCTGGTAGGCCCAAAAAGAGGAGAAATTTAGAACAAGGAGAGATTGATGGATCTGATAAAAAGATGAGAATAACTGGTTTCTTGGTGAAGTGCAGTAGGTGTAAGAAATCAGGGCACTACAAGTCCACTTGTAAGGACACAACAAGTCAGGCTGCACAACAGAGTGCTCAACACTCTGCCCAAGAATCTACTCAAACTGCTTAATAATCTCAGACTGTTACTCAGTCTGCTGTACAACCCAGTCAAGCATCTCAGACAACAACCCAGTCTGCACCACATTCTACTTAATCCTCTAAGGAGAAGACTGCTCAGAAGACTCATGGTCCTGCAAAGGGGAAAACTCAGAAGCATCCAGTGAGGAAGGCTCCAAGGCCATTTGTTCCACCTGGCCCTACAACCAGGTTATCTGCATCAAAGAATGTTGTTGGTCCAGTCACTAGGAGATCTACTCCCACCAAGAGAACATCTGCAAAGAAGAATCCCTAGAAATATTTAGGATGAAGTGTTTTAGGATGAATTGATGTAATGAATAAGAATGTTGTTATGGTTTTGTGTTTTTTGTTATGGTTCTGAACTGTTATGAACCTGTTTGTAGTTTGGTGCACTTTGGTGCTTTTGTTATTAACTTTTTATGGTTGTGAACATATTCTGGTCTGTGATGAAATGTACTGCATGTTATTTTACTGCATGTTAACTGTCATGATTTTACATTCTGGTTTGGCCAAAATTTATAGGTCATTTTGTCACAGCTCTAATAACAGGGCAATAATTATATGTCATTCTATTATGACTTCATAAAACAGCAAATGATACAATATAAGTCCCAATTATAGGTCCCAATTATAGGCCATTCTGTCATTTTTGTTGTGCACATATTTTGGTCTGTGATTAAAGCTTTAATAACAGGGCAATAATTATAGTTCCCAATTATAGGTCATTTTGCACAACACTGTATGTTCAATACTTATAGGTCATGTCCAAATATTATAGGTCATGTTCAATACTTATAGGTCATGTCCAAATATTATAGGTTATGTCCAAATATTACAACTGATACAAGATAACAACAAATGCTTTCATAACTATAATAACAGATCTTTTCATTGATAAAACATTTCTTAGGTTCAACATTACTTCAACATAACACCAAAAATAAATGCTATAATCACATACACCACATAACTAACCTAATTCAACCTAAAAAACATTACAACTATAACAATAAAAAACAACAAATTCCATATTTTTTTCCACATCATGATCATCTTCATTTCAGCATCAATATTCATCAGCTTTTTCCCAAGTTCTTCAATGTCTTTTTTTGCTTCATCCAATCCCTTTACAGCCACCCCCATCCTATGCATTAAAAGTTCTTCTTTCTCATCAAAGGCATCCTCATGGTACCAACCAAAGTAATTGCATTCATCTTGCTTATAATTGGGACAACCCCAAAATAATTTTCCCATGTTCGTCACAGTTTTCGCCCTTTAAAGTACAACCATGTCTCCACAATAGCACATGGGCTTCCTCCAACGATTTCCACTGCCTGTTGAATCCCCACTTTCTGCATTTCTCTTGCTCAAAGAAGAAGAAGAACTACCCGATTTCATGTTTCCCTAAACCCTAACTTTTAATTTTGAGACAAATTGTAAGGAATGAAGATGAATTAAATTTGCCCTAAGAAAAATTGGGGGAAACGCGTCTGAGATTGTACAAAGAAGGAAGAAGATGATATACAAAGTCCATGTCACCTGCCACGTAACAAATACTAAACAGACGTTTGACCAAACTAACGGCAAGGACTAACTTGGCACATTTTAAAAAGTTAAGGGACAAACTCACCACTTTTTAAAGTTAAGGGACCAAATTGGACCCTGGTGTAAAGTAAAGGGACGAAAAGGATTATTTTGCCAAACAAATATTATAAATTAAAAAAACACTATAATAAAAATCTAATACATTACAAAAATGAGATTTATCAAAGTCAAAATAATTATAATTAAATCTTATTTTTATTAATATATAATTATATTTTTTATGTGTCATTTTTATTTATTATAATTGTATTTAAAAAAAAATGGCTCATTTTTTAAATAGAACTGGACCTCAAGTTTGATTGGACCGACCCTGCTCCTTAGACATTAATGATTGGAATCAGGATTTCATAAATGATAGAGTTTCCGATTACATTTCGAATTGGGAATGGAGAATTCCTTAGAGTATTATTATGAAGTTTCCATGCTTCACTAATCTTCTTTCTAATGTTCACATTCCTATTGAGGAGAAGGAAAATGCTTGTAGTTGGAGCCCTGTTGATAATGGTATACTCACCATAAAAGTTGCTTATAGGTACAAACATACTGCTGCTCTAATTCTGACTTGGGGAAATTTATATGGAATATTCACATCCCAACTTCTAGATCTTTGATTTTTTGGAGACTTCTTCATCAAAAAATCCCCACTGATGAAAATCTGGCCACTAGAGGGATGAATATCCCTTCCATGTGCAGTTTTTGCTTGACACACATAAAGAGCTCTGACAATATTTTTTTCAAGTGCAGTTTTGTCGGTTACCTTTCAAGACATATTTCTTCTTTCTTGACTCTTGATGATATCCAGACTGTTGATGATTGTTGGACGGCGTTGAATAAACATTTTTTTGCTCAGGGCAAGTTGATAGTGTTGGCAACTATAATCAATAATATTAATGTAATTTGGTAGGCTAGGAACAGACTCAGGTTTAACAACATCAGAACTCACTGGAAGACGACATTCAATTCCATAATTGTTGAGGTTTCTCGCACGGGTGATGCTACTCTCAAAATCGGTTCTATTTCATTGTTGGATCTCAATATTGTTAATTGCTTCAATGTGAAGTTGAATCCTCCCATATATTGTATAGTGAAATAGTTTCTCTGGCATCCCCCTATTCTAAATTGGGTAAAATGTAATATCGATGGTGCCTCTGTAGGAGTTCTGGGTGTTGCTGCTTGTGGTGGTATTTACAAGGATCATAGTGGAAAGCATCTTGGTAGCTTCTCAATGAATATTGGGATGTGGAATGCCTTCATGGTAGAGCTTACGCCTGCTATGATAGCTATTGAGATTGCGAAAGACAAAAACTGGAATCATCTTTGGTTAGAACCAGATTCGAAATTGGTTATTCTTACATTAAAAAAACCTTATATGGTTCCTTGGAGCCTTCAGGACATATGGGAGAATGTTTTGCATCATACTAGATCCATTCATTTTTTGGTAACTTATATCTTTAGGGAAGGTAACTATTGTGCGGACAAACTTACTAACATATGTTTACATGTACATGATTTTACATGGTGAAATGTAATTTATAGGGATATTCTTATGGATTTTGCTAGGAATTTCATAGGTCTTCCTTATTATAGAGTTTGTCATTAAGAAATTTTCGTTTGATCCCCTTATTTTTGTCTCTGTACCAGCATTTTTTTTCTAATATATTTTATAGTGGTCTTGTTATGCTATGCTATGCAAACAAAATGGTGAAAGTTGGATTATTTTTCTCACATTATATACATTATTATTTATGTTGATTATGACAATATTCCATCAAACTTTATTTATTTTGTGGTGAAACAACCTGAACTTGGCTGTCCTTTGGCCATTATTAAGAAGAGAAGATTCCAACATAAAAAATAGCAACAGATCATCTTTGATAATTAGTTTTATCTTCAATTAGCACTAGTAATCTTAGCTTCTTTTTGTGACAGATATTATATCAACATATCTTCTAGCTTTATTTTAATTTTAGCTAAAAAACCCAGCTTAATCAATTTGGAATCTAGCACTGCATGGATATTTTTAAAACACAAAAAGGAAAAAAATAAAAATAAAGATATGAGTAATGAGATAGTGACATGTATTGCCTCATGATTTCAACAACTTTGCTGCGGCCCCTAAAAGATAACGGCCAACTAGATATCTATTTTCATAGTTTTGTACTTTTTTTTTGTTTTTTTAGACTATTTGTTTAAAAGTATTTATAAAAAGAATTTATCATATTTTACTTTTTTTTATATATATTTTTAAAGATTATTAAACTTTAATTTTGTATCTAAGTTGATGTTTTATAAAATTTTATTATATAAAATATTATATTTCAATTGAAATTTATAATAGTTTAAAAAGTGTTTTTTTCCAGTGATTTAGCATTTTTAACTAAATAATTTTATTAAAAAACAAAATATTTTATACTTTTTTAAAAAAATTGACCTAGCTTAGACTTGTCTAAGTTAGATCATAGGTTTCATTGGTCGATTCTATGTTGCCAAAGGTTTGGTCTAAAAGCTTTGAATTTATCCTACGTCCCATCACTTTTGCCCAAATAAACTATGAAATATGTGAATACTTGATATCACCCTTATTTATACTTTTGTAAAATTAGAATGACTCATCATAATTTTACCAAATTTCTTACGATAAAAAACAAGAATTATAATAGTTGTGTTTAAACAATCTCTTCAACAAAATAACTATATTTGTTAATGTTCTGGACTGGACTTAAGGCTGGCGCATAGTCGGGCACGGTCCAACCCAAGTCCTCGTCGAAGAAGGCCCAGTTGAGGTTCAGTCCATCTGCACGGCCAGGGAGCTCTCACATGTCTCCCCCACAGACTCCACGAGCCCTCCACGCGGGGACACGTCATCAGACAATTACCCACTTCCGAAAGAACTGCTCAGCCCACCTTCCAAAGATCACGAGGCAGTTGATCTAGGGCGAAGACCACGTGCTGGTCTTTCCTACGCCACGTAAGTCTTGACAGTTACTCGTATTGAGCCTTGCGATCCAACCCAATGCAAAGTAACCGCTGGCCCTGTGCTGGGGCACATTATAAATACCCACTTTCACTAGAGGGTCAGGTATTCTATTCTTTACACATTTTCTCTATACTTGCGCTGACTAATTCGTCTCTAACTTTGACATCAGAGTATCTTGCAAGTACACCTCATCCTCTTCACCACCACCGGCGAATAAAGGATCTCACGACGTGTTGCTGATTGCTGATGCATTTCTGATCCGATAAGATCAGTTAACATACGGTCACTTTGACCATTATTATTCAATAAAGTAAAGAAAAAGAATTATTTTATTATATTCAAACTTAGAAAAATATACAACAAAGCACTACTTTAGATATACTACTTTTGTGAAAAAGAAAAAAAAACTTATAGACACTCTAACAAACTAATATAAACACTAACTAAGCTAAAAATAAAATAAAAGTATATGTTAACACCCCCTCATATTGGAATGAATGTTACTCAATTCAAATGTGGAAACCAATAAGAACAAATGACCATGGTGAAGAAATTAGGTGAAAATGTATGCAATTTAATCTTTTGCGTTGATGGGATGAGATGGATAATTTGTTGTAGAATTTTGTCTCGAACAAGGTGACAATTCGTTTTGACGTGTTTGGCGTGCTCGTGAAAAACAAGATTATTGGAATGTAAATGACGCTTATACTATCATAAAATATGCAGATGGACTGATGATATTGGATGCCAATATTTGTCAATAAGTGTAATAACCACTGTGTTTCACACAAAGAGTTTAAACGGTCCCATATTCTACTTCAGACGAAGATCGGGAAATAACTTGTTGTTTCTTCTTCCAACTTATGAGAGATGACCCTAAATAAAAACAAAAACACACAATGTATCTATTAGTTTATTTGCAAGCGCCCAAATCAGAGTCACTGAAACCAATAATTGTTAAGTTGGATTCTATTTTGAACAACATGCCCGATCTAAGGGCTGATTTGAGGTAACAGAGGATGTGAATTCCTACTTTGAGGTGTGCTTCAAAAGGTTTATCTAGATGTTAGGTTAACCTACAAACATCAAAGCATATATCATGCCCTAAATGAGTTAAATAAAGCAGTTTACCAATTAAATTGCGAAGTACATATGGGTCAGTTATAAGGAAATGCCTTTAAAAGATCTAGCAATTTCAAACCTAAGGAAATAGTTCATATTTCATATATCTTTAATTCTGAAAGAATGGTCCAGAAAAGTTTTGATCTTGTTAATTTCAGAAATGTCATTTCCTGCAAGCAGAAGATCAACCACATATATCAAAATGCAAGTACAATAAGAATTATCATGCTTAACAAATAGAGATTAGTCGAATTTAGATTTGGTATTGCCAAGAGTAATGAAAGAATAAGTTAATTTTTGTTTCCATTGTCTGTTGGCCTGCTTGAGACCATAAATGGATTTGTTTAATTTAGAAACTATGTTTTTAGATGAAACTTTTAATCCAGCAGGAAATTTAATATAAATTTCTTCTTCTAAACTGTCATGAAGAAAAGCAGTGTTAACATCGAATTGATGTAAAAACCAATTTTTAGATGTAGCAATAGAGAGAGAAAGTCTAATAGTGCTCATCTTAATAACATAACTAGAAGTTTCATGATAGTATAATCCTTCGACTTGATTAAAACATTTGGCAACAAGGCGAGCCTTGTACCTTTCTATAGAACCATTAGCAAGAAATTTTACTTTAAAATTCCATTTACATCCGATAGCCTTCTTATGGGGAGGAAGCGTTGTTAAAACCTAAGTATTGTTATTAGTCAAGGATTAAATTTCATTCCAATTAGGGTCATTGATAACATAATTATATGATGTAGGCTTATATATGGAATATAATTTCAAGTTGAATAATTTATGAGCGTTGGATAACCTATCATAAGAAATGTAGTTGGAGATAGGGATGGGAGTTTTACCTATAGATGATGAAGAATTACCTTTTAAAAGAGAGCAATAATAATCCTGGAGATAAGTTAGGGGTTTTGAGATTCTGGTTGATTTTCTAATGAGCTGAGGTGTAGGAGGTTGGTTGGAATGATCGTTATTGTTGATCATATTACGTAGGGGAGGTGAATCTAGGGTCTAAATGTGGGGTTCAACTGTGGGTATTAAAGTGTTAGAACTGGGAGTCTGATAGTTGGAGTTATGGTTAAGGTAATCAAGAGTGTGATCCTGATAAGTGTGGGAAGGAGAAGATTTTATGGGTTCAGGCACATATGTAATTATGTTATTAGGAAAAATATTTTCATAAAAATGAGTGTCACGAGATATGAAGGTTTGTCTGTTTCTAAGTTCATATCAAATGTAGCCTTTAACACATGGTTTATAACCTATATATATACATTTTCTTGATCTAGGATCAAGCTTTGTACATGTATGTTTAGAAGTAGAATCAAACACATGGTAGCTAAACACTTTCATGGAGAGATAATCAGGAGTATCATCGAAAAGTAAAGTAAAATGGGGTTTATAATGTAACAATTTAGATGGTAATCTGTTAATGGTTAAAATAGCATGAGATATGGCATAAGACCAAAATATGTTGGGGATATGAGATTTAAAAAGGAGAGCACGAGTCACCACTAGAAGGTGTCAATGCTTTCTTTCAACAAACCCATTTTGCTAGGGAGTGTCAGTATAAGATGTCTGATGATGGGTCCCTTGTTTAAGGTAAAAATATTTCAAAGTAAATTTAGGACCATTAACAGATCTAATTGTTTTGACTCTTTAATTAAATTGATTTTTCACAAATTGAACAAAAGATTGAACTAAAGTAGAAGTTTCAAATTTTAATTTCATAAGATACACCTAACAAAATCTACTAAAATCATTAACAATGGTTAAAAAAAATATGTGACCATACATAGATGGAGTAGAAAATGAACCCATATGTCCATAGGAACAATATCAAAACAATGTAAAGAAGATGTAAAACTATTATGGAAATATAGTCTTTTCTGCTTAGCGAAAAAACATGTGTCACATGGAGAGGGAGTAGTTTGAAAATGAGGTAAACACAAATCTTTATTAATACGATCAATAGCATATTTATAAGGGTGGCCATGGCGATTGTGACACATATTACAAATTTTATTGTCAAAATGATTAAAGCTAGAAGGCATGTTAAACACGTTGTTAAACAAATAGGGATGCTTAGGAATGTAAATACCATCATGGAGATCAGCTAAACCAATCTTCATCAGCGTACGTTTCCCCTGTATGAAGCAAGTCGTGAAAGTAAAATTAATTTGACAGTCAAGACTTCCAGTGAGTTTAAGAACATAAATTAGATATGTGTAAAAGCTAGGAATGTACAACACATTAAGAAGATAGAAGTTGTTGTTAAAATAAACAGTACCAACACAATTAGTGGTTATAAAGGCTCTATTGGGGAGCCTTATTTGGATGGGAGAGATAGGATGCAAAAATCACTGGAATGGCACATGTTATTAGTGGTCCCAATATTAAGGGTCCAATTGAAATTTTTACGAATAGGAAGGGAAGAATTATTACCCGGAGACACGTTTATTTTGTTGTGAAGACGATGGATGTTGGGTTATTAGGATGAATAAATTTGTTTAATGAGATCCAAAAGAGCTTTTTATTGATCCACTATGAAACTTATTGATGCTGAATCAGTAGTCGACTCTTCAGTCTACGTAGAAAGATTACTTTCAGTGTTGTCCTCTATAATGGAATTTTGAGCCATGTTAGCTTTGTGGAGGTAAGGATTCAATCCATGTTTCTTAAAGCATACATAAATAGTGTGTTTTTGCTTGTTACACTATGTGTAAATCTTCACTCGTCTTCCACAACTCGTAGAAGATTATTTAGGACCAACATCATTAACATGAGGTTTGTTGACGAATTTTTTCAGACTTGCAGTGAGTTTCTCATCAATAACAGAAGAAACATGATGATGTTCTTGTTGAATTAATAAAGAAAAAACTTTATTGATAGGAGGTAGAGGTTGTATTAGACCTTTTAGAAAATGGATGGCATAGTTATTATCTCAATATTGCTTAATAGTAGGAAGAAGAAACCACGAGCATTGTTGATCACATATGCATATAGCGAGGGGGTATGGAGTTGTTAAGCTCCTGTCATAATTTTTTTAGGGTAGTGAAGTATTGAGTTATGTTAGTGTCTCTTTGCCAAAGAGAGTATATGTATTCATGCAAGTTTGAGATTTGAAAGAGGTCTCCTTGGAAGTATCGATCTTTCAATTCATCCCAAATTTCTTTAGTTAAATCCATCCAAAGGACACTCTCTGATATGTATTTCTCAATAGAGTTGGTAATCCAAGCCATTACCATTGTGTTGCAACGGTCCCAAGCCATGGAGGTTATGTTATAATTGAGAGGTTGAATTAGGGTTCCATCAATGAATACTAATTTGTTTTTTAGATCGAAGGAAAACTTTTACATATGAAGACCAAGAATGTTAACTGGTATTATTCATACAAGGATGAACCATGGCATGACCTAAATTGTTATTCGGGTACATGAAGAACAAATCCAACATATCAGTTTGATAGTTCCGAGTTGGGTTGGGTAAAAGTTGGCTTTGTTGAAGTTGATTGAGATTTGGAGTAATGGTAGTTGCATTGGAAATAGTAGAAGGAGAATGTGGGTTGGCGGATTAAGATAAAAAATTGAAGGCATAATAAAATTGTAAAAACGAATCAGAGGTGGGGTAGAGAGAAAAAATAGGATCGAAGGAGATGAAGGAAATTTGAAAATTGTGGAGGTGAATCTATGATGAGTTGTTCTAGATTTTGGTGGTTGAATGTTTGTATTTATAAAGTATTAAAGAATCTTTCTCATTTTGTTGGGATTTTTAGGTAATGTATGTTTAGAGTATGAGTATATGAAGAAATTGCCTGGGTTTTCTGGCTTGGACGTATGAAGATATGAAGAATTTGTTGGGTTTTTGTGGGTTGAGTGTATGAATGTATGAAGGTATGAATGATGTTTCTAAGTTTTATTTTTGGGTTGAGTGTATAAATGTATGAAGGTATGAAGGATGTTTTTGAGTTTTCTAGGTTGAATGTATGAAGGCATTTCTAGGTTTTCTAGGTTGAATATATGAAGGCATTTCTAGGTTTTCTAGGTTGGGTGTGTGAATATATAAAGGTTTTTTTGGGTTGAATATATGAATGTATGAAGGTGTGTATGAATATTCTGGAAAAAAAGTTCAGATAATAGAGAGAGACAGGAGAACATTTGAATTGAAGAAAGATAAAGATTGAGGGGAAATGAAAGATTTGTTTATTATTTTGATTAATGCTGGTTTGAGAGAGAACTTGCAATTTTTTTGCAGTGCAATGAATGGTGGACATGCGTGATGTTGGTAATAATAAGAATTGAGTTATTGGAAGATTTGAAATAAGGAAATCAAGAATCATGTAGTGATGAACACATACATGTAATGGATGAGTGCAAAAACAAATAGTTGAGTGGAGGGAAGAAAAAACGTGACTCCATACGTGATCTGACTGGAAGTGAAAAGATGCAAAGCAAAGAAAGCCCGCATAATGCAATATCATCATAGATAGAAGAATAAGAATCGTGAAAGTTGAATTTAAAGTCATTGGATTTATTTCTGATGCCATGTTAACATATGATCACTTTAACAAATTGCTCCTCTCTTGAGCAATGTCCAGGTCACGGTAGTTCTTCATTAATACTTCCCTTTATCGGCCACATCTACCTATAGATAGAACTCGGGTCTTGGACACTATTCAACTTTACATCTTTGGTAACTAAACATAGGCCCTAGCATGGGCAACCTCACTACTAGCCTATTGTACGACTCACTTTGAATGTAATGTTTGTGTTACACAATAACAAGGGTGTGTCGTTGTGCTTAAACGTTACAATGCCCCATAACTTGTTCAACCTAGGGTTATTACTCACCATTAAGTTCCATTATTCTTTACTAACAAAAGGGAACCTATTTGTACCATTTAGTCTCAATACCATGATCTATCCCTAAGAATAAAAGCATTTTCTCACACATGTAATCAGTTGCCTTAACATTGTAACTGGTTGCATTTTGGTTTTATCCTCAGGTGTAACCGGTTAGATTAATATGTCAACCGAATGCACATTCCCAAATTATGATTATACTCAACAATTCTGAAAAGGTGTAACCGGTAAGCTTAATATGTCAACTGATTACAATCTGGAACAAAAATTATATGCCAACTGGTTGCATTTTTATGCTAACCAGTTGAACTCTGCAACTTTACCAAAAATTCAGGTTTTAACATCAACACAACAGAGAACAACATGATCCATCACATTCTAAATCATTTTAGCATGTTATAAATCAAAGATCATGACATAAACATCACATGCAATGGCTCATAATTAATCACACCTAAAATAATCATGTTAAGAAAACATACATGAACACACAACATGCATTTTGTCAAGCAATTGATCCCAAACCCTCATACATCTCCTAAGGATAATTTTCCTCAATTCAAAATGTACTAGAACTCACCTAAAGGAGTGAAGGATTTTGAAATTGATGAAGTGAAATGGAGAGATTGACTAGGCTGCTTCAAGAATCCAAAAAATGTTCACATGCAACAATGGAGTGGATGCTTGATGAACTTATCCTCATTTCCCTTTCAATACTCAGTTCTCTCTATCTCTCTCTCTCTCTCTCTCTCTCTCTCTCTATCTCTCTCTCTCCCCCACACTCTCTCTCTCTCTCTCTCTCTCTCTCTCTCTCTCTCTCTCTCTCTCCTTCTCTCCATCTCTCTATCTATCTATATATCTATCTATCCCCATCTATCTCTCGCTATATATATATATATATATATATAGCTTCTCCAATTTGTGATTTTTAGAATGATAGAGAATGTGATAAAAATGAAGGAAAATGGTCACAACTCTTTAAATAATGTCCTTGTAAACTTACCATTTTGCCATCGACTTATTATCTAAATCTTTAATCATGTCATTCTCATTTAATTAAAAACCATTACTTACCAATCCCATCATTGGTATGATAAGTATTTAGAGTTAAATAAGATATTACATTATCCCCCTAAAATAAAACCCATCATCGAATTTGAAACTTACCATAATAGATGAGGATACAACTCCCTCATTCTCGACTTGAGCTCCAAGGTAGCTCGCTTGGATGTGATTCTTCCCAAAGGACTTTTGTGAGGGGTATCTCCTTGGTCCGTAATGACTTGCTTGCATACTCTACAATCCGACTTAGTTGGGGTAGGAAAGAGATATTGGTTTTCACTTTTACTGTATCCAGAAGAATAGGGTGAAAGAAATTGGGCACAAACTTCTGGAGTTGCGATACGTGGAACACATCATGCAACCCAAATAATGAAGGTTGCAACGTTAATTGGTATGCTACCTTACCTACCTGTCTCATGATTTGATACGATCCTATGTATCTCGAACTTAATTTCCTTGTCTTGAAAGGCCCTTTTAGCTTTAACTTTGGGGTGACCCTCAAGAAAACATGATCACCCTTTTCAAACTCCAACGTCTACCTCCACCTATTGTCGTACCTCGAAAAATACGATCCTCGCGATGAACGCAGAAAAAACTGTTCGAAACAGAGTCGCCACCGAACTTTATTCATTCCAAGGAAGGAATAGGAAAATATCGATAAAACCTTTAAGGATAAGAAAATGGTCATCACAACCAAATTCCGTTTCGGGAGTCGGTTACGCAAGAGGGAATGTATTAACACCCTCTACGTCCATTGTATTCAACGAGAACCTCTTGATTCGATTCGTGAGAAAGTTAGTTAGGTTTGTTTGTTATCTTCTAAGGTAATATTGCTTTCTAAGGGGGAAATGGGGTGGTTTTTTATTAGGGTGCTCGGCAAGGATTAGAACCCTTGTGCCTACGTATTCCCTCGTGCAATAAGAAAGTCAGAGCATTCGTAGTTCGTGGGACTACGGTTGTTTGGTTTGTATTTTTTATGTAGGCGCCAATTATCCACACACGAGTAAGAGAACTCGCACCCAAACAATTGAGGAGAAAGGTCAAAGACTTGGCCCCCCTCACATCACCTTTTGGAAAGTTGTTTGAATATATGATTAAGTATATTAAAGAGTTTGATTAAGAAAAGAGGATTTGATTTGTATTTGTTTTAGGGTTTCGATCGCACGGGGGCGAGAAAAGGATTTTTAGATGTTTTAGAGGTGATAATTGTTCACACACGAGTAAGAGAACTCGCACCCAAACAATTGAGGAGAAGGGCCAAAGACTCGACCACCCCCACTTCACCTTTTAGTAAAAATGTGTTTAGATAGGGATTAAATGTTTTAATGATTGCTTGGAGAGAAGTTTGAATGTTGTCGAGTTACAAGTGTTTTAGAGGCGTCAATTGTCCACACACGATAAGAGAACTCGCACCCAAACAATTGAGGACAAAGATTGAAGACTCCATCCCCCTCCATTTCACCTTTTAATAAATGATGTTTAAGTGTGGTTTAAATGTATCGATTTGATTTGTAAAATGCTCGATATGGATCGAGGTTTGAATTTTTGTACGGAATGGTTAAAGGTTTGAACTAATGGAAAGGAGGTCCTAGTGGTTCGAGGGAAGGTCGATGGCGAGGCAAAAGCACTCGACTTACAAGAGGGGTAATGGGACTTGATATATGGATCAAGTGAATGCTTGAGGATGAATTGGTGGTTAATTGAATTTGTTTTTAAAAATGCTTGACGTTAGATCAAGATTATTTATTCTTTCGAAAATGGTTGATTTTAATCTTATGGAAGAGGGATACACTTACTCCAAGGGGATAATCAAGCCATAATTAAAGTAAGACAATCACACATATGCATGCAAACAAGATTGTGAAATGTGCAACAAGTATCATTGTATAAAGCCCAAGAGGAGGCTATGTGAGGTTGATTGCGATCATGAAAACAATCGACTTACAAGGTATTGAAAAAGGCTTGACATTAAGTCAAGGTATTAGTTTGAAAAGAGTTTTTGGTTTGGATAAGCATATGATGAAAGACAAATATAATCAAAGCATGATAATAATCCATATGAGAAAAGCATAAACACCACATAAAGATTAAAAACCAAACAAAATGGGGGAGAAGACATAATCAAGCATGTTAGTAATTAGTAACCTAATCTTAAGGTTGGTCTAAAAGAGAGGCATCTAAACTAAAATTAATATGTCTTTAGATTTTTAGAGAAAGGGTGAAAATGAAATAATTAATCAAATTAAACAAAAATATCTAATAAAATTAACTATTAAAGTTAATTAGTATTAAATAAAGTGGTTTAATAAAATTAATTAGAAATTGATTAATTAAAGAAGGTTTAGGAATGTATTTTTGGATTTTTAGGGCTGGAGAAAATGTGAGCAATTAATCAATTACATAATTTTGAGTTTTTAAACTGAAATTAAATAAGATGTTTTTTTGGATTTTATTAGAAATAAAACTAAAAAAACAAAATAAAACAGTGAATGGGCCAGCACCGTCAGTAAAATAGGGGGTGTGATTAAGGAATTTTTCCAGGCCCATGGTTTGGCAGCCCACGCTAGGGGAGGGTCCATCATAGACCCTTTGGTCAACCTTTGACCTCCTAGCAGCTCTGGATCATTGATCCATCAATGGGTCAACAAGGACCCTAGATCAAACGGCCAGAAAGCATGTAAGCATGTGTTATACGGTGGGGATGCAGGGCGTACAGGTGGAATCAAGGAAAGGGAATGACCGGTGACACTTGTCACCGGTGGAAATGGCCAACATCATCACTATCATGCAAGTGTGGCAGGAAGAAATAAATGGGAAAAAAAAGATAAACTCAACTCATTCAATCAGATCCTCTCTCTCACCAACCCTCCCCACTCTCACCTCTCTCTATCTCACTCTACACAAAACCTCTCTCGCCGGAACCCTATTTTTGGCCAGAGAAGCGGCGGCCGCCACCGTCTTCTCCGGCGACACCACCCTAAAACCTTAAACAACCTACACCAACCTTAGCTATTTTTTCACCCTCTCTTCAAATCTGGCCTCGATTTCTCTCAAAACCTCATTAATCAACCAGATCGAGAAAAACCTAACCCTGAACCTAATCAAATCATAGAAGCAAATCCAACAAATCGATGCGAAATCATGCAAGCACATAAAACACTCCAACGAACGAGTTTAGATATCACAGGAAACTAAAGGGAACACGTTTCAGTTCAGAGATATATTTAACAATCATTCAATATGATTGCAAACATGGAAGAAGTTAGAGAAAGAAGAACTACCGTCCGGAAGTCACCTGAGAGACAAATCCCCAGGTAAATGCTTTATCCTCGTCTTTTGTTCACCTTGCTAGTTGACTTATTCCTTTGATCTTCTTCTTCAACCGTGCTTCCTTTTCTGAATTGTTGTTGTTGCAAGATGCTTCATCCTTGTTGTTGATTACTGTCAAACGTTTTAACTCTTTCTGCTTAAAATTTCGATGTGAAATAATGAGAAGAATAATGTTATTTCCATGAGCTTTTTGTGATTAGGTTTTGGAATAGTTATTGCCGCCAAGTAGCCTCCCCTTGTTCTCTGAATTGGATCCTTATTTATACTCCAAGCATTAGGGTTAGCAGACAATTTTTGAAGTTCCTTGCACTACTATGCTTAGCCTTGGTCTGCTACAATTTTGTCTTTTTTCTACTTCCATGATAGGGTGTCTGTACCGTGTGTTATGTTACTGCCCCTGTTTTTTCTATTTTCGTGAATTCTGAAATTGCCTTAGAAAATGGTCCCTACTTGCTTGTACTGATATCATGATTTTGAATAATCTTGTGAGTATGCTATATGTTTGTCAACCTTGTACGAAAAGAGTATGTGTGTAATGTGAATTTGACATGGTTATGTGGATTGTTTGGTTTGAACTTGATTGAATATGGCAAGCTTGAATGATAATTTGGAAATGGTTTGAAAACAGTATTGAACTTGGAGTGTTATATTTGAATTGTGGAAATTGTTTTGGGTTTTTGTTTGACACATGTGATAACATAAAAGTGATGTGAATTATGAGTTTGTTCCATGAATTGAGATGAATTTGTGAATGAAGAATTGCACTTGTTCTCATGATTTGGCACGGTTTTGTTATGATTTGAATTTGTCTCCTTTTGTTGTAGGGACTTGAGGAAGCTTGACGAGGAATTTGGATGGTGGCTTGTACTTGGAATTTGAAGGTTTGATGATGGGCAGTGACTGTTTTGGGCATGAAAGGCACAAGGAAAATGGCAAGAAGACTTAGTAATGAGCAACTTAGCAGGAGTCAAGAAGAGCTTCAAAGTTGCTCTTAGATTTAAGGAATAACACATGAACACTTAGGTAGATTCAAGGACTGGTGACATAATTTGTAACTTTGATTTCAAGTTTTGAATGCAATGTTTTTTTTTAATCCCCATTTCTTGTAAAATTCCTTTTGATCTTGGTTTCTCTTTTGAATATCTCAACTTTACCATATATTCTCTAATTCAAACCATTTGTAACCTTGAATCGAAATTGTATGTTGGTCTTGAAATAGATTTGGAGTCAAATGACCACTTTGTAACACTGTTTGAACTTTGTAGTTTCAACCTCAAATATTTAAACATTATTACAATTGATTTATGAATGTTGCCTTTTCAAAACCTATTGATCACACCTTACGTGATAACTTGAGATGCAATATACTCTTTGAAGTCTACATTTGTACTGATTTGGGATGGAATGTGATAGTCATGACGGTGTAGTTACAAAATATCTTCTCAATGTATTCACACGGCCTGCACTTGTTAACAACTTTTTATGGCTTGAAAATTGAACTTGTGTTAAGCATGGCTTAAGAAAGTTTCATCTAAGACTTAAAGCAATCTCATAGATTAAACTTGGTGAGCTTAAACACGGTTTGAGACAAGTTAGAAGTAAGTCTTAAAAATGAAATGAAATATGACCTAAAATCATCTTGGCACAAATTGAATCATCACTTGGCTACTTTGACCACAACTTGAAACTAACAAATTAAGTCAAAACTTGCCACAAATTGACATTGAACAGAGACAACCTCAAGCATGGATTGAGACAATGAATTCTAATTACTGCATAAAATCACCTTGAAATATGAACTTGAACCATTTTGGAATATGGCTTAGAATCAACTTGAATCCAACTGATCATGTCTTGACCAATTGACCATGGTGATTAAGACATATCTTTTCACTTGTTTTCACTTGAATTCATCACCTCTTGTAAGAGCCTATGGTTCAAACAAAATCTCCATAACCTAACCTTTAGAGGACCATGGCCAAAGCTATATGATGATCTTGAGAAGAGTCCATGAAGCCACAACATGCTTAATATAAGAAACACGAGAGGGTAGGACAAATTTGGGGTATGACAGATGCCCCTATCTAATTGTCTTGAACCCGAGAGAATGAACTGAGACATGGCATTCATTTTTAGGGTAGAAGGCAATTAGATATAAGAAGACCCCAAAATTTGTCTGATAAGAGATAAAGTGCCATAGAGTAAGAGCTGATAGAATGAAGTAGCGGGATTCAAACTGAATAAAATAACTTGAAGTTATTTGGGTGATCGAAGCAGTCCCCTATACACTAAGGTTCTCCGATGATACCAAAGTAATATTTGAAAGGCAGAGGATTCTCTGGGTCGTCGAAGCAGTCCCTTATCCGTTAAGGTTCCTCGATGATACCAAAGCAGTATCTCTGAAGGCAGACGATTCTCTGGGTCGTCGAAGCAGTCCCTTATCCACTAAGGTTCATTGATGATACCAAAGTAGTATCTCTAAAGGCACACGATTCTTTGGGTCGTCGAAGCAGTCCCTTATCCATTAAGGTTCCTCGATGATACCAAAGCAGTATCTCTGAAGGCAGACGATTCTCTGGGTCATCGAAGCAGTCCCTTATCCATTAAGCTTCCTCGATGATACCAAAGCAGTATCTCTAAAGGCAGACGATTCTCTGGGTCGTTGAAGCAGTCCTTTATCCATTAAGGTTCCTCGATGATACCAAAGTAGTATCTCTGAAGGCAGACGATTCTTTGGGTCGTCGAACCAGTCCCTTATCCGTTAAGGTTCCTCGATGATACCAAAGCAGTATCTCTGAAAGCAGACGATTCTCTGGGTCGTCGAAGCAGTGCCTTATCCATTAAGGTTCCTCGATGATACCAAAGCAGTATCTCTGAAGGCAGACAATTCTCTGGGTCGTCGAAGCAGTCCCTTATCCATTAAGGTTCTCCGATGATACCAAAGTAGTATCTCAGAAGGCAGACGATTCTTCGGGTTGTCGAAGCAGTCCCTTATTCATTAAGGTTCCTCGATGATACCAAAGCAGTATCTCAGAAGGCAGACGATTCTCTGGGTCGTCGAAGCAGTCCCTTATCCATTAAGGTTCTCCGATGATACCAAAGCAATATTTGTAATACCCCGTAAATTATTTTGCTCTGGATAATATTATTTGTGATCAACTGAGTCCCAGTGTACTCTGAGAAATTATCTGCAGAGATAATTAGGGTAACTGTTGAACTTAGAGTAAATCCAATTAATATTATCTGACTCTGAGATATTTAAGTATTCGAACTTTAGAGACTCTTTGGACAATTAGTAGTGTTGCTAATTGATGATATTTTCCCTATATCATTTCTTTCCTTTCATTTTCCAAAGGAAAAGATAGAAAGGATTTTGGAGAGAAAGAAAAGAGAAGGAAAATAAGAGAAAAAGAGGAAAAAGTCCAAGAGCAAGATCATCAAGAACATCATCAAATCATCTTCCCATCTTTACCATCATCATCTATTCAAGGTGGGTTCTAGATAGAAACTTAAGTTCTAGAGTTAGAATTGATTTTTTAGCTTAAGTTAGGTTTATGAGAAATTGCTTAAATTGGTAATCGATGAAATTTAACGGTTGAAATGTGTTATAAACTGAGTAGTATAAGTTATATGAGTGTAGAATCATCTATATTTGATTGTGGGATGTTTGGATATGTTTTGGTGAAGTTTTGGACCCACGGGAACTCAGCTATTACGCTGCAGAATTTCTGCATTTTCCCAGATTCGCACTGTGAATCCCCTAGCGAAGGGGAAATCGTTCACTCGCTGGATGTTCGCACGACAAAGAGAAAGGCGAACATTCGCCAGAGGTTCGCACTACGAACTTTACCTTGTTTTGGTTCTGACTTGGTTCGCCAGATGTTCGCACTGCGAATGGTGCAACGAACAAGTGCTAGCTAGGCATTCGTTGGGAGCTTCGCACTGCGAATGAGGATGCGAGCATTTGCTAGCTTCTTTGCAATGCGAACATGACAGATCATCCAAGTTGAGATGGTCCTGCTATGAGATGGTGGGAAAGCGCTTCAGCCTTAATGGCAATTCAAGAGGTACTGAAAGTATGGGAGCAGTTTAAGATAACTTTTATGGAGAAGTATTTCCCAAGTTCCTTAAGGTCTCAGAAGGAATTTGAGTTTCAACAATTGAGACAAGGCAACTTGACTGTGGCTTCTTATGCGGAAAAGTTCGAGGTTATGGCTGCTTACTCTAGGCAGGCTATGTATGCTCCTGACGAGAGATGGAAGATCGATCAGTTTCTGTTCGGGTTGAGGGCTGAAATTTCACATAGTGTGTCTCAGAGAGTATTTACTAGCTATGCTGAATTGTTACGACAGTGTTATGTGGCGGAGCATAGCTTAAAGAAGGTGCAAGCAGAAGGAGAGTTAAGTAGAGTGAACTAAAGTGATCGTGGGAGATCGAATCAACAATTTAGACCGAGACAACAATCTTTCAAAGGGAAACAAGTTCAGAGTTCCAGGACTAGTGCGCCTCCGGTATGCCGTACTTGTGGAAAGAATCATTTTGGTAGGTGCAGTTGGGAAGGAATAAGGTGTTATCAGTGTAATAAGGTGGGCCATGTATCGAGGGTGACAACTCTTTGATTGCTGGTATGTGTTTTGTGAATGGAAATCCTTGTTTTGTGTTATTTGATTGTGGAGCAACACATTCTTTTGTTTCGATGCAATGTATGAAGCGACTGGGGTTGTAAGCTATTACGTTGTCTCCACCCATGGTGGTTACTACTGCCATGAATGAGATTGTTGAAACACCGTTGATGTGTGAAAATTGTGTATTATCGGTGAATGAAAGAGTTTTCCAGATTGATTTGATTTGCTTACCGCTTAAGAAAGTGGATGTTGTTTTGGGAATGGATTGGCTTTCAGCTAATTCGGTATTCATCGGGTGTGAAGAAAAACTAATCATTATCCCCTCTACCGAGGCTACTCCGAAGGATGTGTTAACTACTATTTTAGAAGGTACGGTTGGCATGATTAATTTCTTGTTTGAGAAGGAAAAATCCGTTCTTTTGATTCTTACTAAGGAGGAGGGTAGTAACCGTCAAGTTTTGAGTATTCCGGTAGTTTGTGACTTTCCTGAAGTTTTTCCCGAGGATATCACTTCTCTTCCCCCAGAGCGGGAGGTGGAATTCTCTATTGACTTGATACTGGGAACGGCTCTAATATCCGTTTCTCCGTATCGGATGGTACCACTTGAATTAAGAGAATTAAAGGATCAATTGGAAGAGTTGTTGACTAAGCATTTTGTTTGACCCAGTGTTTCGCCCTGGGGAGCTCCTGTGTTGTTGGTAAAGAAAAAGGATGGTGGAATGCGGTTGTGTATTAATTACCGTCAGTTGAATAAGGTCACCATCAAGAACAAATACCCATTACCAAGGATAGACGATTTGTTAGATCAATTGAAGGGAGCCTGTGTGTTCTCGAAGATTGATTTACAGTCGGGTTATCATCAGATTCGGTGAAGAGTTCAGATGTACCAAAGACGGCGTTTAGAACCCGTTATGGTCATTATGAATTTTTGGTGATGCCTTTCGGTGTGACGAATGCTCCGGCAGTTTTCATGGATTATATGAATCGGATATTTCAACCTTATTTGGACCAATTTATGGTGATTTTCATTGATGATATTCTTATCTATTTTCGTGATCCTCAAGAGCACCGAGAACACATAAGAATCGTTTTATCCATCTTACAAGAGAGACAACTTTTTGCTAAGTTAAGTAAGTGTGAGTTTTGGATGTCAGAGGTGAATTTTATTGGACATGTCATATCTCAGGGAGGTGTCGTGGTTGATCCATCAAAAGTTGAAGCAGTGATAAATTGGGAGAGACCGAAGAATGTGTCTGAAGTTAGAAACTTCTTGGGACTAGCAGGTTATTATAGAAGGTTTATTAGAGGCTTTTCCCAACTGGCTTTACCAATGACGAGACTTACTCGGAAGGATTATTCGTATGAATGGGATTCGGCTTGTGAGCAAAGTTTTATGAGCTTGAAAGAGAGATTGATGACCGCTCCTATTTTGGTTATTCCTGATCCTAGCAAGTCGTATCAGGTTTATTGTGATGCATCGAAGATGGGATTAGGAGGTGTGTTAATGCAAGATGGACATGTAGTTACTTATGCTTCACGACAGTTGAAAGTCCATGAAGATAATTATCCAACGCATGATTTAGAATTGGCGGCCGTTGTATTTACCTTGAAGGTGTGGCGTCACTATTTGTATGGTGTACGTTTTGAGATGTTTAGTGACCACAAGAGCTTAAAGTACCTCTTTGATCAGAAGGAGTTGAACATGCGTCAAAGGAGATGGATGGAATATTTGAAAGATTATGACTTGGAGTTAAAATACCATCCGAGTAAAGCGAATAAAGTGGCGGATGCTTTGAGTAGGAAGGTGTTGCATAATGTCGAGTTGATGATGCTAGAGTATACTTTATTGGAAAAATTTCGAGATCTAAATCTTCAATTTATTTGGACCCCTAATGGTGTGATTATGTGAAATTTGAATATCACTTCTACTCTTCGGGAAGAAATCCAATAAGAGCAAGGGTTAGATGAGAAGTTACAAGAAGTGTTATTGCAACCGGGTTTTGTGCGAGCTACCGACGGAGTTATTGTATTTAACCGAAGGATTTGTGTTCCGGATAACACATAGTTAAAAAGGAGGATTTTGGAAGAAGTGCATAAGGGTGCTTTTACTATACATCCGGGATCTTCGAAGATGTATCAAGATTTAAAGAGGGACTATTGGTGGTCCGGGATGAAAAGAGACATTGCGGTGTATGTGTCGGAATGTGCGGTGTGCCAATAAGTGAAGATAAAACACCAAAGACCGGGTGGCTTGTTGTAACCTTTAGAAATTCCGGTGTGGAAATGGGAGAGTATTTCGATGGACTTCGTGGTGGGATTACCCCGTGCGCAAGGTGGTTATGATTCGATTTGGGTAATTGTGGATCGGTTAACAAAATCCGCACATTTCTTAGCTGTGAAGACTACCTACAAGGCGAGTCATCTCGCAAGGTTGTTCATTTCAGAAATTGTGAGATTACATGGTGTTCCTTCTAATATTGTTTCGGATAGAGATCCAAAGTTTACTTCGAGATTTTGGAGAGCTTTTCAATAAGCCATGGGAACAAAGTTATGTTTGAGTATGCCGAATCATCCGCAAACGGACGGTCAGACGGAACGGATAATACAAACCATGGAAGACATGTTGAGATCTTGTGTACTTGAAAGTGGAGGAAATTGGATATAACTTTTGTCGTTGATTGAATTCTCTTATAATAACAGTTATCATGCAAGTATTGGTATGGCACCTTATGAGGCGTTGTATGGAAGAAAGTGTAGGACACCGTTGTGTTGGGCAGAAGTTGGTGAAGATAGGATGTTGGGACCCAAGATTATTCATGAAACTACGGAGAAGATTAGGATGATCCGTGAAAAAGTTAAGCAAGCATAGGATCTTCAGAAGAGTTATGCAGATAATCGAAGAAGACCTTTAGAATTTGAAGAAGGCGATCACGTGTTTTTGAAGGTTACTCCGAGATTGCGGTTGAAAGGATCGTTTCAGTCGCGAAAGTTAAGTCTGAGGTACGTGGGACCATATTAGATTTTGGAAAGAATTGGTGAAGTAGCCTACAGATTAGCCTTACCGCCTTCTCTGTCAGAGATGCACGATGTTTTTCATGTGTCTCAGCTTCGAAAATTTGTCCCAGATCCTTTTCAGCCAATTTTACCAGATACAATTGAGATAGAAGCAGATTTGACATTTGAGCCTCAACCGAGTCGTATCACCGGAAGAGAAACTAAAGTGTTAAGGAATAAAGAGATTCCTCTTGTTAAGGTCCAGTGGGATGAGACGCATTCGGGCGATGCAACTTGGGAATTGGAATCGGAGATGTGGGAGGTCTATCCTCATCTTTTCAGGTAATTGTTTTAAATTCGTGGGCGAATTTCTATTTAAGGGGGGAGGATGTAATACCCCGTAAATTATTTTGCTCTGGATAATATTATTTGTGATCAACTGAGTCCCAGTGTACTCTGAGAAATTATCTGCAGAGATAATTAGGGTAACTGTTGAACTTAGAGTAAATCCAATTAATATTATCTGACTCTGAGATATTTAAGTATTTGAACTTTAGAGACTCTTTGGACAATTAGTAGTGTTGCTAATTGATGATATTTTCCCTATATCATTTCTTTCCTTTCATTTTCCAAAGGAAAAGATAGAAAGGATTTTGGAGAGAAAGAAAAGAGAAGGAAAAGAAGAGAAAAAGAGGAAAAAGTCCAAGAGCAAGATCATCAAGAACATCATCAAATCATCTTCCCATCTTCACCATCATCATCTATTCAAGGTGGGTTCTAGATAGAAACTTAAGTTCTAGAGTTAGAATTGATTTTTTAGCTTAAGTTAGGTTTATGAGAAATTGCTTAAATTGGTAATCGGTGAAATTTAACGGTTGAAATGTGTTATAAACTGAGTAGTATAAGTTATATGAGTGTAGAATCATCTATATTTGATTGTGGGATGTTTGGATATGTTTTGGTGAAGTTTTAGACCCATGGGAACTCAGCTGTTACGCTGCAGAATTTCTGCATTTTCCCAGATTTGTACTGCGAATCCCCTAGCGAAGGGGAAATCGTGCACTCGCTGGATGTTCGCACGGCGAAGAGAAAGGCGAACATTCGCCAGAGGTTCGCACTGCGAACTTTACCTTGTTTTGGTTCTGACTTGGTTCGCCAGATGTTTGCACTGCGAATGGTGCAGCGAACAAGTGTTTACCAGGCATTCGCTGGGAGCTTCGCACTGCGAATGAGGATGCGAGCATTCGCTGGCTTCTTCGCAATGCGAACATAACAGGTCATCCAACTTGTTTCTTTCATAACTTTTGACTCGTTTATCCGATGTGAATATTCTTGGTATCATTGTGAAGCTATGAACATCCTCTAGCTAATGGTAGTGAGAAATATCTATTTATTGTCCGATTAAATAAATCGGAGGGAATCGTGAATTAGTGTAATGTGTGATATGTCGCATTATGTGTTTCCATTATGTGATTGACGAATATATGCCTATGCTCTTATTGTTAAACATGTCTGAATATGTATGCATGCTAAAATACGAAATAGGTAGAGTGAGGAATATTACCGTAAACAATGGTCGGATAGTGTGGAAATAACATGGTGACAACGCTCGTGCATGAGAGGCCGAGGCGTGTGTCTAGTAATCATAACCAGTTTATCTTACGGTGTAGTTTCATGAGACTCGAGCACCTCCTCTGAAACGTATGCACAATTACTTGACAGGTTTGATTCCCGCGTGTAGTACGAATGAAGCCTATATGGTAAAGAGACTTGTGATGGTTAACAAGCCATGAGAAGTGACGGTTCACGGTTAATAGGCCGATGATCCCGAATCCATTTCGTATGCCAAGTAACTACAAGGATCCATGACTCAGATCGTCTTCTAGACGTTGAAGCGGACGGGAAAAGGGGATGCCTTGGTACGGTTATTGATTAGCAAGATTCTTGAGTTAACAGGCTCAGGACTTACTTTTGTTTTAGTGTGAGTTAACAGGCTCACGGGCGTGGATCCATATATGGCGAGTGTGTACTCAAGGTCACTTCCCTTCCCTTTTGACTTGAGTTAGGATGTTAGAACCTTGTAAATCCGAGAGGACTATAAGATAGCGAACTCATTGAGATTTGATGTATCTCACCCCACGTTGTTGTTTACATCACAGGTACTACAGGTTCGGCGAAGGGTAAAGATAAAGTGGTTTAACTTTTCCTTACGGATCATAGCTTTTGAGATGGCATGGCTTCCGCTATGGCGTTTTATTTTTGAGATCATTGTATTGATCTAGTTCTTAGTGCATTTTGGGACATCTTGTATATGTTATGTCGTAGACTTTAGACTTGTATGTAGGGCATTTAATGTATATAATGTGTTAACTAGGAACTTATGGTATTTCAGTACCAAATACTTGGATTCATGTATAATATATATGCTTTGATGTATGATGTTATATATGGGTGTTACAGTATCTCTGAAGGAAGACGATTCTTTGGGTCGTCGAAGCAGTCCCTTATCCACAAAGGTTCCTCGATGATACCAAAGCAGTATCTCTGAAGGCAGACGATTCTCTGGGTCGTCGAAGCAGTCCCTTATCCATTAAGGTTCCTCGATGATACCAAAGCAGTATCTCTGAAGGCAGATGATTCTCTGGGTCGTCGAAGCAGTCCCTTATCCATTAAGGTTCCTCGATGATACCAAAGCAGTATCTCAGAAGGCAGACGATTCTCTCGGTCGTTGAAGCAGTCCCTTATCCATTAAGGTTCCTCAATGATACAAAAGCAGTATCTTTGAAGGCAGACGATTCTCTGGGTCGTCGAAGCAGTCCCTTATCCGTTAAGGTTCCTCGATGATACCAAAGCAGTATCTCTGAAGGCAGACGATTCTCTGGGTTGTCGAAGCAGTCCCTTATCCATTAAGGTTCTTCGATGATACCAAAGTAGTATCTCTGAAGGCAGACGATTCTCTGGGTCGTCAAAGTAGTCCCTTATTCATTAAGGTTCCTCGATGATACCAAAGCAGTATCTCTAAAGGCAGACGATTCTCTGGGTCGTCGAAGCAGTCCCTTATCCATTAAGGTTCCTCGATGATGCCCAAGAAGTATCTCTGAAGGCAATTTGCTGGGGGAATAGTTGAGCAAGATTCCTGTCGGAGGAGATGCACTGACTCTGTAGAGGAAAACTTACAAGAAACTTTCTAGGGTAACCTCTGCTTGGGGAGCACTAACAACAGTTGTTGGGGATTGTCATTATTAATTGCATGGTTGAAGAATGACTTGCTAGGGAATAGGATTCCATGAGCACGTGCGGGGTATCAACTCTTTTTAGAGGAATACTGCCGACTTTGATGGAGGACTGGCCAAGATGCTTGCGAATTGATCCTGGATCCTGTTATGCTATGTTGCTGGGATGGATATGCCATGCATTGCATGATGCACTGATATGCACACTAAGATGCAACTGCTAGGGAATCTAATGCACATATGAATGCATAAGATATGATAGTGCTAATGATTGATATGATTGAATATGATGTTATGCTTGGATGTCATGCACATGACGATGTAAATGATCAGGCATGCTGGGGATAGGTTTCCTTGTCGAGGGTATCACCAGGGATTGGATTTGGTGGTTGCCAAGTAAAATTGGACCTTGGTGTTATGAGGATGCCAACAACGGTGGAATTTTAGTGGTTGCCAATGAAGACTGGACTTTGGGTCAAACTTCCAGACTAAAACTGGATTGGAGGATAGATTACCAGACGAGAACTGGTGTTTAAAATTTTGTTTGTCAGACAAGAACTGACTTTTGGATAGTCTACCAGACGAGAATTGGCGAGAAAAGGGTCTTCGCCAGACGAGAACTGGGCCTTAAAAGATTTGCCAGATGAGAACTGGGCCTTAAAATAATTTTCCAGACGGGAGCTGGACCTTTTAACAATTTTCCAGACGGGGAACTGGACCTTTTAATGATTTTCCAGATGGGAACTGGACTTTAAAATGGATTGCCAGAAGAGAACTGGACCTTAAAATAATTTTCCAGACGAGAACTGGACCTTAAAATGATTTTCCAGACGAGAACTGGACCTTTTAATGTTTTTCCAAACAAGAACTGGACTTTAGATTACCAAGCTAAGTTAGATTTTTGGGTTGCCAAGCTAAGTTGGACTTTTGGGTTGCCAAGCTAAGTTGGACTTTGGATTGCCAAGCAAAGTTGGACTTTGGATTGCCAAGCTAAGTTGGACTTTGGATTGCCAAGCTAAGTTAGACTTTAGATTGCCAAGCTAAGTTGGACTTTGGATATCCAAGCTAAGTTGGACTTTGGATTGCTAAGCTAAGTTGGACTTTGGATTGTCAAGCTAAGTTGGACTTTAGATTGCCAAGCCTTGCGATATCGGGCTTTGAGATGTCAAATCTTGTTGGAAGGTTAGGCTTGAGGTATGATACACATGTCTATGCAATGAGCGAAGCGACATGACCAATGCATATGAGTGATTTATGCAATGATATAAAAGTTCCAAAAATGCCCTAGTAGAGGATAAGGGATGGTTAAGTTCCTATACAGCAAGGTTTTTCGTCAGAAGGAAGGCAAAAGGTTATCTGTGGGGTGATAGCATGATTCCCCGACACTCGTCTTGAACTCAAAGGTCACTTGACGGTGTTCGCTTGAGCAGATTGAAAGCAACGGAGAGATTTTCCCCTGTGTGGCTCATCCTTCCCCAGTCTGGGTCTATGAAGAATTTCTCCTTGACAGGAAATTGGAAACAACTGTACCCTGAGATGATCTCGAGATGGCTTGCCCCAGAATTCCAAGTCGTGAAAGGCTTTGTCCTTGAAAGGAAGATTCAGAAGCAGATGTACCATGAGATTACTCGAGATGGCGTGCCTCAGAACAATTGTACCATGAGATGAACTCGAGATGGTTTGTCCCAGAATTCCAAGCCATGAAAGGATTCTTCCTTGATTGACTGGCTCTTGGAGTATTTGGCTTCGAAGTACCCTTGAGGTAGCTTGCCCCAGAATGAGTGTTGGAGTGACTTAACTTGTGTTGATTGAACATTGGAGGGGTTTTCCTTTAATCAAAAGAACTTCTGAGTGGCCTGCCGCTGGTTAGTAGAGTCTTGAGATGATTCACCATGTTCAACCTGATTCCTGAATGATTTGCCCCATAATCAACTAATGCTTCGGGGACTTGCTTTAAACTGACTGATTCCATAATCATTGGATGTCAATGCCCTTGTTCTATACGGTTATGAGGTGTTGTTAGTTCAAATTAACTTTGTTGAATGACCTAGCTCTCTTTGATTGCTCCTTGTTGGAATTTCCTTGATGTCAAACACTGACTTGCAGTCAAAATTGTTCGTTCACAAATGGTAATTTTAATGCGATGCTCATGCAAGTTTTGAAAAAAAATCAATCACTATTGGAATGATGTGACAATGTTGATTTAGCTGATGTATGAAAGATATAGCAAGAATATGACACCCAAAGCAAGTGATTAGAAAATTTGTAGGAGTCAGTTTATGCAACCTTGCTGTAGTATGCTGTCAGAATAAACCCCGCCTCAATTAGGTCTTTTAAGGATTATAACGTGGTCTGGTTCACAGTTATAGAAACAAAGGATATAAGGCCCAAGATCTGTTTTGTACCCACCCTTTCTTCGTGATGTTCTCTAGTCCTATGTTCAGTTAAATCTGCACATGTTTGTATTACAAAAGGGTTGATGGTTCAAGGTATGCTTGAAATGGAAGTCACCTTTATTTTGTTTTTTATGAATGTCAGTGACCTCTTGGATTTTGACATGGTGGTCACCGGACTTTATTTTGTTTTTGTTGTGGATTTGAAGACCCCTTTTGCCTTTTTAATTTTGATCCCTGATTTTTCCTGGACTGATTCTGCTCTTCAAGTCCACCGGGATTTCCCTAAATTTTGCCTAAGTCTCCTTTTTGAGGTGTTTGACTTAGCGGGCTCTTTTTTTTAGTAAGGCTTGTGACTGACAAGTCAGTAGTCGTTGAAGAACAACCACCATAACTTCTGGATTTTGCATGATTTCTTCGTCACCTCAAGACGTGTACGAAGAATACAGAGTCAGATTAACGGAACACTACCCTGCCCTGGGTTGAGTGTAAGGGTTTGAATATCCGAAGGAAACTTCTACTTCTCGGCTCGAAGTGGTTAACTAGGGATTAACTCTTTATCTCTCCAGTGTTTGGGGATTTGAAACAATGCCTGTACATCCTTGGTAGGATTTTATCCGAAAGCATACTATAAGCAATTATGAGTACCTTGTTTTCATCATCCTCCCTCCAATCTTTGCTAAACAAAAGTTTGATAAAGAGAGTGGACAAGAAGTATATGGAAGAATTTTGTTGTTTTTGTTTTGTATTTTTATTTTTTATATATAAGTGAAGAAAAATGAGCGAATACGACATGATTAATTCAGAAAATGCATGATCACATCATTAATATTACCATTCAACATAACAATATTAAAAAACAAGTAGCATTTAACATAACAAAATTACAAATGCAAATGATAAATGTCCAACGGTTTCCAGTATCTGAGGAAGTCTTCCTGTCTGAACCACTGGCTTTAGGGGATGCCTCTTGAAGTCTTGGAACTCATTTGGGCGAGAAGCGAACGTGCACAACCATGTTTCCTTCTGGGAATGATATGCGCTTTTTGTCAATCAACTGTTGCACCTTGGCTTGAAAAGCTTTGCAATCCTCAGTTGAATGCTCCATGGATCTAGCATGATATCCACAATGTGCATTGGGGTCGTACCCAGGCGGGTATGGTTTTGGCAATGGCTTGATAGCTTTGGGCTCTACCAATAAGCTTCGGACCAGATGCGGCAAAAGTTGACTGTACGACATAGGAACTAGGTGGAGGGGGGCAGTTCTTCTTTCCAAGTTGTTTCAAGGCCTATGTTGATTCTGATGATGATTCTGATATCCTCGACCACGGGCTTGTTGATTTGCACGAGGAGAAATCATAGGTTTCGGGTATGACGCCCTAGGATTGACAGGTTGCCCATAAGGATGATATGACGCTGACAATGATAACTGCCGAGAAGCTGAAGGGCCATAAAGTCTTGTTGGTGTACCCTGAGAATACTCAACATTTGTTATGACTACATCAATTTCATTATCCTCTTTCTCTTGGGGATTGCTGAAGGATTCAGTCTCACCAGCTTGATTACTCGAGACGTCTTGGACTTGTTTAGCTTTGAGGTAACTCTCGATGCGTTCTCCTACTATTATAAGTTCAGAGAAGCTTGAGAATGAACTTCCAGTCATTCTTTCAAGATAGGTGGCATGCAGACTATCCAAGAACATGTCAATCAATTCTTTGTCCAAGAGTGGTGGTTGTACCCTAGCTGCCAACTCTCTCCACCGTTGTGCATAATCCTTAACGGATTCACCGCTCTTCTAAGATAGGCTTTGCAGCTGCGTGCGACTGGGGGCCATGTCCAAATTGTACTAATATTGCTTTAGGAAAGCATTGGATAAGTCTTTCCATGATTGGATACAACTTCTTTCTAAATCCATGTACCAATTCAAAGATGCACCACTTAAACTGTCTTGGAAACAATAAATCATCAACTTGTCGTCACAGACATGAGAAGTCATCTTTCGGCAGAACATCACCAAATGACGCTTTGGATAACTAATACCAGCGTACTTCTCGAAGTTGGGTACTTTGAATTTTGGAAGAATTACCAAGTCTGGCACTAGGCACATATCAACAACATCGAGCCCAGAAGTATCGCTCGCTTTCATAGCTTGAACCTTCTCTTCGAGGGCACAAAACCTTTTCTTCATGGAATCGGTCAGTGACATCATCTGATACTGAACAGGGATGTTCACTTGTGGAAGATGATCACCCGGTAGACAATCATACAGTGGGTTAGTCGGCACAGCAAAACCTGACGGGGGGTCAAAATCCTTCATCCCAATATGTTGAAAGCTATCCTCTGACATAGCCATCACAACTTTCAAATTGTCTATGCTCCTCTTATCTCCGCTAACTTGCTTTAAATGTTTTGCGGTTACCACAGGTTCAGTATGAGCGTCGGGAAATCAGCTGGTGGGAAATGGACAGAGGATCGGATGAGTTTGTTGGAAAATGATATGCTAATGTCATGAGTATGCAATGCAAGGTTCCAGGATCAAAACTGAAATTCTGGTACATGTGTAGAATTCAGATGTCCTATAACATGTCATTCGACATCTGGTCTGACATGAACACACATGGCAAGGTATATAACAATAAGCACGGTACTGAAAAGATAAAAACAAAGCACACATAATTGTTAACCCAGTTCGGTCTAACACACCTACTCTGGGGGCTACTAAGCCAGGGATGAAGTCCACTATCAGCAGTATCAATTCAAAGCTAAACTCCCCGTTTACAGCTTATCACTTAACCACTACCCAATGACCCTTCTACCTAGATCCTCTCTAGGTATGAGAAAACCTTCTCACTCCCAATCATCGCAATGATGTCTAGCAGTCAACACTCCGCCACTGCATCAACGGCTCTTTACCTATACAACAATCCAACAAAGAAGACACACTTCCAAGACACAACTTAGAGTTACTTAAAAGCTTCCTCCAAGAACAATACTCCTCTTACTTAACAGCATCGAGGATCACACTAACAAAACTGTCCAACTCACATGTCGAGTGGTACAGGAACTAACCAACTCTCCTAGAGAGTGGTTCACAAGAATGAAACCCTAATAATTTTACATCTTGGAATCGTTACCGAATCAGGTTACAAACACTCCTATTTATAACCTACATCCCAACTGGATTTGGGCTTCAAATCACAGCATATCGGCTGCTACAAATCAGCAGAAACTTCTGCTATATAATAGGTCTTCAATCAAATATTTCCTAATATGTTTCCATATTTAGAAAGTAGTGAAAATCTGAAAACCAACACAAAATCTCAACTCAATTACTTTGGACGCCACATAGGATAACTAAATATTCACAAAATATTCAGCATTTGTTAAATCACGACAGAATTCAACTGTCCAGCTCAGCTCAGGCGCGATGTCAAATGATACAGCATAGGACATCTTATCCGACATGTTGAATGCAGTAAACCAGAACATCTTGTTTCAACATCTTGATTAACCATCACATGACAGCAAAACAGCAACACCTTAAAACAACCATGTGTAGCGAGTGATTTTTGGATGTGGTTGCGAAGCACGATCGCTCTAATACTGCAGTTCGATTCATTTTTTATCCTATTAAAGCTGATGAAGGAAGGGAAATAAATGTCTCCAATTAACCCTGCTTGCATACTGAGGTTAAACAGTTAAAACTGTTGGTTTACAGATGCTACAAAGATTCGGGGTTTTTCCTAGTTTATTTTGTTGACGAGGGGTGCTTTAGGCTATTGGTTGAGATGTTAGGACGGATATATATATGAAAGTATGGGATTTTGGGTTTTTGTTTAGTGTGCTCGCTAAGATTTTTCTTTCTTATGCCTATGTATTCCCGTTTACCGAAACAGGGAAATCAGAGCGATCGTAGTTCCTCCTATTCTATGGGAGGAAATGGTTGTTTTGATGTCTTGTTCAAAGCCCAAGATGTGAAGCTAAAGGTAGTTTGTATCTTGTTCAAAGCCCAAGATGTGAAGCTGAAGGGTTTATTTGTATCTTGTTCAAAGCCCAAGATGTGAAGCTGAAAGTGTTGACCTTAGAGAGAATTTGTCATCTCTAAAGAGGGGTTTGTCTGTTACGACTATTTATAAAGGAGAATTACTTTAACCAGGATTTGTGAATCCTACAATGCCATAATTTCCTTTATAGGGGATTTCAACCTGAAGGAGAAGACTTTAACTCAGTGTAGAGTAATGCCATCTTTCCTTAGGAATTTCTCATACTAAAAGAGGGACATTGGCATGGATGTAGATGATCCAGAGGCCTGCCGCTTACAGCGATTAGATGGAGGGGAAGGAGTTGTTGATGTTTGTGTACTGTGAACAAGGCACAGTTTTGATGCTAAAAGGTTAATTGGATCAACCAGTGGTTTTCTTATACAAAGCCTAAGAGGAGGCTAATATGTGTCTCGTACAAAGCCCGAGAGAGAGGCTAAAAGGTTTTGACCCGACGATGGATTCTTTTGGTATCTCGTATAAAGCTCAAGATGGAGGCTAATTGACTCAACAAGAGAGTTTTTTGTATCTCGTACGAAGCCCGAGATGGAGGCAAAAGGGTGATTGACTCAATGAGGGAGTCTCTTTATGTGTCTCGTACAAAGCCCAAGAGAGAGGCTAAATGTTGTTTGACTCCGCTGGGAGAATCATTGTATAAAGCCCAAGAGGAGGCTAACTTCGCTAGAGAATGATCATTATACAAAGCCTAAGAGGAGGCTATGACGACTGTTCAATTAAGTGACAGGTCCAGTATACTGATTTTTAAAGAGAAAATCAGTTCTTATATAAGCAATGCTCAAGGATTTGATTTGAGGATCCGGGCTATTCCTGTTCTTTAAGGAATTGGGAAATCCGAAGGGTATTGAGACTGTCCGAGTCTACGGGTTTTCTTCCTATTTAACTAAGGGGTCACTTGAGAATGTCTTTGAGACTCAAGGATATTAGACTGTCCGAGTCTAGAGTTTCATCTTTTGTACCATACTTTGAGAAACAGTAGTAGACTCTTTGAAAGGACTGTTCTATGCAAATGACTAATTTCTGTTCCTATACCTCTAGGAGGTCGTCGGGACAATTTGTATGAAGACCAAGAGGAGGCTGGAAACTTTTAAGAAGCCGACGGGTCCTTGTACGATGCCCAAGAAGAGGCTATCATTCCCGGAGGAAGAGATCATTATACGAAGCCTAAGAGGAGGCTGTGAATACTTCTAAGAAGTCGTAGGGTCCTTGTACGATGCCCAAGAGGAGGCTATCATTCCCGGAGGAAGAGATCATTATACGAAGCCTAAGAGGAGGCTGTGAATACTTCTAAGAAGCCGTAGGGTCCTTGTACTAAGCCCAAGAGGAGGCTAGGTTGCTTTTAGGAAGCCTGTGGGTCCTTGTACGATGCCTAAGAGGAGGCTGATGCTTTTAAGAAGCCCGTGGGTCCCCAAACCCCGAGAAATTCAAGGCAAGCTACTCACAAGGAATAGATCAAGTCAGAAAAGTTCGAGAATTTGGAAGAAACTCAAAGATGTCATTCACGGAGAATACATTCATCTCTGGGAATAGAGTTTCTTGACAATTCCTAATGAGGACAGCCGAAGAGAAGACTGTATCTGGTGGTCCTATTGGGGATCTAGTTGTCTATTTCTACGAATAAACGAAACGACGTCACATAGTTCTAGACGTAGTGGCCGGGGAAACTCTAAATATATATACTATTATTACACAGTTGATATGAGTTTATGAAAGAAGACTTACAGTGAAATAGCCCCACAATACAGTTTATATGTATATGAAAGCGGTAAATGAAAGCAATAACCACTTACTCGGTTGTAGAGCTTCCATGCTGTTTGATTAGTTGTTCAACAAAGAAAGATTGAAAACAACAGTATATTCAAAATCAAAGGAGAAAGTGCTTTGAAAAAGAAAGATTTGAGGCTTACAGCTCAAGGAGAGGCCCAGGGTTTTATCAGTGAGCGCACTGTTTGAATTTGTACAGAGGGACTTATACAAGTGACTGAGGCCCAAAAAGGTTTTCTGTACAAAGGAATGGGTCTTACACTCTCCCAGGACGCCCAAAAGGTTTAAAGAAAAAGAGTGAGGCTTATAACACGAGGGTAGGCCCAGTTGACTTTTCGTTTAAAAATGGCGATCGCGCCGAGATTTTCTTTTAACGCGAAGGGGCTTATACAATATCTGAGGCCCAAATGATTTTGGTTAAAAGGGGGTTGGGTCTTACACTCTATTAGAGGCCCAAAAGTTTTAAATGGATCTTATAGCTCGAGGAGAGGCCCAAAAGGTTATTTTTCAAAAGGCGACGATCGCGCCGTTGGTTTTTGACTGTATCGGGACTTATACAATGCACTGAGGCCCAAAAAATGATTTGGTCAAAAAAAGGATTGGGTCTTACACTCTATTAGAGGCCCAAAGTGTTTTGAAAATGATTTATGAGGGTTGAATTAATCCAAAAACCCTAATTTGTTTTCAAAATGTGTTTTATTTGAATAAAAATTCAATTAAAATGATCAAAATTGTTTAACATAGGAAAAACAAATTGTGATTTTGGATTAATGTTTCAAAAATTAAGTATTGACCTACAAAATAATTAGAAAGCATTAAAAGTTGCAAAATCAAGGTGGAAAAAATATTTTAAATGTCAAAAACAATTAAAACATTAATTCTTTACAAAAATATCAATTATATAAAATACATAATATTTTTGGGATTTTTTGGGAAAATAAAATATTTTAACATTTTTGTGAATTATTAAAAAAAGAATCAACTCAAAATCATTAAAACTCAGAGAGAAATTAATTTTTGAATCAATTAAATAAATATCACAAAATTCAAATATTTGAATTTATGAAAATGGCGCCAAGAACACGCGCGTGTTCCGGGCTTGCCCAGATTTGCATTTTCTCTCCAATCTCACTGAATACTTGATTATAACATGCAATCCACATACCAATCAACTCGTTTCAACCTCACGATCATGTCTATGGTATTTAATTTCATTTAAATTAAACATATAACAAGAAATCATGAAAAATCCTCAAGAACCCTAATTTCTTCATGAAGGCTAGGATTTTTGATACACGATTCAAACAATGCAATTAATTGAGGGGAAACATTCCATGCATGATTATGAACATTTGGCAAAAGTATTGTGCGAGGAAATGTGCATAGATTGAGAGATGACCAAGTTTAAGCTTACCTCTAGGTCGTGACAGCAAGAGCAAATTGATTTCTGAGTAGGAGGTGTTACAGATGAATTGTGATGACCTGAACAGCTTCACTACACCCTATGGAGTGTGTTTGAATGCTTGGACTTAACTGAGAATGGCTGGATCACTTCATGGCATCTCAACTACACTTTGGTTAAAACATTGAGCAATTGACTGGTGATTCTGAGAAATCAGTGTTCCAGTTGTTGTTTAAGTGTTTGATCAGCTCACATATGATGTATATGAGGTGTCTGTGTGTGTGATTGGTTTGATTGGAAAAGCTCTCAAACTCAAAACCCGATAGTGACTTGCTTTGGAAGGTAAAATTGGAGTGAAAGAAGAGATTTTGAGGAAAGCATCTGTTTGATGGCTTTGGTGTACTCAAACTGATCACAATTGAGCTCTATTTATAGTAGAGCAAGTTTGTTTTGGGATCCACAGTGAATGGCAACTGCAGCAGGTGTTTGTTCAATGTTGGCCAATGAAAATACAAGTCTCCTCTAGCCATTGACTAGAGGTTAGGGCACAGGGCTGTGGTTCCCTTGGTCTTGGATAAGTCTTGACTGAATTCAGTTGAGAATGTCTCAGTCCATGCCACCTTGATGCTTCCATTGAATGCTCCAATCCAAAATTGGAGTCTTGTCCCTATTTTGGCCATTCTAGGTTCAACATGCTATTTCTTGTTCCAAAGACTTTGGAGGCTTGGCTCAGTGATTGTCCCATTTAGATTCAATCCTCTGAGGTGTCTAAGTGGATATGAACATTTGGATTTGGTTGATTTTGGCAAATCGAGCAAAAATGCAAATTCTGCCTTGCCTTGGCAGATTTCAGCAAGGCAACTTTCCAATGTCATATCTCATGACTCAAATGGAATTTGGTAATGTTCTTGGCCATTTTGGAAAGCCCTTACATGATACAACAATTGTTTCAACATGTTTTGTTTTGATCTCTTTTGAATCCAAGTGAAAAATCCCCCTACATTTGGCAAAAAGTAGGGTAAAATCTGACTTAGTGAAATTTTCACCAAGTGTTGGAACAAAGTGACTTTTCTTGATTTTGATCACTCCATAACTCAAAATCCACAATGAATTGGAATTAGGTCTAGTTGAAGTTTTTGTAGAGGGCAATGAGATCTACAAATCAAGCCTTGGATGGGAGAAAATGGCTTTGTGGTTTAGGAGTTATGGTCCTCCAAAGTTGGTACCCTAACCACTTTATTTTTAACTTAGAAAATTTTCTAAGTTTTTTATGGTTACCCCTTTTACAAGTTATCCAACTTTTCTTGATTTTTCTTGTTGAATGATGATTCAAATCATACATTAACATCATTTTAGGGTTAAAAATCCATTTTGGTGAAAAATCTCAAAAAGTCAAAGTTGACTTTTGTGCACAGTTGACTTTTTATCAGATGAATTCCAAACTGTGCAATTCTTCATGAAATCATGTCCTTGACCTAAATAAAACTTGATGTACATGTTCCATGGGTGTCATAGGGTATATTGATGCATGTCATAGGGCTTGGGAGCATGTCCTGGTCAAAAGTCAAATTTACAGTTGGCTTTTTCCTTAAAACCCTAACTATTGTGCAGATGAAATTGAAACTGGTTGCTCAAGCCTCTTGGATTAATCCATTGTTGAAAATGGATCAATATAGTTCATTAGAGACCCTCAAACTCTCTCTTGTGGTCTTGGCTCATGATTTGCCCTAAAAGTCAACTTAGGGGTGAATTAGGTCAAGAAACCCTAATTACTGATTTTTGATGAATGCATCCCCTGAGGCAAAATTGACTTGATGATTGGGTCCATGAGGTTCCATGGAGTATATTAGGTTGTGTTTTGGATCATTGGCTTGTGCCCAGATAAAAATTTTCATCTGGAGGCCCTGGTCGACCAAAACCCTAATTTGGTGACACTGTCGATTTTGAGACTTGATCCACCTAGAAGGGAGCAGCCTTGTTCTTGATACTTGAAGTGGGAGTCCTTTTGATCCATTGTAGGTGTTTGAGAGGTTAGACAAGTTGAATATCATGTCATTCCTTGATTGATCCTTTGTCTAAGAACTCTGAGAGGGCTTGAAACCCTAATTCTTGATTGTAGTGGATGCTCACCCATCTTTGGGTAGACTGATGAAGTATGATGGCCCATCCATATTGTGATAATGATTTTCACAATGATGGGAAATCTTAGTGGTCAAAATTTGGGGTATGACAGATGCCCCTATTTAATCTTCTTGGACACGAAGGTGTGAATGACGAAGGTATTCGGGCATTCGGGGTGCAAGAGGATTAAATATCGGAATACCTGAAATTTTGATGGTGGTTATGAATGGTAGCTTACGCATTCATCTTCTTTAGCTAAGCAATGATGCTTAGAAAAGGTAAACTTCCCCTCGATCCTGATCTTCAGCCAAGGAACTGGTCTCAGTTTCTAAAATAAACTTCCCCTCGATCCTGGTTTCCTACCCAGGAACTGGTCTTAGTTTCTGATGTAAACTTCCCCTCGATCCTGGTTTCCTACCCAGGAACTGGTCTTAGTTTTTGATGTAAACTTCCCCTCGATCCTGGTTTCCTACCGAGGAACTGGTCTTAGTTTTTGATGTAAACTTCCCCTTGATCCTGGTTTCCTACCAAGGAACTGGTCTTAGTTTCTTTCGTCAATAAACTTTACTAACAAGGGACGCTATTCGTTGCGGCTTTCCTTCAAACTTCTCGCCGAATTTTCCTGGGGAGATGCCATTTGAGTGGAAAAAGTTTCGATGTCAGACTTGCTGGGGAACCCAGTTGTCTGAGTTGTAGAGGTGTACAAACTTCTCTGTTGGAGATGCCATTTATTGACTCTACTCGGGGAATGCGAGTCCCTTGAGAGACTGCATTCGTTTAGGATCTTTACATCATACTTTTCTCGGAGATCTTCTCGGAGAAATGCCATATGATGCGATCCAATTTTGAGGTGCCCATGACCATTTCATCCGTGGGTTTTTTGAAGAAAAACTGCCGTACTGCCGAATCTCCGATTTAGGAGGCTTTCTCTCTGGATTTTCTTTAATCCGGGAAAACAAGGATATCATCTTCAATGGTGAAGAGTGGTGTTAACTGAGGGCTCTCTGGTCTTTCAGAGGTTCAAGTTATCAAAGTAGTCGAGGACCCAACTTCAATCCAGAAATAAAACTGAAGGAGAGAGATAGTTCAGACGTAACACTTCCTGACGAGGAAAGGGCTGACAACTCGATTGAGAGGACTTTTACCACTAGGGGGCAAGACTGACTAGAGTGATAGCGATGCAATATGACATGTGAATGCAAATCAATAATGCAATGATGCATGTATGTTTATGCTGACAAAACTGACGCAACATGCAAACTAACAGATGAACACGACTGGATACTCGGCCATTGCAGGGCGAAGAAGTACCGCTGGTTTAAGATAGCAATTCCAACTTGCTTAGGAGAGAGAGTCCCTATTGGGAGCTATGTTGATCGGGCTTAGGAGATGAGAACTCGGCCGAGGCATGTCAGATGAAACAAGGTCTCTGACACAGTTGATCCCTTCATCCAGGCGTACTGGGTTAGAAGGAGTACTTTGATTCCGTACTTTGAGGTTCGATTACTTCTGGAGAAGCGACCGATGTTCTTCTGATATTCAACAGTCAAAAGCATTTACCGTCTTTATTAAAAACCAGAAAAATTTTTAACAAGTAAATTCATTTTTGTTTTATTTCAAGAATCGTTAATCATGTTAAAACGCCATTCTGTAAAGCTAAAACAAATAAGAATTATAAACAAAAGCACAAGGGCTCAAATTTTATTGATAAGATGGAGATCAGCCAAACGCGTGATTCCAAAGAGTATTTACAAAGTTTAGAAAATGGTAATTTATAGGGAAAAGGGCTACGTTGAAACATAACAACCACTATCCTTCTACCAACTTTGAATTCGGGGCATCCTGAGCTTCTGTCGAAGATGACCTTGACTGGAGTTTTTTGACAGATGATGTAACTGCTGCTGAGGGACTTGCCTCTGTTGAACATAGTTACTTGCCATTATCCCTAACTTTTGCCTGGATTGTACTATGATGTTTCCAATCTACCGGGATGATTTTTTTTCTCTGTCTCTAACTTTTGCCTGGACCGCCCTTTCGGGTTTTCAATCCACCGAGACGTTTTTTTTTTTTTAGTTTAGGCGAAGTATTTCTTGACTACATCAACATTTGTGGGGTAGGCAAATTCCTCTCCGTCCATGGTTGCAAGTCTCAAGGCGCCGCCTGAGAAAGCTTTCGTGACCACATAGGGGCCATCATAATTCGGAGTCCATTTACCTCGTGAATTAGTGAGAAATGATTGTATCTTTTTTAGCACGAGGTCTCCTTTCCTGAAGATGCGGGGTCGAACCTTTTTGTCGAACACCTTCTTCATTCTCTGTTGATACAATTGACCATGGCATAATGCCATTATTCTCTTTTCTTCGATCAGATTCAGTTCATCGTGTCGGCTTTGACACCATTCAGCTTCGGTGAGCTTAACTTCCATCAAAACTCGGATTGATGGGATCTCTACTTCTATGGGGAGCACTGGTTCCATGCCATACACTAGAGAGAAAGGGGTTGCCCCTGTTGAAGTGCAGACAGATGTTCGATAACCGTGAAGAGCAAAGGGTATCATTTCGTGCCAATCTTTGTAGGTTACGACCATCTTCTGAACAATCCTCTTGATGTTCTTATTGGCCACTTCTACCACTCCGTTCATCTTGGGTCGGTAGGGAGATGAGTTATGGTGTTCGATCTTGAACTCTGCGCATAACTCCTTCATCATCTTGTTGTTCAAGTTAAATCCATTGTCAGTAATGATCTAGCTCGGAACACCATAACGGCAGATGATATTGTTTTTGATAAATCGGACCACCACTTGTCGGGTTACATTGGCGAATGACGTTGCTTCGACCCACTTGGTGAAATAGTCAATGGCTACCAGGATGAACCGATGTCCGTTTGAAGCCTTGGGCTCAATCATGCCAATCATGTCAATTCCCCATATGGAAAATGGCCATGGGGAAGAGAGAACTTTGAGATGTGATGGCGGTACATGAATTTTGTCAGAGTATATCTGACACTTGTGACACCTCCTCATGTACTTGTAGCAGTCGGATTCCATTGTCAGCCAATAGTACTCTGTTCTTAGAATTTTTCTCGCCATTGTATGTCCGTTGGCATGAGTGCCAAAGGATCCTTCATGAATTTCTTTCATAAGCATGTCTGCTTCTGGTCTGTCTATGCATCGGAGCAAGACCATGTCAAAATTTCTCGTATAGAGAGTGTCACTGCTCAGGAAGAAGTTTTCAGCCAATCTTCTGAGGGTTTTCCTATCTTTCCTGGATGCCCCAAGTGGGTACTCTTGTTTCTGAAGGAAGCATTTGATATCGTGATACCAAGGTTTGTCATCTATGACTGCTTCAATCGTGAAGATGTAAGCGGGCCGTTCAAGGCGCATTATGTCGATCTTAGGTAGATCGTTCCATTGACCTACACTAATCATGGAAGAGAGAGTGGCTAATGCATCAGCCATGTGATTCTCCTCACGAGGGATGTGATGAAACTCGACTCTGTTAAAGAAGGGTAACAACCTTCTTGCATAGTCTTTGTAAGGAATCAATCCTGATTGGTATGTGTTCCAATCTCCTTTTATCTGATTGATAACCAGAGCTGAGTCGCCATATACGTCCAAGTTTTTTATCCTTAAATCAATTGCTTCCTCGAGACCCATGATACAAGCTTCGTATTCGGCCTCGTTGTTCGTACATTTGAACGTAAGTCTGGCAGTGAAAGGAATGTGGGTACCTTGAGGGGTAACAATGATTGCCCCAATTCCGTTTCCGTAATGATTAACTACTCCGTCAAAGATAAGTCCCCATTGGGAACCTGGTTCTAGCCCTTCACTGGGTAGCGGTTCATCGCAGTATTTCATTTTTAGATACATGACATCTTCGTCTGGGAAGTCAAACCTGATTGATTCCTGATCGTCAATCGGTTGATGAGCCAAATGATCGGCTAAAATACTTCCTTTAACGGCTTTCTGAGCGTGGTACTCTATGTCATATTCGGATAACAACATCTGCCAACGGGCAATTCTTCCCGTGAGTGCAGGCTTTTCGAAGACATACTTGATTGGATCCATTTCGGAGATTAACCAAGTAGTATGACAAATCATGTATTGGCGAAGACGTTTGGCTGCCCAAGCCAAAGCGCAGCAAGTTTTTTCAAGCATCGTGTACCGAGTTTCGCATTCGGTGAATTTCTTGCTCAAATAGTAAATGGCAGACTCTTTCCGTTTGGTTTCGTCCTGTTGGCCAAGTACACATCCCATTGAGTCCTCTAGGACTGTGAGGTAAATGATCAGTGGTTTTCCTTCCACTGGAGGTGATAGAATCGGAGGATTCAACAGATATTCCTTGATACTGTCGAAGGCGGTTTGGCAATCTTCTGTCCAAACGCAGTTCTGGTTCTTTTTGAGTAATTTGAAAATTGGCGCACAAGTCGCGGTCATGAGGAATATGAATCTGGAGATGTAGTTCAAACGTCCCAGGAATCCTCTGACTTGTTTTTCAGTTTCCGGAGAAGGCATTTCTTGAATGGCCTTGACCTTGTCAGGATCAACCTCAATTCCTTTCTGGCTGACGATGAACCCTAGTAGTTTCCCTGAACGGACACCGAAGGTGCACTTGTTGGGATTCAAGCGGAGCTTGAATTTTCTTAGACGTTCGAACAATTTTGACAGATGTTCAACGTGCTCACTCTCTATTTTAGATTTTGCAATCATGTCATCGACATATACCTCTATCTCTTTGTGTATCATGTCATGAAAAAGAGTAGTCATGGCCCTTTGATAGGTTGCCCCGGCGTTCTTCAAACCGAACGAAATCACCTTGTAACAAAAGGTACCCCATGGGGTAATGAATGAAGTTTTCTCCATGTCTTTTGGCGCCATTTTGATCTGGTTATAGCCCGAGAATCCATCCATGAAGGAGAAGACTTTGAACTTTGCTGTACTGTCTACCAGCATGTCAATGTGTGGTAAAGGAAAGTCGTCCTTTGGACTAGCCTTATTCAGATCCCTGTAATCAACACACATTCTGACCTTTCCGTCCTTTTTGGGAACGGGTACGATGTTGGCTAACCATTGAGGATATTCTGACGTGGCGAGGAAACCCGCGTCAATCTATTTCTGTACTTCCTCTTTGATTTTGATGGCCATGTCCGGGTGAGTCCGTCTCAACCTCTGCTTTACTGGTGGACATTCCGATCTCAACGGTAAGTGATGTTCCATGATGCTGGTATCCAACCCTGGCATATACTGATAGGACCAAGCGAATACATGAGAAAACTCTTTGAGAAGCTTTATCAAACTCTCTTTGGCAGTTGGACTGAGCAGTGCCCCAATCCTGATTTCTTTCCTCTCTTGTTCTGAACCCAAGTTTACCGTTTCCAACGGTTCTTTGTGAGGTTCAATGGACCTTTCCTCTTGTCTGAGTAGTCGAGAGATCTCTTCTGGAATTTGGTCGTCATTTTCTTCTTCAGCCTCGAATACCGGGAACTCAAAGTTGGGAGAAGGCATCGGATCATATATTTCAACGGGGTTTAAAACAAGCAATCTGCATGACGTGATGATTCGTGTTTAGAAGAGATAGAGAAAATGCAAGTGTGTGCAGTGTTTTTATTTTACTGCTTGTTTTTATTTGAATTGTTTTTTAGGATTACCATTTTCTGAAAAAGCAAAAAGAGAAAACAGCAATTAATGCGGAAATTACAGAATGATGTTATTTCATTAATGAACAAGTTGATTCTTGAAACTACAGCCCTATAAAACAAAACTCTGTCGCTTTGGGCAAAGCGAAGAGGGAAAATTTACAGAAAGCAAGCCCTATCAAAACATCCGTTTCACCTGGGCAGGGTGAAAGGTTAAAGATGGCAATTACTTTGACTGATGAACGATCTTCAGAACCTCGACGACAACCCATTGGCAGCGAACTCCTCGATGAATCACAAAGTCTGGTACCTTCCTTGATTTGTCTTCAGAAATAACGCTGATTTCAGGTGGAGCGGGATCATTGGAATCTGTCTCCCAGGAAGAATAGTCGTAGGAGGATTCCTCTGTTGCATTTTGCATAGTATTTGTGCTCTCAGCTATATCTCCCCATCCAGTTGGCTGGATATCTTCGAGCCTGATACGAGAGCTTTCGGGAGCAGTGTACTTGACCATATAGTCGTATTTTCCACTTGGTTGTCCCAGGGTGTCCCACACTTCTTTGGAACTGGAAGAGTCATCTCTCTCGATGACGTTGACCTCAGGAAAAGCATAGTTGATGAATTCAAGTCCTGCAAACGTTGCAAATTCATCTTTATGTTGAGTAGTTTCTGAATGACCTGAGTGTTGATCCCATGACATGGTGGGGACACAGGTATTCTGTTCAATGATGCTCAGGTGATTTTCATTGTTCGGTTGACTCTCTTGCCCCAAGTTTCCTGGGTAAGGCTGCCACATTGGCAGACCATCCATTGGGCCATAGTAATTGTGGTCAATGTTGTCTTTCATCAGAGTGTCCTCCTCTAATGAATTTGGCGGAGCACGGCATCCTTCCGGATCACAATCTCCATAGATCATTTCAACGTCTGACCTTGGTATAAATCTCGGGATCTGTGCGGGATAGCAAAATGGCGTAGGCACCTCTTCCTGAGACATATAACCGTCCTCATTCAGATAGGACTTCCATTCTTCATCTGTGTCGGAGGGATCTTCCTCATTGATAGCATGTACTGCTTGAGACACCGGGTGAAGAAAACCTCCAATATGGAAGAAGTTTTGAAGGGGATGAAGACTTTCATCGTTGGCAGCTGTCTGGGTACAGGTTACAGATAAACCAAGACCCTTCTTTATTTTATTGTCAATAGGAATGACAAGCTGTCCCCATCCTATTGTATCGGTACTCTCGACCGCTTTGATAGCATCTTTGTATGAGGAAATCGAGGTTCCTCCTTAGGATTGATTGTCCTTGCTCACCGACAGTGCTTGGAACTGCGTTCCAATAACCTCCTCGGGTTCTATACCAGCAGATGATGACAAGTTACTCACCAGCAAGGCCTGCTCCCCGCAGACTGTGACAAGTTGATCGTTCTTGACGAACTTTAGCTTTTGGTGGAGGGTCAAAGTGAACGCTCCAGCCTGATGTATCCAAGGTCTTCCTAATAAACAACTGTACGTTGCCCGGATGTCCATGACTTGGAAAGTGACTTGGAAAGTGTGAGGACCGATAGTTATGGGAAGATCAACTTCGCCGATAACTGTTTTTCTGGATCCGTCGAATGCTTTGACGACGACCTCGCTGATTCTCATCGGAGGGCCTTTGAATGATAATTGCATCAAAGTGGACTTCGGCATAACATTCAGGGCTGACCCTGTGTCTACCAGTACGCTGGCTAAAGCATCGTCCTGGCAGTTAACTGTGATATTGAGCGCCATGTTATGACGGCGACCCTCTTCAGGTAATTCCTCATCACTAAATCCCAAATTGTTGCAGGAAGTGATGTTAGAGACAATGCTATCGAACTGTCTGATTGTTACATCCTGTTCCACAAAGGCTTGCTCCAAGAATTTCTGTAGAGCCTCCCTGTGGGCTTCTGAACTAAGTAACAGCGATAATACCGAGATCTTTGAAGGAGTTTGTAACAGTTGATCGACAATGTTGTAGTCACTCCTTTGGATGAGCTTCAGCATCTCATCATCATTTTTTGAAAGGTCGGGATTACTGGATTGACCGACTAGTGGATCGGGAGCTTCTGTCTGAAGTTCCTTTTCCTTGTTAGGTTCTCCAACTCCTCGGTTGAAGATTCGACCGCTCCGTGTTACACGACTGATGTCTGCAATATTCACGACAGAGGGTAATGGAATTTCCTTTCCATTTTCAACTGTCGTTGCACCGTATTTGTAAGGGATAGCCTTAGTTGATTCATACGGTGTTGGTCCCGATAGATAGATGACTATGGGAACCTTATGATTTTTCTGACCATCATAAGTAATCTCGATCCGTTCCCGGTTGGGAACTCTTGATTCGTCAAGTAGAGGGATAATGGCAAAAACATCCCTGGTCCTGTGATGACCAGAGATCGTGACAACATCCTCAACTTGATCGACAAGGTAGTTCGGCGTCCAGTTGATGGGTCCAGAACCCGGATATGGACGAATCTCTCCACGATCCACCTGACCCTGAAGAGCTGCTCTCACAAGGTAACACCCTTGGTTACTTTCCGAACAGACGCTACAGCGGTCATAATTGTGTGGTGGCACCTGGCCACACCCACTTTGAATACAATGTAACCTCACTAGGTTAGCTTCCACAGATCGAACATCCTGACTCTGACGCCGAGTAGGATTCCTGTTGCTTATACTAATCTGCTGAGTATCTTCATCCATATAAATTGGAATCCACCAATGATTTAACAAGTGCTGAAGTGCCTCCTGGACAAGGGTACAACCTCGATCATTTTTGCAACCCGCTTTACAACTTTGATAGTCATGTGATATTAAGAATCCGAGTCGGACCTGCTCATCATGTAACTCTACCAGGTTGGTATTCATCACGCGAATATCGAAGATCTGAACCATGTTGATTTGATAGGAGTTCCTATTATGGTAGTCTTGGATCCATCCAAGATCCATCTGACGCTGGAGGGCCTCCTGTATAAAAGAGCATCCCTGTTTATTTACCGAGCAAGTCAGACAGGAACTGTAATCGTTCCGCGACAGATTATGATACTGGCTTTGCCTTGAGTGCATTGCCACCAAGTTGGCATTCATCGCACGGATGTCGTGGTTTTGAATGATGTTGGAGTTCGTGTAGACCATGTTAACTCCACGAACTCGGTGCTCTTGGATCCATCCGAGATCCATCTGTTCCTGTAGAGCTGATTGCACCACAGAACATCCTTGATTGTTTTTAGAGCAGATATCACACTGGTGATAATTATGAGGCAGCACATGGCCATATCCACTCTGTCTACAATGCATCTTGACCAGATTGGTTTTCAACAAGAGTACATCATGAATTTGATAGACATCGTTAGTCTCTTCTTCTATCAAATTGACTGCAGCCTTCTTATGTTAAGGCAGCGGGTTTGTGAGAACATTGGGATTCATATCCTTGAAGGATAAGACCCCGCTCCTAACAAGTTTTTGCACGTCGGACTTGAAATTGAGACAAGTCTCTATGTTATGCCCTGGACCTCCTTGATGATAAGGGCAAGTTTGATCCACCTTATACCAAAAAGGCGGATTTTCCGGTACTGTAAGAGGAGATTTAGTCTGAATGTGCCCCTTAGCCATAGTAATGGAAACAACTCTGCGTACGACACGGGTATAGGATCAAATCCTGGTGGCCGTGTTGTACGGTTGTTGTTGTATGGAGGACGAGCCTGCTGAAGAGGCTGTTATGTCCTTTGCTGATTAGGTTAGCTCTGCGCAACCTGAGGTTGATACGTAGGTGTGGTGCTGATAGCAGGAGTCACAGCTGCTACCGGTTGATAACGTCGCCTTTGCTTTCCAAGAGAGATATTCCTAATATCTTGCTCTTTTTTCTTAGGGAGAGCACTACCGTATTTTTTAGTACCGCTCGTCGATCCAGTGTCTTTTACCAAACGTCCTTCTCGGACGGTTTCCTCAAGACTTACGCCCATGCCCACCATCTCAGTGAAATCACTGGGTGCACTGGCAACCATTCGGTCATAGTAAAATGAGCTTAAGGTCTTTAAGAAGATCTTTGTCATCTCTTTTTCCTCAAGAGGTGGACAAATTTGAGCGGCAATTTCACGCCACCTTTGAGCATACTCCTTAAAGGTTTCCTTGTCCTTTTGCGACATCGATCTGAGTTGATCTCTGTCGGGTGCCATGTCCAAATTGTATTTGTATTGTTGGACGAAGGCAATGCCAAGATCTCTGAATGTGCTGATCGTGGCACGGTTTAAACCCATGTACCATTTGAGTGCGGCACCGGTTAAACTATCCTGAAAGTAATGAATCAGTAGGTCCTGATTTTTCGTCTGAACTGACATCCGCCGAGCGTACATCACCAGATGGCTTTGAGGGCAAGAGTTACCCTTGTACTTTTCAAAGTCGGGCACTTGAAATTTGTGCGGGATTTTCACATTTGGGACCAAGCAAAGATCTGCGGCGTCTTTTCCAAATAGATCCTGACCGCGAATGGCTTGCAGTTCCTTCTGCATTTCCAAGAACTGCTCCTGGAATTCCTCCATTCGGTCAAACATAGTTTCCTTTTTACCAGCAGGTATCTGTGGAATATGTCCTTCCGGGATAGTGTGCACCACAGGGGGTGGTACCGTGACTACGGTATTGAGTCTTGGCGTCTCCCGAAGTTTGTAACCTTCAGGAGTCTTCAGTATGCCCCTAGCATCTTTGCTTTCCCGAAGTTTGTAACCTTCAGGCCCAGCGGCTTCTGTTGTGATTCCCTGATCTTCAGTGATCGACGGAACATATCCTTCCGGAATATAGTTAATAGGCATGCCCCAGGGACGATCTTTCGGCATTTGATGCCTAGGATCATACTTCTCCACTATGGGCGTTGAGGTGATCTCTGAGATCACAGTTCTTTGTAGCTGAGATTCTGCCATGGCTTGCATGTCGTTACGAAGCTTCCTCATATCCTCTCTCAGAGCGTCGATCTCTTCTTTCAACTCTCTGTTTTCTTCCTCAAGATCATCCATCTTTTTCTGACGATTGGCCCGAGTATTATACGAATGAGACAGTTTGACTCTAGAACCGAGATACAAACGTGAGATTCGTAGGTAAGAAGAATACGCGATGTGAGAATGATGAATGCAATGATTATATTAATTGTTTTTTGGTTTAATCAAAATAAACTTCGACAATTAGATTGCAAATATCAAACGGTGAGGAAACCCCTTTTTATTGAATTCAAAGGATTACAGAAATGGAAATACAGTAGATTACAAGGTGCAGAAACAGAAACCTAAACTAATGGGTCCCGAGTCCTCTCTAAAGAGAAATCGGGTGCTGATTCTGGTATCTTCCTTTTCTTTGACCGGGGCTCTTGGGCCGTTGTAGGGTTGTCATTCCTTTGCCAGGTGAAAGGAGCGAGCAAATTCCTTTGGTCATCCTGATTATCCACAGGATGTTGCTCCAAAATTTCAATCAGAGCATCCGTTTCTTTCAGTAGTTGCTGTATTTTGACGCACTCTACGTCGAGGGTGCGATACTTGTTCTTCCAAGACCTCCTCTCCTTCTTAACTTTTTTGAGAGTAACCTGAAGCTTTTCAGTTTTCGTCATGAAGTACATGACAGATTCCTTTGGCGGAAGAACTCTGTAACGAGGATAAGGCATCTTTAGCTTGAGAGCTCTAGTTTGTACCCAATGGAGATAAGGCTCCACCGAGACACAATCTGGTTTTCCCAGAGACTCTCGTCCTTTCTTATGAACATGCTTCTAAGCGTGCACTATTTCCGTCTTTAGTGCTCTGTCATTTTCTCCTTCTTTGAAGAAAAAACTTTCCAGATGAACACCCCGTGGGACGTGTCTCATCGGGTATCCAAATTGACGGTGAACCAACACCGGATGGTAGTTGATTCCTCCCTTAATTCCTATAAGGGGTACGTTGGGGAAGTTTCCACAACGGTCAATGATCCTGATTCCATCATAAATCCTATTGCACCAATCTATATCAGAGTTGGTAAGAGACATGATCTTCTGCGACCAACGTAAGGCACTCTTACAATCCCAAAAAGCAGCAGACTTGGGCAAGTGAGAGATAAACCATTTGTAAAGCAGAGGTACACAGCATGTGATCTCCCCTCCGCTGTACAAATTTCCCAAGTGTACAGAATGATACGTATCTGCGAGCAAAGTCGGCACATGGTTTCCAATGAGAAAAACCTTAATGGAGTTGATATCGACGAAATTATTAATGTTGGGAAACAAAAATAACCCATAGGTGAGCAAGACAAAGATGCTTTCAAAAGCAGTCACGTTTCCTATACTGGCAAAATATAGGGCTTTCTTTGTCAAGACTGGGCTGGCAAACCTTGGATGCCACCCTTGGTAGTTAGGTGAGTCTTAACCTCGGACTCGTCTAAATGAATTGCTCTTGCAATGGTCTGATTCTTTGGAATTTCTTCCAGTCCAGAAAATGGAGCTCGATCAGTGATATGTAAATCAATCAGATGAGAGTACTCCTCCAGCGTTGGTGCGAGCTGGTAATCCGGGAATGTGAAACAGTGATAAACTGGATCATAAAACAGAATGAGCGCATCCATGATTCCCTCAATCACATGGACTCTTAACGGTGGTAGCAAACCTCCGTGCTTGGCTCTGAAAGCCTTTGGGTTTGTGATCATCCTTGCTAACCTTCTCAAATCCTCTAGCTTTAGAACCTTGAAGGTATAACTATGAGTTCTCCTTCTACCGAAATCCATTAGTGCAATCCTTTTCTCTGATATTTGCAATCACAATCTCAATTTAATTTGAAAAACAGAGAGACTAGAAGAGAAATTTTTTGAATGTTTTAATGTTTTTTAAATGAATGCATGAATGCAGCACACAAAAACATAGAAAAAACATGGGGTCAAAGGGTCGTTGTCATGAAGTCAAGGCTCTACCCATCCCCAAAGGTTTATACTAGGGTGATTTTTGTACCTGTACTCATTATCATCAGCTCCTCCCAGGAAAGCAGAACAACAAGCGGATCGCCAGCGAGTTGTAGAGCGATCTTAGAGTAAGTGCCATTCACCGAGAATAGATCACCAGCCTCAAATGAGGGTAGTATCGCGTAACAACTATTCTCGATAGTTTCCGCGCTACAAAAAGGTTTGGCTCCTCAGCTTCTCAGACATCACAATCGGCCCATTGTCTTGGTGAGAGAATGGGTTGCATTGGTCAGCCTCCACTGAGGTTGATGGTCGACCTCGTCGCCATCACTTATCTTAAGTGTATACTCGATCTTTCCACATGCAGCATCACACGCATTCCCATTAGCAGAAAAATAAACACGTATAGCAATTAGGAAAAGCAGTATATATATTTGTCCTAATCATCCTAGACTTTTAAAAGCTAAGAATTTTAAGTTCCTGACAGAAAATGGTTTCCCGGCGGAGTCACCAATCTGTGGTTTCATTCCAAGTTAACGGCGTTTTGACCTAAGATCCTAGTGACGTCAAGGTTTCTACAAGATCCCTAAAGAGACCTACGGTACTCCCCAGCAGAGTCGCCATTCTTCTGTAGCGAGTATTTTTGGATGTGGTTGCGAAGCACGATCGCTCTAATACTACAGTTCGATTCATTTTTTATCCTATTAAAGCTGATGAAGGAAGGGAAATAGATGTCTCCAATTAACCCTGCTTGTATACTAAGGTTAAACAGTCAAAACTGTTGGTTTACAGATGCTACAAAGATTCGGGGTTTTTCCTAGTTTATTTTGTTGACGAGGGGTGCTTTAGGCTATTGGTTGAGATGTTAGGACGGATATATATGAAAGTATGGGATTTTGGGTTTTTGTTTAGTGTGCTCGCTAAGATTTTTCTTTCAATCTTATGCCTTCGTATTCCCGTTTACCGAAACAGGGAAATCAGAGCAATCATAGTTCCTCCTATTCTATGGGAGGAAATGGTTGTTTTGGTGTCTTGTTCAAAGCCCAAGACGTGAAGCTAAAGGTAGTTTGTATCTTGTTCAAAGCCCAAGATGTGAAGCTGAAGGGTTTATTTGTATCTTGTTCAAAGCCCAAGATGTGAAGCTGAAAGTGTTGACCTTAGAGATAATTTGTCATCTCTAAAGAGGGGTTTGTCTGTTACGACTGTTTATAAAGGAGAATTACTTTAACCGGGATTTGTGAATCCGACAATGCTATAATTTCCTTTATAGGGGATTTCAACCTGAAGGAGAAGACTTTAACTCAGTGTAGAGTAATGCCATCTTTCCTTAGGAATTTCTCATACTAAAAGAGGGACATTGGCATGGATGTAGATGATCCAGAGGCCTGCCGCTTACAGCGATTAGATGGAGGGGAAGAAGTTGTTGATGTTTGTGTATTGTGAACGAGGCACAGTTTTGATGCTAAAAGGTTAATTGGATCAACCAGTGGTTTTCTTATACAAAGCTTAAGAGGAGGCTAATATGTGTCTCGTACAAAGCCCGAGAGAGAGGCTAAAAGGTTTTGACCCGACGATGGAGTCTTTTGGTATCTCGTATAAAGCCCGAGATGGAGGCTAATTGACTCAAGAAGAGAGTTTTTTGTATCTCGTACGAAGCCCGAGATGGAGGCGAAAGGGTGATTGACTCAATGAGGGAGTCTCTTTATGTGTCTCGTACAAAGCCCGAGAGAGAGGCTAAACGTTGTTTGACTCTGCTGGGAGAATCATTGTATAAAGCCCAAGAGGAGGCTAACTTCGCTGGAGAAGGATCATTATACAAAGCCTAAGAGGAGGCTATGACGACTGTTCAATTAAGTGACAGGTCCAGTATACTGATTTTTAAAGAGAAAATCAGTTCTTATATGAGCAATGCTCAAGGATTTGATTCGAGGATCCGGGCTATTCCTATTCTTTAAGGAATTGGGAAATTCGAAGGGTATTGAGACTGTCCGAGTCTACGGGTTTTCTTCTTATTTAACGAAGGGGTCACTTGAGAATGTCTTTGAGACTCAAGGATATTAGACTATCCGAGTCTAGAGTTTCATCTTTTGTACCATGCTTTGAGAAACAGTAGTAGACTCTTTGAAAGGTCTGTTATATGCAGATGACTAATTTCTGTTCCTATACCTCTAGGAGGTCGTCGGGACAATTTGTATGAAGCCCAAGAGGAGGCTGTAAACTTTTAAGAAGCCGACGGGTCCTTGTACGATGCCCAAGAGGAGGCTATCATTCTCGGAGGAAGAGATCATTATACGAAGCCTAAGAGGAGGCTGTGAATACTTCTAAGAAGCCGTAGGGTCCTTGTACGATGCCCATGAGGAGGCTATCATTCCCGGAGGAAGAGATCATTATACGAAGCCTAAGAGGAGGATATGAATACTTCTAAGAAGCCGTAGGGTCCTTGTACTAAGCCCAAGAGGAGGCTAGGTTGCTTTTAGGAAGCTTGTGGGTCCTTGTACGATGCCCAAGAGGAGGCCGATGCTTTTAAGAAGCCCGTGGGTCCCCAAACCCCGAGAAATTCAAGGCAAGCTATTCACAAGGAATAGATCAAGTCAGGAAAGTTCGAGAATTTGGAAGAAACTCAAAGATGCCATTCACGGATAATACATTCATCTCTGGGAATAGAGTTTCTTGACAATTCCTAATGAGGACAGCCGAAGAGAAGACTGTATCTGGTGGTCCTATTGGGGATCTAGTTGTCTATTTCTACGAATAAACGAAACGGCGTCACCTAGTTCTATACGTAGTGGCCGGGTAAACTCTAAATATCTATACTATTATTACACAGTTGATTTGAGTTTATGAAAGAAGACTTACAGTGAAACAGCCCCACAATACATTTTATATGTATATGAAAGCGGTAAATGAAAGCAATAACCACTTACTCGGTTGTAGAGCTTCCATGCTGTTTGGTTAGTTGTTCAACAAAGAAAGATTGAAAACAACAGTATATTCAAAATCAAAGGAGAAAGTGCTTTGAAAAAGAAAGATTTGGGGCTTACAGCTCAAGGAGAGGCCCAGGGTTTTATCAGTGAGCGCACTGTTTGAATTTGTACAGAGGGACTTATACAAGTGACTGAGGCCCAGAAAGGTTTTCTGTACAAAGGGATGGGTCTTACACTCTCCCAAGAGGCCCAAAAGGTTTAAAGAAAAAGAGTGGGGCTTATAACACGAGGGTAGGCCCAGTTGACTTTTCGTTTAAAAATGGCAATCGCACCGAGATTTTCTTTTAACGCGAAGGGGCTTATACAATATCTGAGGCCCAAATGATTTTGGTTAAAAGTGGGTTGGGTTTTACACTATATTAGAGGCCCAAAAGTTTTAAATGGGTCTTATAGCTCGAGGAGAGGCCCAAAAGGTTATTTTTCAAAAGGCGACGATCGCGCCGTTGGTTTTTGACGGTATCGGGACTTATACAATGCACTGAGGCTCAAAAAATGATTTGGTCAAAAAAAGGATTGGGTCTTACACTCTATTAGAGGCCCAAAGTGTTTTGAAAATGATTTATGAGGGTTGAATTAATCCAAAAACCATAATTTGTTTTCAAAATGTGTTTTAATTGAATAAAAATTCAATTAAAATGATCAAAATTGTTTAACATAGGAAAAACAAATTGTGATTTTGGATTAATGTTTCAAAAATTAAGTATTGACCTACAAAATAATTAGAAAGCATTAAAAGTTGCAAAATCAAGGTGGAAAAAATATTTTAAATGTCAAAAACAATTAAAACATTAATTCTTTGTAAAAATATCAATTATATAAAATAAATAATATTTTTGGGATTTTTTGGGAAAATAAAATATTTTAACATTTTTGTGAATTATTAAAAAAAGAATCAACTCAAAATCATTAAAACTCAGAGAGAAATTAATTTTTGAATCAATTAAATAAAAATCACAAAATTCAAATATTTGAATTTATGAAAATGGCGCCAAGAACACCCAAGAACACGCGCGTGTTCTGGGCTTGCCCAGATTTGCATTTTCTCTCCAATCTCACTGAATACTTGATTATAACATGCAATCCACATAACAATCAACTCGTTTCAACCTCACGATCATGTCTATGGTATTTAATTTCATTTAAATTAAACATATAACAAGAAATCATGAAAAATCCTCAAGAACCCTAATTTCTGCATGAAGGCTAGGATTTTTGATACACGATTCAAACAATGCAATTAATTGAGGGGAAACATTCCATGCATGATTATGAACATTTGGCAAAAGTATTGTGCGAGGAAATATGCATAGATTGAGAGATGACCAAGTTTAAGCTTACCTCTAGGTCGTGACAGCAAGAGCAAATTGATTTCTGAGTAGGAGGTGTTACAGATGAATTGTGATGATCTGAACAGCTTCCCTACACCCTTTGGAGTGTGTTTGAATGCTTGGACTTGACTGAGAATGGCTGGATCACTTCATGGCATCTCAACTGCACTTTGGTTAAAACCTTGAGCAATTGACTGGTGATTCTGAGAAATCAGTGTTCCAGTTGTTGTTTAAGTGTTTGATCAGCTCACATATGATGTATATGAGGTGTGTGTGTGATTGGTTTGATTGGAAAAGCCCTCAAACTCAAAACCCGATAGTGACTTGCTTTGGAAGGCAAAATTGGAGTGAAAGAAGAGATTTTGAGGAAAGCATCTGTTTGATGGCTTTGGTGTACTCAAACTGATCACAATTGAGCTTTATTTATAGTAGAGCAAGTTTGTTTTGGGATCCACAGTGAATGGCAACTGCAGCAGGTGTTTGTTCAATGTTGGCCAATGAAAATACAAGTCTCCTCTAGCCATTGACTAGAGGTTAGGGCACAGAGCTGTGGTTCCCTTGGTCTTGGATAAGTCTTGACTGAATTCAGTTGAGAATGGCTCAGTCCATGCCACCTTGATGCTTCCATTGAATGCTCCAATCCAAAATTGGAGTCTTGTCCCTATTTTGGCCATTCTAGGTTCAACATGCTATTTCTTGTTCCAAAGACTTTGGAGGCTTGGCTCAGTGATTGTCCCCTTTAGATTTAATCCTCTGAGGTGTCTAAGTGGATATGAGCATTTGGATTTGGCTGATTTTGGCAAATCGAGCAAAAATGCAAATTCTGCCTTGCCTTGGCAGATTTCGGCAAGGCAACTTTCCAATGTCATATCTCATGACTCAAATGGAATTTGGTAATGTTCTTGGCCATTTTGGAAAGCCCTTACATGATACAACAACTGTTTCAACATGTTTGGTTTTGATCTCTTTTGAATCCAAGTGAAAAATCCCCCTACATTTGGCAAAAAGTAGGGTAAAATCTGACTTAGTGAAATTTTCACCAAGTGTTGGAACAAAGTAACTTTTCTTGATTTTGATCACTCCATAACTCAAAATCCACAATGAATTGGAATTAGGTCTAGTTGAAGTTTTTGTAGAGGGCAATGAGATCTACAAATCAAGCCTTAGATGGGAGAAAATGGCTTTGTGGTTTAGGAGTTATGGTCCTCCAAAGTTGGTACCCTAGCCACTTTTTTTTAACTTAGAAAATTTTCTAAGCTTTTTATGGTTACCCCTTTTACAAGTTATCCAACTTTTCTTGATTTTTCTTGATGAATAATGATTCAAATCATACATTAACATTATTTTAGGGTTAAAAATCCATTTTGGTGAAAAATCTCACAAAGTCAAAGTTGATTTTTGTGCACAGTTGACTTTTTATCAGATGAATTCCAAACTGTACAATTCTTCATGAAATCATGTCTTTGACCCAAATCAAACTTGATGGACATGTTCCATGGGTGTCATAGGGTATATTGATGCATGCCATAGGGCTTGGGAGCATGTCCTGGTCAAAAGTCAAAGTTACAGTTGACTTTTTCCTTAAAACCCTAACTGTGGTGCAGATGAAATTGAAACTTGTTGCTCAAGCCTCTTGGATTAATACATTGTTGCAAATGGATCAATATAGTTCATTAGAGACCCTCAAACCCTCTCTTGAGGTCTTGGCTCATGATTTGCCCTAAAAGTTAACTTAGGGGTGAATTAGGTCAAGAAACCCTAATTCTTGATTTTTGATGAATGTATCCCCTGAGGCAAAATTGACTTGATGATTGGGTCCATGAGGTTCCATGGAGTATATTAGGTTGTGTTTTGGATCATTGGCTTGTGCCCAGATAAAAATTTTCATCTGGAGGCCCTGGTCGACCAAAACCCTAATTTGGTGACACTGTCGATCTTGAGACTTAATCCACCTATAAGGGAGCAGCCTTGTGCTTGATCCTTGAAGTGGGAGTCCTTTTGATCCATTGTAGGTGTTTAAGAGGTTAGACAAGTTGAAGATCATGTCATTCCTTGATGGATCCTTTGTCTAAGAACTCTGAGAGGGCTTGAAACCTTAGTGTAGTGGATGCTCACCCATCTTTGGGGAGACTGATGAAGTATGATGGCCCATCCATATTGTGATGATGATGATTTTCACAATGATGGGAAATCTTAGTGGTCAAAATTTGGGGTATGACACCATGCACTCATATCAGCTTAGTGCAGAACAGCATGTCAAGACATCCTCCTTGACATTTCACAACCTGCAACTAAACTATTATGGCATATACACAAAACAGCATGTTAAAACAACTTTAGTGACATAAAGCTATCATATTGGTTTTAATAAATTTAGCCAACACAAATACTGCATAGCTTCAGAACTAACAAACTCCCCCTTTGGCAAATTTTGGCTAAAACCATCATATCATATCAAATATATCAGCAGCAGAAGATAGTCACACACATCAGTAGCAGATAAAATAATTATCAGCACTGCAACACATACACAACCAGATCAGTACTCAATCTTCATCTGCACATATACACAACCTCACACAGCAGCAACTTCACAACAACATTTACCAACTAGTTCACCACTCACACTAGCAATCACACATAAATGTTAGAACATCATATGGGACATCAGCTATCAGCACATCATGCAATCACACACTCTCCCCCTTTTTAGCCATATTTGACAAAGCTATAGCACACCAGAGCAGTATCCATACAACCTTTGGATAACACAACCAGCTCCCCCTCAAGGAAACAACCAAGGACACTTACTTCTCCCCCTTTTTAGCCATAATATGCCAAACCAAGCAACTATGCATTTAAGGGAAATCAACCAGAAGCAGGAAAAAAATAGTAGTATTACTCCCCCTGACGTGGATAACTAGTGCACCTGAATGGAAAACATAAGACGCATCTACATGTCTTCAAGAGCGCACTCTCAGTCCAGCCACCTGCTGAAGCACATTCATTTTGGCACCACAATCCCTTATGACAATAAACAACAGTCACTCACACATGAAGTTACAATTTGGCTATTCGCGAGGAACATAAGGATCACCATCCTCCTTCAAACAAACTGTTAGATAAAGATCAAGGTCACATAGATCCCCAAACTTTCCAAAGGCAGTCATTCCCTATCATACTCTTCATCTTCAGACTTCCAATCAATCAATACCTGATCTACTTCATTCTCCATCCAAGGCAGACCTTCTACTTCATCATTCTCCCATATGACTACGTAGATGCTCCTTAGGCACCAAGCTCCTGAACCAGACCACAATCATCCTTCACCAAGGAAATCCAACCCAGATAATGTTCCAACACCAAGTTAGAACATCTGACACACACCAAGACATCATCACCACGATTCTTGATATGCTCCACCAACTGGACTTACTATAGCATAGTAATCCAAAGAACTAGAGAAATAAACTCTCATCCACCTTCAAGAAGAATAATCTCCTTGAGTCTTCAACTCATCACCCTTCTGCCCAAGAGTAACTTGTTCCAAGACAATCCTCAATAATAACCAGTTGCCACACTCTGATTATCTTGATTCTTCGAATCAGCTTCTGAGATCAACCATATGCCACAGTTTGATCACCTCATTCATGAATCCTCATATGAAAACAACCAAATGCCACATTTTGATCTTTTTCACGTTTGTCAGAACTCTCACAGAGATATCCTGATCCACCAAGGAAACTTGATCTTCAAGTCACATGTTCCAATTGCTCAATAGCAAACACACTTAGACTCCCTAAGCCATGGTCATGTAACATCTTCTCCTTCTTGCAGCTCCCGCAAATTGCCAAGAGAACGATCTTTTGAAACATCCTATTGTTCATTCCTGTAGATCACCCTATCATAAGCTGATGTGCCACATCACCAACTGAGACTTCTGATGTTAAGCTAGATGTCAGAACATTATGACATCCAACTGTTGAATTCAGCTCTTCCTTCTGCCACTCAGAAGAAAACCTCCTCCCTTTGCAGAAATAGATTTCCATGCTCTCATAGACTTGATTCAATAATCAAGTTTGAGTAGACAACCTCCATCTTGCTCAGAAACTCCAAAGACTTCAAACCTACCACATATGAATCTTCAGAAGATAAGTAGTTCAAGACTACCCCATAGCTATACCAAAGAATGTCATTTTCCTTAGTAAAGCCGTCAGTAGAAAACCAGAGATAACAGCCACATATCCTCGACTTTCACAAAAAAAAACCATGCTCCAAAGCACCTAGATCATAAATAAACTGATCCAACCATCAAGATTATGATGTCTTCATAGTCTTCCATCTCCATCTTCAACAGCATAATTCAGGTCATCACACACCAACACACCAAATAGAGAAAAGTAAATTCTCAACACTTCTGCAGTCCTGCACTTTTACATCAGACATATACATAGTCTCCCGTCAATGTATTTTGTCATTAGTTGAAAGCACAACATCTTAGATAAATGCTCAGCTCCCGTCAGAGTATTCACTATCGGTTAGATGCACATCCTTATCAAAAACAGACAAATACTCCTGTCAAGATATTTATCATATGTGATAAGGTAACCTTCTCACACAAGGTACGACATTCTTTTCCTGCACACTTGTGGCACTAGCTGATCCCTCTTTTATTAATCCACGCCACTTATCACTTCAGATTAGGTAAGTGACTTGACCTGATACTCCACCATGTGCACAACAAACTTCCTTGGCTGAGGAAGCAATGAACTGAAATGATGTTTCAACATCAGTTCCGACATCAGTCTAAATCACATTAACCATCTACTATGGCTATGGAGACAACAACCACAGTAATCCACACACATCTCTTGCAAGGGACACAAGAGGATCGACCATCAGCATCTGATCAACCTTAAAAACCAGACCATACACACAAGTAGGAACCTGCATACTCTACATCTCAAGAATCTTCTTTTCAACCTTCTGATGTTCAGACCTTCTGTCTGTCTTTGAGATGTTGAATGCCATCCTTCTGCACCTAAAGAGGAGATTCCCTCTAACAGGTTTCTGGAGCAAAACAAAATATTGACTGGTCATCACAATATGCTTCTTCCTACAAGGATGCTTTTCAATCCTTGCAAAAACATGTTCCATCATGTGAGGACACCACATAACTGAACTCCAGCTTAAGAAGAACCTTCTCATGCCAATACCAGGGAACCATAATCTTTTGGTTCAAAAGAACACCAACTTCTCCTTGCTCTAAACACATTTGCAATGCAAAATCTTTATCCACTAGATTCTACACACTCTGCTGGTTTGATGTCACAACAACTGGTAGAACATCATTCAAGAACAACACCATGGGATCCTTCAATTTAGACCCGTGGATGGTCTTTCAGAGAAGAGAGCAAAAATAAATTGCATCCTTCTGATCAACATACTTATTGAAAATGCCTTTATGAGTAGACTTGGGTTAAACCTCAAGTATCTTTGGTCACTTTAATAAGTCAGTCAATATTATCCTCAGGTATCACAGCACCATGTGATACACCTTTAGAGGAGAACAGAGTGTTGCAGCCTCAACACACAAACCACCAGGAATTTTCCATCAGATATATATAAGCAGCGGAACACACACCAGAAAACTCCTCTATAACCCTTGCACAAACACGACACTCCATGGGTATGAATTTAAATCAAACCACACAGTAGCTCACCATGAAAGCTACAAGCCTGATAACAATAGACAAGTCCAATACACACTCTGTCATGAACAGTCCATCCTCCACTTCTAAGGACCATTCAAACAACAACATAAACTTCTCCAAGTTCAAGCAAATTTTCAGTAGGTACCACTTACCTTGCCCATGACCAGAAAGTATCTTCCCTAGGATCTCACCCAGAAACAGAACAGGATGCCAGCTCTGATACCAATTGAAATTCTGGTACATGTGCAGAATTCAAATGTCCTATAACATGTCATTCGACATCTGGTCTGACATGAACACACATGGCAAGGTATATAACAATAAGCACGGTACTGAAAAGATAAAAACAAAGCACACAGAATTGTTAACCCAGTTCGGTCTAACACACCTACTCTGGGGGCTACCAAGCCAGGGATGAAGTCCGCTATCAGCAGTATTAATTCAAAGCTAAACTCCCCATTTACAGCTTATCACTTAACCACTACCCAACGACCCTTCTACCTAAATCCTCTCTAGGTATGAGAAACCCTTCTCACTCCCAATCATCGCAATAATGTTTAGCAGTCAACACTCCGCCACTGCATCAACGACTCTTTACCTATACAACAATCCAACAAAGAAGACACACTTCCAAGACACAACTTAGAGTTACTTAAAAGCTTCCTCCAAGAACAATACTCCTCTTACTTAATAGCTTCGAGGATCACACTAACAAACTGTCCAACGCACATGCGAGTGGTACAGGAACCAACCAACTCTCCTAGAGAGTGGTTCACAAGAACGAAACCCTAATAATTTTACATCTTGGAATCGTTACCGAATCAGGTTACAAACACTCCTATTTATAACCTACATCCCAACTGGATTTGGGCTTCAAATCACAGCATATCGGCTGCTACAAATCAGCAGAAACTTCTGCTATATAATAGGTCTTCAATCAAATATTTCCTAACATGTCTCCATATTTAGAAAGTAGTGAAAATCCGAAAACCAACACAAAATATCAACTCAATTACTTTGGACGCCACATAGGATAACTAAATATTCACAGAATATTCAGCATTTGTTAAATCACAACAGAATTCAACTGTCCAGCTCAGCTCAGGCGCAATGTCGAATGATACAACATAGGGCATCTTATCCGACATGTTGAATGCAGTAAACCAGAACATCTTGTTTCAACATCTTGATTAACTATCACATGACATCAAAACAGCAACACTTTAAAACAACCATGCACTCATATCAGCTTAGTGCATAACAGCATGTCAAGACATCCTCCTTGACATTTCACAACCTGCAACTAAACTATTATGGCATATACACAAAATAGCATGTTAAAACAACTTTAGTGACATAAAGCTATCATATTGGTTTTAACAAAATTTAGCCAACACAAATACTGCATAGCTGCAGAACTAACAAAAATAACATCTGGTTCTGAGGAAGGAGCTAGACACAGGATATCTCTGATTACAGGAACCCTCATAGGTAGGTTCTAAACGGGTAGGTGCCTAGAGTTATGGATGTCTTTCAAAGACATTATAGCCATGACGAAGGAACATCAGACGATATTGTCCTTGAAAGGATCTCGTCTAGGTGAGGTCTTCGTTTCTTCCCCACGAGAAAGACTTCTCGGAGGCGCCCACTACACAACCATCGACACAAGGGTTCTAAGTAGGGTTCTCAGAATTCTAGATCGAGGTCGAAAATATTACTGTCAGGAAGTAATACGTTTGAGGGATCTCATCTGATTGTGGCGTTCGCATTAACCCACAAAGAGTTAACACTACCAACCACCATGGATAAACGGGTTAATGGTCCTTGGGATCAACGATTCAGGATCGAAAACATTATCATCGTGACGAAGTAACATCAAAACGATACTATTTCCAAGGGAATCTACTCCAAGCGGGGTCTTTGCTTTGGCTCACGCGGAAGAGACCACGCAAGCCTCCACTACACAACTACCATCCTAATCCTAGGGTTATACTCGAACTCGGGTATAGAGTAATCTCACAGAGCACCAATGATCAGAGAACCCCCACAGTGTCATAAGAGATAATAATAGGATATAATAACAATAAGCAAGCAAGCAGATAACAGATAATCAGACAAGCAAGCAAACAAGCAAGAGAAGATAAACAAACAAGCGGATCTAACACTCACGAATCGAGTCAAGTTAGGCTTGACTTTCTCTAGCGTAGGGCAATGCCACTATTCATCCCCAACAGAGTCACCATCTGTCGTACCTCAAAAAATACGATCCTCGCGATGGACGCGGAAAAAACTATTCAAAACAGAGTCGCCGCCAAACTTTATTCATTCCAAGGAAGGAATAGAAAAATATCGATAAAACCTTTAAGGATAAGAAAATGGTCATCACAACCAAATTCGGGTTCGGGAGTCGGTTACGCAAGAGGGAAGGTATTAGCACCCTCTACGTCCGTTGTATTCAACGGGAACCTCTTGATTCGATTCATGAGAAAGTTAGTTAGGTTTGTTTGTTATCTTCTAAGGTAATATTGCTTTCTAAGGGGGAAATGGGGTGGTTTTTTATTAGGGTGCTCGGCAAGAATTAGAACCCTTGTGCCTACGTATTCCCTCATGCAATGAGAAAGTCAGAGCATTCGTAGTTCGTGGGACTACGGTTGTTTGGTTTGTATTTTTTATGTAGGCGCCAATTGTCCACACACGAGTAAGAGAACTCGCACCCAAACAATTGAGGAGAAAGGTCAAAGACTTGGCCCCCCTCACATCACCTTTTAGAAAGTTGTTTGAATATATGATTAAGTATATTAAAGAGTTTGATTAAGAAAAGAGGATTTGATTTGTATTTGTTTTAGGGTTTAGATCGCACGGGAGCGAGAAAAGGAGTTTTAGATGTTTTAGAGGTAACAATTGTTCATACACGAGTAAGAGAACTCGCACCCAAACAATTGAGGAGAAGGGCCAAAGACTCGACCACCCCCACTTCACCTTTTAGTAAAAATGTGTTTAGATAGGGATTAAATGTTTTAATGATTGCTTGGAGAGAAGTTTGAATGTTGTCGAGTTACAAGTGTTTTAGAGGCGTCAATTGTCCACACACGAGTAAGAGAACTCGCACCCAAACAATTGAGGAGAAAGATCAAAGACTCCATCCCCCTCTTTTTCACCTTTTAAGAAATGATGTTTAAGTGTGGTTTAAATGTATCGATTTGATTTATAAAATGCTCGATATGGATCGAGGTTTGAATTTGTGTACGGAATGGTTAAAGGTTTGAACTAATGGAAAGGAGGTCCTAGTGGTTCGAGGGAAGGTCGATGGCGAGGCAAAAGCACTCGACTTACAAGAGGGGTAATGGGACTTGATATATGGATCAAGTGAATGCTTGAGGATGAATTGGTGGTTAATTGAATTTGTTTAGAAAAATGCTTGACGTTGGATCAAGCTTATTTATTCTTTTGAAAATGGTTGATTTTAATCTTATGGAAGAGGGATACGCTTAATCCAAGGGGATAATCAAGCCATAATTAAAGTAAGACAATCACACATATGCATGCAAACAAGATTGTGAAATGTGCAACAAGTATCGTTGTATAAAGCCCAAGAGGAGGCTATGTGAGGTTGATTGCGATCGTGAAACCAATCGACTTACAAGGTATTGAAAAAGGCTTGACATTAAGTCAAGGTATTAGTTTGAAAAAAGTTTTTGATTTGGACAAGCATATGATGAAAGACAAATATAATCAAAGCATGATAATAATCCATATGAGAAAAGCATAAACACCACATAAAGATTAAAAGCCAAACAAAATGGGGGAGAAGACATAATCAAGTATGTTAGTAATTAGTAACCTAATCTTAAGGTTAGTCTAAAAGAGAGGCATCTAAACTAAAATTAATATGTCTTTAGATTTTTAGAGAAAAGGGTGAAAATGAAATAATTAATCAAATTAAACTAAAATATTTAATAAAATTAACTATTAAAATTAATTAGTATTAAATAAAGTGGTTTAATAAAATTAATTAGAAATTGATTAATTAAAGAAGGTTTAGGAATGTATTTTTGGATTTTTAAGGTTGAAGAAAATGTGAGCAATTAATCAATTACATAATTTTGAGTTTTTAAACTGAAATTAAATAAGATGTTTTTTTGGATTTTATTAGAAATAAAACTAAAAAAACAAAATAAAACAGAGAATGGGCCAGCCCCGTCAGTAAAATAGGGGGTGTGATTAAAGAATTTTTCCAGGCCCATGGTTTGGCAGCCCACGCTAGGGGAGAGTCCATCATAGACCCTCTGGTCAACCTTTGACCTCCTAACAGCTCTGGATCATTGATCCATCAATGGGTCAACAAGGACCCTAGATCAAACAGCCAGAAAGCATGCATTCATACGGCGGGGATGCAGGGCGTGCAGGTGGAATCAAGGAAAGGGAATGACCGATGACACTTGTCACCGGTGGAAATGGCCAACATCATCACTATCATGCAAGCGTGGCAGGAAGAAATAAAAGGGAAAAAAAGATAAACTCAACTCATTCAATCAGATCCTCTCTCTCACCAACCCTTCCCACTCTCACCTCTATCTATCTCCCTCTACACAAAACCTCTCTCGTCGGAACCCTATTTTTGGCCAGAGAAGCGGCGGCGCGCAGCGGCCGCCACCGTCTTCTCCGGCGACGCCACCCCAAAACCTTAAACAACCTACACCAACCCTAGCTATTTTTCCACCCTCTCTTCAAATCTGGCCTCGATTTCTCTTAAAACCTCATTAATCAACCAGATCGAGCAAAACCTAACCCTGAACCCAATCAAATCATAGAAGCAAATCCAACAAATCGTTGCGAAATCATGCAAGCACACAAAACACTCCAACGAACGAGTTTAGATATCACAGGAAACTAAAGGAAACACGTTTCAGTTCAGAGATACGTTTAACAATCATTCAATATGCTTGCAAACATGGAAGAAGTTAGAGAAAGAAGAACTACCGTCCGAAAGTCACCGGAGAGACAAATCCCCAGGTAAATGCTTTATCCTCGTCTTTTGTTCACCTTGCTAGTTGACTTCTTCCTTTGATCTTCTTCTTCAACTGTGCTTCCTTTTTTGAATTGTTGTTGTTGCAAGATGCTTCATCCTTGTTGTTGATTACTGTCAAACGTTTTAACTCTTTCTGCTCAAAATTTTGATGTGAAATGATGAGAAGAATAATGTTATTTCCATGAGCTTTTTGTGATTAGGGTTTGGAATAGTTATTGCCGCCAAGTAGCCTCCCCTTGTTCTCTGAATTAGATCCTTATTTATACTCCAAGCATTAGGGTTAGCAGACAATTTTTGAAGCTCCCTGCACTGCTATGCTTAGCCTTGGTCTGCTACAATTTTGTCTTTTTTCTACTTCCATGATAGGGTGTCTGTACCGTGTGTTATGTTACTGCCCCTGTTTTTTCTATTTTCGTGAATTCTGAAATTGCCTTAGAAAATGGTCCTTACCTGCTTGTACTGATATCATGATTTTGAATAATCTTGTGAGCATGCTATATGTTTGTCAACCTTGTACGAAAAGAGTATGTGTGTAATGTGAATTTGACATGGTTATGTGGATTGTTTGGTTTGAACTTGATTGAATATGGCAAGCTTGAATGATAATTTGGAAATGGTTTGAAAACAGTATTGAACTTGGAGTGTTATATTTGAATTGTGGAAATTGTTTTGGGTTTTTGTTTGACACATGTGATAACATAAAAATGATGTGAATTATGAGTTTGATCCATGAATTGAGATGAATTTGTGAATGAAGAATTGCACTTGTTCTCATGATTTGGCACAGTTTTGTTATGATTTGAATTTGTCTCCTTTTGTTGTAGGGATTTGAGGAAGCTTGACGTGGAATTTGGATGGTGGCTTGTACTTGGAATTTGAAGGTTTGATGATGGGCAGTGACTGTTTTGGGCGTGAAAGGCGCAAGGAAAATGGCAAGAAGACTTAGTAATGAGCAACTTAGCAGGAGTCAAGAAGAGCTTCAAAGTTGCTCTTAGATTTAAGGAATAACACATGAACACTTAGGTAGATTCAAGGCCTGGTGACATAATTTGTAACTTTGATTTCAAGTTTTGAATGCAATGTTTTTTTTAATCCTCATTTCTTGTAAAATTTCTTTTGATATTGGTTTCTCTTTTGAATATCTCAACTTTACCATATATTCTCTAATTCAAACCATTTGTAACCTTGAATCGAAATTGTATGTTGGTCTTGAAATTGATTTGGAGTCAAATGACCACTTTGTAACACTGTTTGAACTTTGTAGTTTCAACCTCAAATATTTAAACATTATTGCAATTGATTTATGAATGTTGCCTTTTCAAAACCTATTAATCACACCTTACGTGATAACTTGAGATGCAATATACTCTTTGAAGTCTACATTTGTACTGATTTGGGATGGAATGTGATAGTCATGACGGTGTAGTTGCAAAATATCTTCTCAATGTATTCACACGGCCTGCACTTGTTAACAACTTTTTATGGCTTGAAAATTGAACTTGTGCTAAGCATGGCTTGAGAAAGTTTCATCTAAGACTTAAAGCAATCTCATAGATTAAACTTGGTGAGCTTAAACACGGTTTGAGACAAGTTAGAAGCAAGTCTTAAAAATGAAATGAAATATGACCTAAAATCATCTTGGCACAAATTGAATCATCACTTGGCTAGTTTGACCACAACTTGAAACTAACAAATTAAGTCAAAACTTGCCACAAATTGACATTGAACAGAGACAACCTCAAGCATGGATTGAGACAATGAATTCTAATTACTGCATCAAATCACCTTGAAATATGACCTTGAACCATTTTGGAATATGGCTTAGAATCAACTTGAATCCAACTGATCATGTCTTGACCAATTGACCATGGTGATTAAGACATATCTTTTCACTTGTTTTCACTTGAATTCATCACCTCTTGTAAGAGCCTGTGGTTCAAACAAAATCTCCATAACCTAACCTTTAGAGGACCATGGCCAAAGCTATATGATGATCTTGAGAAGAGTCCATGAAGCCACAACATGCTTAATATAAGAAACTCGAGAGGGTAGGACAAATTTGGGGTATGACAGATGCCCCTATCTAATTGTCTTGAACCCGAGAGAATGAACTGAGACATGTCGTTCATTTTTAGGGTAAGAACAAGATTTAGGAAGTTTTGTGTTCCCTAAAGGACCGAGTAGGTCAGAAGCTTTAGGAAGACTAAGACAGTGAGTTTTAGTGTTGTTAGTCACTTGCAGTTTGGCTTGTGCATTGTATTTTCAAACAGTTGCTTGATTTCCTTAAGAGACCGGTTAGGTCAGAATTCTTGAGAAGTCTAGGACTAGTGTGTCTTAGAGATTATTGTTAGTCACTTGCAGTTTAGCTTGTGCATTGTATTTTCAAACAGTTGTATGATTTCCTTAAGAGACCGGTTAGGTCAGAAATCTTGAGAAGTCTAGGACTAGTGTGTCTTAGAGATTGTTGTTAGTCACTTGCAGTTTGGCTTGTGCATTGTATTAATTAGTTTGATTACTGGATTAAGACCTCGCTTGAGGAAGGGAAAATCACCTTGGCGGGTGGACTAGACTAGCTTGAGGGTTTCTCAAGTGAACTAGTATAAACATACTGTGTTCTTTCTTTTCAGTTTCTCTCGCTTTATTATCAAGAAGTGAAGGTTATTTGTAAAGGGGATTATTTTTAAAGAATCGTTTTTATTGTAAAAACCCAATTCAAACCCCCCCCCCTTTCTTGTGTTTTTCACACCTTCAATCGGTACTTCCTTCCATTCAATGCTTTATACTAAACCATCCTGATACTCACATACTAGCTATTATTGTAAGCAAACTATATCAAATTAAATGTTATTTTCAATTACCTCCATTCTAAAAATATAAGCCCTTAATATATCCTCGACAGTTTGACTAGTTCTCTCTATTTACTCATCCAATTACGGATGATTCGTGGTGTTCAAATTGAAACTTGTTCCCTCTCCTCATGATGGAAAGCTCTCTAAGGTAAAGAGAGAATTATTTTATTATATTCAAGGCAAAATACCCTTTTTGTCCTTTAACTTTACCTCGGGATCCATTTTGGTCCTTTAATTTTAAAAAGTTTCAAGTTGATCCTTTAAATGTTCAATTAGTTTCAAAAAAGTTCTTTCCGTCTATTTTGCTCAAACAACGTTTATTTATGTACGTTGGTTACATAAATTCGAAAAAATATTCCCAAAATCTTGCTTTCAACAAGAATCAAACCATGGTCATTATGGTTATTACGGATAATTGTGTCCAGTAAGCTATATCATGTTTGTTTATTTGTTTTACAAATCAAATATATATTAACAATCCATATTCTATTGTTTCAGGTAGATTCCCAAATCAACATTATCTTTCTCTTCTCCTTCCTCACGTTTTTCAGCAGAGAGACAAAGTTTTTGAGAAATTCTGAACAAAATATGTGAGAAATTTTTTAGAAATTGAACAATCATAACAAAGTCTGAACACTATCAACATTCAAATATATATCTTCCCAAACCAACATTATCTTTCCCTTACATTCAAATCAACCAAAATCTGTGAGAATTTTTTTAGAAATTGAACAATCATAACAAAGTCTGAACATACGAAAGTCTGCACATACAAAATCTGAAAAAATCATAACAAAAGTTTTTGAAATTTTTTAGCAAGAAATCATAATTGAACAATCATAACAAAGTCTGAACAAAATCTGTGAGAATTTTTTTTATCAAAACAAATCAGAACAAAATCTGAAGTTCCTATGAGTTGAACATAGAAAATAAAATTCTAGATCTTAAAATCCCAATCACGTTTATAAAATCTCCAAATCTGGAAATTCCCAAACAAGATCACCATCTGAAAGTAGTGGAGATGGTTGTCAGCATCATCATCTATGAAGGCGGCAGTCATGGATGCAAGTAAGGGATAATTGGTTTCTCTTTTTTCTGACGTTTTCATGGCTACAGATACACAAGGTTGCAGAAGAGATATATTCATTTATCAAGTGTTAGATCCCTGCATAAAAGTAGTACTCGTATTCCTAAGACTATAAATTATGTAGTGTGTGTTTGGATTGGCGGTGAACAAAATTGATTTTGACAAAATTGAGTTTGGTAGAATTGATTTTAACAGAATTGAGTTTAGCAGAATTGGTTTATGTTTGGATACATTTATGTAAAGGTGATTGTTATCAATTTATGTTGTTTGGATGGTTTTTATCAAAATTGATTTTGAATGTATAATTACCAAAATGGACATGATTAAACACATAAATAAAAATGAGTAAAATTAATAATATGGACGCGTTAAGGAATAAAGATATAAGAATTATGAAAGAGAAAAGAGCAAGTATCACCTCTCATTACTGCATTGAAGTTACATAACCTTTTCTCTTTAGCTTCAAATCTCTTCATGCATACCAAAATATATAGTTCTAAAATGGAACAATCTGTGCAATGAAGAATACGACAATGTTTTGCAGACTGAAATGTGACTTATCCTTTGTATCGCAGTTAATAAGTCGTCGTCAGGAATCCATTAAGTAATTTTTATCCAAGACTACCATCTCATATGCTACAACAGTTTTCTCTTCCTTAACAAGGATTATATGAAAAATTTCATGTGTTAAAATTACAAGATTCTCATGTTAGGTCTTCATCCTGGACATAAAGTCCTATAACAAAATAAATACACTACCAATTTTAAACTAAAAAAAAAAGTCATACTGAAACTCAGTCTGTAAATCCATATGAGAGACTGCATAGAACCTGAAAAATCAACAAACTCACTCACTTAAGTCTAGGAGGATAGTCTATTTGATATTGAAAAGCTAATAGAGGTGTGAACAAAATACTTACAGGAACCTCAACAAGTGTTTGACAGAGGAGTCAAAATTTAAATAGTTAGTGAAGATTTCTTTGAACTTTTTGTCTTCTATAATATTCTGTAATTTGTAAAGGATTTCTTGTCCAGGTTTGGAAGTGTAAATTTTCAATAATTAAAAAAATACAAAGGCGTAAATTTCCCTAAACAAATGATAATGTTTAGGTACGTGAAATAGTTGTTGTAGACGAACCAATTATCCATTGAAACACAAATACAATGAATGGGAAGAACTGAAAAGGATTGCAATAATAGTATATATGAACTTCAGACCAAAATGCAAAAACGTATGCAATATGGGTTAGAAACAAATTATTCAGTTTTCACAATTGTAGAATATAGCAAGCATACAAACTTCAATCCAAGCGCTTTGCAAAATGAATAAATTATAGTGGATGGCCTTCTTCTTCATTCTGAAGGCCCTCTAACCAACTAGATTCAACATAAAAAATCTTTGGAATAAAAAGGATACTTTAACTTTTTTATTAAATTGAACAGCATAATCAGATGGAAGGCTGGAATCTATTGGCAGTGTCAGCAGCTTTGTGTGTGAAAAATGAGATCGTACTCTTTTCTCCAATAGCTGATATGCATCCTGCCCAGTCAATTGTCTTAATTTGTAAAAGTTATCTCAATATTTCTAAGCACCTTATGCAACGATAGATTTTCAAAATATATGAGTGAAACAAATTGAAAAACTCTTAACCAATAATTATACTTTGTAAATCACAAAACAATATCAAATTAAAGAAATCCTTTTATTTTTTAACCATGTATAAGTCATTCAGATTTGATGACATTCTTAGCTACTAGAAAAAAGGAAATTAATGTAAAGCACATACAAGGCGGCAACTAATGCCTATTACTGTAAAGCAGATTTGATGACATTCATAGCTACTAGAAAAAAGAAAATTACTGTAAAGCACATCGATGTCTCTACTCCGTCGTGTCGTGCGACATCGATCTCGAACTCGTAACAACTTCAACAACGCTTCATGAGGCAGCGAAAATGGCCGTAATATAAAGTCAACCAAAAACGATGAAAATAATATATTTTTGTAGAAAATGGCCGTATCTTGTGAAATGTGATTAGGTAATAGTAATAATAATGTTTCTCTGTATCTGGACTCGTGGCATCAGTGGATGGAATTTATTGATTTTCTTAGTATAGCTGCTCAAGAAATTGTTTCCTAAAGTATTCACTTTTTCCTTTGGTTGAAGTTTGTGTGACCCTTAAAACACAAACTCAACCACTTTTTTCTTTGGTTGAAGTTTGTGTGACCCTTAAAACAAAAACTCATACCAGAATATATGATAAACACGAAATCTAATTTTGTATGTCATTTGTTTAGGTAATTTAAGTTTTTGTTTGGTTGGCTCACATGGACGAATTTCTCTTCAAAGTCATGTGGAAAAGATTGTTGTTGAAATGTGAAGTGAAGAGAGCAGTAGGAGAAGGTTTCAGCAGGGAGAACAGAGGAATAGAGGAACAGAGGAACATACGTAACCAAAAAAGAAGAAGATGATGTTCCAAATCCATGTCAGCTGCCACGTAATAAAAAATAAACGGACGTTTGAGCCAACTAACGGTAAGGACTACTTTGACACCATTTTAAAAGTTAAGGGATGAACTTGCCACTTTTTAAAGTTAAGGGACCAAACTGGACCCTAGGGTAAAGTTAAGAGACCAAACTGGACCCTAGGGTAAAGTTAAGGGACGAAAAATGTTATTTTGCCTAAAAGTTACAAATATATAATAAAATTTAAAATGCAAAATAGCACTAAAATATTATTACAATACTAATTTAAAGTGTAATATAGTACTAAAATATTATAACAATATCAATTTTTTAACTTGTACTCTATATAAATTGATTTTGATGGTGTATATATAAACCTGAAGGTAATAAATTCTAATCAAATTTGGTTTACCAAATTCATTAATACAAAGCAAAGAGAGTAATGAAGAAAATAAATACAAAGCAGAAAGTTGTAAAACAGAGAGTATGGTAGCTTGAAAAGAGAAGAAACAGTTGAAAAGAAATTAAAGAGGGCATGAAGGAAAATTGTAACAACCAAAATATCATAAATGCAGAATTGATTCTTGCTAACCTCAAAAGCTAGGAATTGTAGCTTCTATTGGAATTGCTTTTAGGAGAATAGAATAGATTTTGGAGAAAAAACTCAAACAAGAAAATACGACCACTTTTTATTTTGAAGGGTTAAAACGTACGTTTGGGACTTCAAGAAGCCAATCCAAACATAGCCGTAGTTGTTTTAAGGATTTTCCTAACAACTATATAGTTATATGTTGCTTTATGGAATTAAAATTTCGTAAGTAACATTTTATCCTTAATCAATTACAGGTGAAATTGTGCTTTAACCGGGTTTGATCATAGGTTGAAAAAACCTAAATTGAAGAGGTTTGAAAAAAACCCACAAAATAATAAGAATTAATATATATTTAATTTGTAAACTTAATCAATATGTGAAGAATGCCCCAATGATAAAGCTTTTTGTCAGTAACCAAAAAATCCTTTGGTTCGAATCCAGGATTAAAATGAGTAATTCATACTGTATTATATATAGTCGTGTGAAAAGTAATGGAGAAGCCTATACATACTTTAATCAAAACTAACTAAGCTAAAAACAAAAAATATCAATTGAAAAACAGAACTTCTTTTTATCGATGATGATTACATTACACTACATTATCCCCGAAATCCCACTCTGGAAGAATCAAACCACTACACTTGTACACTATTTTGGTTTTGGCATTGATTCTTTACAACTTCAAAATCAGTTTGGCTAATTCAGCAAGGAACACAAGCCAGCTTATGACTCTAATTAATGAATGCTTTTTATCAAAAAAGTTAGGAACCTTATTATCATATTATTAATATTTAGCAAATAATAATAATAATAAAAATTAAGCAAATAATTCCAATTTCCACACACTAGTCTCAAACTTTACTTTACAGTTTTCCTTCTCTTCCCTTCCACGTCAGATGAAAATTCCTCTAAATTAACTCTAACTTAAAGTAAATCACGTACCTTAATCAAACTGAATTTCTAATTTAATGGTAAATGTGCAAATTAAGATCTTACACCCGTTTTAGATTGAGCAATAACCCAATGAAACTAATTATTTGCAGAAGAATTTAAAATTAAAGAAAATGATTTATGTGTAAAGTAAATAAACAATGAACAACTATAATAACTAAAAATTGGATTCGTCCTCGTCTTCGTCTTCAGACTTATGGTGATTAACCTTGGCCAACCCAATTCCACGCGCCGATTTCAGACTTATGGTGATTAACCTTGGCCAACCCAATTCCACGCGCCATTGAAATCGGCGCGTGCAACGAATCTACAACAACTGTAGCTGACGACATCTCCATCTGACAGACCCTAACAGCACCGATCAAACGCTCCGGCAACTCATCCTCCGTCTGCGCTTCAACAACAAAACCCATATCAATGGTAACAGAAGTAACATAACCCAACGCAAGGTGAAGAATCGCGTTTGCGATTGCACTGCTTCCAATATCAACGTCAATTTCCAAGTAATTCGATCCTCTATGGTAATTGCACGTTAACGCTTTCCCTAACAAACACGCGCTATGGTTACCGACCGCTTTCTTCACGATCCACGGTCCTTTCACGATCCGGTTCACTAGCTTGAACCGTTGGTTTCTGAACGAGTCGTCGCCGTTTACGAATCTGTAGAGTAGTGAATCGGTTTGGATCGGTTCGTTAGTTGCGAAGTAGAACACTGCGCTGTGATGCTCCCTACCGCCGGGAATCTGAAGGTTTACCGCGAAGATGAAGCTCTTTAGCGACTGATTTTGATTTTGAGCTTGTGATTTTCTTAGCGCGTGTGATATACGGTTATCGGCGCGTGCGAGTATGTTATCGAGTTTGGTGCTGGATTTGAGCCAGTCCATGCCGGCCGGGGAAAGGAGATATTCGCCGGCGGGAGATTTTTGTCGATTTGTGAAGTAATTGTTGGAACGGAGGGAGAAGAGGTCGCCTGGAGGTGATGTCCAGCCGTTGGTTCCGGTGTTAAGCTCTACGTGGCGTAGAGAACCACCATTTACTGCTTCGGAGATCCAGTCGTGTTTGATTTCAGCTGCGTTATCGCCGGAGCTGTGACGAGTGGTTGTCGGCGGGTGCATTCTTTGTTTGCGGGAGGGTGCACATTGTGCGGAACTGAACTCCATCTATCTGGTGGGGAGGGTGTGTGTTAGTAAAAGGAAAAGAAAGGAAGTGCAGAAAATGAAAAAGATTGATTTTAAAATGTACTACACTGTTTCGAGAAAACATAATCGAGCCCATGTTTTATACTCCGGCATGGCAAAGCCAGCTAATGCTAGACTATACATAAAGCAAGTTTTCTTTTTAGTTTAATTTAAAATTTACATTGTTAAGGAATCATAAACATACGTGCAATTTTAAAAATAAATATTTTAAAAATTAACTATTTTCTTAATTTCACGAATTAATTTTAATGTAATTTTGACATCATGTTGTTATTCAAAACACATGTGAGTGAGAAAATAAAAAAAATGAAGTTGACATGTTTCATCATAAAGTTTAATAAGCATGTATCGATATTATATACATTATTATTTAATAAAAAATTAATAATTTATCATATTATTAAAATATAACCGATATATGATAGAATATAAGGTTGGTGAGTAATTGTAAGTATAAAATTATTTGACACTAAGCATATATACTCTATTTTCTCTTCAATCATATAGTTATTAATAGAAAGACAGATGTAGTTTTAATATCCTTCTTTTAATTTTAATAACCAAAAAAAACATTATAGTCCTTCTTTAAAAAAAAATAGTTTTTTTTTTTTTTTTTTTTTTTTGGTGGTCATCCTCCTATTTTATATAATTTTTATTTTGTGATATGGCTTTGACATGAACATGTGACATCACGTCACACAATTTTTGCTACATCATATTTTTTAAATAAAAAATTAATTTTATAATATTAATTAATATAATTAATAATTAAAAAATATTTATATTTCATATAATAATCAATTTATTAATTGATTGAGGATTTCACATGTCAATGAAATTAAAAAAAAAAAATACTATCTTCGTCTCAAATTATAAGACCCGGCATTTATTAGGTATGAAAGAGAAAAACTAAAGAATTAAAATAATAATAGTAATAAATGATATTCCCTCCCGTCACAATTATAAACAAAAATAACTATTTTCACACTAATTAAGAAAATTAGTTAAATGTAATTAATTTTCTGAATTTCATATACAGTTAGAGTAAAATTTATTATAATATATCCTTAATTATATTTAATGAATCAACTACCAACATTAAATGTTATTGAATTAAATTAGGGGTATAATAGTAATACAAATATTAATTACTTTGAAAGTTAATGACATTTGCTTATAATAGTGACCAAAATTTAAAGTCATTTTGTTTGCTTATAATAGTGACCGGAGGGAGTAGATGGCATATTAAGCAAAATGATGGAGTAATGCTTTTCCAAATTGTGGGATTCGAACAACTCAGTCTTCAAAATTGGTTAATATCTTTGCCACATGCACCATTAAACATCTTGTTAAACTTCTGCACCAAATCTAACATATAAGAATTTAGATGGCTGTGGAAATACCAATTTTGCCCCTCTGGTCCAACAAGCTTCCACGTCATTGCTTTCTCCCTTCACCACTGAGCATCTGTTGCGTTGTCGCTTCTGAATATGCATTGAATGCTGCACTGTTCACGGTCGCGTTTCTCATGCTTCCTATCTCCGTCTGTCCAGTCCGGCGATTTCCCATCATCATCCATACATATGGATTATCTTCCCTTCCTTCTTATCCACTCAACAACACACATTCATTTTCCACCTTTTCCTTCCTTCTTTGCTCCTCATTTTTCTCCGTCGTACATCAGTTTTCCCCACCGTACCTCTACCAACGATGTCTCGTCCATTCACTGCTCTTGCCGACCTTGATGACTCCAAAGATTTATGGAAGGTTGCGGTCCGCGTTCATCATCGATGGTCTGTTGTGACAAACAGCAAAAAACATTTTGAAATGGTTATGGTTGATGAGAATGTGAGTTGCTTTCTCTGGTTCTTTCTTTGCTTTACTAGCACCGTTATCTGTTGCGTTGTTTCGATCGTCGTTTGATTTTCATTATTTTGTTGGTATAGTCTTTGTGTGGTTTATACTATTTGAATTTTCTGATTTAATTTCTGAGTTGTTTTTGCTGAGCAACTTTGTTGTTATTTTGTCCCTTTATCCATGGTTGTGGTGTATAGGAATGGTTGTGGGTGACTTGAAATGGTTGTGGTTGATAAGGATGTGACTTTGCGAGTTCTTTGGTTTAGTCTTGGTGTTGTTTATCCTATTTGATAAATCTGATTTCATTTCTGCCTTATTTTTGCTGGGTGACTTGATTGTTATTTTGTGTCCTTTATCCGGTTCATGGTTGTGTTTGATAAGCTTGGTTATGGGTGACTTGAAATGGTTGTGTTTGATGAGAATGGGAGTTATCCTTTTTCCTATATTTGTCTATGCAAGTTCTTTGGTTTAGTGTTGTTGTTGTTTGTTCTATTTTGCTTTCCTTATTTTTGCTCTTTGTTTTGCTAGGTAAGTTAATTATGATTTGGTGTTCTTTAGCCGGTTGATGGTCTTTTAACTTGTGTTTTGCGAACGTCTATTGATGTTGTTTTTCGTGTTTGTTCATTTGCAAGGCAACTGAAATTCATGTTGTCGTGCCACCGGTCGTGGAGGAGATGTTTGATGCCATCTTGAGGGTGGATGTCACGTATACTATATCCAATTTTCAGGTTGTACCGAATGCTTTGGTCTTCAAGCCGACCTCACACCGATTTATGGTTAAATTCACTGGAGGGACTTGTGTCGCTGATGTAGCCAAACATCAAATCCCGCCGATCCTGATCTGTCTTACGAGTTTTGGCGATATAATGAGTGGAAACTATAAAAGGGATATGCTGATCAGTTATGATCTTTCACTCAATACACGTTGTTATCGATTTACCAGCGCATTACTTTTATGCCCGTTCATTTTCTGGTTTTTCCTGTTTCAGATATTGTCGGTATGGTGGAGAGCATAGGATTCACTCAGGCGCATAGTGGGGGAAGGAAACAACAGATTAATATGATGCTTAGGGACAATGCGTGGGTTTTGCTGTTGTCACAGCCTTTTATGTTTGTTTTCCTTTTTTTCTGCCCGCGGTGTTTCTTATTAGATATTTTTGCTTCTTCTAGGAACAACACAATTAACTGTACTTTGTGGGAGACATATGCGGTGCAGTTCATGAAATTTAACAAGGACCACACTGGTGTGTCTGGACCGATTGTTGTTCTGTTGCAGTACGCAAAAGTCAAAGAAGAAGGTTGTTCACTTGGTTATTGTGTTCTCATGTTGTGTGGTGAATGTTCAGTTAAATAACATTTTTCTGGTTTTTATTTTATTTTTGTTCCCTGCGTGTGATGCAGGAAAATATCCATTGGCTGTTTCTAATACTTTTAATGTGACAAAAATGTTGATCAATGCTGATGTTTCCCCTATCAACAGCTTTATTAAAAGGTTATTCTCTGCCACATCTTTGTATTCAATGATGCTTTATTCGTATTGCATGAATCTTATTTTTCTTTGTCTTTTCCTGCAGTGTCCCTTCTGATTCTATTGTCATGCTTTCTGGACAGACATCTTCCCAGTGTTCCCAAAATGCTGACAGTTCCCAGGACACTCCCTTAAAAAAATTGTGTTCCAGGGCTATTGTGCTGCCTCTGAATGAAATCTGTAAACTTTCTAGGGTATGGTGTGTCTCGCCTAATAATCTAAATCGCTTAGGCAGTTTCGTTGACACTCCCTTGATAGTTTTTAACATTAATAGTTTTTTTTATTCTATTGTAGGATACCTTTTGTGCAACTGTCACAACAACAGGAAAAATTCTTGCCTCTCAGCATGGGTGGTATTATCTGGCGTGCCATGAATGCCCAAAGACTGCGCGCGGGGATAGCACACCTTTTATGTGTGAGGATGGACATTCCACTGAGACTGCGATTTATAGGTCTATTCCTTTAAGGTTTCGTAAATTATAATGTATGGCAGTCCTTTGATCTGGTGTTGATTTTTTTCCTTACTGTATGTTAGGTACAAGATTGAAATAGAGGTTGCTTATGATGGCCAGCACTGTAAATTTGTTTTCTGGGACAGAGAATGTATGCAGCTGTTGGGAGTATCAGTCGCTCAAATGCGTGACGACCTTGTGAAGGTTTTCATCTTTGGTTAAAGTTCATTCTGCATAAATGTCATAGCTTACTATTATTGGTCTTGATATTTAGATCCTTTTCTGCAGAAAGGAGTTGTGGATCCACTGGATTTCCCATTGGCGCTTGATGAAATGTTGGATTTAGAAATTGCTTTTAAGGTTAAGTGGCAGCCGTATTGGAAGAGTTGCTCGGTTGTCATGCTTCTTCAGGATCCCACTTATGTGAAACAACTCAAATCTCCTTGGGAAGGAACTCAGGTACCATACATTTCATTTCATCGTCAATGCTTCTTCACTTCACCCGTTTTCCACATTTTCCTTTTCTTTCAATGTGAAGGCAACAGCATCTCAGCCAGCTTCAGCGTCTCAGCCGGCGACTCCATCACAGTTATCTACAACTTCTTGTCTGACAACTTCGTCCAAGCCATTGCAGGTTACTTTTCCTTTGCTTTATATCATTATATCTAATTTATGTTGCCTTCAAAGAATTGACCTTTCCCCGCTAATATCAGTTTTCTTGTGCAGATTATAAAGACTCTTGATGATGCCATCTCAGTCGAAGTTGTTGTCTCGCCTCTGCCTGTGGTATGCATCTCAACCTGGCTGCACAAGTTTAGTGTGGTTATTGCTGCTGTTTTTATTATATGCATGTCAGACATCGTTTGAAAATTTATAACCCTCCTTATTGCTGCCTTTTTTATATTCCAAATTGATCCTGGACCTGTTACGTCCAAGACTGATGCTGAACCTGTTACACCAACTTCAAAGAGGCAGGATGTTGAGATTCAATCGGTTTGTGCCACGGAAACTGAGCTCCCAGTTTCAAGGAAGACACATGTTGCTGTTATTTATGAGGTTGAATATAATCCCTTAGATGAATTTCTTAGATTATTCGGTTTCCGAAATATATTGCTAACCGATTGGGGTTGATTTTTCAATTGTTATCGCTTTTTCTGTGGTCGTAGGAAATACAAAATGCATCCGAATGTGATCATGCGGTACATATTTCTATTAATTTACTTATTCTCGGTTACATTTTCAATTTCTTCTAAATGTTTCTATGGTCCCAGGAAGTGGAAATACAGTCTGTTTGTTGTGCTGAACCCAAAGTGCTGATTCCAAAGATGAAGAGCGTTGATCCTATTGATGAGGTTGGATCCGATTCCTTGGAGGATTCTGCTATGTCTTTGGTATGCATGTCTGTATTTTTATCTACTGTATTTTCCTTTTTATTTATATTGTTTTTGACGATGGACCTGTGCTGCCCATTTCAAAGAGTGATAATGCAGATTCTGTTGATGAGGTTGGTTCTGATTCCGCGGAGGACTCGACCATGGATGCGGCATGCATATAAACTGGACTCATACAATTTGTAAACAATTATTGCAACAAGGTTTCTTTGATGCTAACTTTTTTTTATGGTCCTAGGCCATTGAAATTACATCCATTTGTGAACCTGGACCTCTCACAGCAACCTCAAAGAGGCAGAATGCCTGTGACTCAGATATTTCTTTGACCAAAACTGACAAGAAACTAAAAAAAATTATTAAGTTGGAGAAGCTGGACTAGATGTTGATTTTAGGTTTTTTATCGTCAAGGTGTATTTGGAACTGATATTTTCATTTTGGTACCAATCTAGAATGGTATATGTAAATTGCAGCTCATGTGATGCTGTCTAACTACTTTTTAGTTTGTTTTAAAATTTTGGTGGTCATCTAGGATGCCACATGTAAATTACAAACAATGTGATTCTCTCTGGCTACGATGCCTATTGTATATTATCTTTTGAAGTATTCCCAGATCATGTCTTGATCATGCTACCTATCATCTTGTGTTCTATTCTTTGCTTTTATTTCAATAATTAACACCTCTGGTTGTTCAAATGTCATTGGAAACCTTCTAACTGATCAATTAATAAAACATAACTGATTATGTGCATATTGATAAACATGTTTCTGATACGACAGATTTCCGAGTTTACTAATACAGAGGGCAACTATTAATAATTATATCAATGGAATATACAATAGTAATCACAATGTGTATTCAGACAATTTAATATTACAATATCTTTTCCTACAGAAAAGATCTTAAATATCGATTGGGCGAGTGAGTGCACATTAGTTATTGTATGCTGTGATGTATCTATGCAGAAAAAATACAAAAGTGTGAACCTAATTTATCCTACTTTTCCTTAGAAATTAAGTGTATTCTATTCCTTTAAGGCTGATAATCTACACCCACATTTCCATGCCATCCCTGTTACTTTATGTGTGTCCCGATTTGACAGGCTAAACAGATATTTTAATAATTCATTTTTTGGATATTTAACAGGCATTGGTTTTCGGAAGTTGAGGATGATGATATCCATTTACTTGGCTGCACTTTTGCCACATAAACACCATGAAACTCACCTATCTACACAGATATTCATTTTATAATCGTGTGGTTGCAATTTTTCTGAATACTCCCCATATTTGTGGGAAAGGATTGGCTACCTTTGAGCCAAATACCTTTGAAGCCTTTGAGTCTATCTCTCTCTAATGAATCATTCTCTCTCACTAAAAATAATTATTTTATCATTTGTTTATACACACATGGCATTGTATTTACTACTAAAGGTACCAAAGTTACTGAATATGAAAGATAGTTAATCCTTTCCCCATATTTGTGAGTCCTGTGAAACCTTCAACCAGAGGTTTAAATATCTTTCTTGACCTTTGATAAAGTTGTTTAAACTCCTTGGCAAATCTACTGCATGCTATGGATGGCCTTGGATCATTCATTCGTCAAAAGAATAGTTCTGTTGCAAGAAAAAGAAGGAGACTGATAATTAATTTGAGAAAAAATAGACAGACTGATAATGAACTTGGAGATGTCTTGCATCCTCCTGTTTCATGCACTCTGGATGATACTCAAAACATATGTTGCACTCCGCCGATGCAGCAACATTACCATGACAAAAACAGTTTCCACGTCGAGGGTTTCATGCTGCTCCGTGAATCAACCTCCTTCCCATTTTTAATCGCCCAGTTCGGCTCCCAGATCATGTTAACAATTGCACACCTGTTACTAATCACAGTCCTCAAGCTAATTTAGTTGTAGGAACAAGAAGAAGACTAATAATAAATGACAAGTTAGACTCACATACCTGTGACCAGTCTGAAACTCTGACATCATCGCAGTGCAATAGTCCCCTGAGAAATCTAAACAATGCAGATTTTTCTGGCCCGGGTTTTTCTCATGCCCCTGAAACTGATGTACCTGTTTCTGGTTCTAATGCCAAACCTGATTGGGTTGCAAGAAAAAGAAGAAGACTAATATTAAATTCCAGGTCCTGTTCACGTGACTGTGGCTAAACCAGAACTGTATCAACATCAAAGGCCAAAAGTATGGTGGGAGGTCGCAATATATTTAATGCAACGATGCTTGCTGGGACACGTAATTCGCATGATCCCCAATCATCAAAGGTTGTGAATGCAACTATTCATCCTCCCATAAATCATGATCCTCAATCATCTACTCCTATGAATGCAAATTATATAACTCCTTCTGTAGATGCTGCTACATATTCAACTGATGAACATCAATCTGATTTCGATGATGATCAAACAGCAACGGACAATTCAGATTCCAATGAAGAGACCAATCATGAACCAATGATTGATTCAAATCTAGAATGTATGTGTACTTATTAGAATTCACCACTTTTAACTAACTCATGCATTTTTCGTATTATGACTTGAAATATTATTTTATGCAGGCTATTCGGATATTGGAGAACAGGTATGGGAATGTCAGTTTTGTCATGCTTGTATGTGGTACCAGGAACGTAAAACAAAATCAAGGCATACCACTGTCCCTAAGTTCACTGTCTGCTGCAGAGGCGGCAAGATTATCCTGATTATCCTTAAAGAACTGCCGCTTCTTTTACGCACACTGCTATATGAAACGTCTCCAGAGAGTAGGAACTACCAAGATAACATTAGGACATACAATGCTATGTTTTCCTGCACGTCCCCGGGTATGCAATTTGACAAAACCCACTCAAATGGTAGAGGCCCACCGACGTTGAGGCTTCATGGACAAACATGTCATAGAATTGGTGGCTTACTGCCAGAAAGCGGCAAACCCCCTCAATATGCTCAGTTGTATATTTATGATACCGCTAATGAAATTGAAAACATAATGGATTGTTTCAGGTCCTCATTCTAATTTGAATATTTATTTCACATTGTGTGATTTCTCCTAACAGAATGTTATTCTCCATTAAAAAGGGATAATAAAGTTATAACGAGGGAAATAGTTGCGAAGTTGAAGATTATGTTAAATGGTTGTAACTTTCATGCAAAAGCTTTTAGAATGGCAAGAGATCTATTGGAAGGTAGTTCATTTTTAGACGTAAAGTTACAGTTGATTCATGATCGTCAGCAAGATGGTCGACTGTACAACACACCTACTTTTTCAGAAGTTGCTGCACTCATTGTCGGTGATATAGATTCAGCATCTCAGAGAGACATTATTTTGCAGTCAAAGGATGGCAAACTGCAAAGAATAGATGAATTTCATCCGGCATACCTTGCATACCAGTACCCTCTAATTTTTGCGTACGGTGAGGACGGTGTTAGAGATGATATACTTCAAAAATACCGCTATGAATATTTGGTTACAAAGAAAAATAGACAAACAATTAAAGATTGGTTATGTTTCTGATTACAACACAGGAAGAATGAGGTTGTGACTCTGCTCCACTCACACCGACTTTTTCAGCAGTGTTTGGTAGACGGTTATGCAATGATGGAGTCCCAAAGACTAAATTGGTTGCGTAAGAATCAATCCAAATTACAAGTAGGGAAATATAGATAATTAAATGACCAATATGGTGATGGTTCCCAGTAAGAACCTGGCAAGAAAGGGAAAAGAGTTGTACTTCCATCATCGTATGTGGGTAGCAAGAGATATATGGACCAACTGTATTTTGATGGCATGGCCATTTCAAGCAAGTTAGGATTTCCCGATTTGTTCGTGACGTTTACCTGCAATCCAGCTTGGCCTGAAATCTCGCTGTACTTAGTCGATACTACTCTTAAGGCACATGACAGACCAGATATAATTTCTAGGGTCTTCAAAATCAAATTTGACGAATTGATGACAGATTTAACGAAGAATCATGTCCTGGGCAAAGTCTTGGCATGTACGCGTTTTTAGAATTATTTTTATGTCTTCATGTGTCTTGTACGCAGTTCATTTAGTCCTTTCTTAACTATGCGTTTATATGGTTTTTTTCAGTTATGTACACAATTAAATTCCAAAATCGGGGACTGTCGCATGCTCATATATTATTATTCTTACATCCTCAGAGCAAATTTCCGACACCAGCCGATATCGATGCCATAATATGTGCTGAGATTTCAGACCCAGTTCTCCATCCTGCTTTGTACAATTTGGTTGCACAGAACATGATGCATGGTCAGTGTGGTCTAGCCCGACCCAAATCTCCCTGCATGAAAAATCAAAGATGTTCAAAGTTTTTCCCAAAAAAAAAAACAATGAAAACACGGTGATTGATGCAGAAGGTTATCCGCTATATAGGAGAAGATCACACGTTCACACCATCTTAAAATACGGAGTTTCATTGGACAACCGACATGTTGTTCCATATAATGCGAGATTGCTACTGAAATATCGAGCTCATATCAACATAGAATGGTGTAACCAGAGTACATCAATAAAATATCTTTTTAAATATATACACAAGGGATATGATAGAATAACAGCTACAATTGTTAATTCAAAATCAAATGCACGAAATGGGACAGAACCGGTGGACGAAATAAAACAGTATTTGGATTGCCGATATGTTTCCCCAAGTGAGGCATGCTGGCGAATATTTTCTTATGATATACATGGTCGGAAACCAGCTGTGGAAAGGATGTTTTATCATTTGATAGGCGAAAAACCTGTTTACTATACTGATTTTGCACGCATGGAAAATATTTTGGAAAAAGCAAGTGTGACCGAATCAATGTTTACTGCATGGTTGGTAGCTAATGCTAAATATGAGGAGGCAAAGTCATTGACATATGGACAATTTGTATCCAAATTTTTTTATGTGAAGAAAAAACGTTTATGGCGGCCTAGGAAAAAGGGATTCACAATTGGCCGATTAATATGGGTTCCACCGACCACGGGAGAATTGTTTTACTTGCGAATGATGTTGACGGTGGTTACTGGACCAACCTCTTATGAACAAATACGCAGGATTGGAGATGTTCAATATGATACTTTCAGAGATGCCTGCTTTGCAATGGGCTTTATCGGAGACGATAAGGAGTATATTGGTGCTATTCAAGAAGAAAGTGAATGGGGTTCTGGGGATTTTCTTAGGAGACTATTTGTTGTCATGTTGCTGTCCGGAGCCGTCAATAGACCGGAATATGTTTGGAACGAGTCATTTAAGTTCTTATCTGATGGTATCTTGCATAAACAGAGACATTTGGCTTATAATTCAGGTATATATTGTTTGGTTCTCAATTCATTACTCATTGTTTGTATAATTTGTTTTCCCTTACACATATTTTCTCACACATGGATGATTATGCTTAACACCTTTTCTAATTTATATAACAAATTTAATATTATCAGAATGCGAATTACAGACTTTAACATTAACCAAAATTGAAAAACTGCTCCAAGCAAATTGAAGTAGTCTTAAACGTTTTGGACCAATGTCGTATCCGGATGATTATGTTCTGCAGCAGTTAGGTAATAGGTTTATATACAATGAAAGGAATTATGATATCCCTGCACTGAAAGCAGAATTCGCTATTCTGCTTGTTGGTCTGACAAGTCTGTATAAATGTCTAAATGCATTTTCATTTAATTCTTCTATTAATGTCCAATTTTAAACCTCCGTATTTCGTTTAGATGAACAGGGTCTGATTTATGAAAAAATCATGAAGGCTGTCTCGAATCAAACAGGTGGGATTTTCTTTTTGCATGGGTATGGCAGTACAGGAAAAACATATATTTGGCGAACACTTGCAAGTGCTTTGAGATCGAGGCATGATATCTATTTGACAGTTGCAACTAGCGGTATAACATCTCTATTATTGCCCGGCGGGAGAACGGCATATTCAAAATTCAAAATACCTGTGCCTACTTTGGAAAATTCAACCTGTAAGATTAATTACGGTGATGACGTTGCTGAGTTGCTAAGGCAAACAAAATTGATCATTTGGGATGAGGCCCCAATGACACACAGACATACCTTTGAAGCGCTGGACAGAACATTACAAGATGTCATGAGTAGGTTTAGTAATTCTGATAGTGTTTTCGGTGGCAAGGTTGTTATATTAGGTGGGGATTTTAGACAAATTTTGCCGGTGGTACCAAGGGGTAGCCGTTTGGATATAATTCATTCTACAATAAATGCATCGTATATATGGCATTCTGTGGAGGTCTTAACTTTGACCAAAAATATGCGCCTACAGTGTGGTGAAAATGAACTTGAACAAGCTGAAATAAGGGATTTCTCCAATTGGATTTTGAAAATTGGCGAAGGGAAAGTTTCCGAACCTAATGATGGATATGCCAGCATTGAAATTTCAGAAGACCTTTTGATTACTGGTTATGCTGACCCGATTGATGCAATTATTGAAAGCACATACCCGAATTTTCTATCAAACTATCAATCAAATGACTATCTAAAGAATAGGGCTATACTAGCTTCGACTTTGGAAGTTGTTGATCAAATTAATAATCGGATCCTCACATTGATGCCAGGTTTGCATTTTTGTCTAAATTTTGGTTTTGATTTTTCCTTTTTTGATTTATTCTATTTATGTTTCCATTCGGCTTATCTCACAGGGGACATACGAGATTATTACAGCTCAAACTCTGTTGATCAGTCTGAAATTCATGACGGGGGAGTGATCGATATCCTAACACCAGAGTTTCTAAGTTCCCTTGCAACCTCAGGATTGCCTAATCATCACATTAAATTAAATATTGGTACACCTATCATGCTTATGCGCAATATTGATCAATCAGAAGGTTTGTGTAATGGAACAAGGCTCATAATAACAAGGATGGCAAATCATGTTCTCGAGGCAGCGATTATGGCTGGAAAAGGTTTTGGGAAATTGGTTTATATTCCTAGAATGGATATGTCCCCACAACAATCTCCATGACCTTTTAAACTTACCAGGCGTCAATTCCCAATTATTGTTTCATATGCGATGGCAATAAATAAATCGCAGGGTCAATCTGTGGATCATGTCGGTCTTTACCTACCTCAAGATGTTTTTACGCACGGTCAAATATATGTCGCACTATCAAGAGTTACAACCAAAAAAGGGATCAAAATATTGATACACAACAAAGAAAACAAATCAAAAAATACGACGACTAATGTGGTTTATAAAGAAGTGTTCAATAATGTGTAAATTATATAGTGTAATCTATATAACTTGCATACTGCCTTTTGTATTTCTTTTTTCTGCTCTATGTTATTAGAGTTTCTTTCTGTTGTGTTACTTTCATATATAACATTGCAGAATTTGGTGAAGAAGATGAAATGAAGAGGGGAAGAGATTGAATATTCTAAGAAGAATCTTGCAGAAGATTGAAAGTGAAGAAGCTCCTCTTGCGTGTGAATGGTGAAGATGAATCTATAGGGGAGATTCAAGATGATGTTTTTTAGAATTCTGTTTTATGTTATGAAATTTATACCAGTTATAAAATTCTCTTTCTACTATAGACCCTCTTCTTTTGCTGCTATCTTTTTCTTGAATTCAAACTCATGTTTTGAAATGGGGTTATTGGGTGGCTCACGATCAATGTTTGATAAGCCATGGAAATAATGATCATATAAATCCTCTTCAGCTGATGGACGGGTTTTTTAGGATCAACTACAAGTAAGTGCTCCATTTATAAAAAGAGAGTTTGAATACATTTCTTTTCTGAAGGGGTTGTGGTTGGTGTATATTGATCAGTTGGAAAGAGCGATTAGGGGAAGCTTGCATTGGATATAGCTGTGAAAATGGAAAAATTATTGTTTAATCGCATATAGTTCTGTTGGTAAGAAAATGCCGAGAAAGCTGAGTTAGTGGACACATTACTGAATTTCCAATTTGCGTAAAAACTGGAACATCTCATTCCTTGAATTCATGGTGTGGCAGGTTAACAACAATGAGGAAGAAGATGAGATAAAATCATTTTTTGGCAGCCGTATAAATATAAGTTTTGAGCAATATACATATTTTGTAATGTTGTAAGTAGAATATAAGTTATGTTTGTGGTTTGGCTTCAAGGTTTGGCTTGCGGTTCAGAATCGGAACTGTTGCGATAAAGAAAATCATTGATATATTCAAACATGTTTCGGATGCTACGCGTATTTTGCGAGATCAATTACTGAAACATCAGATATTGCATGTACCTTAGTATATTTTAGTGTCTGGCCTAATTAAAAATGTAAAATTGTTGTAAGAAGATATTATTGTGATATGTTTATGGTGTTGCCTCTGATTCAACCATCAGAAAAGTTCTGCTGGTTTGAATTGGCACTAATTGTCACAGGTTGTACAACTCTTAAAATTGTGTGATTAAAGAACAATTGCAATTGGTGTTATGGGAATGATGTAAGGATTATACAACAAACTGACACATGCTTTGGCATTAGTATACAAGAAGGACTGTGGGTTGGCAAGGGTAGTTGTTTAATACCTTTTAGCTTTCTCATTTCGAACTCTCACAATGGACTCACAACGGCCTCCTAATAAGCATTTCACCGAGTTGCAACAAAATAAGTCCAGAAGGTAGCAGACGGAGCATCATTAGATGTTTCAAAAGAAAATTGTGTATCATTCCGTTTTAATATCACGGTAACACTAAAACAAATCAAAAGCAAATACATCTTTAAACTAAATGCATGATAAGCTAGAAACCATTTGTTTGTGCCGATACATAATAGTTGATGGCATAATTTATGTATTACATGAAGCTTAGAAATTTACAATTTTATATACATTGCATCTTTTGTTTACATCGTTTACATCCAACCTAAATCTGATTCTGTCTCCCACCCTTAGCTGGTTTGACTCACAGAATGTATCCCATTCATATCCTATTTTGGTGCGGTGAGGGTCATCTATGTTCAGGACCAATTGCATTTTAGTCCAGCCATTGTTGCCGCACAGTGTAATAACCTCATAATCATAATTAATCGTACCTGGATCAGATTATTTGAAAGTGGCCAACAATGTCTGGAATAACTGCTACTTCAGTGATGATGAAAGACAGCGGGGGGTGTACCTGTAGGACACTCCGATGCTTAAGTTAGTGAGTGTACAACAAATACAGAGAGTAAGAATGAGAGTAAGAAGTTAACTTATCCTGGCCCTCTCAAGTGAGAGGGTATTTATAGGAGACCCCCAGCGCGTGGCCAACGGTTACTTGCAACGGATGGGACCAGCGTGTGACCCATTCCAAGTAACTGCTAGGGCTTACGTGTAGTAATAATGATCAGCTCGTGGTTAACGCCCTAGTGTAACTGTCCCTTTAATGCCATTATTAGATGGTTACATGAAGCGTATTTGTATGAACAAGACCGTTGAAGGGTTCCTCGGAGAAGAGTCTATGACGTCGAGGAGATGTGGTGGTCGCGGTCTGGACTTCGACCTAATGGAGGCGATCCATGTATGTCGAGGACCTGTGAGTCAGCGGGGATTGGGAGTATTCTCGCGGGGAGAGGCTACTATGTCGTGGAAGCTCTTATCAGGGCGTGATGCCTTCCTTTGTCTTCGGATCTTCAAGTGTCCTTGGATTCTCAGGGTGCCCGACATGCTTTTGGGTTCGCGTATGGCGGTCATGTGCCCTTCTCTAGGTCTTTATTGGGCTTTTTCAAGTTGTATGGATTGGGCCTATTTGATTGTAGGAAATCCCGGTCCAGTCTAGAACAGGAGTCCCCCCAAGTCGTTGCTTTGAGGTATCAGAGTAATGACTTGAGGGTCGATAATTGTGTTGGGGGAATGTCAAGGGATGATCCGAGGAGGATATCAGCATGGTCGAAATTCCCATGATTATTATGACGTCGGGCACTGGCAGCTCGTGGCCGACGGAGAGTCGCATATGATTGAAGTGTCGGGGAGATGAGAAGTTTTCGTTTTGAAACGATGGGATGACGAAAGGACGCGTGTGGGTTTTCTGAGCGATGTCAGTGTGCCACGTGTCACTAGTCATCATTACATAGGGTGGCTGCCTAGGGTAAAGTACTCGAGTGCCGCAGGTTTCTCGAGTTCCGCGACTTCTCTATAAATACTCTCATTTCCCATCGTTTCTCATTTTTCGTTATTTCGTCCAAGAATTGCTTCTTCTTCTTTCTCCATTTTTTCATCTTCCGTTTGCCGCCGTCAACCGCCGCAAGTTCGCCATTAACCGTCGCGCTACGCCTTGTCTGAACCCTATTCTGCCGTTTACAAGGTATTTTCTTGAAACTCTTGTTTTCTCTGGTATCTTTCTTTAGTTTAGTTTGCTTGAGACCGTTTCTTTGATGAACTGATGAAAGTTCTTGTGAGAAATGGAAAGATCCCTGGCGAGTACGGCAGGGATCTTTGGTTGTTTTAAGAGAAAGAGTTTATGAGATTTTCCGTGTTTCTGTACCCGTTGAATAAAACCGAGGAGCTGGATGAATATTCCGGGGATTCGTAGAAACTTTCTGGGGAGTGTAATGGACATCGCGGGGACCTGATAATGTTTTGGGTCCCCAATAATTACTCTTTTTCGTTGATTTTACGGGGAAATGGGCAAGATTATCCGGGGACGTGATGAGTTTCCGGGGGACATCTGCCGTTCGTCTTCGACTGGCTAGTTTGGTATGACTCGTCGAATTCACCTGTTCCCTTCTGCTTTTTAGGTTGATGGACAGATTGGCCGCTGAAGTGGCCGTAGGTGAATTCGAGGAGGATAGCCAAGTTGAAATCCCAATGGCCCACATGGCTTATAGGCAAGAGCGTCCGTTTGAGGACTGGGTATGTGATGAGGCCCTCACTATGTCGTCGGTCTTCACATTCCCCGACGAAAATGGGTTTTGCACTGCTGAGCATAGGTTGCTTGGTTCCGAGAAATCTTGGAAGGAATGACCAGCGTATATGTACACCGTATATGGGAATGCGCTTCCCGGTGTACGAGTTTATGTTTCAAGAGGCGGGTTGGAGGCTCCCCTTCATAGATTTCCAAGAGGGGGTCTTTAAATGGTTAAAATTGGCACCATCGCAAATCCATCCGAATTCTTTGGCTTTTCTTCGGGCTTTTGAGCTCGTCTGCAAGTATTTGGAGGTCAGGGCAATGGTGCCCCTTTTTTTTTGGATTTTTCATCTGCAGCGTTCTATGACTGATGGTCGACACGGCTGGGTGTCGTTCAAATAGAATAAAGCTCTATTTCATACCTACTTGGATTCTGTTCGGGATTTCAAGTGGCGTTATTATTTCGTGAAGCCGATCTCTCCCGAGGCTATTAATTCGATTTATGATTGGGTGAATCAAGAAGTGAATGGGCTGCCTACCGAAGTGATGGTGCCAAAATTTCCCCTCTATTGGACAGAAGAGCACTATAAAGAAGGGGTTGATAAATATAAAGTGAGACATAATAAGCTCAGCGTCGAGGATCGCGAGGCTTACGCCAAGATTGTCGAGTACGTGGAAAGTTTGAATAAAATCTCCGGCATATCCGCAAGCGGAGAGACCTCGACCGGCGGTGATGAGCAGGTGTCGAAGATCCGTCGCCTGATTAATACTCGAGTCTTGCTCGAGACTTTCTCCGATGAGGAGGCTGTCGAGCTTTTAGGTGGTGTGACGATCCTCGAGTTAGATTTGTTTCTTGTTTGTGTATCCTGTTTTACTAATATTTTTCTTTCTTTTTGCAGAGAAAATGGTTAAAGCTGCAGAAAGATATTCGAAGGTGAGGGCAAAAAGGGCGAGGGAAGAACAATCCCATCCAGCTGAACAAAGTACCTCTCAGCCTGCCTCTTCTATGACAGTGCCTGAGAATGCTCCCTCTACTGCAGTACCCGAGGGTTTCGAGTATGCTCACGCAGCATTCGCTGCACCCGTGACCTCTGAGGATCAGTCCCCGGGAGATCAAGGGACACCTAAGCGGGCGAGGACTGCTGGGCCGCTCGTTGTCGACGTGGAGGGTAGTCCTTCTCCTCCTCCTGCAAGCTTTGAGATTCCTCCGTGTCATCTCCAGCGTCGTTATTTCCCCGAGGTTGTTTGTCCTCGTGTCGCCCCTTCTGAAGTTCAGGCTTTGTTGGGGAGTACTCCGGAGGCAGGGAGGAAAATAATCATGGAGGATATGTCTGCCGTTATGCGGCTCTGTTCGGCTGCCCTCGTTCTGAATGAGGAGAGTTGTTCTGCATCTGAGCTTTCTCGACTAGAAGAAAAGCTTCAGGCTTTGGGGGCTGAATTGCTCGGTGTGTAGAAGGATTTGAAGGATTGCAGGGAGCTGAATAGAGAACAACGCGAGCAGCAAGAACGGTCGGAAAGGAAGTTAAAGGAAGCGGAGGACGCGGCGAAGGGCCACCTTACTCAGGTTGCTGCGTTGGAAGGGGAAGAGCATCGTCTTAAGGACAGGATAATTGAATTGGAAGAAGCTGTTCGGCCAGCTGAGAACGAGACTGATAGGCAAGCTCAGGGAGGTCGAGAAGGACCTTCGATTGGCTGAAGATGACGCTCTAGAGTTTGCAGATGTCGGGTTCCAGAACGATGTGGCGCAGCTTAAACTCCTGAATCCGGACCTCGTAACCGACGGAACTGATTCCAAGTTTGAGGTGGTCGATGGCAAGATTATATTGCCCGGACAAACAGTCGGTGGGGAACAGGAGAATCCTGAGGCAGCTGATGTTGCTGCTGTATTCAGTTCGGTTTGGCCTGCGTGCCAATTTTTTGTATTGACTGGCCTGCGTGCCATACTTTTTAATTTGCCCGGCCTAAGAGCCGGAGCTTTATGTAATATCTTTACAATGGATTTGCCCGATTTAGTACTTTCACTTTTGCCTCTTTATCTGTTCTGTGTGTGGTATTTTACTTGTTTTTGTCTAAGTTATTTTGATTGATTTTGTTGGATACTTGGGAGTTTGCTCGACTCTAGTGATCCTCGACTGCGAAGGGGGCTGGTCGAGTGGTCAGGGGTCGTAGCCCGACCTTTGATGAAGCTAAGAGATCGATCGAGGTCTTAGTTTCATGGCGTGAACTTTCCATCGCGAGCTGGGTGTTCTGCCTGCAAGGTACGTCGACGACGGAGCTCGATAGAGTACCCCTCGCTGGGCCAAAAGTTCACCGCACACACAACGTGACTTGTGACCTTCGTTAGCGTATAGAGGTGTCGTGCTTGTACCATGGCACGCTCCCCGTAATGGCAACTTTAATATAGTTACATGTGGCGTTCAACTGTAATATTGTTTAAGCTTCTCAGCATTCCATGGTCGAGCAAGTTGTTCACCTTGGAGATTTTCGAGGTAATAAGCACTTGTCCCCGTCTTTGCAATGACGCGGTAGGGGCCCTCCCAGTTTGCGGCCAGCTTTCCTTCACGTGAGTTTTTCTGATTTCGCCGTAAGACAAGACTGCCTACTTGGAAATCTCGTTTGATGACTTTGTCGTTATAACGCAAAGTTATTTTTTGTTTTAAAGAGGCTTCTCGGAGGGATGCGCCCGTCCTTATTTCTTCGACCAGGTCGAGTTCTTCGCGAAGGGCTTCGTCGTTCGCTTCTTTGTCGAGGGGAGCTTCTGCCCTTCTCGACGGTTCCCTGATTTCCACGGGGATTACTGCCTCGGTTCCATATGTTAACCGGAACGGGGTCTCCCCGGTCGTGGAATGAGGGGTAGTCCGATATGCCCAGAGGACGCTGTGTAATTCCTCGACCCACCGTTGTTTGGCCTCGCCGAGTCGTCGTTTGAGTCCTCGGAGTATTACTCTGTTTGCTGCCTCAGCTTGCCCGTTGGTTTGTGGGTGTTCGACTGACGTAAAATGTTGTTTCGTACCCAGTTTGGCAACGAAGTCTTGGAAGTTTCCGTCGGTGAACTGTGTCCTATTGTCTGTGACAATGGCCTGAGGCACGCCGAATCGGGCGAGTATATTTCTCTTGTAGAAACATAATATGTTGAAAGCAGTGATCTTGGCTAGTGCTTCTGCCTTGATCCATTTTGTGAAGTAATCTACCCCGACGATGAGGTACTTATTTTGGTATGATCCTACGACAAAGGGTCCGAGGATATCCATTCCCCACCACGCAAAGGGCCACGGGGATGATAATGATTTAAGCTCATTTGGAGGAGCGAGGTGCATGTTCGCGTGCCTCTGACAATGGTCGCACTTTTTGACGTGTTCCTTTGCGTCTTGTTGCATAGTGGGCCAATAATATCCTGCTCGGATAGCTTTTCGAGCTAAGGATCTTCCGCCTAGATGTTGTGCGTTGATTCCTTCATGTATTTCCTGGAGAATCTCAGAAACTTTATTTTCCTCGATGCACCGGAGTAGAGGGATGGAGAATCCTCGACGATATAGTTTACCGTCGACTATGGTGTATGCACATGCCCGCCTCCTAATTATCCCAGCTTCTTTAGGGTTGTCGGACAGTATGCCCGTCATCAGGTATTCATAAATTGGAGTCATCCAACAGTTTGCGTCCCCGATAACGTTCACCTCGGTGGTCGAAGCAGGTTTATTGATGCTCGGACGGGTCAGTATCTCTTGGATCACTGATTTGTTCCCTCCTTTCTTCTTAGTGCTCGCTAGTTTGGAGAGCACGTCTGCTCGAGTGTTATGCTCGCGCGGGATGTGAGCCATCTCCACGGAGACAAATTTCTTCAACTTTTCTTGTACCAAGGTTAGGTATTCAATGAGATTATCGTTTTTGGCTTGAAATTCTCCCCTAACTTGTGATGCTACGAGCTGAGAGTCCGTAAAGATTTTGACTTCTTTTGCGCCAAGGTCCTCTGCGAGTCGAATTCCTGCGAGGAATGCTTCATACTCGGCTTGGTTATTTGATGTTTTGAAAGATAGCTCTAGTGAGACTTCTATCAATATGTCTTCCTCGTTTTCGAGGATAATGCCTGCCCCGCTGCCCTTTGCACTGGAGGCTCCGTCGACGTAAATTGTCCATCTTTGGGAGCCATTGGTCGAGGATTCGGGGATTATCATTTCAGCTACGAGGTCGGCCAGTACCTGAGCCTTCAAGGCTTTTCTCCCTTCGTATCGAACGTCGAATTCGGATAGCTCGAGAGACCACCGGAGCATTCTCCCCGCCATATCTGGCCGACTAAGGAGTTGTCTGATAGGCTGCTCAGTTCTCACCACGATTGTGTGGGCCAGGAAGTAGTGGCGTAATCTTCTGGCTGTAGTTATGAGGGCCAAGGCGACTTTTTCAATCTGTTGGTATCTGAGTTTGGGACCCTGGAGAGCTTTGCTCATGAAATAAACCGGTTTCTGTCCATCGAGGGTTTCCCGTATGAGGACAGCACTTACCGCTTCGCCGGTGATGGCCAGGTATAAGAAAAGTGTTTCCCCGTTGTTTGGTCGGGACAAGACCGGGGGTTACGATAAGACTCGTTTTAGATGGAGGAGGGCTTGTTCGCATTCTTCACTCCATTCAAATGTTGCTTTTTGTCGAAGAAGTTTGAAAAAGGGGAGCGCGTATTGGGCAGATTTAGCGACAAAACGGGAGAGAGCAGTGAGCATCCCGTTAAGTGACTGTATCGATTTCTTTGAGTTAGGAGTGGGAATCTCGGAAAAGGCATTACATTTGTCGGGATTCACTTCAATTCCTCTCTTCGTAAGGTAAAATCCTAGGAATTTCCCTGCTCGAACACCGAAAGTGCACTTTTCGGGGTTGAATCTCATGCGACATTTCCTCGCTGTGTCGAACACCTTTTTAAGATGAGCGGCGTGGTCGACTTCTTCTGCGGATTTGACGATCATGTCGTCCATATAAACTTCGAGCATGTCACCAATTTCCGCTTGGAAGACCTTGTTCATCATCCGTTGGTAGGTGGCGCCAGCATTCTTCAGACCAAAGGGCATCACATTATAATAGTAATTGCCCGACTCAGTCATAAAAGCTGTGTGCTTTCTGTCGGCCTCATCCATGGGGATTTGGTTATATCTCGAATAAGCGTCCATGAAAGATAATAGTTTAAATCCTGCAGAGTTGTCGACCAATCGGTCGATGTTAGGCAATGGGTAAGAGTCTTTCGGGCATGCCCGATTAAGATCTGTGTAGTCAATGCACATCCTCCATTTTCCATTAGATTTTTTAACAAGTACAACATTGGACAACCAAGTGGTGTACTTGGCTTCCGAAATAAAGTTTGCCTCTAGAAGGTCTTTTACAGCTTTTTCAGCAGCCTCCATTTTTTCTGGAGACTGCTTACGCCTACGTTGAGCTACAGCTCTAGCATTTGGATCTATGGTCAGCTGGTGACAAGCCACTTGAGGATCTAATCCGGGCATTTCCGAAGAGCTCCAAGCGAACAAATCTGCATTCTCTCGGAGACAAGCCTTCAGCTGCCTCCTCGCCAGGTCGGGGAGTCCATGGCCGATCTTCACGGTTCGCTTTGGGTCGTCGCCAAGGGGGATCAGCTCGAAATCTCCGTCTGGGATGGGGCGCGCTCGGTAGGTAGGCTGCCCGTTGACTTCAACTGGGAGGTCTTTGCCTGCAACTTCCTCCTGTTCTTCAGAGAACCTACTATCGAGGTCGACCGCGTTGACCGGCGGCAGTGGAACTTGTACGACATCTGCAGCTGCCCTTTTGGGGTGGATACCACCGACGACACTAAGGCCTTTTATTGCTGCATCGAATCATCTTCTGGCTGCTTCGATATCCCCGTGCAAGGTTACCACACGTCCTCGAGTAGTATAATATTTCATTTTTAGGTGGACAGTGGATGGTACAACCGTTATTTCGGCCAAGGTGGTTCTTCCCAAGATGCAGTTGTAGAGAGAAGGACAGTCAACCACTAGGAAACGCGTCTTCGCCTGTCGAGGTGTTTCACCTGCTCCGAATGTGACCACCAATTCTACATAACCTCGAGGTCTTGTAGATGCGCCATTGAAGCCTTGTAAATCAGATCCCACGTATGGGGATAGGTGATGCTTTGTCAGCTGGAGAGTGTCGAAGAGGTGAGTGTACATGATGTCCACCGAGCTTCCCTGATCGACCAAAATCCGGTGCATATCAAAGTTGGCCATTTGTGATCGAATTAGGAGGGGGATATTAGCATTCGGGGATCCACCTGGTAATTCCTCGAGATAGAAACTTATAGGGCATGATTTTCCTCGAGATAAGCTGAGAGTTGGGTCTCGAGGAGTGGATGTCTTTAACTCGTCGAACTTTCTCTTTATTGAACCGACAGTCACTCGTTCAGGATCTCCGCCTGATATGACTAGGGCTTGGGGAAAGCTTTCCCAGGTACTGCGAACACTTACTATCTCTTCTGCTGGGAAGCTCTTCCACATGTTTCGAACAGCTTCGGCATCGCTAATATTTCCAAGGAAACCGAAGTCTTCAGGTTGGGTGATGCTTAAGGCAACCTGTAGTTTTCCGGTGTCCGGATGGTTTGACTCCTCGGTATTCAGAGCTTCTTGGCCGGACGGTCGAGGAGTTTCGTCTTGTTTGGCGTAGTTTTTCAGGTAGCCCTCTTTAATAAAAGTTTCGATAGCATCCTTTAGGTGGATGTAATCTTCAGTGACATGTCCGTGACTGCGATGGAATCGGCAGTATTTGGATTTATCAGTATTTGGTTTGGGAGCCGTTGGCTTTGGGAAGCGGATTCCCCCTTTCACGAACTCCGAATTTGTACATTCGTTGTACATGTGTGCACGAGACACATTTAGTGGAGTGTAATCTTTGAAAAGACCGGCAGGTCCTCGAGATTCCCGGGGCTCTTTATGCCGATTTTCTTTCTTCCTCTCCCCGCCTCGTCTAGGTGGAGGGGAATCTTCTCTTCTCTTATCCCCTCCTCGTCTAGGTGTGGGGGAGTCTTCCCGGTTCCGGCCGCGGGGGCCTTCTCTGCTTCTTAAATCAAGGGCAATCTGGGCGGCTTCTGCTTCCTCGAACTCGATATGTGATTGAGCTCGTTCGAGGAATCCTTCGAAGCTGCGAGGACGGTGTAACCCGACAGATTCCGCGAACTTGGAACCAACCCGCAGTCCTTTGATGATAAGATATAATTTGATATGGTCGTTCGTGTGGACCTCGACCGCTTCCTTGTTGAATCTCTCTATGTAGCTCCGGAGAGATTCTTTCTTATCTTGGAAGATGGCCTCCAAGGATGATATAGTTTTTGGATGCCTTCGAGAAACCGTAAAATGCTTCCTAAAACGTTCCCTCAAAGCTTTCTAGGATGCTATAGATTCAGGTGCCAGGTTTTTGTACCAAGCCATGGCCCCTTTTCGAAGAGTCGTAGGGAATAGCCGACATTTGATAGCGCCGGAGACGTTTCTAAAGTCGAGAAGAGACTCGAAGCTCTCGACATGGTCGTCTGGATCAGATGTCCCATCGTACGTCCCCAAGGATGGAGGTCTCTCCAAGCCTTTAGGAATATGGGCTTCCATTATTTGTCTGGATAGGGGAGTCCGGTAGTCTTCGTCATCGCTATCTCCTGGGGATACAGAAGGAGAAATATGGCCCCGAATATAATGACGTCTCAGGGAGCTCTCTTGGTGACGGACTATCGGCTCCTGGACATAAGGCTTGCTCTTCTTAGTCTTCAAGGGACGAGTGGCCGCTTTTGGTGGCGGGGAGCGATGGCGCTTCAGTGGATGCTCGGTCTGGTTGCGCTCCAAACGTGGCCCACGCCCTTATTTACTGGGGAGGGACTGCGAGATTCCACCGGAGACAGCGAACGTCTGGGGTAAGGTGGTGGTCGGTGCTTTCGTGGGGAAGATCGACCACGGCCCTTTTCTAGCTTCTCGATCTGTAAGTTTTGATTGAAGATCATTTGATTGATCTGATTGACCAACGCAAAAAAAGTAGCAGTGCTCGGATCCGCATTTGGTGGTGGATCCACGGGATAGTATGTGGGCTGGAGGATTGCTTCATGTGCCTCTTGTTGAGTAGTCTCGTATTCTACCTCGTCGGAAGACGGGGAAGCGGTGACTCCATCTCTGATATCATTCTCCACGACGGGCTGAAGAACATTGTTATCGCCATGGGTGTTACCACCGAGCTGTGCGATGACATTATCTATAGCTTGATTTGCGGACGGGTTGGCCATTGCTGGTAGTTAAATTAGGAAACTTTGGTTTGTCGCAAAGGAAAAACGGGGAAGTTTATGATATTCCCACAGACGGCTCCACTGATCGTACCTGGATCAGATTATTTGAAAGTGGCCAACAATGTCTGGAATAACTGCTACTTCAGTGATGATGAAAGACAGCGGGGGGGGGTGTACCTGTAGGACACTCCGATGCTTAAGTCAGTGAGTGTACAACAAATACAGAGAGTAAGAAGTTAACTTATCCTGGCCCTCTCAAGTGAGAGGGTATTTATAGGAGACCCCCAGCATGTGGCCAACGGTTACTTGCAACGGGTGGGACCAGCGTGTGACCCGTTCCAAGTAACTGCTAGGGCTTACGTGTAGTAATAATGATCAGCTCGTGGTCAACGCCCTAGTGTAACTGTCCCTTTAATGCCATTATTAGACGGTTACATGAAGCGTATTTGTATGAACAAGACCGTTGAAGGGTTCCTCGGAGAAGAGTCTATGACGTCGAGGAGATGTGGTGGTCGCGGTCTGGACTTCGACCTAATGGAGGCGATCCATGTATGTCGAGGACCTGTGAGTCAGCGGGGATTGGGAGTATTCTCGCGGGGAGAGGCTACTATGTCGTGGAGGCTCTTATCAGGGTGTGATGCCTTCCTTTGTCTTCGGATCTTCAAGTGTCCTCGGATTCTCAGGGTGCCCGACATGCTTTTGGGTTCGCGTATGGCGGTCCAACTTTGCAATTTCAAAAGTATCCACCATATCTGCATCTCCCAAGCCTGCACTGGTTGCCATTGATGCTAAACACAAAACCAAACAACCCAACTTATGAGGTAGTTACAGCGCTGATGGTTGTGCACACCAGATTCAATTGGTAAATTCGTATAACCAGCACTATGAATGAAATATATGCTTTTCCACACTCTATGATTCAACCAAACACCTGCGGATGAAATATATGCTTGCTAACTGTAGGACTTGATGGCAACCACCAACCTTTTTTATTTTTTCTAACCATTATTTATGACCACTTTATGTTGGTGGTCACTGAGTAAATGCACGTGTAAAGTATCATAAAGTATCCATATGTAAATTACCATTATCTCCACAACTCAATAATTCAACACACCACTCAAAGTTTTAACATATTAACCCCACATGTGACCTACTACCCAACAGTTACAATCACTAACAACCATTAAATATTTGTAGCTATTATGTACATACTCCATTGATGATGTATTTTTTACAAAGTCAGAGATGCATGCCCATGTCTAATATGAAACAACATACTTATCTCGGTCCATTAGTTACTACGCAGTTGAAATAACATAAAACACTTAATCTACGAACGAATATCAGAGAAGCATTTCTGCATTAACAAACATTAAACAAACGCTGCTAAAAGCATAGAGTTTTCTTGCGAGATTGATGCATGTGACTGCATGGAAATCATTGCATTTCACAATTTCATAAAGCTAGGTTTGTTTCACTGTGAACATTATAGAAAATTTCATTGCACCAGTTGGAATACGGTGTTACAAACATAACTTTCACAAAACTTAACAAAAGATCACAGAAAATACTTGAAACACACATGACTTTCTTAATGACACTGTTTGAGCAATCAGCGTCTCGCATTTCTCCACTTCACAGTCATAGGCACGTGACTTGTCAGTGTCATATAGAATGATGGAGTCTTGTAGTTTGACTTGGCACCTCTTGATCACATGGCACAGTATTTGTTGCACATCACATAGGCAATAATTTAGAAACAACCAATGTAATCAATCCTATTATAATAACAAACATTTTGCTATATAGCTTACATATACATTCGACCACAGCGCTTTTGCATCTTTCACAACCCGTACCCATCCCCCTAATAGATACTTCTCTGGTTTTCCCGGTGTCTTCTTGACATTGCAAAAATATGGGACACATTTATCCGAGTCCCAGAGACATAAGTATTCAATAGGTTCCCGCATGCATTGGCAATAGATATGTGTTGGAATTTTCTGCATATGCGCACAAACATTAACAATGCATTATAACTCTTATCACAGACAAACATGTCATATTAATGCAATTTTAAGTTACTTACAAACACATTTCTCTTTAACTTTTCAGCATTGGTTACCACTGTACTCTAGTGTACTGTGTGTGCAAGCATTGGAGGAGTTTCCCTACAATATATCACCATGATTATAATGTTAAAGATAACTGTTTTGTGTCATGCCATTTTCATCAAAATTTGCAGATATGTCATTACAACAGCAGGTCTTCAAGTATTTGGTACCCCACCCACTCATAGAAACTCTACAAGCAAATCTAATAACTACTTTTAATAGCTAACATGTTAGACTCACACTTACCTTATCCTTTTTTCGGGCCGTTGCCCTCCCTCTTTAACAGACCTTGCTGCCTTTTGTATATCCTTTACATTAGCACTACACACACGGCCAGAACCAAACAAAATGTAAGAAACTAACAACATCCGACTAATAAACACCTAAACCTTTAAAACATTATAAATCCACTATATTCATACAACCCATTAAACCTGTGAATGTCAGCAAACTTCTAGAAAAACTAATTTACCTTATCCTATTATAAGGCTGTATACACAAACCAGAAACAACAAGAATGTGACAATATCAAAAATACACTAACACTTTTATGTGTTTTTATCAGAATTTCTGTGAGATCTAATGATCCTCAACACAGATATAAAGATTGGACCATAAACATTTTTTGAAATAACGTTATTGTAGAAGTCATTTAATCTAAAAAAGGAAACCTAAATATTTCACAGTGACATCTGCATGGAAATGCATTTGTTACCGAACATAATAGACCTATTAAGGAAAGATTTGCGTGCAACCAGTTCAGAATCATGTATTCGTTTAAACCTCTCAGCAGCAGTCGAGGAAGACCGGACCATCTCAAAATACGATTTCCATGCACGCAGGAGCTCGCTCCTTTCCTTTGACTGACGGCCGATGACCTCGCTGCTACACTCATCCCATTTGCTTCTTCGACAAACCAGAAACAAAAGAATGTCAGAACTAACAATCCGCACCAAAGTGACCACAAATCTAAGAAACTAACAACATCCGACTGAACAACCACCTAAAGCTTTAAAAGATTATAAATCCACTATATTCATACAGCCTATTCAACCTGTGAATGTCAGCAAACTTATAGAAAAACTAATTTACCTTATCCTATTATGAGGGCTTTGTTGTCCCGCTTTAACAGACCCCGAAGACTTTTTCTTCCCCTTTGCATAAGCGTTGTATACACAAACCAGAAACAACAAGACATGTATTGCCAACATGTCCTGCAAAACGAAGACGTTTCGATATGCATGCTGGCATTAATTTGTCCACTTTCAATTCAACAACCTCATTAGGAAAATCATCTGACGTATATTTCGATGAAAACCATGACCCGCAGCCAACACATCATTTATTCAGACAGTCCGTTAATCCTATCCGTGGCAAACCGGATCGACCACCTCGAATGACTTTGAACACTACTACTTTACAATACAATTCACAAACTATTTCATCATCTCAAACCAGGCCACGTCCACCATTGCCTTTGCAAATTAGCATTGTACTAATTATTAATGAATTGCAGTTTAATTGTATGTTTGTAATTTGTGGAGGCTACTTTTAGGATTATGGATTTCATGTTACATTCAACTGGACACTATCTACATTTTCATGTTAATTGGTTGCCTTATATAACTGTATATGGGGTTTTTAGTATTATGGAAATAACACAAAAATGTTTCAAGAATAATGTCATCAGTAAATCAATGTTTAATGCGTTTCTTACGAACAACTTGACTTTATTTTCTTTTGTAACCACGCAAATTACACCTTCGGTTAATTTTATGCCTAATATTGCTGAAATAAAGCATTTCATATTTATAAGTGGTGCATTAAAACATGTCATAATCATACCAGATATTTTGTTTGTGAGAATACTAACAACCATCTCAACACAAGTTACAAACATGCATGTCTAAATAAAGTTAATACAACCACCACTTCTTTTTACCCTTACGGATGTAAGTAAACATGACATTTCTTGTACATCGATGTTGTATCAAATCAAAACCGGAGTTTATCTCCGGCTTTGAAATTGTTGTCTTTGCAAAACTCATCCCAACCATAACCCAATTTTGTTCTTCGAATATCTCCAACGTGAAACAGTTTCTTCAATTGCACCTTCCCATTATCACCGCACAACAAAAGATCTTCATATTCATACCGTCTTAACACTTCGGCAAAATCCTCCTGCAACTTCTAAAAATCAAATGACAGACATTAAGATATTTATATCGGTTAAAACTTAAAAATATCATTTCTAACATTTCATGATACACCTTCAAAAAAACTTAACTATTCTTGGCAGATCCACACTCATGTCGGTTAGTTCGTGGTCAAAAGCATAAATCTCACCCTTACATACATATATACTATGGAAATACGGTAGATCCTTGAAATTGATAACCTGTTTGAAACTATTGATTGCAAAGTTATTGTATCCGTAGTAACCGAAAGTAACTACAATATCATCTGGTAAGTTGTAGTAGGCTTCCAAAATCGGCCAACCGCTTATAATGAGTGGATGAACCGGTTGTTGGTTATAGATAAGTTCATGGTGCACACCTTTGTTCGTTAGAATCGTCCATGTCTTGGTTATGTCACCATCGAATAATTTCAAAAACAACTCCTCAATTTCTGGAAATCTCTTAAATGGAACAGGTACAACAACAACATAAACATTTTTAACTCTATGTGGTTTGTGTTATGCATTTCAAATTCTGTAAATTTCTAATATTTTTATTACCTGTGAGGATATTTTCGCCACTTTAAAGAAGTGGAGGACTTCTAAGTGTTTCAGAAGTCCACAATTCTCAATGCTTAATCTTCAATATTTGTAGGAGGGAGGACAATGAAAGAGTTATCAGTAGCTGATGCTTTTAACTTCTTCTTTTGTGTTGAACACCCAAACACTACACTGCCTGATATTTAATACCAATTACAACTCACCTACCAAGGCTTTATTCACATGGGGTCATTATTGATCTTTGGCTTGTACCACCAAATATTTCTATTAAGGACAAACTTTACCATGTGTGTGCACGTGATATTAAAATGCCTTGTGGATTTGTTGTTCCACCTTTTGAAAGAAATATATTCCATTTGGTAAATGTTAAAACACATCAAGACAAATAAAAGCCTGCCGACATATTCTATCAATACCGCATCATGTGTTATTCGACAATAATGGAATTCTACTATTCTTAACGAATTAATAAACATGCCAAACCCGGTGCAATATCCTGAAATTTCTTATTCCAGCAACAATTTCAAAATCATATTTATATTCATGTCCCATGCATTTTTAACGCCCATACAATCTACGTCAACACATGCATGATAACAAAATACAAATATCAATAAGTTATACAACTGTTTGCAAACCAACGTAAAAACAGTACTACTGATAAGTTAATTTAAATTCCTGGTGTTAAGGACCTATTTACTACCTACATCCAAACACAACAAGCTTCCAGCCCAACACCGTAAACTATCTTCCATACACTTTCTTTCAAAACATCAACATATTACACTTTCTTCTACATTCAACCGTTGCATTCAAACTGCTACCTATGCCTTCTTTGAAGCTTTGTACAACTTAACATTGATGCGTCGCGCCGACGGGTAACTTAGCCTGAACTGAAGGATGTCGCCATTGGTGAGCCCTCTGTCCTTCGCAAATGTATACCATCCTTGACCTATATGCTGCTCAACACAATGTTCCCTTTCCCGAGTTGTAACCACAACAGCATATGTCTCATCCATGTCAATGTCATGCATCTCAATGTGCTTGACACCTTCAAAACAACCGGTCCTGATAACGCGTTGTGGAAGTTGCTGCATAATTCAGTGATGATTAATCATCTAATTCATTATTCAATCAGAAAAACTACAACACTTATAAAACTTTATACTAATGTAGGTATATGAAACTTACGAGTACGTTGTTCTTTGCGTTTTTTCCATTTGTTATCATCTTCTCCCACGCAATGTACTTTGCACCCTCACGTTGTTCAACATGACCACCACCAGAACCATCGTCTTCTTCTTCAGAGCTGAAACAATCCAATCAACTCGTCTATCCATTTTAGTTTAATTTACTGCTTACCATAAATAATATACAATAACTAATTTACGGATATTTTTACTAAAGTTCAAACTTGGCAGATTGTTATGGTACTCAAGTTATACGAAACATGTTGATTCCAACAGTTTGTGGCTTCCTGCACTAACCTATTAACCTATTCATTCTAATTAATTCATTTAATTCATAAACTCAGTACATCAAACCTACTCTTACTTAAGTGTAGCAAAAATATATACAACAACACATTTCATTTAAGGAACACAAACGTGTCATGTTCTTTCTAAGATGGACACTGCTATTACCTTGACGAATCTGATGAAATGATTAGGACCTCGTGTATCCTCAATCATCGACTCTGTTCTCCAACCACAACTCCTTTGCCCTTATCATTTTGTCCCACCATTGCAACACTCTTCCCGCCCGGCTGGGCTGTTCCTTTATCCCTATCATTTTTACATTTACACATTACATAGCATTTAATATAAGTTGTAAGAAATAACGTGTCGTTTCCCCCTACAATTTGCATTCAGACACAATATAAGGGAATAATTATTTAGACAAAATAACAACAATCAACCCATGGCCATTCTAAATGTGTTTTTTCATACCTTCCAGTGACAGTCGACGACTTCGGTGCATTGAGTACGGATAACTTCACTCTTTTCTTGCTATAAATATAGTCTCTCGCAGATGCAAGCTTCAATTTCCCTTTCCGTTCCAACCTTTTCTCCTCAACCTCCAACATATCAAAATACTTATCCTGGCCTGATTTCTTACCCCTGTATAACAAATGTCAAAACAAACTATGAGTAAACTATATCTATGCAAATCAATCATTCTTATCAGATCATCAAAATAATATTATATGTTTAACAAACATCTTTCAAATTAACCTATAACTAATACAAACTGATTCCTTCACTTCAACTCCACATTATTTCCCAATTTAGGTCGCATGCATTATGAACTTATCTTACTCCGATTTTATCACACTACAACATTTACCCATAACGATCATACACGACAATTACCCTTACCTCCTTTCGCGATCAACAGCATCACGGTCCTGGGAGAGATGGTTGTGGTTTCCTCCTTCCATACTGCAATCCGTCTGCTTTTCACTGAACAACGTTTTGTATTGTAGATGAAATATGGTTTTAATGAAAGTCGTTTCTGAATGTATTAATGTCAAGGGTAATTGATTTTGGTAACAGTGCTTTTACTCACTAACCGCACGTGTGGGAATACTAACCGTGTCCTTCAACACAAATAACATTTACTTAGCCTTTAATTTTATTATGTTTCATATATTACTCATAAAAACAACGCTTTCTATTCAATATTTTTTCATTATTCTAAAAAAGGTTTACTTTATGTTTTTTCATTGATTTTTCTTTTTTATATGGAAAAATACTTTTCATTCTTTTTTTTCTTCTGAAAATACAATTAATTAATTGATATATTCTATTAATGATGTTTAAATTCAAATTAACTTTTGAATAATTTATTTAATTTTTGATTAAATTTTTTTTAGTCTTTATTTACTTCAAATAATTATTAGTTTGTATACCATTTTCTAATTAATTAGTTTTTCATTTAATTAATTGATATATTCTATTAATGATGTTTAAATTCAAATTAAATTTTGGATAATTTATTTAATTTTTGATTAAATTGTTTTTAGTCTTTATTTACTTCAAATAATTATTAGTTTCTATTTTAATCGTGTTTATTCAAATATTACAACAACTCTTTCAAATTAATTAATTTACGTTAATTAATTTATAAATATTTCAACTAATTGTAATTTTTTTTTATTTCTACATTTTTTTAAAAAATAAATAATATGACAACAAATACATTCTGAAACAAACGCGCGACAACGACGGGTCCCCGTGCGAACGCACGGGTTCCACACTAGTTATTAATATAGTTAAAACACATTTAGTCTTTATTTTGGTCATGTTTTCTCTCTGTACTGCATCTCAAACCTCTGCACCACACTTAGCTGTATAAGTTAATGAACTTTGTATCCCCTCATGTTTTTTCAAGTCCTACATTGGTTAAAGATAGAACTCACAAAGAGTTTATATAGAGTGACACGCATCACCTTACAAGCCGGTTTTATAAGGATGAGTTAGGCCAAACTCTAATTCTATCATGGTATCATGAGCCTATCAATTCGGGTCACCCACCATTTATATATGCGCATCAAGCCCAAAAAATGTTGGACGTAAGGGGGTGTGTTGAAAAAATCAAGTCCCATATATCGATAGTTCATGCCACCCACAGTTTATATATGCATGAAGCTGAATAATGTTGGGCGTGAGAGGGTGTATTGGGAAAAACCCAAGTCCCACTTTCAAAACGTCCTACCTCAGGTACTCCCAATTTTATGAAATTTTGTTCGTCTAAAATTGTTATTTAGTTAGCCAAATCTGCTTTAGTATATGTGCTTGTAATTTTTATTATTATGAAATAACGTGGATTACATAATTGGTGCAGGAAATAGAGAAAGAGCATCGATATTATTAGTTGAATAGTTATAGGTGGTATGAAGGTAAAAGGAGAAAATTTTAAATACTAGTATTAGTGTACTTTGGTACTTATGTTGAAACTAAATTGTTTATTGTGATAGGGACTAGAAGACTTGTCAACTGGAGTAATTGATGAAGCAACATAGAGACCACTGTTGTTGATGACATTAGTGTTGAGGATGGAGAGTCTATTGAAAAAATTATAAATATTGATAGCATGAAGGATATTCTTAGCATGGAACTGAAAAGATTAAGTCCCCATGAGACAAGGAAATTTCAATTTCCAAGTCTGGACAAGGCTTATGAGTTCTATAACCAGTATGCTAAACTGAACGAGTTAGTAGTTTGAAAGAGCAAGATCCTTCGAAGCAAGAATGGAGAAATATTACAGCGGACATTTGTTTGTCACAAACAGGGGTTTGGGGGGGGGGATAGAGGTTTAATAATAAAAAATCATAAGTGTGAGTGTAAACCTGTGACTCGGTGTGGATGTGAAGCAAAATTTAGAGTGAATATAGATATGTTCTCACAATGTTGGTGGACAACAGTTTTTAATGATCAACACAATCATGGGCTTTTAGATGAAGAGTACCATGGAATGCTTGTTTCACATCGAAAAATGAAAGAGTCAGATATAATGTAGATGAACAACATGTTGAAGGTTGGTATAAAGCCGTCTCAATTCTATGGTTCTTTTGCCAACCAATGAGAAGGGTATGAAAAAGTAGGGTTTCGTAGAAAGGACATATATAATCAAATAGGAAAGCAATGCCTTTTGCAACGATGTGATGGTAATAATGTTTTACACTATCTTTGTGGGTTGGCATCAAATGACCCGATGGTGTTTTAACGCCACACTATTGATGGAGAAGGTAGGCTTGAACACCTTTTTTGGTGCGATGGTATAAGCCAAATGGATTTCAAAGTTTTTGGTGATGTGTTGGCATTTGATGCAACACACGGGACGAACAAATACCATTGCCCCTTAGTGGTGTTTTATGGAGTTAAAAACCATAATCATAATATTATATTTGGCGGTGCTATTGTTGCAAATGAAAAAAGAAGAAACATATATGTGGGTTCTTGAACAAATATTAGAAGCAATGTCAGGTAAGTCGCATGTATCTGTCATTACTGATGGCGATCTTGCAATGAAGAAAGTTATGCATATGGTGTTTCCAAATGCTTATCATGGATTGTGTGCTTGGCATCTAATTCACAATGCAACGTCTAAAATTGGAGTTCCTGAATTTGTTAGTCCGTTTAGGAAATGCATGTTGATTGACTATGACCTGGGTGAGTTTCGACACAAGTGGGCTGACATCATTGACACATTTGGGTTGTATGACAACAAGTGGGTTATTGAACTGTATGCAAAGAGAAATATGTGGGCTACAACTCATATACTCTGAATTTTTTTCTGGGTTCTGAACTACCTCCCGGTGTGAGGGGTTACATTCAGAAATGGGGATGTTTCTTCACTCACGATATAATTTAACTGAATTTTTATTACATTTTCATCGATGCCTTAATTACATGCGTTATAAGGAGGTCGAAGTTGACTTCTCATCAAATTACGGTGATCCTGTGCTTCAAACAATATTTCAAAGGATGGAGCGTTGTGCTGGGAAGTTATTTACAAAGGAAATATTCTTTATCTTTCGTGATATTATTGCACGGTTCGTAGAGATGGTAGTGACAACATGCATTCAAACTTATACATGTTTCATATGCACAATTTACAAGTACCAAGCATAAAAAAGAGAGTGGGACATATCATTCTATCATGATGATGACGTGTTTAAATGTTCTTGCAAGAAGATGGAATCATTTGGCCTCCCGTGTGAGCATATTATTGCACTAGTGATTTTTTTAGATGTTGCAGAATTGCCAAAGACTCTAGTGGTTGATCGATGGACAAAGAACGCGAAGGAAGAAATATGTACCACAAATAAGCATCTTCCCAAATACTGGGATTCACACAAGTCGTCGAGATATTGTGCTCTTATGTTTCAATATATGCGTTTGATAAAATTATTAAGTGAGAGTGGTGATGATTTCAATGACCATATGGAACAAGCTGCTGCTGATATTCGAAAGATGGAAGAAAAGAGGGGCTTACATGATGGTGGAGCCACAAATTCAAGTGAAACTGTCCATGAAACATTGAAGGATCCTGCTCTAGCTAGAACTAAAGGATACGCTGGAGAATCTTCATCACGTCAGAAAACAAAGGAAGCAGACTCAGTGTTCTACCTACGAAAATTCGGGCATAATACGCAAACATGTTCAATACCTCGACACATTCGTCACACGGAGATTTTCACAACATTAAATTCAATGATGACTCTGTAAATAATTTCTTTAATGTTGTTATTTAATGGTATCATTATATATATATATATATATATATATATATATATATATATATATATATATATATATATATATATATATATATATATATATATATATATATATATATATATATATATATATATATATATATATATATATATATAACCAATTGTCATTATTATATATGGTTATATATATAACCCATTGTCATTATTATATATGGTTATTGCAGTAACATAATGATCTTGACTGAAGTGTAAAAGTGCATTTGCGAAATAAGTGTAAAAGTCCATAGAGGCAAGAACAAGCAGTTTTCAAGTAGTGATCAATACAATAAATTTGAGGTTCTTAAAACAACTTTTCAATCTGGGTTTTGAGTTGCTCTGGTTGAAAAGTGCTGGAAATGTCTTCTTAGCAAGATCATCAGAAGCACCAAGCAACACATAAATTGAGAGTGACCTAGTTTCAAGTCCATTTTCATTATCTACTCATAAAGGAGATTCCTTTATTAAATAGAGTCCTCACCCACAATGCCAATCAGTTGTTTCCATTCTCTATTAGTACCAAGAACTAGTAATATAATATAACATAATACAGTCACAAAACCTTGTATGTTGCACAAAATATAACATTAAGTTAAGGAATTTATAGTAAGAGATTATAGAAAAAGGAAAAACTTATTATTTTATTTTAGTTTATGTACAATTGTTTGTGATTTGTTTTAAATATGTGATATTAATATTACTATTCATCTTCATTAACTATCTTATTGGCGGGAAAGAAGCACTAGAATATATGAAATATGCTGAAGGTTTTATTAGAAAACTGCCAATGGTTCTTGTTAAGAAACTGAATTTGAAGGAGTTAGAGAAAGAAAGAAAAGGTAACCTAATGGGTGCAATGATATTATGCTTCAAGTATTACCCAACTTATCCTGAACCTGAATTAGTATCAGATGTATGTTCTTATTATGATATATCATCAATCATTGTTCTTGTACATAATGATATTGGTGGAGTTTATGTGAGAGACAAAGACAATGATAGTTGGATCCATGTTCCTCCTGTTAATGGAGCATTGGTGATCAACATTGGGGATGTATTGCAGATAATGAGCAATGGAAGTGTTCTGGACTGGACCAATGGCTAGGCATGGCCCAATCCGCTTCTGTTCTCAAAATGGCCCATTTGCCTAAGTCCAATCCATAAAGGGGCAAAAGTTACCTTTCTGCCCCCCAACCGGGCGAGGAGTGCATCGCTCATCCCCATCACTGCTGCCCGTTCCGCACGACTTCGTCAGTCCACGAACAGCTAAGGGCATGTGCCCGAAACCACGCCTATGTCCGACACAATGACTAGTTTTGGGCACCCTGCCCGACATAACGGATAGTTTTGAGCAATTACCTATTCTTCAGGAAAATGGTTATTTCACCCCGAAAATAGGACCGTTGGCCATGCGCTGGGGCACTATATAAACCCTCTCACTTGAGAGGGTCAGGTATCCAGTAATCACCCTAAAAAACTCGTACTTTGTACTTGCCCTTTTTCTCTGACCCTTTCTTACTTGAGCGTCGGAGTGCCTTGCAGGTACACCCCCTCCTCCTCATCTCACGCCCAACATCACAGACGTTCTTGGTGGCCCACCTCAGGATCTGATCAAGCTTTCACGATCAGTGGCACCGTCTTTGGGAAATTGTTCTCCCCGTTTTAACATCCACCTCAGATACTAAGACCAAAACACTCTCGTCCAAGATTATCATCATGGCCTCTCAAGATCACGTCAAAGGTGCTATCCATTCCGCTATTCTCCCCGTCAACAAGACTGACGTTGACGGTCCTTCATCTCTCCACGGAGATCCCCATTTTCTAAGAGACGGGGCCACAACCTCTCCTTCCCCTACTCCCGTTGACCACGACAACGGTCAGCCCTCGCTGACCATCCAGCCCATTCCCGCTCCACCCAATGCCGACCCAGCTGTGGTGGCCCTTCTTAAGGCGATCAACAAGACCAACCTCTTGATCTTTCAGCAGAACGAAAGGATCGGAGCATTAGGGGAATCCGCCCATCCAAGATCCCCCCTCTGAGGAAAAGCCATCGACGATCCAAGAGCCTACAACCCCGGCGAGAAGTCGACCGAAGGCTGCGCCAAGAACCAGAATCTCATGCTGTCTGGAAACGCGATCATGTTTCCCCGCGAAACCAGAACTCTCCCGGTCACAAGAGAACCCGAAGAGACAAACAATCACCCCCGGTCAGGACAAAATGCCGGGCACATACACCTTCTCCCCGAAGAAGTCGTCGTCCGAGCGAGTCATTCAGTCTCCATCGCTAACCAGTTCCAGCGATGATGATGAGCCTCACGACCCATTATCCCAAGAAATCTTGGAAACACGCCTCCCCAAGGGCCTGGAGAATCCCCCGGCTTTGGGCACGTACGATGGTACAATTGACCCCGATTAGCACATCAAAAACATCGATGCGCTGCTGGATTATCGTGGCGTCCGGGGTGCCATCAAGTGCCGTCTGTTCCCGACCACGCTCCAAAAAGGAGCAATCACTTGGTACAAACAGCTGCCCGAAGAGTCTATCACTTCGTGGAAGCAGTTAGGCAGAATATTTTCCAGGCATTTCACGGCGTCGCGCCGCCACCCCAAGACTGAATCCTCTCTTGGGGCCATAATCCAAGGGAAGGATGAACCTCTCCGGGCATACATCGAGAGGTTCAACAAAGAATCTGTGCAAGTCTCCACCATTGACGACATGAAAAAATTTCTGCTCGAACAGGGACTCCGCCCGCACTCAGAGTTTTCCAAAGTTGTCGGCCTCGCACCTCCGAGGAACCTGGACGTCTCCCTCCTCATGTCGTAGTCGTACATTCAATATGAGGAAAAAGAAGCGGCCCACTCAGCCTGAGCCTCCTGCCACCAGGAGAACGCCTGGGCCTCCAAAGGCGAAGAGCCCTCGTCATCTCGTCGAGGAGAAAGGAAGCGCGAAGACCGTCCTCGGGACTCCCGGGATAGCAAGGAACCTTCCGGATGATTTCATGACTACACCCCCTGACCGTCTCCAGGGAAAATATACTGTCAGAATGCGCGACTTCGGAATTCAAACAAGCAGGGGTCCACTTCCCCAAACAAATACCGGCCAAGCCCAACGCCGACAAATCAAAATACTGCCGTTTCCATAAGAGCCAGGACCACACCACCAAAGATTGCATCCATTTGAAGGATGCTATAAAAATACTGATCAGGGATGGCCACCTGAAACAGTTCACGAAAAAGAAAGATACTCTCGGCAAGACGCTCAGGAGTCAAAGAAGGTGGAGGAAGAGGTACCTTCCTCGGAAGAGGACAACATCCAGGTCGCCATGTCCGTATCGCTACCAGAGGATTTCTACGTCCCAGATAAGCTTAGCGCTCCGGCCTACTTCGCGGTCCATAATGTTAGACGGTGTGGCTAGTGATCGAGAGGGGGGGTGAATAGATCACCGCTTGTAAAATACGGTTTTAAAAACCTTAACAGAGTTTTTGAAATATAGCGGAAAGTTTTGGTCCCGAATCGACTTCCGTCTATTCTGAACCGCTACCAAAAAGACCAGACACGCAAGTATGATGCTGGATTTGAATTGATTGATAGAAAACGTTAACACAGAAATTTCTCGCACTAAATGCACTTATCACAAATTCTGATTCCAATGAGTAAATCACAACAAACCGTTTTGTCCAACACTTGGCGTGTATGTGTTCTATGATAAACAATAGTAATGTTTCAATAAAAGGTTTTCTTGCCACTATTGTATCACGACACGTAAAACGTACTGCGCCAATTTGTATCACAAAACAGTTAACGAAAACGTAAAGGGAGATAGAGATAGAATACGATACGCAGAGATTTGTTAAGGAAGTTCCCCACTGTCGTCCTCGCGTGTGGGTACGTCTCCCTCTCAATTTCAAAAGAAATTGAGACCTTTTCTTATCAATAGTTGCTGAATTCGTTCTTACAAAGGTTACAATACCAAGACAGGATTCTAAATCCCTAGAACTTCTTCTTCTCGTATAGAACCTCGACTTGATCAGAGCTGGATCAAGAATTCCCCGCAAGACTTGCAAACGATTCACCGATTCCACGACCTGTTTGCGAAACAACCCCGTTTCCAAACCCTACGCTGCGGCTGAATCCGTTCTGCAATCGTGACTAACAAACCCGCAAGAACAGTCCCGTTCTTGAAGGACAAACCAGTAGGTTTTTCCTCGAAACCCCCTTCACTCTTCAACCCAGCTAGATCCTTGATCGTTCCACTGACTCCACAGCTAGATCGTTGATCGTACCACTGAACGTTATCTCGTTGATCCTTCAATCCAAAGAACAAGAATGATTGTGTGTAATTGTTCTTGAATTGAAGAGATTGAGAAGATGATGAAGACGAAGTATCTTTCAGGTTTCTGAATGCTCAATCAATTGCTGCTACAAAGACCTCTATGACTTGTGTATTTTGCAATTTTCACTTGTGAATTCATGCTGAAGCCAATACCTGCCACTTTGTATTTATACTAAACAAGACAGAACTGTTAGAATAAAAATTATGCAGAAAAACAGACTTTGGGATCGATGCCAGACACGTATGGATCGATGCCAGACAGTTTTTAACTGTTTAGGGATTGATCCCAAAATCTATGAATCGATCCCTACTGAAGGTGAGCTGAAAAACAGAATTTTCATTGAATCAGGGATCGATGCCAACCACGTATGGATCGATGCCAGACAGTTTTCAACTGTTAGGGATTGATCCCAAAATCCATGAATCGATCCCTACTGAACAAATTCAAATTCTTTTGATTTCCAATAAAGCAGGGATCGATACCAAACACGTATAGATCGATGCCAAAGGTTAAGTATTGATTCAAACCTTATAAAAAGTGTTTCTAACAATCATTTTAAGATGAATATCAATTCCAATCATCTAGTATTGAATAAAGACAAACGCAAAGGCAAAAATCACACATATTCACATGTAGAATGAAGCACAACAAATCATACACGCAATTTGCAATCATACAAAACAAAACCAAAGTAAAGGATTGTCTCACAAACTCCCCCTTTTTGATGATGGCAAATTGATGTGTGATACTCCCCCTGAGTTTGTGCATACCATTCTGTCATGTCAACATCTTCTATACTTCTCCCCCTTTGTCAACATCAAAAAGTGAGAATACACACCAGAACAAAGTAGCAAACCGCAGCAAAAATTGATAACAAAGCTAACAATCACAAAGAAAGAAAGCTTAGAAGAATAAAATCACTCACAAAGAGTGATCAATAAAGGGCAATGAAACCACAAACAAGCAAACGGAAATAAGCAATGAAATACTAGGAAAGTAATGAAAATTACATAAGCCAAACAAATATAGTCAGAATATTCGAAAAATGAAACAACAATTCAAGCAACATGAAATGAAATGCATATGAAATGAAATGCTAATGGGGAAAGTGGCCTCCACAAGACTCCTCGTCATCTTGATTTGGATCTCTGAAGCTAGGTGGAGGCGGAGGAGGAGGCATTTCATCAGGATTGTGTCCCATGAAAGAGTACTGTCTGAATCGGTCCTGAACTTCAGTGCTTCGAAACCTGTCCATAATACCCGGATCTGCACGACAATCGTCCATAAAACCTGTCATTTCATTATAAAAGACTTGATGCCACTTAATCAAGTCAGTGTGCCAAGAGTGCTGATTCTGATACATCCTTGTGTGGTCATCATGCCACTCCCGATGTTCGTTATGCCACTCAGCTTGTTGAACATGCCAAGCTCTTGCTTCCTCATGATTTTGTCTATTTTCTAGCTGCATTTGCTGGAGCATGGTTGTGACATTTACAGAAGTGGAGGTAGCAGCAGAGAAGTGAGGAGGAGGTGGTGGAGCAGGTTCATAGTGGGATGGAGACCACCTTTGTGGCACCCACTCACCCCAACCGGTATTGGCAGCAGCTTCAGGCACTTCTGGTTCATCTACATCCTGCATTTCTTCATCATCTTGATCTTCAACAATAGAAAATCTGTCAGCCGGCTCATCAAAGTTGTAAATCCTTGTCCTTGTTTTGCTTATATAGATATAGAAGCATTCACGCTCCTTATCCCACCGGTATCCCATGTGCGACAAGGTGGAAGAATCAAACTCTTGGGCAGGTGTGGGAGATACAAGAGGAACCAAAGGCACAGTGATGTTCCAGAATTTTATAATCCTCATAATCTGAGAGGCATATCCGAGAGCAACATTTTTGGAACTGTTTCGCACGGAGAATAGACGCTTGACAAAGTAATTGGGCCAATTCAACTTAATCTTCTTTAGCAGAATGTACATGAGATGAGTGCTTGGTCTGTCCAGCCGGGAATGACCACCAGTTGCTGGACGCAAGACATGTGATACAATCCAATGAAGTATCCTTGGTACTCGTTTGATCATACCCGTTGTCAGACGTTCATCCTCAGCTATTGGTCGTTCTACTTTAGAGATAGATTGAGTAAATTCCAGGAAATTAAACTCAGTATCAAACTTAGAATCATTCCATATCTCGAAGTCAAGCGGCGGAAGTGGGATTTCAAATACTTTGAGCCAGTCAGCAGCCTCGAATGTGTATGTGCTAACACCAATGGAACACTTAAAACTATATCCTTTACTAGTTTGCAATCCAACATAAAATGCACGTATAAAGTCCTCATGGTACTCATTTCTTATAGTTAAAAAGGAACCCAATTGTTGTGCATTCAACAGTTCTACCACATCACCTAAGTGCAAAGGGATGGCATCATGCTTATCAAAAACATGAGGTTTCATGACTAACCTTGTCTGGAAGTCTTTCTCAAACTCATCAACGAAGGCAGGATGAAGGAGATCCAAAGCCTTTGGTGGAATTTCTGGTGGTTGAGTAGAGGTTCCAACCTGTTGTTTTCCTTTTTCTCTTCGAGTTGCTCTGACCGGATTCATTCTTGGAGGCATTGTTGTGGATTGGAAGGAGATTGAAATGAATTTGGGGTTTTGGAGAAGAGAGGGTTAGAGAGAAATTAGGGTTAGCCGTGTGGAGGAAGAGAGGTTATGAGAGGTATGGGGATGCTAAAATAAAAAAAATTGATGATGTGACGAACCATGAGAAATTAAAAAGAGAGGTTAATGAACAAGAACAGTAGGGATCGATGCAGGGGATTTGGAATCGATCCAAAACACGATAAATATATTTTTAAAAGCTGTAGGGATCGATACATGGGATTAGGGATCGATCCAAACCACGAAAAAAAATTGATTTTAAAAGCTGTAGGGATCGATACCAAATGCGTATGGATCGATCCATACTGAGACGAAGAAAAAAAATTGAATTAAGGTGATAGGGATCGATCCCTAGGTCGTGGTATCGATACATGCGAATGCAAAACAGACTTTTAGGACATCTTTATGCAGAATGCAATGCTTATGAACCATGTTTTGAAAATGATGCTTAAGAATAGTTCTCAATTCAGATATTAATGTTCAAACAATAAAAGCAAAAGAATTTACATAAACGAACATAGAGAATTTGTTCAAACATACGCAAACACATAGATCCAAAGAGTAGTAAAGAGGATTGATATTACCTTTGTTGATGTACCTTTGTGAAGTATAAGCTCACACCTTCTAAAACACAACTTATCAACCAAGGTGAGGCAAAAAATAGAATCTAACAAGCTTAAGATAGTAATGAAGAAAGATCAAGAATCCCTAATTCACGACGAATGTTAAAGAAAGGTTCCGTTGCTAGTGGTTTAGTGAAAATATCAGCGAGTTGATTCTTAGTATCAACATGCTCAAACACAACGTCCTCTTTCTCAACATGGTCGCGAAGAAAGTGATGCCTAATCTCTATGTGTTTAGTGCGTGAGTGTAAAACAGGATTCTTAGTAAGATTTATAGCACTGGTGTTGTCACACTTTATTGGAATGCGTTTGAGTTGAATATCGAAATCTTGTAGTTGTTGCTTCAGCCACAAGATCTGAGCGCAACAGCTACCGGCTGCAACGTACTCAGCCTCAGCAGTTGACAATGCGACAGACACCTGTTTCTTGCTATGCCAACTGACCAGAGAGTTTGAAAATAAGTGACATGTACCACTAGTACTTTTCCTATCTGATTTGCAGCCAGCAAAATCAGAATCGGAGTAACCTACTAAGCTACAATCGCTTCCTTTTGAATACCAGAGCCCATACTTAGATGTTCCATGAAGATATCTAAATATGCGCTTGACAGCTTTCAAGTGTGACTCTTTAGGATTCGATTGATATCGTGCACACATGCAGACACTAAACATGATGTCAGGTCTAGACGCAGTAAGATACAAGAGAGACCCAATCATACCTCTATACTGTTTGACATCTACACTCTTACCGTGTTCATCTTTATCTAGATATCCGTTGGTAGGCATAGGTGTGTCTATTGATTTTGAGTCGTTCATTCCAAAGCGCTTGAGCAGCTCTCTGCAGTATTTTGTTTGACTCACAGCTGTTCCCTCATCAAGCTGCTTTATTTGGAGACCGAGGAAGAAATTAAGCTCCCCCATAAGACTCATTTCAAATTCACCCTGCATAACTTTTGAAAACTCTTCGACCAAGTGTATGTTAGTTGAACCAAAAATTATATCGTCTACATAAACTTGAACTAAAAGAATGTGTTTTCCTTTGTGCTTAATGAAGAGGGTGGTATCCACTTTACCTCTTGAATATCCATGATCAAGTAGAAATTTGCTAAGTCTTTCATACCACACCCGGGGGGCTTGCTTAAGACCGTACAAAGCTCGTTTTAATTTGTAAACATAATCTGGATATTCAGCATTCTCAAAACCAGGAGGTTGTGAGACGTATACCTCTTCATTTAGGACACCATTTAGAAACGCACTCTTTACGTCCATTTGGTAAAGCTTAAAATCTCTAGAACACGCATAAGCGAGCAAGAGACGTATAGCCTCAAGGCGAGCAACTGGAGCATAAGTTTCCTCATAGTCTATGCCCTCCTCTTGGTTATAGCCTTGTGCTACTAAACGTGCCTTGTTCCGAGTTATCACTCCACTTTCATCAAGCTTATTCCTAAAAACCCACTTAGTACCTATGATATGATGTTCTCGCGGACGCGGGACAAGTTCCCAAACGTCATTTCTTTTAAATTGATTAAGCTCTTCTTGCATGGCCATTAGCCAAAATTCATCAATCAAGGCTTCTTTGGCATTTTTAGGTTCCACTTGTGAAACAAAGGCGAAGTGAGAACAAAAATTACTTATCTTAGAACGAGTCATGACTCCCTTTGAAATGTCTCCCAAGATGTTGTCAATGGGATGGTCTTTTGAAGACTTCCAAGCTGGTGGAAGGTCATTCACATCAGCTGTCCTTTCTTCCTTATCTTTTTCATGACTAGTATCTTCCTCCTTCTCAATGGGAGCTGTCTTGGATTGATCAGTTTCCGCAACAGCTTCCTTGAGTATGTCTTCTGTAGATACACCTGCGTCATCAAAAGAAATACCTTTGCCGACATTTTTCGGATAAGACTCATCAAAGGAAACATGGACAGATTCTTCAACAGTAAGTAAACGCTTATTATACACTCTATATGCTTTACTTGATTGTGAATAACCAAGAAAAATACCTTCATCCGCTTTTGCATCAAACTTCCCAAGTTTTTCCTTACCATTATTCAAAACGAAACACTTACAACCGAATACGTGAAGATGTGATAAGTTTGGCTTTCTTCCTTTTAAAAGCTCATAAGGGGTTTTATTTAACATAGGGCGAATTAGAATCCTGTTTAGAACATAACAGGCTGTGCTAACAGCATCAGCCCAAAAATATTTTGGCAATCCACCCTCATTTAGCATTGTTCTTGCCAGCTCTTCTAAAACGCGATTTTTGCGCTCCACAACGCCATTCTGTTGTGGAGTTCGAGGAGCTGAAAAGTTATGCTCAATACCATACTTATCACAGTACTTATCAAAGAGATAGTTTTGAAATTCTCCTCCATGATCGCTTCGAATTGTAACTATTTTAGAATTCATTTTATTTTGGGACAGTTTTGCAAAATTCTTAAAAGCAGAAAAAGTTTCATCTTTGCTATGAAGGAATATAGTCCAAGTAAATCTAGAGTAGTCATCAACAATTACAAAACCATAATAGTTTCCACCTAAGCTCTTTGTCCTAGACGGACCAAAGAGATCCATATGGAGAAGCTCAAGAGGTCGTGAAGTTGAAATTACATTTTTGGATTTAAAAGAGACCCTTGTTTGCTTTCCCATTTGGCATGCATCACATAGGTGGTCTTTTGAAAACTTTATTTTTGGAAGACCGACTACTAGATCCTTAGATACAACCTTGTTAAGCAAATCGAAATTAACATGCGCTAAACGTCTATGCCAAAGCCAAGAATCATCATTCAAGGTAACTAGACATTTAGTGCTTGTTAAAGATACATCACAAAGATCAAGCATATAGATATTGTTTACTCTAACACCCTTAAACACAACATTATTTTCATCATGTTCAATTATGCAACAAGTTTTTGTAAAAGAAACTTTGTAACCCTTGTCACACAATTGACTTATGCTTAACAAATTGTGTTTAAGTCCCTCTACAAGATTGACATCAGAAATGGTAGTGGTAGAGGGGTTACCTATACTACCTTTGCCAAGTATAGCTCCTTTGTTATTGTCTCCATAAGTAACATATCCCTTTTTCTTTGCTTTGAAGTCTATAAAAAGCGATATGTCACCGGTCATGTGCCTTGAGCAGCCGCTATCTAGGAACCATCTCCTATCTTCGGATGCAAGGCACTCTTCCTACAATATCAAAAGAGAGTGGTTGGTACCCAATTTTCATTGGGTCCAAAGGGGTAAGTGGTAACATGGTTGCCTTTTGGCTTCCATTGATAGATGCCTTTAGGAACAAGAAACCTCCTAAACTTGCATTTCTCAATGGTGTGGCCAGCACGACAACAATAATGACATAAACCATGATGATGCAATTGTTTAGTTTTGTTCATTGAATCCTTTGGAATAAAAGAGTATTTTGCATATGGAGGATTCAATGACTTCTTAAACAATCTAGTATCAACGGCGTAAGTCACCTTGGGTTGTAAAGCTTTTTCCAATTTGACTTTAAGAGTATTAACCTCTCGTTGCCAAATATGACAAGCTTCACAATACCTAACTTTACTACATCCGTTAACATCAATATCTTTTGAATTTTCTGCAATACTAGCCTTCAAGCTTTCTAAATCTTTTTCAGCTTTGTATACTTTACCTTCCAAGAATGAAAAAATTTGTTTGTCGGAAGATAATCTTTTGAAAGCATCTACAGCTTCGTTATGCAGTTTTTCAAAAGCGATTTTCAGTTCAGAAAAAGACATAGAGGAGACATTATTATAGTAGGCTTGTTTTACCTTCTTTTCTTCTTGTTTCTTCTTGTAGTAGGCATGGTCTTTGATGTGAGCCATAAGACATAGGTTTGCGGTTTCATCACTATCACTTGAACTTTGTGAGCTTGATGAATCGCTATCGCTTTCCCATGCTATATAAGCTCTCCTTTGTTTGCTGTACCGTTTAGGTGAATCCTTCCCTTTATCCTTTTTCTTCATAGGACATTCTGTTTTGTAATGTCCAGATTTGCCACAATTGAAACAAGATCCTCTACCTTTATGCCTCTTGTTCTCTTCCTGTTTTGACTCACTAGATTGTCTTCTAAACTTCATGAGGTTTTTGTCGGAATGCTTGTATCCATTCCTTCGAATGAATCTATTGTATCTCCTTACAAAAAGTCCCATTTCTTCATCATCCGAATCTTTGTCACTACTTGAATCATTGTCACTTTGCTCTTTTCTTGAGGACTTAGTGCTAGAGGCCACAAGAGCAATTGGCTTCTTCTCACCCTCTTTGTCTTTCTTCTTCTCTTTCTCCTTCTTACTTTTGTTCTCATACTTTTCAAGACTTTCTAGAGCTTGCTGATGTTCTTCCAGCTTTCCAAAAAGTGTTGTAATCGTAAGAGTCGTCAAGTCGTTGGCTTCCTTGATAGCTGTCACTTTAGGTTGCCATTCCCTGCTAAGACATCTCAGAATTTTGTTAGTAGCTACCTCATTGGAAACAGGTTTTCCAAGTGCATTTAATCGATTTGTAAGATAAGTAAACCTCTTTTGCATGTCGGAGATAGATTCTCCATTTTTCATGCGAAAGAGCTCAAACTCTTGATTAAGTGTGTTAATGCGGGACTGTTTCACTTCAGTAGTACCCTCATGGGCGATTTCTAAAGCGTCCCACATCTCCTTAGCAGTCGTGCAATGGGATACTCGATAATACTCATCAACACCAAGTGCTGAAATTAGTATATTTCGAGCTTTCCAATCACTCGACCACTTTTTCTCATCTTTCTCAGTCCAATCAGCTTCTGGTTTAGGTACTATGGCGCCAGCCTCATTGGTCATGGTTATTTGAAAAGGACCATTCTCAATGGCTGTCCATACTAGCCTATCCACAGAATTTATATGAACTCGCATGCAGTCTTTCCAATAGCCGTAGTTTTCTCCGTTAAAGACGGGAGCTCTATTGTACGCCCCCTTTGGTTCAGAATCCATATCGTTACAGGCAGCCACAGAGCACCAGCGAACCGGCGCTCTGATACCACTTGTTAGACGGTGTGGCTAGTGATCGAGAGGGGGGGTGAATAGATCACCGCTTGTAAAATACGGTTTTAAAAACCTTAACAGAGTTTTTGAAATATAGCGGAAAGTTTTGGTCCCGAATCGACTTCCGTCTATTCTGAACCGCTACCAAAAAGACCAGACACGCAAGTATGATGCTGGATTTGAATTGATTGATAGAAAACGTTAACACAGAAATTTCTCGCACTAAATGCACTTATCACAAATTCTGATTCCAATGAGTAAATCACAACAAACCGTTTTGTCCAACACTTGGCGTGTATGTGTTCTATGATAAACAATAGTAATGTTTCAATAAAAGGTTTTCTTGCCACTATTGTATCACGACACGTAAAACGTACTGCGCCAATTTGTATCACAAAACAGTTAACGAAAACGTAAAGGGAGATAGAGATAGAATACGATACGCAGAGATTTGTTAAGGAAGTTCCCCACTGTCGTCCTCGCGTGTGGGTACGTCTCCCTCTCAATTTCAAAAGAAATTGAGACCTTTTCTTATCAATAGTTGCTGAATTCGTTCTTACAAAGGTTACAATACCAAGACAGAATTCTAAATCCCTAGAACTTCTTCTTCTCGTATAGAACCTCGACTTGATCAGAGCTGGATCAAGAATTCCCCGCAAGACTTGCAAACGATTCACCGGTTCCACGACCTGTTTGCGAAACAACCCCGTTTCCAAACCCTACGCTGCGGCTGAATCCGTTCTGCAATCGTGACTAACAAACCCGCAAGAACAGTCCCGTTCTTGAAGGACAAACCAGTAGGTTTTTCCTCGAAACCCCCTTCACTCTTCAACCCAGCTAGATCCTTGATCGTTCCACTGACTCCACAGCTAGATCGTTGATCGTACCACTGAACGTTATCTCGTTGATCCTTCAATCCAAAGAACAAGAATGATTGTGTGTAATTGTTCTTGAATTGAAGAGATTGAGAAGATGATGAAGACGAAGTATCTTTCAGGTTTCTGAATGCTCAATCAATTGCTGCTACAAAGACCTCTATGACTTGTGTATTTTGCAATTTTCACTTGTGAATTCATGCTGAAGCCAATACCTGCCACTTTGTATTTATACTAAACAAGACAGAACTGTTAGAATAAAAATTATGCAGAAAAACAGACTTTGGGATCGATGCCAGACACGTATGGATCGATGCCAGACAGTTTTTAACTGTTTAGGGATTGATCCCAAAATCTATGAATCGATCCCTACTGAAGGTGAGCTGAAAAACAGAATTTTCATTGAATCAGGGATCGATGCCAACCACGTATGGATCGATGCCAGACAGTTTTCAACTGTTAGGGATTGATCCCAAAATCCATGAATCGATCCCTACTGAACAAATTCAAATTCTTTTGATTTCCAATAAAGCAGGGATCGATACCAAACACGTATAGATCGATGCCAAAGGTTAAGTATTGATTCAAACCTTATAAAAAGTGTTTCTAACAATCATTTTAAGATGAATATCAATTCCAATCATCTAGTATTGAATAAAGACAAACGCAAAGGCAAAAATCACACATATTCACATGTAGAATGAAGCACAACAAATCATACACGCAATTTGCAATCATACAAAACAAAACCAAAGTAAAGGATTGTCTCACACATAACCCGTGGGAGACTTTCCCCTCCGCTATGGTCATCTCAGGGGGAGGCTTCAATAAAGTCACGGTGGGCTCCGTAAAGAGGAAATTCGAGCACCTGATCAGCACAAGCTCCAGCAAGGTGACCACACTCGATCAAGCCCAAAAGGGCTCTATCCCCATTTCCTTCTATCGGGAAGAGCTCCTCGGAGGATCTCCAAACTTGAGAATTCCCCTGCTCGTCAGAGCTCGGATGGCGAACTTCAACATTCGCAGAATTATTGTCAACCAAGGAAGCTCGGTCGACATCATCTACTCCCAGCTGTTTTCAACGCTCCAGCTGGACGAGTCACACCTCACTCCCTACGTGGGTTCTGACCTGCAAGGATTCAATGGGTCGCTGACCAAACCGTGGGGATACGTAGAACTGATCATAACTTTTGGGTCAGCGGAGATGGCCAGATCCGTTAAGGTACAGTTTCTGGTAATTGATTGCCCGTCTTTGCATCAGTGCATCTTTGGAAGACCAACCTTGGCCGAGTTGGTAGCTGTGTGTTCAACCGTCCATCTCAAGATGAAGTACTACACTTCAAAGGGGATGGTCGCCACCCTCCACGGCGACATCGAAGCCGCACGACGATGCTTCAAAGCAGCCACGAAGGGACTCAATGCCATCGCGTCCAAGCCGAAGGTATCTAATAAGCCAGCCTTGCCCAGCAACTTCGAGGAGGCCATCCCATTACGTCAGGTCGACTCCATTGACCTCGACAGCTACTTCCCCGAAGAGAACCAGAAGGAGGACCAACCAGCCTCGGGTAGCTCATCTGCCCCGACCAGCAGCAGCTCTCATCCGATGCGTCCTATCCCGGATGGCAATTTCGAGCTTGTCTTGTTCGGCGACGACCCCCAGCGGGGAGTAAAGATTGGAGCGGATCTCCCCGACATCGCAAGGAAGCAACTCAAAGCCTGCCTCCGTGAGAACACCGATCTATTCGCCTGGAGTGCTGCCGAGATGCTCGACTTGGACCCATCCGTCGCTTTCCATCAACTCATAATTGACCCAGCTGTCAAAGCAGTAGCACAACGTAGGAGAAAGCAGTCTCCGGAGAAAACGGAGGCTGCAGAAAAAGCTGTAAAGGACCTCCTCGAGGCTAAATTTATCTCGGAAGCCAAGTACACCACTTGGCTGTCCAACGTTGTACTTGTGAAAAAATCTAATGGCAAATGGCGAATGTGTATTGACTATACCGATCTTAACAAGGCATGCCCGAAGGATGCCTACCCCCTCCCCAATATTGATAAACTTGTCGATAATTCTGCCGGTTTTAAACTATTATCATTCATGGACGCCTATTCGGGCTATAATCAAATACCAATGGCAGTGAGCGATAAAAAATACACGACCTTCATGACCGAATCAGGCAACTATTACTACAACATTATGCCCTTCGGCCTGAAGAACGTCGGCGCGACCTATCAGAGGATGATGAACAAGGTCTTCCGGGGAGAGATAGGCGACATGCTCGAAGTCTATATGGACGATATGATCGTAAAATACTGCGAGGAAACCGATCATACGACCCATTTACAAAAGGTCTTCGAACAGGCCAGGAAATACCAGATGCGTTTCAACCCGGAGAAGTGCACGTTCGGCGTCCGGGCAGGCAAATTCCTCGGTTTCTACCTAACAGAACGAGGAATCGAGACCAACCCCGATAAATGCCAGCATTCTCTGAGTTTCCACCGCCCAAATCGAAGAAATCCATCCAGTCCCTCAACGGGATGCTCGCGTCTTTATCCCGTTTCGTGGCCAAATCTGCCCAGCACGCCCTACCCTTCTTCAAACTCCTCCACAAGGAGGCAACGTTTGAATGGATGGAGGAATGCGACCGAGCTCTCCTCCATCTAAAACGGGCACTCTCGGAGCCACCAGTCCTTTCTCGCCCAGACAACGGCGAGACTCTGTATCTGTATCTCACCGTAGCCACCGAGGCAATGAGCGCCGCTCTTATCCGCGAAACACCTAACGGGCAAAAGCCCATATATTTCACGAGCAAAGCACTGCAGGGACCAGAGTTGAGATACCAATAGATAGAAAAAGTAGCACTGGCCCTCATCAACGCAGGTAGAAGACTGAGACACTACTTCCTGGCCCACACGATCGTGGTTCAAACAGATCAACCCGTAAAGCAGCTGTTAGGACGACCAGACATGGCCGACAGAATGTTCAAATGGTCGCTAGAGCTGTCCGAATTTGACAAATAGTATGAAATAAGAAAAGCCCTCAAAGCCCAGGCTTTGGCTGACTTTGTCGCATAAATGACGTTCGCAGATTCCCTGACCTGCGGGGCGCGCAAATGGACCATTTTCGTAGATGGAGCGTCCAGCTCGGCTAAAGGCGGGGCAGACATCATCGCGAAAGAAGTTGTCATCTGCACAGATTCACAACTCGTGGCCCTCCAAGTTTGAGGAGAGTATCAAGCCAAAAACGACAACCTGTCCGAATACTTAGCCCTGGTTAAGGAGAAAATGATGAAGTTCGCCGCGGTAGAGCTAAAGCACGTTCCCCGCGAACACAACGTTCGGGCAGACGTTTTGTCTAAACTGGCAAGCACGAAGAAGAAAGGCGAAAACAACTCTATCATACAGGAGGTACTTCCTTGACCCAGCATCGAGAAAACTTCCCCGACCCTTGACGTACAAATGATCGATGACAGCAACTGCTGGATGACCCCCGTTTACAACTATCTCGCTAAGGACGAACTTCCGTCCAACCCCAAAGAAGCCAGCGTAGTCAGGCAAAGAGCCTTCTCCTACGTCCTGGTCGAAGATAAACTCTACAGGCGAGGGTTCTCCATCCCGCTACTCAAGTTTGTCAAGGAAGAAATGGTTACCCACATCTTGCGCGAAATTCATGAAGGAATCAACGCCCAACACCTCGGAGGAAGGTCCCTTGCCCGGAAGGCCCTTCGAGCAGGATATTACTGGCCAACCATGCAGCAAGACGCTAAGGAACACGTGAAGAAATGCGATAAATGCCAACGGCACAGGGACATGCACCTAGCTCCACCCAACGAGCTCAAGGCTATGTCCTCCCCGTGGCCATTTGCTTGGTGGGGCCTGGACATCCTGGGGCCATTCGTGGTAGGATCAAACCAGAACAAATACTTAATAGTAGGCGTGGATTACTTCACGAAATGGATAGAAGCGGAGGCTCTAGCCAAGATAACTGCCCTTAACATACTGCGTTTCTACAAATGAAACATCCTTGCATGTTTTGGCATCCCCCAAGCGATAGTCACGGACAATGGGACACAGTTCACGGACAGGAATTTCCAGGACTTCGTTGCCCAGTTGGGCACGAAGCAACACTTTGCATCCGTCGAACATCCCCAGACAAACGGGTAAGCTGAAGCGGTGAACCGAGTCATCCTTCGAGGCCTCAAACGAAGGCTGGACGAAACGAAGAAAGCTTGGGTCGAGAAACTGCACATCTTCTTATGGGCATACCTCACAACTCCACACTCTTCAACCGGGAAAACACCCTTTCGCCTGGCCTACGGGACCGAAGCAGTAATTCCCATTGAAGTTCACGTTTCCTCTAGGCGAATATAATCACCCCTAGACGAGGAAATGAACGACGAAGCTCTAAGGGAGGAACTTGACCTTGTCGAAGAAGTCCGGTCAGGGGCATCCCTCCGCGAAGCCTCGTTAAAGCAAAAAAATTTCCATCCGGCAGAACGCCAAAGTCATACGACGAGAGTTCGACGTGGGCAGCCTCGTCCTACGAAGAAACCATAAAGACTCTAGCGAAGGCAAACTAGCCGCTAATTGGGAAGGACCCTATCGTGTCCGGGCAAAAACGGAGAATGGGGCCTATTACCAAGAACATCTCAACGGGGAAGAACTTGCTCGACCATGGAATGCTGAAAAGCTAAAACAATACTATAGCTAAGGCCTTAACTGTCGGTCTGATTCGTCAAAACTACCGACCACTATGCACGCCTAGGTACAAGCGTCACATGTCAGTAAAGCAGAACCCCGCTCAGGACGAGCCAGGTCCCTACTCGACAGCGGTCCCTCAATCGAGCACCGCCGTCGTCAAAGTACCACGATAGGCAGAACACCCAGCTTGCGATGGGAGGTTCACGCCACAAACTTAGGCCTCAAAAGCGACCTGAGCTCCGCTCTCTTGCCCGGACATTTCATGGCCGTTCGACCAGTACCCGTCACTGCCGAACACATCCACAACGAGCAATTCCCTGAAACTTAAAAGCTAATCAAAGTAATCCCTATTACGGGCACACATGCATATCGAGCGAAAGTACAACACTTGGCCGAAATCAAAATAGATAAAACCATGCAAATCACAAAACCGGACACAAGGACCGGACGCATACATAATTAAAGTGATAAGTGGTCACGAGGACCACGATTGTGCTTGTTACATTAATAGGGGGCAACGCCCCCGTATAAAACATAAGTTACATCAAAAGATACACGACACATAGGCCGGAAAAATTGCAACAAGGATAAAAGCCCTATCACTCCTCCATCTGCTCAGGCTGCTCGAGGTTGGGCTCAGGACCCTGGATCTCCTCGTTCAAAACTTCAGCATGCTCGTCACCACCAAGGAGGGATTTCGGACTGACTATCCTGCCATCCTCGACATGAGCCAGATAGTGGACATCCTCGGTGGAGATCTCAACCCCGGGGTTGACCACCCGCAGTTGGGCCACGACATTCTTAAAAGATTCGTCCCCAATGACAATGTTGTCATTTTCGGCCTTCAACATACGAGCAACCAACTCGGCCCCCGTCTTCATTTCCCAGATATCCTCAGGTTTATCTTCTGCCGGAGCACTTGCTAGCCTCAACTGCTCGATCAGCTCCTCGGCTGCCTTCTTCTCCGCTGCCAGCGTAGCATTCTCCTCCCGCAACCTGGTAGCCTCCTCGTCTGCCTTCTTCTGGGCATATCCAAAGCTTTTAGCTTCCTCTTTGGTCTTCTTCGCCACCTCTTCCAAAGACGAGATGGTAGCCCGGGCAGCCCTGAGCTCAGAATCAGTCGAAGAATCCCCTTCAGCATAGATGGCCGCCATTTCCAGGACTCTGACCAGGGCGGAGGCATCCTGCGCCACCAACGCCCTCTTGCTCAGGCGATCCATGCCCTCCAGCTGGAGAGACTCTGCCCGCGGCACGACCAAGGACGTCCCCTCGAAGAATCTTCTGTCAAGAATACATGGAGGAAGTTCGAACTTCCCCTTTTTTGGCGCCCGAGTGAGATCTACCCCTTCAGTGGCCCTGGACCGCTTGAACCGTGAGGCCAGAGGCCAGGGAGATCCCTGGGCAGGAGTAGGCGAAGGGGTCCCTGGAGCAGGTTGAGGAGGAGTAGGAGCACGCTGGGCAAATCGAGTCTTGGGAGCAGCCACACCGGGCTTGTTCCTCGCTATAACATTCTTTACCATTCTTTCATGAGCGGAAGATATCTCACATACAAAAACAAAACAAATATGTTAGTCGACCAAGGAAAAATATGTCGGCCAAGTCAAGTAACTAAGATTACCGAGCAATTTGTAAGCATATGCAGGAGTCTTGCACTCCAAAAGTGCCTTGGTGTTAATAAAACGATACTCAACCCGCTGGCTAGCGTCCTCCTCGAAAATCGGGGACCCCTTCTTCGTCCAGCATTCAGCGAGCTGGAAAGAGTTAACATACTTCACTAATTTCTCATAGCCAACCGCATCCTGCCCATCCAGCATGTGCGGCTGAGCAACATACTCGTTGGGCTCCTTAGAAAAGTGGTCGGCACTCTAGTGGAAGGGAAACTTGAATTCTCTATCCCCGATCAGCTTCCCGTTTTCTTCGCGCATGTCGTTACCATCCTCATCAACGGACACTGCCCAGACATACGTATTGTCCTGGGCCCTCTCCGACACAGGCTCTATGATGTAGAACCTTTCTTTGAACGTCCGGATTGACTCCGTAAAGGGCTTGAACAACTTACGGGGTTGTTTCAACGACACCCAGCCGTATCTCTTCCCCGTCAACTGCCGCTGGAGATGGAAGATGGTGAAAAATAGAGGAAGAGTAGCTCCTATCTGCAAGAATTCGCACGTCAACTCAAAGGCACGGATGAACGCCAGCGAATTGGGATGCAACTGCGACGAGGCCAGATCCAGGTGCACGAAAACTGACTGCTGAAAGTCGGTGAAGGGCAACCTCAACCCCAGCTCTTTAAATGCATACTCGTACATAGCAAACTGCTCCCCAAAATTTGTACAAATTCGATCATCCTCGGAGGGGAAATGCACCTTCCATTCCCCCTCTGGCCCAACGGCCGTGAAGACGTCCCCAAGGTAGGTTGCAAAGGTAGATACGTGCTCGGCAGGCTCAGCCATCGACCACTCCTCAGTAGAATCCCCATCGACCTCCTCCCCGACTTCACTGGGGATAGTGGAAGCTTCCGTACTACCGCTCTCTAGGGAGCTCTCCTCGGACGAGTCTATTACGATCTCCTCGTCAGGCCTTGTCGCCATATCGATCACCTGAAAAGCAGAGAAAAAAGTGAATTCCACGAAGAATCAAATCCACCCTTCCACCGCTGGTCAAGTGAAAGGGCGCGCAAAGGGCCGAGGACGTCGTCCCCGGACTAAGCCCTAAATTAAACAAAAACGCAAGAGTCCCCCACGAGGAGGCGCTCGGGGCAATTCCCTCACACAACGAGGAGCTTCCTCGAGTCAATTTCCGGTTTCCGTTTGAAGCTTCGCCGAAAACTTCACCAGATTGCAGGAAACTGAGCAGCCACGAAGGGTATTCGGGCGTCATCGTCGCAACGACGCCAGAAATCGCCCTACTTTTAGTCCTCTAAAGGGCTCCAGCAGTCATCTTAGCAGCAGAAGATGGCCCAGCCATCGTCCACCACCAACAACCACCGAAAAACACCACTATGTCTTCTAAACCTAACCTAACCGCATGCACTCTAGGACGGAAATGAGAAAAAGATGAACAAAAACAAAAGACCGGAAGATTTACGTAGTTGAAAGATTGAAAGATGGTTGCTCGAAGCTTGTCGCGGTGGTTGAGACAACGGACGACGGCGGCGGTGGACTGAGATCTCTGAAGAAGGCGAAAGGAAGAGAGAGAAACGGAAGTATGAAATGGCCAGACTCCCTTTCCTTTTATACTGCTGAGGAGCACGTGCATCCGGGTAGGTCATAATGGCTATAGACTAGCCATCATTTCCTATTTACTACAGCACAGGGCTCGAGGCACACGTGGCGCCCTATCATTTCAGTTCATCCTAACCATTAGTCTCCCCGTACGACGGGCAAACAAGACACGGTCATGGATCTTACGAACACCAGAGCCCACGGGCACCGCAAGACAACTCCATCCGTCGCCAAACGACGACTCCACTATGGTTCCCGGAACAACGGGTTATCCTTAAGTCATCACTCCCATGCTCGGGAGCAACGACTTAGGGGGCTCCTATTCTGGACTGGACCAATGGCTAGGCATGGCCCAATCCGCTTCTATTCTCAGAACGACCCATTTGCCTAAGTCCAATCCATAAAGGGGCAAAAGTTACCTTTCTGCCCCCCAACCGGGCGAGGAGTGCATCGCTCCTCCCCATCACTGCTGCCCGTTCCGCACGACTTCGTCGGTCCACGAACAGCTAAGGGCATGTGCCTGAAACCATGCCTTTGTCCGACACAACGACTAGTTTTGGGCACCCTGCCCGACATAACGGCTAGTTTTGGGCAGTTACCTATTCTTTGGGAAAACAGTTATTTCGCCCCGAAAATAGGACCGTTGGCCACGTGCTGGGGGCACTATATAAACCCTCTCACTTGAGAGGGTCATGTATCCAGTAATCACCCTAAAAAACTCATACTTTGTACTTGCCCTTTTTCTCTGACCCTTTCTTACTTGAGCGTCAGAGTGCTTTGCAGGTACATCCCCTCCTCCTCATCTCACGCCCAACATCACAGACGTTCTTGGTGGCCCACCTCAGGATCTGATCAAGCCTTCACAATCAGGAAGGTACCAAAATATTGAGCACAAATTTGTTTCTAATAGAAATAAGACTAGGATCTCCATGCCAATCTTTGTCAACCCAGCACCTGATGCTATAAACTGCACATAAGAACAAAATTTCATAACACCTCAACAAATATTTAACAAACAAACTCATTCATGGTTGCCTAAAAAATTAACAAGTGAAAAGGCAAAGTCACCTATATACAACGTTCTGTTAATGCCAAATTTGAAGAGACAAATTAAAACAACACAGACTATTTTGAGGAACAACATTTAACATCTACAAAGCAATACAAAGTTACTAAAATTATTTAATCGCATACAATCTTCGAAAGAAATTTAAATACTCTCAACAAATAAACACACATATAATTGTTTCAACACTCACAGAAAAAACACAAGCATCAGACATATGACTACAAGCTTCACGCAGAAGAACAAACTCAAATTTGGGAAATATGGAGGTGGTCCTTGAAAATCACCTCAAACAAGTGTCAGAAACAATTCAGCATAAAAATTACCTAAAATTTGAGTTTTAATTTAGCAAGAAAATGACCTAAAAATTGAGTTTTGTAATAATGTTAGCTTCATGGATGCAAACATATAACAAATCAAATAAAATTTTTAAGAAGTGAAAACTCACTGATTAAAATTGGATCATCGGGAATTTGAATAAATGAGATTGAAAATGAGAAGTTCGGTAAAATAAATAAGAATCGCTTCAAGTGGAAGTGGCGGTGGTGAGACTATGAGTGAAGTGGCTCTCGCGACGGTATATAGATTGTGTTGCAGTGGTGGTTCTCGCGACGGTAAATAGGTTGTGTTGCAACAATGGCTCTTGAGACGATAAATCAGTTATGTTGCAGTGGTGGCTCTCATTGCAGTAAATAGATTGTGTTGTAACGGTGGCTCTTGCAGTGATAAATAGGTTGTGTTGTAGTGGTGAATAGATTTTACAATAAGGAGAAATTTTTATCTTGTGATAGGAAGGTGCAATGATGAAGTGATGAAACATGGAAGTTGAAGAAGAATTTGAAAAGTAGAAAGAGAAACTAAACAAAATTTAAGTAGAAAAAAATTCTTATGAAAAGTAAGAATATCGTACCACTATTTTGAAAAAAAAATTATCCACAAATGATCTTCCATGTTCTCACTTTTATTATATTAGATCTAAATCGTTCATTTAAGCTATTGATTCTTTTTAGGGGTTTCACTAGTGAGAGACTTAGCTGAATCCTCGCTAGACTTAACAATAAATAATAGTTGAAAAAATATGCAGTTATCGAGGGTATAAATAATAGTTTAAAAATTTTAATTATAAAATATAGTGGCGTGACGCCATGTGATAAGTACCACCTCTTCATTTGAAGTGTCAACTATGCAAATGTAAATGAGATAAAAAAATGGGTTAATGAAGTTTTTGGTCCTCATAAATATCTCAATTTTACTTTTAGTCCCTCTAAAAATTTCCTTCAAAGAATGGTCCTCATAAAATTTTTAATTTTAACTTTTAGTCCCTCCTGCCAATTAGCAACGGTTTTTTCAACTTAGAGACAGAATTAGCGACGGTTTTAGCGACGGAAATGGCGACGGTTTTAGCGACGATTTTGGCAGGAGGGACCAAAAGTTAAAATTAAAAATTTTATGAGGACCATTCTTTGAAGAAAATTTTTAGAGGGACTAAAAGTGAAATATGAGATATTTAGGAGGACCAAAAACTTCATTAACCCTAAAAAAATTATGAAATATTAAATAAAGAGACTAAAAAAATTGTTCTTTTTTAAAAGGGACTAAAACATTAATAAAATTAAAGGTTTCTTCTTAGTTTGATGTTTTTTAATTTATAGTCCATCCAATTTAAAATTCAACTTTTTGGTCCTTATTTTCATGATCCCCTCCAATTTTTCAGATGTGATATTATTGATAATTTATTATTTATTAATATTTTTTTTAAAGAATTAATTAATAGTTAATCATAATATCATTTTTATTAAGTTTTTAAATAAATATTAAATTATTAAAATATATTTTAGGCCTGAGGCCATTTTATCATCAATCAGCCAAACACAATGTAACATATATATAAACACTTAATCAAATTACAACTCAAGCATTATTTGGGACTCAACTTACCACTTGAAGCTACTACACCAGTCCCACAACTCTTCTTTTTCATCTTTCAGGCATAATTATTCGTCAGGCATATTTCTTGCCGCCAACATATTTATCCTGGTCATTACTATTTGTCAACATAAATATTCTTATGTTTTCAAAGCCTTAGAGTATACCCACTCCAAACATACAGCTAAGCTAGAGTGGTTATCGCTAACAAGTTTCTATTTTCACCTTCACCATTGATACACATCGCCTCTGATGCTCCTTAGGTTTGGAATTGGAAGGTTAATTATGCAAGGTCACTAATACAACAACCAATGATTATGTTGAAACTTGTGTTATTTTCTGCTATAACAAATTTTTGTATTGATTATCTACATCCGATATAGTTTACACCATCTGTGTATGAAACCCCAAATTTGCAGCCAAAAATGTATCAGCTAGTTCATACGAATCACTTAAGTTTAAGTGCATGATAGATCATCATCGCAATTGAGGTTAGGTACTCTGTATAACTCTAGAGGAAATTATGAAATTCAATTAATAAAGCATGACAACAAGATGCCTATCATGCTTGATTTTGCACAAGTCAATATAAAACATTATCCATAGTATAAACTCATTACTTTATAGGCACTTGCAAATGTCTACAATGATACTCAATAAAATAATGTAGTAGTGAAAAATTACCTATACACACATGATTAGATGTACTATATGTATATTATTGCTCAAGGCATTACATAAAAAATAACAATCAACATTAAATGACTCTAACAACCATAGAGAATGAGAAGCCTTGATGACACATTGACACTTACATGCACATTTTGCCGATGAAATGCTATGAAATAGTTTTCACAAACAACCTTCAACTTCTGTCTGAACTCAACTACTTCAATTGCACAGAAGGCTTCCCAGTCAAAATGAATACACTCAGATCTTCATAGTTTTTCAAGAATTGATGAATGCTTGTAGAACAAGCTGCAGCAGAAGAAAGCAGCACTGAGAATGTTATCAAATGAGACCGAAATGATATTAACAAGATTGGTAAATTAGTAATGAATTGTGGTGTTGAATGTAATTAATTAGTGAGAATGTTTTTCTTGATTTGGATTCATGTTAGACAGTTTTGGTAATTTCTAACTGTTGTAATTGAGGAAGAATGATGGTGTTGTAAGGAAGAGAGTGATGCATGGCTAGAAGCAGCAATAAAAAAATTAGAAACAAATTGTTATTGAAATCCCAAGTTGATTTACTCATAAATAATTTTAGACTTTATATAGTTAAACAAATACCTACTAGTATTTATTTGTGTTTTGGGATTCTATTGAAAGAACTTGGGCCTCGAGCCCAAACATTTCTTTTATAATTTGAATTAATTAATTCAAAAAGAATTCTAAATAAACAATAATTATTAAATTATTAATAAAAACAATATCTTAGTAACTATTTAAATGAAAATTAATTTTAATACTAAAATTAAATATTATGACATAAAATATTTATTAAATATTAGGGACAAAAAACTGATTTTTAAAATGAGGAGGCTAAATTTTTAAAAACTTCTAAAATAAGGGGACCAAAAATCTATTTAAACCAAAATTAAATTAATGAGATAAAAAATATATTTATGCCTGTAAAGTGAAAAATAAAATATTTTCATATCGTTCACAGTAATGGGTTAACAAAAATGATATTTTGACACCCACTTTACACCCTACACCGTATTTAAAAGGTGGTGTCAAGGTAGCAATGCTGATGGGTTAATTACCAATTTAATTAAAAAAATAAATTTAATCCCCTAGATAAGTTACCGGGAACAAAACTATCGTAAAAAAAAAATCCAATACAAAATACATTAGTGTCTGAAATTTCCCTCCATCTCATCACCCCAAGGCCCAAACCAACATAATTTGAAAATTGTAAAACCCTAATTTTCTCTCATCGCCATTCTCCACCCCAATTCCACTGTGTTTTCTTCCATGGTAAGATTATGCACCGTTTCTTTTCTACTGTTCTTTCTATTTTACTCTAATTAATTTTTCTTGTTGTAGTAATCCCTTTCCTGGAACTACTAGATCGGTAATCGAAAACCTTTTCATCTTCTTGTAATCGGCTTGAAATGCTAATTTCTGAAAACCTTCTGTGTAATCTTGTAGCATGAATTCTGTAGCTTGAAATGCTCTCTTGTATCGGAGTACATGCTTTAGTTTAGGTTCCATACATATGTGTATACCTAGCAAGGCTTTAAATATCAGCCGCGGTTGCGTTGAATAACAATCATGCTCATGTTACGATGTTGATTGCGATCATTGCGGTTTGAGTTAACCACAATTTGCTCATTATCACAAAACGGTGAATATCGATATCATTATCAGTATCGACCTCTTCCGATACCGTTTTGTCAAGGAATGACCATTTTCTAAAATCTTGATACCTAGATGTTTACGCTTTATTTTTTTTAATGGATTTTTGCTTTCTTTAGGAGAACAAACACAGGATCATAATTTTTTAATATAAAATTAAATTAAGTACACATGAAACATGGGCGGTGAGTTGTGATCTTTCCATTGTGAGAGAACTAGATAGGGATAACTTTCTCAGATTACTTTATCATTTAAAGAAATGTTGTTTAGGTAAAAAATATGGTCTTCCAATCTAAACTCATCTAAATAAAAATAGCAAATTTATTTAAAAAACCAACATCCATAATAAAATTAATATCATTGAATGTGTTTGGATGTCATTTTGTAAAAACCGCTTAATTTAGATTGAATTTCGGATTGTTTTTTCAAAACTGAATCAAACCGTGTGTATATATTGTTATAATTATTATTTTTATTATTAATATGATATGTTGTATTAATTTATTATTAGATGGTATTTATTTTTTAATACTATTTATTTGTTTAGTTTAATTTTTTTATTTTATTATTTCATTTCTTTAACATAAATAATCACTCTCATTTTGTATTATTAATTTTAAATGTACTATATGTTATATATTATTATCAAATAATTTATTAGCATTTTTATAGTCTTAATAAAAAAATATAATTTGTAATTTGGATATGCAAAAATCAATTCACATTAAACTGAATGAAAATAGATTGGATCGAATCGGAATTTTTTATCAATTATTCAAAATTGAACCGAAACACGGGTAAATTAATCTTTGCATCAGATGAGTTTTTACCTTAAAACCAATCCAAACCGCATCGCAAACACTCCTAATAAAAAATCCATAACTTTAATGAATAAACTTCAGTCAAAAACTATGTTTTTTTAAAAAAAATCCTTAAAATTATATTTTGAAAGTCAAAAATTAATTTCTTAACTTTGGGGGTATTATAGTGAAACCAATAGATATGTGGGGGTGTTAGATCTAATTTCAGGGGCGCCATGTAGATTCTTTCATATCTACAAAGCAGAACGGCCCAATTCTGAAAAGTTAAAGCCCAATACCGTGTTTTCCATTGCATCAAATTCAAAGTCCCCTTGCCCTAATTAACGGTTTTTTTTTCATTCGTCATTCCTTTACCACTCGCTTTTTCTTCACAGTAGGATTCTGCATCCTTTCTTATTTCGTTTTCGCCTCCTGTTATTTTTCCCCTCTAATTAACGTTTTTGTTTTTTTCTGTAGCAATCATATTCAGTGGATTATTGCTTGCTTTTCCTCTTCATATGGTAATTTCTGAAAACCTTCTTTGGTGTAATATTATAACATATACATAATGCATATACACTAACATAGTAATATATCTATTTAAAGGAAACAAAAGAATCAAAGTCTACTCGCCGAGCAATGATCGAAGTGGAGCAAGATATTATTAGCTCTTTACCAGATCATGTAATAGACCAGATTCTGTCACACTTGCCAATTAGCGATGCTGTGAGAACAAGTGTTTTATCAAGCAAATGGAGATACAAATGGACTACATTACCAAATCTCGTGTTTAATAGAGGATGCGTCTCTAAAGCTGTCCAAGACTCTTGGGTTATCAGGAAGAAGCTTTTAACCATTATTGATCATATACTTTTACTTCATTATGGGCCAATCAACAAGTTTGAGCTCACCTATGACAGTCGTATTAGTGTGACTGCCCTTGATAGGTGGATACTTTATGTAACCACAAGGTCTATCAAAGAGCTTGAGCTTGTAATACTGGGCGTTGCGCAGCCGTATAAGTTACCTTGGTGTTTATTTTCTTGTCAAAGTTTACATCGTATGACATTATATAAATGCTTGCTTAATCCTCCGTCCGCATTTAAAGGCTTCAAGAACTTGAAAATTCTTAGTCTGGCTAAGGTTACAATGACTCAAGATGCTTTTGAAAACTTGATATCCGGCTGCCCCGTGCTTGAAGATTTGAAATTGACGAGTTTTCGTGGTTTAACTCAAGTTAATATTCACGCACCAAAGCTAAAGTGTTTTCACATCTTCGGTGAATTTGAGGGTTTAAGCTTTGAAAACACTTTCCAATTGGCTACGGTATTTGTTAATTTAAGTAAGGATCCGAACTCTGAAAGCAATCAAAGTAGATTGCATGAATGCTCTAACAATTTGCTCAACTTTTTCGTTCATCTACCTCACCTACAGAGCCTAATGATCGGTAGATATTTTATTAAGGTATAATACTCTAGTCTTTCTGTTAGAATAATCCAGTTCATGTTCTAATATGATTGTGTGTAACTTCGTTATGTTTGTGTCAATATAAACATGGCTGATGCAATGAAGTAATCAAGAAAATATGTAGGAAAAGACCTAGTGCAGTATTGTAGACTTAATTTTTTGCCTCTTTTAATTTTCTGCCGCATTCCTTTTTGAGCTCTAACCGTTGCATTTCTTACAACATTCGTCTGTTTTGCTTCAGTATTTGGCTGCTGGTGTTGTGCCTGTAAAGCTTCCTACACCTTGTATCAATCTAAGTTATCTTAACTTAGGTATAAGTTTCAACAACTTGAAGGATATTTCGGCTCTTCTTTGCTTGCTCAGAAGCTCGCCTAATCTTCAAAAATTAGATATATGTGTGAGTACTCATTTAGTTTGGCTTGACATTGTTTTTTCTGATTTTTGATTGCATGTGCACATTATTGTTCTCGTTTTTATTTTCTGTCTTTAATCTCTATGCATACAACTTTGATCCATAAATTTGTAACAATTGCTTGTAGGGGGGAAAGACTATCCTTTTAGAACCGGCCTCATATTGTTGGGAGGATATCTTTTCGGGGCCAGCCATGCCCCTCGGAATGCGACATGTGAGGATGGAAGGCATCTATGGTACCAAATCTCAATTAGATTTAATCAAATTTCTACTTTTATATTCTCCCGTGTTAGAGCAGATGATTGTGAACCCTGTTAAAAACGTCAGCCCGGAGTTGGTGACTGAACTAATTCGGTTCAGGAGAGCGTCGGCACAGGTTGAAGTTCTTTACAACGTGAAAACCTCTTAGTAATGTTTTTTATTATCCTCAAATCATCTATATGTATTATGACTAAAGTTAGACTTTCAATGATGCATCAAATTATGAGTGATTGATATTGCAATTTTTGTACATTGATAATAATACTTATACATGAGTATCATTTTTTATCTTTCACCAAACACCATACTAAAACCAGTTAGATGCATCAGCTCCAATAAAAGGTATTGCAATTAAATTGGAGATAATGAACCAAGCCCAAATGATGAAACATAGTAGAACATATGTAACTGGTGTTATTTTACACTTAACTTTTAATTGAAGTGTCAACTTGTTTTTGATAAGCCATTAATATCCGGATAAACTAATTCAGAATGTCCTCAAATTTTAGTTTCTTTTGTGGCAATGGACTATGATTATAAGTTTGATACGGCATATGTCTGATTGTTGAATTTGCTTCTTGGATCCAGTTTCGATCAAAAGTTGGCATGTTGTTTCTTTGATAATGATTGTATCTACCTTTAGATGATTGTGGTTGATAATGCATGTGGTTCATCTCTTCATGACAGGGAGTGCAATAACTGGCGGGTTGACTCCTTGTATATGGTTGATATTATTTCATTTGTCCATATCTTCAAGATACTATATGCATTTTTTTTGGATCTAATATGGCAATTGATATAACTGTTTGGCTAGTTTTCCATTGTCATAGTCAGAGTCAGTAGCTTATGAGCCAACATGACCTCATTGGTATCTAGTTTAAACATTTCAGAATATCTTTACTACACTAAGTAACCAAGTTAGTAACTACAAGAAAGATAGAATTGAAATATATCCAATAAAAATTCACAAAGTAATTTAAAACAATAAAAATTACAAAAAGTTATGAAATAGAAATGCCATTCCTCGGCACTATTTTATTAATCATATTTGTTTGAGAAAAAACAGTGTACTAGTTGTGTCAATTAAAATTATAATATAGTGAGTAAGTTTATCATATTCACAGGAAATGGTGTGACAATACAACATATGTTGGAAATAAGACCTTTGGTGTTTAGGGAGATGTGTGGGAATATTGGAGGCTTAAAGAGAAAATTGATAGGTAGGACAATTCTTTATGGAAGAGAGAATTTTGTATTTTTGCTTGATACAAAAGTGTAGAATTACATCTCTATTTATAATACTCTAAGGAGAACTCTAGACACACTAATTCTAGAGAGTTCTCAACTCTTGAAATTCCAAGAGTATTCTAGAAAATACTACAAACCTAAGAAATGTCTAGACACTCCAAACATTACAAGAGTATTCTAGAAACATTAATTAAAATGACCTAAACCCAAAATAATTAAGCCCAAAACTCCAAACAATATGTTTAGGCCCAAATCAAGTTTAATATTTCAACATCCCCCCTTAAACTTGATTTGTGACTCCAAGCATACTCCTTAGCTTCACGAAAGTTTCCAACTTGTGTGGCTTGGTGAAAATATTGGCAACTTGATCTCGAGACATCACATACTTCAACTTTACCTTGTACACCCATCTTATTATAGTTTCTTTGCGTCCTCGCGGAAGTGTAGTAAGTTCCCACGTATCATTCTTCATGATTGACTTTATTTCTTCATCCATGGCATCTCTCCAGTTTACGTTTTGAACAGCTTCTTGATAGCTTAGAGGCTCGCAATCGCCAAAAAGACAAAAGAGGTTAATGTCATTTTGGTTTTCGGTTACCTCATAAAGCTCTTCAATGCTCCTTAGTCGTGGTGTCCTCTCACTTGAGCTTGTTTCATCCAACCTTGGTGTCGGTGAGGTAGGTGGTGTAATATGTTCCTCTATCATTGGTTGTTCCATTTCATCTTCTTCTTCTTCAAAGTAAGGAAGAAAATCGTACTTGTCTTCTTGAACACTCCAATCCCAACCATCTTCTTCGTCGAACTCCACGTCACGACTTATGACAATCTTTCCACTATTTGGATTATAGAGCTTGTACCCTTTGGAGCTTGAGTCATAACCCACAAATACGTACTTCTCACTTTTATCATCGAGCTTTGTTCTCCTTTTATCAGGAGCGTGGGTATAGGCAATGCTTCCAAACACTTTGAGGTGAGAGATCCCTGGCTTCCTTCCACTCCATGCTTCTTGTGGTGTCTTCGCATGCACACTTCTTGTTGGGGAACGGTTTGTCAGGTAAACCGCACATGCCACTGCTTCGGCCCAAAACTCTTTCGGCATCTTTTTACTCTTTAGCATGCTTCGCACCATATTAAGTATGGTTCGGTTCTTTCTCTCCGCTACTCCATTTTGTTGTGGCGATCTTGGCACTGTTAGTGGGCGGCGGATTCCATGGTCTTCACAATATTTGTTGAACTCATTTGAAGTAAACTCTCCTCCTCGGTCAGATCTCATGGCCTTAATGGAAAGACCACTTTCTTTCTCCACAAGGGCTTTGAACTTCTTAAAGTTTTCAAACACTTCCGACTTCTCCTTCAAGAAATAAACCCACGTTTTTCTAGAATAATCATCAATAAAGAGGAGAAAGTATTTATTCTTACCAAAAGATTTTGGATTGATTGGTCCACAGACATCGGTGTGTATGAGCTCTAGCGGTTTTGTCGCTCTTGACGTTGATTCCTTTGGAAAGCTTTTTCGGAATTGCTTCCCAATTAGACATCCTTCACATAGTTGGTCTGGGTGGTTTATACTAGGTAAGCCTCTCACCATCTCCTTCTTTGACAAACATTCTAGACTACCGAAGTTAAGGTGTCCAAATCGTAGATGCCATAGCCACGAAGAGTCAGTATAGCAAGCCTTGAGACACTTTGCCACATCATTTTGAATGTTCAAGAGGAACATTCTATTCTTTGACATAGGCACCTTAGCAATCAAGTTATGCCCACAATCTCTTAAGAAAAGACTATGTTCTTTCAAGTGGATGTCATAGCCTTTCTCTAATAGTTGTCCCAAGCTCAAAATATTATTCTTCATGTTAGGAACATAGTAGATATTGGATATGAATTGATGACTCCCATTCTTCAAGCGTATGAGAATTTTACCTTTGCCTTTGACTGGTATCTTTGAGTCATCTCCAAATGAGACGTCGCCAGTTGTCGCTTCATTGATCTCTACGAACATGCTTCGATCGCCGCACATGTGGTTGCTTGCGCCAGTGTCGAGGTACGACTTGTTTCTTTTCTCTTCAACTTGGCTTTGGCACGCGAGCAACAGAGTTTCTTCTTCTCCACCTTTTTCTTCTACAAAGTTAGCTTTCTCCACAACCTTCTTTGAGAATCTACACTCAGATGCGTAGTGACCGATCTTGTTACAGTTGAAGCACCTGATTTGTGACTTGTCGCACTTGGACCATGAATTTCCTCTTCCACGACCTCTTGTTGTTTGTGGTTTCCAACTTCTTTCTCCATTGTTGAAGTTGTTGGAGTAGTTGTTGTAACTACCTCTTCCTTCTCCTCTATGTCCTCGTCCACGTCCAGGATCTTGGCCATGACCTCGTCCTCTTTGGCTTTTGTAATTCACACAGTTTCCTTCTTTTACGTTGAGTTGCAGTAGTTGCTCCATAGCCTCATTTTGTTTAATTTTTCTCTTTTGTTTTTCTTCGTATGCTTGTAAGGAACCCATGAGTTGCTCAATAGTCATGGTCTTTAAATCCTTGTTTTCTTCAATGTTGGTAACAATGAAGTCAAAACTTGGATTTAAAGTGCGAAATATTTTCTCCATGACTTTCACCTCATCAACATCTTCACCATTTCTTTTAAGTTGATTGACTACTGACAATACTCGAGAAAAATAATCAGAAATTGACTCAGACTCTTCCATAAATAAACGTTCAAACTCACCTCTGAGAGTTTGAAGACAAATCTTTCTCACCTGCTCCACTCCTTTGTTACAAGTTTGAAGCTTGTCCCATGCTTCTTTGGCCGTCGTTGCATTGGAGATCTTCTCAAATGTATCTTCATCCACCGATTGATAAATGAGGAAGAGAGCTTTCTTGTCTCTCTTTCTTGACTCCTTCAATATCTCCTTTCCACCTTGACTTAACGAGGCTTCATCTTGCTCCTTGAAGCCTTTCTCAACGATATCCCACACATCTTGAGCTCCTAGTAACGCCTTCATCTTGATACTCCAATTGTCATAGTTGTTCTTTGTGAGCATTGGCATTTGAAAAGGAAAACCTCCATTTGCCATCTTTTGAGGACCTTGAAGCTCTGATGCCACTTTGTTGGAAATAAGACCTTTGGTGTTTAGGGAGATGTGTGGGAATATTGGAGGCTTAAAGAGAAAATTGATAGGTAGGACAATTCTTTATGGAAGAGAGAATTTTGTATTTTTGCTTGATACAAAAGTGTAGAATTACATCTCTATTTATAATACTCTAAGGAGAACTCTAGACACACTAATTCTAGAGAGTTCTCAACTCTTGAAATTCCAAGAGTATTCTAGAAAATACTACAAACCTAAGAAATGTCTAGACACTCCAAACATTACAAAAGTATTCTAGAAACATTAATTAAAATGACCTAAACCCAAAATAATTAAGCCCAAAACTCCAAACAATATGTTTAGGCCCAAATCAAGTTTAATATTTCAACAACATATACGTATTACATTTTAAGCAAAAATGGTTTTGTATGAAAAGTGATTTTATTTTTTCGTAACATAGATCAATACAAAGTAAAAATAAAATGATAACATTGATAGAGAGTTGTTGGGGTTAGGATGCAACTACTACAACTATATGTATATCAATGATTAGTTATAAATATTTTAGATATCAGTCTATTTTTTCCCTTATTGCTCAACAATGCTGCTATCTATGTCTTAAATAATATCACGATATCGATTATATTGTTTATTTGACGAACTCTTAACCTAATAAATAATACAATGACATTAAACTTCAATAATATATGTGAATACCAAATCTATATCTACCTCTAGATCTATCTCTAAACTCTACTTTTTGATAGCAATTTCCAAGGTATAAACCTAAAAGCACCTATAAACATTGCATTGATCCAAAAATCATGTTATAAACGATCAAGTCAGTTTAGGCATAAAAACAATATCCTTGGTCTAAACAAAGAGCACGTCTTTGCATCAGATATATTCACAAACATTATATAATATACAATACTGTGTAAAAGTCATTTCACAGCGGTTGAAGAAGGGATACCACCACGCCTAACCAACAGTTGTGAGGTAAGGGCGATTGTATGTATGATGCTTTCCACTATGGTCGTGCGACCGTGATTATAAGCTGTGTAGCGCACTACCTATCACAACGGTTACTTTAAACAATTGTTGTGATATTCTTAATGCATAACATTTAACAACGGTTGTGATAAACAACCGTTGTGATATATACACTTAGTTTATTATAAATTATGTGGAATGCTTATTTCGTCAATACTTACTAAACATATAACATTTCAATCTGATCTAGAACATTATAATATGACAATTAAGTTATATTAGAAGAACAAATTATACGTTCAATGCTAGACAAAAGTTCTTCAACTCCTTATCCGCATTTTACTCTTTAACGCTTATAATTTGTTTTAATGCTCTTAGTTCTTCAACCCCCCTTTTCTGAATAAAAAAATACAAGGGACATCACAGATGTACATCTCTGTAAATTCCTTATTTTTGAAAAATAGGACGTATCCAAAGATGCATGTCCGGTCACTCATTTAAATTATTAAAAAAATGAAACATGAGACTATACGTATGTGCATCTCCGTAAATCCCCCTGATGATATGATAAGGTTTGTAAGTTTCTTATTGATCTACAACTTCTATAAATAGGGTCTCTCATTCCATTTTATTTACATGAACTAAAATGAATACATATCCCAGCATTTGTGTATTTCAATGGCGCAAAATTCCCCACTTTAATTTTAGGTCTCCGAGGACATACTGTCGCTACGCGAAAAAACAACCAGCGAAGACACAAAGTCGCCATCGAACTTTATTTATCCCAAAGGGGAAAGGAAAACATCAAGAAAACCTCAAAAGGGAAGGAACATTGTCATCGCAACCACATTCTGGGTTCGGGAGTCAGTTACGTGAGGGGAAGGTATTAGCACCCCTCGCGTCCGTTGTACTCAACGGGTTCCACTCTTGTTGTTCTAATCTAAGGGTGTGTATATCTAAAGCTTAATCTGCTAAGGGAAGGAAAGAATGAAAAGGGAGAAAAAAAGAAAAAGAGACTCGATAGGATCTGATAATCCTATGCATACGTATTCCCTTGTGTAATAGGAAAGTCAGAGTCAACGTAGTTCGGAGGACTACAGGTGAAAGAGAAGGTTGCTCGCTAAGGATTAAGGCCCTTGTGACTATGTATTCTCAACAGGTACGAGAAATCAGAGCGTCCGTAGTTCGGAGGACTACGGTTAGTTAGTCTCGATCACACGGGGGCGAGAGAAAAGGTTTGGTTAGCTGTTAGTGAGCTCGCCAAGGATAGGGATCCTTGTGCCTACGTATCCTCATTAGGGAATGAGGAATCAGAGCGTCCGTAGTTCGGACTATGATTTGTTGGTGTTTTTTATGGACGATGCTAACGTTTGTGTTCTAGTAGTTAGGTGTTTGCCGCTCGCTCGTGGAGTCTTATGCATTACCTGTATTGCGATAGAACGAAAATAACATGCCCTTTTCTGAAAAGGTTTTGAAGGGAATCCCAAAGGATGAAAAGATTTAAATTTGTTGAAGTGTTTTTTGTTAGATTTTGAAAATGGTTTGAGATGCGTATTATACTAAAGTCTATGACATATGAGCGAATGTTTTGTACAAACGATCCAAGCGTCTCACGTACAAAACACTCTAAGAAGAGGTAAGGAAAGATTCCCGCTCATCTTTTCCCATGTACTTAAGGCTCGTGACGTACTACACGCATCATGTTTATTAAGTGTTTTAGGATTTTTTATGCAAGAAAAGATTTGGATGCAAAAGCAAAGAAAATCTAAGGGAGACTGGATCCTAAATGTTGTCATGCAATGGTGGTCCTAAAGTTGATATTGAAGGGAAAATGCTAACCTAATATTGTCATGCAAGAGATTAAAAAAACCAATGTTTACCCTACTTCAATCTTAATCGAAAAATAAGTTGAACTATGAGATCCTAAGGGAACACGTGAACACACAAGCTAGAAAGTAAATCAAGATGCAATTCAAACATCAAGAATAATCATCAGACATATCTACAATTAATCAAAGGCATCAAGAATAGATCAACAAGTGAAAACAAAACCAAACATGGAAATGATTAACCACAAAATAAAATCAAATGAAAAGAGAAATACTATGACATGACAAAAAATGAATGAGTTAGATGGATAATGATGCACATAAAATAATGAGCAAGAGATAGTCAAGATAAGAATCGAAATTGTAAGATCTAAGTAAAGGAATCTAAGTTACGAACTCACAAAGTTAGTAGTCAAATAAGTTAATAGAAATTAAAATGGAAATGATAAAAAATGAATCCTAAATATTTACATTCTAAACATGAATTTGAAATGATTAATGAACAAAAATATTTTCGAATTTTAATATTTAATTGAAACAAATAAATTAGTTAATCTGAATAGCTACCATTATTCGTAACCAAAATAAGAAAACATAATTAAGATACTACTAAATTAAAAGAGATTTTTTTTTACAAAAATAGAAATACAAATAAATTTAAAAAATCTAAATAGATTTGGAAGATATTTTTATAAAAAAGATAAATCTAAATAAATTAAAAGAAACCTAAAACAAAATCAAAATATATTTTAAGAGAAAAAAAGTCTAAAACAAAGATTTAGCCAGGGAGTGTAAGAGTCATTGTGGGGTGCATATGTCAATTAGAGTGGGCTCAAAGGCCCAAGTTAAACACACATAAAAAACAAGAAAATGGTGCAAAATAAAACCTTAGCATCACGTGTTCACTCCTTCCCTTTTACATGCTCAACTTTGTCGCCTCTCTCTCCTCTCGTTTCCCTTTTCTCTCACTGTGTCCCCTCTCTCTCTCTCACACACTCTTTCTCAAGCTTCTCCTCACCATTTAAACCCAAACCAAGTACAAATGCCACCATTTCTCAATATAACACCATTCGAATGGGAATCTGGAGAAGACACGACCATAGTTGCGACTTCGGTTAACGCTTCGAGCTTCGATTCCTTCCTTGGTTTCAACTTGTGTATCTTGGTTGTGAGAGCGTTGTAATGCGGTTGTTGAAAAATGCCGCCACGTCGAAGTCGTTATGAAGTTGTGATGTGTTGTTGTTTATGTTGAATAAACATTAAATGTTATGCTAAGTGTGTTTTAATTTAGAAGTTTGAAAGGTCAAGAGGTTAGTGATAGGGCCAAGATGTTAGTGGCCTATTAATAGATTTTATTGCACTCTTTAGAATTCCTAGAATAGTAGAAACTTGAGTCTATATAAAGACTTGATTGTATTTTCATTTTAACAAGAACAAGATCAATATAGAATACTTGTGCAAAATACTGCTTCTATTTTATCAAATTGGCATCAGAGCTAATGGAAAATACGATGAGTCAAATGCCGTTGCCGCGTTTAACGAAGGTGAATCATGAGAACTGGAGTATCCAAATGAAAGCTCTTCTTGGATCTCTAGATGCGTGGGAGGTGACCAGGGATGGTTTCGCAGAACCAGCAGATACTACGGAATATACGACGGCTCAACAAAAGGCGTTGAAAGAGACGCGTTTAAAGGATAAGACGACATTGTATATGCTGTTCCGAGCAGTTGACGAATCTGGCTTTGAAAAAATTGTCGGTTCGACTACGTCAAAAGAAGCATGGGACACGTTAGAAAAAGTGTTCAGAGGAGCAGATCGATTGAAGCAAGTTCGACTTCAAACTCTTCGTGGAGAATTGGAGAGGATGCAGGTGAAGGAGTCAGAAACTGTATCTGACTACATCACGCGTGTACAAATAGTAGTGAATCAACTCACTAGAAATGGTGAAGCAGTGACTGATGCACGAGTTGTTGAGAAGATTCTGAGATCTTTAACAGATAAATTTGAGAATATTGTGTGTGCAATAGAAGAATCGAAGGACCTTTCGACACTCTCAGTCGAAGAGCTCGCTGGTTCTCTCGAGGCACACAAACAACGAAAGATGAAGAAGAAGGAGGAAGCAGTCGAAGAAGCAAATCAAACGAAGGAGTCAGTCAAAGACAAAAAGGTACTTTATTCTCAAAACTCTCGAGGAAGAGGACGTGGCCATGGAGGTCGTGACAGTGGTCGAGGTGGTCGAAGCAGCAACTTCGACAGAGGACAGTCGAGCCAGCAAAATTGGCATGGCAGAGGACGTGGTCAAAGAGGTGGTCGGTCGAACTACTCCAATGTTGAATGTTACAAATGTAACAAGCATGGTCATTATGCGAAGGATTGCAACTCCTTCAAATGTTTTAACTGTGGCAAAGTGGGACACCTTGCAAAAGATTATCGAATCAAAAAGAAAGTAGAAGAAATAACCAATCTAGCTTTGGAAGACGAAGCAAATGATGGTTTTTTGTTAATGACTCAAAAGGAAGAAGACGCGGAAAATGACACTATGTGGTATCTCGACTCTGGAGCAAGTAATCATATGTGTGGTTACAAACACTTGTTTAAAGAAATGCAAAAGATTGAAGATGGTCATGTATCTTTCGAAGATGCATCGAAAGTGAAGGTCGAAGGCAAAGGCACGATTTGCTACTTGCAGAAGGATGACTTGACTGGGTCAATCCAAGATGTTTATTATGTACCAGATCTCAAGACAAACATTTTGAGTTTGGGACAACTCACAAAAAAAGGTTATTCGATATTCATGAAAGATCGAATGTTACACTTGAAGGACAAGTTAGGGCATCTAATTGCTCAAGTCGAAAAGGGGAGAAATCGAATGTACAAGCTGAACTTGAGGAGTGTTCGAGGAAAATGTTTGCAAGTCAATGTCGAAGACAAAGCATCATTGTGGTATCTACGCTTTGGTCATTTACATCATACTGGTCTGAGAAGGTTAGCGAAGAAGAACATGGTTCATGGGCTACCAGACATGGATTATGAAGAAAAGTTTTGTGAAGAATGTGTACTTAGCAAACAAACGAGAACTTCATTCCAAAAGAAGGCAGAATATCAAGCTAAACAGATTTTCGAATTGATCTATACTGACATTTGTGGTCCAATTACCCCGGAATCTTTTAGTGGTAAAAGGTATTTCATTTCCTTCATCGACGATTTCTCACGAAAAACCTGGGTTTATTTCTTGAGAGAAAAATCTGAAGCATTCGAGGTGCTCAAAAGGTTCAAAGTGATGGTGGAGAAGGCAACTGACAGACACATCAAAGCAGTTCGATCTGACAGAGGTGGTGAGTATACTTCGACAGCTTTTACGAAGTATTGTGAATAGCAGGGCATAAGGAGATTTCTAACTGCACCATATTCACCTCAACAAAACGGTGTAGCTGAAAGGAAGAATCGAACAGTTCTCGACATGGTTCGATCAATGCTTAAAAGCAAGAACATGTCGAAGGAATTCTGGGCAGAAGCAGTACAATGTGCTGTTTATGTTCAGAATCGATGTCCACATTTGAAGTTAGAAGATCAAACACCACAAGAAGCATGGAGTGGACAGAAGCCAACAGTTTCTCATCTCAAAGTATTTGGTAGTGTGGCTTATGCACACGTACCAGATCAACGAAGAACGAAGCTTGAAGACAAAAGTCAGAAGTACATATTCATTGGGTATGATGAGAAGACAAAAGGGTACAGGTTATTCGATCCCATAAACAAGAAGGTGATAGTGAGTAGGGACGTTCGAATAAACGAAGCGAGCAAATGGGACTGGAACAATTCGACAGAAGTAATTGTCGAAGTTGGATCAGTCGCTGTACCAACAAGCATTTCGACAGATCTTGAAGATTTTGACAATGAAGATGAACCTCGACAACCCAGAATGCGAAGTCTACAAGATTTGTATGATTCGACAAGTGAGGCACATCTTGTATGTCTTTTGGCAGATGCTGAAAACATTAGTTTTGAAGAGGCATTGCGAGATAAGAAGTGGAAAACTGCCATGAACGAAGAGATTAAGGCGATTAATCACAACAACACTTGGGAGCTAGTCGAAATGCCAAAAGGAAGTCAACCCATTGGTGTGAAGTGGGTATTCAAGAAAAAGATGAATGTTGAAGGCGAAGTGGAACGATATAAGGCACGACTTGTAGCAAAGGGATACAAGCAGAAGGAAGGAATTGACTATGACGAAATATTTGCTCCCGTTGCCAGAATGGAGACAATTCGACTACTCATCTCACAAGCTGCTCAATTCAAATGGCCAATATTTCAAATGGATGTCAAGTCAACATTTCTGAATGGTGTGCTCGAAGAAGAAGTCTATGTTGAACAACCACCAGGGTATATGAAAGTTGGAGAAGAGAAGAAGGTGCTGAAATTGAAGAAAGCACTTTATGGGCTAAAACAAGCACCACGAGCATGGAATACACGTATCGACACATATTTCAAGGAAAATGGGTTCAAGCAATGTCCTTATGAGCATGCTCTCTATGTAAAGAAGAATGAAGGTAATATGTTACTTGTTGCTCTTTATGTCGATGATCTCATTTTTATGGGTAGTAATGATCAGATGATAGAAGAATTCAAAGGCACAATGACACGAGAATTTGAGATGACAGACTTAGGTCTGATGAGATTCTTTCTTGGTCTGGAGGTTCGACAAGAAGAATCAGGAATTTTTATTTCACAGGAAAAATATGCAAGAGAAATCTTGAAGAAATATAAGATGGAAAGCTGTAATCCGATTTCGACGCCAATGGAACCAGGTGCCAAGCTGTCGAAATTTGATGGGGGAGGTCGTGTCGAAACAAGTAAATTTCGAAGCTTGGTGGGAAGTCTTCACTATCTCACATGTACAAGGCCGGACATTTCGTTAAGTGTCGGCATTGTAAGTCGATTCATGGAGGAACCACTACATTCACATTGGAAGGCATTGAAAAGAATCCTTTGATACATTCAAGGAACTGTGTCGCTTGGAATGTTTTATTCAAAAGCAGAAGATTACAGGTTTATTGGTTATTCCGACAGCGATTGATACAGTGATATTGATGATCGAAAAAACACTTCAGGATATGTGTTTTTCATGGGAAATATTGCTTTTACTTGGCTCTCCAAGAAGCAACCAATAGTAACGCTTTCGACGTGTGAAGCTGAATATGTGGCAGCATCTTGGTGCGTTTGTCATGCAATATGGCTGAGAAGATTGTTGAGTAAAATGGAGCAAAAACAGGAAGGTGCAACAGTAATTCAAGTGGACAACAAATCTGCAATTGAGCTAGCAAAGAATCCAGTGAACTATGAAAGAAGCAAACACATTGATATTCGTTTCCATTTCATTCGAGAACATGTGAAGGAAGGTAGTGTTGAACTGAAGCATGTAGCTAGCAAGGATCAAGTAGCAGACATCTTTACAAAACCATTGTCGAAAGAACTTTTTGACAGAGGCAAGAAAATGATAGGCTTGATGGATGGTAGAAACATTTAAGTTTACAGGGGAGTTTTGTTGAATAAACATTAAATGTTATGCTAAGTGTGTTTTAATTTAGAAGTTTGAAAGGTCAAGAGGTTAGTGGTAGGGCCATGATGTTAGTGGCCTATTAATAGATTTTATTGCACTCTTTAGAATTCCTAGAATAGTAGAAACTTGAGTCTATATAAAGACTTGATTGTATTTTCATTTTAACAAGAACAAGATCAATATAGAATACTTGTGCAAAATACTGCTTCTGTTTTATCAGTTTATTGGAGGTGTAGTGTATTGCGAAATTGACGACTTTGAGTACCATCATCTCAGAAACATGAACTCATATTTTCCTTCTCATCCCTCTGCGGTTTTGAATCAGACAGAACCCCTTCTCAAACTTTCACAAACTAAAAATATGCTTCTTTAACAATTCATCACTTCTAAAGATTCAAAATGCGCAAAAAATACCAAACACAACGATAACTCAAACATAAAACCCAGTATGAGTGAAAACCAATTGAACCGAAAAACTACATCAAAGCGACGCAATACAAACAGAGCAATTGATTCAAACGTTATCGAAAAGAGAAGCGTTGTCAAATAGAGATTGTGAGCCAAGTTTGTGATCAGGTTCTCGCGTAAGCAGGATGCACGCCTGAGTCTTAATTTCCACGTGATAACCTTTGGACAAGGTGTTTATGGAGGTTGTCGGAACTTGGATTGAACGGAGGGAACTTCGTCGGATCTGAGTTGAGAGGTTTAGGTGATGATGCGTTGTGTTCGAACATGTTTTGACGGTGTTCGTAGGGGTTGTACTTTAAGGTGGAGCAGTGTGTTTGAGGAGATGAAATAGTTGGTCGTGTGTTTGTATGAATGAGGCGGTCGGAGGAATGGTTGAGTTATTAGAGGAAAAATATCTGGTCCCTGTTGTGTATGGTGTTTAGGTGATCATATATGCAGGTGTTTACGGAGTTCTGAGCATGGTTTAAGGTTGATGGTTGTTTACAAAGTGAAAGAGTTCTTGTTATTGTTGGTGTGTTTAGAGCTTGGTGGTGAGTTGTGGAAAGTGAGCATATGAAGTAGAGGTTTGAACATGCTTGTTACCAGGAAGAAAAAGTAGATTTTTTGTGGAGAAAATGGGGCGTGGTGGTGGAGAAAATGTGAGGTGTAGTCCCCTTCTGTTCGAAAATTATTTACAACACCTTCCTTCTTTATTGATGTACTTGGAAATGAGAGAGTAATGGTAGGGTGGTTATTTGAGCGCGAGAAAGAAAAAGTGAGTTTTGAGAGAGTTTTTTTCTTTTAGAAGAGGGATGAAGTGAGTATGTATTTGTGTTGAACAACACGAGAGAGATCGTTGGTGGGGCGGCTACCTTGTTTGTGTGTTGATCCTTCTCCAATACTGATGTTATGCCATGCTATTTTAAAAAACTAGGTTTACTATATCAAATAAATAAAAGAGGGTGCTTTCTCAAACTAAATGGCTAAGTTTACTAAAAATAGATAAATAACCAATATATTTAAACATTATATAAAAAGATAAAATAAATTAAATTTAACTAAAATAAAAATCCTAATTATCTAAATAAACTAAATAAATAATTAACTAAAAATGCAAATAAAATGATAAAAAACGAATAAAAAGTCGGGTAACAAAGTGCTCGAAAATTAAAAAAGAATGCACCAAAATTATCAGCGTGGAATAAACGTATTGGAAAAATACAGCGTTTGGTCAAATTTCGAAATAAATCGGGACCGATAAAAATGCTCAGACTGATCAAAACATGGTCAAAAAGTCGTCAAAAATTAAAGCGAACACACCTTTGTTAAAATATACGAAACGCGGATCAAAATAACTGACGTCTGCAAGCTTACTTTTGAACTTTTCGTCCACTGGTTTTTTGCACAGTTGACTTTCAGTTTGACCGACTCGGCTGTAATTCCAACAGATTTATTCTGGCTGATAATTAGGACATTATGCATGATGCAAGGCAAGTTATACTATACAAATGATGCAAAATGAAAATAAAGTCAAATGAATGCAAGTTTTAAAATGTCTGGTCACAATTTGGGGTATGACACATACTTCTCGTCAATCTAAAATCCAAACTCGATACTCTCCTGCGATATCCAGAAAATTGGAGAGTTTTCAAGCTCGAGTACCATTCACCCCTGATTGACAATAGAGGGAAGATACATTTTACCATGCTTGAACTGAAGACAAATGATGATTTAAAGATTATGTGGAGTACCTTTTACTGTTACTCAACAAAGGGCCTGATTGAAGTGGACGCAACGATTGCAAGATTGACGAAGGATATTCTAAGGATTTTTTAACGTCCTTAACCACAAATTTATAATTAAATGTAATGTTAATGTTAAATTTATCTATGTATGTTAATTTTGAAGTTAATTTATGTTGTTGTTCCATTATTTTGCCAATGTTCATGGTTGTTGCTGGTTTAAACTAACACAAAATATCCCAAAGATGTATCTCCAGAAAACTCACTGAATATTTAACTAAGGAACGTTATGGAGATGCATCTTCGAATTAACCTATTGTGCATACGGAGATGCATCTCCGGACTAAATTTTATCAAAATAGGCATGTCTCAGCAATTTCATCTAAGTTGTGTGTGAAAAAGGTGCGTCCGGAGATGCTCTGAATGCTAGTAGTAGTCGTGACTTTTCACGATGCTAGGAAAACACACATAAGAGTGAAAACAACAACCCCTATTTAGTATAGTGTCTTGAACAAAACACCAATTGTTATAATTCTCTTAGTCGACCATCTTGTTCAAATTTGAAAACACTAGTTGGACTTGATTTGTATTTATATCTTCCACATCTCTCAATATGATATCAACTAATCTTTAAAAATATACCTTTTTAAGAATGAAGAAATCAATAAATTTTATAGGTAAATCCAATGCATCAAACATTTCATCATCAAATTCTTCAATAGATGATTAAATTTAAATAAATATTGAACTAAATTTAAAAATAATAAAAATAATATTATTATAGTCAATGGAAATAGAAATTGACTATAGTGAGTGCACAACGTAAAATTTTATATTTTGTAAGTGTCAGTAAATTAGTGTATGTGAGGATTGGGAAAAGAAAATGAAATAAGAACAATCACAATGGTTGTAATATGCCGAATTTCATAGTAGTTCTTGCTCCTGCATAGAAGTTCCAGTTTAAAGAAGACTTTGGAATAGGGGTTTCTCTTTCCACCCTTATGTGTTCTCCTCCACCACCGTGAAAAGTCGCGAATGCCATCCAGAGATTTATCTCCGGACGCACCCTTTTCACACACATTTTAGATGAAATTGCTGAGAAACCCTTATTCCGTTAAAACTTAGTCCGGATATGCATATTTGTATGCTTTAAAGGTTAATCCGGAGATGCATCTTCTTAACCCCTCTTAGTTCAATATTCTGTTAGCTTTCCGGAGATGTAACTCCGGAATATACTTTGTTAGTTCAAACCAGAAACAAGCAGAAACAATGGCAGAATGGAAAAATAACATAAATTAACATCAAAATAAATATTACATAGATAGTTGTTAACGTTGAAATTCTGGTATCAGATGTGTGATGTTAAGTGTGATGTCACAACAACATAATCTGCTATATGAAACAAGGTAATAAAAACAACAGTAAATCAACACCATGAATTGTTCACCCAGTTCGGTCTAACTACCTACATCTAAGGGCTACCAAGCCAGGGAGGAAATCACTATTAGTAGTATTAAATTACAGACTCAACAATCCCAGTTGACAATCTCCTAACTTAATCACCACCCAATGATACTTCTACCTAAGAACCTTTTAGATATGAGATACCACTCACTCCCCCTTAATCACCTTAGTGATACAACTCGAAGATTACAAAGTTTCCAACTTGATCTTGCTTAAAAGCTTTGATCAAGAATAATACTCTCTTGCTTAAAAGCTTTAGAGAGGACAATTACAACTCAAATAAACTATACCAATTCAAGCATGAATGGCTTGCAAAACACAAACGAAAACTCTAACAAATGATACTAAGTATTCACTCTATAGTCTTCGTATATTCCAAATAGGGTTGAGGCTGCTTTAAATAGAAACTCAGACTTGGGCTTGGACTCCTTGAAAATCTCTGATTTTATTTGAAATTAAAACAGATTTTATACTTCAAATCTTTTCATATCATTCAACCCTAAAAATAGAAACAAGATCTGCTCCACTTATGATTGCACCAAAAAATATTTTTATCAAGATATTCGCCTGCAATCTCTCACTCACTAAGCAAAAATCTCCCCACCAACAAAAACACGCGCATCCCTAATAACACAGCAGACTGATGTTCTGATATTCTGTCAACTGATGTCAAGACATCATGTTTAACATCAACACACAAAACTGCAACCCTAAATAACTTAACATAAACTGAATGTTAGTAACTCATGTTAAGACATCAGACAATGACATCTTCAACAACAACATTGTTTTACCAAAATTGCAGCCAATACAAGAACTAACAATCTCCCCCTTTGGCTAATTTTGGCTAAAACAATCTCAGCCAACATCAGAAAAACTTGCAGCGGATAAAACAACCTCACATCATCACCACACAACAGCAGCAACAACAAACTCCTCCTCAAACCTAGAACCACAACAAAGAGCTAGGCAACAGCAACAACAAACAGCAGCACTAGGCTAACTACATAGAAACAACAAACAGTAGCACTAGGCTAACTCTCCCCCTTTTTAGCCATAATTGGCCAATCATCAACCAGATAGTCCCTCTCACTACTATAAAAAACTACCATTTAGTCCTAGGATAGCTCTCCTTGTCAGTTAAAAGAAGGCATCACATGACAAATCATAGAACAAAAACCAGATAAACATAACAATACCATTATCCAAGATACAAAAAAATACTCAAGGTGCAGAAAAAGATAAAATAAAATATTGAAACAGCATAGCTAGCTCAATCAGAATCATCAGTAGAACCATCTTCATTATCCTCATTCCCAGTTGTTGAATCACCTTTCTCAATACCTGAACCTTCAGCATTGACATCCTCATCATCTCCATCCTGTTCCAAAGACTTGATCAACTGCTCAAGTTTCATCTTCCTGGCAGTGTTGGTGCTGATCACCACATCTAGATCCTTGCAGGCAGACTTCAATTCTTCTATCATATCAGCTTTGGTACATGCCTTCTTGACACCAGAACCTGATGTTGAGACAATATCTGGGACATGCTTCCCTACAAACAACTTGGGATGCAAGGATAATGCAGACTCCCTCTAGCAAGCAGTATCTGAAGTAGTCAGTATTCCAAGATGTCGCTTCAGGATCACTCCACAAATGAGAGAAGGAAATGCTATAGGCATTTTAATAGCATTTGTTGAAGCATGCTTCACAGTTTGATAAAAAATATAGGACCCATAATCAAAGTTTTTCTTTGTCCCAACAGCATAAATCATCTTCCCCAAGCCAACAGAGATAGTAGTTTTGTGATTAGTGGGGACCCAATTTGCAGCACCTATTCTGTGCGGGACAGCATATTTGACACTAAGAAGACTAGCAGACAGTTTTCCTTTCAAAGGCCAAACCTTCACTTGAGTTGCAGTGATCTCCTTGCACACCTCATTATCAGTAACTTCCAGCTCTCTATAATCTTGCTCACTTCTTCCTAGGTAGGTGTTAATAACCTCAGGAGAAAAGTCAATACACATACCTCTCACATATACTTTTCTAAAGTCCACACTCCTTCTGTCAGTAATGTCCACAAGAATGTTTACCACAAACTCCTTAACTAGCCCATCATAACATTTGGAGAACCCAGAAACAATTTTCATCAACCCAGCTACCTTAATCAGCTCCATAACTTCCTTAATCTCCAGAGCATCTTTGCCAAGCTCTCTTTCCAGAGCCAATCTTCTTTGACACACAAACTTCCACATGTGAGCACTTCTAGCATAGTGAAAAGAGATGTTGTCCACAGGTACATCAGGAACCTTATCACCAATCCTCTTCAAAATGGACATTCTCACTGGAGTGATGTCTTGAACATCCTTATCAACATCAAACTCAGAGTCAGAGTCTTCCCTTATCTTCCTCTTTTTGGATGAGACAGACACCTTGCTCCACGACTTTGCAGGGCCAACAACAGGAGTTTTCTTCTTTTTACTTTCAGTTCTCACCTTAGGAGATGAATCAACAGTCTTCCCTTTTCTAGACTTCAATCTTTTTGCAATACCTGGAATTGCATTGCCAATAACCTCATTGTCTGACAAATTCTCAACATTCACAACCTCAACAGGCTTCTTTCCTTTGGGGCTAGAAGAAACTTCCCTAGCAGGTGATGTTCTAACATCAGGTTCAAAATCAACCCTAGCTCTAACATTAGGATCAATATCAGTTTCAGCTTCAGTTTCAGCATCTTCAATGACAGAAACAGCCAACCTGTGAAGATTGGTTTCAGCTGGTTGCATGTCATCCTTTTTACCTTCAGATTGCACAGCAGCCATTTAAGCTAAAGGTCTTGATATTCCAGCCACAGGAATCCCTTTCTCAAAAATCTTAGTGACAATCTGACCTATACTTCTATCAACATCTACAGTCTCTTCCTCATTCTGATTTCCAATAGCTTGAGGAGTAGAGGTCCTAGGAGCAGATTTATCTCCAAACAGAATGCTAGTAACAAACTCTCTACTTTTCCTATCATCAAATTTTTTACCAGCAGAATGATTAGACGATTTACCTGATGTATCATGAGAAGGCCTTTTTGTTTGCAGCTTATCAGGTCTTGTCTTGGAAGCTGGAATCATTGAGAGAGGGGATATATCCAAAGCTTCATCCTTTGAAACCCCTTTCGTCGAAACCCTAGGTTTTTTGTGTGAGGGACTCTTGGATGCAGACTTCTTGGAGGGAGACGACATTTGTTGAGACATTGTTCCTCTGTAGCAACTGATGAACAAAATTGTGTTGAGACTTCTATTATTTGGGGAGAAGATGAACAGACTATGAGGATTGATGTAGCGTGTGGAGGCAAGGTGAGGAAATGATTGCATAGGGTAGGAGGGTTGCTTTTGTTGAGCACTTAAAAGCCAATAAATGTAATTCCCCCACCAAAATATATCACATTTCAAATTTTTGAATTTTAATAAATATTCAGCACACATCATTAACCTCTGTTGTCTTTTACACATACCCAGTTTTCCTCTTACGACATCACAATGTTCAGCACATATATCCTTAGAGAAACCGTCATTACACCTCCTTCCTATATGGTTAACCTCAATGATCTTGCTTTCCCTAAGATTAACCCTAGAGTGTTTGGTGATCCTTGGAATGTCACAGTAGGATGTCATGACATCATGCTTGACATTGCGATCAATCAAACTTTGTTTCACCTCTAGATGTTCTCCCTTTTTATCTCATAGATAGCAGTTGTCTTTGGACTTAGCACCCTTCATGACAACTTCACCTTTCTCATTAGTGACAATACATTCAGCTTTAGTAAAGTGAACTTTAAGTCCTTGCTCACATAGTTGACTAATACTGATCAAGTTGGCCTTCAATCCTTTTACCAATAACACATCATCTAGTCTAGGAGCACCTGCACAGTTCAGTCTTCCCACACCCTTGATTTCTCCTTTGACACCATCTCCAAAAGTTACACAGCTGGAATAATGTTCAACATTCAACAACAAACTCTTCATACTTGTCATGTGCCTAGAGCAACCACTATCAAAATACCAGTCCTCTTTGGCAGAACCAGTTAATGGCATCTGAGCTAACAAACAAGTGGCACCATCCTTGGGAACCCATTGCTTAACAACAGTAGGACTATCCTGATTCTGTCTAGGTTGGGGATTAGGTTGAGGATATCCATAGAGCTTGAAACAAAAAGATTTCAAGTGACCAAATCTTCCAAAATAGTGACATCTCCAGCTTTGAAATTCTTCTCTGAAGTGATTAACATGCCTTCTCTCTTGAGGATGTTTTCTGTTATACTGCTGAGGCTGCCTTCTGCTATAGTATTGAGACTGTCTCCTCCCATAGTATTGAGACTGTCTCATATGATAATGAGGTTGTCTTCTGTAATGATGATTAGGCTGTCTTTTCCCATGATGATGGGGCTTTCTTCTGCCATAATAGTGAGGCACAACATTATTAGGCCCATACATTTTCACATGATGTTGAGACATAGGTTGGGACATGTTATAATCTTTCCCATGGTGTTGAGTCTTCTGATGAGGTACATATTGCTTAGGTCCTGATACATGAGCTTTCCCTTGATGTTGAGACATCTGATGGGACAAGTTCTGTTTGGTACCAGAAGAACTAGCATCTGAAGAAGATTTCTTTTCACCATTAAATCCTAGACCAGTCTTATCACTTGCTCCTTTTCCAGCCTGAAGGATTTCATCCAGAGTGTCAGTTCCACTATTCAACATTCTGATGGATTTGGACATTTGATCAAGCTGGGATTTTAACAACAGAACTTCATTCTCAAGTTCAGCTTTATCAGCCTTAAGCTGGATTATAATTTTCTTCTGCTTCTCCCTTTCTTGACAAACCTCTTCACTTTTCAGACACAACTCTTTATAGGAGGTTGCTAGCTCTTCAAAGGTCAGATCATCATCACTAGACTCTCCATCAGAAGCACATATTCCAGTCAATGCCCTAACATGCTTGGCAGTCTCTTCATCACTCTCACTCTCAGTATCAGACCAGGAAACAGATAACCCCTTTTTCTTCTTCTTGAGATATGTAGGACATTCTTTTCTGACATGACCATAACCTTCACACTCATAGCATTGGACTCCTTTTTCAAGATTAGGCTTCTCCTCAGCTGTAGTTCTCTTGTTGATGTCAGACGAGATGTTCTTAACGTTTGGTTTATAGCTCCTGTCCATTCTTTTTAACACCTTATTAAACTGTCTTCCTAGAAGAACAATGGCATGGGTCAGCTCCTCCTGAGACTCAGGACTATTCTCTTTCTCAGCATCTTCAGAACTAGATACCAAAGCTATGCTTTTGGTCTTCTTTTCAGGTTCCTCATCCATTCCTAATTCAAAAGTTTGAAGAGAACCAATCAACTCATCCACCCTCATCTTGCTGATGTCTTGAGCTTCTTCTATAGCAGTCACCTTCATTTTATATCTCTTGGGAAGGGATCTAAGAATCTTCCTTACCAGTTTCTCTTCAGTCATTTTCTCTCCAAGGGCACTAGAAGCATTTGACAGCTCAAGAATATTCATGTGAAAATCATGAATGGTCTCATCATCCTTCATCTTCAGAGTTTCAAACTTTGTTGTCAGCAGTTGAAGTCTTGACATCTTAACTTTGGAGGTTCTTTCATGGGTAGTTTTCAAGACATCCCAAGCTTCCTTAGCCACTTCACAAGTGTTGATCAGCCTAAAGACGTTCTTGTCGATACCATTAAAAATGGCATTCAAAGTCTTAGAATTTCCAAGCGCAAGTTCATCTTCTTCCTTGGTCCACTCTTCCTCAGGTTTCAGCTTTGATGTTCCATCTTTTTCAATAATTACAGGATGTTTCCATTCCTTTAAAACAACCTTCCAAGCTCTGCTGTCCAAGGACTTCAAGAAGGTAACCATGCGAGGTTTCCAATAATCATAATTTGAGCTATCTAGAATAGGGGGTCTATTCACAAATCCACCACTCTCCTTGTCCATAGTACCAGAAAGTAACAGCCCTAGATCTCACCCAGATGCAGAGCAGGATGCCAGCTCTGATACCAATTGAAATTCTGGTATCAGATGTGTGATGTAAAGTGTGATGTCACAACAACACAATCTGCTATATGAAACAAGGTAATAAAAACAACAGTAAATCAACACCATGAATTGTTCACCCAGTTCGGTCTAACTACCTACGTCTGGGGGCTACCAAGCCAGGGAGGAAGATCACTATTAGTAGTATTAAATTACAGACTCAACAATCCCAGTTGACAATCTCCTAACTTAATCACCACCCAATGATACTTCTACCTAAGAACCTCTTAGATATGAGATACCACTCACTCCCCCTTAATCACCTTAGTGATACAACTCGAAGATTACAAAGTTTCCAACTTGATCTTGCTTAAAAGCTTTGATCAAGAACAATACTCTCTTGCTTAAAAGCTTTAGAGAGGACAATTATAACTCAAACAAACTATACCAGTTCAAGCATGAATGGCTTACAAAACACAAACGAAAACTCTAACAACTGATACTCAGTATTCACTCTATAGTCTTCGTATATTCCAAGTAGGGTTGAGGCTGCTTTAAATAGAAACTCAGACTTGGGCTTGGACTCCTTGAAAATCTCTGATTTGATTTGAAATTAAAACAGATTTTATACTTCAAATCTTTTCATATCATTCAGCCCTAAAAACAGAAACAAGATCTGCTCCACTTATGATTGCACCAAAAAGTATTTTTACCAAGATATTCGCCTGCAATCTCTCACTCACTAAGCAAAAATCTCTCCACCAACAAAAACACGTGCATCCCTAATAACACAGCAGACTGATGTTCTGATATTCTGTCAACTGATGTCAAGACATCATGTTTAACATCAGCACACAAAACTGCAACCCTAAATAACTTAACATAAACTGAATGTTAGTAACTCATGTTAAGACATCAAACAATGACATCTTCAACAACAACATTGTTTTACCAAAATTGCAGCCAATACAAGAACTAACAAACGTTAACATAAATTTAACATTATATGTCATTACAAATGGGTGGTTCAGGATGTTGCAATATTTGTATAATATCTTTGGTTGATCTTTGAATCGTCGCATCCACTTCAATCAGACCCTTTATTGAGTAACAATAAAAGGTACTCCACATAACCTTTAAATCATCATTCGTTTTCAGTTCAAGCATGGTGAAACATATCTTCCCCTCGTTGTCAATCAAGGGTGAACAATAATCGAGCTTGACAACTCTTCGATTTTCTGGATATCGATGCTAATATTCAGCTTGGACTTCAGATCCACAAGAAATGTGTCCTCGCAGACCCTAAATTGAAGTGGGAGATTTGCTCCATTGAAAAACACAAAAGTAAGATGGAGATATGTATTCATTTCGGTTTTTGTAAAGAACATGCAATGATAAAGCTCTATTTATATAATTTGTGGATGAATTAGGACCTTACAAACCCTATCCTACCATTAGGACATATTTCGGAGTTGCATATCCAGATACGCCCTATTTAAAGAAGGTGTTTACATAGATGTACATCTGTAAAGTCTTTTTGTATTGTTTTTTTATAAGTAAAAGGTGTATCCGGAGATGCAAGTTCGGACCTACCCAAACCATTGTTCACACAGAACACATGTATTATATAGTACAGAAAGTGGTCACTTCTATCCTTTCCGGAAAGTGATCCGGCCAAGTTTCAAAATCTTGTGTGAAATGTATCGTCCACTCCGGTGATGTATTTGGTATAGATCATCCTGATTTCAAATAGACCTGAAAAAAAATGTTGTGATGCTGACATGTTACGATGCAATGGACACTTTTTGCTGACACAAAAATTATTATTTAAACGGTTGTTTGGTTACTTTTTTAAGGGTTCTGAATCAGAGAGAGAAAGTGATAAATAATGTCATTCAAGGAGCGATTTTGAAGCACACCGGAGTCATTAGAGAGCAATTATTCCATAGATTTTAGTGATGAATACTTCTCCATTCATGGTATTTGTCATCTTATCAATGAGTAGCTAAGTTTATCTAGATTAGGGCTTTTTGAGATGAACCTTATTTTTACTCTGTTGGATCATATGTCTGTTTGCTTTTTGATAAGTACTTTTAATGTTATTATATTATTTAAATTGTTCTTGTGTTTAATGTTTTTTATTGCTTACGAGCATATGAATCGATCTAGATAATTAGGGATTTCTGACCGTTAGTTTAATTATCAGAATTTGGAAATTTATTAACTTTGTAATGAACTAGGAATAGGAATTTAGAAGTTGTTGCTAATGAATTAATGCACTGATAATGCCTAATTTAACCTTGAATTGACCTAAGAAATTAGGGAATTACCGTATAAATTAGTGAGTTGCGTACCAAGGAATTGAGTGTAGTAGTTACGTTAATTCACAATGAGATAATAATATAATTGAAACTCAACAGGTACACAGTTCATCAACAGGTAAAAATAAGGGGATTCAAAAATAAATTCCCAATCGCCTTTCGCATCCTGAATTTCTTCTTTTTAATTTCTTGTTATAGAACCGATTTTCTAATAACCCCCCCCCCCCCCATAATCTAATTACTTAAATTCACACATAATTCTCGTGGAGATGATCTTTTTACTATTACTTCGATGTTATCGGTACACTTGTCGAGAGGTCATCAATACGCAATAGAGAACGAAACGTGTTTAAGTCGTATTGGAATCACATAATTGCATTAAGTCTGTATCGGATACACAACTGGGTGTATAGTGTTTGAAGCCTTATCGGAATTGCAGAAGTGCGTTAAGTCCGTATGAGAAACATATTCATGCATTTCATCTTTGTTATACAATTTCAGGCTTTCTAACTAAAAGAGACAAAGAAACACACAATAGAGGAATATATATATATATATATATATATATATATATATATATATATATATATATATATATATATATATATATATATATATATATATATAATAGTGTCATACCTAGGAATGACAAAAAAATTCGTACCCGCAGATATCCACGGATAAAATCCGTCATGGATATGAGACGAATAAGTTTAATGGATATCCACAGATAAAATAAATGAATATTTAAATACTTGTTTTTTAATGAATATGAATACAAATTTAATGATATACGTGCCCGCGGATATCCATATCCGTTAATAAATTATAAAAATCATTTAAATATTACTACCTCTGTTTCTTTTTATAAGAGACAAGTTACTTTTTAGGTTCATTGAATCATCAATGTATCTGGTCTATAAACTGGCCAAATACATTGATTATTCAATGAACCTAAAAAGTGAGTTGTCTCTTATAAAAAGGAACGGAGGTAGTATTAACTTATTATACCTGATCTTTTCATTTTCTAAAAAAATTAGTCTTCTTATATTTCTTTCTTTTTTTTTTGAAATTTTCTTTGAAGAAAACCTTTCATGTTTCATTCAAATTCGATTAGCCATTTCATATTTAAACTCTTCATTACTTCATATCTCACTTCAACAATTTCATAGTCTAACCAACTAGTGTCGTCGTTCCTCTGTCAAACCAGTGTCTCCCTTCCTACTCCTCTATTGCCCGCTCTTCCATCATAACTCACAATCACAATATCTTTTATCTGTTTGGTTAAAAATGAAATGTATGAATATTATGTTTGGATCTAATTATGTTTTGGTGAATAAGAAGAAAATTAATGCGATGAAATCTTATTGTTAAATTAAGAGCGAATTGTATCGATGTTATGTGATAATGACTTTTTGTGTCTTTAAAAGAAGTTAAAAATATTTTTTTCAAAAAATAATTTTCATGAAAAGAATATTATCCATGGATATCTGTAAATATCCGTGGATATCGTAAAACCCGCGGATTACCCGCTTAACGGATATCCACCTGGATATGGGGCAAATGTGGATATCATATTTATCCAATGAGGCAGATACGAATATTATAGTATCCGTTCCCATGGAGATAGGGATGACGCAGGGTATGGGTAGGGTGCTATAGTACCCGTCCCCATACCCGCAGTTGAAAAAAATCCTCGTACCCGAGCCCATACCCGCTTGGGTATCAAAATTGGCACCCGTCCCCATACCCTATGGGTATATAAATGCCCGTACCCGTACCCGTTACCCGCATTTCTAATAAAAATAAATATATTAAGTATAAAATATCATAATATTTTAAGTTTTTAAAAATATTAAAAAGTTAAAAAAAAATTATTGTTGAATTATGAAATAAATGATCACGTATATTAAATATGTAGTAGTTAAAAATTGATGTTTTTTTTTAACTTTTATAAATATTCAATTTTATATAATAATATAAATTAAAGTATATAAATATATATTGTGCGGGTATGGGGCGGGCTGGGTACTAAGGTGCTCATCCCCACACTCATCCCCGCTTATTTAAGTGGGTAACTACCTGAGCCCGTACCCGTACCCATTTTTGCGGGTTTTTATCCTACCCGTTGTGGGTAATTTTTTGGGTACCCACTGGGGATGGGCTAGATTGCCATCCCTACATGGATATCCATTTACATCTCTAGTCATACCCTTATTTTGTCCAGACATTTTAAATTCATTTAATACATGTCCGTTTGTCAAGTTTTGCATTTTTAGCCATATGCATTTTATCATCAAATAAAGTCACCATATTCATGCATATATGTATTATAGTAAAAAAAAAAGTTCAACATTTTACATGTTGAAGAAATTGACTAAAATTGCATTTTTTTTCACTATGCATTTTAAAAAATAAATTCATGCTCATTTGATTTATCATCAAAATATCAATTTGAATTTTATTAATCATTTTCATGTATCATAAAACAAAATAAATATTTCTAGAAGATCCAAAATATCTCTCATTTATTAAGTCATTATTCCATACATATATTACATCATTTTTTACTATTTAATTAAATACGTTTTTAGAAGACACTCACCACTCTTACCTCTTTTTCATAATTCCTAAACTACCCTTTTTTAGAGCCTATAAATAAAATTATTCTCATTCACAAATCTCACAAAGAATCACTCACAAGAATAAGGCAAAACTTTGCACAAATTTATCTCCAATTTTCAAGTAACTTTTTATTCTTCTTTATTTAGGTAGGCTTTTGATTTTTGTGTATTTAATTTTATTTGCATTATTATCCTTGCTATACTTAATTAGTACCTTAATCATCATCATTTTGCATGGAAACTCCATTGATTCAAAATGAAGAGTTTAAAGTGTTCTTGAACCTCTATGAGTAAAAGTGATTAAATGTGATTTAATTTTTGTGTATTTAATTTTCATTGCATTATTATTCTTGCTACACATAATTAGTACCTTAATTATCACCATTTTGCATGGAAACTCCAATGATTCAAAATCAAGAGTTTAAAGTGTTCTTGAACCTCCATGAGCAAAAGTGATTAAATATGATTTAATTTTCGTTTATTTAATTTCCTTTGCATTATTATTCTTGTTGCACTTAATTAGTATATTAAGCACCACTATTTTGTATGGAAACTTCATTGATTCAAAATAAAGAGTTTAAAGTATTCTTGAACCTCCATGAACAAAAAGGGTAAAATGTAAATTGATGTTTATTTTACATAAATAATGTATCAAAGAACTTTCTATCATGACCTTGAGCATGAATTCATGGTTCGTTTGTCATAAGGGTGGAAAAAATGACCGAATCAAGCAAATATATGTTGTTGCATTTTGTTGATTTTTGAATTTTTAATTGCTAATTCTAAACATAACATTGTGTTCGTGATATCGAGTAGATAAATTTTTATTATTTATTTTCTTAATTCCCTTAAAATTTGAGAAAATTATAATGTTTTTATGTTTTCATTGGAATCCTTTTCTTTCATTTTTGTTGCTACGAGAATAGTAACCAAAGAAGGGTTTGAGGAAGATGAAGTCTCCCCATACCCCCTAATTTCTCAGCACACTCCTATTAGATCCCCCTTATTTAGGCTTAGAGCATTTTCCTAGTTACAACCCCAATTTTCAGCATGTTTTTGTCTTTTGTATATATATATATATATATATATATATATATATATATATATATATATATATATATATATATATATATATATTATTTATTATTTTCTTATTATTGCAATAAGTTTAGTATGACATTTTGAATTACACTTTGATATTACCATATATGACCTAAGATCTTGGGCATTAAAGCATATTGAAATATAGACTAATATTAAGGGAATTAAAGCATTAAGATATATTCAATAGGTAATGTATTTAGCAATGTAACGATTATAAACATGTAATTAATTTCTCAAATGAATAGTTTAGGAAGGTCACTTTACCTGTAAGAGATGAGAACAAAGTATCGAAAAGGTTTTTTTTAGTAATTGGATCATATTTCCTCTTTTCATAAATCAGTCGATTTCCAACAAAAGAAAGTACAAAGTTACTTGGATACGACATTGGCTTGAAATCCTTCAAACTTCTGTTGTTCTTTTGTAACTGAGTTTCTATTGCAATCAGGGTAAGCTAAAGCTAACTTTTATGGTTTGATTTCATTAATGTGATTTTGATGGTGAGAACTTAGCTTCATTGATGTCAACTTGTGAAGATGACAACTTATGAAGGCGACAACTACTAAATATGAAAGCAGATGAACTAGGGTTTTGATGGCCTCTATCCTCAAATGATGACACCCAACGTGAAAATGTATAAAGCCTCATCTCAATAAGATTCAAGTAAATGCTTATATAATTGGTTTACACGGCAAGTCTTGAAGCTTCATAATGTGAAAGAAAGAAAGTGTGAAAGCTCTCCCATTCGCGTCAGAGTGAACCGTGATTTGTAAAAACACAAGGGTTTTTTTATAAAATAATATAGCTAAATCAAACACACACACACACACACACACACACACATTCAAAAATATGTTTTAAGCCTCTATTTCTCAAAGAAAATAACTTTAAAATGCTTTAAAACCTTTTCGTATGAATTAAGAATTGTCAAAATAGTTTTGGACAAGTTTTAAAATTGTCCACTCGATTGGCACATATACGCAATCGCTTGGGTCAATGAAAACATTGTCTATAAACAATGTGAAAATGTCTTAATGAATAGCTACGTCTCTTTATCCATTATTTCCATTTAAGCATTTGCAAAAGATTATTTGGGGCACCCAATTGATTGGATCATTAATTTGGCTCATAGATCTTTTCCTTTTTTGTGCCAACCTCTAGCCTATAAATAGAGGCCTTTTCCTTCACATTTTCACATCCAGAAACATGAGTTATATATCTCACTCATCATTTTCTCTGTCTCTAAAAGTATTTTCTACTTTCTCTCACTTTAATTTAGTCATAATGCTTCGAGAAAGTCTTTGTGTTTAAGTGAGGTTTTGTATTTTGGAAAAGGGTGATATTGTAAATTCACCAAAAGGTATTTTTCTCGTGGTCGAATAATTTATCTTAAATGAGTGTTTGTTTGGGTTTAAAGCTATACCCGTTAAAAGCTTGGTTAGGGGATTTAGTATTAAGTCTCTAGTCCGATTTGTGAGGTTATCTTGTGTAAAAGCTCCACTTAGTTCTAGATCAGTCTGGAGCAAAATATCAACTTGATTCATGGTTAGCCCGTGTAAAACCCCAATTTAGTTTGATATTATTTTAGTGTAAAATCTTAATTGGTTTGTGGTTAACTTGGGTAATACCCCAACTCGATTTGGAGGATAGATAGTTCCATACTCCACATTTGGTTCAAGATAAGTCCATATAAAATATCAGTTTAGTTTGGGGACTAACTGCTTCAAGTTTGTGTTTGGATGGAAGACTAACCGCTTCTCTCCGTTGTTCGTGTTGGTTGGAAGTTAACTTGAAACTTTGTTTTCCTTGTTATTCTGGACTGGACCAATTGCTAGAATTGGCCCAATCCGCCTCTGCTCCAGAGCGGCCCATATTGCCTAAGTCAAATCCACAGAGGGGAAAAAGTGACCTTTCTGCCCCTCCAATCGGGCAAGGATTGCAACGTTCCTCCCCGGCGTTGATGCCCGTTATGCACGGCTTTCTCGCTGCCCAAACAACAAAGGACAGGTGCCCGGAACTGCATTTATGCCCGACATAACGGCTAGTTTCGGGCACCCTGCCCGGCATAACAGCTAGTTTGGGCAATTACCTATTCTTTAGGGAAAACGGTTATTTCGCCCCGAAAATAGGACCGTTGGCCACGCGCTGGGGGCTCTATATAAACCCTCTCGCTTGAGAGGGTCAGGTATCCAATATTCACCCTAAGAATTCATACTTTGTACTTGCCTCTTTTCTCTGACCCTTTCTCACTTGAGCGTCAGAGTGCCTTACAGGTACACCCCCTCCTCTCCATACGACCAGCATCCCTGACGCACTTGGCAGCCTGATTCTACAGGATCTGATCTAGCCTTCACGATCAGTGGTGCCGTCTGTGGGAAAATTTGTTCTCCCCATCTTTCTTTAACAGAAGATCAAAATAATTCTCAAACATCATCACGATCATGGCCTCCCAAGATCGCTCCAAGGATGCTCTCCAATCAACCATCCTCCCCGTCAACAAATCTGACGTTGACGGCCAATCATCTCTCCTTTGAGATGCCCGTTTCCTTAGGGATGGAGCCACTGCTTCCCCTTCCCCTACCCCTGCTAATCGCAACGACGATCAACCGTCTCTCGACCTCCAGTTCGTTCCTGTTCTGTCCAACACCGACCCGGCCGTGGTAGCCCTCCTGGAGGCACTCAACAAAACTAACACCCTGATCCTGTAGCAAAGCGAGAGGATCGGGGCACTAGAAGAGTCTCTCCATCCAAGATCCCCTCCTACGCGGAGGAACCAGCGACGATTAAGAAGCCCGCAGCCACGGAGAGAAATTGACTGAAGACTGCGCCAAGAGCACGATCCTCGCGTAGCCCGAAAGCGCCTCGCGGCCCATCATACACCAGTTCTAGTGACGATGACGAGCTTCGCGGCCCGTTGTCCCAGGAGATCTTGGCCACCCGTCTCCCAAAAGGCTTGGAGAAACCCCCGTCACTTGGCACATATGACGGGACCAACGACCCCGACGAGCACATCGAGAACATCGATGCGCTGCTAGACTACTGCGGCATACGGGGCGCCATCAAATGCAGACTGTTCCCGACCACGCTTCGGAAGGGAGCAATGACATGGTATAAACAACTCACCAAGGAATCCATCACCTCGTGGAAACAACTGGGCAGGATGTTCTCGCGGCACTTCACAGCATCTCGCCGCCATCCCAAAACTGAGGCCTCCCTCGGAGCCATAATCCAGGGGAAAGACGAACCTCTCCGTGCATATATCGAGAGGTTCAACAAGGAAGTTGTGCAGGTCCCGACGACAGATAAGATGAAGAAGTTCTTGCTCGAACAAGGGGTCCGCCCGGACTCCGAGTTCGCTAAAGCCATCGGCCTCGCGCCACTGAGGAACTTAGACGCCCTCCTCCTCAAAGCCTAATCTCATATTCAGTGTGAGGAGAAGATTGCGACTAGCAACGTCCGAGCGTCTCGCCGCCAGGAGAACGCTCGGGCCTCTAAAGGAGAAGAAGCCTCGACATCTCGTCGGGGTGAACGAAGGCACGAGGACCGTCCCCGCGACTCCTGTGACAGCAAAGGGCCCTCTAGGCGTTTCCATGATTACACTCCCCTGACCGTTTCCAGGGAGAAGATTTTGACCGAATGTTCCAATTCGAAGTTCAAACAAGCAGGGGTCCGCTTCCCCAAACAGCTGCCGAACAGACCAAACGTGGACAAGTCAAAATACTGCCGCTTCCACAAAAGTCACGACCATATTACGGAGGACTGCATCCATCTGAAGGATGCCATTGAAATACTGATCAGGGACGGCCACCTGAAGCAGTTCGCGAAGAAGAAGAACACTCCTCGGTAGGATGCCTAGGAGTCCAAGAAGGTCGAGGAGGAGGTACCCTCCTCCGAAGACGCCAACATACAGGTCGCTATATCCATATCGCGACCCGAGGACTTCAACATCCCTGACGGGCTCAGCGCCCCTGCATATTTCGCGGCCCACAGCCCATGGGAGGCCTTTCCCTCCGCCATGGTCATCTCTGGCGGGGGTTTCAACAATGTTACTGTGGGATCCGTGAAATGGAAGTTCGAACACCTGATCAACACCAGCTCGAACAAAGTGACCACGCTTGATCAGGCCCCGAAGGGTTCCGTCCCCATCTCCTTCTACAGGGAGGAACTCCTCGGCGGCTCCCCGAACTCAAGCATTCTGTTGCTCGTCAGAGCCCAAATGGCAAACTTCGACGTTCGCCGAATCCTAGTCGACCAGGGCAGCTCGGTCGACATCATGTACTCCCAACTGTTCTCAACGCTTCAGCTGGATGAATCGTACCTTACCCCCTACGTAGGGTCCGATTTACAAGGATTCAACGGGTTTGTGACCAAGCCGTGGGGTTACGTCGAGCTTATCGTGACCTTCGGAGCAGCTGAAACGGCCAGATCCATCAAGGTGCAATTTCTGGTAATCGACTGCCCGTCACTTTACCAATGCATTTTCGGAAGGCCAACTCTAGCCGAGTTGGTAGCAGTGCCATCGACCGTCCACCTGAAGAAGAAGTATTACACTTCGAAAGGAATGGTCGCCACCCTCCACGGTGATATAGAAGCTGCCCGACAGTGTTTTGAAGCAGCTACAAAGGGGCTCAACGCCATTGCGCCCAAGCCTAAAGCGTCGAGCAAGCCAGCACTGCCAAGCAGCTCCGAGGAGGCCAAGCCTCTGCCCCAGGTCGACTCTATCGACCTCGACAGTCGCTTCTCCGAGGACCAACAAGAGGAACGAGCGGCTTCAGCCAGCCCATCCACGTCATCCAGCAGTAACTCCCATCCGATGCGCCCAATCCCGGATGGCAATTTCGTGATAGTTCTATTCGGCGAAGACCCCCAACGGGGAGTGAAGATCGGAGCTGACCTGCCTGACATCGCGAGGAAGCAGCTCAAAGCATGCCTCAGGGAGAATGCCAACCTCTTCGCGTGGAGCGCTGCGGAAATGCCCAGTTTGGATCTGTCCACCGCCTATCACCAGCTGACAATTGACCCGGCCATTAAGGCCGTAGCACAACGTAGAAAGAAGCAGTCTCCGGAGAAAACGGAGGCTACTGAAAAAAGCTGTAAAGGACCTCCTCGAGGCCAAATTTATTTCGGAAGCCAAGTACACCACTTGGTTGTCCAGTGTTGTATTGGTTAAAAAATCTAATGGAAAATGGCGCATGTGCATTGATTATACTGATCTCAATAAGGCATGCCCGAAGTATGCCTACCCCCTCCCCAATATTGATAAACTTGTTGATAATTCCGCTGGGGTTAAACTTTTATCGTTCATGGATGCCTACTCGGGCTACAATCAAATCCCAATGGCAATGTCCGACAAAAAATATACAGCCTTCATGACCGAATCGGGAAACTATTACTACAATGTAATGCCCTTCGACCTGAAGAACGCCGGAGCAACGTACCAACGAATGATGAACAAAGTGTTCCGGGAAGAAATAGGCGACATGCTCGAAGTCTACATGGATGACATGATCGTAAAATCCCATGAGGAAACCGATCACACCGCCCATCTACAAAAAGTCTTCGAGCAAGCAAGGAAATACAAAATGCGTTTCAATCCGGAGAAGTGCACGTTCGGTGTCCGGGCAGGAAAATTCCTCGGCTTCTACTTAACAGAACGAGGAATCGAGGCCAACCCCGACAAATGTCGGGCATTCTCCGAGTATCCTACGCCTAAATCCAAAAAATCCATCCAGTCCCTCAATGGGATGCTCGCGTCACTATCTCGTTTCGTGGCCAAATCCGCCCAGCATGCCCTGCCATTCTTCAAACTCCTCCACAAAGAGGCAGCGTTCGAATGGACCGAGGAGTGCGACAAAGCCCTTCTCCATTTGAAACGAGCACTCTCAGATCCACCTGTCCTCTCTCGCTCGGACAACGGCGAAACACTATACTTATATCTGGTCGTTGCGACCGAAGCAGTGAGTGTCGCTCTCATCTGCGAGACGCCTGACGGGCAGAAACCCATTTATTTCACGAGCAAAGCATTGCAAGGACCAGAGTTAAGATACCAACAGATAGAGAAAGTGGCATTGGCCCTCATCAACGCAGCCAGAAGATTAAGACACTACTTCCTGGCTCACACGATCGTGGTTCGAACAGATCAGCCCATAAAGCAGCTGGTCGGACGACCAGATATGGCCGGCCGAATGCTCAAATGGTCACTGGAGCTGTCCGAATTTGACATCCAATACGAGGGCAGAAAAGCCCTTAAGGCCCAAGCTCTGGCCGACTTCGTCGCGGAGATGACATTCGCAGACTCCCCCGCGAGCGAAACGTACAAGTTGACCATCTTCGTCGACGGTGCCTCAAGCTCGACTGGAAGCGGGGCGGGGATAATACTGGAGCGACGAAGGAATTATCGTCGAGGTATCACTCACATTGTTTTTCCCAACCTCCAATAACCAGGCGGAATACGAAGCCTTCCTCGCTGGGCTACACCTTGCCGAGGACCTGGGCGCACAAGAAGTCGTCATTTGCACGGACTCACAACTCATGGCCCTCCAGGTCCGGGGTGAATACCAAGCCAAAAACGACAACCTGGCCGAATACTTCGCCCTGGTAAAGAAGGAAATGGCGAAATTCACAACAGTGGAAGTGAAACACGTTCCCCGCGAACATAACGTACGAGCAGACGTGCTGTCTAAACTGGCCAGCATAAAGAAGAAAGGCAAAAACAAATCCGTCATACAGGAAGTGCTTCCTCGACCCAGCATCGAGAAGGCCTCCCCGACGCTCGACGTGCAGGTGATTGGCGACAACAACTGCTGGATGACCCCAGTCTACAACTATCTCACCAAAGACGAACTCCCGTCCGACGCAAAGGAGGCCAGCATGATCAGGCGAAGACCCTGCTCGTATCTCCTGGTCGAAGGTAAACTATACAGGAGGGGATTCTCCATTCCACTGCTCAAATGTGTCGAGGAGGAAATGGTCGCACACATCCTGTGCGAAATCCACGAGGGAATCAACGCCCAACATCTCGGAGGAAGGTCCCTTGCTCGCAAGGCTCTCCGCGCAAGATACTACTGGCCGACCATGCAAAACGACGCGAAAGAACACGTGAAGAAATGCGACAAATGCCAATGGCACGGGGACATGCACCTGGCTCCGCCTAACGAGCTCAAGGCTATGTCCTCCCCATGGCCATTCGCCTGGTGGGGCCTAGACATCCTAGGACCCTTCGTGGTAGGATCAAGTCAGAACAAGTACCTCATAGTGGGCGTAGATTATTTCACAAAGTGGATAAAAGCAGAAGCTCTAGCCAAAATAACTGCCCTCAACATCATGCGTTTCTACAAACAAAACATCCTTACACGTTTCGGTATTCCCCAAGCGATAGTAACGGACAACGGGACGCAGTTCACGGACAGGAAGTTTCAGGACTTCGTCGCCTAATTGGGCACGAAGCAACACTTCGCATCCATCGAACACCCTCAAACAAATGGGCAGGCTGAGGCAGCTAACCGAGTCATCCTTCGAGGCCTCAAGCGAAGGCTAGACGAAACAAAGAAGGCATGGGTCGAGGAACTGCACAGCGTACTCTGGGCATACCGTACAACTCCACACTCCACGACCGGGGAACAGAGTCACCCCTAGACGAGGAGATGAACAACGAGTCTTTGAGAGAAGAGCTCGACCTCGTCGAGGAAATCAGAGCCGGAGTAGCCCTCCGCGAGGCCTCACTAAAACAAAAAATTACCATCAGGCACAACGCCAGGTGATACGGCGAGAGTTCGACGTGGGGAGCCTTGTTCTAAGAAGAAACCGCAAAGACTCTCACGAAGGCAAACTAGCAGCCAACTGGGAAGGACCCTATCGCGTCCGGGTAAAAACGGAAAATGGGGCCTATTACATAGAACACCTCACTGGGGAAGAACTTGCTCGGCCATGGAACGCTGAAAAGCTAAAATAATACTACAGCTAAATCCTCGGTTCGACTCGTCGCAACGACGAACGTCAGCTACCGGCCACTATGCGCGTCTAGGTACAAGCGTCGCATACGATTAAAGCATAACCTCGCTCAGTAACGAGCCCGGTAATTGCTCGACAGCGGTCCTCGATCGAGCATCGTCGTTGTCAAAGCACCACGATTGGCAGAACCCCAGCTCGCGATGGGACGTTCACGCCGCAAACTCAGGCCTCAAACGCGACCTGAGCTCCGCTCCCCGCCAGGACATTCCCCGGCAGTTCAACCAGTTCCCCACACTGCCGAACACATCTATTACGAGCAATCTCCCAAAAAAAATATTCACACAAGTCAAATACCCCCTATCACGGGCGGACATACATTCACAGCGAGCATGCATACTACACTTAGCAAAAGTAAAAGCAAGTAAAATCATGCAAACGAGAGAACTAAATATGTGATAATTTAACAAGTGGCCGCAAAAACCACAATTGTACGTTGTTACATAAAACGGGGGCCATGCCCCCCAAAAATGAATAACAACGGCGCGCGGGCCAGAAAAATTACAACGACATCAAAAAAATAACAAATTCCTCATTCATCAGCGTGCTCGGTTGACTCTGGCTCGGGTCCTTGCTCCTCTGCGGGCACGACAATACGACCATCCTCAACACGCGCAAGATAGTGAGTGCCCTCGGCAGAGATTTCAAACCCAGGGTTCACCACGCGCAGCTGAGCCACAGCGTTTCTGAAAGACTCCTCTGCCACGGTGATGCCATCATCTTCGGCCAGCAGGATGCGGGCAACCAGCTCGGACCTAGTCTTCAGATCTTTCAAATCGTCCGGCTCATCGGCACCTGGGGCATTGGTCTCCCTCAGCTCCCTGATCAACTCCTCAGAAGCTTTCTTCTCCGCCGAAAACTTAGAGTTCTCCTCTTTTAGCCTGGTCGCTTCCTCTTCCGCCTTCTTCCGAGCCTCGCCGGCACCCTTGACTTCTTCCTTGAGGGATACCACAGAAGCACGGGCAGCGTTGAGTTCGGACTCAGTTGCAGAGTCCCCTTCAGCATAAACTGCCGCCATCTCCAGCATCCAAACTAAGGCTGAAGCGTCTTGGGCCACCAGCGCCCTCTTGCTCGGGTGGTCCATGCCTTCCAAGCGAAGAGATTCCGCTCGGGGAACGACCAGAGAGTTGCCCTAAAAAAACCTCCTATCAAAGATGCATGGAGGAAGCTCGAACTTCCCCTTCTCGGCTACTCGGGTAAGGTCCACGGCATCAACGGTCCTTGGCCGCTTGGGTCGCCCGACCAACGTCAGGGGAGATCCCCAGGGAGTAGGAGTCGGAGAAGTGGAGGTCCCCGCAGCAGCTTGAACGGGAGGAGGAACACGGGAGGAGCCGTTCCAGCTTTGTTCCTCGCCATAGCATTCCTCACAACCCGATCATGAGCCTGAGGCATCTCACCTGCACAAACAAAACACGAGCATGTTAGATACGAAGAAAAGAAATAGCATGAACAAAATCTAAATAACTAAAGACTACCGAGCAGTTTCTCAGCATCCGCAGGAGTCTTGCACTCCAGTACTGCCTTAACATTGATAAACCGGCGTTCGACCCTCTGACTCCCATCTTCCTCGAAGATCGGATCGCCCTTGCTCGTGAAACACTCAGCATGGCTGAAGGAGTTAACCCACTTCTCCAGTGCCTCGTAAGCCACGACATCTTGCCCGCGCAGGTCGCTCGGCTAAAAAACGTAGTCGTTGGGCCTCTTGGCAAAATGGTCGGGTGCCCAGTGGATGGGAAACCTGTAGAGCCTCTGCCCAATGTACTTCCCCTCCTCGTTATGCAGCTCGTTTCCATCCTCGTCAACCTCAATCTCCCAGACATACGTACTGTCCTGGGCAACCTCAGACACGAGCTCAATGATGAAGTACCGCTCCTTGAATGTCCGGATCGACTCCGAAAACGGTTTGAACAGCTTGCGAAGTTGCTTCAGAGAAACCCAGCCATACTTCTTCCCCACCAGCTGCCTTTGTAGATGGAAAACAGCGAAGAACAGAGGGAGAGTGGCCCCCAAGGAAAGATTCTCGCACACCAACTCGAAAGCCCGGATGAAGGCCAACGAGTTAGGGTGCAGTTGTGTAGGGGCCAACCTCAAATGCTCAAACACTGACCGCTGGAAATCGGTAAAAGGCAGCCTCAGGCCCAGCTCTTTGAAGGCGTACTCATACATTATGTAGCGGTCCCCGAAGTTCGTGCAAACCCACTCGTCTAAAGAAGGAAAGTGCACCCTCCACTCTCCTGCCGGTCCTACCTCCGTGAAGACGTCCACCAAGGACTTTACAAACGTGGACACATACTGGGAAGGTTCGGCCACCTCCCACTTTTCCACGGAGAACCCTTCGACGTCTTCCTCCATGACGTCCAGTTCTTCCTCCTCCCCGACATTGCTCGAGGAACTCGACGTCGCCGAGCTCGAAGCCGTCGAGCTGCTCCTATCCTCGGAGCCAGTTTCCTCCTCGTACGTATCTAGAATAACTTCTCTGTCTGGTCCCATCGCCATTACGATCACCTGAAAAGTAGAGAAGACAGTGAATTCGACAGCAAATCAAATCCACCCTTCCACTGCTAAGCCAAGTGAAAGGGCGCACAAAGGGCTGAGGACAACGTCCCCGGCCTAAGCCCTAACATCAAAGGGAAAACTGAAATCTCCCCGCGAGGAGATGCTCGAGACTGTCATCCCAGAACGAGGAGCTTCCCCGCGCTCTCACCCAGTTTCTGTTGAAGCTCCACCGAAAATCGCAAACCTTCACCGGAATCTGGAAACGATCCACCGGAAAACTCATCGCTCTATCAAAAGATGAACAAATGTGGTGGTCACACATGCAACCTCGCCGTGAACCACCCTCCTCACCAAACACACTAACAGGTCCGACGACATGTTGGGAGCGTGAAAATGGCATAACCACCGTCCACCACCAACAATTGCCAGAAAATCACACATTTCGTCCTCTAAACTAGCCCTAACCGTATGCAAATCTACCACTAATGACGAAAAGGAGTAAAACAAGTCCCAGATCAGAAAACTTACTTGATTTGAGTAGAAGAATGAGGTTGCTTGAAGCTTGACGCGGTGGTCGGAAGCACTGAAGACGGTGACGGGCAAAAGCTTAAAAGAGGCGAAGAGGAACCGAAAAGAAAAAGGGCAAAATGGGACAATCTTCCCCCTTTTATACAAAGGGGCACGTGCACACACGCGCCCGTAGGCCATAATGACTACCTACTAGCCATCATTGCCTATTAACTGCTACACGGAGCTCGAGGCACACGTGGCAACCCAACGTTTCCAATTCTGTCTGACACTTGATCTTCCCGAATGCCGGACAATAAGGTCACGACCAAGAATCTCGCGAACACCTGGGGTCACGAGCACTCTGAGACAACCCTCCTCATCTTCAAACGACGACTCTATGTTAGCTCCCCGAAGCAACGAGCAGTGCTTAAGTCATCACTCCCATGCTCGGGAGCAACGACTTGGGGGGCTCCTGTTCTGGACTGGACCAATGGCTAGAATTGACCCAATCCGCCTCTGCTCCAGAGCGGCCCATATTGCCTAAGTCCAATCCACAGAGGGGAAAAAGTGACCTTTCTGCCCCTCCAACCCGACAAGGAATGCAATGTTCCTCCCCGACGTTGATGCCCGTTAAGCACGGCTTTCTCGCTGCCCGAACAGCAAAGGACAGGTGCCCGGAACTGCGTTTATGCCCGACATAACGGCTAGTTTCGGGCACCCTGCCCGGTATAACGGCTATTTTGGGCAGTTACCTATTCTTTGGGGATAACGATTATTTTGCCCCGAAAATAGGACTGTTGGCCACGCGCTGGGGGCTCTATATAAACCCTCTCGCTTGAGAGAGTCAGGTATTCAATATTCACCCTAAGAATTCATACTTTGTACTTGCCCCTTTTCTCTGACCCTTTCTCACTTGAGCGTCGGAGTGCCTTGCAGGTACACCCCTTCCTCTCCATACGACCAGCATCCCTGACGCACTTGGCGGCCTGATTCTACAGGATCTGATCCAGCCTTCACGATCACTTGTATATGGGGGTTCGTAAGCTCAACCTACAAAAAGCTTATAAGCATCACTAGATACTCTCAAGATCAAGTATTGAGGATAGGATTAGGTAACTTCATTTAGACTGAACCTCTATAATTTATGGTGTCATCTTCTTACTTTTATCTTTTTAATTTATGCAATTTATTTAACTGTTTTTATCTCTTTGCTGCTTTTATTTAAACACTTTTATAGAAAATGTTTTTAAACTCTGAACATGAAAATAATAAGGTTTAAAAATACCATTTTCAAACTCCCATAATTCACTCCCTCTTGTGTGTGGAGTCACAAGTCCAATACAAATGACTCCAAACACAAGACAGAGGAGGAGTGTGGCGAATTGTGTTATTCCAAATAAAAAATAATTTACAAAAACATTGATCTTAAAAGAAATTATATAAGATTTGATAAACAAATAGAGAACATACAACAAAACGATAGAAAAAATATGGAGAAGACGACAAATACGCAACAAAAAGAAAATAAATAACAAAAAATAATGCTAAAAGGGATAGAGAAATGGCACCAAAGATTTGTACAATTTCAGCATAAGCACTCGACCTGCTCAGGTCTCTCTAAGAGTTTCTTGAGAGTTCCACTAAAAACATACTTGAGGTTTTTACAAGATTAGCCCACGAACCTTCAGCAACAAACACATAAATATTTTACATTAGATTAGCTCATGAACCAACAAACAAAGCTTTTACACATGCTTAGCTCAATAACCTACAAACAGTGCTTTCACGAAGTCTTAGCTCAAGAACCTTCTAACATATATTTTTACACGAGCTCAACTCAAAGAACCTTCAAATAAGCTATTAATAAATTTAGATAACAACCTTCAAATCCTTTACAAAATATATTCCTCAAGATAATCATACTCTTAAATACAACATATTGAGCATAACATCAGTCTTTCAACACTATAACAATTTTCGCAAAAAATTAATTTAAAAAGCAAAAAGAGTAGAAGAATAATAGAGAGGTTTCTATTCAGATGTTTGCTGTAAAATAAAATGAGGAGAAGTCTCATTTACACTTAAAAAATTTTAACTCAAAAAAGAAACTATCCATGGGCCAAGATAAATGATATAACTGATTAACTCATATTTTAATCGATTAAAACTCCTTCAAAAATGAAAAACTTAATACTAAGATGGGAACCCTAAATGACTATATGATTTAATCGATTGATAAATTTTCTAATCGATTAAAATATCTTTCACCTTGCTTTAGTTGATTGGACCAAGTCTTTTAATCGATTAGGCAGTGAGTTAACTTTCATAATTGATTAGAAACACTTTTTAATCAATTCCATACATGCCTTGATATGTTTTAGGAAGTTTTTAATAAAAATAGAGATGATTTGAAAATAATATATGTTTCTGTGTGATTGTCTTAGTACTTCAAGATTTATTCTTGATATTTTATAATTTAAATTGATCACTCTAAGATGATAAGTGCATGACACAATAAGCTTTCCTAATTTCTTTCATTCAGACTTCAAGATCCTCTGCTTGATTCAATGATTGATTCAACACTTCAACTGGATTTTTGAATTGTGTGACTGGCGAGGCTTGAGGTATCTTCTTGATCAGATGCCATCTGTTGCGGTGAGAATTGGATACCATAGTTATTAATGAACTAGGATCACATTTCTTTAAATGTTCACCACCGTCTTTGATTTATCCAAAGGAAATGTTCAAAAGCGAAAAAAACCTAAAGATCTAAGGTTCGGGGGTTGGTTACGCCTAGGGAAGGTATTAGCATCCTAAACGTCCGTAGTACTCTACGGGAACCTCTCGTTAGTATTTATGTTATCTCTCATTCGCTTGCTAAGGGTGCTATGCTAAAGGTTGAACCCTAGGGGTTAGTATCTAAGTATACTCGATAAGGTATCGCACCTTATGCCTACGTATCCTCGGGAGTAGAATCAGAGTATGCGTAGTTCTGAAAAGAGGAACTTCTTGACGGGGTCAAGGTTCCAAGGGGAAGTAAAGTCTTGGGCAAGACCTTACATAGAGTGCGGTGACTCTAAAAGTTATAGGTTGGTCTAAGAGGGGTAGGATTGTAAATGTTCGCGGCGGAGCATTTACTTGGAGTGCGGTGACTCCGATCCTAAGGCTAAGATTCTAAGTGTCTACGGCGAGACGTGGAGTACGGCGACTCCGAATCCTAAGGCCAAGGGTTTTGAAGCGTTAATCTTATGACGGTTTAGTCAATTATTAAGGAACCTTCCTTTGGAATGTCGGGGGACCCAACTAACTTTAATTATTAGTGCGCACTAGCAGAGTGGGCTAGCTTTAGTGTATTATGACCGAAAAGGTTGAATGCGACACCCGAAGGTAGTCGACTTATATGGGTAGAAAACGGACTCGACGTTGGATCGAGAGTTTTTATTAGTATTTTTGAAAAGGTTTGAACAATATAATGATGCATATAAGTAGATAGAGGTGAACATACAAGCATACTAAATAAACACACAAACGTGCACTCACGCGCGAGGGATCTAACAGGTTGATTTATCGAGAAAAAGTTTATTTTAAGGTTTATTATAAAAATTATTTAGAATTATATTTAAAGATAATTATTAATAAAAGTTAAAGTTTTTAGAGAAGGGTTTAACTTATCTGAGGATTAATCTTAAGAAAAGTTTTAATTTAAAATTACTTAGAGATTTAATAACTTAGAGATAAAGATCCTCTTAAAAAAACTTAACTTCTTAAATGATAGTTGGTTTTTTCTTTTTAAGGGTTTTTATTATAAAGAGTTATTGAGAGGGTTAATACTTAGAAAAAAGGTTTTATATTTTTAGAATTATTTAAAATTGAGAAAGTTAAAGATTTCTTTTATATTTAAAAGAGGAATTAGTTAGTGTTAGAGTTTATAAAAAAGGATTTGTTGATAAAAAAGGGTTAAAATAGCTTTATTATTATTGACGGTTTTAAAAAAAATTCTTTTAGTAGTTACGAAAATGATGAATTATTTCTAGAAAAAAACTAATTGTTTTAAATAAAAAAAAAACGCCATCAGGAAGAAGAAACGGAGGGACCCTCACGATCTCAATCTCATTCTCTCTCTCGCCTATGTTCCTCTCCCTCTGAACGACCTTAGGGTTTGGACCCAAAAGAACGTCGTCGTCACCATCTCTCAAACTCTCGCCCTCTCTCGATTTTTCTCTCTCGTTCAAACAATCAACAACAAAAGGAAAACCTAAATCTACCCTAATCCCCCCGATACCCCATTTTCATTATTGATTTGCGATTTACATGTTACAATATAGTAGATTTAAAACGAAAAAAGGAAAAAGGGAAAAGGAGGTCGGCGATTGTTGACAGAGGGTCGCGGTTGAAGACTCACGATTCCTGCTTCAAGATAAGTTTCCTCCTTTTAGAGTATACGATCTTCTTCTTCTTGATTGGTGGCGATGAAGAATGTAGAGTTCTGAGCCTGTGTTTTTGTGTGATTTTGGTTAATGGGGTTTGTGATTTTGTGTACTGACTGGTGATGGTTTTGTATGATTTGGTTATGATGAAATGATGAAACGTTTCTGATCATGGATCGGTTATGGTTTTTTGTATGATTCGTGAATGATGTGGATGAACGACTATATTTTGCTTGGCAATGAGATTGAGGTTTTGTTTATGGTGGTGATGGGTTTTATGATTTTCGTGAAATGTTTTTTTTTGTTGAAAATTTCTGATGGAACCCAATGGTTTTCGGTTCGTCCCCCCCCCCCCCCCCCCTTCTGTCAAATTTGGCCCCTTTATATAGGCCAGTGATGAGTTTAATTGGTTTTGAAAGCCTCTTAATGCTGTCTAAAATTGTTTTGGGAAGTTTGAATCATGTCTAGAATTGCTTAATTGCTGTCTGATACTGTTCTCGATTGGGAAGCCCTTTTGTGATGAAATTGTGATTTCACGTGTTGCCTTGTTTGATTCTTGTCTGACCCTGTTTAGGAAAGTTGATGCTGGTGATATCCTTTGTGATATTGCCCCCAACTTTCCTTTTGAAATCTGATTCAAAAATAAACTCTGAGGCCTGACACTCTTTACGATTTTGGAAAGTAGAACTTGGGGAAATTGGGAATATTGTCTGATAAATGGTTTTGAAAGCTGTCCAAACATGTTTTTATAATTGTTTTGGAATGTTTCTGAATCGGTCTAGGACATGTTTTGTTGGTATTGAATTGTGTCTGATGCTGAACACAGTCCAATTATGCGTGCCAAGTGATTTTGAATTAAATACCTGTGCGTTCCATTTTAGAAAGAAGTGATGTTGGCGGTGTCCTTTGATATTACCCATCAACTTATTTGAAAATGACGAACAATAATAACTTCTGATTCAAAAACAAATCTGAGGCTAAATAGGAAAGTTTGCAAACCGTCTGAACATGTCTTGTGTTTTTGGAACGTTTGACAAGAATGTTTGATTGTCATTTAGAGAATTTTGAATTATTAAATGTTTGGTTTCTTTCCGCAAGTTCTGGCTGCTTGGAGATTCGCTTGATTTGGCTTTCATACTTTTGCTTGATTTCTGATTTTCTAAGTGGTTCATTCAGCAGGTTTAAACATGACGATATTGGACTGTCAAGAATTCATGGTGACTGCTCTTAAAATATCGAAGCTTCAACCACACGCTCTCCTCCGTCATAGCAGCTGGGAATTAGGTGTACGAATAGTGGTGTTGGGAAGGTTTCCTGTGGAATCGAACACCATTTGCTTCACTCTACTTTATTACGAAAGTAGAATCGGCAAGCTGTGGGAATTCAGAGTGCAAGTGGGTGCTGTGGTAAATGCTTTTTGTATGCTAATCTTATTAGAAACTTGTTTTTATGTGATACCAATTTTGGACAAATTGTAGGTAGGCCATCATAGATTGGATTAGTGTTTGAAGACAAGGTTTGACCAAGATGTGGCATTAAAAAACTTAGGCTTGAATTTGTTGCGTGATCGGGCGATCGGGTAGACTTTCGGGAAGTGGCATACTTAGGTTGCTTCACAAACCAAGAGCAAAATGTGTTTATCACCGGCATGGTATGTAGACAATAACCTTCCTTTGGCGGATTAAACACCATCTTCTTCTTCTTGGCACTGTTAACAACTCTGAGTGAATTAGATGTGAATCTAACGTTTAGCTTTTCGCAACAGTAGTTTCAAGATCGTTGTAGGAATGGAAGAACAAGCTTCTAGGCCCATGGCGAGCTCTGTATGGCCATCATGTAAAACCCTGGACTGTGATTTCTCTAATCCCACTGCATGCCAGCCCAAAACAAACATAGAACCACCATAACTCCACAAGCTGATACGTAACTGCAGATACGAAGGTCACGGGGCCAAGCGATAGGAGGAAGAACTGATATGGTAGATGTTGCAAATAAAATGTGGCGTTCAAATCAGATCCATCCAAACTCGAGTGTGAATGATAGGTGGCCTCTTTCAAGAATCATGTATTCAATGAGATAGGCCTCTAGTTCTATGTAATATTATGATAATACGCCCAGTGGTACCAAAAGCTGCTTGTTCATCCATATTACCCTGACAGCGTAGAGCTTATTTGGACTATCAATTCTCATGAGTTTTTTATTACCTTGTAACAATTACTACTAGTATTCTTAAAGTTTGTATGACAAATGTTGTTGAAAAGATATGGTAGAATTAAATCCCTAAAATGAAGAGTTGGAAGTGCTGACGACGGTGTCTCAATTGTCCTGCACGGGTATTCTCCTTGAATCAAGCAAACAAACTTCTAGCCCATAAGCAAACATTTTCTTATCATTAATATGAACTCTTGTCTTGAATTTGCTATACTTTGAATCTTTTTGAAATAAGGTTGGGTGACGCTTATTCTCTTGTAATATAACTTTGAGCTTGTACATTGAAGGCCTTAGAACTAATAAGATTTCTCAAACAATCTTTAAGTGGCTGACCGTTTAAAGCGACTCCCACCATTAGTAAATTCCTGAGTTTCAACTTTAAAGGGACTTCAATAATTGTAGAAAATTAAGCTTGCGCTTTGAACTTTTGCGGCACCACCTGATTTAACAAATGAAACAAACAAACAAAGCCTAATGAAGTAGTTAGCTATGCACGAATGATTGACCTAAGATGTCATGCAGAAGAATCAAGGTATCTAAGGGAAAAATTTGGGGTACAACAGTTGCCCCTATTTAAATATCTTCACCGGATGACCGGGCGATGAAGATCGTCATTAGGTCATGGTGAGAGATATTTAAATACAAATAACCAAAAATTTTGCCCTTAGATGCAATGATCATGCAGTGCTATGGACAAAACTAGATCTAATGCCGACATGCCATGAACTCTAGTATGATGAAAATGATGGGATGATAAAAAGAAGAATGCAGCCAAAAACGAAAGCTAACACAGAGCGGAAGGGGAACTCAATGAGCAACAAACTCACTGGGGACGACTAGACGCACTGGGGAAAAGAAAACAACAACTGGGGAAACCAGGGCGACGACCCAACAGATTCAAGCGTGACCAGTTGATATATAAGCAAGCAAGAAGACAAAGCAGGATCCCCGCGGCGGTAGGATAATGCAAACAAAACGATGGAGTTTTCAATAAGAAATAACATCCAACGCCTGAAAATTCCTTAAAATGAAGAGATCAAACGGGATCTTCAGGAACCATCAGGAAAAAGTACAGGGTTATTAAAACTCTCCTGTATGCCAAGTAAATGGACTTCGTGCAGAAAATGTTCTGATAAGAGATTGTAAGCAAAATGATAAATGTTCTCCAGAGAGATTGTAAGCAGCTGAGGTAAATGATAAAGGGTCTCCGGAGAGACTACAGATGAATAAACGATAAAAGGGATCTCCGGAAAGATTGTAGATAGTAAGATAAAAGATAAAAAGGTCTCCGGAAAGACTGTGGGTAGCTGAAACAAATAAGTAGAGGGTCTCCAGAGAGACCGTGGATAACTGAAATGAATCGTCTCCGGAAAGACTGCAAAGGCTGAAATAAAAGCAAATGGTCTCCCGAAAGACCGCAGAACTGAAATAAAAGCGGATGGTCTCCGGAAAGACTGCAGAACTGAAATAAAAGCGGATAGTCTCCGAAAAGACCGCAGAACTGAAATAAAATTGGATGGTCTCCGGAAAGACCGCAGATGACTGAAATAAAAGCAGATGGTCTCCGGAAAGACCGTAAAGACGAGTACATAAATAAAAGATAAGTGACCTCTGGAGAGGCTGTAAAATGAATGATTGGACTCCGGAGAGAATGCAGATAACTTAAAATGAAGGTAGACTCCGGAGAGGCTACAGATAAGATAAATGAATAGTTGTAAACAGACCTCTTGCAAGTCATAAGTGTAACAGAAGTGCACGCTCAAATCAGGGTCGGCGACCTAGTAGTCGACAGTAAAAATGCCAAAAACCAAAGTTCAATCTAGGATCAAGCTAGAAGGAAACGGTCAAACAAGACCCGCCAGTGAGAAAAGAACTCGAATGGCGATTTATCTTATCCAAGCATGGAAAAAGATAACTGAAGTAACCATCATCCACGAGGGTTGAACTCTGTGGGGAACTTAGAAAAGATTAGCATTTTCTGCCCAAGGCTGACGACCCACTTGGAGAGAACAGACAACCCCAAAACTCAGTGTAAACACAACCAAAGATAAAGCGATAAGAGGCAAACAAAAAACACGCACGGAGGCGAATGCAGAAGATGCCATGCGATGCTTATGCTCATGCTGACAAAACAGGCAAAGAAAACAAGAGGAAAAGAAAACAAAGAGGAAGCCCGTCCATCCTCTTCACGAAAGATACGCCTGTCAAGCTCTGCAGAAGTCCAAAGATAGAACTCAATAGTTGAACTCCAGCATCCGAACCCTCTAGGGAAATAACAATCCATTTGGAGATATGACTTCACTTAGAGGACCGTCAAGATGAATCTGATTGTTCGGATGAAAAGGATCCACTGGGCATGAATCAAACTTGTATTCATAGAGACTTTGATGGGGATAAAATGAATATCCACTGTAACTGAAGCAAGCTGACGTGATGGTAGATGCCATTTTCAAATATCAATTGTGGGAAAAGTCTTCGATTCTCGAGTGCCCCCATACTGCATGGTCTACGAAAATAAATCATCTCAAAAGGATTTTACAGGAGACTTGGCATCCCAACTGTTCCAATGTCTTCTAACTCTTGAGAGATTGGTAGAATCTCGACGTCTGGCTCAGATTGCCGATATTCTGTGTACTGAGTCTTCGGTCGTGCCCCCTCAGGGTTATTCTATTTGCAACAACTGAGGAATAACTTGCCCCAGTTCATCATGATCTTCGGACAGCATGCCCCGGACTGATATTTTGAAATGACTATCTTCAGCAGAATTCCATATCTCAGAGGTTGAACTTCTCATAGCCGTTTGCGAACTTCTATGACATCAAGCAGTATTTACATGCAGAAAATGTAAATTCCGAAATTGCTAATACAACATCATGTTTGTTTTGAAGTTTATTGGAAAAGGCATATCGCAAACTTGTGACCGCATCACTGGTTAGGATATGACGTAATTCCTTTTTCTATAATGCCAATACGAATTTTTGAGTGTAACTCATAGGAGTCAGGAAACATTACCTCATCGAATATGCTCTCGAAATAAACCCTACTTCAATGAGGTCTTTTGAGGGTTTTATAGTGGTTTTAGATCATGGTTGAAGAAACAAAGGATATATGGCTCAAATTTTATTTGGTACCCACCCCCTTCTTCGGTATACTTACTCCTCTCTTTTTAAAATTACCCTGCCCCTGGTACAACATGAGTGTTCTTTGAAATTTTTTTTAGAGAAGAAAACTACTACTCCAAGGCTCAAAGGGGTTAACGAAGGTTTATCTCCGGTGTTTGGGATTTTGAAACAATGCCTTATATCCTTAGCAGGGTTTTCGTTCAAAAGCATACACGAGAGATGTTATGTTTTATTTCGTCATTCTCCATTCAGTATTGGCATTATAAAACAGTAAAAAGTTTTAAAAAAATGAGCGAAGCGAATGGATTTCTTCAAAACAAACATTCAATCACATTAACGTTCGAAATAACAAGTCCTTACATGAAAACATGCTTTAATAATCAAAGAAAGAAAACAAATGCAAGTAAAATACAACTTAAATGATCTCGGGAATAATTTCTCTTGCTCTCTATGCCCAATCAGCGCAAAGGAATTTCGTTGACAACTGGACTTCCTCCCTTGAAGATCAACACTTCTTTGTCAATCATCTCTTGAACTTTCTCCTGGAAGGCCCTGTACTCTTCTGTCGAATGCCTCAATGTTCCGTCATGAAAATCACATATGACATTTAACCTGTCCCTAGGAGGGAGGGATTTTGCGGGCTTAGTTTTTATAGGTGCCATTACCGAGTTTTGGGCGAAATAATTCCACAATCGACTGTATGTCATTGGGATAGGGTCAAACTCTTTCGGAGCATGGCTCTGATGTGTTGTCTGACGAGCCCGCAGTCGATAATTCAGCGCTGCCTGAGTGGCGGGAATAGAATCATCATGAATTTTCTTGCTACTTTCTAGTATGGTAGCATCATATCCCCAAGGTACATGAGATGATTTCCTCCTATCAGGGGTAATATCCATTGGTTCTGGTGAGCTGGGTAAAGGTTCAATCACAACAATCTCATCCTTCTTCAACCCATTACTTACCCGTAGAATGCCGTCGTTAATCATCTTCTGAACATCATTCTGAACTAATCTACATCCTCTGACACTGACATCACAATCTTTACAGTCTTTATGGCAAACCTTTATAAGACCGGCTTCAAATAACTTCGAATGAAAGACCCGAAGATGGGTTTTGATCTCTGACACATCAAGGATTAAACTCTCTTCATGCACTTCATCAATAGAGTTAACATTCCCGTGAGTAGGCAGAGGATTATTCTTAATATTTGGTTGAGAATCACCAAAGGACAGAATCTTCTTTTCTATTAACTCCCTTACAACATTCTTAAGAGCATAACAGCTTTCCAGATCATGGCCAGGTGCCCCTTCGTGAAACAGGCAATGAGCATTGGGATTATAATTAGGTGGAAGTGGGTTGGGAGGTGGACCCAAAGCTCTGGTAGTTATCAAACCTTGTTGCACCATTAAAGGGTACAACTCTGTATAACTCATGGGAATGGGAGAAACTAGAGGTCTATATGGTCTTCTGTTAGGAGCATGTGGACGAGGTACTGGAGCCCTCTGTTGTTGCTGATTAGGAGCGTTGGGCGCTCGTTGATAATTTGGTTGAGCTTGGGCTGGCTGATAGGCAGGAGCCAGTTGATATGCAGGAGGTGGTTGATTAACAATTGGTTGATAGACGGGAACCGGTTGAACATGCTGGTAGGTAGGAGCTTGTTGATTAAAGGCAGGTGTGACAACAGCCACATATGGTTGTTGAGCGAACTGAACAGGGTAGCTTTGTTGTTGATTAAAATTTGGTTGGCGATTCCAGAGTTGACTTCTCCTTCTGCCGGTCATTACAGCATTATTCTCACCTTCTTTCTTTTTGTGAGGGTTACTGAAAGATTTCTTACCGTTGTCCTTATTGGTACTTGGACTACTAGCAGGGCTTGACATCTTTCCACTCTTCAAACCTGCTTCTATTCTTACACCCACAACAACGATATCAGAGAAATTGGCCGTTACACTTCCAACCATCCTTTCAAAGAATTCTGGGCGAACTGTATCAACAAACCACTCGGCTAACTCTTTCTCAGACAAAGGGGGTTCTACTTGTGAAGCAATCTCCCTCCACCTCTGGGCATATTCCTTAAATGATTCAGTGCTCTTCTGTGACATACTTAGGAGTTGCCTTCGATCAGGAGCCAAATCTATATTATACTTGTAATGCTTGACAAAAGCGTCTGACACATCCTGAAAGCACTTCACATAAGACTGATCTAAACTCAGATACCACTTTGATGAAACACCCTTCAGACTATCCTGAAAACAATGGATCATTAGCTTATCATTTTTGACGTGAGCAGCCATCTTCCGATAATACATGATTAAATGGCTTTTTGGGCACGTGGTTCCATCATACAGGTCAAACTTCGGAGTCTTGAATTTCGGAGGAATGACCAGACCAGATACCAGACATGCTTCTCTAGCAACAGTGCCAAATACTTGATCACCTTCTACTGCCCTTAATCTCTTATCAAAGGTATCTATATTCTCCCTGAGTTTCTCGTGGTTCTCGTCCCCATCTTCAGACATATCGGGACCATCATAAACTTGCTGATTCTCAATGAAATAAGGTTGTACACGAGTGTGCACAGCGGCTGGAGCAAATGTAGGGATCACTTGAGGAGCTTCAGTGATTAGAGGAACGACTTGGTGCACTTGTTGAACAACAGGACCTGCGGTAGGTGGAGGCACGAATCCAAATGGCAAGCCGTACGGGGGTACATTTGCAGTAGTGACAACAGTAGGTTGAGTATCTATAACAGTGTTGGTAATCTCAGAAACAACCGTGGTTTGGGTATCCATCTTTGCGCGTATAACATTCAGCACTTCCATAATCTGTCCTACGTTCCCGCGTAGGTCCTCCAACTCGTTACTGACGCGATCAAGTTCCTGATTGTGTTCCATCATCCGTCTTTGAGCTTGATCTCTAGTGTTGTATCGGTGCAGAGGATTCAGGGTGACAAAACTGAAGATAGAAAAAACGGAGAATAAGGAAAAGGAAGGAAAAATGCACATGCACATGATATGAAATGCAAATGCGATGCAACCATCAAGGAACTAAAAAGTTGTATTGCATTCATTGTAGATATTCAAAATAACATTTTATTAAAATTTCAAGAGCTGGTACACCTCCAGCGTTTTATTACATAGGCAACATAACACAAAAGGAACTAGGAGTATAATCCACTGGATGATGCCCCTTGTCTTCTGCAAAGTTCTTCCATCAGCCTGTCGATTTGGTCCTGCATTTTGGCTTTGTCCAGAGTAAGCTTCTCTATTTCCGCCTTCAGTTTCGAAACTTCATCTGATTGGACCACGGAAGGCTTGGGACGGGGATAAGGCATACTCAAGGTCAGAGCCCTTTCACGCGCCCATGCTAGACATTCTTCGGTAACTGAGCAATCAGGATTTGTTGTCGCCGTCATTCCTTGGCGATTGATGCGACGCCAAGCAAACACAATTCCGGTTTTCAGATTCAGGTTTTCTCCTTGATAGAGAAAAAGTATTGTCAGATTCCCCAGATCAGGTACTTCTTCCATTGGGTGCCCCAGTTGACGACGGGCGAGCACAGGATTATAGTTGATACATCCCTTTGTACCAAGAAGAGGTACATTGGGAAAATCTCCACAGCTATGGATCATGGGGATCCCTCCATACATCGGGTCATGCCACACGATATCTGAGTGAGTAAGAGCCATGAGCTTCACAGGCCATTCTGAACTATCTTTTACGTCCCAAAAAGCAGTAGACCTTGGTAGGTGCGAAATAAACCACCTATAGAGGATAGCGGTGCAACGGGTAATCCGACCCTCTCCCTTCAGAGCCTTCAAATGGATAGAGTGGTAGGCATCAGCTAACAACGTCAGAACTGGATTTTTTAGCATAAAAATCCTTATGGCATGGACGTCAACAAAGTCTTCAACATTGGGAAATAAGAACAAACCGTAGGCCAGTAGCGCAAAGATGTGCTCGAACGCTCCAGTGTTCCCTACACTAGCAAAGTGTTGAGCTTTCTCGAACAAGAATTGGGCAGGTAAGCCATCGATTCCTCCTTTAAACGTCATATGAGTTTGAATCTCTAGCAGCTTTATGCGGGTCGCTCTTGCGATGTCTTCCTGGCTGGGCCTTCCTTCTCCACCAGAAAACGGAGGTGAGTCTTTGACAGGAATACCCATAAGGGCGGAGTATTCCTCCAATGTAGGCATCAGTTGGAAATCTTGGAAGATGAAACAGTGATAAATTACGCTGTAAAGTTGAACCAGTGTTTCCAATAAGCCAGCGGCTACTCGAGTCTGCAACAACGGGAGGATATTTCCATACTTCTCAGCGAACGCCTCAGGATCTTCGATCTGACCTCCTAGTTCCCTTAGTTGTTCAACATCCGAAACTTCGAAGGTGTACGGCACAACTCCCTTCTTTCCGTAATCCATCATACAATGCCTGAAATACAAGATTTCAAGTTCCTTGATAAAGAGAGATGCAAAATGCAAATGCTATGCAACAAGATTCATGGAAACTCGACTATTTATAACCGTCATGGAATATCAAAAATGCTCGTTTTTAATAAAAATAAAACAGTCGGTTACAATCATTAGTACAGGAATACTAAAGATGGATTTATTACAAAAATTAATTATAAAACGCGTCTATACGTTTTACAACAGTCATAACGTAATAGCTAAATAAAAGCTACTAATGATGGATCTAAGGAGACTCTTCCAATGGTCTTCTTGAATCTCTGACTTCTTTCTTCTGACTGAGCTTCTTCTAGAATAATGTTGACTGATGACTAGAATGGGATGAGACGTCTTGAGCTTTCCATCTCTTGCAATAAGTAGTTTTTTCAATAACCTCCTTTTAGCTAGCTTGAATACTAACCGAAGTCGAGAAATGGATATTTGTCTTGAATTGAGGATAGTCTTCAAGTTTAGGTTCCTGATTGATAATCAGAAATAATGATAGGCCATAATAGAGTGGAGATGATAGCTTCCCAGATCTTGATTTGAACCTTTCTTTATTTGTCAGCAAAGTCTCTAGTCTCCTTAGATCGTCCAGGTTATGACTTTTGTAAAGGTACTTCAACGTTTTTTTTTTTTTTTTTAGAGTCCCTGATATCCTTATGACGTTTATAAACAAGATTAAGTTCCATGAATCTTTATGATATGATGCTTATGAATGCGGGGATGCAAACACACAAAGCACAAAGCACAGATAAGCAAACAAACGGGCAAAAGTCCTAGGTTTGAGAGGTCACAGCATGGAGCCAAGGTCTACCCTCCCATAAGGTATGCACTATAGTTTCAAATGTACCTGCCGAACGGGTTCTAAAAGTTCCCAGAGTCTACAATCCATCTTTCGGATATTATCGATTTTCCAGATCACTTGGTAGTCAATAATATTCTCAAGAGAATCTCGTCCGAGCGTAGTATCGCGTAGCGACTATTGCAGAAATAGACTCCCGCATAGTCCCCGCACTACATCCTAATAGGCCAAGTTGGGTTAAAGGTAACTACGGTCCCCAGTCTCGCTGGCCTTTAGTTCGAAATAATAGCGTCTTCACGAATTAACTCGTTGGACAAAATTAAATTCGAGAGGGCCTAGACCGAGTGGTGAAGTCTCAATTCAACTTCTTCAGGAATCGACTCCCTCAAAGTATCCTTGAATTCTCACCGTTCCTATCATAATTGTCACTCTAGTCCGGGTGTAGGACTTTGTCTCACCACACAAGTAGTACCCAGAAAACCAGCACAACAGATAATAAGAAAATATAATAAAGAAAGATAACAAGAGAAAACAAGATAGGGGAAACCCTCGACATTCCCCAGTGAAGTCGCCATTTCTGTTGCGGTGAGAATTGGATACCATAGTTATTAATGAACTAGGATCACATTTCTTTAAATGTTCACCACCGTCTTTGATTTATCCAAAGGAAAGGTTCAAAAGCGAAAAAAACCTAAAGATCTAAGGTTCGGGGGTTGGTTACGCCTAGGGAAGGTATTAGCATCCTAAACGTCCGTAGTACTCTACGGGAACCTCTCGTTAGTATTTATGTTATCTCTCATTCGCTTGCTAAGGGTGCTATGCTAAAGGTTGAACCCTAGGGGTTAGTATCTAAGTATACTCGATAAGGTATCGCACCTTATGCTTACGTATCCTCGGGAGTAGAATCAGAGTATGCGTAGTTCTGAAAAGAGGAACTTCTTGACGGGGTCAAGGTTCCAAGGGGAAGTAAAGTCTTGGGTAAGACCTTACATAGAGTGCGGTGACTCTAAAAGTTATAGGTTGGTCTAAGAGGGGTAGGATTGTAAATGTTCGCGGCGGAGCATTTACTTGGAGTGCGGCGACTCCGATCCTAAGGCTAAGATTCTAAGTGTCTACGGCGAGACGTGGAGTACGGCGACTCCGAATCCTAAGGCCAAGGGTTCTGAAGCGTTAATCTTATGACGGTTTAGTCAATTATTAAGGAACCTTCCTTTGGAATGTCGGGGGACCCAACTAACTTTAATTATTAGTGCGCACTAGCAGAGTGGGCTAGCTTTAGTGTATTATGACCGAAAAGGTTGAATGCGACACCCGAAGGTAGTCGACTTATATGGGTAGAAAACGGGCTCGACGTTGGATCGAGAGTTTTTATTAGTATTTTTGAAAAGGTTTGAACAATATAATGATGCATATAAGTAGATAGAGGTGAACATACAAGCATACTAAATAAACACACAAATGTGCACTCACGCGCGAGGGATCTAACAGGTTGATTTATCGAGAAAAAGTTTATTTTAAGGTTTATTATAAAAATTATTTAGAATTATATTTAAAGATAATTATTAATAAAAGTTAAAGTTTTTAGAGAAGGGTTTAACTTATCTGAGGATTAATCTTAAGAAAAGTTTTAATTTAAAATTACTTAGAGATTTAATAACTTAGAGATAAAGATCCTCTTAAAAAAACTTAACTTCTTAAATGATAGTTGGTTTTTTCTTTTTAAGGGTTTTTATTATAAAGAGTTATTGAGAGGGTTAATACTTAGAAAAAAGGTTTTATATTTTTAGAATTATTTAAAATTGAGAAAGTTAAAGATTTCTTTTATATTTAAAAGAGGAATTACTTAGTGTTAGAGTTTATAAAAAAGGATTTGTTGATAAAAAAGGGTTAAAATAGCTTTATTATTATTGACGGTTTTAAAAAAAATTCTTTTAGTAGTTACGAAAATGATGAATTATTTCTAGAAAAAAACTAATTGTTTTAAATAAAAAAAAAACGCCATCAGGAAGAAGAAACGGAGGGACCCTCACGATCTCAATCTCATTCTCTCTCTCGCCTATGTTCCTCTCCCTCTGAACGACCTTAGGGTTTGGACCCAAAAGAACGCCGTCGTCACCATCTCTCAAACTCTCGCCCTCTCTCGATTTTTCTCTCTCGTTCAAACAATCAACAACAAAAGGAAAACCTAAATCTACCCTAATCCCCCCGATACCCCATTTTCATTATTGATTTGCGATTTACATGTTACAATATAGTAGATTTAAAACGAAAAAAGGAAAAAGGGAAAAGGAGGCCGGCGATTGTTGACAGAGGGTCGCGGTTGAAGACTCACGATTCCTGCTTCAAGATAAGTTTCCTCCTTTTAGAGTATACGATCTTCTTCTTCTTGATTGGTGGCGATGAAGAATGTAGAGTTCTGAGCCTGTGTTTTTGTGTGATTTTGGTTAATGGGGTTTGTGATTTTGTGTACTGACTGGTGATGGTTTTGTATGATTTGGTTATGATGAAATGATGAAACGTTTCTGATCATGGATCGGTTATGGTTTTTTGTATGATTCGTGAATGATGTGGATGAACGACTATATTTTGCTTGGCAATGAGATTGAGGTTTTGTTTATGGTGGTGATGGGTTTTATGATTTTCGTGAAATGTTTTTTTTTGTTGAAAATTTCTGATGGAACCCAATGGTTTTCGGTTCGCCCCCCCCCCCCCCCCCCCCTTCTGTCAAATTTGGCCCCTTTATATAGGCCAATGATGAGTTTAATTGGTTTTGAAAGCCTCTTAATGCTGTCTAAAATTGTTTTGGGAAGTTTGAATCATGTCTAGAATTGCTTAATTGCTGTCTGATACTGTTCTCGATTGGGAAGCCCTTTTGTGATGAAATTGTGATTTCACGTGTTGCCTTGTTTGATTCTTGTCTGACCCTGTTTAGGAAAGTTGATGCTGGTGATATCCTTTGTGATATTGCCCCTAACTTTCCTTTTGAAATCTGATTCAAAAATAAACTCTGAGGCCTGACACTCTTTACGATTTTGGAAAGTAGAACTTGGGGAAATTGGGAATATTGTCTGATAAATGATTTTGAAAGCTGTCCAAACATGTTTTTATAATTGTTTTGGAATGTTTCTGAATCGGTCTAGGACATGTTTTGTTGGTATTGAATTGTGTCTGATGCTGAACACGGTCCAATTATGCGTGCCAAGTGATTTTGAATTAAATACCTGTGCGTTCCATTTTAGAAAGAAGTGATGTTGGCGGTGTCCTTTGATATTACCCATCAACTTATTTGAAAATGACGAACAATAATAACTTCTGATTCAAAAACAAATCTGAGGCTAAATAGGAAAGTTTGCAAACCGTCTGAACATGTCTTGTGTTTTTGGAACGTTTGACAAGAATGTTTGATTGTCATTTAGAGAATTTTGAATTATTAAATGTTTGGTTTCTTTCCGCAAGTTCTGGCTGCTTGGAGATTCGCTTGATTTGGCTTTCATACTTTTGCTTGATTTCTGATTTTCTAAGTGGTTCATTCAGCAGGTTTAAACATGACGATATTGGACTGTCAAGAATTCATGGTGACCGCTCTTAAAATATCGAAGCTTCAACCACACGCTCTCCTCCGTCATAGCAGTTGGGAATTAGGTGTACGAACAGTGGTGTTGGGAAGGTTTCATGTGGAATCGAACACCATTTGCTTCACTCTACTTTATTACGAAAGTGGAATCGGCAAGCTGTGGGAATTCAGAGTGCAAGTGGGTGCTGTGGTAAATGCTTTTTGTATGCTAATCTTATTAGAAACTTGTTTTTATGTGATACCAATTTTGGACAAATTGTAGGTAGGCCATCATAGATTGGATTAGTGTTTGAAGACAAGGTTTGACCAAGATGTGGCATTAAAAAACTTAGGCTTGAATTTGTTGCGTGATCGGGCGATCGGGTAGACTTTCGGGAAGTGGCATACTTAGGTTGCTTCACAAACCAAGAGCAAAATGTGTTTATCACCGGCATGGTATGTAGACAATAACCTTCCTTTGGCGGATTAAACACCATCTTCTTCTTCTTGGCACTGTTAACAACTCTGAGTGAATTAGATGTGAATCTAACGTTTAGCTTTTTCGCAACAGTAGTTTCAAGATCGTTGTAGGAATGGAAGAACAAGCTTCTAGGCCCATGGCGAGCTCTGCATGGCCATCATGTAAAACCCTGGACTGTGATTTCTCTCATCCCACTGCATGCCAGCCCAAAACAAACATAGAACCACCATAACTCCACAAGCTGATACGTAACTGCGGATACGAAGGTCACGGGGCCAAGCGATAGGAGGAAGAACTGATATGGTAGATGTTGCAAATAAAATGTGGCGTTCAAATCAGATCCATCCAAACTCGAGTGTGAATGATAGGTGGCCTCTTTCAAGAATCATGTATTCAATGAGATAGGCCTCTAGTTCTATGTAATATTATGATAATACGCCCAGTGGTACCAAAAGCTGCTTGTTCATCCATATTACCCTGACAGCGTAGAGCTTATTTGGACTATCAATTCTCATGAGTTTTTTATTACCTTGTAACAATTACTACTAGTATTCTTAAAGTTTGTATGACAAATGTTGTTGAAAAGATATGGTAGAATTAAATCCCTAAAATGAAGAGTTGGAAGTGCTGACAACGGTGTCTCAATTGCCCTGCACGGGTATTCTCCTTGAATCAAGCAAACAAACTTCTAGCCCATAAGCAAACATCTGCTTATCATTAATATGAACTCTTGTCTTGAATTTGCTATACTTTGAATCTTTTTGAAATAAGGTTGGGTGACGCTTATTCTCTTGTAATATAACTTTGAGCTTGTACATTGAAGGCCTTAGAACTAATAAGATTTCTCAAACAATCTTCAAGTGGCTGACCGTTTAAAGTGACTCCCACCATTAGTAAATTCCTGAGTTTGAACTTTAAAGGGACTTCAATAATTGTAGAAAATTAAGCTTGCACTTTGAACTTTTGCGGCACCCCCTGATTTAACAAACGAAACAAACAAACAAAGCCTAATGAAGTAGTTAGCTATGCACGAATGATTGACCTAAGATGTCATGCAGAAGAATCAAGGTATCTAAGGGAAAAATTTGGGGTACAACACCATCATTAGGAGAATACTGGACAATTGCAATCAAATCCCCCTCTTTAAAGGCTATTTTACAATTATCATCATCAAAACCAATTAACAGTTATACCTTGTAACGCTCATATATAAATATATACATCAAAGCATATATTATACATGAATTCCACGTTTGATACTGAAATACCAATAAGTTCCTAGTAAACACATTGTACATATACATGCCCAAAAAGACTAAAACAAAAAAAACTATGGCATAAATATATATACAAGATGTTCCAAAGATAAATACTACGAACTAGATCGACAACGATCTCAAAAAACTCCACAACGGAAACTACGCCATCAGACAAGTAAGGATAATCACATGGCCTTATCCTTACCCTTCGCGGAACCTGAAGTACCTGAAATATTCAATAATAGTGGGGTGAGATACATCAAATCTCAGTGAGTTCTCTATCTTATAGATTCTCTCGGCTTTACAAGGTTCTAACCAAATGTTAACTCAAGTCCGAGGGAAAGGAAAGGACTTTGAGTTCACAAAATTCCACACTAGAGAAACAATCGTACAATCACAAAACAACAACTAGTTAAGGAATCTTCTCCCCGGCCAGCCTATACAAGGCACTACAACACAGGTCACAGATCCTTAACGTAGATAACTTCTCCCCGGCCAGCCCACACACGGAGCACTTCAACACTGGACACGATTATCTACAAATGGTATTTCTCCCCGGCCAGCCCATACAAGGCACTACAACACGGGTCACGGTACCATCCACTAAGTAACTTTCCCAGGCCATCCCACACAAGGAGATTAAACACGGGTCACGGTTACTAACCACTAAGTAACTTCTCCCCGTCCAGCCCACACAAGGAGCACTTCAACACGGGTCACAGTTAATTACTTAATAAATACTTCTTCCCGGCCATCCCGCACAAGGGGATCTTCAACACGGGTCACAGTATTTATTAAGGGATAAACTACAAAACCAGAGGAATTACGGTTCTCCACTAACAACTACTTAACAGAGATACTCTTCTAGCATCGATGTAAGCATTGCCGCGCAATTCTCTAAGTCATTCTATTGTACTAAGGTTTCCTCACAAACTCACCTCTTTAAGCTTTTAGATTTTTTAAAAAAATACGTTTTACATAATTCACGTAATTCCGAATAAATTCTCATAATCGAATAAAATTCATCTCATAAATAATATTTTCACTTTCCATAGCATAGAACTCTTTCATAGCTTCACATCGATATAAAGAACGCTTAAATCGGACACCCGAGTCAAACGATATGAATTTTAGAAAATATTTTTGGAAAACAAACAGTGGTAACCAGTTACTCACCACACGTTAACCGGTTACTTCAAGCTTCACTGTTCACACAGAATCAAAATGAGAGTTAGAGACACATTTGGGTAACCGGTTACTCACCACACGTTAACCGGTTACTTAGTTCATTTTCTGCGCAAAACCCCAAATTTTTCAAAGGGTAACCGGTTACTCACCACAGGTTAACCGGTTACTCTGGGTGCAGAGGCAAAAATAATAGTTTTCTTGGACTCTTTTCCATTCCAATCCCAATCAAAACCATTTCAAACACACAACCAAGCATTAACAGATGATTATACATGCATAATGATTGTTCTATACAATTTATATCTCGTTTTATCCTTTAGATTTCATTGATTTGTAAAATTACTCATTTTTCTCAAAATCCAACCTAACTTTAGAACCTCAAGAATTCTACAACTAAAGCTTCTATCTAGAACCCACCTGGATTAGAAGATGATGATGATGAAGATGAGATGAGTTGATGAAGAGTGGTGGATGATTCTTGATCTTGAGCTCTTGGATTTTCTCTTCTTTCTTTCCTTTCCTTTCCTCTTCCTTCTCTCTACTTTCTCTTTCTCCAAATGTTTCCAACTTTGGAAAATGAGAGAAAAGAAATGATATAGGAAATACCCAAGTTAGTAACACTACTAAATATCCAAATTAGCTCAAATACACCCATTAATAAAACCTTAGAGTTAGATAATATTAATCTGATCAGCTCTGAGTTCATCAGTTGCTCTAATTATCTTAACAGATAAATACTCAGAGCACACTAGATCACAACTGGTCTCAACTAATATTATCCAGAGCGATTATAAAAATACGGAATATTACATCTTCCCCTCCTTAAATAGAAATTCGTCCTCAAATTTAAAATATTACCTGAACAGATGAGGGTAAGCATCCCGCATCTCCGATTCTAATTCCCACGTAGCATCACCCGGATGCGTCACATCCCATTGCACCTTAACAAGAGGAATGTCATTGTTCCTTAATACCTTTGTTTCTCTTCCCACAATACGGCTCGATTGAGGTTCAAAAGTTAAGTCTGCTTCTATTTCCACTGAGTCTGGTAGGACTGGTTGAAGAGGATCAGGAATAAACTTCCGGAGCTGAGATACATGAAAGACGTCATGCATCTCTGATAGAGAGGGTGGTAAGGCTAATCTGTAAGCTACTTCACCGATCCTTTCCAAGATTTGATACGGTCCCACGTATCTCGAACTTAACTTGTGTGACTTAAGTGGTCCTTTCAACCTCAATCTCAGAGTAACTTTCAAAAACACATGGTCACCTTCCTCAAATTCTAAAGGTCTCCTACGATTGTCCGCATAACTCTTTTGACGATCTTGTGCTTGTTTAACTTTCTCACAGATCATTCGAATCTTTTTCGTAGTCTCTTGGATAATTTCGGGTCCCAAAATTCTATCTTCACCAACTTCCGCCCAACACAAAGGTGTTCTACATTTTCTCCCATACAATGCTTCATAAGGAGCCATACCGATGCTCGCATGGTAACTATTGTTATAAGAAAACTCATTCAACGGTAGAAGTTCTTTCCAATTTCCTCTACTTTCTAGCACACAAGCTCTTAACATATCTTCCATCATTTGTATTGTTCACTCAGTCTGACCGTCTGTCTGAGGATGATTCGACGTGCTCAAACGCAACCTCGTACCCATAGCTTGTTGAAAAGTCTTCCAAAACCTTGAAGTAAACTTTGAATCTCTATCGGACAGAATATTAGAGGGAACACCATGCAATCTCACAATTTTGGAAATAAACAACTTTACAAGATGACTTGCCTTGTAAGTAGTCTTCACGGCTAAGAAATGCGCAAATTTCGTTAGTCGGTCCACAATCACCCAAATGGAATCATAACCACCTTGCGTACGGGGTAAACCTACTGCAAAGTCCATAGAAATACTATCTCATTTCCAAACTGGAATCTCTAAAGGTTGCAACAGACCGCCCGGTCTTTGGTGTTCAATCTTCACCTGTTGACACACCGCACATTCTGACACATACACCGCAATATCCTTTTTCATTCCGGACCACCAATAATCCTTCTTTAAGTCCTGATACATCTTCGAAGAACCAGGATGTATCTAAAAGTACCTTTATGAGCTTCATCTAAAATCTTTCTTTTTAATACCGAGTCATTCAGAACACAAATCCTTTGGTTAAACAGAACAATCCCATCTGTCGCTCGTGTAAAATCCGGTTGAAGTAACATCTCTTGAAATTCCTCTTATAAAACTTGTTCTTGTTTAATCTCATCTCTTAGAATAGAATTAACATTCAAATTTCCCATAATTACACCATTTGGAGTCCACACAAACTGGAGATTAAGATCTCTAAACTTTTCCAACAAAGCATACCCCAATATCATTAATTCGGCACTATGAACCATTTTCCGACTTAAAGCATCTGCTACTTTATTTGCTTTTCCTGGATGATACTTTAATTCTAAGTCATAATCCTTTAAGTACTCCATCCACCTTCTTTGTCGCATATTCAATTCCTTTTGGTCAAATAAATACTTCAAACTTTTATGGTCACTGAACATTTCAAAATGCACACCATACAAATAATGACGCCACACTTTCAGTGCAAACACAACCGCTGCTAGTTCCAAATCATGAGTTGGAAAATTCTTCTCATGAACTTTCAATTGTTGAGAAGCATAAGCTACCACTTGACCGCCTTGCATCAGAACACCTCCTAACACCTCAAAATACTTCGTAAGAGTTGTTAGGATCAGGAATGATTAACACAGGAGCAGTCGTCAAACTTTCCTTTAATTTCATAAAACTTTGTTCACAACCCGAATCCCACTCATAAGCACACTCCTTTCGAGTAAGTTTGGTCATTGGTAGGGCCAATTGAGAAAAACCTTTGATGAACGTTCTATAGTAACCTGCCAATCCCAAGAAACTTCTAACTTCTGAAGCATTCCTCGGTCTCTCCCAATTAATCACTGCTTCTACCTTTGAAGGATCTACCGCTACTCCGCCCTAAGATATAACATGACTAAGAAATTTAACTTCTGACATCCAAAACTCACACTTACTTAACTTAGCAAAAAGTTGCTTCTCTTGCAACACCGATAAGACAATTCTCAGATGTTCTCCATGCTCTTGTGGAGTACGAGAATAAATAAGAATGTCATCAATAAAGATCACGACGAATTGGTCCAAGTAAGCTTGAAATATATGGTTCATGTAATCCATAAAAACAGCTGGAGGATTATTCACACCGAAAGGCATCACCAAGAATTCGTAATGGCTGTAACGGGTTCTAAATTCAGTCTTAGGCACATCGGAACTCTTCACACGGATCTGATGATAACCCGACCGTAAATCAATCTTCGAGAACACACAAGCTCCTTTCAATTGATCCAACAAGTCGTCTATCCCGGGTAAGGGGTACTTGTTCTTAATGGTGACTTTATTCAACTTACGATAATCAATGCACAGACGCATTCCACCGTCTTTCTTCTTTACCAATAAAACTGGAGCTCCCCACGGCAAAACGCTAGGTCTAACAAAATGCTTAGCCATTAAGTCCTCTAATTGGTCCTTTAATTCTATTAATTTAAGCAGTGCCATCCGATAAGGAGAAACGGATATAGGAGCCGTTCCCGGTACCAGGTCAATAGAGAACTCAACTTCTCTCTCCGGAGGAAGAGAAGTAACGTCCTCAGGAAAAACTTCGGGAAATTCACAGACTATAGGAATACTCAACACTTGTTGGTCACTACTCCCCTCCTTAGTAAGAACCAGTAAAACAGATTTCTCCTTCTCAAATAAGAAATTTATCATTCCCACCGTACCTTCTAAAATAGTCGTTAACACATCCTTCGGGGTAGCCTCAGCAGATGGAATGATGATTAGCTTTTCCTCACACCCAATAAACACCAAATTAGAAGACAGCCAATCCATCCCCAAAACGACATCAACTTTCTTAAGCGGTAAACAAATAAGGTCAATCTGAAAAACTCTACCATCCACAGACAAAACACAGTTTTCACACATCAACGGTGTCTCAACCATTTCATCCATGGAGGTAGTGACCACCATAGGAGGAGACAAAGGAATAACTTGCAACCCAAGTCGCTTCACACATCGCATTGACACAAAAGAATGCGTTGCTCCACAATCATATAAAACAAAACAAGGATGCCTGTTTACGAAACACGTACCCACAATCAAAGAGTTGTCACTTTTCGTCTTCCGTGTATCCAAAGTATAAACCCGCCTGGTATTCCTTCCTTGCACTTGGTTTCTATTCTGAGTACAATCTATAGCCACATGTCATATTCCATTACAATTATAACACCTAAAACTCCCATCGACACACTTCCCAAAATGACGTTTGTTGCACACTCTACATAAAGGAATAACGTTAGGTCTAGAAACCTGCACATGCTTCCCTTTGAAAGCTTGTGATCTAGGACCAAATTGTTGACTCGACCTCCCACGGTCACCCTGATTCACCCTGCTTGCAACACCTTCAGCTTGCACTTTCTTCAAACTATGCTTGGCCACATAGCATTGCCTTAGAACTTCAGCATAAGTGGTGAACTCTCTCTGAGACACACTATGAGAGATTTCCGCTTTTAGTCCAAAAAGAAACTGGTCTATTTTCCACCGCTCATCCGGAGCATACATAGCCTGCCTAGAATAAGCAGCCATGTCCTCAAACTTTTCAGCATAACTAGCCACAATCATACTACCCTGTCTTAACTGTTAAAATTCAAATTCTTTCTGAGTCCTCAAGGAGCTAGGAAAATATTTCTCCATGAAAATTGCCTTGAATTGTTCCCAGACCTTGGGCATACCCTGAATAGTCATAAGAGCCGAAGCACTCTCCCACCACCTCATGGCAGGACCCTTCAACGAATGAGAAGCGAATACCACCTTATTCTCCTCACTACAATGCACTATCAAGAAAATCCTTTCCATACCGGCTATCCATTCGCGAGCCTTTACAGGATCTAATCCGCCATGAAATTACGGAGGATTCATGCGGAAGAAATCTCGGAAAGTCCCACCTACAGCTTCTGGAATAACCACCTGAGGATGAATACCTCCATTCATTTGTTGTACCATCTGCTGCATAAACTGGTTCTGTTGCTGCTGCATCTGTTGCATAAACTGATACAAATGAGCATTCTCTTCGGCGCCTGGTGGATTCGTCCCAGCTGGAGTAGTTCTGGGTCTACCACGATTGCTTCTACGTCTGTCAGCCATGTTCCTAAAAGTCATACAGATAGGATTAAGTTGATCAGGCTCAATACCATAAATATAACACTTAAGACCAATGGCGACACAACGCATATGAAACGAAAAGAAACACTTATACTATTTCATGGCTAGGTCGAGGATACGACCTGCTCTGATACCAACTGTAACGCCCATATATAAATACATACATCAAAGCATATATTATACATGAATTCCACGTTTGGTACTGAAATACCAATAAGTCCCTAGTAAACACATTGTACATATACATGCCCAAAAAGACTAAAACAAAAAAACTATGGCATAAATATATATACAAGATGTTCCAAAGATAAATACTACGAACTAGATCGACAACGATCTCAAAAAAACTCCACAACGGAAGCTACGCCATTAGACAAGTAAGGATAATCACACGGTCTTATCCTTACCCTTCGCGGAACCTGAAGTACCTGAAATATTCAACAATAGTGGGATGAGATACATCAAATCTCAGTGAGTTCTCTATCTTATGGATTCTATCGGCTTTACAAGGTTCTAACCAAATCCTAACTCAAGTCCAAGGGAAAGGAAAGGACTTTGAGTTCATAAATTTCCACACTAGAGAAACAATCGTACAATCACAAAACGACAACTAGTTAAGGAATCTTCTCCCTGGCCAGCCTATACAAGGCACTACAACATGGGTCACGGATCCTTAATGTAGATAACTTCTCCCCGGCCAGCCCACACACGGAGCACTTCAAGACGGGTCACGGTTATCTACAAATGGTACTTCTCCCCGGCCGGCCCATACAAGGCACTACAACACAGGTCACGGTACCATCCACTAAGTAACTTTCCCCGGCCATCCCATACAAGGAGATTAAACACGGGTCACGGTTACTAACCACTAAGTAACTTCTCCCCGGCCAGCCCACACAAGGAGCACTTTAACAGGGGTCGATCACGGTTACTTACTTAATAAATACTTCTCCCCGGCTATCCGGCACAAGGGGCTCTTCAACACGGGTCACGGTATTTATTAAGGGATAAACTACAAAACTGGAGGAATTATAGTCCTCCACTAATAACTACTTAACAGAGATACTCTTCTAGCATCGATGTAAGCATTGGCGCGCAATTCTCTAAGTCATTCTATTGTACTAAGGTTTCCTCACAAACTCACCTCTTTAAGCTTTTAGATTTTTTTAAAAGTTCCGTTTTACATAATTCACGTAATTCTGATTAATTCTCATAATCGAATAAAATTTATCTCATAAATAATATTTTCACTTTCCATAGCATAGAACTCTTTCATAGCTTCACATCGATATAAAGAACGCTTAAATCGGACACCCGAGTCAAAAGATATGAATTTTAGAAAATATTTTTGGAAAACAAACAGTGGTAACCGGTTACTCACCACACGTTAACCGATTACTTCAAGCTTCACTGTTCACACATAATCAAAATGAGAGTTAGATACACATTTGGGTAACCAGTTACTCACCACACGTTAACCAGTTACTTAGTTCATTTTCTGCGCAAAACCCCACATTTTTCAAAGGGAAACCGGTTACTCACCATAGGTTAACCGGTTACTCTGGGCGCAGAGGCAAAAATAATAGTTTTCTTGGACTCTTTTCCATTACAATCCCAATCAAAACCATTTCAAACACACAGCCAAGCATTAATATATGATTATACATGCATAATGATTGTTCTATACAATTTATATCTCATTTTATCCGTTAGATTTCATTGATTTGCAAAATTACTCAGTTTTCTCAAAATCCAACCTAACTCTAGAACCTCAAGAATTCTACAACTAAAGCTTCTATCTAGAACCCACCTGGATTAGAAGATGATGATGAAGAAGATGAGATGAGTTGATGAAGAGTGGTGGATGATTCTTGATCTTGAGCTCTTGGATTTTCTCTTATTTCTTTCCTTTCCTTTCCTCTTCCTTCTCTCTACTTTCTCTTTCTCCAAATGTTTCTAACTTTGGAAAATGAGAGAAAAGAAATGATATAGGAAATACCCAAGTTAGTAACACTACTAAATGTCCAAATTAGCTAAAATGCACCAATTAATAAAACCTTAGAGTTAGATAATATTAATCTGATCAGCTCTGAGTTCATCAGTTGCTCTAATTATCTTAACAGATAAATACTCAGAGCACAATGGATCTCAACTGGTCTCAACTAATATTATCCATAGCATTTATAAAAATACGGAGTATTACATACTTGCACATCACATAGATCCACACAATTATATATTTTAAGCTAATATGAAAATTTGGAGCAATGTGAGAGAAGAAAGTATTTTTTTCTCAAATATTGTGTGTTTTCAAATGAACATAGGCCATCCTTTTATAGTAAAAGATTTAGACCAAAAAGGAAACTTTAGAATGCTCTAGCATGCTCCAAATCAACTACATATCAATTAGACTACGACGATAATCAATTATGAACTAATTAAAAGGGAAAATTTTGATGGATTAGGAGTATAACTGAGTACAAGGCTTACATGATCGATTACGTAGAAAATGTACTCATAATCAATTATCAGTCGGGTTTTGCTACATAATCATTTACAAAGGCTTAGTAATCGATTATGATATGATTTAAAATGGTTTTGGCCCAGTACAGGGTGAGTTAGAAGATATTTTGAAAATAGATAAAGTTTGAAAGAGAAGTTTGTGTGTGTGTGTGTGTGTGTGTGAGAGAGAGAGAGAGAGAGAGTGTGTGTGTATGTGTGTGTGTGTGCATGTGCATGTGCATGTGCATGTGCATGTGTTTGTGTGTGTGTGTGTGTGTGTGTGTGTGTGTATGTGTATGTGTGCGTATGTTACCTTATTCCTATGAGAGCAACAACAAACTTTATTTTACATAAAAGATCCTATAAAGATAAGACAACTGATAATAGGATCACAAAGAAAACATTTAGCAGATGAAATCGTTTCTTGATGATGTTCTTTAACATTTAATTCTTTTAAGCCAATCAAAATAATATTTTTTTCTTTTTGATTCACTTCAATCTTTCTTCTTCCCTTGATGATGCTTTATGATATTTTCTTTGATCCATTTTGTCATCATCAAAACTTATTATATCTATTAAGCATATATAACCAGTTTCTCCCTTGTTGATGATGACAACGCATCTCTCATAAAGGTGAATAGAAGTTAAGAAAAAATAAGATTGAAGTTTTAACTATCCCTAACAGATATATAGTATATTTCCTCTAAGATTATACTTCTCCACCTTTGGTATTATCAAAAAGTGAAAAACAGATAAACAGATAGATAGGAGAATCACATAGAACATATGAAAGAAAAAATGCCCATACATGAATGAGAGGGCTACATAATAATGTGAAAATACAAAGAAACAAAAACAAGAACTAGAATAAAACAAATAATTAACTGCACAATACTAACATTCTTCACCATCATCATTATCAACACCACCCATATAAGCATCACCATGAAAAGTAAGAGGAACAACTTTGTAACATGTTTCTAGAGCCCATGCAACATTATCCTCCTTTTTAGATCTTAAAAAAACAAAGTCAGTTGAATATGTCATCTATGTAGAAGTAACAACAACTATTTTAAGTAGAGGTAACCTGTATTTGTTGGTCTTATATGTTGAATTATTAATACATTGATAAATGTGCTAAAAACTTGATGGATTCAAAGTGAATTAAAAAAATATCTCGAACAAAATTTTCATTCTAACACACTCTATACATAGAAACGTAATGATGCTCATCCAATAGTTTTAAGAATTGTTGCATTTCAGATCTTGAACCCATTATCGCCTTGTTGTTTATGTATAAAACATTATAAAATTCCTTAATATTTGAGACACTATCAAATATTTTTGTTTCAAAATTGTAAGTATGCTTTTGGACCGAACCTTATCCATTTTCACCTCATCAACAATTTTCCTCTCATCATAATCTAAATGATGAGCAATAGGATGACCGGAAAAATTATGATCCAATTCATGGTTATGTACACCACACAACATATTACATTTCTAACTTTTTTTTTCTCCATGTGGAACCTGCGGAACTTAAAAGGACATCTATATTTATTTTTTGCGGTGTCATCACATTCCAACTTCCTAATATGTTCTTTATACTCATCGCTTCTTTCATATCTCATCATAGCAAATGCCGGTCTTTTATCAAAACTAGAATCAACCCTCTTGATAATTATTCCAAAACCTAATTTAGCAGCCTCTGCACGAACTCATTTAAGCATATGATCACGTAACATAAACTCATGTTCAATGTTAACTTGTTTTCTAACATCAAAATATACAACTCAAAGTTGGGGAACATCTGTAACACCATCCTCTAGTGTATTAGCTAGGTGCACCATACATACAACTATTAAAAATGAATAGAATTCAAGCAATAATTTCACAAGTCAAAAAGTTACCATCTAGAAAAAGTTTAAAGGTTACTAATTATAACTTCCAGACAACTTCCTCAATGTAAAAAAAAAGATGATGAATCAATGGGAAGAGATTGAGATATACATTAATTGTAATATAGGACAATTATGAGGTTTATGATATCGAAATACAATTTGATTGTATTACAAAACACAATAATTGAATATAAAGGAAATAAATTTTTGTGAGGTTTTAAGGAAATATGACATAAAGTCTTGAGTGAGAGGGTTTAAGCAATCGATCTTGTAAAAAATTTTACATTCTAGAAGATTGTTGGAATTAACCCAAAACTTTGAGAATTCCGAATCAATCTTGATGAACAAGATTCAATCAACCGATCAAAATCTCTTGTTCTTCACTCTTCACTTGAGTGAATCAATCACACCTTGATTGCAAGAATGATTTTGTGCAACAATTGTTAATGGAAGAAGAATAAAAAAAATTGAATAATAAAGAAGATTATGGTTTGATGAAAGCTGGGAGGAAGATGATTTATGCAGAGTAACCATCTGCTCTTAAACTGAGAAAATATTATTCAGCTGTGCAATTGCACTTTCTGTTGTGTATCATACAATTTATAATAGGGTTACTCCCTATTTATAATTGAGATAACTTGTTCCCTAAGCTAAAGCCCAACATATATAAAAGCCCAAAATTTCTATTTTGGTCTAAGTCAAAATCGTGTGTCAAGCAGTCTGCTTCTACACTTCGACATATAACACTACTCGACACACACTACAAGTTTGGACACATCCTTGTTTCTGTCGAGCATTACCTACTTTGACACAAGGAATTACAATATCAACACACCACCTAATTCATTGTGTCTAAGCTATCTTTATTCATCATAGACCTTAACTTCTTGAAGACTTCAACTTGCACTCCTTTCATCATGATATCTGTAATCTGATTCTCAGTTCTGCAGTGTTCTAAGTTCATTTTCCCTTCTGCTACCTACTCACGAAGATAATGGAACCTCATTTCAATGTGTTTGCTTCGTCCATGTGCTATCATATTCTTCGCCAGATTGATAGCAGACTTGTTGTCGATCTTTATGGTAATTGCTCTATGACTCTTTCCTGTAATCTCTTATACCAGGTTCACCTTCCACGTTGCTTGACATGCTCATAGAGAAGCAACTATGTACTCTGGTTCGCACGAGGACAATGCCACCACTGGCTATTTTCTCAAACTCCAAGCAACTGGTGCACCACTGTTGAATGCCAAACATGTCTTATTTTGATCCATATTTCTTGGAATTTTTCAAATCATTTGTTATGTTTCAATGGATTTATTCCATGTTTTCATGCTATTCTTCAATTATGTTGCAAATACCTTTGGTTGCTTTGATTTGTGTGTTATTGTGTAGGAATTAGGCATAAAACATCAAAGAGTAAGACACAAGTTAATGGACAAGGAAGCCAAAGGAAAAGAAGAAGATTCAACATGTTCGTTGTGCGAACAACAACGAGGTGCAAGCGAATGTTAGCTGGGCGAGCTCCTGGCGAAGCCCCAACGAACCATCTCAAAATTATGGCAGTAAAAAAAGGGCACTAAGTTCGCTGGGCGAACTTGTAGCGAATGTTCGCTGTGGAAAGTTGCAGTGAGGTCCCAGGGAGGAGGAAACCCTGGATGAGAGTAAGTAAAGGACCCTAAGTTCGTTGTACGAACTTGTAGCGAGGAAGTTCGCTGGGCGAAGAAGTGTTCGCACAACGTACTTAAATATTTTCCCAAGGGCGGTTTAACTGTTCAGAGGCACTTCAGGTGCCAAAAAGTGGACCTCGCTGGGCGAAGAAAGCGTCCACTAGGTGAACTTGATAGATTTTAGTTGTACTATATATGTACTTTTCACACTTTTTGGGGATCATAACTCAAATAACCCCATTTTCACCTAGAAACCCTATTTTCAGCATTTCTTCACCAAAATGTGATATTTTGCAAATAGAAGCTGGATTCGCATCCGAGTTAGATTCTTCGACGTGGATGCTCATTCATCTTCTCTTCTTACTTGTAAAGCAAGCTACCATGGTTATGGGTAGCTAATTTCCTTTGTATCAAAGGTAGAGGTAGTCTACCTTAGCTTTATGTATTTCTTTTGATTGACCTTGTATGTGAACAAATGATGATTAATATATGATGTATATTTTTGTTCTTAATGATCCATTCTTGTTTTGTAAAACTCTAGACATAGATTTTATGGAACTTGACCTAAAATATTCATCTATCAATTTATAGATTGGAGAGATCAGTCTATGGTTGATATTCACTTTGTATTGAACTTAAAGCTTACTATATTGGTTGTTATACAGAGAAATCGTGTAGCGATGAATATGGTATTTCTCACGATGCCGCTCTAGAGATAGATGGTATTGAGAGAATACGCGATGATATTATCGGATCCAAATTCACATGCAAGATTAAGAGAATATGTATAAGTTAGGGTAGATGAAAACTACTTTTGATATACTTTGTTAATCAAACAACTTTAGAATTTAAAGCTTTGCTACTAAAACGTGAGAATTTTTTAAACAAACTTTGAAAACCCTTTTCTTGAAACGGTAAACTATTGAACAACAAGCATCCTATATCAGAACAATCCCTGTGGAGACGATAACAAAACCCCAATGTATAGTTGCAATCTAACAACCACCTAGCATAAACACATAACTAGTTATGGATTTTCGATCCTCAACATCACTACACCAGCTTGAGTCGGTGTAACCTACTAATTTGCATTCTTTCCCTTCATCAATTGCAAGAAACAAAAGGTATCTTAATGACCCAATAACTCTCCTATACTGAGCTGGGTCGACATCATCTTCATCTGATTCTTTCGACAGTTGCATTATTGGCTCATATAGAGTCAAAGTTGGGTTGCAATCTTATATCTCAAATCTCTTGAGTATTTCGCCTGCATATCTTATTTAATGCATCATCAAACCTCTACTGCTATTTTAGAATTCGATACCAAGGAAGTATGAGAGATTTCCCAAGTCTGATATTTCAAAATCCTCACCTAGGTCATGTTTGAAATCTTCGATCTCCTTCTTGCAACTTCCTGTTATCAAAAGATCATCGACATAGAGACATAATATAAGCAATTCAATATTGCTTCTCTTTACATATACTCCATGCTCAGTTGTGCACTTCACAAATTCTTTCCCCCTTAGAAAACCATCTATATTCTTATTCCAAGCTCTTGGAGCTTGCTTAAGTCCATACATGGCTTTATACAACCTGTATACCTTGATTTCTCCACCTTGTTTCACAAACCCAACTAGTTGTGCAACATAAACTTCCTCATCTAAGGGGCGATTCAGGAATGCACATTTCATATCCATCTGTGCCAATTGTTCATGTTTGTTAGACTAATAACCAACAACCAACCTGATTATTTCGATTCTAGCAACAGGTGCAAAAACTTCGTTGAAGTCGTTTGCTTCTTTCTGAAGAAATCCTTTTGCCACAAGTCTTGCCTTGTGTCAAGTTACTTCTCCTTTGGGATTCAGCTTTACCTTGTATACCCACTTCACATCGATTTCCTTCTTGTCTTGAGGCATTTCGATAAGTGACCAAGTGTTGTTGACTTCTATGGACTCTAGTTCCTCATTCATTGCTCTCTTCCACTTTGAATATTTCAATGCCTCAATAGCATTGACTGGTTCGACATTTGTGTAGAAAGCATAGTGTACCAGCTCACCTTTTTCATTGACCACATCATCTGATGTAATCACACATTCTTGCAACCTTGTAGGCATGTGTCTTGTTGGTTGAGGTCTGCTTGGGCCTGCTTCACCTCTGACTTCTTCTTGTCTAACTTCTCTTTCAACTTCACTAGATGGTTCTTCACATAAGATTCTCACTGAATCCTTTTTAACATTCTCACTCCAATCCCATTCCTTAAGTTCATCTATGATCACATCCCTGCTGATCACAACTTGCTTGTTCACTGGGTCAAACAACTTGTATCTTTCAGTTAAATGATATCCTATCAAGATCATTTGACTCGACTTGTCATCAAGTTTTATTCTCAACTGATCTGGCACATGTCTATGTGCTATAGATCCAAACACCTTCAAATAACTTAGTTTAGGCTTTACAACAGACCAACACTCTTCTGGTGTAATTCCTTCTAGCCTTTTCATTGGACATCTGTTCAAGATGTATGTTGCATTCGGCACAACTTCTCCCCATAATTCTTTGGGTAGATGCTTACCTTTCAACATACATCTCATCATATTCATGATGGTCCTATTCTTCCTTTCTGCAATTTCATCCTGATGTGGAGTGTTGGGTGAAACCACCTCATGCATAATCCCTTATTTCTCAAAATGCATCGAAATCTTTTGACACATACTCTCCGCCACCACCAGTCCTCAGAATCTTGAGCTTTCGACCACTTTGTCTTTCGACCATAGATTTAAACTTGGCAAATACCTCGATCCCTTCACTTTTCTTCTTGATCAGGTAAGTCCACAGTTTTTGACTGGAATCATCTATGAAAATAACAAAGTATTTGTTACCTCCAATCGAGATCACCTGGATAGGACCACATACATCAAAGTATACGACTTCAAGAATTGCCTTCGACTTGCTTCCTGCATCCTTGTTGAAGTTGTTCTTGTGTTGCTTCTCTTGAATACATTCTTCACATACTTCATTTGGAATGTCGATTTCTAGTAATTCTGAAACCAAATTTCTTCTCTTCAAATCTCCGATGTCTTTGAAGTTGAGATAAACAAGTCTATAATGTCATATCCATTCGTCTCTACTGGCTGTAATTGCAAAGAACTTATGCTCTATCACATTGAATTCAATCTTGAAGGTTTTATTTTGAGACATTGGTGCCTTTAAGATTAACCTACCACCAGAGTCGAGAACTCTCATCATCTTGTCTTCAATCGACTCTTTATAATTCTTTTCGAATAACTACCCTATATTGAGCAAATTGCTCTTCATGCCTGGTATGTACAACACATTGGAAATTACTGACCTTTTGCCATCTTTCCTCATAATCAGAATGCCACCAATACCTTCAACTGCTAGAGTATTGTCATTTGCAAATTTCACCATATTCTTCATTGAGGGTTTTATGTTTACAAACCAATCATTTCTACTAGTCATGTGTGATGAGCATCCTGAGTCCAAGTACCAGTGGTCCTTGAATCTTTCTTCATCTCTTGTTGTGACCATCAGCAACATCTCTTCTTCTTCATGTTTCGCCAGCTTTGCATCAGCTTCTTGATTCTTCTGCTTTTCAGGACAATAACTAGAATAATGACCATACTATTTACAATTATAACACTGAAAGTGACGTTTGTCAGGTTTTCGACCACCACCTTTTCCTCTACCTGCAACACCACCTCTTTGGTTGCCTTGGTTTCAAAGTTTTCTCTGATTCGACCAATTTCCTTCTTGCTGATTTCGACCAATCGAATTGTTGTAGCCTCCTCTGGCTTTGTTGCCATTCCAACTTACTTTACCTTTCTTTTCTTTTGATGATTGCACCTGCAAAGCCATATCACTCTTTGACTTTCCTGCAACTCTTTCAACCATTCTTTATTCATGAGATTCAAGCACCCCTTGAAGCTCTTCCTTTGTCAATGTTGACAAGTCTTTTAACTCTTCTATGGCTAATATCCTCAGAGTCTGAATCTTTCGACACATATTGTACACCACCATCAGTCCTTAGAATCTTGAGCTTTGGACCACTTTGTTTTTCGACCATAGATTTAAACTTGGATAATACCTCGATCACTTCACTTTTCTTCTTGATCAGGTAAGTCCACAAATTTCAACTAAAATCATCTATGAAAGTGACAAAGTATCTGTTACCTCCAATCAAATCCACCTGGATAGGACCACATACATCAAAGTATATGACTTCAAGAATTGCCTTCGAATTGCTTCCTGCATCTTTGCTGAAGTTGTTCTTGTGCTGCTTCACCTGAATACATTATTCACATACTTCATTTGGAATGTCGATTTCTGGTAATCCTGAAACTATATTTCTTATCTTCAAATCTCCGATGTCTTTGAAATTGAGATGGCCAAGTCTATAATGCCATATCCATTCATCTCTGCTGGTTACAGTTGCAAGGCACTTATGCTCCATCACATTGAGTTTAATCTTGAAGGTTTTATTTTGAGACATTGGTGCCTTCAAGGTTAACTAACCACCTGAGTCGAGAACTCTCATCATCTTGTCTTCAATTGACTCTTTGTAATTCTTTTCGAATAACTACCCTATACTGAGCAAATTGCTCTTCATGCCTGGTATGTACAACACATTGGAAATTACTAACTTTTTTCCATCTTTCCTCATAATCAGAACGTCACCAATACCTTCAACTGCTAGAGTATTGTCATTTGCAAATTTCACCATGTTCTTCATTGAGGGTTTTATGTTTACGAACCAATCATTTCTACTAGTCATGTGTGATGAGAATCTTGAGTCCAAGTACCAGTGGTCCTTGAATCTTTCTTCATCTCTTTTTGTGACCATCAACAACATCTCTTCTTCTTCTTCATGTTTCGCCAACTTTGTATCAACTTCTTGATTCTTCTGCTTTTCAGGACAATAACTAGAATAATGACCATACTACTGACAATTATAAAACTGAAAGCGACTTTTGTCAGGATTTCGACCACCACCTTTTCCTCTACCTGCAACACCACCTCTTTGGTTGCCTTGGTTCCAGAGTTTTCTCTGATTCGACCAATTTCTATCTTGCTGATTTCGACCAGTCGAATTGTTGTAGCCTCCTCTGGCTTTGTTGCCATTCCAACTTACTTTACATTTCTTTTCTTTTGCTGATTGCGCCTACAAATCCATATCACTCTTCGAATTTCCTGCAGCTCTTTCAGCCATTCTTTGTTCATGAGATTCAAGCTTCCCTTGAAGCTCTTCCTTTGTCAATGTTGACAAGTCTTTCGACTCTTCTATGGCTACTACCGTGTGGTCGAATTTTATAGCCAATGACCTTAAGATCTTTGTAACAATTGATCTTGATGTCAACACTTCTCCACATACTGTGATTTGATTCAACAATTTAGTAACCCTAGTGAAGAAATCAATTATGCTTTCAATGTCCTCCATCTGAAGCAATTAATAGGTTCTTTTGTGAGTTTGTAACCTCACCTCTTTCACTTTCTCTGCGCCTTTAAATGATTTCTCCAGAATTTCCCATGCTTCTTTCGTTGATTCTACATCACCAACCTTTTCAAAATTATCTGCATCAACACATTGATGAATTATTAAGAGAGTTTTATAATCTTTCTTCTTCAATTATTTGTGTGCACGCTTTTCTTCATCCATCGCGTTTTCTGCAAGCGGTGTTACTCCTTCCTTCACAAGAACCCAAAGATCTTGATAACAGAAAACCACCATCATCTGCTTGCACCAATTCTCATAATTATTTTTCTTGAGAATTTGAAGACTCGCCGAAAATGCCCGTTTCGATGATTCATCGCCATCGTGTTTTTCTTCCACGAATCACAACCAGAGCTCTAGGTACTAGATGTTGGAATTAACTCAAAACTTTGAGAATTCCGAATCAATCTTGACTAACAAGATTTAATCAACCGATCGAAATCCTTTGTTCTTCACTCTTCACTTGAGTAAATCAATCACACCTTGATTGCAAGAATGATTCTGTACAACAATTGTTAATGGAAGAAGAATAAAGAAAATTGAATAAGAAAGAAGATTACGGTTTGACGAAAGTTGGGAGGAAGATGATTTCTGCAGAGTAACTCTCTACTCTCAAACTGAGAAAATATTATTCAACTATGTAAGTGCACTTTCTATTGTGTATCATACAATTCATAATAGGGTTACTCCCTATTTATAATTGAGCTACCTTGTTCCCTAAGTTAAAGCCTAACATATACAAAACGCCAAAATTTTTATTTTGGTCTAAGTCGAAATCATGTTTCAAGCAACCTGCTTCGACACTTCGACATCTAACACTACTTGACACACACTACAAGTTTCGACACATCCTTGTTTTCGTCGAGCACTACCTGCATCGACACAAAGAATTACAATTTCAATAAAGATAACATCCAGACCATGTTACTTTGTGTCTAGAAGTTATCTTTCAGAAATATATGTTTCTCACACTTTTTACGTACAAAAAAATTAAACATAATTGATTGGACAGGGTGTGTCCAAAAATAATATACAAACACGGCGATGAGACATTTTTCAGATTTTCATATAGTTTGGGAGAAATTTATAAAGTGTAATGAACAATAGTTATAGTTTATGATTTCTGATTTAATGTTTAGAATTTAGTGATGACTAATAGATTTTGTGACAAATGTACAAGTTAAAACGACTCAATTCACATCCGTTAAATAAACTCAATTGGTAGCTACGTAGAAACATCCAGTTGTAGAGGTGAAATTTTCAATAAGTGTCATCCCACTTATTAACTTTTAAGGGATGTAATTCTGGCCATTATGATACTAAACTAATGCATCATCCCACTTATTAACGTTTATGTCATGTTTGGATTGATGGACTAGAATGTAGCGAAACAGAAAATAACATGATGAAATAGAGTGGAGCAAAGTGGTATGTAACATAAATTCTATTCCATTGTTTAAGTTTTTTTTTTTTTTTTTTTATAATTTGACGGGATAAAACAAAATAAATTAATTCATTCCATTGCATACACCCAAATTGAGTGGAATGAAAACCAAAGGATTGAATGAAATATGATAAAATGAATTCCATCATGTTCAATTCTGCTTCATCCATTATTTACAAATTCAAACAATGAAATCTGATTATATACTTCTTCATTACATTCCATTTCATCAATCCAAACATATTCTTAAAAAGTGAAATCCTAGTTCTTAGGTGACTAAACTAAAAAAAAAACAATTCAGATAAGGTAAAATACAATTTCGTATTTTAGCTCTAACTTATAATATTGTATGGTGAAGACTGAAGATTTTCATACTCTATAATTTATTTTTTAATTTAGACTCTAATTTTGTTCTATATGCTCTCCATTCGATTACAATTATACCCCCTTGGTCATTATTATGAACAACTTTTAATTTTTTTTTAATACATTTAACTGTTAATATATCTAGTTCAAATATGGACTAAATACATTAATGATCAAATGTGTCAAATTTACTTATAATAATTACTTTTACACTAATTAAAAACAATATTAAATATTTTTGAATTAAATAAAGAGCATAATAATAATTCAAACATTAATTAATTTAATAACTAATGAATTTAAGAGTTAATAACTTTTGCTTAGACTATCTTCAATGACTGTTTTTTCACATAGTTCGCCATGCTGAGCACTAAAAGATGAGGTTCATACCATAGGAGTTTGACAGCCTATCATTACAGTCTCTTCAGCAAGCACCGTTACTTTGACTAAAATATTAGGCTTAATTAGTCCCGAAGTCCTTTAACTTAATTTCAAATTTCACTTTAGTCCCTTATTTAATAAACGTTACATTTTAGTTCCTTAAAAACCATCTCGTTTGTCAAATTAATCCTTTCTATTAAATGTTAAGAATAAACGTTAAGTTTGGATGATGTGGCATGACAGCGTGGCAGAAATCAAAATGAGTCAGCAATTTCGGTAAGGGACTAAATTGAAACCTTGTAGTTAGTTAAGGGACAAGACTTGGACAATAACCAAATTGTGATTAAAGTGACCAAAATAAAATTTCATAACATTTTATCAGACCATCAACTGTTATTTACCAGACCAGAATTTCATATCAACATAATCTTTAATTTAATGGGATTAAATTAGAATTTTGTTACATTCTTTGATTCAAACCAAAATCATTAAACTAAAATGAAATTAAATATTTTCTAAAATGACATAAAATATACACAGACACAACTACAAAAAGTGTAGGTCTCAGAATTACAAGCTTCCCATAGTTTAATATAGTTAATGCTGCAACAACACTTGGACTATAATCAGGACATTTTCTCATCAAATTTTGATTTCAAGTTTCTGGCTTATTCTTTCTGAAGGCATTAAAGCTTGACAAACTTTTGCGCTGCAATATGGGCACGATACGCCACAACACAAGGTAAACGTGCAAGCCGCAGCTCCACAACTATTGTTTCGGGTGTGCACAATGCAACTTTACTATCCTATAATGTGTTGATTCAAATTAACTAGATACAAAATAAAACCTTCACGTAACATATGTAAGAATTTAAACATAAATCCAAATGATGCATTAAGTCAAAGTGCCAAACGTAATCATAAATATATATACGAAAGAACTAGATGTGTTTGCTCGTACAAATAGATAACACACAAAGGTGTTTATGGAAGAAGTGAAAAATATTTAAGCAAAAAAATAGGACTTTAACATATATCAACATTGGATTATTGTATGACATGAGTGAGAAAACTGACATTTTTTGCAATATTCATGTGTGGTTCCTGCAAAAAGATAGTTGTGCTTAGTAATTGTTGTATTAGCAAAGATGCCACTAGTAAATAATTTACCTTGCTTGCTTACTAGTAAAAAATTCATACCCACTCTTAGATAAGTATTTAATTTATGTCATAACAAAGCAACATTTGTAACATGCTTTTGTATCATGTGCCCCATTAAACTTGTTCCAGACTGGAGCAATAACTAGGCATGGTCCAATCCACTTCTGCTCCTAGAACGGTCCAATTGCCTAAGTCCAGCTGAGGAAGGGTATCATTTACCTTTCTGCCCCTCTACCGGGCACATGTGGACAGATGAATCTCAAGGTCATTTGCTCCTTCCCGGCATTTCTGCCCGTTACGCACGGCTCCACCATCCAAGAAAGGTCATGACGCCTGTGCCCGGAACTACGCTCTTGCCCGTGACAACGGCTAGTTTTGGGCACCTCTACCCGTCATAACGACTAGTTTTTGGCAGTTTCCTATTCTTCAGGATACAGTTATTCCGCCCCGAAAATAGGGACCGTCGGTCACGCGCTGGGGGCATTATATAAACCCTCTTATTTGAGAGGGTCAGGTATCCATTAATCATCCTAAGAACACACTTTGTACTTGCCATTTTCTCCGACCTTTTCTTACTTGAGCGTCGGAGTGCCTTACAGGTACACCCCCTCTTCATCTCACGCACCCAGCATCGCAGACGTTCTTCTTGGCCCATCACAGGATCAGATCAACCTTCACGATCAAAACTTGTCCTCCACCCTTACACTTCCTAGCAGACCTTCGCAAAGCTGATACATGAATCGTGTTCTCATTCTCCTGAATTCAAAAGAGGGAGAAACAAATTTAAAATCTTAAACCCTCTTCATTGGTTAAGATATTCCAATACATGTGTAAAAAGTATACAAGGTATGTCAAATTAAAGAAGAAAAAATGAAAACACCATTTAAGTATACATGTAAGAAGGGAAGCCATGCCAAACTCAAAATTATTAAGCTCTTGGAAGCTGCAATTCTTGAGTACTAGTAAATAATTCACATCATTATTTCCAAATTGGTTGAGACCCTGTAACATGTAAACAACAGTAAAACTAATGTAGCATCAAAATTGATCTTATGCGTCAGAACGATACGAGGATGAGCGACATCAAGAAGTTAACAATGAACAGCTTGAGAATAAGTCAAACAAATCGAATAATTCAATGAAAAATAGATCGATCTAATAAGTAACCGTAAATAAAAAAAACCAACATAAAAACCAACGAAAATTGACAAAAGAAAAATCAGATCGAAAAAATCAAACCTCTTCGAATTTGGTGAAATTGAGTTAAATAAGTTAATTGATCCAAGAGAGATCTCAGATCTGAAGTAAGCAGCATCTATGATTCCGATGTTGGTAGCCATTTTCTTCTCTGTCTCAATTTGTGTGTGGCGTTAGGGTTTTCTAGTCGAAGAAAGAAGAAACTTGTTTTTTATATTACAATAAATATTTTATGATAAATAAAAATAATTCCAAGTCAGACAAATCAATGCCAGCTGGGGTGCCACATGCTCTTGGTTTAACGGAGTTCAACAAAATTTAACGGAAAGGACTAATGTGATTAACGGAATTTGATTTATGAGACTTATAAAACAAACGTTTATTAAATAAGGGACGAAAGTGAAATCTGAAATTAAGTTAAGGGACCAAATGATGCATTAAGGCAAAATATTAATACCGTCTCTTCAGCGAGCACCATTACTTAGACTAAAATATATTTATACTTGTTACGGTTTTAAATTTTAGCAAACAATTTTATTGATTAGTTTTAAATGTTTAATTTTGCTTTTGATTAAAATATTCTAGTTAAAATATTTTAACAATCAATTTTATTTTAACTTAACTTTACATTCAATTTTTTTCTCAAAATTGTAACTTAATAATTTTATTCCATTTCATTATCTTCATTTGACAATAATTATTAATTTTATTTTATATTGATATTAATATAAATAATTTAAATTATTATTTTAAATTAAATTAAAACTTAATATAAATAAAATATTAATATACTCATTTCGTTCATTTTTAAGTGTTACTTTTTAATTTTTTACACTTGCCATAAAATCTAATCATTATTATTACTTTTTATACAATAATTTTTTTTTACTTATAATACCTTTAATTATTTATTATATTTATTTTACTTTTTATCTCTATAATAATTATTTAAAAGTAATTTTGACAAAAATGTATTTAAACTAACTTAAACTTTACATCTGACAATTAAAAATAAAATAAAATAAATTAAAAAATAATACTTAAAAAAAGGAGTAGGTATAAGATAGAATAATAAAATCAATATGAATTTTTTAAAGTTGTACAATAATAAATAGAATAAAAACTAGATGAGTTACCGGTAGATTAATAGTTCTCACAAAGGAAAAAAAAAAGAGTAACACCATCTTTTTGTGTTTGCACTTTGGGAAAGGAGTTATATTAATTTTAAGTTCGTGTTGAGAGGTTATGATAATATTGTATTCATCAGAAATTAAATTCGATATTTCTCAAATTTTAGTTCTTTAGCAGAATTCAATTACCACTCGAACTCTCAAGTGTTTGGTTAGTAATCCCTAATCCCTAATTTTAGTTATTAAGTTCTGAAACAATTTCCTTCCTTCTTTAACATTCGCAATTAAATTTTTATACTCCTCCGTCTCACGATGAGTGTTCTATTTAGAATAATAAAATGTCTCAAAATGAATAATCAATTTCAATTTACGATATAAATTAATTCCTTTTTTTCAATTGTACCTTTTAATTATTACCAATTTCATCACTTTCAATATATAATAAATACTTTAGTAAAAACACAATTCTCTCTCCTTATTTATTACACTTTTCTTAATATGTGTGAATAGTCAACTGGATCACTCATTATAGGACGGAGGAAGATGGGACGGAGGAAGAATGTAGTTTTAGGTTGCCCAATTTTTGAACTCCACTCTCTCTTTTACTTCCACGGTAAGATTTTGCATATTTTTCAGTCGTTGTTACTTTTCCCTTCTAATTAACGTTTTCATTTTCTTTTGTTACAGCAATCACATTCAGAGGATTGTTGCATGATTTTCCTGGATATACTCAATCGACAGCTTCACATGGTAGTTTCTCTAAATCTTCTGTGTAATATTATAACTTGCATTTTATTGCTTCAAATACTGTATTGTATCAGAGTATTAGGAGAAAAATCTAAGAATTTTTACTCTATTTAGGAGAAAAAACTAATTTTTCGTTCAGAATATCGACAGTACTGTCTCTGTTAGATTCTCCGGTCGAAATACGGGAAAATCCCATTCAATTCTCAATGGAAACGGAGTTTTGCGAATTCTCCCGGGAACTGGAAGATCATTTCGAGATCTTCGAACATATTAGAGGGTTCAATGTTACTATTGTTATTTCCAGCTATCCTTCCATCTGCCCTTTATCAAGCTACAAGCCAGAACAAAAAAACCCGGTCCTCATCCATATGAGGAAGTCGAAAGACTGAGAACCTTTCGTAACAACTTCCCTTCACGAAATTATTAAGTAATTTGTTTGGAAAAAGCTTTTAAAAAAAATTAATGTAAAAGGAGATACACATGAAATATTTAGGGTTCCATTTTGGGTTCTTGTATATACATACATGCATGTACACTAACTTAGTTTGTTTTCTAATTCTTGTATGTTCCCTTTGTTTCAATATCAATATGTATCTATCTAAAGGCAACAAAACCATCAAAGTCTACTCGCCCAACCGTGATTGATGCGGAGCCGGAGGATAGAATTAGTTGCTTACCGGGTCATGTAATAGACCAGATTCTGTCGCACATGCCAATTAGGGATGCTGTGAGAACAAGTGTTTTATCAAACAAATGGAGATACAAATGGACCTCATTACCAAATCTTGTGTTTGGTATGGAGTGTTCGACAATTATTGATCACATACTTTTACTTCATTCTGGGTCAATCAACAGCTTTGAGCTCTACTACCATCCTAGTCACAATGGTCCCATTAGTGTGGCTGAACTTGATAGGTGAATACTTTATTTAACCAAAAGGTCTATCAAAGAGCTTGAGCTGGATTTATGGCTTGAGCAGCACTATAAGTTACCTTGGTGTTTATTTTCTTGTCAAAGTTTACATCGTTTAACATTATATAATTGTTGCCTTAATCCCCCATCGGCAATTAAAGGCTTCAAGAACTTGAAAATTCTTTCGCTGTCCGATGTTACAATGACTCAAGATGCTTTTGAAAACTTGTTATCCGGCTGCCCTGTGCTTGAAGATTTGACATTGTTGACAATTTATAGTCAGTCTGATGTTACAATCACCCAACTTAATATTCACGCACCAAATCTCAAGGTTTTTCACATCTGCGGTGAATTTGAGGGTATAAGCTTTAAAGACACTTTCCAATTGGCTAAGGTAATTGTTCATTTAAGTAGGGATCTGAACTCTGAAAGCAATCAAAGCAGATTGCATGGATGCTCTAGCAATTTGCTCAATTTTTTGGCTCATATACCTCACTTACAGAAGCTGGAGTCCAGTAACAAATTTTTAAAGGTATTCTCGAGCTTCTTAATGTTGAATTTGACTGTAGGAGCGTCTCACCTAATGCTGTTTAAGTTTCCTCCACCCACCCAACACTGTGCACACTAAATTTTCTGCCTCTTTTTTAATTTTCAGTTGCGATCCTTTTTGAGCTCTAACCGTTGCGTTTCTTACACCATTCTTTTGTTTTGTTTCAGTATTTGGCAGCAGGTGTTGTGCCATTAAAGCTTCCTACACCTTGTATCGATCTAACTCATCTTGATTTATCTGCAAACTTCAATGACTTGAAGGAAATTTCGGTCATTCTTTGCTTTCTCAGAAGCTCACCTAATCTTCAAAAATTAGAATTATATGCATGGGTAAGTGTCTGAGCATTGATTGTATGTTTAACGGAATTATACATATAACTATAGTATGCTTTAAACTTTAATTATAATTTAAATTTGACCGCAAGTCAGTCATTTTGTGAATGGGATATTTTTCAGAGTTCAAAAATGAAAAGTTGACAAGCCAAAATTTGTTTCTCTGTTTTGGTTGTTGGCCAACTAAGTAAGTTAAAAAGCAAAAATTTCTCATGCAAGTTGAGGTCAATGTTCTGAACAGTTTTATAACCACAAATGGCTTTGTGTTTATCACAAGATTAATGGTCTTTGCCTTTGGAAAGATCAGGAACTAATGAGATTTTAAAAGTTAGTGGTTCATCTTATATTCATTATGTGAATCACTTGTAATTTATATGGAGTTGGTTACTTTGTCGGTCATACAAATAAGATAAATAAGAGACTCTTATACTTCATTTTTATTTTCTGTATTTTATCTCATATGCAAACAACTTTGCCACTTCTCTTTTAATCCATAAATTTGCAACAATTCCTTGTAGATAGGGATGACTACCCTTTCAGAATCAGCCTCCTATTGTTGGGAAGATATCTTTTCAGGGCCAGCCATACCCTTTGGAGTGCGACATGTGACTATTGACGGCATCTCTGGTACCAAATCTGAATTAGAATTAATCAAATTTCTACTTTTATATTCTCCTGAGCTAGAGCATATGATTGTGAAGCCTGATCCAAACGTTAAACCGGAGTTGATGACTGAACTAATTCGATTCAGAAGAGCGTCGGTACAGGTTGAAGTTATTTACGACGCGCAAACCTCTTTGTAATGTTTCTCTAGTATCCTCGAATCATCTAATGAATTATGACTAAAGTTAAACTTTCAATGCTGCATCAAATTATGAGTGATTGATATTGCAATTTTTGTATATTGATGATAATACTTATATATGAGTATCGTTTTTTATCTTTCATCAAGCACCGAACCAATATCAATTAGAATGGAGAGCATGAACCAAACACAAAGGATGAAACAAAGTAGAACATATGCAACTGGTGTTATTTTACACTTTACTTTAAAGTTATGTCATTCTACAACTATAAGAGACAGAAGAAGCTAACCCTAGAGAAGTTTGCTCTCTTGTATAAGCAGAATGGCCAAGTCTGTTTGACATGAAAGCAAAAAGTATATCGGATTATTTATCAGCTATAAGGTTTAATACCTAGGCTATATCATCATGGTTTAAAAGTTATCAAAATGTTTTTTTGCCAGCAAATATCATACTGTAAAAGAACTGCATGCAGATATTAAACAAGTAAACAATTTTGGCTCACACTGGTGTGAAAACTCACGAGCAACATTTAGGCCATACTAATGGAGTTTTTTTCCAAAGCCAAAATAACACTATTAATAAATTTAAAATCATTAATTTCAAAAGTTACCTTTCAAAATGCATTCACTAATATTTGGTATTTGAAGCCTATTAAGATTGAAAAACAAAAGTATCTGAAAATGTATCTCGGAGAAAATAAGAGACTGGAGGTCTAAAATATATATTTTGTCTATTAGTTTAATGAATTTCACCAGGTGAATAAATAAGATGTTTTAAATTTTACAAGTTTCAAAAATCTCATAACTAGTGTCAATTTTGAGTTATGCAATTCTTCAAAATCAAAGTCAATTTGAAATACTAATATAAACATAAAAATATAAATGTTTATATTAAACATATCTTAATCCAAAATAATTCATCTGGTCTGTAAAACTGTTAAAATGTTAAAAAATATATTGTATTTATTAGTGGTCTAAATTATAATTGTTAAAAGAGTTGATTGTCTACATACACATGTCGGAGTGATGATCTATAGTGGTCAATGTTATGGTCAATGATAAACAAGGTAGTGGTCGGTGGTGGTTAGAGAGATAAAGGGTTAATTATATGATTTTCTTCTGTCATTAGGGCGAGTTTTGATTTTGCCTCCTGAAGTATTTTATTTTTTGAATGCCCCCTCACAAAATTAAGATTTTATTTTCACTCCCTCCCTGCGCTGACTAGACGAAAGAATCTGGACATGTGACCTTGCTGACTAGATGGAATCTGCCACGTGGCATTTGCTGACTGAATAATTTTTTTAAAATTTTTTTTAAATAAAAAAAAAAAAAAAAAATTAAAAAAAAAAAAAAATTATCCAATCAGCAAATGCCACGTGGCAAATTCCATCCAGTCAGTAAAGCCACATGTGCAGATTTCTTCGTCCAATCAGCATAGGGGAGAGTGAAAATAGAATCTTGGTTTTGTTAGGGGACATTAAAAAAAAATACTTCAGAGGGGGTAAAACCAAAATTCGCCCTAATGGCAGAGAGAATCGTATAATTAACCCAGAGATAAATTACATTACTCAAAGTGGTGATTAAAGTGATAGTCAATGGTGGACTAGTAGTAAAATTGGTGGTCAAAGGTGAAGGAAGTGGTGATCAACGATGGTCAGAGTAGTGATAGATAGTGATTAGAGTGATGATTGACAATGGTCAAAGTGGTAATTGGTGGTGGTCAGGTCTGATTAAATTGATAATCAAAGGTGGATGAAATGGTGATCAATTGTAGCCATATTGGTGGATGGTGGTGAGTATAGTGGTTGTTGACTATTGTCTAGATGGTAATTAGCGGTGGCTACATTAGAGATCGTAGGTGGATAAAATGGTGATTGTAGGTGATCATATTAGTTTATAATGATCAGAGCGGTGGACCATAGGTGATTATAAAGGTGGTTGAAGTAGTGGTTGTTGATCATATTTGTATAAGGAAAAAAAATAATGCAGTAGTTGTGTCAACAAAAATCATAGCGTAGTTACTAAAATTATTGCGATGCTAATTAAACTCATATGTAATATTTACTATTCTAAAAAAAATGTTTAGTTTGAAATGTAGTTTTGTTTAGGGGTGCTCGCGGTGCAGTTTGGTTCGGTTTTGAGCATAAAAACCATCTTAACTGCGAGATAAAAAAGCATGCGGTTCGGTTTGGTTCGGTTGGTTTTTAAAAATTCATCCAAACCAAACCAAACCAAACCAATGCGGTTAGAATCGGTTCGGTGGTTGCGGTTTATAAACTTCTTGATTATGGAATTATAAAACTAAGAAACTAATCATATAATTTCCTAAACAGAACAATCATACAAAGCAAGTTGTTTATTAAAAAATGCTAGTTATATGGCCATGTTTTTCTGACAGGGGTAATAGTTACCGCATATAAAATATATCCATAAAAAGTTAATCTTCAACAAAATAAAATAATAATAATAAAAAAATAAAACAAACATTACTAGAATTAAATTAATAGAGATACTGCAGTCATTTTAGAAGAGAATCTTATCACTAACAAAGAAAATACAATTTGGAATTGAAATTGAGATTGCAGTCAATAAATTGAAATTGAAATTGAAAGGTTAATTTAAAATTAAAATAGTAGTATTACTGTATTAAAAAAGAAAACAAGTTTAATATAATAATAAAAATTAGATATTAGTATTGAAAGCTAATGACTGAATGAAATTGGAAGTGAGTCACGTAGAATTGGAAATATAAAAATAGAAATTAGTAACTTAAGTTTAAAATGCGGTTTGGTTCGGTTTGGTTCGGTTTTGTGAAATGAAAACCGCAAACCGAACCAAACCGTGCGGTTCAGTAAAAAAATCATCCAAACCAAATGCGGTTTTTGCGGTTTTCGGTTTGGATTGGTTCAATTTGCGGTTTTGCTTTTGGATTGGCTCGGATACGATCACCCCTAGTTTTGTTTAGCAATGTAAAACAATAAAAAGTAAATATAATAGAATAACGATAGTAAAGATTTGTTAAGACTAGGATGCAATTACTATACATATCAAGGGTCAATTATACACATTTTAGCTATTAATCCATAGTATCACCTACTGTATAGCAATGTTATCTGTTTTGGGCCGACTAGAGGGCCCAATAATTGATGTCCAAAGAGCATAATGATCCATCGCATTATGTGTGGAGCAGGTGCATTATCCTAAGATCAATTCGATGGATATCTGCATCTCGTGTTGATAGATTATCAAACTTATAACCGCCCCAATATATAAGAGGGCGAACATGCCATTTTTCATGTAAATCAAATTCAAATCTCATTCACTTCATCTTGCTCTCATATTGACTTATGTTGGAATTAACCCAAAACTTTGAGAATTCCGAATCAATCTTGATGAACAAGATTCAATCAACTTGATCGAAATCCCTTGTTCTCCACTCTTCACTCAAGTGAAACAATCACACCTTGATTGCAAGAATGATTCTGAGCAACAATTGTTAATGGAAGAAGAAAGAAAATTGAATAAGAAAGAAAGTTAGGGTTTGACGAAAATTGGAGAAGATGGTGATTTTCTGCAGAGTTTCTCTCTGCCCACAAACTGTGGAAATTCTCTTATTCACTTTGCAACTGCAAACTTCTGTGAATTCAAGTTATTACAAGAATAGGGGTTACTCCCTCTATTTATAATTGAGCTACCTTACTCCCTAAGGTAAAGCCAAAAAACACAAAAACCTAAAATTTCTATTTTGGTCTAAGTCAAAATCCTATGTCAAGCAACCTGCTTCAACACTTCGACATCTAACACACTCGACACACACACATACTAGGCTAATTTTGACACATCATTGTTGCTGTCGAGCTACACTTGCTTCGACACAAGAAATTACATTTTCAACACACCACCTAATTCAGTGTGTCTAAGCTATCTATATTCATCATAGACCTTAGCTTCTTGAACACTTCGACTTGCACTCCTTTTGTCATGATATGTACAATCCGATATTCAGTTCTACAGTGTTCCAAGTTCATCTTCCCTTCTACTACCTGCTTTCGAAGATAGTGAAACCTCATTTTAATGTGCTTGCTTCGTCCATGTGCTATCGAATTTTTTGCCAGATTTATAGATGACATGTTGTTTATCTTCATGATATTTGCTCCATGACTCTTCGCTGTAATCTCTTCGACTAAGTTCACCATCCACTTTGCTAGACATGCACAAAGAGAAGCAAATATGTATTCTGCTTCGCATAACGATAATGCCACTACTAGCTCCTTTCTCGAACTCCAAGCAACTGGTGCACCACCTAGCATAAACATATAGCCAACTGTGGATTTTCTACCACTACAACGAAAAACCCATTTAACAACGGTTGTGAATGACATATAATGACGCGTGCGAGGGCGTTGTTATGTAGATTGTCGTTGTATATATGATACTTACAACCGCAGTCTTGTAGGCGTTGTAATAAACTGGAAAGGGCGCTAACTATCACAACGGATTTTACAATACATCGTTGTAATAAAAATAGTTGTCCTCGATTCGATTCCCAACAACGCAGTTTTGATATTTATTTTTTCCTGGATAGCGTGCCAGATATTATAACGGTTATGAAATATAACCGTGGTTAAAGTTTTTGCAAAATTAACAAATATGATCCTGCTTTTATAATTAATCCCATTTGTTTTACCTGTATTATTGTTCTTCATATCACAGCACAGCAGAAAAATATAATTCATATTTTGTGATAAAGTTTTCATAATAATATTAATCATATCATATTCATAATATCACATATACCACATTACAGTTTATCAAAACAAACAACCTACATAAATAAAATATCACATATATCATATTACAATTTACACACATTACATAACTTCACATAATTGTAACTTGGTGTATTGGTATCTTGTCTCTTGACCTGGTGTCTGGACTCAAAATACCTATGATTTCAAATAATTATACTTGTTAGTAAAAATACTTCTAAACTATAACATACAATTAATATATTATGACTAAATAATAAATTACGTACTTGTTAATTTTCCCATATGCCCTCTTCATGATCGAGTCGTATAACATGCACGGCATCTCCATCAACTTAATCATATGAGGTAGAAACTTGTGTTGTGTAAGAAGGTGCGGACGGAATATCAAGACTTTCATCACTAAGAGGAATGTATTTTCCTTGGAGAACGATTGACCATTTCCTCGACTTGTCCGATGGATCGGTAACATAGAAAAATTGTTTTGCTTGAGAAGCCATGATGAATGGTTCTGTATTAAAAGATGTCTTGCCAAGGTCGACCCGGGTGAATCCTAAGTCATCAATGTCTACACCATTACTATTATTGAGAACCCACTTGCATTTAAATAAAACCACTTTGAAAATAACATAATCAATCTCCCAAATCTCATCAATGACACCATAAAACACAGTAGTTGCCAATACCGGATTCTTATCTTTCGAACTAGAGAAATACATCGATTCGACTTCAACCATAACCCCACTATTTTGAATTGTACTACGATCATCTTTTGATTTTGTATAAAAGGTATAATGACCAATGTGGTATGCACTCCAGGTAATGACACAAAATTTTGGCTCATACGACAATCATTTAAGTATCTCAGATGCACTACGATCATTAGATACACTTTTATTAAACCAATCCATGAATCTATTGTTATGCTCTATCAACAACAACTTGTCACTCATTCGGGGATATTTTTTCTTCAAAAGTTTTTTGTGAGTATCTATGAAAGGTTGAACCTCATCTATATTATTCAATATATAGAAATGTGATTGAGTAACTACATCCCGAGCCATTGACCTAACATTTAGACCTTGAATACCTCTTCTGTCTGTGTCAGCATGACGAGACTTTGGAATTCCTATAGAATCTGCATCCGACAAATAGTTTGTACAAAACTCAACAACTTCTTCTGTGATGTACCTTTCAACAATCGAAGCTTTTGGTCGGTGATGATTCTTTGTATATCCTTTAAAGATCTTCATATATCGCTCTATTGGATACATCCACCTTAAATAAACTGGACCACAAATTCTGATTTCTCTTACGAGATGAACAAGTAAGTGAACCATTATGTCAAAAAATGATGGCGGAAAATACATCTCCAATTGACACAAGATTATGGAAGCCTCATCTTCTAATTCATCCAATTTTTTGAAATCAAGAACTTTATTACATATGACATTGAAGAACAAACACAGTCTCGTTATAGTTACTCTCACATTTTTTGGAAGGATCCCACGGATAGCCACTGGTAGAAGTTGTTGCATCAATACATGACAATCATGAGATTTTAAACCAATTAACTTGAGATCTTTCATTGATACAAGTTTCTTGATGTTTGATGAGTAATCTTGCGGAACTTTAATACCTTGCAAACACTCGCAGAACATCTTCTTTTCCTTTTTAGATAGAGTGTGACATGCTGGAGGCAAATAAGTTATTTTTCCTTTCTCTATTAGAGCCAGCTGTTTTTGTATACCCATCTTCTCCATATCAAGACGGGAAGTCTTACTATCTTTAGTCTTGCCCAGAATGTTTAGAAGTGTGCCAATCAAACTATCACACACATTTTTCTCCACGCGCATCACATTAAGACAATGTCTAACATCAAGACTTGACCAATATGGAAGATCAAAGAAGATGAACCTCTTTTTCCATATATTTTTCGCAACTTCCCCTTTTCTTTTCCTCTCTTCCCACCTTTTTCTTTTTTTCTCTTCCCACCTTTTTCTTTTTCTCTCTTCCCAAAGACAACATTAATGTGTTCCTGCCGTTGATAAACTTCATCTCCGGTTAAAGGTTTAGGAGCCTCACCAAACTCTTGCTTTCCATTAAAAGCCTTTCGCAATCTACGATAAGGATAACCCGGTTTTAGAAATTTTCGATGCCCAAGGTAAACAGTATTTTTTCCAAACTCAAGTTGGTGATAACAAGTATCATCTTCACATATAGGACACACTTTATGTCCTTTGACACTGTATCCAGCCAAGTTACCCTAAGCCGAAAAGTCGTTAATTATGTAAAATAACATTGCACGCATATTAAACTTTTCCCCAGAATATGCATCATCAACTTCAACGCCTTCATCCCACAAGAGTCGTAAATCATCAATTAATGGACTTAGATAAACATCTATGTCGTTACCAGGTTGTCGTGGTCCAGAAATCATCATACTTAACAGTATATACTTGCGCTTCATGCACAACCAGGAGATAGGTTGTAAATAGTGAGAAGAACAGGCCACAAAGTATGATTAGTGCTCAGATTACCAAAGGGGTTCATTCCATCGGTGGCAAGCCCAAGCCTAAGGTTTCTTGGCTCGACTCCAACATTTGGAAACAACGAATCAATTTTCTTCCATTGCAACGAATCACCTACATGGCGAATCTTTCCATCACGAATCCTTTCATCTGCATGCCATCTAAGATTCTTTGCGTCATTCGAATTAGCAAAAAGTCTCTTTAATTGTGAAACTATTGGCAAGTACCATAACACTTTAGCAGGAGGATGCTTCATACTAACATTGTCATAGTGATCATTGTCATCACCATTGTTAGCCTTCAGCTTGTAACGTGACACACCACATTTCGGACATTGAAACAAGTCTTCATACTCTTTCTGGTATAATATGCAATCATTAGGGCAAGCATGTATCTTGATATACTCCAGACCCAGTGGACACAATATCTTCTTGGCCTCATAGCAACGATCCGGCAATTTGTTATCTTCTGGTAACATTTGCTGTAGCAATTCAAGTAATTCCGTGAAACTTTTATCCGACCATCCATTTTTTGCCTTCAGATTAAACAACTTTAACACCGCTGACAATCGTGTGAACTCTGTGCATCCCTTATATAAAGGGGTGTAATTATCACTACATAAATTATCATAAATATGAGCATTCATAAAAGAAGATTCCCCAATATCCCGGAACATATCCTCTAGTTGATCTTCCATATATTCATCTTCCTCCACTCTTTGACTTTGTGACGCCCGACTTTCCTTATTATCCACCTCACCATGCCACGTCCATATTATATAATTTTGACATATACCATCACAACAAAGGTGACTGTGTATTTCTTTCTTTGTACCCTTTTTGATATTCGCGCAAACAACACAAGGACGATAAAAGATACCATTATTGCCGGGATGATGTTTATCAGCGTACTCAAGGAATTCACGAACTCCGCTCTCATAAACCGGACCTAATCTATTGGCTTTCATCCAACTACGATCCATTACAACTTCTGAAATTTATACATGTATAATAATGTGAATGACACACCAAAATCTAATCCAAAAACTCAAGCATATGCATATACAATATGAACAAAGAAAAAATCAATGAAGATGTACTCTCATACTAAACGTAAAGAATATGAAACATCTCATTCTGACTTGAGCATATACAATATGAACAAAGAAAAAAGGAATGAATATATTGAAGAATACCGTACTTCAAAGCTGTAATCAAATGAACGTAAGAAATGAAGATGTTGAAGAGTACCATACGTCGAAGCTGAAGAATCAAATGAATAAAGACGGTCAATATTTGAGCATAAACTAAGAAAGAATGAATGAAGATGTTGAAGAGTACCTTACTTCGAAGTTGAAGAAGCAAATGAATCAAGACGATCAATATTTGAGCATAAACCAAGAAAAAAGGAATGAAGATGTTGAAGAGTACCTTACTTCGAAGCTGAAGAAGCAAATGAATGAAGACGGTCAATATTTGAGCTCCAAATGAATGGATACGAAGAGAGTAAAGGTTAGGGCGTCTCTGGCTCACTTGTTCGATTAGGGCGTCTTATAAAAGAAATACAGAATAAGTTTTGTTTTAATTTATCAGTAAACTTTTAATCTCGGTTGGAGAAACAAACCGTAGTGGAATCTTAAGTGACACACGCTAAATGTATCCTAAAAAATGGAAAAAATGTGTTGCAGGGAATCGAAGCTTGTTACATTTCATTTATTACTACGGTTGTTCATCTTAACCGTTGTAAAATCATTTACAGTTTATTTTTTAAATAATGGACTTAAGTGACACACGTTAAATGTACTCTAAAAAATGGAAAAAATGTAGTTGCAGGGAATCGAAGCTTGCAACATTTCATTTATTACTACGGTGGTTTAAGTCAACCGTCATTAAATGACTCAGCTTTTGCCTGGTCGCAAAAATTTTAACCTATTACAACGGCGTAAAAGGATACGTTGTAAGCCTGGCGTTGTTGTTTTAGCGTTTTGTAGTAGTGTACCCTCAGTATCACTACACCAATTGAGTCAGTGTATCCCACTAACTTGCATTCTTTTCCTTCATCAACTGCAGGAAACAAAATTTCGTAGTCGAGAGTTTCTTTCAGATACCTTAGTATTCTCTTCGTCGCTGCTAGGTGTGATACCTTTGGCTTCTGCATAAATCTACTTACCATACTCACACTGTATGCTAGATCAAGCCTTGTGTGACAAAGATAACGAAGTGATCCAATAAGTCTTCTGTACTACATTAGATCGACAACATCTTCATCTGTGTCCTTCAAGAATTGTATTCTGGGCTCAGTTGGAGTCGAAGTTGAGTTGCAATCTTGCATCTCAAATCTCTTGAGTATTTCGCCTATATATCTTCTTTGGTGCATCATCAAACTTCTACCACTCTTGTAGAACTCGATACCAAGGAAGTATGAGATATTTCCCAAGTCTATCATTTCAAACTCCTCACTTAGGTCATGTTTGAAGTCGTTGATCTCCTTCTTACAACTTCCTGTTATCAACAGGTCATCGACATAGAGACATGGTATAAGCAATTCACTCATGCTTCTTCTTACATATACTCCATGCTCATTCGTGCACTTCACAAATTCCTTCTCTCTTAGAAAGCTATCTATCTTCTTATTCCAAGCTCTTGGAGCTTGCTTAAGTCCATACAGGGCTTTATGTAGCATGTACACCTTTCTTTCTTTGCCTTGTTTCACAGATCCAACTGGTTGTGTGACATAAACTTCTTCATCTAAGGGGACATTCAGGAATGCACATTTCACATCCATCTAACATATTTGCCAGCTGTTCATGTTTGCTAGATCAACAACTAACCTGATTGTTTCGATCCTAGCAATGGGTGCAAAATCTTCGTCGAAGTCGATTCCTTCTTTCTGTAGAAATCCTTTTGCCATAAGTCTGGCACTGTGTCGAGTTACTTCTCCTATAGGATTTAGCTTCACTTGCCTTAAGGAAATTCGACAAGTGACCAAGTGTTATTGACTTTGATGAACTCTAGTTTCTCATTCATTACTTTCTTTCACTTCAAATCTTTCAATGCCTCAGATGCATTGACTGGTTTGACATCTACATAGAAAGCATAGTGTACCAGTTCACCTTCTTCATTGACCACATCATCTGATGTAATCACACATTCTTGCAACCTTGCAAGCATGTTTCTTGTTTATTGAGGTCTGCTTGGTCCTGCTTCACATCTGACTTCTTTTTGTAGAACTTCTCTTTCGACTTCACTAGCTGGTTCTTCACATAAGATTCTCACTGAATCCTTCTTAACATTCTCGGTCCAATCCTATTCCTTAAGCTCATATATGATCACGTCCTTGCTGATCATAACTTGCTTATTCACTGGGTCAAACAACTTCTATCCTCCAGTTGAATGATATCCTATTAGGATCATTTGACTCGACTTGTCATCAAGCTTTCTTCTCAACTGATCTAGCACATGTCTATGTGCTATAGATCCAAACACCTTAAAATGACTTAGGCTAGGCTTGACACCAGACCAACATTCTTCTGGTGTGATTCCTTATAGCTTCTTCGTCAGACATCTATTCAAGATGTATCTTACAGTCGACACAACTTCTCCCCATAATTCTTTGGGTAGATGTTTGCCTTTCAACATACTTCTCACCATATTCATGATGGTTCTATTCTTCCTTTCTGCAGTTCCATTCTACTGTGGAGTGTAGGGTGGCACCACGTTATGCACAATCCCTTATTTCTCATATAATGCATCGAAATTTTTTGACACATACTCTCCACCACCATCAGTCCTTAGAATCTTTAGCTTTCGACCACTTTGTCTTTCGACCATAGATTTAAATTTGGCAAATACCTCGATCCCTTCACTTTTCTTCTTGATCAGGTAAGTCCACAGTTTTCAACTAAAATCATCTATGAACGTGACAAAGTATCTGTTACCTCCAATCGAATCCACCTGGATAGGACCACATAAGTAACACCCAAATTCCCATCGCGAATAAATAATACATAAATAAATCAGAGTAAGTAAAAATTTATTTTTCTGACAGGAACAAGGATGCCACAAATTTTAGAAAGAAAACACAATTCCCTGCTCATAAATTTTGATACATAACACAAAATGGAATAAACCTGTAAGGGAACTTTTTCCTTAAAAAGGAAAGTTCAATTATGGAATAAAGCGGAAAGATCCATAATTGACTTGTTTTACAAAATAAATTGTTTTATAACATCAAAATATACATACAAAAATAATACAAAATATATTCAATAAAGATATACATATCACAAAACGTTCCCCGACTCCCGTGCTACGTATCAGAGCAGACAGACTGACAAAGGACGGAGGACTAATCTTCACAAAAGCCTCCAAGACTACTAATCTGCAATTGCCTCATAGAGCAACAAACCACAGCAGTAGGGTGAGAAATAACAACTAAATCAAGATTGCATAATAATATGCAAACACATAAATTCACATGCATAATTATTCTCACCACAAGCATCACATACTAATACACATAGCATATATCAATTACACCAACCTAATCACATATTCTCACATAAGGCACACCAAAGTCATAACATGTGGAAACACCCCACAACATCACATAGCATATATCTATGCATAACACATATTATCCACAATAAATGCATTTATCACATATGCACATCAATTCACAATTTTCACACATAATCAATCCATTTATGATTTTTACACATAATCAATCCATTTATGATTTTCACACATAATCAATCCATTCATGATTTATGCAAATGCACAGAGACCGACTCAACGACTCTATGCAATGCATATGCGGTACCATCCATCCGTCAATCTCATTACTAGTCTACTCAGGAACTATTGGAACCATCGCTTGTTACTTAGGATTACTCATGTAACACCCCGTCGGGAAAATGATGTTCCCCGTCGCTTTAGGTCCTCTTATTTTTTTAAGGCACACAACGTTTATGGATGGCTTTAGGTCCTCTTTGTATAAGGCACACAATCCGATCGCTTTAGGTCCTCTTTGTATAAGGTACACGATCGTCTATAATCATCGCTTTAGGTCCTCTTTGTATAAGGCACACGATGTTATAGCGGATTCCCTCTGGAATCGATTCGTCGCTCACACCCACTAGGGCACACGACATCACAAGATGCATATCATGATGCTTGGCATACAAGGACTCATGACAATCAAATGCATCTTCACAAATCAACAATATGATTTATCTTATCACCATTATTCATGCATTTGGAAATCAATTCATACAATGCATTTACTTGCCATAAGGCCACCAATTAACACACACATTGAGTTTCACATAAACAATGCATTTTCATCATAATCCACAACAATCCCACCAAACATCATAACAACATACATTGATATTCAATCAAACAATGCATTTTCCCACACAACAACATCATTAATCATGCATTGCAATCACACCCAAAACAATGCATTTATTTCTCCACAAGACCACAAACCATCATCTCAACATGTCATCACATGCATTCACATCATATAACATTACACAAGTCATACGATATCCATATCAAAAGCACATTGCATGATACACATCAAATACACACAATTAAAACGGTAAAAGTCGACAAAATGACACATATCCAAATTCCTGACATAATTAAATCGGCCAACAATATCGAAACCATTTTAATAAGAAATTACATCTCAATAGCTTTCCAACGATACCAAGTATGTTCAAAACGGATAATCGAAACACAAGTTACGGACTAAAACAGAAAAGACATCGCGAAAAACAACATTTTGCACACCTGCTGGCCATACGCGTATAGCCCTGAGCCATACGCGTATTGCCTTACTCACTCGCCCATCCATACGCGTATTTCCCAAAGTGATACGCGTATGGGCAGAGACTGATTTTTCCCCAAAAAGTCCACTAAAAATCCAATACTCGTATTGCCTCACTCCATACGCGTATTGCCCACTCCCATACGCGTATTGGACACATTCCTTCCCTGCCATACGCGTATTTGCCCAACCCAATACGTGTATTGCCTTTCCTGATACGTGTATGGGCAGCGAAAACCTAGAATTTTTCCTGCATAATTTTTCTGTGAATTTTCCCCTAAAACCCCCAATTTTCATCCCCAAATCCATTTTCAACAGCAAAACAAGTACCAACAATTGTTCCTAAACACAGGGTAATCATACAACGCGATTTATATCGATTTCTGACAATGGTTCATTAATTTATCAAGAAGGAAAACAATGTAAAAACAACCAAAACACATACATAAACAACACATATACGTACACAAGCAAGATATAATTGAAACTTCTCACCCTTACCCGATTAATCGCGCTTGAAACGGAGTTATGTTCGATTCCACCTCTTTTCCTCTTCTCCTTTTCTTTCCTCTTCTTTTCCTTCTTTCCTTTCTCTTTTCTCTCTTTTTCTCTCAAAAATTCTATTTAAGAAAATTATAATTTCTAACCCCGCGAAATGACCAAAATACCCCTACTCTCAAAACATCCCTCTACATAGTACACCATGAATAATATTTAAACCTTTCACTTAACCTTTCAATTCTGAATGTCCAATGGTCTCATTACTCCTACATTTTCCCAATGTCCAACCTATGAATTCTTACAAGTCACACACGCATATACAAAATGTGCCACATCACGCTTCCGCTGCGCACTCTGATTACCCGAACCCATCAAGTCTACTAATCTCACGTCCAAAGTCTAACTCTTTCTCATGTTCGCCAAAAATCACCGTTCACTTTTAATATACCCAACCTCACTCTCTACTGTGTTATCTCACACACCAGACACAAGCCTCTGAACTGCTCAAATAATTCTAATTCTCTGACCATCAAAACAGTCACGCATAAAAACCTTCGACTTAACTCATCCGGCACAACCTTAGCTTTTCCCGAAGGATAATCCAAGCCAAATTCATAACCCGTCACGAATTCTAACCATCCTCGTTGACTCATACTCTATTCCTTCAGACCAAACAAATACTCAATATTCTTGTGATTACTAAACACTTCGAACCTCAAACCATAAAGATAATACCTCCAAATATTCCAACACAATACAACCGCAACCAATTCCAAATCCATAATAGTATAGATCCTTTTATGAATCCTTAAATGTCGTAAAGCATGAGCCACGACTTTACCCTCTTGCATTAACACCCAGACTAAACTCATCAAAGACACATCCCAATATTTCATAAACAGTTTATTAGGATCACGCAGAATCAAAACTGAAACCGTAGACACTTCAGCTTCAGCTCTCTGAAACTTACTCACAACGAACATCCAAAACAAACGACTCACCCTTTGCAAGTCAACCGAGATAACAGAAGTACGAACTTAGCAAAGTCTTGCCTAGCCTCCAGTTACAACCAACTAAGTCCAAAAATTTCTAATCTCCTTAACCAACTTCGGAGCCTCTCATTGTAGAACTGTATCTACTTCCGATGGATCCATTAACCATACTCTCATCCGAAATGACATATCCAAGAAAACTAACATTTTTCAACCTAAATTCTCACTTGAATAACTTAGCATAAAACTTCGTCTCTTTTCAACCCTTGCAATTCGATTCTCAAACACTCTACTGATTCTTCCTCTGAGTTTATAACAGATCCGAATATCCTCAATCAAAGCCACTACAAACTTATCCAAATAAATATCGGAGATACGATTCCTCTACTCCACAAACATTACAGACGCATTACTAACACCAAATACTATCACTGCACATTATCACGCCCAACCGAATTCCAAAAGATATAAATTCTTAAAGCTTTTACAAAATTCTTCACTGGGTAACTGGTTACTCACACACAAGCTTAACCGAGTAAATAACAGCCTATCCCGATGATAACAAATATAACCAGTCGCATTAAATAGATTAAAACCTCAACTCACGAAATTCACCACTCTTATCAAACATTCCAAACAATTACAATTTCAATCAAACTCAACCAAACCAATACCAGTTATCTATTCCTGAAAGTGAACACTTATTCTCAATCGTTACCTTATTCAACTGTTAGTAATTCATACACAATTTCTTCTCTTGATAATCCAACTTCCATAAATCCCAACATGTAGCAACCACCAACCAAAAAGAACTCTTAATATCAATATTACGTCCACACCTAAGGGTTTCCTCAAAATTTCCATTAATGCTCTAAAACTCCAAAGACTCCAAACCTCACCAGAACTCCAAGTTTTACTTTCCATAGTCTTAATACCATTATACACCACATGGTTGTTATTCCGTTCAATCATCCTTCCATTTTGTTGCTTACAATACTGGAGCTCTCTAAGACAACCCCTAAAGTTCCATCCAAAAACACATATGAAAACTGTGCACAACTGACGGCCCATCACTGTGACTTCCTGCCAATTTTCCAGAACACTATCATCACGAACAAAACAAATATCTTAGTCCCATCTACTAAGAGTTTTCGACTTACCTAGCAGACATAAACCTCAACTATCCACCTTCGTCCAATTTGAGTTCACACTCTACTCTCTGAGGACAACCATAAATAATACCCAAACATTCTCCCTCAGAGACATTCCAACTTGACCAACATACAAAACCTCAAATCTGCCTCACCTTCAGATATAAAAATCTTTATTGACCCATCAAAACAATTTGTAACCATTTTCTTAAAATTCCAAACAATTCATCCCACACATAATCAAAGCCTGAAAGGCACGTCTATTCCATCCAACATAATTCCCATCTGTTATCATCAAGAGATTAAGGGTGATCAGTTCCTCAATTTGCCAATAGACAGTCGACAATCATGATGGGGGCATAAACTGTCTTTACCAAACTATAATAGCATTTCTTACATCCTGTGCACAAAACTACCTAAGGCACAAATCCTTAGTTGACATAAACCTTACCTCTGCATTCCTTCTGGAACTGGGAACCACACTGTCCAAACAACACTTACAATCTTGCAATTCACAACAAACTGAGCCAACGCCCCACACCTGAAGCAACATGGAGAAGTACCAGCTTCTCCCTCACTTATCTCATTCTAACTCCTGCAGACAACAGAATAGAAAAACCAGAAAGTGCCGACAGTGTCTCACACACATATCACGTACTAAGGAACAAACAACATCGACAGTATTCAACTGTCACACCAACTGACTCAACAACTTGGCCGGACGAACCGACCTGCTCTGATACCACTATAAGTAACACCCTAATTCCCATCGCGAATAAATAATACATAAATAAATCAGAGTAAGCAAAAATTTATTTTTCTGACAGGAACAAGGATGCCACAAATTTTAGAAAGAAAACACAATTCCCTGCTCATAAATTTTGATACATAACACAAAATGGAATAAACCTGTAAGGGAACTTTTTCCTTAAAAAGGAAAGTTTAATTATGGAATAAAGCGGAAAGATCCATAACTGACTTGTTTTACAAAATAAATTGTTTTATAACATCAAAATATACATATAAAAATAATACAAAATATATTCAACAAAGATATACATATCACAAAACGTTCCCCGACTCCCGTGCTATGTATCAGAGCAGACAGACTGACAAAGGACGGAGGACTAATCTTCACAAAAGCCTCCAAGACTACTAATCTGCAATTGCCTCATAGAGCAACAAACCACAACAGAAGGGTGAGAAATAACAACTAAATCAAGATTGCATAAGAATATGCAAACACATAAATTCACATGCATAATTATTCTCACCACAAGCATCACATACTAATACACATAGCATATATCAATTACACCAACCTAATCACATATTCTCACATAAGGCACATCAAAGTCATAACATGTGGAAACACCCCCACAACATCACATAGCATATATCTATGCATAACACATATTATCCATAATCAATGCATTTATCACATATGCACATCAATTCACAATTTTCACACATAATCAATCCATTTATGATTTTTACACATAATCAATCCATTTATGATTTTCACACATAATCAATCCATTCATGATTTATGCAAATGCATAGAGACCGACACAACGACTCTATGCAATGCATATGCGGTACCATCCATCCGTCAATCTCATCACTAGTCCACTCAGGAACTATTGGAACCATCGCTTGTTACTTAGGATTACTCATGTAACACCCCGTCGGGCAAACGATGTTCCCCGTCGCTTTAGGTCCTCTTATTTTTTTAAGGCACACGACGTTTATGGATCGTTTTAGGTCCTCTTTGTATAAGGTACACGATCCGATCGCTTTAGGTCCTCTTTGTATAAGGCACATGTTAACCCTCAATTTCGACGTCAGACAAAATCAAAGTTATGTTAATGTTAAAAATTATTTTTAATATAAAGAACGCTTCGACCTAACTTTTGAGAGGCCTGAGTCGAATAAATGTGGAAAAACCTTAAAAATGGCTAAGTGTGGAAAGGGTCCTTCGACCAGGAGAATGTAGCGCTGTAGTGGTTATATTAAGATTGGAGGGAATTTCCAATATTTGAAATTTGAATGAGAGCAGTTGTGGACGTGGGAACAGTTGAGATTAAGGGGAAGGCGCCAAAATCCACACGTTCGAAGCAGTAACCACCACTGAGTAGTTATTTCCTAGCACTATAAATAGGAGTTGGTTCTATGTAAATGGTGTGTTCATATTTTTGTACAAGTTACTCTAAGAAACTCAAAGTACCCGCGTGTAGAGAAACGAGTTCGTGAGAATGTACGTAATGTAACACCATTGTCTTCATTAATCTAAGTTATCTTCAGCATGTTTACTTTCCATGCCTTTACAGTTTCTTGAAATTTATCTTTCATGCCAAATTTATGATCAAAGCCATTTAAACTTTCTGCGTTTTACTTTCGACTGCATTTTACGTTCAAGCTTTTAATCTTCAAACCTTTACTTTTCAAAGTCTTTCATTTTCAAGAACGTGAAGTTCTCATTTAAATCAATTGCATTTATTTTCAAAGCCTTTTACTTTCTAGCACCTTACCTTCGACGACACTTTTACTATTCCAGCCTTTACTTTCCAAGAACGTGGAGTTCGTTGCATTTTACTTTCAAAGCTTTTACCCATTCGACACCTTTAATTTTTGCACCCTTTACTTGCATCACTTTGAATTTCCAGCTTTCACTTTACTTTATTGCCTGTAGTTGAATGTGGAGTTCAGTTAGATTTTATTTTCAGCATTGTCAAACGTGGAGTTCAGTTTACATTTTCTTTAAGTTACACTTGTCTCTCGAACTTAGCACATGTCCTAGGATTTGTGTGATCGATCCTGCAAGTTAAATTAATTTGCGTTTAGATTGATAGATCAGAGGTTGTTTACCAAAATTCACAGTAAACAAATTGGCACACCTGGTGAGACCCAGTGCTAAGTCAAACCTTTTTGTCAGCCTCATCTCTCTTGGTGAAGAAGTATTTTCGTTGCATGTTATTGAGAAGTGGGAAGTTAGCCACAGCAAACGAAGAGATACCAAAGAGAAGATATACTAAGAAGATGGCAACTAATGCTAATCAACAAGTTGATCCTCAAGGGAGTATTTCAAACACTCAGTCCAGTAGCAGTGTTGGGACTCAAAGCACTCCATCACCAGTGTCTTCGACAGGAGGGCCGGCGTCGCTTCCATTAGTGGTGTCTGAGCCAGGATCAATGTATAAAAAATCATATACTCAACCTGTGTTGGAATACATAGGATCACAAAGTTCTATATCGCCAACACCCCCAGGAGGAAATACAATGTACAGGCACGTTCCTCCACCAGGTTTTCCACATCCAGGGTCAAGGAGTCAACCCTATGGTATGCCTACCTCAATGATGCAAAACCTGCAGAATGCTCCACCTGTATTTTCAGAAACTGTTGTGTCTTCGCCACTACAAGGGTCAGGATCAGGAGGACGAAACAACCAGAGTATAGGCGTTGGTTACTCTGTTCAAACACCTAGCCTTACAAATACATCCATAAATTGTTTGAGACAGCAGATGGATGAAAGTAACATGCAAATGGTACATACGTTGTCTCAGACAATGGGAGAAGTTTTTCAACCTTTGATCCAAAATACAACCCAAACTAACCAACAGCTGGCTGCACAAGTGGCACGCATGGCTGATTTCATGGGAGTACCAGCAGTGGATTGAAGAGCGATGGTGGTCGAAGATATCCCAAGACGTCATCAACGTCAGATACCTGATGCTAACCTGGAGGATCAAGAGATGGTTGACCATTTCAGAGTCTAACCACCAAGAAACCAGATGGAGGAGGAACCGGTAGTGATGGTGAACAGGAACCAAAACGCAGATCAACTACTTAGGCAGGTTCGACACCAGAATCAAGCAGAAGAAAATAATCTTGCAGCCATGGTCGAAAGGATAATGACTAGGAATGGGATGAATTTTGGCTTCTCCAGGCCAAATTATACATCGCCTATAGTGGACTACATTCTCCAAGCAGAACTTCCCCCTAGGATAAAGGTTCCAAAGTTCAGCAAATTCTCAGGGGATACTACTGAGTCTACTGTCGAACATGTGGCTAGATATTTGATCGAAGCGGGCGAGATTGCAGCTGACGAAAGCCTTAGGATCAAATACTTCCCAAGTTCCCTTACCAAGAATGCCTTCACATGGTTTACTACGTTGCCTCCAAATTCCATATACAATTGGACCCAATTAGAACGTTTGTTTCATGAACAGTTCTATATGGGGCAAACTAAGATCAGTTTGAAAGAATTGGCTAGCATCAAGCGCAAAGTCACTGAGCCAATTGATGATTACCTGAATAGGTTTCGACTTCTTAAAGCCAGGTGCTTTACGCTAGTGCCAGAACATGAGTTGGTCGAAATGGCTGCTGGGGGTCTTGATTATTCCATTAGGAAGAAATTAGATACCCAATATCTTAGAGATATGGCCCAGCTGGTTGATAGGGTTCGACAGCTAGAAAGGCTAAAAGAAGAAAAAGCCAAATTCAGTAGGGGTAAAAAAGTAGCGTTCGTCGAATGCAAGGAAGATGTGGAGAATCTGTATGGTGAGCCATCTTGTTTCGACGAAAGTGAGGTTGACGTTGCTGAGTTAAAGCAAGGTCCACCTTACGCTTGCAAATTATTAGCTCCTTCAGAAGGAAAAAATCCTGTCGAATCTAACGACAAATTCCCTAAGAAAACATATACTTTCGACGTCACTAAATGTGATGAGATTTTTGATTTGTTAGTTAAAGATGGGCAAATGATAGTGCCTGCTGGTGTTAAAACGCCACCTTTAGAACAAAGAAAGAAAAGAGGTTTTTGTAAGTACCATAATTTTTTGGGTCATAAAACTTCTCAATGTTTTCTTTTTAGGGATTTGGTGCAGAATGCTATCCAGGAGGGAAGGCTGAAGTTTGGGGAAAAAGGCAAAGCCCAGATGAAGATTGACTCTGACCCGTTGCAAGTTGCGGAGGCCAACTATACAGAGCCTCATGAGGTTCAGATGGTGGAAGCCACGGGGGGATTCGACTAGTCAGTGAACATGGTAGAAGCTATTGAAGACTTCGCCATCAGTTCTGTGATAATTGAAGGTTCTAGTAAGGCTGCAAGTGGCCTAAACATTGATGGTACCAGTCTGATGTTGGTGACCAAAGAAACTGCTGATAATTTTGTGGAAATGGATAATGCTGCTAAGGTTTTTGATGTAACCGTGAGTGGGTGGAAGATAACTGCCAATGAAGGCATTAATATGGTCGAGTTGGCTGAGGAGTCTGATTCTAGTTCAGATGGTATCAACACCAATGAGGCTATGGGTAGAAGTGCCCCCAAAGTTCAAGTTGTTAAGGAATTGGAAGATGACATGCTCTTGGTTGGAGAGATGCTGGACATGGGCGGTTGTCTGGTGGAAAATTGGATCTGTATGGCTGCTGAAACTTTTTTCAAGACATCTCCTGATGTCGAGAGAGTCAATGCTGAGGAGATGGTGGAGGCTGAGAAAGCTGCTTGGGAAAAAGCTTCCCAAAAAGCTGCAAAAGCAGCAGTAGGTGGTGGCTGCTTGGCAAAGACCACTGAAAGTCTGGAAGCCAGCTTCTCCAAGATGCGCCTGAAGGACAAAATGGATGTCAACATGGTCGAAATTACGGATCGAAAGGATGAACAATTGAGTAAGGTAGATGAGCAAGAGAAACTCAACAAAATGGCTTATCCTAAGCCAGAAGAGACAATTGTGGACTTCTTGCATCGTTGCCAGAAAAAAGACTCTGGAGTAATGTTGTGTCCCAGGTGCAGCGCCATTTTTGATGAAAAGGCTGCCCACAAGCTTGAAGGTGTTAAGAAGGCTGGAGAAAGTTGGGGGCAGAAGGTGAGCAAGGGGCACCGAGGTTTTGACCATAGGCGACTTTCGACAGGGCTAAAAAACCAAGCACCAGGAATTAGGCCAGGTACGTTCAAGCCAACGGCGAACGCACCAACAGGTAGTTGGATTAAACCTGTCGAAGGGAGAGGACAGAAGAAAAAGTGGGAAAAGTTTGATGTGGAAAGAGGTGCATCATTTGAGTACAGAAAAGAGAATCGCACCACGAACAAATCAGCATACATTTCACAGAATTACAAGGGTAACAACCCAATGTCTAGATCGCAATGGCGAAGAGAGCAGCACAGGCGAAAAGCTGTCAGGGAGGCTCAGGTGCAAGGAGAGTCAAGCACCAATGTGGCTGGGGCAATGGAGAAACTGCCCATACGACGAAAGTTGTTTACTATTCAGCCAGAAAAGAAGGTCGAAGAGGATGAGGATATGACTGATAACTTCGACAATGAGTCAGCAGCTTCCCTAGACATTCTGGTAAATGTGGTATCAGTGATGCCAAGAGAATTTGGTCAAGCCTCAGAAGTCGAGGACTTAGACCAAACTGCTGAATTGGAAATGATGGCACACAAACCTGTGTGCTATTACATCATGAATAATGGGTGCGTCGAAGAACAGAATGCTTTCTTTGAGCGTCCCACAGAGGCAATGAAGGGTCATTTGAAGCCTCTTTATATTACTGGAAAAGTGGAGAATGTACCTGTCAACAAAATTTTGGTAGACTGTGGTGCGACGGTCAATTTGATGCCAAGAGTTCTGTTGAGCAAGATTGGAAAATATGAAACTGATACTAAACCCCACAACATGGTTCTGTCGAACTATGAAGGCAAATTTGGTTCTACTCTGGGAGTGATTTAGGTAGATCTCATTGTGGGAACTATTACCAGACCAACAGTGTTCATGGTCATCGAAACAAAGGCTAACTATAATCTACTCTTAGGAAGAGAGTGAATTCATGGGATAGGAGCAGTACCCTCATCTATGCACCAGAGAATCACAATCTGGAGACCAGATGGGATAGTGGAAAACATTGAAGCTGATCAAGGGTACTTCAAGGTGCCTGTTAATCACGTGGACAGTAGGCAATTTGAGAAACATCTGGCGAACATTGCTCCATGTCCTCCAGCTGACTTTGAGTTTACACCTGACGAGGAAACGTTTTATTCGTTGTACTTACACCCTGTAGAAGGTTTCAAATGGGACAGGGAGGTACCAGGAGGAAGATTGCCATGCTTAGGCACACCTCCAATAGAGCCCACAGGGTGGGGAGATGAATTCAGTGATCATGACTGAGTTCGATGCTATGAAAAGAATTTCGGCCTATGTGGCCGAAATAAAACTACAAGCGGCTTTGGAAGCCGCCAATGATTATATGGTTGGTGAAGCCATTTCTAAAGTGTATCAAGGGGGTCCTGGCAAGGACTTCGACCCAAAACCTCCAGATAAGGTTGAAACTGGAGAGCAAAGCCAGAGGCTCGACGCCATCTATGAAGATGAGCCTTTGGGATTTGAAAAGGGTCCGGTGGTAAATAATATAAAAATGCTAGCACAAGATCCTTTGGAAGAAGTGAATCTCAGTGAGGGGGCAACCAAAAGGCTTACTTACATTAGTGCCAATCTTGATCCCCAGTTGAAAGTCAAAGTAGTCCAGCTGTTGAAAGAATTCAAAGACGGCTTCGCTTGGGATTATGATGAGATGCCTGGTCTGAGTAGGGAGTTAGTCGAACACAAGTTGCCTATGACGCCTGGGAAAAAACCAGTCAAGCAAAATCCAAGACGGTTTGCACCAGAGATACTGTCAAAGATCAAAGAGGAAGTCGAAAGACTGCTTCGTTGCAAATTCATTTGCACTGCAAGGTGTGTCGAATGGTTGGCTAATATAGTACCTGTTATTAAAAAGAATGGGTCTTTGAGAGTGTGCATCGATTTTAGGGATTTAAACTCTGCAACTCCCAAAGATGAATATTCAACGCCAGTAGCAGAAAAGATGAAATGGTTGTTGTTTCGACAAGGCATGTATTGGCCCACTATGCTGAAGGATTTCATAGAATTTGCTAAAGGGTGCCAAGAATGTCAAATTCATGCTGGCATACAACACATCCCTACAAGTGAATTACATTCTATAGTGAAACAATGGCCTTTCAGAGGATGGGCTTTGGATATAGTGGGAGAGATTCGACCAGCATCTTCAAAGAACCAGAGATATATTTTGGTGGGAATTGATTATTTCACCAAGTGGATTGAGGCAATACCACTGGTGAATATAGGCCAGGAAGATGTTATTGAGTTCATCCAAAATCACATTATTTATAGATTTGGTATTCCTGAAACAATTACTACAGATCAAGGATCCGTGTTCACTGGTCGAAAGATGCAGGAATTTGCCAAAGAAATAGGTTTTAAGTTATTAACTTCTACACCTTATTATGCTCAGGCCAATGGGCAAGTCGAAGCGGCCAATAAGATAGTGATTGGACTAATCAAGAAACATGTGGGAAAAAGGCCTAGAAATTGGCACAAGACGTTAGACCAAGTTCTTTGGGCGTGTCGAACATCCCCCAGAGAGGCTACCAACACTACCCCATTTCGACTCACTTTTGGTCATGATGCAGTATTACCTGTTGAGATTTATCTACAGTCTGTAAGAGTTCAAAGACATCATGAAATTCCCTCTGAGAATTATTGGGAAATGATGATGAATGAATTAGTGGATTTGGATGAAGAAAGGCTTAGAGCCTTGGAGTTGCTGAGAAGACAAAAGAAGAGGGTCGAAGAGTCCTACAACAAAAAGGTTAAATCTAAATCTTTTGCATGTGGGGAATTGGTTTGGAAGGTGATTTTGCCCATGGATCGAAAAGATAGAACATTGGGCAAGTGGTCCCCTAAGTGGGAAGGACCATTCCAAGTCATACAAGTGTTCTCTAATGGAGCTTATGAAGTGGAAGAATTAGACAGAGATAAAAGAATCTTGAAAGTAAATGGCAAGTATTTGAAAAAATATAAGCCTATGCTGCAGGAGATTCATATAAAAACATAAGCTTTATTTGATAAAAGAAAGCCAAAATAGGCCAAGTCAGGCTAATATGGCATACAAAGCGAAGAGAAAATAATACAACATTTTTCTTTCTCTAGGAAAGGTTATTCATAATCTCTCCAATCTATGGATTTGAGGAATTCCATATAATCTACATCTGGCTCATCATCAGAATCTTGGGTGCTGGAGTGCCCTTTCTTGGAGATCTTCATTTTGGTTTCCTTCTTCTTGGCTAAAGAGGCTGCTCCAATGGAGGCATTGGGTTGTTGAGGCGCCTCTACTTTCTTTGTTTCCTCAGTTGCCTTGGCCTTTCCAGCCATCTTCTTGGTTGGAGGTTTCTCTGAAGTATTCATGGTTGCTTCTACGCAAAACATGGTCAGATGGAAGAGATTTATAGAGGCTAAGGGCTGATTGGATTGGCCAGCCAAACGGTGGAAATAGGTGAGTGATTCTTGGAAATAGGCCTGAGGGCTATGCTGTTAGTGTCACTTTAAAGCTAGAAGCTTATGCCTTGGAATTTAAAGCTGGAAGGGTGACTTTCCAAGAAAAAGATAGAACGCTTTAATTGCGAATTTGACTGGTAAAAATAACAATAGAGAACATCATCATGCAATATAGGTCGAAAGCAGTTAAAGGCAGAATAATAATGATAAATTAAATCAGTGCCAACAGGCATAAAATTGTCATTACATAAAAATCCTGAAAAGGCCAAGAAACAAGTGATGATTAGATAAATGAAATAAAGGTGTCGAAGGTATCAGAAGGGAAGCCTCGACGCCAACTGAGAAAAAGATTGTATGTGATGTTTGAGGCGAGCGTTGCACAAAGATTCGTCAAGTTTTGCGTCTGCGAGCTCTTTCTCGTATCTTTGGGCCGCATCAATTCGATCAATAGCATTCTTCGTCTCTTCAGCTATCTCAGTGTCGTCGGATTGACGCAGATCACGATTGCGGTTTTCAGCATTTGCAATTTTAGCTTGTAGCTCTGTGATCTGTTGTTTCCATGCTTCAATGTCCTTCGTGTTAGAGGCTATCTCGTCTTGTTTTTTCTTTTGATTAGCCTCCATACGTTGGATCTCTTCGTACGCCTCTTGTGCACTACACCAGGCTGCACTCTCACAGCCAAATTTTCTCTCGATGGTATCCTTAATAGAGGGAAGCAGTTTTATTTCTGCAGCTATTTGGTTTACCACAACAGTTAGCTCTATCAGAAAACCAGAGACATCTGGATTGAGGGTGGTGAGCTCAATCTTTGCAAGGGTGTCCTTCAGGTAAGCAGTTGCAGTTGGATCTGAGGCCAGAATTTTGTAAATATCCCCTTTGAAGAATTTTTTCTTGAGGGCTTGGAGAATTGATTGGGCGAAGTCATCTGGTGCTGAGGTCGAAGAAACAGAGGAAGAACCATGCCTTTGCTCAAGAATTAATTTGGCAAACTCACGTGGGTTCGACCACTTGAGAGCTATCAGCGAGTCCCCAGATAGTGGAGCGACCATAGGCGAAGGAGTATGGTGGGGGCGAGGCTCAGCTTGTTCTTCTTCCTCCTCTGATGATTCCTCTTCCTCTTCATCTTCTTCTCCTCCCATTTCCTCATCAGATTCATCAGCAGTTGGTTGCACATTCTCCTGCTGATCAGCTGGTGTGGGTTGATCAAGAGAGGCGTTGTGTGTTTGGAGTTCAGGTTCACGCCTTTCGTCTTCAACCATCTGGCCCTTATCCATGGAGGTACCCGGATTGATAAGTGGTGGGCTTGAAGCGTTATCCTCATCAGAGTTAGCTCCCTCTGCTTGTGCGTGCTGAGTAGGGGTTTGAACTGGTGCTGCAGTAGCTGCTGTAACATGTGGAATAGGTTGATTAATCTCACTCAAACCAGAGCCAATATCAGAAGATGGGTGATAAGTTGGCTCACCTTGGCTGTTGAGAAGCGTGGTAGTGAGGCTTTCTGAAGTTGGGTGAGGAACAGATTCGTCAAGTGTGGCGGCGGCGAAGTTGCTTGGAGTTGGTCGAGGGTCCGGATTGTTGATGATGGATGCCTGAAGAACACAAGTGGAGATAATGAGAATGAAATAATAGGCGGAGGATGTCAAGCATAATAGAAAAGATAATGGTGAGCATACCTGAGTTTGTTCAACAGCAGGACTTGATTCTTCAACCCCATGGTCACCAAGAGGGGTTCTCAAGGCTACCTTGGAGGGTTCCTTCTCGACACCACTTGTGGTGGATGCCTTTTCGAGTATTTTGGCCACCTTCGAAGGAGGTGGGCCAGCAGGTCCAGAGGCCTTTGTGGGTTTTTTCCTCTTCCTCGTGAGAACCTCTTCAGGAGATTCATCTGAGGCCTCTGAAACTGTAACCACAGCTGGGGCATCCTTCTTTCCTTTCTTTGAAGGTGTTGGAGGCTTTCGACCAGTCTGAAGAGGCGGTGAAAATAAGGAAGAAATTCATAGAGTACAAGTAAAAACAAAAGGTGCAAAGTATACCTGTGTACTCCCTTGGTCTTTGCCACTTTGCAAGGTGGCAACTCTAGTCGAAGCAGCTTTCCTAGGCACAGCTGAAAGATAGCACACAATTGTTACAAGTTGATGATTACATGACTAGTCATAAAGCCATGGAGTAAGGATCTCAAACCTTCATATATTTCAGATTCGATACGAACGTCCTGAATTCCTATATGAAGGTGCCCTTTAAAACTGTCTAACGTATGCTTAGTCGAAACCACTTGTTGGGCTTTTGGCTGAGACTGCTGTCGAAGAAGCTTTAAATGCTCCCTACAGACAAACCAATCTGGAAATGGAGGGGCAAGCACCACTCCAAAATCAGCATTAGGCAGTCGAGGGAACTTTGGGGAAAAAAGTTTAAAAGCTACCTCATAACGTTTCTCACGAGGGACGTTGGGAGGAATTTTTAGTTGGTCCAACTTTTCTAGAAATTTTCTCTTTAGAGTAACAGCAGCCTCATGAATGGTTCGACTAAGATCATCTGGTCGATAGATAGTTTCAAAGTATTTTTGAAAAGCCTGTATTTCTTCGATGTGAGTGAACTTACTTTTTTTCGTCTTGTCCTGTACATGGAGGAAAGCTTGGTCAAGTAACGAAGAAAACGTAGTCGTATCAAGAAAGTGCTCATTATAATGCTTCAACCACCATTGGTGGAAGGATGAAGTGCATAAAAAGGAAGGTTCGAAAAACACAGGGGAGAGGATGCTTCTTTTGTTGTTCCTGATGTTGAGTGCTTCAGAGACGTTCTCCTCGTCGAGGTAGGCGGTGTGAAGAATCACTTGACCCTTTTTCTCATATAAGCACTGAGGGAAACTCTGGGCCAACCCAAATTGTCGAGAAACCAAGTTGGGTTGGTAGGCAATCAACGCTGATAAACCTCTCCCTAGGTTCAGCCTGTGGATAATAAATCTAGGAATCAAAAAGGCCTCCCAGATGACAACAGACTCTGGATTTAGGGGTTGGAGAGGATTTGGAAATGGCCTTTGGAACCACTCAGGGCCATGGCTTCGTCGAACAAAGGGTGCCATGCTAGGAGTAAACTCATAGCATTTGGCGAACATCATTATGTAACTGGTGAAAGCCCTTTGAAGGTTTTCACCATCATCATTAGGAGTGAGCTTAGCCAGACGTGTCCCTTCGACGCTCCTCTCCCTGATCTCAGCGGAAGCTTCATCGACTATGCCTTTTCTGGGGAGGCTAGCCTCAAATGTAGCATTGAGCCACAGTTGAAGTAGCCAAAGAGGACCGCTCAAATGCATAGGACCTTGGGCGTCCACATTCTTCAGTCGAGAAGCCCCTTCACTGATGGATTCGTAAAGGTTCGCCAGAATGAGTTCACTCAGGCAGGTCCCTCTGTTGTGGTGGAGTTGGTTCGCCAGGGGCAGGTACTTCTTAGCCACCTGCAAAGACTTGGTACAAAAAACATACCTCGACAGCCAGACTGTGAGGAAAGCAATGTGTTCTTCATCAGACACCTCATCATCTTCTTGTTTGAAGTGGTGCTTGATAAAGAGGGTGTAGGTCAGTTTTGAGCCTGCAATATTGATGGTATCATCAGCATCAACCTCAAGATTGTAGACGAGGCCATCTGGTCGAAGCCCCGTGATGGCAGCTACGTCAAAAAGGGTTGGAGTGACCATTCCACATGGCAGGTAGAATGTATAATGGGTGCTGTCCCAAAAGTACAAAGATGCTGCTAACATGTTCAAGCAATAGGGTATGTTGGTTTTCGACAGCATCAGGAGGTCATAGATCCCTATCTCCTTCCAATGGTCAGCTTTAACTTTCTCCATCTTTGCCATCCTTTGGTCAAATTCCTTTAAAGGGTTGACGACTCTCATCAGTCTAGTGCCGTCAGTGAGATAGCCAACATTGAGCTTGGGTAAAGGGATCTCTTCAAGGGAAGCTCCAGCAGCAGAATTAATTTTAGGGGAACTCTTTTGCCCTAATGGTTTGGATTTCCGGTATGATGGGAAAAACTCACTCAGCTTCTCGTTGGAAATATCCACCTCAGCCAAAGGACCAGATAATGCATAAGTTTTATCAGACATAACAAGGGGAATCATTACCTGAGATTGGTAGATGGCTCTTGCTTCCGTAGAGCAAGGTTCCGGCATACAACGACAGTTATCTACCAGTTGAGGGCCTGGGATGTTAGCGAACGGTGGGATGGTTTGCTTGAATGGAGTGGCTTTGCCCTTTTGGGTCTTCTTTGCTTGAGGATTAATATGGGAGGATGCCATTGTGGAAGAAGATGGAAAGATGGTGTCTTTACTGGGTTTGCGCAAAAAAACTGAAGAGAAGAAGAGTTGCTTGAGAGTGCTAAAGGAGTGGAAAGATCACAAAATGGCAGAGATGGGTATATATAGATGTTTGAAAACCTTCAGGGACTTGGATCCACCATTGAAGCTGAGGGGTTAGTGGGGCACGTGGGTTCCTCCTGAAGACGTGATGGAAAGGAGCAGTTATGTGCAGACTGTTAACGTCTGTTTTCAAGAAAGGCGTTATGATGAATACAGCTGAAAAGACGTTTTAAGGATTTGTCATGATGGCGTGACGTCAGAGGCGTGGGTTAAAGAAACTGAATAGTTTAGCCATTAGGGAATTAGTGGGATGTTCAGTTAAGGCCATGCAAATAGGCGTCGAAATAAGCATTATGTCAAGAAATGGCCTTCCTACCAAGTCTGGCGAAAGGACATTCCTTGGGGGCAATTTGTTAACCCTCAATTTCGATGCCAGACAAAATCAAAGTTATGTTAATGTTAAAAATTATTTTTAATATAAAGAAGGCTTCGACCTAACTTTTGAGAGGCCTGAGTCGAATAAATGTGGAGAATCCTTAAAAATGGCTAAGTGTGGAAAGGGTCCTTCGACCAGGAGAATGTAGCGTTGCAATGGTTATATTAAGATTGGAGGGAATTTCCAATATTTGAAATTTGAATGAGAGCAGTTGTGGACGTGGGAACAATTGAGATTAAGGGGAAGGCACCAAAATCCACACGTTCGAAGCAGTAACCACCACTGAGTAGTTATTTCCTAGCACTATAAATAGGAGTTGGTTCTATGTAAATGGTGTGTTCATATTTTTGTACAAGTTACTCTAAGAAACTCAAAGTACCCGCGTGTAGAGAAACGAGTTCGTGAGAATGTACGTAATGTAACACCATTGTCTTTATTAATCTAAGTTATCTTCAGCATGTTTACTTTCCATGCCTTTACAGTTTCTTGAAATTTATCTTTCATGCCAAATTTATGATCAAAGCCATTTAAACTTTCTGCGTTTTACTTTCGACTGCATTTTACGTTCAAGCTTTTAATCTTCAAACCTTTACTTTTCAAAGTCTTTCATTTTCAAGAACGTGAAGTTCTCATTTAAATCAATTGCATTTATTTTCAAAGCCTTTTACTTTCCAACACCTTACCTTCGACGACACTTTTACTATTCCAGCCTTTACTTTCCAAGAATGTGGAGTTCGTTGCATTTTACTTTCAAAGCTTTTACCCATTCGACGCCTTTAATTTTTGCACCCTTTACTTGCATCACTTTGAATTTCCAGCTTTCACTTTACTTTATTGCCTGAAGTTGAACGTGGAGTTCAGTTAGATTTTATTTTCAGCATTGTCGAACGTGGAGTTCAGTTTACATTTTCTTTAAGTTACACTTGTCTCTCGAACTTAGCACATGTCCTAGGATTTGTGTGATCGATCCTGCAAATTAAATCAATTTGCATTTAGATTGATAGATCAGAGGTTGTTTACCAAAATTCACAGTAAACAGCACACGATCGTCTATAATCATCGCTTTAGGTCCTCTTTGTATAAGGCACACGATGTTATAGCGGATTCCCTCTGGAATCGATTCTTCGCTCACACCCACTAGGGCACACGACATCACAAGATGCATATCATGATGCTTGGCATACAAGGACTCATGACAATCAAATGCATCTTCACAAATTAACAATATGATTTATCTCATCACCATTATTCAGGCATTTGGAAATCAATTCATATAATGCATTTACTTGCCATAAGGCCACCAATTAACACACATTGAGTTTCACATAAACAGTGCATTTTCATCATAATCCACAACAATCCCACCAAACATCATAACAACATACATTGATATTCAATCAAACAATGCATTTTACCACACAACAACATCATTTGTCATGCATTGCAATCACACCCAATACAATGCATTTATTTCTCCACAAGACCACAAACCATCATCTCAACATGTCATCACATGCATTCACATCATATAAAATTACACAAGTCATACGATATCCATATCAAAAGTACATTGCATGATACACATCAAATACACACAATTAAAACGGTAAAAGTCGACAAAACGACACATATCCAAATTCCCAACATAATTCGGCCAACAATCTCGAAACCATTTTAATAAGAAATTACATCTCAATAGCTTTCCAACGTTACCAAGTATGTTCAAAACGGATAATCGGAACACAAGTTACGGACTAAAACAGAAAAGACATCGCGAAAAACAACATTTAGCACACCTGCTGGCCATACGTGTATTTCCCTGAGCCATACACGTATTACCTTACTCACTCACCCATCCATACGCATATTGCCCAAAGTGATACGCGTATGGGCAGAGACTGTTTTTCCCCAAAAAGTCCACTAAAAATCCAATACGCGTATTGCCTCACTCCATACGCGTATTGCCCACTCCCATACGCGTATTGGCCATTCCCATACGCGTATTGCACACATTCCTTCCCTGCCATACGCGTATTAGCCAACCCAATACGCATATTGCCTTGCCTGATACGCGTATGGGCAGCGAAAACCCAGAATTTTTCCTGTATAATTTTTCTGAGAATTTTCCCCTAAAAATCCCATTTTTCATCCCCAAATCCATTTTCAACAACAAAAACAAGTACCAGCAATTGTTCTTAAACACAGGGTAATCATAAAACCCGATTTATATCGATTTCTGACAATGGTTCATTAATTTATCAATAAGGAAAACATTGTAAAAACAACCAAAACACACACATAAACAACACATATACATACACAAGCAAGATATAACTGAAACTTCTCACCCTTACCCGATTAATCGCGCTTGAAACAGAGTTATGTTCGATTCCACCTCTTTTCCTCTTCTCCCATTCTTTCCTCATCTTTTCCTTCTTTCCTTTCTCTTTTCTCTCTTTTTCTCTCAAAAATTCTATTTAAGAAAATTATAATTTCTAACCCCGCGAAATAACCAAAATACCCCTACACTCAAATATCTCGCAAACGCTCTCAAAATGCGATAAAACATAACAACGATGAAAAATAATATATTGTCAAATAAAAGTCAAGAATAAAATAATATAATAATAAAAATAATTAAATCGACTCGATTAAATAAATCTAACAAACTGGGACGTTACAACTCTCCCCCACTTAGATATTTTCGTCCTCGAAAATATACCGATACGAACAACTCCGGATACAACTCTCGCATCCGACTAACAAACCAGAATGCCAACCGAAGGCACACCACGAATAACACTACTGACAAACCACCTTGCTAACAACAACTACAACAACGACACGACAACTACGACAACCACAACGACAAGATGCAAAGCCCATACAATGCACTTGACGACTAACTCACGACCCAAAGAATACCCAAGTTACAAACACACAGGTTCACTCTTGAACCAAAACACAACGAGATCGTTACCCTCACCACAAGTAACACTCCCCTAATTCCCCACACAAGAATTAGCTACCAGCACTCAGACCATCACGATGGAAATGAGACAACAACACCAACGAGAACATAAAGTTCCACGACCCAACATCGTTTCAACAACTTCTACGCAACCATAATACAAACATCCTTATCACACAACGATATTACAACAATACTACGATTTACCAATCGAACATATAACCAAAACATTCATCTACATAGTAGCCCATGAATAATATTTAAACCTTTCACTTAACCTTTCCATTCTGAATGTCCAATGGTCTCATCACTCCTACATTTTCCCAATGTCCAACCTATGAATTCTTACAAGTCACACACGCATATACAAAATGTGCCACATCACGCTTTCGTTGCGCACTCTGATTACCTGAAACCATCAAGTCTACCAATTTCACGTCCAAAGTCTAACTCTTTCTCATATTCGCCAAAAATCACCGTTCACGTTTAATATAACCAACCCCACTCTCTACTGTGTTATCTCACACACCAGACACAAGCCTCTGAACTACTCAAATAATTCTAATTCTCTGACCATCAAAACAGTCACGCATAAAAACCTTCGACTTAACTCATCCGGCACAACCTTAGCTTTTCCCGAAGGATAATTCAAGCCAAATTCATAACCCGTCACGAATTCTAACCATCCTCGTTGTCCCATACTCTATTCCTTCAGACTAAACAAGTACTCAATATTCTTGTGATTACAAAACACTTCGAACCTCAAACCATAAAGATAATACCTCCAAATATTCCAACACAATACAACCGCAACCAATTCCAAATCCATAATAGTATAGATCCTTTTATGAATCCTCAAATGTCATAAAGCATGAGCCACGACTTTACCCTCTTGTATTAACACCCAGACTAAACTCATCAAAGACACATCCCAATATTTCATAAACAGTTTATTAGGATCACGCAAAATCAAAACTGAAACCGTAGACACTTCAGCTTCAGCTCTCTGAAACTTACTCACAACGAACATCCAAAACAAACGACTCACCCTTTGCAAGTCAACCGAGATAACAAAAGTACGAACTTAGCAAAGTCTTGCCTAGCCTACAGTAACAACCAACTAAGTCCAAAAATTTCTAATCTCCTTAACTAACTTTAGAGCCTCTCATTGTAGAACTGCATCTACTTCCGATGGATCCATTAACCATACTCTCATCCGAAATAACATATCCAAGAAAACTAACCTTTTTCAACCCAAATTCTCACTTGAATAACTTAGCATAAAACTTCGTCTCTTTTCAACCCTTGCAATTCGATTCTCAAACACTCTACTGATTCTTCCTCTGAGTTTATAACAGATCCGAATATCCTCAATCAAAGCCACTACGAACTTATCCAAATAAATATCAGAGATACGATTCCTCTACTCCACAAACATTACAGACGCATTACTAACACCAAATACTATCACTGCATATTATCACACCCAACCGAATTCCAAAAGATATAAATTCTTAAAGCTTTTGCAAAATTCTTCACTGGGTAACTGGTTACTCACACACAAGCTTAACCGAGTAAATAACAACCTATCCCGATGATAACAAATATAACCAGTCGTATTAAATAGATTAAAGCCTCAACTCACGAAATTCACCACTCTTATCAAACATTCCAAACAATTTCAATTTCAATCAAACTTAACTAAACCAATACCAGTTATCTATTCCTGAAAGTGAACACTTATTCTCAATCGTTACCTTATTCAACTGTTAGTAATTCATACACAATTTCTTCTCTTGATAATCCAACTTCCATAAATCCCAACATGTAGCAACCACCAACCAAAAAGAACTCTTAACATCAATATTACGTCCACACCTAAGGGTTTCCTCAAAATTTCCATTAATGCTCTAAAACTCCAAAGACTCCAAACCTCACCAGAACTCCAAGTTTTACTTTCCATAGTCTCAATACCATTATACACCACATGGTTGTTATTCCGTTCAATCATCCTTCCTTTTTGTTGCTTACAATACTGGAGCTCTCTAAGACAACCCCTAAAGTTCCATACAAAAACACATCTGAAAACCGTGCACAACTGACGGCCCATCACTGTGACTTCCTGCCAATTTTCCAGAATACTATCATCACGAACAAAACAAACATCTTAGTCCCATCTACTAAGAGTTTTCTACTTACCTAGCAGACATAAACCTCAACTATCCACCTTCGTCCAATTTGAGTTCACACTCTACTCTCTGAGGACAACCATAAATAATACCCAAACATTCTCCCTCAGAGACATTCCAACTTGACCAACATACAAAACCTCAAATCTGCCTCACCTTCAGATATAAAAATCTTCATTGACCCATCAAAACAATTTGTAACCATTTTCTTAAAATTCCAAACAATTCATCCCACACATAATCAAAGCCTGAAAGGCACGTCTATTCCATCCAACATAATTCCCGTCTATTATCATCAAGAGATTAAGGGTGATCAGTTCCTCAATTTGCCAATAGACAGTCGACAATCATGATGGGGCATAAACTATCTTTACCAAACTATAATAGCATTTCTTACATCCTGTGCACAAAACTACCTAAGGCACAAATCCTTAGTAGACATAAACCTTACCTCCACATTCCTTCTAGAACTGGGAGCCACACTGTCTAAACAACACTTACAATCTTGCAATTCACAACACACTGAGCCTACGCCCCACACCTGAAGCAACATGGAGAAGTACCAGCTTCTCCCCCACTTATCTCATTCTAACTCCTGCAGACAACAGAATAGAAAAACCAGAAAGTACTGACAGTGTCTCACACACATATCACGTACTAAGGAACAAACAACATCGACAGTATTCAACTGTCACACCAACTGACTCAACAACTTGGCCGGACGGACGGACCTGCTCTGATACCACTATAAGTAACACCCCAATCCCCATCGCGAATAAATAATACATAAATAAATCAAAGTAAGTAAAAATTTATCTTTCCGACAGAAACAAGGATGCCACAAATTTTAGAAAGAAAACACAATTCCCTGCTCATAAATTTTGATACATAACACAAAATGGAGTAAACATGTAAGGGAACTTTTTCCTTAAAAAGGAAAGTTCAAATATGGAATAAAGCGGAAAGATCCATAACTGAATTGTTTTACAAAATAAATTGTTTTATAACATCAAAATATACATACAAAATATATTCAACAAAGATATACATATCACAAAACATTCCCCGACTCCCATGCTACGTATTAGAGCAGACAGACTGACAAAGGACGGAGGACTAATCTTCACAAAAGCCTCCAAGACTACTAATCTGCAATTGCCTCATAGAGCAACAAACCACAGCAGAAGGGTGAGAAATAACAACTAAATCAAGATTGCATAATAATATGCAAACACATAAATTCACATGCATAATTATTCTCACCACAAGCATCACATACTAATACACATAGCATATATCAATTACACTAACCTAATCACATATTCTCACATAAGGCACACCAAAGTCATAACATGTGGAAACACCCCACAACATCACATAGCATATATCTATGCATAACACATATTATCGACAATCAATGCATTTATCACATATGCACATCAATTCACAATTTTCACACATAATCAATCCATTTATGATTTTTACACATAATTAATCCATTTATGATTTTCACACATAATCAATCCATTCATGATTTATGCAAATGCACAGAGACCGACACAACGACTCTATGCAATAAATATGCGATACCATCCATTCGTCAATCTCATCACTAGTCCACTCAGGAACTATTGGAACCATCGCTTGTTACTTAGGATTACTCATGTAACACCCTGTCGGGCAAACGACATTCCCCGTCGCTTTAGGTCCTCTTATTTTTTTAAGGCACACGACGTTTATGGATCGCTTTAGGTCCTCTTTGTATAAGGCACACGATCCGATCACTTTAGGTCCTCTTTGTATAAGGCACACAATCGTCTATAATCATCGCTTTAGGTCCTCTTTGTATAAGGCACACGATGTTATAGCGGATTCCCTCTGGAATAGATTCTTCGCTCACACCCACTAGGGCACACGGTATCACAAGATGCATATCATGATGCTTGGCATACAAGGACTCATGACAATCAAATGCATCTTGACAAATCAACAATATGATTTATCTCATCACCATTATTCATGCATTTGGATATCAATTCGTACAATGCATTTACTTGCCATAAGGCCACCAATTAACACACATTGAGTTTCACATAAACAATGCATTTTCATCATAATCCACAACAATCCCACCAAACATCATGACAACATACATTGATATTCAATCAAACAATGCATTTTACCACACAACAACATCATTAATCATGCATTGCAATCACACCCAATACAATGCATTTATTTCTCCACAAGACCACAAACCATCATCTCAACATGTCATCACATGCATTCACATAATATAAAATTACACAAGTCATACGATATCCATATCAAAAGCACATTGCATGATACACATCAAATACACACAATTAAAACGGTAAAAGTCGACAAAACGACACATATCCAAATTCCCGACATAATTAAATCGGCCAACAATCTCAAAACCATTTAATAAGAAAGTACATCTCAATAGCTTTCCAACGATACCAAGTATGTTCAAAACGGATAATCGGAACACAAGTTACGGACTAAAACAGAAAAGACATCGCGAAAAACAACATTTTGCACACCTGTTGGCCATACGCGTATTGCCTTGCTCACTCGCCCATCCATACGCGTATTGCCCAAAGTGATACGCGTATGGGCAGAGACTGATTTTTCCCCAAAAAGTCCACTAAAAATCCAATACGCGTATTGCCTCACTCCATACGTGTATTGCCCACTCCCATACGCGTATTGCACACATTCCTTCCCTGCCATACGCGTATTGCCCAACTCAATATGCGTATTACCTTGCCTGATACGCGTATGGGCAGCGAAAACCCAAAATTTTTTCTGCATAATTTTTCTGCGAATTTTCCCCTAAAAATCCCATTTTTCATCCCCAAATCCATTTTCAACAGCAAAACAAGTACCAGCAATTGTTCCTAAACACAGGGTAATCATACAACGCGATTTATATCGATTTCTGACAATGGTTCATTAATTTATCAATAAGGAAAACATTGTAAAAACAACCAAAACACATACATAAACAACACATATACATACACAAGCAAGATATAATTGAAACTTCTCACCCTTACCCGATTAATCGCGCTTGAAACGGAGTTATGTTCGATTCCACCTCTTTTCCTCTTCTCCCTTTCTTTCCTCTTCTTTTCCTTCTTTCCTTTCTCTTTTCTCTCTTTTTATCTCAAAAATTCTATTTAAGAAAATTATAATTTCTAACCCTGCGAAATGACCAAAATACCCCTACTATCAAATATCTCGCAAACGCTCTCAAAATGCGATAAAACATAACAACGATGAAAAATAATATATTGTCAAATAAAAGTCAAGAATAAAATAATATAATAATAAAAATAATTAAATCGACTCGATTAAATAAATCTAACAAACTGGGGCATTAGAAATCTCCCCCACTTAGACATTTTCGTCCTCGAAAATATACCGATACGAACAACTCCGAATACAACTCTCGCATCCGACTAACAAACCGACATGTCAACCGAAGGCATACCAAGAATAACACAACTGACAAACCACCTTGCTAACAGAAACTACAACAACGACACGACAACGACGAAAACCACAACGACAAGATGCAAAGCCCATACAATGCACTTGACGACTAACTCACAACCTAAAGAATACCCAAGTTACAAACACACAGGTTCACTCTTGAACCAAAACACAACGAGATCGTTACCCTCACCACAGGTAACACTCCCCTAATTCCCCACACAGGAATTAGCTACCTGCACTCAGGCCATCACGATGAAAACGAGACAACAACACCAACGAGAACATAAAGTTCCACGACCCAACATCGTTTCAACAACTTCTACGCAACCATAATACCAACATCCTTATCACACAACGATATTACAACAATACTGCAATTTACCAATCGAACATATAACCAAAACATTCATCTACATAGTAGCCCATGAATAATATTTAAACCTTTCACTTAATCTTTCCATTCTGATTGTCCAATGGTCTCATCACTCCTACATTTTCCCAATGTCCAACCTATGAATTCTTACAAGTCACACATGCATATACAAAATGTGCCACATCACGCTTCCGCTGGGCACTCTGATTACCCGAAACCATCAAGTCTACCAATCTCACGTCCAAAGTCTAACTCTTTCTCATATTCGCCAAAAATCACCGTTCACGTTTAATATACCCAACCTCACTCTCTACTGTGTTATCTCACACACCAGACACAAGCCTCTGAACTGCTCAAATAATTCTAATTCTCTGACCATCAAAACAGTCACGCATAAAAACCTTCGACTTAACTCATCCGGCACAACCTTAGCTTTTCCCGAAGGATAATCCAAGCCAAATTCATAATCCGTCACGAATTCTAACCATCCTCGTTGTCTCATACTGTATTCCTTCAGACCAAACAAGTACTCAATATTCTTGTGATTACTAAACAGTTCGAACCTCAAACCATAAAGATAATACCTCCAAATATTCCAACACAATACAACCGCAACCAATTCCAAATCCATAATAGTATAGATCCTTTTATGAATCCTCAAATGTCATAAAGCATGAGCCACGACTTTACCCTCTTGCATTAACACCCAGACTAAACTCATCAAAGACACATCCCAATATTTCATAAATAGTTTATTAGGATCACGCAGAATCAAAACTAAAACCGTAGACACTTCAGCTTCAGCTCTCTGAAACTTACTCACAACGAACATCCAAAACAAATGACTCACCCTTTGCAAGTCAACTGAGATAACAGAAGTACGAACTTAGCAAAGTCTTACCTACCCTACAGTAACAACCAACTAAGTCCAAAAATTTCTAATCTCCTTAACCAACTTCGGAACCTCTCATTGTAGAACTGCATCTACTTCCGATGGATCCATTAACCATACTCTCATCCGAAATAACATATCCAAGGAAACTAATATTTTTCAACCCAAATTCTCACTTGAATAACTTAGCATAAAACTTCGTCTCTTTTCAACCCTTGCAATTCGATTCTCAAACACTCTACTGATTCTTCCTCTGAGTTTATAACAGATCCGAATATCCTCAATCAAAGCCACTACGAACTTATCCAAATAAATATCGGAGATACGATTCCTCTACTCCACAAACATTACAGACGCATTACTAACACCAAATACTATCACTGCACATTATCACGCCCAACCGAATTCCAAAAGATATACATTCTTAAAGCTTTTGCAAAATTCTTCACTGGGTAACTGGTTACTCACACACAAGCTTAACCGAGTAAATAACAGCCTATCCCGATGATAACAAATATAACCAGTCGCATTAAATAGATTAAAGCCTCAACTCACGAAATTCACCACTCTTATAAAAAATTCCAAACAATTACAATTTCAATCAAACTCAACCAAACCAATACCAGTTATCTATTCCTGAAAGTGAACACTTATTCTCAATCGTTACCTTATTCAACTGTTAGTAATTCATACACAATTTCTTCTCTTGACAATCCAACTTCCATAAATCCCAACATGTAGCAACCACCAACCAAAAAGATCTCTTAATATCAATATTATGTCCACACCTAAGGGTTTCCTCAAAATTTCCATTAATGCCCTGAAACTCCAAAGACTCCAAACCTCACCAGAACTCCAAGTTTTACTTTCCATAGTCTCAATACCATTATACACCACATGGTTGTTATTCCGTTCAATCATCCTTCCTTTTTGTTGCTTACAATACTGGAGTTCTCTAAGACAACCCCTAAAGTTCCATCAAAAAACAAATCTGAAAACCGTGTACAATTGACGGCCCATCACTGTGACTTCCTGCCAATTTTCCAGAACACTATCATCACGAACAAAACAAATATCTTAGTCTCATCTACTAAGAGTTTTCTACTTACCTAGCAGACATAAACCTCAACTATCTGAGGACAACCATAAATAATACCCAAACATTCTCCCTCAGAGACATTCCAACTTGACCAACATACAAAACCTCAAATCTGCCTCACCTTCAGATATAAAAATCTTCATTGACCCATCAAAACAATTTGTAACCATTTTCTTAAAATTCCAAACAATTCATCCCATACATAATCAAAGCCTGAAAGGCACGTCTATTCCATCCAACATAATTCCCGTCTGTTATCATCAAGAGATTAAGGGTGATCAGTTCCTCAATTTGCCAATAGACAGTCGACAATCATGATGGGGCATAAACTGTCTTTACCAAACTATAATAGCATTTCTTACATCCTGTGCACAAAACTACCTAAGGCACAAATCCTTAGTTGACATAAACCTTACCTTCGCATTCCTTCTGGAACCGGGAACCACACTGTCCAAATAACCCTTACAATCTTGCAATTCACAACACACTGAGCCAACGCCCCACACCTGAAGCAACATGGAGAAGTACCAGCTTCTCCCCCACTTATCTCATTCTAACTCCTGCAGACAACATAATAGAAAAACCAGAAAGTACTGACAGTGTCTCACACACATATCACGTACTAAGGAACAAACAACATCGACAGTATTCAACTGTCACACCAACTGACTCAACAACTTGGCCGGACGAACCAACCTGCTCTGATACCACTATAAGTAACACCCCAATTCCCATCGCGAATAAATAATACATAAATAAATCAGAGTAAGTAAAAATTTATTTTTCCACAGGAACAAGGATGCCACAAATTTTAGAAAGAAAACACAATTCCCTACTCATAAATTTTGATACATAACACAAAATGGAATAAACCTGTAAGGGATCTTTTTCCTTAAAAAGGAAAGTTCAATTATGGAATAAAGCGGAAAGATCCATAACTGACTTGTTTTACAAAATAAATTGTTTTATAACATCAAAATATACATACAAAAATAATACAAAATATATTCAACAAAGATATACATATCACAAAACGTTCCCCGACTCCCGTGCTACGTATCAGAGCAGACAGACTGACAAAGGACGGAGGACTAATCTTCACAAAAGCCTCCAAGACTACTAATCTGCAATTGCCTCATAGAGCAACAAACCACAATAGAAGGGTGAGAAATAACAACTAAATCAAGATTGCATAATAATATGCAAACACATAAATTTACATGCATAATTATTCTCACCACAAGCATCACATACTAATACACATAGCATATATCAATTACACCAACCTAATCACGTATTCTCACATAAGGCACACCAAAGTCATAACATGTGGAAACACCCCACAACATCACATAGCATATATTTATGCATAACACATATTATCCACAATCAATGCATTTATCACATATGCACATCAATTCACAATTTTCACACATAATCAATCCATTGATGATTTTTACACATAATCAATCCATTTATGATTTTCACACATAATCAATCCACTCATGATTTATACAAATGCACAGAGACCGACACAACGACTCTATGCAATGCATATGCGGTACCATCCATCATTCAATCTCATCACTAGTCCACTCAGGAACTATTGGAACCATCGCTTGTTACTTAGGATTACTCATGTAACACCCTGTCGGGCAAACGACGTTCCCCGTCGCTTTAGGTCCTCTTATTTTTTTAAGGCACACGACGTTTATGGATCGCTTTAGGTCCTCTTTGTATAAGGCACACGACCGATTGCTTTAGGTCCTCTTTGTATAAGGCACACGATCGTCTATAATCATCGCTTTAGGTCCTCTTTGTATAAGGCACACGATGTTATAGTGGATTCCCTCTGGAATAGATTCTTCGCTCACACCCACTAGGGCACACGATATCACAAGATGCATATCATGATGCTTGGCATACAAGGACTCATGACAATCAAATGCATCTTGACAAATCAACAATATGATTTATCTCATCACCATTATTCATGCATTTGGAAATCAATTCATACAATGCATTTACTTGCCATAAGGCCACCAATTAACACACATTGAGTTTCACATAAACAATGCATTTTCATCATAATCCACAACAATCCCACCAAACATCATGACAACATACATTGATATTCAATCAAACAATGCATTTTACCACACAACAACATCATTAATCATGCATTGCAATTACACCCAATACAATGCATTTATTTCTCCACAAGACCACAAACCATCATCTCAACATGTCATCACATGCATTCACATAATATAAAATTACACAAGTCATACGATATCCATATCAAAAGCACATTGCATGATACACATCAAATACACACAATTAAAACGGTAAAAGTCAACAAAACGACACATATCCAAATTCCTGACATAATTAAATCGGCCAACAATCTCAAAACCATTTAATAAGAAAGTACATCTCAATAGCTTTCCAACGATACCAAGTATGTTCAAAACAGATAATCGGAACACAAGTTACGGACTAAAACAGAAAAGACATCGCGAAAAACAACATTTTGCACACCTGTTGGCCATACGCGTATTGCCTTGCTCACTCGCCCATCCATACGCGTATTGCCCAAAGTGATACGCGTATGGGCAGAGACTGATTTTTCCCCAAAAAGTCCACTAAAAATCCAATACGCGTATTGCCTCACTCCACACGCGTATTGCCCACTCCCATACGCGTATTGCACACATTCCTTCCGTGCCATACGCGTATTGGCCAACCCAATACGCGTATTGCCTTGCCTGATATGCGTATGGGCAGCGAAAACCCATAATTTTTCCTGCATAATTTTTCTGCGAATTTTCCCCCAAAAATCCCATTTTTCATCCCCAAATCCATATTCAACAGCAAAACAAGTACTAACAATTGTTCCTAAACACAGGGTAATCATACAACGCGATTTATATCGATTTCTGACAATGGTTCATTAATTTATAAATAAGGAAAACATTGTAAAAACAACCAAAACACATACATAAACAACACATATACATACACAAGCAAGATATAATTGAAACTTCTCACCCTTACCCGATTAATCGCGTTTGAAACGGAGTTATGTTCGATTCCACCTCTTTTCCTCTTCTCCCTTTCTTTCCTCTTCTTTTCCTTCTTTCCTTTCTCTTTTCTCTCTTTTTCTCTCAAAAATTCTATTTAAGAAAATTATAATTTCTAACCCCGCGAAATGACCAAAATACCCCTACTCTCAAATATCTCGCAAACGCTCTCAAAATGCGATAAAACATAACAACGATGAAAAATAATATATTGTCAAATAAAAGTCAAGAATAAAATAATATAATAATAAAAATAATTAAATCGACTCGATTAAATAAATCTAACAAACTGGGGCGTTACAACATAGATCAAAGTATATGACTTCAAGAATTGTCTGCGACTTGCTTCCTGCATCCTTGCTGAAACTATTCTTCTTCTGTTTCGCCAGAACTTATTCTTCACACACTTCGCTTGGAATGTCGATTTCTGGCAATCCTGAAACCATATTTCTTCTCTTCAAATCTCCAATGTCTTTGAAGTTGAGATGGCCAAGTTGATAATGCCATATTTATTCATCTCAGCTGGCTGCAATTGCAAGGCACTTATGCTCTATCACATTAAGTTCAATCTTGAAGGGTTTATTCAGAGACATTGGAGCCTTCAAGATTAACCTACCATTTGCATCGAGAACTCTCATCATCTTGTATTCGATCGATACCTTGTAGTTCTTTTCGAACAGCAGCCCTATACTAAGCAAATTACTCTTCATGCCTGGTATGTACAACACATTGTAAATTATTGACCTTTTGCCATCCTTCCTCATAATCAGAACATCACCAATACCTTCAGCTGCTAGAGTATTGTCATTTGCAAATTTCACCATGTTCTTCATTGAGGGCTTCATGTTGATAAACCAATCTTTTCTTCTAGTCATATGTGATGAGCATCCTGAGTCCAAGTACCACTGATCCTTGAATCTTTCTTCATCTCTTGTTGTGACCATCAGCAACATCTCTTTTTCTTCATGTTCGCCAGCTTTGCATCAGTTTCTTGATTCTTCTTCTTTTCTAGACAGTTACTAAAATATTGACCATACTTCTGACAATTGAAACACCGAATGTGACTTTTGTCAGGTTTTCGACCACCACCTCTTCCTCTACATGCAGCACCACCTCTTTGGTTGCCTTGGTTCCAGGGTTTTCTCTGATTCGACCAGTTTCCTTACTGTTGATTTTGACCATTCAAATTGTTCTAGCCTCCTCTACCTTTGTTGTCATTCCAGTTTCCTTTGAGTTTCTTTTCTTTTTATGACTGTGCATGCAATGCCATATCACTCTTCGACTTTTCTGCAGATCTTTCAGCCATCCTTTGTTCATGAGACTCAAGCATCCCTTAAAGCTCTTCCTTCATCAATGCTGACAAGTCTTTCGAATCTTCTATGGCTACTACCACGTGGTCGAACTTTGGAGCCAATGACCTCAAGATCTTTGCAACAACTGATCTTGATGTCAACACTTCTCCACATACCAAGATTTTATTCACTAGTTTTGTAACCCAGGTGAAGAAATTTGTTATACTTTCATTGTCTTCCATCTAAAGCAATTCATAAGTCCTTTTGTGAGTTTGTAACCTCACCTCTTTCACCTTCTCTGCACCTCCAAATATTTTTCAAGAATCTCTCAGACTTCTTTTGCTGATTCTACATCACTAACCTTTTCAAATTTATATGGATCAACACATTGATGGATTATAAAGAGAGCTTTATAATCTTTCTTCTTCAATTCTTTGTGTACAACCTTTTCTTGATCTGTCGCTTTCTCTGCAAGCGGTGCTACTCCTTCTTTCACAAGATCCCAAAGATCTTGATAACTGAAAAACCACCTTAATCTGCTTGCACCAATTCTCATAATTATCTTTCTTTAGAATCGGAAGGTTCGCCGGAAAGTGCCCGTTTGGATGATTCATCACCATCACGATTTTGCTTCCTTGAATCGCAACCGGAGCTCAGATACCAGATGTTGAAATTCATCCACAACCTATGGAGAATTTCACTCAATTTTGATCTCAAGATTGTTTCCACTCACGCAATGACAATAAAAGAAAAGGTTGAGAAAGAAAATAAAGAAAACGTTGGAGAAGAAGATGAATTTTCTGCAAAGCTTCTCTTTGCCCACAAACTGTGGAAACCGTGTTAATATTGCAACTGCAAGTGATTACAAGTTCTGAACTCTAAGTTGTATACAAAATAAGGGTTACTCCTTATTTATAGATTTAGGTTAGCTTGCACCCCAAGCCAAAGTCCAAAACTATAAAAGCCTAAAATAGCTAACATTGCTAAAATAGGCCTAAGTCAAAATCCTGTGTGAAGCAATCTGCTTCGACACTTTGACACACTAATACAACTCGACACATACTCATTAGTATAATTCAACTAATCCTTATTTCTGTCGAGCTACACTGCTTCGACACAAGGAATTAAAACTCAACAAAAAGGTGATGTTGTTGCTCGAATGGTGATTTAGCAAAATGATTCACAACGAGAAATGAAGGGATGAAGGGGCTTGTGTTAAAGGTAGTGTGGAGGTTGAGCTTCAGTGTGTGTCACAATGTGTTAAAAATGGAAGATTGTGAGGCGAAGAAATGTTTGGTTGGGTGAGTTTTAATAGTTGTTTAAAGGAGTTTTCCGATGGGTTTGAGTTTGGTTTTAGTATGGGTGCAGGAAGTTTAAGGTTATGTGGTGGAGGTTTATAGAGAGAAACAAAGTTTTTAAGAGTGGAAGGTTTTGTAAAGGAAGGAGGAGCAAGATATAAGAGTCCATAAAGGATCTTCATTCACAATGCATTTTCCCTCGTTTTCTTTTGCAAATGGTGGACCCGTTCTTTTTTTATGTTGAGGAATCCAATGTAAAAATATATTTTATCATCTTCCTTTTTTTTTATTTGAATATTTTAGAAACAAATTTAAATAATTAAAACAAAAACAAATTATCTAAAATAAAATTAAAATAAAACTAAATATCTAAATAATCTTAATTAATTACACTAATTAACTTGATTGAAAAACAAAAATAAACGGCCGATTATGAATAAAAATCTGACGCGAAATTGCCCAAAAAATTAAAACGAGTGCATTAAAATGATCAGCGCAAAATAAACGTACTGGAAAATTACAACGTTTGGTCAGATTTTGAAATAAATTCGGACGGGTAAAAAGGCTCAGACTGATCAAAATGTGGCTAAAAAGTCATCGAAAAATAAGACGAGTGCTTCAGGTTAAACTATGCAAATAGTATATCAATATTACCGACGTTTGGAATTTCGATTTTGAAACTTTTCATCAACTAATTTTACGCATTTTTTAGAAACAATTCAACCAGTCCGTCTCTATATCCAAGGATTCATTCTGGCCATTCATTTTAGGTGTTAATCATGATGAAAGGTAGGTTATGCTATGTAGGCGATGCAAGCTGAAAATAAAGTCAGATAAAGGAAATTTTAAAAAGGGTAGGAGAAATTTAAGGTACGACAGATATGATAAAATAACTAGTATTTTACTTTCACACTAATTAAAAAAGTCTGTTAAGAATAACATTAAATACTTTTGAATTAAATTAAAACTATAATAATAATTCAAACATTAATTAATCTAAAAGTTATTGACTTTTGGTTAAACCATTTCCAATGACTATTTTTTTTCACAGAGTTCGCCATGCTAGAACACCAAAAGGTGAGGTTCTTACCATTGGAGTTCGAAAGCCTATCATTATCATCTCTTCAGCAAGCACCGTTAGAGCATTTCCAATGATGCTACTCACTTTTGGGTTCTTTGCGGGACACATAAAGCCACATCAACTTAAAACAACTCATCTACTCTCTCTGTTCCTTTTTAAATGTCATTTTTAGAATTATTTTTTATTTCTTTTTAATTGTCACTTGCAAAGTTCAAGGTAGTATTAATTGCACTTTTGTCAAAATTACCCCTAAGTAATCATTATAGAGAGAGAAAAAGTTAGATCAATGTAATAAATAATTAGGGGTATTATAGGTAAAAGGAGAATTATTGTTTGAAAAGTAACTATATTGATTAGCTTTCTTGGTAAGTGTAAAAAGTCAAAAAATGACACTTAAGAAGGAACGAAGGGAGTAACTTTTTATTCTAATAGTACAACTTTAAAAATCTTATATTGAGTCCCACAACTTTATCTAATATACTAATATTTTATTCATTTTTAATTTTATTTCATTGCCTTTCATTACCTTTCATTATCATAAATTATCTAAAATATAATATTATATTGATATGTGTCAGTAAGATACGTTGCATTTTGGAGCAACAACAAATCCATTTTGCGAACTCTAATCAATAAATCTATTTAAAAATTGATAGTTTAATATTACTGTGGCGAACCAAAGCAAGGAACCACTTATGGACTTTGGGGACTCTTACTTTGACTAAAATATTAATACCGCCTCATTACTTAGACTCTGTTTGGTAAAATTAATTAATAGCTGATAGTCGATGACTAATAACTGATAGCTTATAGTTAATGACTGATAGCTTATAGCTGATAAACTGATTTGAGTGTTTGATAAATTAGTAGTAACACTAGCTGATAAATACAAAATGACATAAAGATCATTCTTAATTAAAAAAATTAGTGATCCTATTTATTAAATTAATTTTTATTCAATAAAAATATATGTATTAATAATCAAATGCAAAACATTTTAAATATAAATATAAAATTAAACATAACACAAAAGTATATTAAACACTTATATATAAATTTTGTAATGAAATTTAAATATCTAAAATAATAATATTATAATTTGATCTAAATTCCAATAAAATGCATACTTCATTCTCTCTTTCTCTCTCTCTCTCTCTCTCTCTCTCTCAAAATCCATGATATGCCTACTAATAAACAAAAATATTTAATCATTCATTATCATATTTATAAAAATAATACATTAATAATAAAACTCAAGTAATAAATAATTAAAATTTAATTTCAAAATAATAAAAAAAATTCAATATAATGAGTCAAAATATTTCATTAATAATAAAATGGAAGATGAATTGCATCGTGAAATTGTTCGGTAAATGTTGAGGGGAATGTTAAGCTCTTAAAGAGGGTTAGAAATGATAGACTATGACTATGGATTTAGAAGGGGGGTTGAATAGACCCTTCGAGTTTTACACGCAAAATTGATTTTTAAAAAATTAGTTTGAACGGAAGCTACCACTGGATCAAAAGTCTACAACGAACCTTCTACCAAAAGAATCGGATATGCGCGTATATATTGTGAATGAGTATGGAAGAGAAAAATTCAGTTTTATTAATGTAATCAAACGCAATCAACAAATTATAGCGTGTTTATGTATAATCCAAACCAATGAGGCAAATGATAAACAATGAAACACAAACAATGTTTGAATTTGCTTTGAGACAAGTTATTAAACACTTGGTGTGTACAAACACACTAAGTGCAGAATTTTCATGGTTGGTAAGTTCAAGCTACTCCTAGATACAATTCAAGGAATTGTATCACTTCAACAAAACGATTTTTCAGCTCTAGATTACCACACCTCAGAAATTTAGACAAATTGAAAGCTTGGCAAATTCAAACAATGCAGAAAATCTAAAGAGTTAAAGGAGAAAGAGAACAAACGCGATTTGATTAGGCAGTTCCCCAATCGTCCTCGCTATGGGTACCTCTGCCCCCAATTCCGAACATGGAATTGAGATATATATATATATTATCGTTGCAATTGTATGTTTATACAAGAGAAAACTGGTGAACAATCAAATCTTCGAACGTCTTCGAATTGTTGATGTAGAGTCTTCTCTTCCCTTGATTCAAGACGAATCAAGATCTTCGAATATGGTTGATTCAATTATCGTCCCACGCTACTAAACCGAAAGAAAACACCGTTCTTCGGTTACCTTCACTCGATCAATTGCAATCTACCAAAGATTCGAACCCAAACCTCTCTTCTACGATCCTCCAATTACAGCTACTAAACCGATCTCTTCGGTTACCTTCGCCCGGCTGAATCCTTGTAGAACGAAACGGCTTGTGCAAAACCCCCAAAATCCCTTTGATTCTCGGAGGAGAAAACCCTAAGGTTTTATTCAAGAAACACCTACCACAAATCTCAACTCAGAAATGAAGATAACACTTCCTGAAATCTGAACCTTATCACTTCAAATCAATGAACACAACAAACAAAAATGGTTATGTGTAGTTGTTTGAATACTCAAAGAAGAAGATGAAGTTGATGAGAGAAATGGCATAAATCTTTCACGTTTCTTGTTGTTATTACAAAATGAACTAACATGATATATATACTATCCTGGGTAACAATGTGGAGATAACAGAATTTTAAGATAACAATACAAGTGAAAAAATTGGCAGGAATCAGCGAGCGGTCGACCTATACAGAAGGTATAGGCGACCTGAGCAAGGCAGCACGCACAGCTACGCAAAAATGCATACCATGCGTCGACCGGAACAGGGAGTGCGTCGACGCATACCTCCCAGTTTTCTACAATATTAAACGCAGACTGCATAGGTCGACCTAAGCAGGGTGATGAGTCGACTCATACCCTAGAAACATGCAAAAATCAGGATTTTGAAATTCCTACGGTGTTGGGACATCTCTAATGAACCTAGATCATTTCTTATCATAATAAAACATATGTGTTATACTTAACCATTATTTCAAATTGAGTTTTTCATATAAATCACTATGTTCTAATCATGAAAGTTTTGACATCATTAAAAATAAAGTACATAGAGAGAATCTTCCCTCACATACTCCCCCTTTTTGATGATGGCAAAACACTTGATGTGAGATGGTATCCTCCCCCTGACTTTATGCATCCACTAATGTTTGATTATCTCAATACCTGTTATTATTTCCAATGTCCTCTCCCCCTTTGACAACATCAAAAGGAAAGAGAGAGAAGATAACATGAATAGAAAATATCAATGGAAAGTGCATCTTCTAACAAATTACAACGATAAGCATTAACAAACATTCACACATAATGGATGTTAACGAATCATAGTGAAAATGAAATTAAGACAAGCTAACAGATATCCAAATCATACAACTTAACAACCACAAAGTTGAAATTGAAACATTGTCAAGAGGACGCGGAGGTGAAGGAGGAGTGTAATTTAACTCTTGGTAGTCCAGCTCGTGAGTTGATGGCCTATAGTTGGAACCAAGATTGGTCCAACAACTATATTGCCATTGAACCCATCCTTGGTCAACTTCAGTTTCCATTGGAGATTGCCATGAATTCCATCCTTGATTTTCTTCAGATCCGTGATACATCCATGCAGCATTATCATCAACCCCCGTATCCATTTGGTGCCATTGAGCATTATTATTTTGATTCTCGTTCGCATCATTCTATTCATTCTCACCTTCTTCATTTTCCTTTTCTTCTTCTTCTTCTTCGTCATCTTCTTCACTAGAATCGTCCAGAACAGCCGTGTTGGCTTTCACAATATGCTTATACTTTTTCTCTACAACATCCCACATATGGCCCATCATAGTCATAGTTTTCTGGCAGAACTCTTGATTTATAGTAATGGACTTATAAGGAATACCAGGAACAACTATTGTAGCATTATTGAAAACCTTTTGAATAACGGATGCATACCCAAGTGCAGTCCCTCTCCCGGATTAACGAAGAGCATACATCCTACTTGCAAAGTAATAAGGCCAACTGATTTTTACCTTATTCATCAAAATGTAGATTAACTGAACCTCGGGTTGATCCACCCTAGAATAACCGCCTAGCTTGGGTCTAATAATATGAGCAACGATCCACTACAAAATTCTAGGGATAGGAGCCAGTTTTCCCGTTGTTACTGCCCTAGGGAAGAGATTACTCGCCACAACTTCATCAGAGTATGGTCTCCTGAGCATAGAATTTAAAGCCTTCTTATACTCATAATCATTTACATGCCTAGTATTAGTTATGTGCTGGATAGGCTCCTCATTGGTCACAGGAAAATTGAATAAATCTCGCCACGTGGTGTTTTGGACAGTAAGAACCTTATTTCCTAGTTTGCAGTTGAACATAAAATCATCAAATTTTCCAACGAGTCCCGTATAGAAAATCCTTACCAGATCCTCATTATATTTGACATCACATTCCAAAAAGCCATTTAGATTCTGAAAATCCAATAACTCTATGATTTCGTCCAAGTGCATGCGTTGAACCGTAAGACGATAATACACATATTGTTTGATCACAGTTCTTTTCTTCATACTTTAAACAAGTCAAGATTCTCAGGAGAAAGTAGAGAGGGAAGAGTTACCGGCGAATCTTGAGGAGGTTGAGAAGGAACCGCTTGAGCAGAGGTTTCTCTTGAGGCCCTTTTACGGGTAACTCTCCGTGTAGCCATTGATGATTGATGTTGAAAGAGGATGAATAGTGAAGAACTTCCCAAAATAGTTGTGGAGCCCAAGGTTTGTGGGTGAGATTGATGAAGTTAGGGTTTTGGTGGAGATAAGATTAGGGAAGGGGAGGAAATGATGAAATGAGGTAATGATGCAAAGAAAACCTAGAATGTTTTAATAGTAACTCGAGAACAAAAACATTTATCGCAGAAATCGAGCGAACGGTCGACCTAAGACCATTACGCGTCGGCGCATACTGAAGAAAAATGTATGATTTTGAAAGTTGAAGCTATGCGTCGACCTACTTAGTCGACCTGTTCAGACCCGCGCTTGCTAGTTAAATAATGCATCAACTATGAGTCGACCTAAAGCCTATATGAGTCGATGCAAACTATGAAATTGTTGAAAAATCATAATTTTTGTGACATTTAAGCTGTAGTGTTGGCTAAATAGAAAGCTAACACACACACCATACATATAAATGACGAAAGTGAACATATTATGGGCAATAAACAACAACAATATTACTCAATCATGGTACATTTAATTTCTAATGAAAGAGAACGATATTACCTTGACCGTTTTGATGATGCGAGACCTTACATATATGGTAATAGCTTTTGGAATTGTTAGTGACAAAGGTATAAATGTGCATATAGACAAAGTAAGGATACAACATCTTATAGAGAGACTAAACACGATCCGAAATGTCAAGTATGCCAAGTTCCCTACGGATATGAAAGAAAGGCTCAGTGGCTAAAGGTTTTGTGAAAATGTCAGCAAGTTGATTTTTAGAATCAACATGCTCAAAAATCACATCACCTTTCTCAACATGATCCCTAAGGAAATGATGACATATTTCGATATGCTTGGTACGTGAATGTAATACAGGGTTCTTAGTTAGATTTATTGCACTAGTGTTATCGCACAAAATTGGAATACGCTCAAGTTTTAAATTAAAATCAAGCAATTGTTGTTTAAGCCATAGGACTTGAGCACAACAACTACCGGCGGTAACTGTCGCGGTGAAAATTGGATAACAAGCTATTAGTTAACTTGTATCGCATTTTTTCTTATGTCACCACCGGTCTTTGATTTTATCCAAGGGAAGGGAGAAAAACCGAATTCCCACAATGCAATGCAAATGCACTTAAGATTCTAAGTTCGGGGGTTGGTTATACCTAGGGAAGGTGTTAGCATCCTAGATATCTGTAGTACTCTACAGGAACCTCTTGATTTATTTTATGTTATTTGTTTTTTTTCGTTTGCTAAGGGTTTAAGGGTAGGTAATTTATTATTTTTTAATCCTAAGTGTGCTCGACAAGATATCGCATCTTGTGCCTACATATCCTGTCAGGAGGGAATCAGAGCACTTGTAGTTCCTTATTAAGGATACTAAATGTTTTAAAGGTTTAGGAGAGGAAGATGAGTCATCATCTTAAGAAGACCACCACAGTTCTTTGAAAATGTTTGTATTTGTGGGGTATGAGATTGTATGTCCCTTCTTTGAGATGATTAACATCTAATTCTCTTGTGTGGAGAATTAGGTGGGCTAAAGTTTGATTAAAAATCAAAGTTGAGGGGGACTAACCTAGGAAGTCTATCCTAAGTTGTCTAATTGTCTTATCTTAAGTTTGTCGATTATGATGCAAATGATATGCACCATGCACGATAACGTGGTTATCATGCATGGGATTTTCCCTTGGATATTTATGCGATTAATTTATTGTTATTTAGATGAGGGTGCTAGCAAAGTGATGATAAACTTGTGTCCAGTGATCAAAAGGTCGAATGCGATGCCCGAAGGCGATCGATTTATACGGGTGGAAAATTGGCTCGACGTTGGATCGAGAGTTTTTTTAAGTTTGAAAAAGGTTTAGACAATGATAACATGTATTAAGTAAGGAACATATAAGCAAACAAACAAAGGTTTACACACGAGCGCTCACGAACCTAGGACTAAGCGAGAGGGGAGTTCTTAATCAGGGGACGATTGTTAGAAAAAGATTTTAGACTTATTATTAAGTTTATCTGGAGATTACTATTATTATAGAAAGCTAAAATTAATAATTATTTCAAGAGAAAGTTTAAATTAATTATTAAAGTTAAATGTGATTTAAAAAGAATTAGGTTCGTTATTATTATAAAAGGAAATCCATTTTAATTATATTATTAAAGTTTTAATTTAATTATCATTAAAAAAGGTCTTTGAATAAAAAAAGGTTTTAATTTTTTATTATTATTAAAGAGAAGGTTTTAGATTATTAAAAAAAACTTAATCTAAATTATAAAAAAGGTTTTATTTAATTAAAAAAGATTTTAATTTTGATTATCAACTTAATTGTTATAAAAAAGATTTATTATTAAAGACTTATGTTTTAATTTGAAAAAGTTAAGGTTTTTTTTTATTTAAAAGGGTTTAATTGATTTATATTAAAAAGTTAGATTTATTATTACTATATGATCGCACCTGGATCAGACAGTTACTGGTGGCCAACGACGTCCGTTGAGCTCCGGCTCCGGTGAGGTTGAAGGACGGCGGGGGGGGGGGGGGGGGGTGTGTGTACCTGCAAGGTACTCCGACGCTCAAGTTAGGGAGTGCACAGAGTAACAGCAAATACAAGAAGAGTGAGAAAAATGACTTAACCTGACCCTCTCAAGTGAGAGGGTATTTATAGAGAACCCCCAGCGCGGGGCCAACGGTTACTTGCATTGGGCTGGATTGTCAGGCCCAATCCATGTAACTGCCAGGGCTTACATGGCGTAGTGAAGACCAGCGCGTGGTCTTCGCCCTGGGGTAACCGTTCCTAGATTTCCGGGACTAGGGCAGACCGAATCCTTCAGGAGTGGAGTGGTTACTTGGAACGTGTCTACGTGGTACGGACCGTTAGACACTCCTCGCTGGGGAGGAGCCTTCTGTGTCGAGGACCCGTCAAGCCGTACGACGGACATGGCCTCGCGGGGAGGGGACATGTCTGTCGAGGAGTGATGTGCGGTATTTTCGCGGGGAGAAGCTGGTATGTCGGGGATGTACCTATCCGCCGGGGGTGCGAGGTCCTCCTGCCCTGTTGGCCCAAGTGCCCGACACTGTAAAGTGCTCGGGGGAAACGTTGGTATGCTTGCAGCAGTCAAGTGCCCCGCAGAGGGGTCTTATTGGGCCTCCCCATGCTATATGGGTTGGGTTCCGTTGTCTGTGACGATGGCTTGAGGCACTCCGAACCGGGCGAGGATATTTCTTTTGTAGAAACGTAGTATGTTGAAGGCAGTGATTTTGGCCAATGCTTCTGCTTCAATCCACTTCATGAAGTAATCCACCCCGACGATGAGGTATTTGTTTTGATACGACCCCTGGACGAAAGGTCCGAGGATATCCATCCCCCACCATGCGAACGGCCACGGGGAGGATAGCGACGTGAGCTCGCTGGGGGGAGCGAGGTGCATGTCCCCGTGCCGCTGGCATTTATCGCACTTCTTGACGTGCTCCTTGGCGTCTTGTTGCATGGTTGGCCAGTAATATCCTGCCCGGAGTGCTTTACGAGCTAGCGATCGTCCGCCGAGGTGCTGCGCATTGATTCCCTCATGGATCTCCTGGAGTATGCCGGGGACCTTGGTATCTTCGACACATCTGAGGAGGGGAATAGAGAATCCTCGCCGGTATAGCTTATCCTCGACTATAGTGTACGAGCACGCCCGTCTCTTGACCATTCTTGCTTCTTTGGGATCTTCGGGCAGTTTGCCCGTCGTGAGGTATTCGTATACCGGGGTCATCCAGCAATCGCTGTCCCCGATGGCGTTGATGTCCGAAACCATGCCTGGTTTGTTAATTCTCGGGCGGGAAAGGACTTCTTGTATGACGGATTTGTTCCCGCCTTTCTTTTTCATGCTCGCCAATTTTGACAGGACGTCCGCTCGGGCATTATGCTCCCGGGGGATGTGAGTTACTTCCGCCGAGGTGAACTTTTTCATCTTCTCTTTTACCAAGGACAAGTATTCTACGAGATTGTCATTCTTGGCTTGGTACTCTCCTGGACTTGCGAGGCTACGAGCTGAGAATCGGTGAAAAGCTTGACCTCCTTGGTGCCAAGGTCCTCGGCCAGCCTGAGTCCCGCGAGGAAGGCCTCGTATTCGGCTTGGTTGTTCGAAGTCGGGAAGGACAGTTCGAGGGACACCTCGATGAGGATGCCTTCCTCGCTTTCGAGGATGATTCCCGCTCCGCTTCCTTTCGGACTGGATGCTCCGTCGACATAGATTGTCCATTTCTGCGACCCGTTGGTTGAGGGTTCTGGGACGGTCATCTCTGCTACAAAGTCGGCCAGTACCTGTGCCTTCAAGGCTTTCCTCCCTTCATATCGGATGTCGAATTCGGCCAGCTCGAGTGACCACCTGAGCATCCTCCCCGCCATATCCGGTCGTCTGAGGAGTTGCCTGATCGGCTGGTCGGTCCTCACGATGACGGTATGGGCGAGGAAGTAGTGGTGTAGTCTTCTGGCCGCGGTGACGAGGCCCAGTGTGACTTTCTTGATCTGCTGATACTTGAGCTCGGGGCCTTGGAGAGCTTTGCTCCTGAAGTAAACTGGCTTCTGTCCGTCTGGTGTTTCCCGAATGAGGACGGCGCTGATCGCTTCGCTCGTGATCGCAAGATATAAGAAGAGTGTTTCCCCGTTCTCGGGTCGCAAGAGGACCGGGGGTTGCGATATGACTTGTTTCAAATGTGCGAGCGCTTGTTCGCATTCCTCGCTCCACTCAAACTCCGCTTTTTGCCGGAGGAGTTTGAAAAAGGGGAGTGCGTACTGTGCGGATTTGGCGACGAACCGGGAAAGGGCGGTGAGCATTCCGTTCAATGATTGTATTGACTTCTTCGAGCCCGGAGTAGGGAGCTCGGAAAAGGCTCTACACTTGTCGGGGTTTGCCTCGATTCCTCGTTCCGTGAGGTAAAATCCGAGGAACTTTCCCGCCCGGACTCCGAAGGTGCATTTGTCGGGATTAAACCTCATGCGACATCTTCTCGCCGTGTCGAACACCTTCTTGAGGTGCGCGGCGTGGTTGACTTCTTCTACAGACTTGACGATCATGTCGTCCATGTAAACTTCGAGCATGTCGCCGATTTCAGTCCGGAAGACCTTGTTCATCATCCATTGGTAGGTCGCACCGGCATTCTTCAGACCGAAGGGCATTACGTTATAATAGTAGTTGCCCGACGCGGTCATGAAGGCCGTGTGTTGCTTGTCGACCTTGTCCATGGGAATTTGGTTGTATCCTGAATAGGCGTCCATGAAAGATAGTAGTTTGTAACCTGCAGAATTGTCGACCAGTTGGTCGATGTTAGGCAAGGGATAACAGTCTTTCGGGCAAGCCCGGTTAAGATCAGTATAATCAACGCACATTCTCCATTTTCTATTATTTTTCTTAACAAGTACAACGTTGGACAGCCATGTCGTGTATTTGGCTTCCGAAATAAAATTTGCCTCTAGGAGGTCTTTTACAGCTTTCTCAGCAGCCTCCGCTTTCTCGGGAGACTGCTTACGCCTACGTTGTGCTATGGCCCTAGCAGCCGGATCTACTGCGAGCTGATGGCAAGCCACCTCGGGGTCGAGGCCAGGCATCTCGGATGCGCTCCACGCGAAGAGGTCAGCGTTCTCCCTCAGACATGCTTTCAGCTGCTCTTTGGCTAGGTCGGGGATCTCGGTGCCGATCTTCACGTTGCGATCTAGGTCGTCTCCGAGGGCCACGAGCTCGAAATCTCCATCTGAGATGGGGCGTGCTGGGTGGAGAGGCTGCCCGTTGTTTTCCGCCTGGTGGTCGTGGTCTTCGACTCTGTCTTCATCGGGCTCGCCGGAGAACCAGCTGTCGAGGTCGACCGCGTTGACGCGCGGGAGAGGTACCTGTCCGACGTCTGGGGGTGGTTTGGCCACGGCCTTAGGTTTGGGACCAATGGAACTTAGCCCCTTGACGGCAGCGTCGAAGCATCTTCTGGCCGCGTCGATGTCCCCGTGCATCGTCACTACTCGTCCCCTCCTCGTGTAGTACTTCTTTTTGAGGTGGACCGTCGACGGGACCGCCGTGAGTTCAACAAGGGTGGTCCTTCCGAGGATGCAGTTGTAAAGGGATGGACATTCAACCACCAGGAAACAGATCTTCACCTGTCGGGTCGTGTCTTCGGCCCCGAACGTAACCATTAGCTCCACGTAACCCCATGGTCTGGTGGTGGTTCCATTGAACCCCTGTAGGTCTGACCCGACGTACGGGGTCAAATGCCTCTCGTCCAGCTGAAGGGTCCCGAACAAATGAGAATACATGACGTCGACCGAGCTTCCCTGGTCGACTAGGATTCTTCGGACATCAAAGTTCGCCATTTGTGCCCTGACCAGGAGGGGAATAGCGGCGTTTGGTGCTCCCCCGGGGAGTTCCTCAAGGTAGAAGGTGATGGGATTGGAGTTTCCCCGCACCTTCTCGAGGGTGGTCGCCTTCGACGATGTTGCGGATTCCAGTTCGTCAAACTTCCGTTTGATCGACCCAACCGATATTTTCCCGGGGTCGCCTCCGGAGATAACCATTGCTTTGGGGAAGCCTTCCCAGGTACTACGGGTCGTGACGGGGCCCTCGTCGGGGAAAGTCGCCCACATGTTGCGGATTGCCTCTTCGCCCTAGATGATTGGGGGGACGAAGAAGTCCTCGGGTCGAGTGACGCTGAGGGCGACCTGAAGCTGGCTGTCGCCGGGAGGGGGTGTTGCCTCCTCGACGTTCTGTGATTCCTTTGAGCTGGGACGAGGAGGGTCATTCTGTTGGGCATACTTCTTCAAGTGCCCTTCTTTGATAAGAATCTCAATGGCATCCTTGAGGTGGATGCAATCTTCGGTGACGTGCCCGTGGCTTCGGTGGAACCTGCAGTACTTAGATTTGTCAACGTTTAGTTTGGGAGCCGCGGGCTTCGGGAAGCGGACTCCTCCTTTCACAAACTTGGAATTCTGGCAGTCTGAGAGGATCCGGGACCGGGAAGTGTTGAGCGGCGTGTACTCCGTGAATCGGCCAGCTGGCCCGCGCTGTTCCCGGGGATCTCGATTGCGGTTTTCTTTCTTCTTTTCTCCTCCCCGTCGGGGAGAAGCGTCATCGTCTTTGTGGCCGCGGGGGCCTTCCCTACGTCTCGTCTCAAGAGCGATCTGGGCTACTTCCATCTCTTCGAGTTCGATGTACTTCTGGGCTCGAGCGAGAAGGTCCTCGAGACGCCGGGGTCTTCGGAGGCCAATTGATTTGGCAAAGTCCGACCCGGCGCGTAGTCCGTGAATAATTAAGTATTTCTTCATGTCGTCGGTCATATGGACCTCGACGGCTTCCTTATTAAACCTCTCAATGTAATTTCGAAGGGATTCGTTCCTCCCTTGGAAGATCTTTTCTAGGGCAGCCTCTGTCTTCGGGTGTCGACGTGACGCGGTGAAGTGCTTGGTGAAGCGTTGCTTCAGTTGTTTCCATGACGTGATCGAACCAGGTTCCAGACCCTTGTACCACGTCATGGCTCCCTTCCGCAAGGTGGTAGGGAATAGCCTGCACCTGATGGCTCCCCTGACGTTTCGGAAGTCGAGCATCGCTTCGAAACTCTCCACGTGATCGTCGGGGTCGGTCAGTCCGTCGTAGGTCCCCAATGGTGGTGGTTTCTCCATGCCCGGAGGGATTGGGGTGTCCATGATTTCCCACGACAAGGGGGTCCTTTGGTCCTCGTCGTCGCTACCAGCCGGGGATCTCGAAGGTGACCCATGGTGCCGTGGAGGGGAGTTCCTCGAACGGTTCTTTGGTCTCTCTTCAGCCTGCTTGGACTTCTTGGAGATGGTGGAGGCCCTGGGTTCCTTCCGAGGCGGGGAACGAGGGCGCTTCTGGGTGATCGCCGACTGGGGGCGCTCGAGGCGCGGTCGTCGACCATGGCGTACGGGAGACGGGGTCCGGGAATCTTCGGAAGGGGTCCTCCGCGGGGAAGGAGAGCGGCGAGGTGACGGGGGACGACGATGTCTTCGCGGGGAAGATCGTCATGCCCGTCCCTACTCCAGGGCTTCGATTCTGGTGTTCTGCTGCGCGATCAGCTGATTAGTCTGGTTGATCAATGCGAACAGGGCCACGGTGCTTGGGTCCGCGTTGGACGGCAGAGCCACTGGCTGGAGAGGGGTTTGCTGGTCGTCCGTGCGGATGACGTTGATGGTCGCATCCTGGGAGTCCGGGGAGGCGGTCTGTCCGTCCCTTGTGTCGCCTTCGTCGCCGTGGAGGATGATGGCGTCCTCACGGTGGTTCCCGTTCTCCAGTTGCACGAGCACGGTGTCCAGAGCCTGGTTGACGGTCGGATTGGCCATGTTGGTGATGAATAGAGGAAGCTTTGGTTTATCGAGGAGAAAACGGGGAAGCTTATAAAGTTCCCACAAACGGCGACACTGATCGCACCTGGATCAGACAGTTACTGGTGGCCAACAACGTTCGTTGAGCTCCGGCTCCGGTGAGGTTGAAGGACGGCAGGGGGTGTACCTGCAAGGTACTCCGACGCTCAAGTTAGGGAGTGCACAGAGTAACAGCAAATACAAGAAGAGTGAGAAAAATGACTTAACCTGACCCTCTCAAGTGAGAGGGTATTTATAGAGAACCCCCAGCGCGGGGCCAACGGTTACTTGCATTGGGCTGGATTGTCAGGCCCAATCCATGTAACTGCCAGGGCTTACGTTGCGTAGTGAAGACCAGCACGTGGTCTTCGCCCTGGGGTAACCGCTCCTAGATTTCCGGGACTAGGGCAGACCGAATCCTTCGGGAGTGGAGTGGTTACTTGGAACGTGTCTACGTGGTACGGGCCGTTAGACACTCCTCGCTGGGGAGGAGCCTTCTGTGTCGAGTACCCGTCAAGCCGTACGACGGACATGGCCTCGTGGGGAGGGGACATGTCTGTCGAGGAGTGATGTGCGGTATTCTCGCGGGGAGAAGCTGGTATGTCGGGGATGTACCTATCCGCCGGGGGTGCGAGGTCCTCCTGCCCTGTTGGCCCAAGTGCCCGACACTGTAAAGTGCTCGGGGGAAACGTTGGTATGCTTGCAGCAGTCAAGTGCCCCGCAGAGGGGTCTTATTGGGCATCCCCATGCTATATGGGTTGGGCCTGCTCGACTGTTGGGCAGCCTCGGCCCAGTCCAGAACACTATAAAACCTTAAAATTAATTACTAATAGAAGTTTAATTTTAATTATTAAAGAAGTTTTGATTTTAATCATTATCATAAAAGAAGGTTTTAGATTAATTATTAAAAAGAAAAATTTTATTTTATTATAAAAGAAAATTAGATTAATTATTAAAAAAATTAATTATTATAAAAAGGTTTTAAATTGAATTAATATTAAATTATTAACGAAAGATTTTAATCTTAATTATAAAAAAGGATTTTTAATTTTGATTAAAAAAAAGTTTTAATTAAAAAAAAACTAATGAAAGAAAAAAAAAAGAACGAGGGAGCGCTCTCTCTCACACTATCTACGACTCTCTCTCTCTCGCCTCTCACCTTCGTCTTCTCTCAAAAAGGGGGTGAAAAACCCTAAACACTCATCTCCCTCATTCGATCCCTCTCAACCTCTCTCGATCGATCGCAACAAAATCAGACAAATAAAACCCCACCCCACACGACCCATTACCCCGATTTTCATTATTTCATGGCGATTACATTTTACATTGAAGATAGCGGAAAAAAAGTAAAGGAAAGGGAAACGATGGCGACGCCGGCGGTGGATGGCTCCGTGAATCTCTGATCAGGGACGAATTCTTTCACTCCTTACTTCTTTGTGTTATTTTGTTTGCCTTCGTGTGGTTCTGCTTCTTTCTTATTGTTGCCTTCTGAGATGATGACGAACGAGTACCTTTTGAATCTCTGTGTTTTTGTCGGTAATGAAATTGATGATTTTTGGATGTTGGTGTGGGTGATGATTTTCGAGTGAGATGATGATTGGTTATGTGATGTTTTTTTTTTCTCCCTTTCTTGATGAAAATACGTTCTTATATATAGGCCTATGAGGAAGAACCAAAGATTTGTTTTTGGAAACCTTTGATGTTGTATGAAAATTGTTTTGGAAAGGGAGTAAATGTTGTCTGACATGTTGCGCTTAGTTTGGAAATCTTTTGAAAACCTTCATGATGTCTTGAAACGATTTTTAAATGTTGAAAAATCCTGATTCTTGTCTGATACTTGTTTGGGAAAGAATCTCTGAATTATTTGATAATATCCTTTCTGGTTTAAGAATATTTTGTAATCACTGCGGTGTTATCTCATAATGAAAAGATTTTCTGATTTGGAATACTCTTTGATCCACAATAAAGTTGCTTTTGACATTGTCTTGCGCATTATTCTTCTTAATGCTTGTAAATTTTGATTCTGAGGCCTATGATTTCATAATACATCATGATGAGTGAGTTTCCAATTTTGGTGTGATCATGATTGGGATTTGTTGACTGAGTTTTGGAACGAAAGTAGTTGATACGGGTTCTTTTTGTACTTAACATGTGATCTTTACTTCTCAATCTCGTTACAAGTTATCTATGCCTTGAACAAAATGGTAAATATTCTCATAGCATGCCTTCCTGATCCTCTCTCCTCTGTATCTACCGGCTGTGTTGTAGGCTGAAGTCGATGCAAGGTTCGATTAAAACAGCTTTTGTGGTCGTGTAGAAAAAAGTGGCGTATGGAGGCTTATTCTAATAATGGCGGGTAAGAATGATTCTTATTTAAAAAACAAGTTGTGTGTACTAGTATGATCTTGGAAATTGATGGATTTTCTTCCGTTTTGGTCAGGTTGGAGGAATTCAAGAAGCCGGCATTGAGTTGCAAATTGTGTGTGGTGATCCAATTTCCGACAGCTGCACCAAGGGTGAAATACCTCTAGCAGGTGAAAATGGAATGAGTTGATGTTCTGATTGTGTTTGGAGCCGTGGCAATTTCTTCCAAAACCTGGCATTGGGCTTCATAGTACATCATAGCACCCAAAGATTTAAGGTATAACACCTATGCTTTAATTCTCAATGTGCTCGCATTCAAACGAAAGTCCTGATATTAACTTTTATTTTCCACATTACAGATAATTAGAACAATCAGTTATGATATACAAATTCCAATGTTACTCTTGCGTTGGTTTCCTTATTCGTGCTTGGAATAATTTCCAACTCCATCAGGTATGGCTTCCGATTCGCATGCTACAACTTCTGTTAATTTCCACCGCTCGGACCTTACCATGATTTTCTTTACATCTTTATTAGAACTTGATTGGTTTTCTTCTTTTAATTTAGGAATAGATTGAATTTTCTACCAGGCAGGATCGATCTCCTCCAACGAATTAGATAGCTGCTCAAGATAAGTTATGCTCCTCAAAAGTTTCTGTTTGGACAAACTTTGGATGATTCCCTTCTTAGCTGCTTTCTTGAAACTTCTTGCAGGTTTTAGGAATTGTGGAGTTTTAATAGTAGCTTCTCAAGTTAAAGAAGGCGTGGGGCACCAGTTGGCAATGGTCATGGTGAGTGACGAGTCATTATCAGTATGTAAGCGCACCATTCAAGTGAAAATCCAAGGGTAACTCCCTCAACGGTAGCTCTTACGTCACGGTCGTCTCTTCTTACTCTTCTCTATTTTTTAGTATTGGCAATATATTTTGTTTAGGCATTTTACGGCTGATGTGTTAATCATGTGCTTGGTGTATCGAAGTGGCTGAGAGTCAATTTCTTTTGGTTGCAGATGGTGTACGCAAGCTGCTGGTTCTAATGAATTGAGTTTGTTGGTGGTGCAATTTACAGGATTATCGAAGACTGTGGTTGATGTGTGGAGGTAATAACTTGGGGCTTGAATTCGTTGCGTGGTCCGATAAACTCCGGGGAGTGGCGGATTTGGATTATTGAGAAGGAAGTCCTTCGCCTCATTTTCCTGAACACGGTGCGTATTAAGAGTTTTGTAGTTTTGCTATGCGATGTGGCTTTTGAATTGATGAATACTGAGTTGGTAAGAGGATTGAACACTTGGTTCTTTCTTTTGAACGTAACGTGTTTCACTGATGCCTTCTGAATCATTGTGGCTCTTTGTATGAAAATATTAGCTGCTGAATAGGCCCGAAGTTGATCACTAACATGTTGGTTCAGTTCACTTTTGTTTGTCCAGGCTTTTGGTTATGCGTCTACTTCTCAGTTTGGTGATTCCTTGTTTTTTGACTTTACCTTGAACAGTTTATGGACGCTGGCGACGGTACCGACTCTACCAAGTTAGCAGTGACCTAGAGGAAGTTGTTGCAATGGCCGCATTCAAATCAAATGAGCTGAAGATAGCTAGATGGAGTCCACTATTCAACTAGCCCCCTAGTTACCGCGTGTGAGCTTCGCGTAGCCATTTGATGATGCGCATACAATAAAACGGGTCCTTCGCAAATCATGGAAAGAAATCAGATTCATTGCGCCCTGTAATTCTGATGTAGATACCTACTGTTTGAAGTTTAAGGCAACCAAATTGGCATTCTAATGATGAATTTCACTTTTAATTTTGAATGATTCCGAATTATAGCAAATTGGTCATGGTAGGTCCATAGTAGCTTAGTTTTGTAACACCTGCCTTGTAACTGAAACACTTTGAATTAAATTTCTTCTTTTTGGTGGATGTAAAAAAGAACCTTAAGTGCACAAAAAAATGGATATGATCTCTATTTAAACATGCCTTGAATTGATAGCCTGGATTTTCGTGAGAGGATGATCAGAGGTTTCTTTTTTGGACGTAGTACATTGTAGGATATTGGCTCTAAGTAGGATTTGCACTGTGTTCTAGCTCAACTAAAAATCAAACGTTATGAATCTCGCTTTGACAATTCAACCCGTTTGTCTTGAAGAAAGTGTAGCAAACAAAGGGGTCTTGGACTTTGAATTTTGAGTAATAAGAAACCATAACCCGATCTTGATTTTAAATGAGATGCGGCCACAAAAAAAGAAAAACCCAAGATATGTCTAAAGTATTGATCCCAGTATAGCCTTGATCAAGCACATTCTTGGAGTAGACTTGAAAATTAAACATGACCATTTGTAATGTGCAAGTAAACCGGTCATAGCCTTGAAAGTGGTTCAGTCAAGTATGCCCTGAGGCATGGCTAACATCATCTGGAGATATTCCTATGGCCACCTTAAAACATCTTGAAACCCTGAGTATCTCTTGGAACCACATGTGATTTGAAATTTGTAACACAACAAAGATGGCCTGAAGACCCACAGGAATCCAACACAACTTGTCAGGACCAGAAACTCTACAAGCACACACATCTCTTAAGTCTTGAGGAGCTGACAGAGGGGGGGGTACATCTCATAATATACCTTTGCCAAACAACCAGTGACCTGCCTTTAGGGACCAATCAGAGGGTATAAGGATTTAATATTCTGTGGGGAGGAATACTGAGGAGTCTGAAGGAAGAAAAGGCTTGGTAGTGGCTTAGGGATCGACAGGATGAGGACACAATCTCGCAGGACCAGAGAACCTCCACAAACACACACACACAACACAACCTTCAGGACCTCGAATCTTCCGCAGCAGTACCTGTGTTCAAAAGAGAAATAAACAGACAAAGCTAGACAAAGCAGTTAGTTATGCACGAATGATTGACCTAAGATGTTATGCAAAGAACAAGGCGGGGATCTTAGGGTCAAAAATTAGGGTGCGACAGATGCCCCTATTTAAGTTTCTCCTATTCGGAGATACGGAGATTGAAATCTTTGTCTCGACGAGGTAGGAGAGACTTAAATACAAACATGCACAAAGTTTTTGGCCCTAAGATGCCGCCAAATGCACATGATATGAAATGCAAGACACAGATCCTGTGAGGAATGATGTCACAGGGGATAATCGAGGTTGAAACACAAAGGAAAGAAAGTCCCGACGAGGACGACTCGACTCCACGGGGAAAGACCTAACTCCACTGGGGGAAAGAGACTACCAACTGACAATCACAAGGCAGCTTAAGCACATGGCGAGAAACTTGAAAGGAACAGGATAACTTACTACCAACAGCTGGTAGCCTAAGCCAAGGTATCCGGTTGCAATAAAAGGGCGTATATTACCTACTATCCACACGATAGCCTAAGCAGAGGTAATAAACTGGGGAGGAAAGATCACCTACTACCAAACACGGTAGCCTAAGCATAGGTGTTCGACCCAAAAGAAGGTGTGTTACCTACTATCAAGCATATGATAACCTAAGCCAGGTAAGCACAAAAAGGAAAGATGACCTACTACCACCACGGTAGCCTAAGCTAGGCATCTGACCAAATATGTCGGTATATTACCTACTATCAAACATATGATAGCCTGAGCAAAGATAATAACCAAAATAAGCTTCCAATGATCAAAAGAACGGCTCAGATTCTCCTTTGAATATTCCGTTTAGGAAGAGACAATACTGCTAAGAAAAGAGATGACTGTCTGTCGAAGTTGCGGGAAATCTACTGCCGAGAATAACCAAGGAAATACCTACTGCCGAGGTCTTCTGGAAATCTACTGCCAAGAATAACCAAGGAAATACCTACTGCCGAGGTCTTCTGGAAATCTACTGCCGAGAATAACCAGGGAAATACCTACTGCCGAGGTCTTCTGGAAATCTATTGCCGAAAATAACCAGGGAATATAAAATGAGATACCTACTGCCGAGGTCTTCTGGAAATCTACTGCCGAGAATAACCAGGAAAATAAACGACTATTTTTTTCAAAATTTGAAATAAACCAAGGAATCTACTGCCGAGATCCTGGAAGCTTCACCGGGGATCTTCAAAAGAGATGTGGGCCGGCTGACTTGTAAAATATGTCTTCTCAAATAAAGAGTAAGATCATTTGAATCTTCATCAAACTTCTCGAAGAGATGCCATTTGACGGAAGCAGATTGAATTGTGGGCTCACTGGGGAGAATACCACTGAGAAGTAATTACTGTTGTAGCTGAACACTGCATTAAAGCTAGTATAATTCTTGTAATAAGGATTCTCAAATAAAGAGAAACACCTGAAAGGTCTTCAATAACTTTTTCTGGAGAATAAGCTGATAATCTTGACAACTTCACAGGGGATAGACAAACTGTCCTGAGGAGACTGCCATTTGTCATCCAGATAGAAAACCAAGCTCAAATAAAGAGCTACCACTTATTGTCTGGGTCTAAATCCCATAACACTGCTGGAGGAATAACTTTTGTCTTCCATAGGGGTCTTCAAATAAACTCTTCTTGGGGAGACAAAGTGTAAAATAAATGCATGCTCAGTTCGGGTTCAACACCTTAGAAATATCCAAAATTGTGATTGTCGGGGACCAAAGTTCAATTCAGGAAATAACTGAAAAGAAACGGTCAAACAAGAACCTATCCAGTGAGGAATGAACTCAGCTGGGGTTTATTTTTATCCAAATATGGAAAAGAAACTAAAGCAACCGTCTTCCACGAGGATCGAACTCGGTGAGGAATTAGAAATGATGTGTTTTTTCTGCCTAGGGCTGACGATTCTACTTGGAGGGAGCAGACAAACCCAGTCACTTGGGGATAAACACAACCAAAGTGACAGAACAACACAAAACGCAAGATGCAAAATGCGCAAATGCCATGAATCTGTATGAAAGAATGTAATGCTATGCTGACACTTATGCTGACAAAATAAAACAAGGAGAAGCAAACTGGAGATAAAAAACAAGCATCTCGATACAGATACTCGACCAATCTTTGCAATATAGAAGCATCATTGGGGATGAAAGGAGAGCCATATATATGGAACCATGATCCCGCTTCAAAGCTTCAAACTTCTCTGGGGAAAAGAGAGCACTCCACTCGGGGATAAACATCATGACTTCGCTTAGGATTGTCAGGATGAACCTTGTGATTCTGTTGGGGATGAGAAAGATTCACTGGGAACGAATCAAACTCATGATCGAAAAGACTTCATTGGGGATAAAATAAATATCCACTACGAACTGAAGTAGTCTGAATGAAAGTTGCAACTGGATAAAATAAATATCCACTTCATCGGGGAAGCTCGGATCAATAGTAGTTGAAAATGTCAGAGATAACTTCGAGGGGATGAAATAAACATCCGCTTTTACTGGAGAAGGTTGAGGTAGTCCAATGAGGGGTGAAATAAACACTCGCTTCGCTGGGGAAGGTTGAAACCGAAGCATTTCACCGAGGATTCTTAGGTTGCTGATTGGAGAAACCTTGCATCAAACGTGCCATAACTTCTTGCAGTAGAGGTTTACCGGGGAATAGTCATGACTATTTGTAGCAAAGACTTACTGGGGAGTCGTCATATTACTTGGGATAGAAACTCCTTTAGTCATGGATTACAGAGATTGTTGTGAGACTGATGTAACTCTGTATTGATGAACTGCATGGTAGTCGCCATTTTGAATAACAGTTGCTGTGAATGGATAAACAGTAATCTTCGGTTCTCAAATGTCCCAAATCACTTGGTTTATGAGAAGAAGTGATCTAAAGAGGATTTTACAGAAAACATGGTATCCAACAGTTCCAATGTTTTCAAACTCGTAGAGAGATTCGTCGAATCTCGACATAACTGGCTCGGATTGACGATATTCTGAGTCTTCCAAACTTGGAGAGATTTATCAAATCTTGACGTAACTGCCCAGACTGACGGTGTTCTGAGTCTTCAAACTTGCCCCTTGGGGTGAGTCAATGAAAGAAACAGCTGGGAAACAACTTGCCCCTGCTCACCAAAGTCTTCAGGTTACGTGCCCCTGGATACTACCATCTCCTCGAAACAGTACTAAATTTAGCTCATCAATGCCACACGTATGTTAATTTCTACGATGTCAAGCAATGTTAGCAAGTAGAAAATGTTAATTCTGAAACAGATAATGCAACATATGTTTGTCTTGAAGTTTTATTAAAAAAATATTTTTGTGATTGAATTACCGATTTTATAATGCCAACACGAATTTGAGCATAACTCATAGGAGTCAGGAAACGATATCTCAATGAGTATGCTTTTGGAATAAACCTTGCTTCAATTAGGTCTTTTAAGGGTTGTATAGTGGATTGGTTCACGGTTTAAGAAACAAAGGGTATAAGGCTCAAAGTTATTTGTACCCACCCAATCTTCGTGATATTTTACTCCATTTTTTTTGCAAATTACCCTGCCCCAGGTTAAGAATTAGGGTTTTTGTAGAGAAGAAAAAAAAATCCTACTTCAAAGGCTCAAAAGGGTTAACGAGGGTTTATCTCCTTATATCTTCGATGTTTAGGATCTTGAAACAATGCCTTATATCACTAGCAGAGTTTTATTCAAAAGCATACAACAAGAGATCTTGCGCTTGATTTCATCATCCTCCCTTCAATTCTCCGCCGAGGCAAGAGATTGGGCATCATTGGCATTATAAAATAGAAAAAGTGTTTTAAAATGAGTGAAACGAATGGATTTCTTCAAGACGACCATTATCATTGCATTAATTATTCAAAGTAACAAATTCTTACACGCAAACATGCTCATAATCAAAGAAATAACAACAAGATGCAAGCAAATGAATAAACATCTTAATGGTATTTGGAGTAAGCTCTACTCTTGATTCTATTGGCTTGGAAGGAAATTCTCGAGTCTTCACGTCTCTTAGTATAAAGGTGTTCCATTTATAACTGGGATTCCTCTCCTGAAGGTCAACACTTCATTGTCGATCATTTCTTGGACCTTTTCTTGGAAAACTTTACAGTCTTCAATCGAATGCCCCAACACCCCATCATGAAATGCACAACTGGTATCTGGATTGAACCAAGGAAGGCGAGATTTCATGGCTCTAGTCTTCCTGGGTGCCATTATTGAGTTTCGGGAAAAGTAAGACCACAATTGACTGTAAGTCATTGGGATTAGATCAAACCAACGAGTCCTTTCCTCTGGACTATTCAGGGGTCTCTGCTGATCCTGACGCTGATTCTGGTGATTCATGTTCTGAATTCGTGGATTCTGACGTTGATCCTGATGAGTCAACCTTTGTCGTTTGTACGGACGTCCATGAGATAGTGATTGCTGGCACTGAACAGGCGCTGCAAACCGACGTTTGTGATAAGGCACCGGAACTGGAGCTCGCAAAGTCTGAGGAGAGTCCAAAATTGCATTAACTTCAACACTCCTTTCTTCTTGGGAAACACTAACAGACTTTTCTTCATTAGCTTGTCTATTCGAGACATCTTTAATTTTCCCACTTTTGAATGCGTTCTCGATGTTTACTCCGACTTCCACAATTTTAGGGAACTCTAATGGCACAACGCCTATCATTCTGACATAATAAGAGTCCGACAGTGTTTTTAGAAACATCTTGGCTAACTCCTTCTCTTGAAGTGGTGGCTGGATTTGGGCTGCCAATTCTTTCCACCGTTGTGCATATTCCCTGAAGGATTCGTTGTTTTCCTGACTCATGGTCATCAGTTGATCACTGTCTGGAGCCATGTCCACATTGTAATCGTATTGCTTCATAAAAGCGTCAGCTAAGTCTTCCCAAGACTGAATATGGTTCCTTTTTAGCTTCATATACCACATCAAGGATGCCCCAGATAAACTTTCTTGGAAGCAGTGGATCATCAGCTCGTCATTGTCGACATAAGTGGTCATCTTTCGACAAAACATCGTCAAATGGTACCTTGGACAACTGACACCCTTGTATACTTCGAAGGTAGGCATTTTGAACTTCGGAGGAAAAACCACGCCCGGAACTAGACACAAGTCAGAAGCTTTAAAACCAGATGCATTAGGTTTCTTCAACATTTTCAATTGTTCTTAGAGGTCACGAAATCCCTTTTCAATTTCTCCCAATCTAGGATCATCCACAGTTGTCGCATGACGGGCGTTCTGAGAATCTGGCATATACCTTAGAAAGCGGGAATCTCTTTCATTAACTTGACCAACCAGGTTATCTTGCACAGGCTGAGATTGAGTAGGAACGTTCACTTGTGGAGCATTGTCGTCGAGAGAAAAACCAAACATCGGATTAGTCATCACTCTGAAGCCTGACACGGGATCCACACTTTGTGTTCTATCCATTATCCCCAGTAACTACTTCAAGTTCGGTGCAAATTCCAGAATATCAGCTGAGCGACACGAAGATAAGAGACCGAATAAGCTGAGGTGGAGGAAAGACGTATGCAAAAAAAAGATGCAATGCGAATGCAGCAAGTTTCATGGAACTCGTCTATTTATAGTCATCATGGAATATCAAAAGACTCGTTTTTTAATATTAAAACGGTTATAATTATTAGTATTGGAATACTAAAAGACTGATTTATTACAAAATTGTTTACAACGCATCAGTACACTTTCCAAGAGTCATAACAGAAAAGCTAAATAAAAGCTAGTAATGATGGATCTAAGGAGACTCTTCCAACGGTCTTCGTTTGACTTTTTCTTCCAATTAAGCTTCCAAGGTATTGATTAAGGACTAGAGTAACTTCTTCCCAAAATTTATCCTTTTTAGTCATATTAGCTCGAACATTTGCCGAAGATAGTAAATGGATTCTTGTCTTGAACCATTAGTTGAGAATATTCTTCAAGAGTTGTCACCAATAGTGATGGACTGGAGTAGAGTAGATTGTATTTCCTTATCAATAAGGGCTCCCCCCTATAAGGTCTTGAACCCTTCTTTATCCTTCAATAAGGTTTCCAATCCCCTTAGATCGTCCAGGTTATGACTCTTGTAAGTGTACTTCAACATTTTTAAAAACTTTTTTTTTTTTAGAGTCCATGGTATCTTTATGATGTTTATAAACAAGGCTAAGTTCCATGATATGATGCTTATGCAATGCAAGGATGCAAACACACAAAGCACAAAGCACACAAGCAAACAAACAAACAAGGGTCCTAGGTTTGAAAGGTCATAGCATGGAGCCAAGGTCTACCCATCCCAAGAAGGTATGTACTATGGTTCATTTGTACCTGCCGAACGGGTTCTACAAAGTTCCCAGAGTCTACAATCCATCTTTCGGATATTATCGATTTCCCAATTACTTGGTAGTCAACAATATTCTCAAGAGGATCTCGTCTGAGTGTAGTATCGCGTATCAACCATTTGGAATTACTCCCTAATAGTCATCGCACTACATCCTAAAAGGCCAAGTTGGGTTAAAGGTGACTACGGTTCTCAATATCCCGGGCTCCTAGGTCGAAAGTAGTAATGTATTCACGATAGCTCGTTCAACAAACACCACCTTCGAGAGGGCCTCAACTGAGTGTGGAATCAAATCGAATTCTTTGGAATTACTCCCTCGAAATCTCCTCGATTATACCCACGATCCTATCTTATATGTGCTCTCAAATCCGGGTTAGGACTTATCTCACCACTCAAAGATAACCCGGCAAACAGCAGAACAAATATGTATAACAGATAAAAAAAAAATTCAAGTTAGGGGGAACCCTCTTATGAGAATCCCCAGTGAAGTCGCCATTTCTGTCGCGGTGAAAATTGGATAACAAGCTATTAGTTAACTTGTATCGCATTTTTTCTTATGTCACCACTGGTCTTTGATTTTATCCAAGGGAAGGGAGAAAAACCGAATTCCCACAATGCAATGCAAATGCACTTAAGATTCTAAGTTCGGGGGTTGGTTATACCTAGGGAAGGTGTTAGCATCCTAGATATCTGTAGTACTCTACAGGAACCTCTTGATTTATTTTATGTTATTTGTTTTTTTTTCGTTTGCTAAGGGTTTAAGGGTAGGTAATTTATTATTTTTTAATCCTAAGTGTGCTCGGCAAGATATCGCATCTTGTGCCTACATATCCTGTCAGGAGGGAATCAGAGCACTTGTAGTTCCTTATTAAGGATACTAAATGTTTTAAAGGTTTAGGAGAGGAAGATGAGTCATCATCTTAAGAAGACCACCACAGTTCTTTGAAAATGTTTGTATTTGTGGGGTATGAGATTGTATGTCCCTTCTTTGAGATGATTAACATCTAATTCTCTTGTGTGGAGAATTAGGTGGGCTAAAGTTTGATTAAAAATCAAAGTTGAGGGGGACTAACCTAGGAAGTCTATCCTAAGTTGTCTAATTGTCTTATCTTAAGTTTGTCGATTATGATGCAAATGATATGCACCATGCACGATAACGTGGTTATCATGCATGGGATTTTCCCTTGGATATTTATGCGATTAATTTATTGTTATTTAGATGAGGGTGCTAGCAAAGTGATGCTAGACTTGTGTCCAGTGATCAAAAGGTCGAATGCGATGCCCGAAGGCGATCGACTTATACGGGTGGAAAATTGGCTCGACGTTGGATCGAGAGTTTTTTTAAGTTTGAAAAAGGTTTAGACAATGATAACATGTATTAAGTAAGGAACATATAAGCAAACAAACAAAGGTTTACACACGAGCGCTCACGAACCTAGGACTAAGCGAGAGGGGAGTTCTTAATCAGGGGACGATTGTTAGAAAAAGATTTTAGACTTATTATTAAGTTTATCTGGAGATTACTATTATTATAGAAAGCTAAAATTAATAATTATTTCAAGAGAAAGTTTAAATTAATTATTAAAGTTAAATGTGATTTAAAAAGAATTAGGTTCGTTATTATTATAAAAGGAAATCTATTTTAATTATATTATTAAAGTTTTAATTTAATTATCATTAAAAAAGGTCTTTGAATAAAAAAAGGTTTTAATTTTTTATTATTATTAAAGAGAAGGTTTTAGATTATTAAAAAAAACTTAATCTAAATTATAAAAAAGGTTTTATTTAATTAAAAAAGATTTTAATTTTGATTATCAACTTAATTGTTATAAAAAAGATTTATTATTAAAGACTTATGTTTTAATTTGAAAAAGTTAAGGTTTTTATTTAGTTAAAAGGGTTTAATTGATTTATATTAAAAAGTTAGATTTATTATTACTATAAAACCTTAAAATTAATTACTAATAGAAGTTTAATTTTAATTATTAAAGAAGTTTTGATTTTAATCATTATCATAAAAGAAGGTTTTAGATTAATTATTAAAAAGAAAAATTTAATTTTATTATAAAAGAAAATTAGATTAATTATTAAAAAAATTAATTATTATAAAAAGGTTTTAAATTGAATTAATATTAAATTATTAACGAAAGATTTTAATCTTAATTATAAAAAAGGATTTTTAATTTTGATTAAAAAAAAGTTTTAATTTAAAAAAAAACTAATGAAAGAAAAAAAAAAGAACGAGGGAGCGCTCTCTCTCACACTATATGCGACTCTCTCTCTCTCGCCTCTCACCTTCGTCTTCTCTCAAAAAGGGGGTGAAAAACCCTAAACACTCATCTCCCTCATTCGATCCCTCTCAACCTCTCTCGATCGATCGCAACAAAATCAGACAAATAAAACCCCACCCCACACGACCCATTACCCCGATTTTCATTATTTCATGGCGATTACATTTTACATTGAAGATAGCAGAAAAAAAGTAAAGGAAAGGGAAACGATGGCGACACCGGCGGTGGATGGCTCCGTGAATCTCTGATCAGGGACGAATTCTTTCACTCCTTACTTCTTTGTGTTATTTTGTTTGCCTTCGTGTGGTTCTGCTTCTTTCTTATTGTTGCCTTCTGAGATGATGACGAACGAGTACCTTTTGAATCTCTGTGTTTTTGTCGGTAATGAAATTGATGATTTTTGGATGTTGGTGTGGGTGATGATTTTCGCGTGAGATGATGATTGGTTATGTGATGTTTTTTTTTCTCCCTTTCTTGATGAAAATACGTTCTTATATATAGGCCTATGAGGAAGAACCAAAGATTTGTTTTTGGAAACCTTTGATGTTGTATGAAAATTGTTTTGGAAAGGGAGTAAATGTTGTCTGACATGTTGCGCTTAGTTTGGAAATCTTTTGAAAACCTTCATGATGTCTTGAAATGATTTTTAAATGTTGAAAAATCCTGATTCTTGTCTGATACTTGTTTGGGAAAGAATCTCTGAATTATTTGATAATATCCTTTCTGGTTTAAGAATATTTTGTAATCACTGCGGTGTTATCTCATAATGAAAAGATTTTCTGATTTGAAATACTCTTTGATCCACAATAAAGTTGCTTTTGACATTGTCTTGCGCATTATTCTTCTTAATGCTTGTAAATTTTGATTCTGAGGCCTATGATTTCATAATACATCATGATGAGTGAGTTTCCAATTTTGGTGTGATCATGATTGGGATTTGTTGACTGAGTTTTGGAACGAAAGTAGTTGATACGGGTTCTTTTTGTACTTAACATGTGATCTTTACTTCTCAATCTCGTTACAAGTTATCTATGCCTTGAACAAAATGGTAAATATTCTCATAGCATGCCTTCCTGATCCTCTCTCCTCTGTATCTACCGGCTGTGTTGTAGGCTGAAGTCGATGCAAGGTTCGATTAAAACAGCTTTTGTGGTCGTGTAGAAAGAAGTGGCGTGTGGAGGCTTATTCTAATAATGGCGGGTAAGAATGATTCTTATTTAAAAAACAAGTTGTGTGTACTAGTATGATCTTGGAAATTGATGGATTTTCTTCCGTTTTGGTCAGGTTGGAGGAATTCAAGAAGCCGGCATTGAGTTGCAAATTGTGTGTGGTGATCCAATTTCCGACAGCTGCACCAAGGGTAAAATACCTCTAGCAGGTGAAAATGGAATGAGTTGATGTTCTGATTGTGTTTGGAGCCGTGGCAATTTCTTCCAAAACCTGGCATTGGGCTTCATAGTACATCATAGCACCCAAAGATTTAAGGTATAACACCTATGCTTTAATTCTCAATGTGCTCGCATTCAAACGAAAGTCCTGATGTTAACTTTTATTTTCCACATTACAGATAATTAGAACAATCAGTTATGATATACAAATTCCAATGTTACTCTTGCGTTGGTTTCCTTATTCGTGCTTGGAATAATTTCCAACTCCATCAGGTATGGCTTCCGATTCGCATGCTACAACTTCTGTTAATTTCCACCGCTCGGACCTTACCATGATTTTCTTTACATCTTTATTACAACTTGATTGGTTTTCTTCTTTTAATTTAGGAATAGATTGAATTTTCTACCAGGCAGGATCGATCTCCTCCAACGAATTAGATAGCTGCTCAAGATAAGTTATGCTCCTCAAAAGCTTTTGTTTGGACAAACTTTGGATGATTCCCTTCTTAGCTGCTTTCTTGAAACTTCTTGCAGGTTTTAGGAATTGTGGAGTTTTAATAGTAGCTTCTCAAGTTAAAGAAGGCGTGGGGCACCAGTTGGCAATGGTCATGGTGAGTGACGAGTCATTATCAGTATGTAAGCGCACCATTCAAGTGAAAATCCAAGGGTAACTCCCTCAACGGTAGCTCTTACGTCACGGTCGTCTCTTCTTACTCTTCTCTATTTTTTAGTATTGGCAATATATTTTGTTTAGGCATTTTACGGCTGATGTGTTAATCATGTGCTTGGTGTATCGAAGTGGCTGAGAGTCAATTTCTTTTGGTTGCAGATGGTGTACGCAAGCTGCTGGTTCTAATGAATTGAGTTTGTTGGTGGTGCAATTTACAGGATTATCGAAGACTGTGGTTGATGTGTGGAGGTAATAACTTGGGGCTTGAATTCGTTGCGTGGTCCGATAAACTTCGGGGAGTGGCGGATTTGGATTATTGATAAGGAAGTCCTTCGCCTCATTTTCCTGAACACGGTGCGTATTAAGAGTTTTGTAGTTTTGCTATGCGATGTGGCTTTTGAATTGATGAATACTGAGTTGGTAAGAGGATTGAACACTTGGTTCTTTCTTTTGAACGTAACGTGTTTCACCGATGCCTTCTGAATCATTGTGGCTCTTTGTATGAAAATATTAGCTGCTGAATAGGCCCGAAGTTGATCACTAACATGTTGGTTCAGTTCACTTTTGTTTGTCCAGGCTTTTCGTTATGCGTCTACTTCTCAGTTTGGTGATTCCTTGTTTTTTGACTTTACCTTGAACAGTTTATGGACGCTGGCGACGGTACCGACTCTACCAAGTTAGCAGTGACCTAGAGGAAGTTGTTGCAATGGCCGCATTCAAATCAAATGAGCTGAAGATAGCTAGATGGAGTCCACTATTCAACTAGCCCCCTAGTTACCGCGTGTGAGCTTCGCATAGCCATTTGATGATGCGCATACAATAAAACGGGTCCTTCGCAAATCATGGAAAGAAATCAGATTAATTGCGCCCTGTAATTCTGATGTAGATACCTACTGTCTGAAGTTTAAGGCAACCAAATTAGCATTCTAATGATGAATTTCACTTTTAATTTTGAATGATTCCGAATTATAGCAAATTGGTCATGGTAGGTCCATAGTAGCTTAGTTTTGTAACACCTGCCTTGTAACTGAAACACTTTGAATTGAATTTCTTCTTTTTGGTGGATGTAAAAAAGAACCTTAAGTGCACAAAAAAATGGATAGGATCTCTATTTAAACATGCCTTGAATTGATAGCCTGGATTTTCGTGAGAGGATGATCAGAGGTTTCTTTTTTGGACGTAGTACATTGTAGGATATTGGCTCTAAGTAGGATTTGCACTGTGTTCTAGCTCAACTCAAAATCAAACGTTATGAATCTCGCTTTGACAATTCAACCCGTTTGTCTTGAAGAAAGTGTAGCTAACAAAGGGGTCCTGGACTTTGAATTTTGAGTAATAAGAAACCATAACCCGATCTTGATTTTAAATGAGATGCGGCCACAAAAAAAGAAAAACCCAAGATATGTCTAAAGTATTGATCCCAGTATGGCCTTGATCGAGCACATTCTTGGAGTAGACTTGAAAATTAAACATGACCATTTGTAATGTGCAAGTAAACCGGCCATAGCCTTGAAAGTGGTTCAGTCAAGTATGCCCTGAGGCATGGCTAACATCATCTGGAGATATTCCTATGGCCACCTTAAAACATCTTGAAACCCTGAGTATCTCTTGGAACCACATGTGATTTGAAATTTGTAACACAACAAAGATGGCCTGAAGACCCACAGGAATCCAACACAACTTGTCAGGACCAGAAACTCTACAAGCACACACATCTCTTAAGTCTTGAGGAGCTGACAGAGGGGGGAGTACATCTCATAATATACCTTTGCCAAACAACCAGTGACCTGCCTTTAGGGACCAATCAGAGGGTATAAGGATTTAATATTCTGTGGGGAGGAATACTGAGGAGTCTGAAGGAAGAAAAGGCTTGGTAGTGGCTTAGGGATCGACAGGATGAGGACACAATCTCGCAGGACCAGAGAACCTCCACAAACACACACACAACACAACCTTCAGGACCTCGAATCTTCCGCAGCAGTACCTGTGTTCAAAAGAGAAACAAACAGACAAAGCTAGACAAAGCAGTTAGTTATGCACGAATGATTGACGTAAGATGTTATGCAAAGAACAAGGCGGGGATCTTAGGGTCAAAAATTAGGGTGCGACAGTAACGTATTCCGCCTTGGCTGTTGACAAAGCAACAGAAACCTGTTTCTTGCTATGCCAGCTCACCAAGGAATTTGAGAAAAGATGACACGTGCCACTAGTACTTTTCCTATCCAACTTGCACCCGACAAAGTTGGAATTGGAATAACCAACTAAGGAGCAAGCACTACCTTTGGAATACCACAGACCATACTTTGGAGTACCGGAGAGATACCTAAGTATGCGCTTAACAGCTTTTAGGTGGGATTCCTTGGGATGTGCCTGATACCTCGCACACATGCATACACTAAACATTATATCGGGACGTGATGCGGTAAGATAAAGAAGAGACCCTATCATACCTCGATACTTCTTTACCTCAACATCCTTACCCTTTTCGTCACGATCATGATTAACACTCGTAGGCATATGAGTATCAATTGCTTTGCATTTCAGCATATCAAAACGTTTTAGTAACTCAAGACAATATTTCGTTTGACTCACGAATGTGCCCTCTTCAAGTTGTTTGATTTGCAATCCGAGGAAATAGTTGAGTTCCCCCATCATGCTCATTTCAAACTCCCCCTGCATCAAACTAGAAAACTCCTTGACCAAAGTCATGTTAGTAGACCCAAATATGATATCGTCGACATAAATTTGTACCAAAATTAAGTGTTTTCCTTGACGTTTAATGAAGAGAGTTGTGTCAACCTTCCCTCTTGAATACCCTTGATCAAGTTGAAATTTGCTTAGACGTTAATACCAAGCCCTAGGGGCTTGTTTAAGTCCGTACAAAGCGCGTTTAAGTTTATAGACATGATCAGGATATTCGTGGGATTCAAAACCCGGAGGTTGGGCTACATAAACCTCTTCATTTATGTATCCGTTAAGGAACGCACTTTTAACATCCATTTGGAATAGTTTAAAGTTCTTTGTGCAAGCATAGGCAAGTAGAAGGCGTATAGCCTCGAGTCGGGCAACCGGCGCATAAGTTTCCTCATAGTCGATTCCTTCCTCTTGGTTATAGCCTTGCGCTACCAGCCGCGCTTTGTTACACGTTATTACTCCATTTTCATCAAGTTTATTCCTAAACACCCATCGGGTGCCGATTACTCGATGATCTCGCGGAGGGGGGACCAGGTCCCAAACCTCATTTCTCCTGAATTGGTTTAGTTCATCTTGCATTGATAGAAACCAATGTTCATCGAGTAACGCCTCCTTAGAGTTTTTAGGTTCAACTTGTGACACAAAAGCAGAGTAATAACAAAAGTTACTAAGTTTAGAGCGAGTAGTTACTCCCTTAGAGATATCACCGAGAATGTTGTCAATTGGATGGTCTTTTGAAGACTTCCAAGCTGGAGGAAGTTCATCTTTATCATCATGATTATCATCTTCATTTTTCACTGGTTGGTGATCCTTTTCCTCCTCAATACGCACTGCTTCAGGCTGATCAATTCCTTTATCAGTGTCCTTGAGTATGTCTTCAGTAGGTACACCTGCACCATGAAAAGAACTACCTTCTCTGACATTTCTCGGATAAGACTCGTCAAAGGTAACATGAACTGACTCTTCAACTACACGTAATCTCTTATTATAAATTCTATATGCTTTACTTGACTGAGAGTATCCAAGAAATATACCCTCGTCGGCCCTGGCATCAAATTTACCAAGAGTTTCTTTCCCATTATTTAACACAAAGCATTTGCAACCGAATACATGAAGGTGAGAGATGTTTGGCTTACGACCTTTTAAAAGCTCATACGGTGTCTTGTTTAGAATAGGCCGGATGAGCACCCTATTCAAAACATAACAAGCCGTACTTATGGCGTCGGCCCAAAAGTATTTTGGTAATCCACTATCATTGATCATAGTCCTTCCAAGTTCTTCCAAAACTCTATTTTTACGTTCCACTACCCCATTTTGTTGAGGGGTACGTGGTGCGGAAAAATTATGATCAATTCCGTTGGAATCACAAAATGCTTCAAATAAATGATTTTCAAACTCACCCCCATGATCACTTCTGATTGACCTAATGTTTGTGTTTAACTTGTTCTGAGATAACTTAGCAAACCGTTCAAAGGCCGAAAAGGTATCACTCTTATTTGCTAAGAAAATTGTCCAGCAAAACCTAGAAAATCATCGACTATAACAAACCCATAATAGTTACCACCTAGGCTTTTAACCCTAGATGGTCCAAAGAGGTCCATATGGAGGAGCTCAAGGGGTCTCATAGTTGAAACAATGTTTTTAGATTTAAAAGAGATCCTTGTTTGCTTCCCCATTTGGCACGCATCACAAAGATGATCCTTTGTGAATTTAATTTTGGGCAAACCGATGACTAGGTCTTTAGAGACAATCTTGTTAAGCAAATCAAAGTTGATATGAGCCAAGCGTCTATGCCATGACCATGAATCTTCATTCATAGTGACTAAACACTTGTCTCCATCCAATGATACCTCGTTTAAGTCTAGCATATAGACGGTGTTCACCCTCAAGCCCTTAAACACATTTTTTTTGTCGCTATCTTCAACTACGCAACAATCCTTTGAGAAAGAGACTTTATAATTCTTGTCACATAGTTGACTAATGCTTAAAAGGTTGTGTCTAAGGCCTTCCACAAGAAGTACATCAGAGATAGTAGTAGATGGGGGGTTACCTATACTAACTTTACCGAGAATCTGTCCGTTGTTGTTATCTCCGTAGGTGACAAACCCCTTTTTCTTCGCCACAAAGTCTATGAAAAGAGATATGTCTCCGGTCATATGTCTTGAGCAACCACTATCCAAAACCCATCTTCCTTCGGTGGTCTCAAGACTTTGTACCTATAAAAATAATCAAAGGAGAGTAGGTACCCAATTCTCATTGGGTCCTTTATGGTAAGTGAAACCAAGATTGCCCTTGGGCAACCATTGATAAATTCCGTTTGGAACAAGAAATCTTCGAAAGCGGCACTTAGCTATAGTATGATCGGGCTTACAACAGTATAAGCAATCACGATTCATTTGGAGTTTACCTTTGCTATCACTATCTCGAATCACATACGTGTATTGTTGATACGGATTTTTCATTGTTTCACGATAATGTGATCGATCAATAGCAAATGTAATCTTAGGCTTGAGAGCCTTGTCTAACTTGGCTTTGAGGATTCTCACCTCTCTTTGCCAAATATGACAAGTATCACAACCCCCAAACTTAAACCATGGATATTTATTCTCATCAATCTTAGTTTTTGATACATTCACCATGGAGTTTTTAAGCGCTTCCAATTCCTTTTGGGAATCGGAAATCTTTTTCTCCAAATAGGAAAAAATCTTTTTATTTGAAGCTAAGCGTTGAAATGCTTCCTTAGCTTCATGGTGCAATGTATTAAAAGCTCTTTTTAATTCAGCATGAGACATACTTTGAGAATTTTCATATTTAGAGTGTTTTACCTCTTTTGCTTTGTTGTGGCGTGCCATAAGACAAAAATTAACGGATTCGCTTTCGTCACTTGAGGAATCATCTTTTCCCGACTCACTATCGCTTTCCTAAGTGATGTCTGCTCGTCGAGACTTGTTGGACTTTTTGTTTGAGCGACTCTTGTCATTATCCTTATCTTTGTCTTTCTTTAGGGATGGACAATCCGGCTTCTATTTCCTTCGCTTCTAGATTGCTTCCTAAACTTGACTAGATTTCTATCCGAGTGTTAAATATCGTTCTTACGAACATATCTATTGTACCTCTTCACAAATAAGCTCATATCATCACCGGATTCCTCATCTTTGTCATTATTGGCTTCATCATCACTTAGCTCTTGATGTGTGGACTTTGAACAAGAGGCCTTAAGAGCTATCGACTTCTTCTCCGTATCTTTTGCCTTCTCTTTCTTGATACTCTTTTCATGTTTATCCAAGCTAATGAGCACTTGCTCATGCTCATCGAGTTTACCAAAGAATGTTGTGAGGTCTAGTGTAGCAAGATTATTGGCCTCCTTGATAGCGGTGACCTTTGGTTGCCATTCCCTGTTAAGACACCTCATAATTTTGTTAGTAGAAACCTCATTTGGAATTGGTTTACCAAGAACATGCAATTTGTTGATAATGTGATTAAATCCTTTTTGCATATCCGCAATGGTTTCCCCTTGCTTCATGTAAAACAAATCAAACTCTTGCGTTAGTGTATTAATACGAGCCATCTTAACATCATTAGTGCCTTCGTGGCCTACTTGTAAAGCATCCCACATGGCTTTGGCCGTTTCACAATGGGAGACTCGATAATACTCATCAACTCCCAAGGAGGAGATGATCATATTACGAGCCTTCCAATCATAGCTATACTTTTTCTCGTCCTCCTCGGTCCATTGAGCTTCGAGTTTAGGAACAACAACGCCTTGCGCGTTAGTCATAGTAATTTCCATGGGACCGTTTAAAATAATGTTCCAAACCTTCCGATCTATGGAATTAATATGGACGTACATACAATCCTTCCAGTAGCTGTAGTTTTCACCTGTAAAAACTGCAGCTCTATTATAAGCCCATTTAGGTTCGTTCGCCATGATCCAAGAAGTTTTACCGAAGCACCAGAATTAACCAGGCTCTGATACCACTTGTTAGACTATGGCTATGGATCTAGAAGGGGGTTGAATAGATCCTTCTAGTTTTACACGCAAAATTGATTTTTAAAAAATTAGTTTGAACGGAAGCTACCACTGGATCAAAAGTCTACAACGAACCTTCTACCAAAAGAATCGGATATGCACGTATATATTGTGAATGAGTATGGAAGAGAAAAATTCAGTTTTATTAATGTAATCAAATGCAATCAACAAATTATAGCATGTTTATGTATAATCTAAACCAATGAGGCAAATGATAAACAATGAAACACAAACAATGTTTGAATTTGCTTTGAGACAAGTTATCAAACACTTGGTGTGTACAAACACACTAAGTGCAGAATTTTTATGGTTGGTAAGTTCAAGCTGCTCCTAGATACAATTCAAGGAATTGTATCACTTCAACAAAATGATTTTTCAGCTCTAGATTACCACACCTCAGAAATTTAGACAAATTGAAAGCTTGGCAAATTCAAACAATGCAGAAAATCTAAAGAGTTAAAGGAGAAAGAGAACAAACGCGATTTGATTAGGCAGTTCCCCAATCGTCCTCGCTATGGGTACCTCTGCCCCCAATTCTGAACATGGAATTGAGATATATATATATTATCGTTGCAATTGTATATCTATACAAGAGAAAACTGATGAACAATCAAATCTTCGAACGTCTTCGAATTGTTGATGTAGAGTCTTCTCTTCCCTTGATTCAAGATGAATCAAGTGCTTCAAATATGGTTGATTCAATTATCGTCCCACGCTACTAAACCGAAAGAAAACACCGTTTTTCGGTTACCTTCACTCGATCAATTGCAATCTACCAAAGATTCGAACCCAAACCTCTCTTCTACGATCCTCCGATTACAACTACTAAACCGATCTCTTCGGTTACCTTCGCCCTGCTGAATCCTTGTAGAACTAAACGGCTTGTGCAAAACCCCCAAAATCCCTTTGTTTCTTGGAGGAGAAAACCCTAAGGTTTTATTCAAGAAACACCTACCACAAATCTCAACTCAGAAATGAAGATAACACTTCCTGAAATCTGAACCTTATCACTTCAAATCAATGAACACAACAAACAAAAATGGTTATGTGTAGTTGTTTGAATACTCAAAGAAGAAGATGAAGTTGATGAGAGAAATGGCATAAATCTTTCACGTTTCTTGTTGTTATTACAAAATGAACTAACATGATATATATACTATCCTGGGTAACAATGTGGAGATAACAAAATTTTAAGATAACAATACAAGCGAAAAAATTGGCAGGAATCAGCGAGCGGTCGACCTATACATAAGGTATAGGCGACCCGAGCAAGGCAGCGCGCACAGCTACGCAAAAATGCATACCATGCGTCGACCGGAACAGGGAGTGCGTCGACGCATACCTCCTAGTTTTCTACAATAACAAACGCAGACTGCATAGGTCGACCTAAGCAGGGTGATGAGTCGACTCATACCCTAGAAACATGTAAAAATTAGGATTTTGAAATTCCTACGGTGTTGGGACATCTCTAATGAACCTAGATCATTTCTAATCATAATCAAACATATGTGCTATACTTAACCACTATTTCAATTTGAGTTTTTCATATGAATCACTATGTTCTAATCATGAAAGTTTTGACATCATTAAAAATAAAGTACATAGAGAGAATCTTCCCTCACAAGAAAAGCTTTCGACAGGATTTGTGTGATAGGTTTGAGTCGAAGGTACTCATGAGAGGAGAGGAGATCTTTTGGGACTTAGAAAATATTTCTAAGAGTTGAAGGGGGAACCTTCGACCGAGAATGTTGATGATGTCTGACGCTGGGAATTCAAATTCAAATAAAGGAGGGAGTAGTTACTTTGGTTCGCTCTTGAAGAAAGACAGGTGGCGTGTATCTAAGTAATGGAAGCATGCAATATAACACTTGTCATTTGTTGGTTATTTCAGGTAGTTTATAGCAGTTAGTTTTAGTATTATAAATAAGGGTCCTAGCAATAGGATCAGGGGTGTTGTGTTCACTTTGTACAAGTAACTCCAAATTGACTCAAAAGTATCCGCGTGTTGAGAAAAGAGTATTGTGAGAATGTACGTGATGTAAACACCATTTATCCTTTAACGCAATTTACTTTGATCTTTACTTACATTTTTATCTTTTATTTGAAGCCAGTTACGTTTCTGCACTTACTTTTGTTTTATACCTTTGATCTTTATTGCACACGTTCGACCCTTCCTTTTACATTTTCAGCCTTTTAACTTCACACTTTGAAGTGTTGTCTTGTACTATATTTTCAACAAAGTTTCCTTTTTGAGTATTGTTGAAGTATTCATTTCTTTAGAATTTAACTTAGATCAACTGTTAGCACATGTCCTAGGATCAATCTGATCGATCCTGTGAGTCACCAAAGTTAGATTTGGAAGATCAGCGATTGTTTACCAATTTTCACGGTAAACAAATTGGCACGCCCAGTGGGACCGTGCTAACTATATAAAGATTTTTCTAAATTTTGAAAAATCTTCATTCATCAATCTCTTTCTCCTTAAAAAGCTTCATTGCATGTTATTAAGAAGTGGTAAGGTAGCCACTACAAACGAAGAAAGACCAAGGAGAAGATATACTAGAAAAATGGCGACGAACACTAGTCAGCCAAACAATCCAAATCCTCAAGGTAGTGGTTCTAATCCACAGTCAAGTAATTCGAATGCCCAACCTAGTAACACAAACCCTCAAAATATGTCTAGGAATGATGTGTTACCACCCCCAGTTCCTTCGACAGGACAGCCAATCCCACCTCCTGTTATGTCCGACCCATCAATGACAGGACCAAGGTCGACATATATAAGGGCTTACACTCAACCTGTTTTGGAGTACATAGGCCCACAAGCATCTAATCCCCAAACTCCACCAGGTGGAACTTCGACATTTAGGCATCTTCCTTATCCATGATTTTCACAACCCTTACCAAGGAATCCACCTTATGGAATGCCAACGTTAATAATGCAAAGCCTCCAAAATGCCCCCCCAGTATTCTCAGACAATGTAATGTCTTCGCCATTATAGGGGTCGGGATCTAGGATAAATGTGGGTCTAAACAGCCAAAGTGTAGGTATAGGATATTCCACTCAAGGTTCTAGTCTAACAAACACGTTTATAGCATGTTTAAGACAACAAATGGATGAGAGTAATCTACAAATGGTACAAACTTTGTCTCAAACTATGGGGGAAGTTTTCCAGCCTTTGATTCAGAACACTACCCAGACCAACCAACAACTAACGACACAATTGGCACGCATGGCAGAATTTATGGGGGTGTCGGCCCCTGTACGAGGTGCGACGGTGGTGGAGAATATCCCACGGCAAAACCTAGAGACTATGCCTGAGGCCAACCTGGAACCCCCTAGAGTCGAACTCCCCAGAGTCGAACCACCTAGGAACCAAGGGCCAATTCCTGAAGAAGGGGAACAAGGGGTAGTGATAGTGAATAGAAACCAAGATGCTGATCAGGTTGTACAACAGGTTCGACGTAACAACATAGCAGTGGATAACAACCTAGCAGCCATGGTCAAAAGAATAATGGCTCGAAATGGGGTGAACTTTGGGTTTACTAGGCTAAACTATACCTCACCCATAGTGGATTATATCCTGCAATCAGAATTACCCCCTAGGACGAAGGTCCCAAAGTTTACCAAGTTCTCAGGAGATACAACTGAATCTACTGTCGAACACGTAGCCCGGTATATGATCGAGGCTGGAGAGATCGCAAATGACGAAAGTCTTAGGGTGAAATATTTCCCAAGTTCTCTCACCAAAAACACTTTTACTTGGTTTACAACCCTACCTCCTAACTCAATTTGTAATTGGACCCAGTTCGAGCGCTTGTTCCATGAACAATTCTATATGGTGCAAACTAAGATTAGTTTAAAGGAGTTGGCCAGCATAAAGCGAAAGCTTACTGAACCAATAGACGATTACCTAAATAGGTTTCGATTACTTAAGGCTAGGTGTTTTACTCAAGTGCCAGAGCATGAACTGGTCGAAATGGCCACTGGTGGCCTTGATTACTCTATTAGAAAGAAATTGGATACCCAGTATCTGAGAGACATGGCCCAACTGGCTGATAGGGTTCGACAGTTAGAACGTCTGAAAGACAAAAAGGCTAAGTTCAATAAGGGTAAAAAGGTAGCTTATGTTGAATATAATGAGGATGTCGAAGGTTTGTACGACGAACCATTATACTTTGACGAGAGTGAGGTAGACGTTGCTGAGTTAAAGCAAGGTCCTCCGTATGCTTGTAAAATGTTAGCCCCTTCGACTGGAAAAAATTCTGGCGAATCCAAAAAGAATGATAAGTTTCCCAAGAAAACATACACTTTCGATATCACCAAATGTGACAAAATTTTTGATTTGTTGGTAAAAGATGGGCAGATGATAGTGCCTCCTGGAGCTAAAATGCCACCTTTAGAACAAAGAAAAAATAGAGGATTTTGTAAGTACCATAATTTTTTGGGTCATAAAACTTCTCAATGTTTTCTTTTCAGGGATCTGGTGCAAAATGCTATTCAGGAGGGCAGGCTGAAATTCGGAGAGAAGAGCAAAGGTCAGATGAAAATTGACTCCGACCAATTGCTAACAGTAGAGGCCCATTATGCTGAGCCAGAGATACATATGGTGGAAATTACTGAAGATTTCGCCAATAACACTGTGATAGCCAAGGTTACTGAAGACCTTGACATTTATGCTGTAGAGAAACTCATGAGCAAGGCCGTGAAGGGTTTCGACAAAACCACTAAGGGCTTAAATAATGGGAGTACTGAGGGTTCCAACATGATGCTGGTTACTAAAGAAACTGCTGAGAGTTTCATTAAGATGGACAAGGCTGCTGAGGGCCTTGATATGGACTTCTACGATCTGAATCTTGGTGCTGATGTCGACATGGACATAAATATGGTCGAGATTACACAACATAAGACCAGGGAGGTTGATGAAGCAAGCTGCCAAGAGGAGCGTAACAATGTGGCGTATCCAAAATAGGATGAAACTATCATTGAATTCCTTCACCGCTGCCAAAAGAAGGGTTCAGGCGTCATGTTATGCCCCAGATGCAGTGCAATCTTCGATCAGAAAGCTGGCCATAATCTTGAGGGGGTTAGGAAGGCTAAAGAGAGAAGGGAGCAAGGAATGTCCCAGGGTCAAAGGGGTTTCGACACTAGAAGGTCCTCTTCAAAACAATTGGGAGGAAAAACACAGTTCCCAGGGGCCAGACCCAGTACCTTCAAACTAACAAGCAATGCACCAATAGGGAGTTGGATGAAACATGTTGAAGGAAAGGAAAAAGGTCAGAGAAAGTAGCAAAAGTTTGATGTGGGCAGAGGCTCTTCAGTAGAATATCGAAAGGAGTTTGAGACTTCTAATAAATCGGCGTATGTTTTTGAAAACTATAAGGGGAAGAACCCGATGTCGCGATCTCAATGGAGGAGAGAGTAATGTCGAAGGAAGGCTCTCAGGGAGGCCCAGTCGATGGATCAAGGAGAGTCCAGTACTAATATCCCTACTGACAATAATGGAGGGAATCCAATGAGGGTTGCTGAAAAAATACCTGTAGGACGAAACCTGTTTGGTTCTTAAGAGGATAAACCTAAGAAGACTGTCGAAGAAGATGACGAAATAACAGACAACTTCGACTCCGAATCTGATGCTTCTCTTGACATCATAGTCAATATGGTATCTGTGATGTCCAGAGAGTTCGACCAGCTCACTGAAGTCAAAGATTAAGATGCCTGCACTGAGGCAGAGATGGCAGCACACAAGCCGGTATGCTACTATATTATGAACAATGGGTGTGTCGAAGAGTAGAACGCTTTTTTCGAGCGACCCACAGAGGAAATGAGGAGTCACCTAAAGCCCCTCTACATTACTGGAAAGGTGGCGAATGTGCCAGTAAATAAAATATTAGTCGATTGTGGCACAACAGTGAACTTGATGCCACACTGAGCAAGATTGGCAAGTACGATACTGGCACTAAGCCACATAGCATGGTTCTTTCGAATTATGAAGGAAAAGTTGGCTCTACTTTGGGGGTGATACAAGTCGACTTAACAATGGGGACAATCACTAGGCCTACTGTCTTCATGGTAGTAGAAACAAAAGCCAACTACAATCTGCTCTTAGGACGAGAGTGGATACATGGCATTGGTGCAGTGCCATCTTCGATGCATCAACGCATCACCATCTGGAGACCATAAGACATAGTCGAAAACATTGAGGCTGACCAGGGGTATTTTAAAGCACCAATCAATCATGTAGACAGACGTCAGTTTGACAAACATTTGGATCACATTGCCCCCTGTGGTCCAGCAGATTTTGAGTTTGTCCCAGATGACGAGACATTTTGCTCATTGTACTTACATCCCGTCGAGGGTTTCCGTTGGGATAAGGGGGTGCTAGGGGAAAGACTTTCGTACCTTGGCGGGCCTGCAGTAGACCCTACAGGGTGGGGAAGTGAATTCAGTGATAATGACTGAGTTCGAAGCATTAAGAAGAATTTTGGCCTACATGGATGAAACCAAACTACAGGCGGCTTTGGAGGCTGCTAACAAATATATGGCTGGCGAAGCCAATCCTGAATCCCACCAAGAAGGTCCTGGTAAGGACTTTGACCCAGAGCCACCTGATAAGGTTCAGGGTGTAGAACGAGGCTAGAGGCTTGACGCTATTTATGACGATGAGCCTTTGGGATTTGAAAAAGATCTGCTGGAAAATAATGTTAAGATGCTGGCGCAAGATCCGTTAGAAGAAATCTACCTAGGTGAAGGGGCAACCAGAAGGCCAACATATGTTAGTGTCAATCTTGACCCACAACTTAAGGTCGAAATTACCCAGTTGTTGCAGGAGTTTAAAGACTGTTTCGTCTGGGACTACGATGAGATGCCTAGTTTGAGTAGAGAGTTGGTCGAACATAGGTTGCCGATCAAGCCTGGGAAGAAGCCAGTTAAACATAATCCAAGACGGTTTGCCCCAAAGATTTTCTCAAAGATAATGGAGGAAGTCGAAAGACTCCTTCGATGCAAGTTTATCCGCACTGCCAGGTATGTCGAATGGTTAGCTAACATTATACCTGTTATTAAAAAGAATGGTTCCTTGAGGGTTTGCATAGACTTTAGAGATTTAAATTCTGCAACTCCTAAGGATGAGTATTCTATGCCTGTGGCAGAAATGTTAGTTGATTCCGCCGCAGGACATGAGTATCTCAGTATGTTAGATGGGTACTCTGGTTATAACCAAATATTCATTGCTGAAGATGATGTCCCCAATATAGCTTTCCATTGCCCTGGAGCCTTAGGCACCTACGAGTGGGTGGTGATGCCTTTTGGCCTCAAAAATGCTGGGGCAACAAATCAACGAGCAATGAACTCAATCTTCCATGATTATATAGAGACTTTCATGCAAATATACATCGATGATATCGTGGTTAAGTCTGTTTCAGGGAAGAGTCACTTAGACCATCTTCGACACTCCTTTGAAAGGATGAGAAGGCATGGTCTTAAAATGAATCCTCTTAAATGTGCATTTTGTGTGCAGACAGGGGATTTTCTAGGCTTTGTGGTCCATAAAAAGGGGATCGAGATCAACCAGAATAAGACCAAGGCCATTATGGAAGCGAAAGCGCCATCAACGAAAAAGGATCTGCAGTCGCTGCTGGGCAAGATCAATTTCTTGAGGAGATTCATATCGAACCTAAGCGGAAAAATGAAGGCCTTTTCACCATTGCTTCGATTCAATAAAGATGTATTTGAATGGGGGTAGGAGCAGCAGGCGGCCTTTGACAAGATCAAGGAATACCCGAGTCATCCCCCAATTCTTTCCCCACCTTGTAGGGATAGGAGTATGAGATTGTACATAGCTGCATCAGACAAAACCATAGGGAGTATGTTGGCTTAAGAGGATGAGGATGGTGTCGAAAGAGCCATTTATTACCTCAGTAGAGTTTTGAATGATGCAGAAACTAGGTATAGCATGATAGAAAAATTATGCCTATGCTTGTATTTCTCTTGTACAAAATTGAAGCAATATATAAAGCCAGTTGATGTTTATGTTTCGTCTCATTTCGATGTTATTAAGCACATGTTGTCAAAACCTATCTTGCATAGTCGAATCGGTAAATGGGCACTAGCATTGACTGAGTACTCTTTAACGTATAAGCCTCTGAAGGCGGTTAAGGGACAAGTGGTAGCAGACTTTATAGTCGACCACTCCATAAACGAAGCCATGTTGAATTATGTCGAATTGGAACCTTGGAAGTTATACTTCGATGGCTCCAGCCACAAAGATGGTACAGGTGTAGGTGTGCTGATTATTTCTCCGGATAAAATTCCAACAAAATTCAAGTACAGGGTCGAAGGATTTTGTTCCAACAACGAGGCTGAGTATGAAGCCTTAATAGTTGTACTTGAAATTTTGTTAGAATTGGGGGTAACTCGAGTCGAAATAATGGGAGACTCAGAGTTGGTCATAAAGCAAATTACAAAGGAGTACAAATGTGTTAAGGAGAATCTTATCATGTACTTCGTAGTGGCTAACAGACTATTGAAGAGATTCGAAGTAGTGAGCATTCGACACATACCTTGACTAGAGAATCAAGTGGCCAATGACTTGGCTCAGGTTGCTTCTGGGTATAAGGTTTTGAAGAAAAATTTACAAGAGGCAATCAAAGCTAGAGGTAAAGTGGTATCTGTTGGATTATGCCCATCAGACCTAGAAGTGACAAAGCTTGGATATGCTGACGAAGAAAATTTTGAGATTTTCGCAATAGAAAGCTTGACGGATAAAGACTGGAGGAAGCCTATAGTCGAGTATTTGAAAAACCCGACAACATCCACAGAGCGAAAGGTTAGGTATCAAGCCTTAAGTTATATCCTTCTATGCAATGAATTGTTTAAAAAGACCCCTTAGGGGGTCTTACTTAAGTGTCTTAGTGAAACAGAAACATATCTGGCCCTTTCTACTGTCCATAGTGGGGCATGCGGGGCGCATCAGGTAGGCCATAAGATGAAGTGGCTATTGTTTCGACAAGGCATGTATTGGCCTACGATGCTAAAAGATTGCATTGAATTCACCAAGGGTTGCCAAGAATGTCAAGTTCATGCTGGCATACATCATATCCCTGCAAGTGAGTTGCATTCCATATTCAAGCCATGGCCCTTTAGAGGTTGGGCTTTGGATCTGATTGGAGAGATTCGATCGGTATCCTCCAAGAATCAGAGATACATTTTGGTAGGGATCGACTACTTTACGAAGTGGATCGAGGCGGTACCTTTACCAAATATGGATCAAGAGGATGTGATTGAGTTCATTCAAAAATACATCATTTACAGGTTTGGAATCCCAGAAACGATCACAACAGATCAAGGATCAGTCTTTACTGGTCGAAAGATGCAGGAGTTTGCAAAAGAGATGGGTTTCAAACTCTTAACCTCTACACCTTATTATGCTCAGGCTAACGGTCAAGTCGAAGCAGCTAATAAAGTGGTGATTGGTCTGATCAAGAAACATGTGGGAAAAAAGCCTAGAAATTGGCATAAGACATTGGACCAGATCCTCTGGGCATGTCGAACCTCTCCCAAGGGTTTTTCCTAGGTGCATACTCTCATCCGAAATAACATATCCAAGAAAACTAACATTTTTCAACCTAAATTCTCACTTGAATAACTTAGCATAAAACTTCGTCTCTTTTCAACCCTTGCAATTCGATTCTCAAACACTCTACTGATTCTTCCTCTGAGTTTATAACAGATCCGAATATCCTCAATCAAAGCCACTACGAACTTATCCAAATAAATATCGGAGATACGATTCCTCTACTCCACAAACATTACATACGCATTACTAACACCAAATACTATCACTGCACATTATCACGCACAACCGAATTCCAAAAGATATAAATTCTTAAAGCTTTTGCAAAATTCTTCACTGGGTAACTGGTTACTCACACACAAGCTTAACCGAGTAAATAACAGCCAATCCCGATGATAACAAATATAACCAGTCGCATTAAATAGATTAAAGCCTCAACTCACGCAATTCACCACTCTTATCAAACATTCCAAACAATTACAATTTCAATCAAACTCAACCAAACCAATACCAGTTATCTATTCCTGAAAGTGAACACTTATTCTCAATCGTTACCTTATTCAACTGTTAGTAATTCATACACAATTTCTTCTCTTGACAATCCAACTTCCATAAATGCCAACATGTAGCAACCACCAACCAAAAAGAACTCTTAATATCAATATTACGTCCACACCTAAGGGTTTCCTCAAAATTTCCATTAATGCTCTAAAACTCCAAAGACTCCAAACCTCACCAGAACTCCAAGTTTTACTTACCATAGTCCCAATACCATTATACACCACATGGTTGTTATTCCGTTCAATCATCCTTCCTTTTTGTAGCTTACAATACTGGAGCTCTCTAAGACAACCCCTAAAGTTCCATCCAAAAACACATCTGAAAACCGTGCACAACTGACGGCCCATCACTGTGACTTCCTGCCAATTTTCCAGAACACTATCATCACGAACAAAACAAATATCTTAGTCCCATCTACTAAGAGTTTTCTATTTACCTAGCAGACATAAACCTCAACTATCCACCTTCGTCCAATTTGAGTTCACACTCTACTCTCTGAGGACAACCATAAATAATACCCAAACATTCTCCCTCAGAGACATTCCAACTTGACCAACATACAAAACCTCAAATCTGCGTCACCTTCAGATATAAAAATCTTCATTGACTAATCAAAACAATTTGTAACCATTTTCTTAAAATTCCAAACAATTCATCCCACACATAATCAAAGCCTGAAAGGCACGTCTATTCCATCCAACATATTTCCCGTCTACTATCATCAAGAGATTAAGGGTGATCAGTTCCTCAATTTTCCAATAGACAGTCGACAATCATGATGGGGCAGAAATTGTCTTTACAAAACTATAATAGCATTTCTTACATCCTGTGCACAAAACTACCTAAGGCACAAATCCTTAGTTGACATAAACCTTACCTCCGCATTCCTTCTGGAACCGGGAACCACACTGTCCAAACAACACTTACAATCTTGCAATTCACAACACACTGAGCCAACGCCCAACACCTGAAGCAACATGGAGAAGTACTAGCTTCTCCCCCCACTTATCTCATTCTAACTCCTGCAGACAACAGAATAGAAAAACCAGAAAGTACTGACAGTGTCTCACACACATATCACGTAATAAGGAATAAACAACATCGATAGTATTCAACTTTCACACCAACTGAATCAACAACTTGGCCGGACTGACCGACCTGCTCTGATACCACTATAAGTAACACCCCAATTCCCATCGCGAATAAATAATACATAAATAAATCAGAGTAAGTAAAAATTTATTTTTCCGACAGGAACAAGGATGCCACAAATTTTAGAAAGAAAACATAATTCCCTGCTCATAAATTTTGATACATAACACAAAATGGAATAAACCTGTAAGGGAACTTTTTCCTTAAAAAGGAAAGTTCAATTATGGAATAAAGCGGAAAGATCCATAACTGACTTGTTTTACAAAATAAATTGTTTTATAACATCAAAATATACATATAAAAATAATAAAAAATATATTCAACAAATATATACATATCACAAAACGTTCCCCGACTCCCGTGCTACGTATCAGATCAAACAGACTGACAAAGGACAGAGGACTAATCTTCACAAAAGCCTCAAAGACTACTAATCTACAATTGCCTCATAGAGCAACAAACCACAGCAGAAGGGTGAGAAATAACAACTAAATCAAGATTGCATAATAATATGCAAACACATAAATTCACATGCATAATTATTCTCACCACAAGCATCACATACTAATACACATAGCATATATCAATTACACCAACCTAATCACATATTCTCACATAAGGAACACCAAAGTCATAACATGTGGAAACACCCCACAACATCACATAGCATATATCTATGCATAACACATATTATCCACAATCAATGCATTTATCACATATGCACATCAATTCACAATTTTCACACATAATCAATCCATTTATGATTTTTACACATAATCAATCCATTTATGATTTTCACACATAATCAATCCATTCATGATTTATGATAATGCACAGAGACCGACACAACGACTCTATGTAATGCATATGCGGTACCATCCATCCATCCATCAATTTCATCACTAGTCCACTCGGGAACTATTGGAACCATCGCTTGTTACTTAGGATTACTCATGTAACACTCCGTCGGGTAAACGATGTTCCCCGTCGCTTTAGGTCCTCTTATTTTTTTAAGGCACACGACGTTTATGGATCGCTTTAGGTCCTCTTTGTATAAGGCACATGATCCGATCGCTTTAGGTCCTCTTTGTATAAGGCACACGATCGTCTATAATCATCGCTTTAGGTCATCTTTGTATAAGGCACATGATGTTATAGCGGATTCCCTCTGGAATCGATTCGTCGCTCACACCCACTAGGGCACACGACATCACAAGATGCATATCATGATGCTTGGCATACAAGGACTCATGACAATCAAATGCATCTTCACAAATCAACAATATGATTTATCTCATCACCATTATTCATGCATTTGGAAATCAATTCACACAATGCATTTACTTGCTATAAGGCCACCAATTAACACACATTGAGTTTCACATAAACAATTCATTTTCATCATAATCCACAACAATCCCACCAAACATCATAACAACATACATTGATATTCAATCAAACAATGCATTTTACCACACAACAACATCATTAATCATGCATTGAAATCACACCCAAAACAATGCATTTATTTCTCCGCAAGACCACAAACCATCATCTCAACATGTCATCACATGCATTCACATCATATAACATTACACAAGTCATACGATATCCATATCAAAAGCTCATTGCATGATACACATCAAATACACACAATTTAAACGGTAAAAGTCGACAAAATGATACATATCCAAATCCCGACATAATTAAATTGGCCAACAATCTCGAAACCATTTTAATAAGAAAGTACATCTTAATAGTTTTCCAACGATACCAAGTATGTTCAAAACGGATAATCGGAACACAAGTTACGGACTAAAACAGAAAAGACATCGCGAAAAACAACATTTTGCACACCTGCTGGCCATACGCGTATTGCCCTGAGCCATACGCGTATTGCCTTGCTCACTCGCCCATCCATACGCGTATTGCCCAAAGTGATACGCGTATGGGCAGAGACTGATTTTTCCCCAAAAAGTCCACTAAAAATCCAATACGCATATTGCCTCACTCCATACGCGTATTGCCTACTCCCATACGCGTATTGCACACATTCCTTCCGTGCCATACGCGTATTGCCCAACCCAATACGCGTATTGCCTTGCCTGATACGCGTATGGGCAGCGAAAACCCAGAATTTTTCCTGCATAATTTTTCTGCGAATTTTCCCCCAAAAATCCCATTTTTCATCCCCAAATCCATTTTCAACAGCAAAACAAGTACCAGCAATTGTTCCTAAACACAGGGTAATCATACAACGCGATTTATATAGATTTCTGACACTGGTTCATTAATGTATCAATAAGGAAAACATTGTAAAAACAACCAAAAACACATACATAAACAACACATATACATACACAAGCAAGATATAATTGAAACTTCTCACCCTTACCCGATTAATCGCGCTTGAAACAGAGTTATGTTCAATTCCACCTCTTTTCCTGTTCTCCCTTTCTTTCCTCTTCTTTTCCTTCTTTCCTTTCTCTTTTCTCTCTTTTTCTCTCAAAAATTCTATTTAAGAAAATTATAATTTCTAACCCCGCGAAATGACCAAAATACCCCTACTCTCAAATATCTCGCAAACGCTCTCAAAATGCGATAAAACATAACAACGATGAAAAATAATATATTGTCAAATAAAAGTCAAGAATAAAATAATATAATAATATAAATAATTAAATCGACTCGATTAAATAAATCTAACAAACTGGGGCGTTACAACATACATCAAAGTATATGAGTTCAAGAATTGCCTGCGACTTGCTTCCTGCATCCTTGCTGAAACTATTCTTGTGCTATTTCGCCAGAACACATTCTTCACACACTTCGCTTAGAATGTCGATTTCTGGCAATCCTGAAACCATATTTCTTCTCTTCAAATTTCCAATGTCTTTGAAGTTGAGATGGCCAAGTTGATAATGCCATATTTATTCATCTCAGCTGGCTGCAATTGCAAGGCACTTATGCTCTATCACATTAAGTTCAATCTTGAAGGGTTTATTCAGAGACATTGGAGCCTTCAAGATTAACCTACCACTTGTATCGAGAACTCTCATCATCTTGTATTCGATCGATACCTTGTAGTTCTTTTCAACCAGCAGCCCTATACTAAGCAAATTACTCTTCATGACTGGTATGTACAACACATTGGAAATTATTGACCACTTGCCATCCTTCCTCATAATTAAAACATCACCAATACCTTCAGCTGCTAGAGTATTGTCATTTGCAAATTTCACCATGTTCTTCATTGAGGGCTTCATATTGATAAACCAATCTTTTCTTCTAGTCATATGTGATGAGCATCCTGAGTCCAAGTACCACTGATCCTGGAATCTTTCTTCATCTCTTGTTGTGACCATCAACAACATCTCTTTTTCTTCATGTTCACCAGCTTTGCATCAGTTTCTTGATTCTTCTTCTTTTCTAGACAATTACTAAAATAGTGACCATACTTTTGACAATTGAAACATCGAATGTGACTTTTGTCAGGTTTTCGACCACCACCTCTTCCTCTACCTGCAGTACCACCTCTTTGGTTGCCTTGGTTCCAGGGTTTTCTCTGATTCGACCAGTTTCCTTATTGTTGATTTTGACCATTAAAATTGTTCTAGCCTCCTCTACCTTTGTTGTCATTCCAGTTTCTTTTGAGTTTCTTTTCTTTTTATGACTGCGCATGCAATGCCATATCACTCTTCTACTTTTCTGCAGCTCTTTCAGCCATCCTTTGTTCATGAGACTCAAGCGTCCCTTAAAGCTCTTCCTTCGTCAATGATGACAAGTCTTTCGAATATTCAATGGCTACTACCACGTGGTCGAACTTTGGAGCCAATGACCTCAAGATCTTTGCAACAACTGATCTTGATGTCAACACTTCTCCACATACCAAGATTTTATTCACTAGTTTTGTAACCCAGGTGAAGAAATTTGTTATACTTTCATTGTCTTCCATCTAAAGCAATTCATAAGTCCTTTTGTGAGTTTGTAACCTCACCTCTTTCACCTTCTCTGCACCTCCAAAGATTTTTCAAGAATCTCTTAGACTTCTTTTGCTGATTCTACATCACTAACCTTTTCAAATTTATATGGATCAACACATTGATGGATTATAAAGAGAGCTTTATAATCTTTCTTCTTCAATTCTTTGTGTGCAACCTTTTCTTGATCTGTCGCATTCTCTGCAAGCGGTGCTACTCCTTCTTTCACAAGATCCCAAAGATCTTGATAACTGAAAAACCACCTTAATCTGCTTGCACCAATTCTCATAATTATCTTTCTTTAGAATCGGAAGGTTCGCCGGAAAGTGCCCGTTTGGATGATTCATCACCATCACGATTTTACTTCCTTGAATCGCAACCGGAGCTCAGATACCAGATGTTGAAATTCATCCACAACCTATGGAGAATTTCACTCAATTTTGATCTCAAGATTGTTTCCACTCACGCAATGACAATAAAAGAAAAGGTTGAGAAAGAAAATAAAGAAAACGTTGGAGAAGAAGATGAATTTTCTGCAAAGTTTCTCTCTGCCCACAAACTGTGGAAACCATGTTAATATTGCAACTGCAAGTGATTACAAGTTCTGAACTCTAAGTTGTATACAAAATAAGGGTTACTCCTTATTTATAGATTTAGGTTAGCTTGCATCCCAAGCCAAAGTCCAAAACTATAAAAGCCTAAAATAGCTAACATTGCTAAAATAGGCCTAAGTCAAAATCCTATGTGAAGCAACCTGCTTCGACACTTTGACACACTAATACAACTCGACACATACTCATTAGTATAATTCAACTAATCCTTATTTCTGTCGAGCTACACTGCTTCGACACAAGGAATTAAAACTCAAAAAAAAGGTGATGTTGTTGCTCGAATGGTGATTTAGCAAAATGATTCACAATGAGAAATGAAGGGATGAAGGGGCTCGTGTTAAAGGTAGTGTGGAGGTTGAGCTTCAGTGTGTGTCACAATGTGTTGAAAATGGAAGACTGTGAGGCGAAGAAATGTTTGGTTGGGTGAGTTTTAATAGTTGTTTAAAGGAGTTTTCCGATGGGTTTGAGTTTGGTTTTAGTATGGGTGCAGGAAGTTTAAGGTTATGTGGTGGAGGTTTATAGAGAGAAACAAAGTTTTTAAGAGTGGAAGGTTTTGTAAAGGAAGGAGGAGCAAGATATAAGAGTCCATAAAGGATCTTCATTCACAATGCATTTTCCCTCGTTTTCTTTTGCAAATGGTGGACCCGTTCTTTTTTTATGTTGAGGAATCTAATGTAAAAATATATTTTATCATCTTCCTTTTTTTTGTTATTTGAATATTTTAGAAACAAATTTAAATAATTAAAACAAAAACAAATTATCTAAAATAAAATTAAAATCAAACTAAATATCTAAATAATCTTAATTAATTACACTAATTAACTTGATTGAAAAACAAAAATAAACGGCCGATTATGAATAAAAATCTGACGCGAAATTGCCCAAAAAATAAAAACGAGTGCATTAAAATGATCAGCGCAAAATAAACATACTGGAAAATTACAGCGTTTGGTCAGATTTTGAAATAAATTCGGACGGGTAAAAAGGCTCAGATTGATCAAAATATGGCTAAAAAGTCATCGAAAAATAAGACGAGTGCGTCAGGTTAAACTATGCGAATAGTATATCAATATTACCGACGTTTGGAATTTCGATTTTGAAACTTTTCATCAACTAATTTTACGCATATTTGAGAAACAATTCAACCAGTCCGTCTCTATATCCAAGGATTCATTCTGGCCAATCATTTTAAGTGTTAATCATGATGAAAGGTAGGTTATGCTATGTAGGCGATGCAAGCTGAAAATAAAGTCAGATAAATGAAATTTTAAAAAGGGTAGGAGAAATTTAAGGTACGACAGATATGATAAAATAACTAGTATTTTACTTTCACACTAATTAAAAAAGTCAGTTAAGAATAACATTAAATACTTTTGAATTAAATTAAAAGTATAATAATACTTCAAACATTAATTAATCTAAAAGTTATTGACTTTTGGTTAAACCATTTCCAATGACTATTTTTTTTTCATAGAGTTCGCCATGCTAGAACACCAAAAGGCGAGGTTCTTACCATTGGAGTTCGAAAGCCTATCATTATCATCTCTTCAGCAAGCACCGTTAGAGCATTTTCAATGATGCTACTCACTTTTGGGTTCTTTGCGGGACACATAAAGCCACATCAACTTAAAACAACTCATCTACTCTCTCTGTTCCTTTTTAAATGTCATTTTTAGAATAATTTTTTGTTTTTTTTTAATTGTCACTTGCAAAGTTCAAGGTAGTATTAATTGCACTTTTGTCAAAATTATCCCTAAGTAATCATTATAGAGAGAGA